>CAWUFW010000773.1:2426956-3646413 GCA_963921515.1 Calotriton arnoldi | reverse complement strand
CTGTTTCCTCTTCGGACGGCCCCTTCCACGTTTGGGAGGGGGGTGTGTGGTGGCGACCTGCTGGTGGTGGGTGAGGTGTGCTCACTGGCTGTGGACGCAGGGGAAGTGGACACTGCTGGCCGACCCTGCGTCCTAGCAGGTGGTGGCGGAGGTGGTGTTGCTGGCCTTGCCTGTGACCCCACCGCCACCACCAGCTGGCCCATGAGGTCCACGAGTTGGTCCATACGGGACACGAATTGGCCCATATGGGCGTCCATGGACCTCAGCACCCCCAGCACCTCCCGCGTGTCAGTAGCAGACCTGGCCCATTGTCCTTGGGCCTCTTCATAGGCCCCAAGGACTCTGGCCATTTGAGGCAGGGCATGGCTCCCAGGGGAGGCTGGCGTTTCCCTGACCCTGCTCCTCCTACCAGTCCTGCTGCCACCGGCCTGCCCACTAGCCACATTGCTCACCACGGTCCTCGCTGTGGCTCCCAGGGTGGATCCAGTCGGCCGGGCCACCACCTGCGCTGGGGCTGGTGCCAGCGAAGACGTGGTGGTGGTGGAGGCGGTGGTGGTCGGTGCGGCGATGGTTGCGGCAGTGGTAGTGGCCGCAATGACCGTGGGTGTGGCCGCAACGACAGTGGCAGCAGGGGACTGGGACTGTTCAGCATCCCTGGATGATGGGTTGGTGGGTAGGAGGGGTCCTGGGGAGCGGCTGGGCCCTGCCACGCCAGATGGGCCAGCTTGGTGGTCCGTGTCCGAAGAGGTGGACAGATCCTCCAGATCCGTGTGTCCTCGTTGGGGGCTTGTAGGCTGGCTGTGCTGGCTGCTGTCTCCATCCCCAGCGTCCAGCAGTTCGTCACCTGTGGAGAGAATGAGATTTGTTATTGTGTTGCACCTGGCGAAGTATGTATTAGTCGTCTGACATTGGCAGTTCGTGCAATCTCGTACATGGGTTTCCCGGAGGCGAGTGTGTGGCTGTGGCATCTGTAGTTGTGTGTGCTAGGCAATGGGACTGTGTGCTGTGCACATGTGGCATGGGACGGATTGGCCATGCCGATGGGTGTGTTGCTTTGCCCCTACTCATTGTGACTCTGGTGTATGCGGGCTCCTGGCCCATCCTGGGTCTGGTTTGTACTTTGCTTTTGGAGTTCAAATGGAACGCTTAGGAACGCATATGGCAACATGGGGGCCATGCCCCAGATTCGCATTTGGGAGGGGATATGCTTTTGGGGTTCAAATGGAACGCTTAGGAACGCATATGGCAACATGGGGGCCATGCCCCAGATTCGCATTTGGGATGGAATATGCTTTTGGGGTTCAAATGGAACGCTTAGGAACGCATATGGCAACATGGGGGCCATGCCCCAGATTCGCATTTGGGAGGGATATGCTTTTGGGGTACATGCTGTGAGCCATGGGTGCCGAACGTGACATGTGTTGTGGCAGCATGACAGTGCATGGTCTGAGGTGTGTGCATGCCTGACATGCCCTGCATATTTGCTGTCTGTTGTGGTTACTGGACATGGCATTGGACGCATCGTTATGAGTGAGTGATAGTTGTGTGCCAGCCAACGTATTGCAGTTGTCCCATCTCCTTGGTGTGCGTGCTGCCCTGTGCCATGTGCATCACTGCAGTGCTCGGGGGGTGTGGCCCATGTTGTGTGTTGTTGCTCACAGTGTGTCGTGCGCTTAATTGACTTCTGGCACATGGTTGGTCATGGGCATGTGTCTTAGCGTGACTGCTGTATGTGTGGCAGCTGTGCGGATGACATGCCTTTCATGTGACTGGGGCTGACGGATGGGATGGATGGTATGTTGTATGTGCATGGTGTGTCTGTGAGTTTGATGGGTTCAGTGGTGTTCGTGTGCATTTCTGTTGTTCCGCTCTGTTGCGTCTAGTGTTGTTTGTCTTACATAGGCGTAGTTGTGGGGTGTGGGGTTGACAGGCAGTGGGGGCTACATGGACAGGACTTCAATGGTGTTTCGGTTGTGTGTGATGAGTTGCACAGTGGCTGCCGTGTGGGACTATATTCAGTGTGGCTTGTGCATGCAGACGTGGCTCCTTGGGTGTTGCTATGTCTGTGATGGGTCATGTGGGGTGTGAGTCTGCTGTTCATGTCCGTGTGCACATTGTTCACTTGTTCGTGACGGTGGGCGGTGCTGCGTGTCCGTGTGCTACGTGACATGTCCCATGTGTTGGTGGTGTTATGGTCCTCATGCCTCCAGTAATCCAGCCCTGTCCAGTTTCCCACCTGCAAGTTGTTCGTGCGTGCACTGTACTGGATGCCACATGGCTCTAAGCGGGGGTGCTCCATGTTGCAGGTCTGTGGGGGTGGGGGGTGTAGTGGGTCGTGGGGGTGGCTGTACACCCACTGACACCGATTGCTGTGGACCGTGATGTCTGCCTTTCGGCTGTCGTTGTGCACTGCGGTGGCTGACACGTGGCTGTGGGGTGTGGGGGATGCTCCTCCTTGCTGTGCTGTGGGACTGGGGCCTGGTGTGTGTTGTACTTGGGCTGTCCACCCTCCCACCCACTGCACTTTGTGTTCCTGCCACTTACCTGTTACTTGTCGGTTAGTGCAGCTGTGGCGGACACATGGGTGTGGTGGGTGCTCGTTGTGGCGCTTCTGGCATATTTGGGGACCTGTTGGTGGTTACGTGGCTGGCTTAGTGTACACATGTCCCCACGCATCTTACAGTTGTTCGGTTTGGGCTGTGTGTGGTAGTGTCTGTTGCATGTGTGTGTGATGTGTTGTGTATTGTGTGCTGGACATGGGGGTGTTTGTCCCTGGGAGCTGTGGCATGGTAGTTGCGCATGTGAGTACATAGCGGTGTGCTGGTATACATTAGTTTGTACTTACCAGCCTCCACTCCCCTGCTAATCCGGCGAGGATCTCCGGATGGATTACGACTCGCACCTTCTCCTCCCACGCTTTGAAGGTCTTAAAGAGCGCGGGATTCCCTCCGCCAGTGACGGCAGCCAGCTCTCTGTTTTTGCCCTCCTTCTTCTTGACCAGGCTCTTTACGTCATTCCAACGTTTGTTTATCTCGACTCTGTTCCTGGGCAGGGTCCCGACTGCATTGACCTGGTCTACGATCCGGGTCCACATTCTGTTTCTGGTGGCTAGTGGTGTGTGCTGGACCATGTTCCCATAGATTTGTGGGTACACCTTGATGATCTCGTCGACCATGACCGTCAGCTCCATGGGCGTGAACTTGGGCATCCTTTGTGGTGCCATGGTGTTTGTGGTGCTGGTGCGGTGTGTGTTGTGTAATGTGCAGGGGTTTGTGGTGCCGGTGTTTGGTGGTGGTGGTGGTGGTTGTGATGTGTGCGTTTCTGTGGTGTGCTGCTGTCCTTGCTGTGTCACTGTGTCCTCTCCTCTCCTCTCTGGTTTGCAATGTAGCAAGGGGTTGTGGTCTGTGGGAGTGCTGCTTTTGTACTCACCTATGTGGGTGTGTCCTCATGGTCTGTTGTTTTCAGGTGTGTTGTGTCTGGGGTTCTGGCCTTTGTATTTTTTGTTTGTCCGGGGGGTGTTTTCGGGATGTGTACTGTGCTTGTGTATTTGTGTGTGCCTTGCTGTGTGGACTTGTTGGCCATGTTGTGTGCTATTGGTTTTGTGTGCGGATGGTTTCTGTGCAGGTATGTGGGCGCCATGGCTTCTGCCGTGTCGATTCTCATCGGCGTTGTTTGCGCTGGCGGGCGGTATATTTGTTGTTTTTCCGCGCTCATGGCGGTGCGATCGTAATTTCACGTGCGGTGTGTCGGCCGTGTGGGCGGGCGGTTTTGTGTTGTCGTGCGTGTTTCCGTCCGTGGCAGGCGGTTTGACTCCGACTCGGACGATGGCGGGCGGTATTTTGTGTGATTTTTCCGCCGATGGCGGTTTCGGTTTGTGTACTCATAATGGCGTGGTCGGTGTTCAGGCGGTGTGTGCGGGCGGATTTTTGCCGCTTCCATGCCTGGCGGATTTTTTTACGCCGGGTATCGTAGTGAGCCCCATAGTTTGTTAAAATATCGAATTTTTTAAATGTATTAAAAGTAATGTAAAATTAATAAAATAATAAATATAATTAACTGAAACATACTTAAAAATACTTAAATAACCTTAAAATTAATAAATAAATAATGTAAGTTATAAAAAAATAAACATACATTTTTATTTTTTAATACATATATATATTAACTTAATATTAATAAAAAATATTCAATATTTTTAGCGTAGGATAGCGTAGGGGTAAAAATTACTATTTCCACTCCAGTGAGTGCAACAGTAGGGAAAGCGTTGGATAGCGTATGGGTAAAAATTACTATTCCCACTCCAGAGAGTGCAACAGTAAGGAAAGCGTTGGATAGCGGAGGGGTAAAAATTACTATTCCCACTCCAGTGAGTGCAACAGTAGGGAAAGCGTTGGATAGCGTAGGGGTAAAATTTACTTTTCCCACTCCAGAGAGTGCAACAGTAGGGAAAGCGTTGGATAGCGGGAGGGTAAAATTACTATTCCCACTCCAGTGAGTGCAACAGTAGGGAAAGCGTTGGATAGCGGGAGGGTAAAAATTACTATTCCCACTCCAGTAAGTGCAACAGTAGGGAAAGCATTGGATAGCGGGAGGGTAAAAATTACTATTCCCACTCCAGAGAGTGCAACAGTAGGGAAAGCGTTGGATAGCGTAGGGGTAAAAATTACTATTCCGACTCCAGTGAGTGCAACAGTATGGAAAGCATTGGATAGCGTAGGGGTAAAAATTACTATTCCCACTCCAGAGAGTGCAACAGTAAGGAAAGCGTTGGATAGCGTAGGTGTAAAAATTACTATTCCCACTCCAGAGAGTGCAACAGTAAGGAAAGCGTTGGATAGCGTAGGTGTAAAAATTACTATTCCCACTCCAGTGACTGCAACAGTAGGGAAAGCGTTGGATAGCGTAGGGGTAAAATTACTATTCCCACTCCAGTGAGTGCAACAGTAGGGAAAGTAATGATTTAATATTTAAATAAAAATAAATTAATTATCAATACCAATAAAAAATTAATTACAATTAATTACCAATTACAAAATATTTAATAATTAATTAATTATAAATACCAATAAATATTATTTATTAAAAATTAATTACCTATTAATAATTAAACAACAACCAATTAATTTCCAATACCAAAAATGTAATAAGTAATAAAAAATTACCAATTAATAATTAACAATAAATTAATCAATACACAAAAGAATTTCAATAATTACTTAATTACAATTAAATTACTTCTCACCCTATTCCCCTATAAACCCACAACCCGCTCCGAATAATAAATTAATACAATTAACATAATTATCAATTAATCAATTAATAAAAATGTATTACCAATTAATAAAAATTAATTACCAATTAATAATTATTTAACAATAAATTAATTATCAATACCAATAAATAAAAATACATATTTTCTTAATTACAATTAAATTACTTCCCACCCTATTCCCCTATAAACCCACAACCCACTCCGAATAAAAAATTAATACAATTAACATAATTATCAATTAATCAATTAATAAAAATTAATTACCAATTAATAAAAATTAATTACCAATTAATAATTAATTAACAATAAATTTATCAATACCAATAAATAAAAATAAATATTTTCTTAATTACAATTAAATTACTTCCCACCCTATTCCCCTATAAACCCACAACCCGCTACAGAACTAAAACGCAAAATTAAATTAAAAATAATTAATAATTCCTAAAAATTAATATTTAATTTACTATAATTAAATTACTTCCCACCCTATTCCCCTATAAACCCACAACCCGCTACGGAATTAAATTACGCAAAAATAATTTTACATACATTTCAGTAACTTTAAAAAATATTAAACATACATTACAAAAATAATATATATTTTTAACTCATATACTAACATACAAAACACTTACAAAAATTCGATATTATTAAAAATTCGATATTTAATGCCTATATTATGTACTTCTATATTTTGAAAATCGATATTACTTACCTTCATTTCGATATTATTAACCACTATATTATGTCCATTCGATATTATGTCCATTCTATATTTTGAATTCGATATTCTGTCCATTCTATATATTTTTTTTCGATATTATGTCTATTTACCATTTGCCAACACACTGGTCCCCTTAATTGTATCACCTGACTCCCGAATACCTCAATTGTTGTCATTGAAGTTAGACCAGCAAACTACATGAACATCTTAAAAGAAGCAGATTCTGAAGACAGAGCTTTCTTATACCTTGACATGAAAGCAATTTTGTATATGATGACTTAAATAAAAGATTAATCTCAGAAGGTATCAGGAAAAGATCACATTACCTTTTCTTGCTTTATTTAGCTAAATTTGGCTTACAGTTTCCTCCATAAATGTTTATCTAAAGGCCATTAGGGCTTTTAGAAGATATCCTTTGCCAGCACCCTTCTTCTCCATCCCAATGCTGAATACCTTTTTAAAAGGTCCAAACAAACTTTACCCCCAAACTCATCGCCACTCTGGGCATTGAAGATAGTTTGTCCGGAAGTGATGTGGCTTCTATTTTAACCTATGAACAAATTTATTCTTCAACATGCATCCGTACTGACCATCACATCATCCTTAATGGTGAGCTAAATACAAGTGCTTTGTTTTCACAACTACATTATTCCATAATCATAAGATTTCATAGTAAGCAAAATAGTAAGCAAGCAATTTCCATTTGAAGCTTTTCTGTCCAGTTCCTCATCTCCAGCAGACAATTTTTCCCTATGGCAGGACCATTTGCAAATGAGTTGCTGTACATGGAACAGAAGCGTATATGATGGGGAGGAAGTGTGAGAATATGTAATTAGGACAGAAGTATATAACCCTTGTACATTATTATGCACACATTTATTGCTTCAGGTACTGGCCTGCAAAGGGAATGATCTCAGAATCACATGTTCGGTCACGTGGAATCTGAACCCAGATATCACATATCCAACATAAGCAACTTAGGGACATATTCTCAAGGAGCCATCGCTGATTTATCGGCACTTTAGCGCCGCAAAAGTAGCGATAGACATCGCCCCATTCACAAGCTGGTGCAAACTGTCGACATCGCCAGTTTTCCTGCGATAGCTGCCGCAAAACACATCGCCACGGATGAGAGCGACAAACAACGCTAATGACATGCAGAGTAGGCCTTCCCGTGCAAAAACACACGAAAGCACCACTTTGCGATATTCTCAACGACCAGCCAGATCTGCGATGCCGGACAAAAACAGGCGATAAGGCGCGTTAGCAGCAGGGACTTAACGCCTGCTCATTACTGGTCTTAAGTAGGACGATAACCTGCAGTACAGAGGGAGCCCAGGCCAGAGCCACATCTGAAGACCAACACATGTCATCGATCTAATGATCATGCAGCTCGGAGACCCAAGAGGTCCACAACACCCACCGCCACCACCCCCGGGCCCCCTCTTCCCCCCCTCGGACTACCACCGAGGCAGCGCAGAACAAGACAGCTGACCTTCCGAAAACGGCATGGCCCCTCAGCCACACAATTGCAGAATGTGGGGAGAGGTGGGAACCAAGTATGTGTGAAGGAGGCAAGTCACCCATGAATAAGAATGTACACAATGCCAAGTGTGGCGGTGATGAGCTGGACAGACTCCAGTATGCAGAGCACAGACATGTCCCTGTGGATACATACTGCTGGTGTGTGCAGTGTTGTGGACAGTGGACGCAACCATCTCACCTCAGGCAGTGGGGAAGACCTCTCTCATGTAGCTGTGTCGTCCCCCCCTGTACACGGAAGCGCAGTGGGCTGGTCCGGCGTACGCCACACCAGCGTATGAGTGTGAATAAATAGACCGGGGCACTGGGCGTTGTTCACTTCCGGGATGGCCAACGCGTCTACCAGGGCGGCGCCCCTCACCCTGCCATGAGTCCGCCGCCGTGATCGCCAGCCTCCCCAGCTGATCGCTGCCTTCAGCGACACAGGCCCCCAGCGCGCCCAGTGGCACAGCACCCCGGAGTAATGTGTGCGCTGACTACTGCCTTCTGCCTACACTGCGGTCAGCAGGGCTCACAATTCAAATTGAGTCTTGATTTATTTATGGCAGAGTCCAGTAGGCAACAGACATTGCTTCCAGGGCGGCCGCCCGGACGACGCATCATCGCAGGCCGCGCACCCGCAGAGCACTCCAGGTGCCACTAACTCAGTGCACCACAAGTCATCGTCACGTGGCTGTGGGCCCTTTCTGACCGCTGCCTCCGGCCTACACTGCGGTCAGCAGGGCGCTCAAATCAAATCCAATCCTGACCTGCGAGGACACGCCATCATCGCTGGCTGCACACCCGCTGAGCGCTCCAGGTGCCACTAACTCAGTGCACCACAAGTCATCGTCACGTGGCTGTGGGCCCTTTCTGACCGCTGCCTCCAGCCTACACTGCGGTCAGCAGGGCGCTCAAATCAAATCCAATCCTGACCTGCGAGGACACACCATCATCGCTGGCTGCACACCCGCTGAGCGCTCCAGGTGCCACTAACTCAGTGCACCACAAGTCGTCACATGGCTGTGGGCCCTTTCTGACCGCTGCCTCCGGCCTACACTGCGGTCAGCAGGTCCCCCAAGTCAAACGATGCATCATCGCAGGCCGTGCACCCGCTGAGCGCTCCAGGTGCCACTAACTCTGTGTAGCTCAAGTCATCGCCACGTGGCTGTGGGCCCTTTCTGGACACTGCTGTCAGCAGGGCTCACAACTCAAATTGAGTCTATATTTATTTATGGCGCAGTCCAGTAGGCAACAGACATTGCTTCCAGGGCGGCCCGCCCGGACGACGCATCATCGCAGGCCGCGCACCCGTCGAGCGCTTCGGGTGCCACGAACTCAGTGCAGCTCAAGTCATGGACCCTTCATGATGTAATCTTCTGTGTGTGAGACCAGTTCTGGTGCCCCTACCTCAGTGCACTGCAAGTCATGGACCCTTCATGATTGAATCTTCTGTGTGTGATGTCAGAGCTGGTGCCCCTACCTCAGTGCACCGCAAGTCATGGACCCTTTAGGATTGAATCTGTGTGTGTGATCTGATGATCACTGTTCTAGTTGTTGCCAGCACTAATCACTCCCTGAGGGCTGGCTTACACTCACCCCACACCCATCCAACATAGGCGTCACTGGACATGTGACCCTGGTAATAAAAAGGGGCCGGGCGCACGTGCCCGTAGCCAGTTCCACCATACATCTAAGTGTGTCCGTGTGGTCATTATGTATGCGTGATGGCCCCTGGCCCTACCACATCACATCGTGCTGTGGACAGCGGACGCAAGCATGTCACCTCAGGCAGTGGGTAAGACCTTGGACATGTAGCTTTCTCCTCCCCCCCTGTAAGTGGAGTGGGCTGTGCCGGCGTACGTCAGTCCAGCGCAGGGGTGTGCAGAATTAGCCCAGGGCGTGGTTCAGTTCTGGCCTGGACAAGGAAGTAACTAATGCGTGTGTCTCTGTTGTAGTGTCGGCGCCACCCGGCCCGCAATTGACAATGTGGCATGCACCCGGAGGGCGGTCTCGCACGAACGGAGAAATGAAGGAGCGCAAGACCGCTTGAGGTCTTGGCTCATACATGCCAAGTGTTGTGTGCATCTGTATTGCCGCAGCATGAGCCAAATGCCTAGCCTTAATCGCAGCGCGAGTTCAGCCAGGCATGAACTCTACATCTGTGTCTGCACTATCCTTACCATAGGCCTACACTCACGTGGCCGCCCACCTTCAACGGCCAACATCACAGTGTCGTTGTCAGGCTTGTGGACATGCGCAGACAGGCATGACAATAGTTTGCCGTTGGAGTGCAAGTGATGCAACCGCGCAGCGTACACAAGTGAATAGGCTCGGGGGGAGGGTGGAGCAGCTGTGAGGCAACGTAACACACAGTGATGCTGCTCACTTGCCACATGCAAGTCATGTCAAACATGAATCCCAAAGTCGCACACATCCCACCCCACACCCAACAAGCCACATCACACTTCATGGATGCAAGCAGTTGACGTACTGACATTAGGGATGAAAGCTCCATTGTCTGAACTATCAGGCGGAAGCACATCTGCACCTCCGACCTCGGAATTGCATGTGCCCGGCACCCCCTGACAGATACGATAGCAGTTGAGGACGACTCCCACACTACGCACAGCCTGACGACAGACCAACGTATACACACCCCACACACAGAAGTCCTTTCTCGGAGTTATCTTGCATGGAATGGCCTTCACACTTACTCCCACTCCATCCCAGGCGTACAACCGTTGCACACTTAAACAACTCATTGATCCGAGCTGTGGCATTTCATCCACAGGACTGGCGCAGGTCAGAACAGTGCCGCTTCAACCAGGGCCACTAACGCAATGGCAGAACATCCCGGATACATGCACAACCCCTGTCACGTGGAACTGTACAGTGCACGTATGCTGCATTTATTGGGGGCACTGCCATTGGTTGTGCTGCGGGTCAGTTACCGGCTGAGCTTCCGCCTTGCCAATGTCACCTGCGTTCAGCCTGTGTTGCATTGTCGATCGTGCATATTCGAGTGGTCCATGGATGTCTGCCTATCCAACAGGACGGTAGCCGAACTGGATTTCGACATGTGTGTGCGCGCCCCCTGTTGGCCCACGACCAGGAGTGTCACCGAGATTCCCGTCTATGGGATGCCTGGATACTTGGCATACGTGCTGGCCGCTGGACCTGGGAAATTGCAGAACTCTTGTGCAGTGACCACATTGAGCCGCTCCCCTATTGGGCTGTAGTGCTAATTGGTGACAGGGGGTGGACGCAGCACATCTGTCCGGACCTGCTAATGGCTAGCCTTGCCATCCTGTTCGATCGAGTCGACAACGACCTCATGTTGGAAATGATTGCCTACGAAGCTGCACTCGCTTTCATGGACGTGTAACTACGTACCTGCAGCCACAACAATTTGGAACCCATTGCACATGTCCCAACACCTTGTTGCATCTTGGGGTTCTGGTCACATATCCCACGACAACAGTGGACATGGCTGCATTCACCTGGACCCCGAATACGTGGGCGGACAACCACGCGGGGTAACACACACCTGTGAAAGGTGAGGCACTCCCCTGGAGTGGACCGCGGCGCTTGGCAACGTTCCTCCTTCTGACATACTGCTGCATTGGTCCGCATGTTGTGGCACTTCTCTTGCCCGTACTGGCACGCATATGCTAATAAAGTCTACGCACATTCACTTGTTTTCAACTGTGATGTGAGTTGTTTTGAATGACGATGTGTGTCTCACTGCCTATCTGGGTCACGCCCATACATGCGCATTGATAGCATTACCCAGGGAGTACCATTTATGTGGAATCACTGTCCCTACATTCATCAATACTTTCATGCTTAATTGATCAGGGCCATGACACATCAGTGTGAATTTGAATGTTTTATTCGCATTCAGTGGGGTGTTTCAGCTGGACCAGTACAGGGCCATGCAAACCCCACTTTACATTGTCTCCCCATGGAGGGCCAGCCAGAGTCCTTTAGGGATGGACAGGTTCATCGGGAGAAGAAGACTTCAGTCCGCAGTGTGATTGCTGTGCCATTGGTAACTAATCCAAATATGGCAGTCCATGTCGAGGTCCATGGTGAGTGTCGCTGAGTGTAACGGGGGACAGTGGAAGATGTTATTCCAGGGCATGATGCAGAGGGCAGTAACAAGCTGAAACAGGCCATATGGCGGTGATGTATGATACCACTTCAATCTTGCCACCAAGCCAGATTCATCGTCATCTTCGTCCTCTGATGTGTCAGGTGCCTCACATGTGGGTGGTGGTGTTTGGTCTGCCGCACTGTGTGGCACGGACACTTCAGGGGCGGAGATGTGGATGGAGTAGTAGCAGCAGCAGTCATCCGCGCCAGGCCGTGTGGCGGCAATGCCATGACGAGGATCTGCAGGGCATGGAAGTTCCCAGCTACATCTCGCTGGTGTGCAGCCGTGGCAGCCAATCGTTCCGCATGCATCCGCCCCATGTTCTCCATGATCCTACGCATGTGCCCCAACTCCCGGCTGACATCGCTGGAGCCACTCTGACTAGACAGTTGTTCTTGTCTCCGAGTCATGACTCCAGCGATGTCAGCCATGTATTGTTGGAGAGCATGGAGCAGACAGTGGGTGTCCGTTAGGGACTGTAAGTGGACCCTGATGGGACTTAGACACCCACGTATGGCATCTAGTTTGGCTGCCATGAGGTCGAACCCCACCCGCAGCTGGTCAGCCATCTTCTCCTGGCACCCTAACACACGGCGTTGGAATGCCATGTGTTGGTCGTGGGGGTCCTGGGAGCCAGCCGTGGTGGTGGGTGCTTCCTGCTGTGTGGTCTGTGCAGGGGGTGGGGTCTCCTCGATGCAGCTGGGCTGCCCTGCTCCTGGAGGTGGGGTGCCAAAGCTGTCCATGTGCTGCTGGAGGGCGTCGGTGTCGATGTTGGGGAGGTCCTCTTCATCATCAGTGCTGAGTTGTTGTGTCTGCTCTGCAGGAGGTGTTGATTCTCCCTGTGCAATGTGAAGGGGAGATGCAGATTGACACTGTGTTCACATGTATGTCCACGCATTGTACAAGTTTACTGACGGACTGCATGCCAATGTACATTGTGAATGGTTGTGATGAGATGCCTATTTGATGCGGGACAGTTGACATTTCTACACCATCAGGGATGTGTGGTTGTACTTGTCATCTCACAGTTTCCTGCTATGCCAAATGCGAATGGCCATTTACTACACACAAGCGGCAGCAGTTGTGTCCTCTGTTCTGTTGTGAGAGTGTTGCAGTTTGTGCCACACTGTTGTCAATGTTGAGGTGCTCTGATTCTTATGTGTGTGTGCTGCATTGTGGGTGTGTTGCCCCTTCAGCTCTGATTTGGCTGGCCCTTCTCCCTTTCAGGCGGTGTGCCTTTCACTTCTGTGCTTATACAGTGCTGAGATGTTGCAGACTTGGGTTAATTGGGCTCTTGGTCGGTGTTGTGACTCTTGGGCATGGTTTGTCCGCAGATGTGCTCTACTTACTTGTGCATGTGTGCCATTGTGCCCATCTCCCCCCGTCCCCCCAGTCCCTGGTCGTTACTCACCCTGTTGCTTTTGGCTCAGGTCATGTTATGCAGTGTCCGGTCCACCAACTCCTGCCACCGTCTCCCCAGTGATGACTCGGGTCACCATTTCCTCCATCTCATCCAGCTCCTGGTGTGTCGCTGGACTCCCACCTCCAGTCTGCATTGCTGCTCTCAGGTTGGCAGCGGTTTTCAGCTTGGTTTCGCGCTTCACATCAGTCCAGCGCTTCTTGCAGTCATCCACTTCCCTTCTCTTCACTCCGACTGCATTCACCTTGGCCAAGATGGACTGCCATATTGTATTTTTAGTTGCCAATGTCACAGTGGAGGTGATGAACAGTTGGTGGTGGTGTTCTGTCACCTCCGTGATGAGGATCCTGTTTCCCTGCGGACTGAGACGCGTCTTCCTCTTCTTCTTCTCCTTGCCCTTCCCTGTCCCCGAGGTTCCAGGCTGGTCCTCCGTGTGGCTTGTGGGGTTCTGGTTGTCCTCTGTACTTGCTCCGGCTCCCTCCATGGTGCTTCGGAGGTTGTTTGCGTTTTGTAGGTGGTTTTGTTTGCAGCTTTTGTAGTGTTTGTTCCCGCCTTGCTTGTGGGACTTGCGGGCCTGGCGCTGCTTTTCGCTGGATTTTTATCGCAGTTGGGCCCATCGCAGCTTTTTTCACGTTCGGGTTTCCTTTATTATCGCTGTCGCGGTAGTTGTATCGCGGACATTTGTGGCGTTCTCGGGAACCTATCGCATGTTACCGCCATGTTGGGAATACGACGTTGACACAGAGTAATTTTCCCGCAATAGACGGCGATATGAAAAATTGAGTTAGCCTATTTTGGCGATGTTTATCGCACGTTCTTGTGAATATCCCCCTTAGTTGCTTGACCACATGCATAGCTACAGACCAGCAGACCCTTTTCATGGAGGCCTAGAACACATTCTACAAAAGGCAACAACACAGTAGTCTCTGATAAGATTAACAATTCACAAGGCGAGAAACAAGGCTGTGTATTAAACCAGGCTTTTCTTAACCTGCTGATGTGTGATTTGGTACCAGTGTTGAATTCAGTAACTAGCCAGGCGCCAAAACGGGCAAACCAACATTTCATTTCTTGAATCTACACAGACGATGTAGTACTTTTTAGCCAAACACTGATGGGCTGCAAAAACTGATCACTGTTTTATACAACCACTGCACCTCAAATTGAATCACAATGAACTACAAAAAAACAACTGATGTGATATTTGGCAGGAAAAAGAAAAAAATGGTGCCTGGTTTCAAAACACATCTTAACTCATTAAAATCAAAATCTGCCTCTCTACAATTTGCCTTCCATGCCATATTCAAGAGCACAAAACAGCTCACTCGCGAACCATTGTTGAAAATAATCAATGCTAAACTGATCCTGGCTTACTGTGCAGAAGCATTCCCAGGCTAGCTTGGCGTTTTTTGAAGTATGCCCAGAGCGCTGTCTTCAGGTCACTGCTAAAACTCCAGCATAACTCCTCACCATCTCAGATCAGGATGGAATTTAAGCTGAACTACCAGCTCCTCATGCAGAGAGTCGGTCAGTCTTCTGAAATATATGCACTCAGCACAGGTCGCCAAAAAAGGATCTCATGTAGTTAAAAGCTACACTTGCAAATAGTCGCAGCCCCACAAATGCTTGGTCAAACGCTCATAAGGATGCCTTGGAGCTTAAAGGAGCAGCAGCTTTGTGGAATTTAAATCTGCTTTATCAGCAGTTTAAAGCAGCCCTAAACAAGAGGTTCATTCATGTGGAATCCTTTTCAACTGACCGGCGAACGTCCAGGAAAAGAAAGCCAGCGGATTTGGTCATCGAGAGCCATGCTGACAGAGGGGCCCAAAAGTACATCACTGAAACATTCTCAGTGTAGCATAAAGTGAAGTTTTGACAACTCCAGATGGACTGCTTTTCATCACTGGATCTTCTGCCACCCCTCCCCCCACCTCTTTAACACTAATGTGCCTAGCTAGCTTAATGGTGAAATTCATTTATCATCCCAAAACTCACCAGCATTTGTGATTCCAACTTTAATTGCTCTTTCTTCATTAATTATGTGGTGCTCAGAATTCTTAAACAAACCTCTCGAAATTCACTCTGAATATTTTCCCCTTCCATTGTCGAGAACATGTCGAGATGGCAAGAAACCTCTGCAGTGCTTCATCAACCCACCTAGCCCAGGCCCACAAGCATGGCTGGAGAGACTCTGCATACATAGTCAAGTGGTGCAAGATTAGCTATTACCAATCAACAGGATGAACCGCTCCTAGTGTGAACGGGCAGGTGAGGGATGCTCACTCTCTGAGGGATGGCTGCTCACTACAGCATGCACTGGCTTGGCCCAACTGGTGTTGCTAATGCATACCAATTAATGGGGCTGTCTCCTTTGTGTGTGTGTTTTGCCTGTGTTTGTTTTGCAAGTATGCAGTTTTGCACAACAGAAACTCTCTTTAAAAGTATTAGTCCACCAGAGAGCCCACTCCAGGGGCTCCACAGTATGGAAATTAGAGTTGTGCAGTATGGCTCATGGGTGGATGACTGAACACTCCATTTCCTCTGCGCACCTAAGCCTATAGCTCGGCCGCAGATCATGACTGCTTTTTAATTTACAGTCACCCTTTGGTCACTGAATTGAATCATAACTAGGGCTCCCGGTTTTATGGTATTTATTTTTTGAACATTTCCGTCTGTATTTATCCATATTTATTTCCTGGCCAGATTTTTGGGATTTATCTACATTTTTTGTGTGTTTTGTGAACGGATGAGGTGATAACTCGTATATTTCCGCATTTATTTAGCACATAAACGTGCACACATACTTTGATGCCTGTCGGGTTTTAGTACATTACATAGCCCGAAATAATAAAATAATAAATCCACATGAAAATAATAGCATATTAGCACAAATATATGTTGAGACATGCAGTAATTTAAGCAAATCTCATTCAGTTTTGTAACTGCCCATGCTGCCAATATTTACAGCTATTGGCCTTAAAGTCTTTAATCTCATGATGGAGAGTCACTCAAAAGAAGCTAAATTATCTGTACTTTTCTGCTTTTAAAAATAAATACAGACAGGAAACACAGTGGGGGATATTCTCAACAATCGGCGAAAACTATCGCTAACCTCAGTTAGCGTGCGTTTTCTTATCGCCGTGTACCGCGTAAAATTATCGCCATGTTAGCGGCGTATTCACAACACGCCGCTAACAGGCGATAGTTTTAGGGAACGGCGGTGAAAACTGCCGCTAACATCAGCGCGAAGGCAATAGGAAATCCAGCGCTAGCGGGCGAAAACTAGCGATAGGCCCATTAACGGCAAAAAAAACTCATGTTAGCCAGCCCAACGTGAGTTTTTTTTGTCTCTAATGCAAAAAATAGCCTATCAGTCAACATCCAATAGAAAATAGGTATAAAAACCAAACAAATGCAGAATGGAGCAGCCTGGGCCAAGTGCAGCACACATCAACAACCCCAGCAAGCCACCCAACATCCAGGATGACCAGGATGACCAGGATGAGAGCCAGGATGCCTCTCTGGACCTGCGTCTGGAGCCTGGATGCCTCGCTGGACCTGCGTCTGGAGCCTAGATGCCTTGCTGGACCGGCGTCTGGAGCCTGGATGCCTCGCTGGACCTGCGTCTGGAGCCTGGATGCCTCGCTGGACCTGCGTCTGGAGCCTGGATGCCTCGCTGGACCTGCGTCTGGAGCCCGGATGCCTCGCTGGACCTGCGTCTGGAGCCCGGATGCCTCACTGGACCTGCATCTGGAGCCTAGATGCCTCGCTGGACCTGGTCTGGAGCCTGGATGCCTTGCTGGACCTGCGTCTGGAGCCTGGATGCTTCGCTGGACCTGCGTCTGGAGCCTGGAGTGGGATGCGGAGGAGCTGTGGAGTCGATGAGCCGTGGCGGTAGACATTGAGGCGCAACGATTGCCCGTACCTGGTGGTGAAGTCTGGCAGGTCGCATGGAGACACGTTGCTGACCTGTGTGAGAAGACCGCCTTGCGCACCTTGGAGCTGTCAATAGTAGAGGCGCTCCTGCGCCCCAACGTAGGGAGGTCCGGATCGCATACTACGATCCACCACTACACAGGGGTTCACGGAGGGGATTACCAACGGTGGGTGCCGCCTCTCTGCATCACAGGCCGGATGATGTTGGGCAGGCCGGACGCTGTGGAGGGTGAGGCCCCTGAGCTGCGCAGAACTTGTGTGGCGTAAGCGCTGCAACTTCACGCCTAAGGGGGCCCTGCTGCATCAACTGCATCGGGAGGTCCACCAGCGGACTTGGCGGCGACTGCTGTACCCAGGCTTGTGAAATCCCTCATGGGTGAGGCTCCTGCTGGCTGAGTCACATATTTGGAGAGAGTACAGCGGATTGCGCCACGGTGTTAATGTCCAGGTAAGGAGAAGGTGGGACGCGTATCGCAGGACGCCTGGGGGTCGAGTCTCCCTGGCCTAGCACACGTTGATGATGCACCCCCAGTGTCGGCTCATCCGCTTTGGTGGAAGAGCTTCGCCTCACTGCATTCAAGCAGTGCAGAGGAGGAACAGTCATCACATGATGATAATTCACTGATGTAACCGTGCTATGTTTCCCTTGCGGGTGGGAGGGTGGGTAGGACTGCTCCAAGCACGGGGCAAGGCATGGGCGGATTGGCATGCCCACTCAAGTGCGCAATGACTGTTTGGTCGGCCCACTCAGGCCGTCCTAAGCAGTCATGCGCACTTCCCTGTTCGTAATGCAGGCTGCATTACAGCCTGCATGGAGAACATGCCCACCCCTCCAGCCCCTGGCTGCATGCCTTGTTCCGTTGTCAATTACCAATCCCACCGCCGCCTCGCAGCGTTGTGATTGGCTCAGGGGAGGGAGCCTGGCTGCCTACTTCCTGTTCCTGGAAGCAGACGCAGGAGAGCAGGAGCAACGAAGACACGGGACCCGGCTTCGAGGTAAGACTTCCCTTATCAACATTTTTACAACACCCGCTCACACACACATCCCCGTGTCCACGCCCCATCCAGTGTTCTTTCCAGCGTTTACCACCTCACAGCTGTCCAGGCCCCCCCTCCCCCCAGCACTTCTCAACGGCGGCCGCTGTGTGCCCATGCACAGCGGGCATACCACCCGTGTGCCAAAGGCACATACGTGGTTGCGACGCATGCCATAACATCGCATTCCATTCCCATGCATACTAATACTAGGCACATTGCAACAGTAGAGTAGGTGTTGCATAGCGGAGACATCAATATCACTATTCTCACATCAGTGAGTGCAACCCAAAACTTACCTTTGCACCCCAAACCCACCCGTGAACCCTCGAATTCCTTTTTGAGCCCCCATAACACACCCCAAATTCACATTTGACCCAAATGCACACCCCAAATTCCATATTTTACCCCAAAACACACCCCAGATTCCATATTTTACCCCAAAAAACACCCCAATTTCCATATTATACCCCAAAACACACACCAATTTCCATATTTTACATCCGAAACCCATACCCACCCGAAAAACTTTAAATTACCCCATTACTGACCTCACAATGCGTTGTAATCAAATGCGATGTAAAGGCACCTGCATTGTCGGAGTTGCGTTGTTGACGATGTACTGCATGCGTTGGAATGGTTGCCTCCCGTGCCAGCCCCTAGACCGCGCTCTGCACCAAGGAGCCTTCCTCTTGGACACTCCACCGCTACGACGCCAGCAGCCTCCTTGCCATCAACCCTGGACGCCGCCTCGCCTGCCAGGAGCAACCTCTGCTCCGGACCGGACATCACCATCACCATCACTGACGGCTGCAGTTTCACCCGCAAGGAGCACCCCGACCGTCAAGGAGGAGGCCTTGCCATCACCTACAGAAGCACACTCTGACTGACCACGCACTCTAATGACCCAAGGGGGACCATGGACCACCTCAAATCCCCGATCCTGACCAAGCCCAAGCACATCCTCTGCGGCACCCCTCATGTGCAGGCCCCCCGGGCCATGGCCCCCCATTCTCCAATACCATTGTAGACCTCATTGCACCCCCGGGTCTCCCATCCACCTACGACATCCTATTCGGTGAACTCAAGTTCCACCTGGACAACCCCAGTGACCAGGACACCACCCCCTCCTGGGGAAGGTCCCCTACATCAGACGCAAGCAGCAAGTCACCGCAACAAGACACATAGCAGGACACACGGTCGAGCACGTCACCTCCGCCAGCGGGAACTTCTACTGCAGCCACAACCCGGACTCTCCTGGACCGACCATCATTGGTAACGTCACGTCTTCACCTTGCCCACCCAACGCCACCGCCATCATCGCACCCCCTTGCAGCTGGATCAAGGCCACCAAAGAACGTCGTCAACTTCCTCCGTACCAACACTCCACCATTGCTTCCAAACGATGACACCGCAGCGCGCAACCGCCACCGATGGATCTCCAACAACGCTGACATTCGGGCACCCCCGCATGAACGGCACTGCGTCAGTACCTTCCGCATGCCTGATGGCAGGCGTGAGGGTGACACAGTGCCACAGGGATAGGCTGGCCCCATGCATTGATGGAGTTGCTTCATGGTTGTGACACAACTGCAGCAATGCGTGACTTTAGCGCAGACAGATACGTCAGGATACCTGACGTATCTGTCATTACTTGCGTCATGGAGCTCTGTCCAGTGAATACAGCGCATCCATGCTGTCGCAAGAAGGGCATTGTGAGAAGTGTTGCAACGCTGTCTTGTTGCAGCACTGCAACACTTTTCATGACTGGGGCCCAGGAATGTGCACTATCTTATTGATGGTGCGCATTCCTGCGCTGTAGTTTTGTCGCAGGGCAGCGCCGCTACATTGCTTGCATCGCTGTCCAGCACCAAAACCTGCTGAGATGTGGCCCCAAGTGTTATCCCCATTTTTAAGACCAGCTATTTTCTGGTCTTAAGTTCCAGCAGCTAACGGGCCTTAGCGGCTGTTTTTTGATCGTATTGCCGGTCCGGGCGATCGTTGAGAATATCGCGAAGTGGGGTTAGCGTGCGTTTTAACATGGGAACGCCTACATTGCTTATGATTAGCGTTAGTTATCGCTAACATTGTTGGCGATGTTAATAACGGCTGCTAACGCCAGAAAGCTGTCGCTAACGGCTGTTAGCGACAGCTTGAGAATAGCGCAGCAATAACTGCTTGAGAATATGCCCCAATGTTTTTTGTCTGTATTTATCTCTAAAAATCAGTAAAAACAGAAATCGGGGAGCCCTAATCATAACCAACATTATGAACGTTTATGTAAGTTCATCCCCAAATTAAAGTCAAATAAAGCTGATCCATGTCAATTCTGGCTTCTAGAATACTACAATTTCTTATGAATAATCCACCTGTAAAAACAGATGTTCAACTCTGTTCCAGCCTCCTCGTAGGACTGAGGCAGTCATGGTCCCTGTTTTAAATGATGTGCCTTTGGTAAGAAATCACAGCTGTGCTGGAATCACTGACATAGCGGCAGCATTTGACAACCTCAACTAGGGTGTCTTGGTTGCCTCCAGAACTGACAGACCACCAGTGTTGTGGTTTAGATATTTTCTGACCAAATTGGTTGCATCCTTCATTCACCTCTGGATTAGCGTTGATCATATGCTGTGTTCCGAAAGGCAACTTGCTGTCCTTGCTCACCCCGCAACCTCTTCCCCATCTTTGTCAGGCCACTAGACAGCCTTGTCCATGTCTACAGTTCCATGTTCAGTCTTCAGTCATATGGGGATGCCACTTGGATCCTTCTTGAAATAACAGCGACAAGGCAGGTGATGGTTGTGATGGTCTTCAGTGACCTCTGAGGCCAAGCATTCTGACTGCAGGACATGGGCAGCTGCCTGGCCTATGCAAAGGAGGTGTGCAGTCTCAGCTTCAACATTTACACTGATTTATCTTCGTGGCCCAAATGAAAGCAGCACAATCTGTTCCATTCCATCAGATAATCCTGTGGAAGGTGGTATCTTGCTTGACACCAAGTGGACATGATTCTGTCATCACAAATGTTGCTCATTTTTGAATGAATAATGGAAAAGGCTTTTACACATGGCTACACACAGAGCTTGTGTGCCAGCTCGGATAATAGAAATGCGGCTCCGGTCTGTTCTTTGGTGCCTCCCTGTTTGGCCATGGCTCCCCTTCGCTTGTGGCTTTGTTCTCACTTCCTGTTACTCTAGAGAGCACTTCAAGGTGCTCTGAACTGTGCACAGTTCATATGTGGTCCGCTCTGCAGTACATTTTGAACTCTCCATTTCCATGCCCTCTTCTATTTGTGTAACCTACAAATTTCTTACAACTTTGCAAAAAGCTAAAAAGTCACGGTTTCAGCCAAAGGTGATATCTGCTGCTTCCTGTTGTCCATAATATCCTAGTGCCAAGAAGGTCTACTAGTGAGCATGCGGTTAACAAAAATCACTCTTAACATAACAACAACAACCAAACTATTGTGTAATCACTGATTTCAAGTTGTATTTAACAATATTACTTCATTCAGCCTCCTCCTCCTTACACATCTCACCATCTTCCCCAAAGGTACCCAATCCGGTCCCTGCTGCTGAGACACTGAAGCTTAGGAGCTGAAGGCACTGTGGTATTTTAAGATTCCTCTTTGGAAGACAGGCTATTATCCTCTTCTCCAGTCTTCCAGGTAAAACATTGGTGTACACCATCAGATCTTCATCAGTCATCTCCCGTAAAGTTTGCAGGGTCATTTGATCACCCATTGACAATACTGCAACTCTTAGCCCGCTGTCATACGCAAACACATTCATGACGTCCCTCGTGAGTCTCCATGTTCAGCATGTAATATATAACTGTGTCTGCTGTTCTTTTCCACTCCTGATTTTTGTCTACAACCTCAGAAACTCATCCACATTTCTCTAGCCCTCTTTCAAAGTTTTAATGTTGAAGTTACTAATGTTTGTAGGTCATAGTCTCATAGATATTGTCCAACTAGTTTAGTGTTTTTGGACAAGTTTCTCCTTCCAGGTATCCCAAGTTCAGTTTCCTCTGGCCCATCCTGCTCCCTTTGTTCAAGTGCCTCTGTGACTCACACCAGGTTAACCTTATGATACAAGCTGTCTGTTTTTCAGCAACTGTTGCTCACCCTAATCGCATCTATGTGTTCGGAGGATGTATTCCAGTCAATAACCTTGAAGGAGAACGAATCAATCAATCAGAATTTGTATAGTGTGGCTGCTTCACCCGTGATGGACTTGAGGTGCTGTGGGGCCCTGCTGCGGGATCACGCTGCCTGTTTCTATTGGCGCAACATCTAGGTCTTGATGTCCTTCTTGAATTGTTTGAGAGACGGTGATGCTCGATGGTGCAGGGGGAGGGTGTTCCAGGTCTTAGCCGTCAGGTGGGAGAAGGAGCGGCCTCCGCTGTTAGCCCAGTGGATGCGCTGGGTAGCTGCTAGGGAGAGGAATCTGGAACCGAGTTCCTTGGTAGGTTGGTGGAAATTCACTAATTTGTTGAGGTACGCCGGTCCTCCGTTGTGTAGAGCCTTGTAAGTGTGAGTGAGCAGCTTGTACTAGCGAATGAAGTGGCCAACTGCGATGTTGTAGACTTTGTCTTAATTACAGACCCAAAGATGGAGTATAATCCTTCCACAGCATGAAACAGTGGGTTCCAGATCATGTCCCTAGCTCTTCAGCCTCCAACTGCTTTAATATATTAACATGCAGGAGAGTGAGGTCTTTCTTTCTGGTGATATGTGCATTGTTTTTGATACTTTTACCCCTGGTTAAAAAACTGATTATTGATGTTTCAGAAGAGCATAAAGGCAAGTCTAAGGAGCATAACTGTTTCTTTCCCTAGCCATCTTCTCAGGTTATTTCTCTTTGCACCTTCCCTTTCTAGGAGTCTTTTATAGAAGTATGTTCTTATTTCATTTGGAGATTCAGCTATAAATATCATCCAAGGGCTTTTCATTCTTGACATGACTTGTTTTATCTACATACGAGGATATAAATTTGAAAATCTAGAACCTGTTAAACATGCAGAAAAAAGGCTTGAATGGGAGCCTATTTCTTTAAACGGGGACCAGTTTGGGCTTGAAAAGTGGACCAGGGAGCGGGCTTCAGGCTCTGTTAAAGTCTGAGGTCATGGTACCTCCCGCAACACGGTGGAGATGCGTTTTGAGGTACTTTATAAAAAAAAAGATCTAAAATAGTGAAGCTGGAATGTTTCAGGTGTGCTAACTGGACCGATCCCCTGTTCAAGGACTGTCTGCCTCAGAATGAGGAAAGTAAGAAAACAGGGCATTCTCACTGGGGTGTCAGCATTTTAGTAATGCAGGATGCCACCGTAGGTTCTCAAGATGGTTCCTAACCAGTGCCCGGCCTCAATAGAAGGACCCATTGGACCTGAGCCGTGGTGACTTGGAACATTATTTGTTTGTTATGCAGCTGACTAGTCTACAGAGCATTCATTTTGTGACTACAGTCAATAACAGGATGGTGTACAAGAAATGACAAATGTAAAACAAAAAGCCATAGCCGCTGCCGCTGCTCCTGTTACCTCCGGCCAGGGGCTAACAATCATTGCCCTTGAATGGCTCAAGATGTTGTGTTAAATTCCCTTTCTGAAAATGCATACGGGAACAGAGAAGGACAGAATGAGTGGAGCCTCACAAAACCAAGCAAATGTTAGGATGTTACCCTGCTGCTGTGGAAAAATATTTAATGTGCTGAACATACAAAACAGTGATTATTACATTTGTGTAGCAATTGAGGTGTAGTTAGATAATGAATTTATAACTATTGAGGTTTTCTGGTGACCTCATAAACAACAGGATTGAGGATGGAAGGATTCTGCTGCTACAGGAACAAGGCTTCCTATGAGCTGTATTAGTGCCACTTAAATATATTTTATTGTATGTAAGTACTGGACTTAAATATTGTGACCCTAGCTGTACAGCTGAATCTATGATTTCCACCAACTGCATATTTGCTGGCAAGGATCTTCATTTTATCTCATGGGCCAATCCTTTTCTTCTAGTATCTCTTCCTTGCCCAAACAGGTCTTCCCTTTGCACCCGAATGTCTGTGTTTGGTGACAGCCATCTACTCTGTATCACTGGTCTGGTTCTCTCTGGTTCCCCAGTTATCTCTTTGTCTCCCATTGATAATAGTGCCTCTGCTTTAACCCACAGGTTGTCATTTATTCTATGAGTCTCTGATTTATCGAATAAGTCTTGCATGTAATTTATCACCTCCAAGATATCAGGTGTCTACTTTCTTTCATGGGACGCATGTTCACTCTGTACGCTTCTCATTTATCCTCTGTAGCTCAGATGTATTCTATGTTTTTCTTTGCCATATCTCCACAAATTAATCTTCCATACATGTACACAAGGTTGTGAACAAATTCCCTGGAGTTGGTTATGATCCTGAAATGTCATCCATCTTAGATTTCTGTTTTCCCTGGCCAATGGGAATATTTCTAGTCAATTTTTGTGCTGCTTGTGTGAAGTAGTTTTTCTGCAATTATTTATTGGGACTGCCTCAGGACTCTTCGCTCAGGGTGACTGTGATAGAAAGATGGGGAGCAAGTAAAATCCCCTCTGCCTGCATTAATGTTTTTGTTTTGTAACGTCCTGCCCGTGACAGGCATCCAGTTTACAGTGCAAATGAATGTATTAAAAGGAGGTTTTTGGGATGAATAAACTTATTCCTGAATAATGGGAAGCCCAGACTACCAGTTGGGGGTAAATCAGCCCTTTGTGTGAGGGCAGGACACAACCTATTCAAATGTAAGTGTGAGCCACCTCTCCCCCTTACTGCCCAGGAAGGCTATCAGTATGCAGGTGTATGTATCCCCTGTCACACCCAGCCCTTATTGTGTTGTGACTGTCTAGAGGCAATGCACAAAGTGTAGCTGTCACCCAACCCAGACATATATTGGAGACAGGCTGTCAGGCACACAAAGGTATAAGCACAGAGAAATGCCCACTTTCTTAAAGTGGCATTTCAAAAATAGTAACGTGAAATCCAACTTCACCAGTAAGGAGGATTTATCATTACTATTCTAAACATACCAAACATGAAAAAGCACGATCCATGGAACACCTCCCTAGGGCAGAGTAATGCAACACAGCAATTTGCACTGCGTTGCGTTACTCAAGGTGGCCTTGCATGTCTTTATAAATCGCACTTAAGGGTTGCATTGTGCATGCACCCCACTGTGTGCTGCAAAAGTGACGCTTCAATAAATATGGCCCTAAGTGTATGAGTGTACTACTTCATCCTGATCCATGCTCAAGTGTGAGCAAGAACGTACTCCTACATCCAGGCCATAGTTCATACATATGTGAGGAAGAGTGTAGGTGTGTGCATAAATCTACGCCTCAGTTACTGCCCTATTCCTAAATCTGGGAGCTTGAATGGTCCCTGCATCCCATTTTGCCATCCTTAATGTGTCAGCATAAAGGTTTATGACCTGCCTGTTTCCAATGGGTGTGACCTTGAATGTAGTTGTAGTTCCCTGCCTCTATTAAGGGCCTCATTTATGGGGATTTGATGTAGGGTGGGAATGCACCGTATTTATCTAATACAGTGCATTCCTGTCCTTTCCTTCAGCGCAGATGCTGTTTCGGCAGCCTAGCGCCAACGCAGGCACCCTTGCACCATCGTGCAAGGATGCCTGTGTTGTTGACAGGATTGTTTTTGTGCAGGAAGAGGCACCTTCCTGAACAAAAACAATCCTGAGAGGCGTTTTCCTCTTTCTATATGGAAAGGGTAATAAACGAGGAGAAGTAAAGTTATTTATCCTCGTTACGCCTCACCTAGAGAAGGGTAAGGTTTTGGCGCATCCCCAGGATTGCATGGTCTTTTAAATCTGGGGAAGCGTAAAGAAATCCATGGGTGTTGCATGGGAACACCCACGCAACGCCCAGAGAACACCTCCTGAGCGCAGAGTAAGGCAACGCCTTGCCTTACTCCATATCTATGAGGCCATTCAGAGCCACGCAAAGTGGCTTTGCTTGACCTCATGAATATGATTTTGTCGTTTGCACCGCCGGAGTGTCACAAAAAGTAACGCTCTGGTGGCTCAAGGGGTTCGTAAATATGTCACTAAATGTTTAACTATGAATATACTCTCACGTCTCTGCCCAAAGCACGAATGTACTTGTACATCCCAGCCCAATCTAACATTTCTGAGCATAGATATAGATAGGTCTATGGTCAGGCCTCCTTTTATAAGTATGTGAGCACAAATCCACTTGTAGGTCCTATACCCCATGTTTAGGTCTGGTGTAGCCCACCACCTCTGCTATGAAAAAATACACTGGGAGGGATTTGGGTCAGCCCCTTTTATCTTCTGCTAAGAGGGGCTAACCCCCTCGAGACATTGTTCTAAGACTGTGGCACCCACATCTTGGATTCCCAGGAGGAGTGCTGCAGGCTCATTGAGATGCTATTTGCTATTAGGGGTGTGATTCCACCTTCCATGGCATGATTACATTGGGATTCATGAAGTGCATTGATTCAGGAGCAGCCATCTTGTAAAGAAGGCTCCCCCACTACATTGCTATGTCTCCTCATTGGAAGAACTGAAAACATGTAACTGGAAACAATTAGCAGCAGGAAGAGTCAACTGTCTTGCAGCTGGGAGGCTGAATTGCCGTCTCTTCTTCCTTGGTTCTGAGGTCTAATCACTATATTACCTGTGGTTTACTCTCTTCTTTGAGACTGTGAATAAAAGAGCTACGTCTTGACAAACACACAAGGGTGTAGGCTTCTCTATGTTTCTGTGATGTAACTGGTTCCAAGTTGGTTGGGTGGCGACTTGCACGTTGTGAGCGCACTACGAAATGACGTTACCATAAGTGCAGGTGTCAGGAAGGCATAGCCCCAGCCCCCAGGCAGGATGTCTCTCTATTTTCAATGTTACTTCTTGTTCGTTTGTACTTTCTTTTCCTAAATTACTAGGGCAGTGTAGTGACCGGATGGTCATGGTCTAGTGTTTGTAATATATGTTTCCACCAGCCACTCCTCCTGGGCTGGCTTCTACACTCACCCCACACCCATCCATCATAGGTGTCACAGGTCAGGTGACGCTGCCAATAAAAGGGACCAAGCGCGCATGCCCTGGACCAGTTGCCAGTGCCCCAGCTATGTGGCTGCGTGCATTATTTGACCAGCATGAGGGCCTAGGCAAGATTCCAACCTTGGTTTTACTTCCACATCCTGTGACATTGTAAGCTGGCCCGGGGTGAAGTTGCAGCCGCCCACACGGTCTACCCCCGTTTAGCAGGGCAGGCTGGCACTGCCCCCAGAGTCTAGGCTAAGTCCTTTTAGAGTCCTGATTCTGCCTGAGAAGATGCCACTGCAAACAAAAGCAGGCAGAGAAAGCGATCAGAGCAAACCGGGTCATCTATGAGACCGCTCCGAGGGAAAGCTACCTAGGCAGACACAATTCTGCTCTCATTTGTATTTCTACATAAACCAGACCGCCTACTTGCTCTCACTCCCACATAGTTAAATAGACACGTCTTACAGAAGCAGAATTTAATGCTGTCTCTGCTTTTTATTGTGTTCCTCCTATAAATGTATCCCTTTAATGTAGAGTCTTGAAATACGTCTTTCCAGAAATGGCATACCTTTATTTTCATCTGTAAAGTTGAAATCGGTTGCACTTTTCTACATTTAAAAATGTAAATCAAGTTTTTGTAAATATGTTGGTCATTGTATATACTCACTGATTTGCTCATTTTAAATCAGATGGCTGACACAATTCAGTCCTTTAGATAAGTCTTGGCTTTTTGAAGTTCCTGGATGCAATTCAGTTGGTTGTTTTGCACGTTACAGCTCTCTTCACAAGCATGCACAATTTCTTAATTGATCTATATTTTATAGCTAGATGTCAACCTTTCAATTGCTACTGCCCCTCCTGCCCGCCCTGTGTGGTCTGTTTTACTGCTGCCTCTTCCCTTCCCTCCTCCCTGCTGCCCTCCATGTTATGCTGTGCTGCCACTCACCCTTCCGCTTGACCTGCATGGTACATTGCTTGCCCCATTCCTCCTGCCCTCCATGGTTCATTGTGCTGACACAACCTCTCTAACCTGTCCTGCATGGTTGGCTTGGTGCCCTGGCCCCTCTCCCCTTGCCCTCATGGTCAGTTGTTTTGCCCTTGTCCCTACTGCCTGCTCTGTGCAGTCCATTTTGCTGCCACTACTCCTCCTGCCTGCCTGAAGTGGCCAGCTTGGTGCTTAGCCCCTGCTCCCTCCCCGTCCTCTGTTATACGAGTCTGTGCCCTTGCCCTCTCCCCACGGTGTTCTAAGAAACAACTAGAGCTCTAACATGCTGTGTTTATGACAAACGTGTGGCAAAACTGTAAAACCTAAAGCCTCTCCATATGTGCCAACATTTTAAATATAAAAAAAACAGCCAATAGTTCTTAATACCTCATATGCAAATAATATGGAGCAGTCCATAAAACTGTTGATTCTTCGTTCCATTAATACACAGGAGCCAGTGGTGTGGAGTCCAAAATGTTATTCTTCAAATAGATTTTCAGCTCAGCCAACGCGTTTCGTCCTTCAAAAGAGGACTTTGTCAGGGCTGTAAATAAACATTCATATACACTTTTAAAATCACATAAAAAAATAAAATCATCATCACATATTATTGTTTTCCATCACACAATTTGTCCTATCTCATTTTATAAAGCACAATGAATGGACTAAACTACTACTGACCGATCTTCATTACCATATTGCATGAAATCCGTGTATCAAATGCACTTTATATATCTAACAATCAATATCTACACATTCAAGATATAATATATTAATATGAAAAAACACATATGAAGGCAGAGGACCTATAGATCCAACTACATAATCTCAAAAAGGAACAAGCATTGGCATAGCCAATAGGTCTCGCTTTTGGGTCCTTATAAGTATTTAGTTGTGTAGCACAATATCCTTGGTGCAACAACATCAACTGTTGCATGGCTAAACACTTATAAGGTCCCAAAGGCGAGACCTGTGGCTATGCCAATGCTTGTTGTTGAAGGTGCTGTTGTGCACAAGACCAATATGTAAAGAGGGCTTTGGGTCAGCATATTACTTGTGATTTGTTGACTTTGTTTATCTGCCGCTTCATGACGCACGCCGCACTCGTGTAGTGATGCATGCACAAACATATGTCAGCATGCTGGAGTCAAAGCCAGAATGCCTTTGTCATGTGGTTGCTCGAGTGTGGCTAGCAGATGCTGACGGGTGACTCGCGGCGTCTATGACCTGTTGGTTCCTCCCTCTTCCTGGCTGGGTGAAGGAAGGGGGGGGGCATCGGCGCTCCCTGCAGCCCGCTGCATGCCTCGAGCTGATTAGCATAATGAGTGGACTGGCTCTTCGCACCTGGTCATCGGTGTGTCTGGGGCCAGCCATATGGTGCCCGCAGTGCAAGCAAACGGCTCTATGGCCAGGAGGCATGCGCTGGGAGACCTGCCCGGCTCAGTTTTGATCCCCTCCAAGGCATGGCGAACTGATGAAATCTGTTTAGCCCCACTGTGAGGGGAGCGAGGTGAGGGCTCTTTGATGGATACTCCTACTCATAGGCAAAACTGCCCTCCCCCTCTACCCGAGTCGCATCAGCTTAAGGGAGGCTCTCCCACCCCATGAAAACGACCACCATCCCACATACTATACTACACCACAAAAGTACTGCTTCTCCTTGTCGGCTTTTATTTATTTGACATAGTAAGGTCAAGAAAGGGCTATTAAAAACAAGAAATGTGTGCTAAAAATAAAATATGCGTTTCAATGCCCCGATGCAATGGATTGCTGCAACTGTTAAATTTGTTGCGGGTGGGAGTTTGTTTGAAGAAGATAATTTACAGTCGGTGCAAGAAGAATATGACATCACCGCTAGCCTTACAGTGTCAGGAGTGGTCTGGCGGAAGACGCGCAGAGATACAAAGTTCCTCTTGAATCTGATTCTCCGTGTTATATGCGAATTTTAACTGATGAACAGTGATAACATTTCTACACGGCATTATATCCATATGTAAACAGTCAGGCGTCCCCACGTCACGCTCTCTCTCTCCCCAATGGAAATACTGTTGATGCACTCGGGCTGCAGCGGGGAATCCCTGACGCCACACTTTGACTTGCAAGTTTTCGCGTGCCCGATGCTGTGTCTGGAATATTTTATAGCTAGAAGAAAAACAGGAGACTGCTGTGCGTGCTGATGCGAGCGACTACAATAATAAACAAGTGGGAGGGGTGGGGGGAGTGCGGCCGAGAGCAGGGACATAGATTCATAACTCTTATGTTGCTTTTTGAGGGCCAATCACAAAATGCCAGGGAGGGACGGATACTTTCACGTAGTGAGAAATTCCCACGTTTTCGCGTGCCCGATGCTGTGTCTGGAATATTTTATAGCTAGAAAAAAAACAGGAGACTGCTGTGCGTGCTGCTGCGACCGACTACATTAATAAACAAGTGGGAGGGGTGGGGGAAGTGCGGCCGAGAGCAGGGACATGCAGTGTTTACCTTGCGGGAGCGAGCGCGATAATTGCTAACACATGGCGCCGCTGCTCGCTCCCGCAAGGGAAACGCCAAACGTGCACGCGTTGCAATACAAACCAATACAAAACGTGCACGTTTTTGCCCAAAAAGCTGATCGATTCCAAAAGGTCCCCTCCTACGCGAGACCTAAAAATGGATAGCATAACGTATACGGCCCAAAAATTGTTAGTAGCTAAAACAATGCCCTTTCTGGCTTAATAAATCTGGAGTCCCTGTCCCACCTGAATTGGGTCTGTTCGCATTTATGTATTTCCTTTAAAATTTAACAAAACACGTTTTCTTTCACATAGAAATTCTGGTTAGTGCTATAGAAAGCTAAAATGAGGATCCATTTTCTGAATTTTCAAAAAGCGACAAAGGGCTTTTAAACTACTTGCTATGTTTATGTTTTTTTAATCCTATTGCTCACTTGATTATTTGTTGCATGAGTTACTTGAGCATTTTGCACACTCCAATCATTGGGCTACATTTCGGTGATATTTAGGTTTAATTTGGGCTCTTTTTCCTAAGGCGGCCATCTTGGGAGACTTTGTTTGTTATCAAGCTCCCTCATTTACTAATCTACTGCAGTCCCCTCTGTAGGAAGTGCTTTCAGGTTTATACCTTTGATTTCATCAAGATTGTGTTCAGGTGTGCAACACTTGTCATAAATATAGAATGTTAGCACTTTAGCTGCTCATTAGAACACTTTGGTAAAGTTGCAGTTGATCACCAGGGAATTAACTGGCAGGCTGCTGCTGGATTTCAAAGCACATTTTTCAGTCTGCATGTCGGAATACTATACTGAAATGCAGTGGCGGCTGGCATGAAATGGGGCTGGCGGGGCTGAGAGGTGAAAGAAATATATAACACTTACCTCTGCACGGCAGCCATCTCTCCTCTGCTTCTCTTACTGACTCCTGGAAGCAGGAAGCACACATGCTCCCCTAAGCCAATCACAATGCTGCTGTCACCAGCATGATAACAGCGTCGTGATTGGTCTGAGAGGCCTTGTTTGGCGCTCAGACACGGAGTGGGCGCCTGTCCATGTTCTCCACCCAGGCTGTGCAATACAACCATTGGAGAACATGCTAAGTTCGCATGACTGTTTGGCCAGCCCAAGACGGCCAGCCAAACTGTCATGCGCAATTAAGTGCACATATTTCCTCCTGCTCTGACAGCCCAGCCCCGCCCCAACCTGGCTCGCACTGAAAAATAAAATTATATTAACATTGTGTTTTTATTTTATTCTTCCTTTTTTGCACTGCTGAAAAGCCACCGCTGCTGAAATGGATGAGGAAGATATTTGAGAACTAGTACAAAATGTGTCCTAGTTTTGCTATCTACAACACTTGCCATAATTTCTATGACAAAAGAACCCCCTCATTCTGTTAATTTAAAAAAACAGGTGTTTTACAGCTTTGATTCAATCAAGTTGGCTCCAGGTGTGCCACACTTTTGTCAGAAGAAAGACTTGTTAGCGCTCTAGTTGCACTGTAGAACACTCTGGGTAGCTGCAGTAGAACTCTGGGTCTCAGCTGATAGGCGGCTGCTGCTGTTGGAAGTGCATGTTTTACTCAGAATGTCAAACTTTATTCCTGTCTGACTGAGGAAGATAGGGCCAATTTACAGAACATATGCTCTCATTTTAGCTTCTGGAGCACCTTCCATAATATCTGTGAGACAATTGTGGGAGAAAACTGTTTTCTCTAAAATATGGTTCATCAAATTCCAGAAGAGGATCGGCATTTTACACAAGGTAATATCACCGTAGAGTACACCACAATTCCGAAAATTAGTATGGTTTCACCAACAAATGATTTATATTGTGACTAAAATTTGTTATCACCCTTTATAGGTGCTCCTTTTTGCGACAATTATAAACAAGTTTTCACTACAATGGAGATCATGTCCCAAGTCCTGTAAAAGCTGCCACAATTTGTTGTTAATATTATGGCCAGCCAATCAAGCGGGGTCAGGGTGTGCTCACACTACCCCCTTAAATATTGTTTTAATTTATTTTCAGGACAGAGGGACAATGTCCTGAAATGCATATATGCCATCAGACTCGCAATTTACATAGCCAAAAATGGCTATAATTTAGCTTTCTCCTGCCTAAATTTTCCCATTTAAATGCAACTCAATAAGGATAATACATCCCCTGATGTTTTTATTTTTTAAATCTCCCTCTTTCTACTGTTTCAGTGTTGGCATTTGTGTGTAATGACTGCCACAATATATTCTTCATGCTGTGACCAACCAATCAGAATTAACTTGTCCCCTTTAAAGTGGCCAGTCAGAGCATATTTGCGCAACAACTGTCAAGATGTCGCTAACTTTTGAACCTTCGTTTCTCAAAAACTGCTGAACGGATTTACACCAAATCACAAAAAGCATGCTTTGAGTAAACAGCTATCCAAAATTGGATGTATAAAATTCCCATGGGAAATTGCTTGGGGAAAATGTGTTTTGAGACCCTCCGTTTTTCTCAGCCCCCACTTGACGTATCACCCCAAAACTTTCCAAGAATGATCTGAATTGTATGAACAAACTTTTTATTTTTGGAAAGTTTTGTGAAGATTCGTCAAACACGCCAAAGTTATTAGAAAACTGAGATATTGGGTTCTTGGTTGACTGGGGTGTGCGCACTGGTCAAGTAACAACCACAATGCTTGTCAGGGTACGGCACAAGCAAACACCAAATTAACCTGTGCTCAACCCTCTGGTAGCTTGACACTGAGAAGTCAGGCTTAACTTAGAGGCAGGAGTGTAGGAGACACTAAAATTGAGGGGGGGGACAGGGACAACCTTGTGGACTTTCCAGTGACCCTATACAAATCGCCCGTTGTGTGAGACTGTAAACCTGTTAAACGAATATAATCGCATAGTTTTGAAGTGAAATATTGAGAAAGGCAGGCATGTAGTCACAGTTTGCAAGTATGTTTTATTGTTATTTACATTCACATAGTAATTAGACCAAATGTGAAAAAAATGCAAATTAATCTTGCGTCTTCATGCACCAAGCAAACAAAGGTTGCTGACTTCGGATGGGGGTGTGATGTTTGCAAGTGCATTATGATTTGAAAATTACCTGCTGCTGCATTCCTGGTGTCCAGCAATTTTCAGGCAACAATAAAAATGTCAAGATAACTCCAGTGGTTAATGTTCTTCATTGAGAGAGATCGGAGGTTTGTCTAGTGGAAGTTTTGACTCATGGTAAGGTAGCCACAGTAGGTTAATATGCCTGCTGCAAAGAACGGTGTACAGTGCAGATCACAAAATACATATAATGTAAATAGGTCAGTGGGTTACTGCTTTTGTCTGAGAGAATCGTTTGTTACTTGCAGTTTATAAGTTAAAATCCTAACATAGAACAATGTCATCTGGTACCTTTACTAGGCTTCATTAGTGAAGTAAGAAGGCACAGGGAAAGTGCCCTATGCAGTCTGTGATTCCTAATTTCAAGCCCCAGCTCCCACCTGAGTCAACTGTGATCTGCAACTGCCGTGATTAACCCCACAGTCAGGCTCCGATAATACTTCTGTTTGTGAGGCCTCGACATTCAAAAGACAATAAACAGGAAGCAGTGGTCGAAGTGGGGAAAAAAAGTGGGAAAACTGTGGGCGGAGAATCAGAGGGCGAGAATAACCTGAGATTTGGGTCTGTGGGCGGAGTCTGAGGTGTGGCCAGAAAGAGCAAAACTTCCCAATTTTTAGTACTTGTTTGGCATTTCACTGACCAGTTACAGCGTATTACGTTATTTAATTCAACCAATAGATACACGTTTATTTAAGGTTTAATATAAGTTATTGAAATTAAAATGCATTCACAAAGTGGGATATGCTTCCGATCACAGAATTTGACAAATACGCGTAAAAGTGGAATCACAAGTCATCTGTCTCCGAGCCATGCAGTTTCTGTCATCAGCACGTATCCCTTTTTCCACAAGAGCAGCTCAAACATAAATGGCAAAATATCCTAATTTGCAAAATTTTTCCACTTAATTATGGCTGTACCATATTTGCCACATAATACATCTTCTGCTGCATAATATAACGATTTCAACAAAAAAATAGTTTGTAGCTCAAACGGATAAAAAAATTGCTAAAAAAAAATGTGACTTATGTTGTTGCGAAGTGGAGGGCCCTTTGCAAAGGTTGACTGGTCACCTTTCTCACTGCTGCATTTGTATATTACACAGGTACTAATGAAGCAAAATCTTTGCAGAGGCTGTTAGTATGTATAAAAATGTCAAAATAATAAAGTATCATCAAATGTACTGCATTACGCTGCAGCCTATTTTTTGCTGCATATTTTAGTCAACACTGCGACATAATTTTGGCCTCCATTGCTGTATAATTCCAGTGGCCCCAGAGCAGGCAGCACATGTTTAAAGTGCTTGTGCATGAAGCAGAGAGACCGTGAAGTTTGCAAACATAGGGCATCATTACGATGGCGGGCGGACAAAGTCCGCCCGCCACCGCAACGGAATGCGGGACCGTCCGCAAGGGGTGCGGCGGTCCCGCATCTGAGATTAGGATGCCACCGCCACCGTGGTGGTGGCAAGCCCTATTCCCAGCATTGTGGCAGGCGGTGCTCACAGCACCGCCCACCACAATGCTGGGAATAGACGTCGTGCATTGGCATGCACAAGGTGACAGGCACCGCGTGGTGCCTGCCACTTTGTCCATGCCAATATGTGCACCCACCACCCCCCCAACTTCATGGGGGCCTGCTACGGGCCCCCAAAGGCAAAGACCACATGCCTTTCCATGGCGGCAACGCCGCCATGGGAAGGCAAATCTCCGCCTGCATGCTAATATGGATGGCGGTGCCTTGCAGACACCGCCACCATATTAGAGCCCTTTTCCGTCCGCCGGGGTCCCCCCCGCCATCGTAATATGGCAGGGGGGAAATTGAACGCCGGCGGTGAGAAATAGCGGGCGGATCGCCACCACCATACGGGCGGTGGCGATCCGCCTGCTATCATAATGACCCCCTTAGTTTGGTGTGTGCAAATCCTGCATTGACGATCCCCAGTGAGTTGCACTACTACTGCTGAAAAATGCCAATGGAGATACCAATGGGTGAGGTGGATGGGCCTCAAGGGTCTTGTGACCACAGTGACAGAGTCACTATCGCTCTAGGGTGTGCTGCTTCGTATGCCTGCCGTAAGACTGGAGGTGAACTTCAGTATGGATTGTGGTGGACAGGCCTTCAAGGTTAACCCACACTTGCCACCTCTAGGGTCCACCTACTGGTGCTAAGACACCAGGGCTTCTAAAGTCTATCGGGGCCTTCTAAGGTGTAGCATGGGAATGTGTTCCGTCAGAAGAGTGTTCGGGTGGATTGGCCATGAAGGCTGAACCTGGTTCTCCAGTTCCAAATTCGGCAGCTCTGGCCAGAGTGCCACATCCTCTACCCCACTGAACACCATACTGCTCCACTGAGAGAAACTTACACTGCCTTCAGCTACAACCCAATTATGCTGCAACTCAATTCAAATTATGCACTAGACAAGTGTAATATCCTGCGTGAAAAAAAATTAATAACATCTTGGGAAAAGCAAACACTCATAGGGAATGCAAGGATAAGTAAATCATGTGAAATGTAAGCAGGAACAACATAGTTACCTTAACACGTTTACACTCATTATTCAGAAATCAGTGAGTACTTTTGCCTGAAAAGTTCAGGACATGACTACAGTGCCCGGAAGGGACCTGTTTCAATGTCCATTGCTTATATCCTTACAAAACGTAAGGAGTTTGGTTTAAAAAGACCACATCCCTGAACACAGAGCCACCGAATACATTTTATAAGCTAAAATAATTAAAACAGTTGAAAAGGATCACATTAAACGTTTTCTACTCCACCCATCAACCAGGTATTGCAGAACCTCCAGGAATGGTGCACTTCCCCACCCTGGGAAAACAATGTTATTCAAAGAAAGAAGATAAAAAGAAAGTAGCGCTTCACTGGTAAACTATGTAAAGTGGCGCTAATGTGTGTGGGTGTGAATAACTCTAAATTTGTGATGTATGTACTGGCAACTCACAAAAAGTGAAAGACTGGTCTCACACACCACCTGGTGTCATGCTTCATCATTGACCAGTACTCGCCCCCTAAAAACTTGGTTTGATAAGGGGCGGGCATACACCTGACGACAGGGATGCACTTCTAAAACTAAGTGGGGGCCCTTGAAGAGAAATTGTGAAATTAAAATACCATTGCAGATGACAAATTATGTTTTAATTTAGATGGCATCTGTATGGTCTTTAAAACCAAAGTTGCGGTGTATATGAGGGAATAATTATCCTCCCACCGCCGTGTATAAAGTCGACATGTTTCTGCCCACCGGCCCAGTCGGGTCCATGGCTTTCATCAGGACTTACAAAAACTACTAAAGGCTCCACCCTTACCAAATCTATGGGAAAGGGAATCCACTGGGTGGGCTAAAAAAATTTTGGCACCCTCAACCTTCAGGAGATAAAAATTCCAAACCTGTAAAGTGAAAGGAAAAAAGAAAAGAAAGCTTTGTGTAGTATAATACGACAAAATGGTCATACACAATTCGAACAGCCAACTACACGTACATTTTACGGTGAGTGGCTATGGTGTGCTATTAATGTGTCAGGCATCAGTGCACAACACTCGTTAAAATCTATGGGAATTTTGTCCCGTATTTCTTACCCTAGTGGGGCATCTACTAGCCCCATAGGAGGCTGTGGACGGTGAACCTATGAGGTTGCTGGCTGTCAACAAGAAGAAAATAATGTCAGAAGAAAGAACATTATTTCAGAAAAGTAGCGTCAAACTTTCACACAACAATCCACAGCTGTATTAGTCTAATTCAGATAAATCAAGGATCTGTCAGAAGAGCGCAAAGGTCCCCAAGGTAACGCCTCAGGTCGTTCTTTCTTGCACACACACATCTCTTACTGTAACCGGTAGTTCACTGCTCCTTGCACCTATGTCTGCACGGCTCAACCCCTTATCGGTAAATGAGAGCGGGGGTGACCTAGCTTATATAGCGCATGCGCGTTCTTAATCTTATGCAGGTGTAAGTGGTGAGCTGTAATTTAGTAATTAGCTGTATTTCCGATGTCGTTGCTCCCGCTATGTTAGAAATTGCCTGACCTGCCTGGTGCGATAACACGGTCCAAATATGGAGGTCCGGCAGAATCCTCATGACGGTTTTGGGAGCGCTGAGCCGTGATCGCTCCTGTGTATTCAAAGTGTATGTGCGCCTACTCCTAATGGTGCGCATGGGTTCAGGAAATGAAAACTGTAGTTCTAATCCAAAGATGCCGATTAGGTCGATCGGCATGTCTTTTATACACGGAGGCTAAACAAACATTCACTAATACGCATGCGTGAAGTTTAGCGGAGTAGTGTATCAACAACGCATATTCAAAGGATTGAGACACTAGTTTCCGTGCTAACACAGATGCTGAGATCCGGCGAGTGTTATTTATTTGAACAGACCAGTGCACAAGATTTAAAGGGGAGCGTGCATACTAGAGGCTATGGGTAAATACCCAGGAACCCGCTTGAAAATAATCTCAGGGTTTCTTGCCTTTGAAAGGAATAATCTTCAAATGCAGATATTGGTGTGATCTAATGTTATGTCTAATATACAACCGTGCTGTACAATAATTGTCTATCATCGATGGTATGTATAACTGGGTGAAGATAAGTATAAAACCACTATGTTCTGAATAATCCTGCTCACTAAAACTACCTTAGTGGTAATATGGTGATGTTCCTCGTATCAGCTACATCTCCTTCATGGTGATGTTAACTAGACGCACGCATAATAAATGCTCTTAAATAGATGTCTGGGAATATCAAAAGTTGTATATCTAGTGGTGGCAAGGAAGTAATCTATGATCTTCCTATCCATGCAATATGTTTTTACTAATCAAACTGGTCTCGAGACCAGTCTGGGCATACTGGGTGGCCTCCCTCATGTATCCTGTTTCCATGGTAGCATTTTATTTACCTTGCTAATTGTAACCACGGAATATCATCATTCAATCCTTTCAGATTAGATTTTAATCTATAAACCCATCTCTGTTCCCTGATGTGAAGCGGTCTTGTGAGGTCAGCCAAGGATTTTTCATCACCTCTAGAACCGTCCATTTTAGGTCGCTGTCTTTATGTTCAAATTCCAGGAAATGCCTTGTCAGTTTTGTATTTGTCTTTTTACACCGTATTGTACTTCGGTGTTCATTAATACGAATCTTAATTTTGTGAGTCGTCATTCCCACATAGAGAAGGTCACAGGGACATGTCAGTAAATAAACGACATTCTCAGTATTGCAATTACTGAAACTATTCAGTTTCCAAGGTTTACCTGTGCCAATGTCTACTTCTTTTGTTGCTGTAGTGTAAGGACATGCAACGCAACCCCACAAGGATAGTGTCCAGTGGGTCTCTGTGAATTCCAGAGAGTAGTTTGTTCTGCTTTACTAGGTGGTTGGTCTTTGGCGTGGACTAATTCATCTCGCAGACTCTTACTTCTTTTAAATGCAAATAATGGGGGATCCCACTCCTTGCCTGCACCTCCCAAAATATGCCAATTTTTCTTAACAATCTTTTTCATGATGTTAGAGACTGGAGTGTACGTAGTAACACACACCATCTGATCCTTTCTTTCTTTATTAATGGGTTCCAAAAGAGCTTCCCGTGAGTTATTCCTTGCCCTCTTTTTAGCTCTTTTGATAAGTTTTTTTGGGTAATGTCTTTGGAGCAGTTTCTTCTCTAATTCCTTAGATTGTTCCATGAAAGTTTCAGTTTCTGTGCAGTTTCGCCGCACCCTTAAGAATTGTCCCACTGGTAGGTTGTCCCTAAGGGCTTTCGGATGATGACTCTCATACAGTAGCAGGCTGTTTTTGTCCGTGGGTTTATTATGTACCTTTGTGTGAATTCCTTCCGGTGTCATGTTGATATCAAGGTCCAAAAAGATAGCATGATCTCTGTTAATAGAGTGGGTGAACCTCAGGTGAAGATCTTTGGTATTGACCCAGTTCACAAAGGCTTGTGCAGTGAGTTCGTTCCTCGCCATATGATGAAGACGTCGTCAATGTAGCGTTTCCACATTTTTAGATGTTCTATGAAGGGATTGTTTCGTTGAAAATAAAGTCCTCCTCAAATTGACGGACGTACAAACATGCTAGGCTAGGGGCGAATGTACTGCCCATTGAAGTGCCAGTGATCTGATGGTATAGCACCTCCTCATACTCAAAAAAATTCTCTGTAAGTGCAATTTCTGCACACTCCAGGACAAAGTTCCGTGGGGTGGAGAACTGCCAATCCATGTTAAGCAAGATATCTTCCACCACAGTCAATGTCCTCCTTTGTGGGATACTGGTATAGAGGGCCTCTATGTCCATGGTGATGAAGATGTTTTCTGCGTTATTGATTTCTATATCTCGAAACAGACATAGTATGTCCTTTGTGTCTCGCAGATACGATGCGGATCTCTGAACTATTGGTTTAAGGAACCAATCGCAAAACTGCGATAGCGGTTCCAGGATCGATCCGATCCCCGACACTATAGGTCTTCCCGGTGGCGGTATACTCCCTTATGGATCTTCGAGTGTATAGAATCTTGGTGTCCTCTGATCTTTATTCACCAGGAATTCAGCTTCTTGTTTGCTTATCCAATCATGGCTAAGTGCCTCTTCCACAATCCTTTGTATTCTCGTCATGAGGCGTGGTGTTGGGTCCTCCCGATATATCTCATAGCTGGTTCGATCAGATAACCTATTACATTCTTCCTGGTACATAGTTTTACTCAAAAGGACAACGGCCCCTCCTTTATCTGCCGGTTTTATGATAACATCCGGATTGTTTTTAAGTCCCTCCAGGGCAGTACGCTCCAGTTTTGTTAAGTTCTGGAACCCATTTTCTTGTTTAAAGTTGATTTTCTCAATGTCAGTAAGGACTGCTTGTTCAAAGGCCAGAATATGGCATGGGATGGTATTGTGAGGGGCACAAAGTGGATTTCTTTCTCAGCCCTGTCTTGAGTTCTAGATTTGGTTCATTCGCTGTTCCTCCAAAGTGGTTGCGTAGTTTTATTTTCCTAAAAAACTGTGCGAGCTCAATATTTAGAGTGAAAGGGTCATTATTGGGTGTAGGGACAAAACCCAAGCCTTTAGAGAGAACAGACTCTTCAGATCCAGTCAGGGTATGGTTGCTAAGGTTTACAACATTTGTTACTCGAGGCTCGTCGATGGGCCGTTCCCCCTGCTTCTTGTTCCCAACGCAACTGGTGTTTGGTCGTTCCATTGGACTTTTGCGGCTGGTTTTTTCTTTCTTCCAGTTCCTCTGCCGCGGCCTCTGTATAAAAAATGCTGTGGTGCTGGTGGAAAACCAAAACCCTGTTGATAAAAGGGCGGTTGCCAGTAGCCAAATTGTGGCATCGGTTGGTGCATCAAAGGGGGCCGTACATTATTCTGTCGTCTATCCAGCTGTCCATCAGTGCTTTCATCACTGCTGCTCCCGCTGGTGCTTCTTTCATCCCCGAGCTGAATGTCCAGTTCTGGGGAGTGGCCCTGAATCGCTGTCGTTTATTGGTGTTTTGTTGTTGGGGTGGTTTATCATAATATTCATCCGTGGTGTATGGATAAATCGTTTCACGGTCAAACTTCTGTACATCCTTGGTTAATTTTGTCAATTTTGATTTGGTAAGATACTCCTTGTATTCGTTGTGGTCTTTATTAATTTCCTCCAATTTTTCTTAAACACAGATATGTGTATCATGGTTTTAAGTTTGCTCTCGCTTTGTTGTATTTCTATCAGTAGTGCGTCAGCCAGTTCCCTGGCAGTGTTGATGATAAGCACTAACCAGTCTTTTGTGCACTTCCACGCGATTCTAGACCAATTAATTCTGAATTCTTTGTTGTTTAAGAATAATCTTGGTTCATTTGTAACTACCAAGCCCCTAGGAGCACTGTTCTTACGGAGGTATTCAGTCATGAATGCTCCATGCAGTGCTGTCCTTATCTGTTCTTTCTTTTTAGATGTTACTAAACTATCTAACCACATGTATCCCAGAGGGAGACTCCGGGGAGGGAACAAGAGGCACGGGGTACTAGGAGAAGGCAGCCTCCAACATAAATCTTTAAACACAATAAGCCGCTCCTAGTGTACTGACTAAATGTCTCTAAATTTGTGATGTATGTACACTTATTGTGTTTAAAGATTTATGTTGGAGGCTGCCTTCTCCTAGTACCCCGTGCCTCTTGTTCCCTCCCCGGAGTCTCCCTCTGGGATACATGTGGTTAGATAGTTTAGTAACATCTAAAAAGAAAGAACAGATAAGGACAGCACTGCATGGAGCATTCATGACTGAATACCTCCGTAAGAACAGTGCTCCTAGGGGCTTGGTAGTTACAAATGAACCAAGATTATTCTTAAACAACAAAGAATTCAGAATTAATTGGTCTAGAATCGCGTGGAAGTGCACAAAAGACTGGTTAGTGCTTATCATCAACACTGCCAGGGAACTGGCTGACGCACTACTGATAGAAATACAACAAAGCGAGAGCAAACTTAAAACCATGATACACATATCTGTGTTTAAGAAAAATTGGAGGAAATTAATAAAGACCACAACGAATACAAGGAGTATCTTACCAAATCAAAATTGACAAAATTAACCAAGGATGTACAGAAGTTTGACCGTGAAACGATTTATCCATACACCACGGATGAATATTATGATAAACCACCCCAACAACAAAACACCAATAAACGACAGCGATTCAGGGCCACTCCCCAGAACTGGACATTCAGCTCGGGGGATGAAAGAAGCACCAGCGGGAGCAGCAGTGATGAAAGCACTGATGGACAGCTGGATAGACGACAGAATAATGTACGGCCCCTTTGATGCACCAACCGATGCCACAATTTGGCTACTGGCAACCGCCCTTTTATCAACAGGGTTTTGGTTTTCCACCAGCACCACAGCATTTTTTATACAGAGGCACGGCAGAGGAACTGGAAGAAAGAAAAACCAGCCGCAAAAGTCCAATGGAACGACCCAACACCAGTTGCGTTGGGAACAAGAAGCAGGGGAACGGCCCATCGACGAGCCTCGAGTAACAAATGTTGTAAACCTTAGCAACCATACCCTGACTGGATCTGAAGAGTCTGTCCTCTCTAAAGGCTTGGGTTTTGTCCCGACACCCAATGATGACCCTTTCACTCTAAATATTGAGCTCGCACAGTTTTTTAGGAAAATAAAACTACGCAACCACTTTGGAGGAACAGCGAATGAACCAAATCTAGAACTCAAGACAGGGCTGAGAAAGAAATCCACTTTTGTGCCCCCTCACAATACCATCCCATGCCATATTCTGGCCTTTGAACAAGCAGTCCTTACTGACATTGAGAAAATCAACTTTAAACAAGAAAATGGGTTCCAGAACTTAACAAAACTGGAGCGTACTGCCCTGGAGGGACTTAAAAACAATCCGGATGTTATCATAAAACCGGCAGATAAAGGAGGGGCCGTTGTCCTTTTGAGTAAAACTATGTACCAGGAAGAATGTAATAGGTTGTTATCTGATCGAACCAGCTATGAGATATATCGGGAGGACCCAACACCACGCCTCATGACGAGAATACAAAGGATTGTGGAAGAGGCACTTAGCCATGATTGGATAAGCAAACAAGAAGCTGAATTCCTGGTGAATAAAGATCCGAGGACACCAAGATTCTATACACTCCCGAAGATCCATAAGGGGAGTATACCGCCACCGGGAAGACCTATAGTGTCGGGGATCGGATCGATCCTGGAACCGCTATCGCAGTTTTGCGATTGGTTCCTTAAACCAATAGTTCAGAGATCCGCATCGTATCTGCGAGACACAAAGGACATACTATGTCTGTTTCGAGATATAGAAATCAATAACGCAGAAAACATCTTCATCACCATGGACATAGAGGCCCTCTATACCAGTATCCCACAAAGGAGGACATTGACTGTGGTGGAAGATATCTTGCTTAACATGGATTGGCAGTTCTCCACCCCACGGAACTTTGTCCTGGAGTGTGCAGAAATTGCACTTACAGAGAATTTTTTTGAGTATGAGGAGGTGCTATACCATCAGATCACCGGCACTTCAATGGGCAGTACATTCAGCCCCTAGCCTAGCATGTTTGTACGTCCGTCAATTTGAGGAGGACTTTATTTTCAACGAAAACAATCCCTTCATAGAACATCTAAAAATGTGGAAACGCTACATTGACGACGTCTTCATCATATGGCGAGGAACGAACTCACTGCACAAGCCTTTGTGAACTGGGTCAATACCAAAGATCTTCACCTGAGGTTCACCCACTCTATTAACAGAGATCATGCTATCTTTTTGGACCTTGATATCAACATGACACCGGAAGGAATTCACACAAGGGTACATAATAAACCCACGGACAAAAACAGCCTGCTACTGTATGAGAGTCATCATCCGAAAGCCCTTAGGGACAACCTACCAGTGGGACAATTCTTAAGGGTGCGGCGAAACTGCACAGAAACTGAAACTTTCATGGAACAATCTAAGGAATTAGAGAAGAAACTGCTCCAAAGACATTACCCAAAAAAACTTATCAAAAGAGCTAAAAAGAGGGCAAGGAATAACTCACGGAAGCTCTTTTGGAACCCATTAATAAAGAAAGAAAGGATCAGATGGTGTGTGTTACTACGTACACTCCAGTCTCTAACATCATGAAAAAGATTGTTAAGAAAATTGGCATATTTTGGGAGGTGCAGGCAGGAGTGGGATCCCCATTATTTGCATTTAAAAGAAGTAAGAGTCTGCGAGATGAATTAGTCCACGCCAAAGACCAACCACCTAGTAAAGCAGAACAAACTACTCTCTGGAATTCACAGAGACCCACTGGACACTATCCTTGTGGGGTTGCGTTGCATGTCACTTACACTACAGCAACAAAAGGAGTAGACATTGGCACAGGTAAACCTTGGAAACTGAATAGTTTCAGTAATTGCAATACTGAGAATGTCGTTTACTTACTGACATGTCCCTGTGACCTTCTCTATGTGGGAATGACGACTCGCAAAATTAAGATTCGTATTAATGAACACCGAAGTACAATACGGTGTAAAAAGACAAATACAAAACTGACAAGGCATTTCCTGGAATTTGAACATAAAGACAGCGACCTAAAATGGACGGTTCTAGAGGTGATGAAAAAATCCTTGGCTGACCTCACAAGACCGCTTCACATCAGGGAACAGAGATGGGTTTATAGATTAAAATCTAATCTGAAAGGATTGAATGATGATATTCCGTGGTTACAATTAGCAAGGTAAATAAAATGCTACCATGGAAACAGGATACATGAGGGAGGCCACCCAGTATGCTCAGACTGGTCTCGAGACCAGTTTGATTGAGTAAAAACATATTGCATGGATAGGAAGATCATAGATTACTTCCCTTGCCACCACTAGATATACATCTTTTGATATTCCCAGACATCTATTTAAGAGCATTTATTATGCGTGCGTCTAGTTAACATCACCATGAAGGAGATGTAGCTGATCACGAGGAACATCACCATATTACCACTAAGGTAGTTTTAGTGAGCAGGATTATTCAGAACATAGTGGTTTTATACTTATCTTCACCCAGTTATACATACCATCGATGATAGACAATTATTGTACAGCACGGTTGTATATTAGACATAACATTAGATCACACCAATATCTGCATTTGAAGATTATTCCTTTCAAAGGCAAGAAACCCCTGAGATTATTTTCAAGCGGGTTCCTGGGTATTTACCCATAGCTCTCCAGTATGCACGCTCCCACTTTAAATCTTGTGCACTGGTCTGTTCAAATAAATAACACTCGCCGGATCTCAGCATCTGTGTTAGCACGGAAACTAGTGTCTCAATCCTTTGAATATGCGTTTGTTGATACACTACTCCGCTAAACTTCACGCATGCGTATTAGTGAATGTTTGTTTAGCCTCCGTGTATAAAAGGCATGCCGATCGACCTAATCGGCATCTTTGGATTAGAACTACAGTTTTCATTTCCCGGAACGCATGCGCACCATTAGGGAGTAGGCGCACATACACTTTGAATACACAGGAGCGATCACGGCTCAGCGCCTCCCAAAACCGTCATGAGGATTCTGCCGGACCTCCATATTTGGACCGTGTTATCGCACCAGGCAGGTCAGGCAATTTCTAACATAGCGGGAGCAACGACATCGGAAATACAGCTAATTACTAAATTACAGCTCACCACTTACACCTGCATAAGATTAAGAACGCGCATGCGCATCTATAAGCTGAGGTCACCCCGCTCTCATTTACCGATAAGGGGTTGAGCCGTGCAGACATAGGTGCAAGAGGCAGTGAACTACCGGTTACAGTAAGAGAGTGTGTGTGTGCAAGAAAGAACGACCTGGGGCGTTACCTTGGGGACACTTGCGCTCTTCTGACAGATCCTTGATTTATCTGAATTAGACTAATACAGCTGTGGATTGTTGTGTGAAAGTTTGACGCTACTTTTCTGAAATAATGTTCTTTCTTCTGACATTATTTTCTTCTTGTTGACAGCCAGCAACCTCATAGGTTCACCGTCCACGGCCTCCTATGGGGCTAGTAGATGCCCCACTAGAGGTAAGAAATACGGGACAAAATTCCCATAGATTTTAACGAGTGTTGTGCACTGATGCCTGACACATTAATAGCACACCATAGCCACTCACCGTAGAATGTACGTGTAGTTGGCTGTTCGAATTGTGTATGACCATTTTGTCGTATTATACTACACAAAGCTTTCTTTCTTTTTCCTTTCACTTTACAGGTTTGGAATTTTTATCTCCTGAAGGTTGAGGGTGACAAAAATGTTTTACCCCACCCAGTGGATTCCCTTTCCCATAGATTTGGTAAGAGTGGACCCTTTAGTAGTTTTTGTAAGTCCTGATGAAAGCCATGGACCCGACTGGGCCGGTGGGCAGAAACATGTCGACTTTATACACGGCGGTGGAGGATAATTGTTCCCTCATATACACCGCAACTTGGTTTTAAAGACCATACAGATGCCATCTAAATTAAAACATAATTTGTCATCTGCAATGGTATTTTAATTTCACAATTTCTCTTCAAGGGCCCCCACTTAGTTTTAGAAGTGCATCCCTGTCGTCAGGTGTATGCCCGCCCTTATCAAACCAAGTTTTTAGGGGCGAGGACTGGTCAATGATGAAGCATGACACCAGGTGGTGTGTGAGACCAGTCTTTCACTTTTTGTGAGTTGCCAGTACATACATCACAAATTTAGAGACATCTAGGTCAGTACACTAGGAGCGGCTTATTGTGTTTAAAGATTTATGTTGGAGGCTGCCTTCTCCTAGTACCCCGTGCCTCTTGTTCCCTCCCCTGAGTCTCCCTCTGGGATACATGTGGTTAGATGGGTGTGAATAACACCAATCTGGCCTGTCTGCGACAACTCTGTATTGCTTTATTTAGTTATTTATTTTTCGTTTTTTTCTCTTGGTCCGGAGGTTGCACTTTGGAATAGAAAAGGGTCAGAAAATGAGGGCATTTCCAGCCAAAGTGTTTCGTTCTTTTTTGGATCCATTTCACAGTGGAACAAATAAAGGAAAGGAGAGGCAAAAGAGGGTAAGAGCTGTCTATTGAAATCACACAAGTGAGGAGGAGCGAGACAGAGACAGAATGAGAGGGAGGAATAAAGAGAGAGAGAGGGGAGGAGGGCAGCTGTCAGCGGCAGAGCAAGATAAGTGGACACTGTCCTTGCCTTCTCTGGGCAGGAAGGAAAAGAGACAGAGTCTGTTTTCCTTCTCTGCCCGTCCCAGAGCGGCCGAGCCATCATCTATAGGCATTGGCTATTTCTGTGGAGGGGTGCAGCATAACAAAGGGCAGAGGGCGGGTGGCCTCTGTGACTGGAGGCAGGTCACAGGTCAAGTGCAGGGCCGTTATAGGTAGCGCTTTCGCGCGCTAATGGCTCTGCTAATCTCAGAAGGGAGAGGGGAAATGATTTTGTCTCCTCGTCCCCCCACCCTTGTCCCCCGTGTCCCCCCCACTCCAAAATCTGGGGGGATATATCCCCTGCGTCCCCCACACTTCCTACACCCATGCTTAGAGGCAGTTTGTAAAGTATTTGTGCAACACTTCAAACAGTAATACAGTGACAATACCACCCAACAGGCATTGGTATAGCCAATTGGTCTTGGCAATCCGAGGTAAATTGGCGTTGTCAATGGTATTGTCTTTTTGCATGTGCAAAGTAAAAGAGATGCTCTCTATCCACCTGAGTGATGCCAGACCTACTTCATTTCACTACGTAAGTCCTTTCTTTACTCCAGTTAAGCTGCGCAGAGTGACATCGAGCATATGCTTTGAGTTAATGAAAGTGATGTACTATGTTTGGTGCATATTCACATGATTAGTGACAGACTGGGTTGCAGTAAGGTCTGAGGAGCACAGTGCGCGCCTTTGTGTCTTGCCAGTGTCTGAAAACATACCAAACCAAACGGCAATCAAAAAATGAATAAAAATGTTCTAGATGATGGAAGACTAAACTTGCCAACACAAAATTCCAATTAAGAATCATTGTGCCATGTTTTGTGATGTTTCTTCACTTTTTAAACGTGTGCTAGATAGAAAAAAACGGTCTCAACCCATGAACACAATATATGTCTTTTGAGAAAGGGCTTTCTTGGAATACACAAGTAAAGGAGTGAAGTCTTTGATTTGGCTGCAGTTCAGGTATCTCATTTTACCCTTCCACACCAGTTATTTCTAATGATGGATACAATTCCTACAGCAACTTCCTTATGAGTACCATGCCAGATGCCAGACTGGTTCTGGAGAAAAAACTGCTCATAAATCCTGCAGACCCACTCGCCCCTAAAAACTCCATTGACACCAGTTTGCGCTTGACTGCTTCATTGCATATCAGCAAGTCCCCACGGTTGATGAAGGCTAACAAGCAGCAAAGGGATATCAAGGATGTAATGATGAATATGTAAGAAGACTTATAAAAATTTCATTATATAGAAGTGAGAGCTTTTTAACAATTGCATTCAGAAAATAAAAACTGCATTTTCCAATAGTCCGTGACCGTAACCACACCTTGCATAGAGAAATGAAAACCGAAGGGACAAACAACGCATGGAAAAGCGTTGCCACACATGAATAGAGAATGATGAATCGTCCAGTCTGAGTTACAGCGGACTCATAAAAAAACAGAGACACCGAAGGAAATGCAAACACCAAACCTAAATTTCAAACTATGCTGCACGCATGTGAATCTGACCTCGTGTTCATGGTGGCCTGTACAAAACAAGTATCGAAGCGGGAGGGATTTAGGGGACAGAGAAGGCAGCATTGGAAAACAGCGTCTGACATTTGATCTTGGCAAATGTGACGAGATAAGAACAAGATTTACAGGCCTGTTTACAATAATGGAGCAAAGCTCAAAGGGAGTGAAATCAGAACCAATCGTGTGAGTTGCTTTTCAAGAAAGAAAAAAGTAGTTCCTCATACAGATGCTAAAATCGTGACCAGTGGATTGATATAATAGTTGGTCCCTGTTCTCGGGGAGAGCTAAACACAGCAAAAGGCAAGACAAATGGATGCCATGGACAAATGGGGAAAAAGAATGGGAGAGAGACTATGGAGCAAGCAAATGGGAAGCCAATGGGTAGCCAATGGGTGAACTGAAGCCCACAAAGTCTGTACAACATGAATCGAAGAGACAGTGCAAGTGCAAGCCACACCAAGTTAGCAAAATGGAAATGTCTTTAATAAATAATACAAGACCAAACAACACAAATACAATCAGTAGAACCAGACATATTCAAATTAACATATTTAAAAGCATAAAGCGCCAAAAAACACAAATCACCAATTGTGGATATCGAGTCGCACCGGGCCAGGACAAAGTCACAAGTTCAGGCCGACCACGATAGCTCGTGGGCTGGCTACAGGGACCCAGTAAGGCCTGCTCAACAAAGTACCTGAAATTCTGGTGGCGGAGCGTTGCGAGGATATGCTTCAAAGAGGAGTCATGCAGTCAAAGTGATGCGTCGGTTCCGAGATGTGGCAAGACTGTGGTGCGAGGTTCAGCACCGTCGTTGAGGATGCGGTGTGCAGTTGGGGCAATGCGTCAGTTCTGAGGAGCTGTGAGGCTGCAATGAATAGTGCTGTGTCGAATATATGACGTTACAACGCATGCTTTACATCGCAGTTTTTACAACGCAAATACTATTACATTGCATGTTTTTACAAAGCATACCATTACAACGCATGTACATTAAGATACATTAAAACTACCATTACAGCGCATTCCATTACAATACATAGTATTACTACGCATACCATTACAACGCATACTATTTTAATTTTTTTTAAATATAAATTAGTCTTTTTTTCTAACCATCCCCTGGGACGGGATTCAAGGAAAATAGGGGATTTGGGTGGGGAGATTATTAATATCCAGGTATTAATTTTAATACTCGAGTACTTTTTAAAGTACCATTCCATTAAAATACCTGAGTATTAATAAAAATATCTAAAAAAAAAATCAAAAAGACAGGGAAAAAGAAGCATAAATTTTAAACATTATACAAAAAAAGTACTGCCCTCAGAGTCAAAAAGAGATTACACATACAATCTTCTTCGAAGAACATAAAACGTTAGTCCTTCAACTACTTTTATTACACTCCCTGTGCCAGCAACTACACAAAATGGCTGACATTCCGAGAAGGAACGTATAAACGAACATTTTTACACATGACAAAATAAATTTATATTCTGTCAGGTTGTGAATCGCACGAAAATACTATTTCCAAAAATATTTTCTTTTAAATTGTTTTTTACCCTCAAAAAACGTATAAAAGAAGCCGACCACCATTTTGTGCTCAGTGGTAAACTGGCTTCCGAGGTGACAACACACAGCAGGAGTAGCAGGAGAATATTGCTGTTTGTCAAATTGAACACTGCCATCTACAGACCGAAGTAAGTGTACGTTTACAGTAAAACAGCATCAAAACATTAACACATAAATAACAAATACTCACAATATAACTTTACATTAATTTACAGGATTTACACATTTTGAAAAGCAGTCAACAATCTAAAGCAGATATTCGACAAATTATCTTAACATTAAAAAGTAAGTGATTAAATGAAAAAAATGTACATAAATTTGAAAAGCCCATAAGGTAGATAAAAAATTAAATTACATTTTACATTTGAAATTAACAGATTTTGTAGATAAATCAACACCAAATACCAAGCAGGAAGAAACAAACCTTTACAGAATCAAATGTAAGTAAACTGTTAACAATAATCTGAACAAAAAAAATAATAATAATATTGATCCCAGAAATAAAACATTAGCAGACAAAGATCAGAATTATATTTAAAATATTACTAATTTAACTACTTCATGTTTTTAACTCATGAACAGGCTGAGGTAAAGAGTTGCATAATGGTGGGGGCAAATTTACTAACTCCGACATGTGCTTGCCTCAGGGAAAGTGCTGAATGGTGGTGGGGGCAAATTTACTATTCCTACTCCGACAGGTGCTTGCATTAGGGAAAGTGCTAGATGGTGGTGGGGGCAAATTTACTATTCCTACTCAGACAGATGCTTGCCTCGGGGAAAGTGTTGGATGGTGGTGGGGCAAATTTACTATTCCTACTCCGACCTGTGCTGGACTCGGGGAAAGTGTTGGATGGTGGTGGTGGCAAATTTACTGTTCCTACTCCAACCTGTAGTGGCCTCAGGGAAAGTGCTGGATGGTGGTGGGTGCAAATGTACTATTCCTACTCTGACAGGTGCTTGCCTCAGGGAAAATGTTGGATGGTGGTGGGGGCAAATTTACTATTCCTACTCCAACAGGTGCTTGCCTCAGGGAAAGTGTTGGATGGTGGTGGGGGAAAATTTACTATTCCTACTCCGACCTGTGCTGGCCTCAGGGAAAGTGTTGGATGGTGGTGAGGCAAATTTACTATTCCTACTCCAACCTGTACTGGCCTCCGTGTAAGTGCTGGATGGCGGTGGGGGCAAATTCACTATTCCTACTCCAACAGGTGCTTGCCTCAGGGAAAATCTTGGATGGTGGTGGGGGCAAATTTACTATTCCTACTCCAACAGGTGGTTGCCTCAGGAAAAGTGTTGGATGGTGGTGGGTGCAAATTTACTATTCCTACTCAAAACTGTACTGGCCTAAGGGAAAGTGCTGGATGGTGGTGGGGACAAATTTACTATTCCTACTCCGACAGGTGCTTGCCTCAGGGAAAGTGTTGGATGGTGTTGGGGCAAATTTACTATTCCTACTCCGACCTGTGCTGGCCTCAGGGAAAGTGCTGGATGATGGTGGGGGCACATTTACTATTCCTACTCCGACCTGTGCTGGCCTCAGGAAAAGTGTTGGATGGTGGTGGGGGCACATTTAGTAGTCCTACTTCGACCTGTGCTTGCCTCAGGGAAAGTGCTGGATGGTGGTAGGGGTAAATTTATTATTCCTACTCCGACCTGTGCTTGCCTCAGGGAAAGTGCTGGATGGTGTTGGGAGAAAATTGATTCTACTTAGGGCCCGATTCCGATCTCCCTCGGAAGCGCTCCTGACGGCATCCGTCAGTAGGGAGTCCGAGTCGTACGCATGATTTCCGTGTGACTCGTACAGCTGTACGAGCAAGCAAGTACGATGCGATAATCGCCTCGTGCTCCGAGCGGCTCGTACGCGTCGGCGATCCCCTCCGGACGACTCCGCCATGGCCGACACGCACAGCGCAACGGTGCGGATTCCCAGACGACCAAGTACGATGCGCGCGCCGAGCAGCTGGATCGAGTCAGAGCCTCCGACTTGAAAAAGCTCCGGGAAGCGGACTTCGGGGGTCCGTAGCGGGCCCTCCTTAACCCGGGTCCCTACGACTCGATCACTGGGGGGGCCTAAGGGTCCCACCTACACTTGCATGCACAGTGCGGGCGGGACCGAGGCGTCCCCGCGACACGGGGCGCCCTCGTCCGAGACGTGCGTTTATTGTCTTTGGGAGCCTATGTACGCAACGTACACCAGGCTCCCATAGACTTCAATGGGGCTCCGAGCGACCCGAGTCCGTCAGAGCTGCAGTGCATCGTACTCTGTCACTCGGAAAGCTCTATGAGCGCGAGTCGGCCGTAGGGCTTTCCGAGCGAGATCGGAATCGGGCCCTTAATGTAAAAAAATTACATTTTTAACAGTAACTTTCCTATTTTCATTTCAGTTATTTGTCAAGCATACAGTCAAACATTTTTCTTTTCTTTTAATTTCTCAACAGATTAAACTATAAAAACCAGCAAGAATAGAGGAACACATTCCTCAATCAAAGTAAATTCAAAAGCCCATCACCACTGGAGAAGCCAAAGTATAGAAGGTAAAAATATTCAAAAACAACATTATGCTTTTTTTTTTGTTGCAGTTTTCAAGTACAGAATCAATTTATTTTAAAAAGTATCTTTGCAGTAAAAATGTCAGCCTCAAACAACAGCAAAATGACTTTTTTTCAACGTCAAAAGCACTAATCAATTTCTTTGCAGGCTAATTGCAAAACAAAAAAAATCCAAATAACAAACTATAAACATTTCTCCACTTTTTACAGAACCAAAGAATCCAAACCATCAAACAAACATAGTGAAGAACTGCAACAAAAATCCCAAGTAAACCAGCAAATACACCAGGCCTTTTCAGCAAGACAACAGAAAAACCTTAAAGAAGGTAACCTTTACCATTCTGTAAAATCTAACCAAAATTAACCTTTTTTTCATCCAAGGAACAAAAGCAGGAAACAATTCCAACAAAACATTATCAAAGCAATGCAATTAAAACCTAGTACAATTTAGCAAAAAGTTAAAGCTGTAAAATAAACAATGTGTACTAACTTTCCACTTACAGGCAAATTAGTTTTTAAAACAACCACACTAAAAATCACTAAAACAATCCTTTTCTCTTTTTCTTGTTTCTACAGAGAATGGCAGCAAGAAAAGAAGCCAAATATATACAATCAAGCCATGAGAATAGACTGTTAAGTCACAGTGGCTACATTTATTGTACGGAGAGATTAACTGAGCCCAGGTGTCATTGGAGGTGTGTGCATTATTACAAATCCCATTGCACAGGCAGAGCGGTTACTCTTGGTGACACTGTTGAAAGGACCACCGAGCATAACCACTCTGCCTCTGCAATGGAGATAGAAGTAAGAGAGAATATAAATGAAATTAAAGCCCTGGCATCCACCTCCAATGAACCCTGTGGCTCAGTTTTGAGGGCGGTGTCTCAAAACATTCCAACACATGTAGCAAGATGTATGCCCACAATGCCCAACCTCCGCAGAATTATTCAGCGTAAAAAACAGGCAAGTAAGCCACTACATGTAACACCACAAATCTTTTCTGACATTAACATTCCACCTGAACTTTCTGTAACCGTTACTAATGAACCCTTTCTTTTGCATGACAACAAAAACCCTCTTAAAAGAATACTAATCTTTATCACACCCTATAATCTTGTTAAGTTGGAGAGTAGTGATATTTGGATGATGGATGGGACGTTTAAATCCACACCCCATCCATTCACCCAAATATACACTATTCATGCCTACATTAATCAAACAGTAGTGCCCTTAGTGTACAGTTTACACCCTGATAAACAATCCTCAACATACACTGAATTTGTATCAGATAAAAGCTAAAACCATGAACAAAAGTCCTAGAAAAGTGTTAATTGACTTCCAATTACCTATGATTAACACAATTACCAAAATGTACACGGATACTCAAATTCAAGGATGTTTTTTTCACTTTTCACAGGCATATTGGTGAAAAATTCAAAAAACATCCTTAGTTGAGGATTATTTATCAGACAGCAAACTACAATTTTAATTAAAGAAACTAACTGCACTTTGCTTTGTTCCTCTTGACAGAGTAGATGAATACTACACATCTATTACTGAATCTGACTACTTTACTGCAAACTAGGACAAATTGGCATCCCTTCTAAATTACTTTGAAGACACATGGATTGGCCATCTAAGCAGGTCAGGCCGCAGGAGAAAACCACGTTTCCATGTGAAGTGGTGGAAATGCTACTCGACCTGCTTAAAGGGAGGAGTACAAACAAATAATGCCATAGAGGGATGACACAACTCCTTCAACAAATGTATAGGTAAACCACATCCTGACTTCTATCATTTCTCGGAAATTTTGAAGAAGGAGCAAAGTTTCCAAGAAATGAGAATTGCGCAATCATTAACTGGTAGTCTGAACCCACGAATCTCTAAAAGAATAAAAGAAATGTCTGAGAGACTATTGGGTGCAATCAACAATTTACGTTGATGGAGGCTTCAGACTACCTGGATAATATTGCACACATCCTACATTTCTATCTACACTAACTCCTAAACCACCTTACTTGCCTGTTTTGACAAAGAATCCCACTAATGAAATTGGCATTTTACAACAAAAAAAAAAAAATTATAAAAAAAAGTCAGGTTTCTTACCTTCAGTTGCCTTTTTTTTCAACTCTTGGACGTAAAATCTAGCCTTTTACCAAGAGTCTTGAGCAGTCCTTTAATCCATTGCAAATAGTACGTGAAATAATCCATGACCCGAGTTAAACTAACCAAAAAGGGCACAGTTCGGCAAAGCCATATTTTAACAGCAAAAAATTAAGCTGTAAACTATACTGTGCACACCTACAAGAAAACGCACCCCAAAAAAAAATCCCGAAAAAGAATTCTTGTTTGGCAAAAAACGCAACAAGATTACATCGATGCAATCCTCTCTCGCTCGAATTAAAGTGAAAAAGTAATAAAGTTTCGAAAAAAATCACAACCCAAAAATCCATCGTTGAAATCCTCTCTCGACCAAAGTCCAGCAGAAGTCCCATAATCCATATAGCAATGGTTTAAAAATGGCCCAAAAAGTTTTTTTCCAACCCACGAAGTCTTTCTCCATGTTCCTTCATCCTATCCGGAAAACCACGACGACGCAATTACAAAATTACTAAAAACCTGTCGCAACAAAAAAATTTACCAAATAAGATTACTTTCATAGCACTATTGTTTAATATAAAAAATAATCAATCTTTTTAAAGTGATCCTATTAAACAAAAAGTGTTACGAAAGCAATCAACCCGACGTGGGCCTACAACTGCTACCTGTTTTGGAAAAGATTTTTAGGGTAAAACACACAATAACATCAAAATACATCTTTCCTAGTTCTTACTACCTCCCTCCTTACAATAAACTTTACCACCCTTATTCTATTTTTAATCATTTAAATTTGCCTTACCTGGACGCAGCTCTGCCTTGCTTCTGATCCGGACCCCGACGAACCTCGCAATGCCGAAACTTAGGTACACGCGACAGCGTCATCTCTTTCCGTAAAAAGGAAAAAAGGACAATTTCACCCATTGACTTCAATAGGAAACTTTGGGAAAACCTACAAAGAAATTAAAAAATATATGTTACAATACATACAAAAACCTATGTTTATTTAAAAAAAATAATACTAACAAAATATTTTTACATTTTTTGCATATTTATTTATTCTGTTTTATATTTCTAATAAATACAATAAAAATATTTACAATACTATTAATGTCTATTGATTGTTTTATGAAATATTTTTTTTAATTCAATTTTTACTTCTACAGATTGTATGTCTATTTATGCATACTTATGTTGTACATTTATGCTCTATTATCTTTTATAAATATCCTAATTAACTTTGAAAAAAAAATTATTTTTAAAAATTAAAGTTACAATTATTAAAGAATTTTCAAATTATAAATTATATTTTTTCCTTTACATCAAATCACCTCCCTACCCATCCCTAAATTTATCTGCACATTACTTAAAAAAAAATTAGATAATTAATTTAAAAGTTTAACAATTAAAAAACGTATAACTTAAGTAATAAATAATACTCAAATATTAAAATTAATACCTGAGTATTAATACACCCCCACCCAATACCCCTGTTTCCCTTGCATCCCGTCCCAGAGGAAAGGTGCAAATGCCTTTTTTAATATTATTTAAAACATTTGTTATAATTAACTATCAGTAAGTCAAAATATCAATTAATACTCTAGAATTTAAAAAAATTACCTGAGTATTAATACACTCCCCACCCAAAACACCTATTTTCCAGATTCTTTATGCAAAATACTTTTCATTAAATTACATTTAAATAAATTTTAAAATTATCTAGCAGTAAAACTAAATTTCTTTTAATTCTCAAGTATTAATATTAATACCTGAGTATTAATACATTTTCCCACTCAAAACCCATTTTTCACATACATCCGTCCCCAAATTATAGAAGCCTAAACAGTTTACAATTTTATAAATTAAAATAATATAACATATTTCTATCAATATAAATTAAAATAAATTTAATATCAATTTTTAAAAAATTACCTGAGTATTAAAACACTCCCCCACCCAAAACCCCTACTTCCCATCCCAGGGGAAATGTGCCAAATAATTAATTTTTTTAAATGTATATGACAAACTAAATATTATTAAATTCTTAAGTATTAACATTAATACCTGAGTATTAATATACTCCCCACCCAAAACCACTATTTCCCATACATCCCGTCTCAGGGGAAAAATGCAAAGCACATTTAATATATTTTAATTTATTAAATTAAATTATAGTTTTTTTTAAAAATAAGTTAACTCCTAATATAATTATTTAATAAAACTCAAGTATGTTTTTAAAAAACCTGAGTATTAATACACTACCCAGCCCAAACCTATACAATTTAAATGCATTAGATGATATATATTTTTTTAAACTATTTAAAAAAAAGAATTTTCAATTATATATAATATATAAATATATAATATAAATATAAAAAATAATCAAAAATAACAACTTACCTCAATTACAACCATTACTTACCTTACAATGCGTTGTAATGGCACGCGTTGTAATGGCACATGCATTGTAATGGCATGGGTTGTAATGTCACCTGTGTTGTAAAAGTTGTGTTGTAAAGGCATTACGATGTAATGCCTGCGTTGTAATGGATGCCTCCCGCTGTGTCATCGCCGAATCTGCCATCGACGAGGGATGCAAGTGCCTGTGCTGTTGATGTGCCACCCAGGAGGGGTGATGCGGCATTTCCAAGGACTGAGGAGGCAATGCGGGCCTTTGCGATGGGTCCAATCCACGCAGCAGCAGCGATGCGTCGGTTCTGCTCGGGTTGCGCAGCACCGTAGAGGAAATGTGTCGATTCCACTGGATCTACAGAGCACCTTAAGCCCACTTCCTAGGGCCCAGGTCCTGGGTGGCATGACTTGGCAGATTAGACTCACAGATGGAAGAGTTCAAGTGCAGGTGCAAGGTGGTTGGAAGCCTGTTGTGTCCCTGAGGCTTCAGATCAGGAGGCCATCCAACTAGCCCTTGGAGTCACTCCGGGTTCTAGGTTCAAGAGATTCAGGTCCAGTCCTTTGCACCCAGGCGAGAGGGCAGAAAGCAGCGGGTCAGCACAGCAGGGCAGCAGTTCCATCAGAGCAGCAGTCCAGCAGAGTGGCAGTCCTTTCAGCAGCACAGAAGTCCTTCTTCCTGGCAGAGTATCCACAGGTCCAGAAATCTACTTAAGAGTTGGTGTCCAAGGTCAACTATTTATACACAGTTGTGCCTTTGAAGTGAGGGGGTGCTTCTAGAGCCTTGCCTTTGAAGTGCAGCGATGCCGTGCCTCCCTGGCTCTGGCTCCAGACTAACTGCAGGGGGTATGCAGCCCTTTGTGCGGAGACAAGACATATCCTATTCAAGTTTAAGTGGGGCTGGGCCCAGCTCCTCCCTTCCATCCTGCCAGTGATGGCCCATCCAGTCACACTTAAGCTCCCTGTTGTGTACGGCTGTCTAGGAGGAATACACAAAATCCAGCTGCCAACTACACTCAGTGATGTGACTCAGAAACAGGCTGCAGGAACCAAATGGCTAAGGCAAGAAAATGACAGCTTTCTAAAAGGGGCATTTCAAAATTGTAATTTAAAATCCGACTTCCCTATAAATTAAGATTTGAGATTACAATTACAGAGACACCAAACAGGAAGGGATTACCTATTCCCATTTGGAAATTACACTTATAAAATGTAATAAGGTTACTCCAATATTATTCTATGGGAGAGGTAGGCCTTGTAGTAGTGAAAAACTAATTTAGGAGTAAGATGTACAACTTAAAAGTACATGTCCTGCCTTTTAAATACATTACAGGGCCTGCCCTGGGAGTGACTTATATGTATTAAAAAGGAATGTTTGGACCTGGCAAGATGTCTTTTTTGCCAGGTCAAACTGGCAGTTTAGAAACTGCACACACAGGCTGCAATGGCAGGCCTGAGACAGGTTTAAAGTGCTACTTAAGTGAGTGGCACAATCAGTGGTGCAGGCCCACTAGTAGCATTTAATTTACAGGCCCTGGGCACAGGTAATGCCACTTTACTAGGGACTTACAAGTTAATTAAATACGCCAATTGTTACCATGTTTTAGGGAAAGAGCACAGACACTTTAGCACTGGTTAGCAAAAGTTAAGTCAGCAAAACAGAAGGTCTGAAGGACACGCCAATGATGCCAGGAGTAATATAAACAAAACATGGTCTTCCTATGGAAAGCCTGACATATCAATAGCTACACAGTGATGACTGCCACTGTGCTTTCTATATTTTTAGCAAAATCAAAGGTCCTGGCTAATGCCAGACCTAACATTCAGGGACAAAAATAATAGCAAGGGGCCAAAGAAGGCAAAGGACAAATAAGGGGAACATGTGTCATGATGCTTCCATCATTTGGAAATAGCTCCTTATATATGATTCAAACCAAAGCTGACATCACAAGAAAGGCTCAACTTCATTTTGGATTGAGAACTTCAGATTGAATTCTCTAGACAGACTGTCATTTGGAAAAGATAAATTTAAAGCATGCCCATGCCCATTTCCTGAAACTTAAGGTGTTGGTTTGACACTCAATGAAGCCAGAGTTTCACTTCCTTTTCAAAGTGCTGAACTCCACAGTCCTGCCACTGGGGTAGCCTGCTGCTGACATTTATAGGCAGAGCGGCCCTTTATAAAATGATGAGCCAACTGTGATTCCTTAATGTCATGCAAAGTATGCCGTACAGAATCCCTCCTGCCGTCTATAATACAATAGATCAAGAGGTCCGTCAGTTACTATGGCAGGGGGAGCCCCGACAATAGCGCTGAACAAGCTACAAAGGGGGTTTACAATGGCGTGGGGGGGCTAGTGGTTCCAGATATCCTGAAATACTATTGGGCTTCATAGCTCCTTGTGATCAATGAATGGGTCTTCGCGGACCGCTGGGACCCAGCGTACTGAGTGGACAGGGAGACTATGGGCCGAGAAGGGCACAAAGGTCTCCTGTACAGTGCGAGGAGCAACAAAGGTATAGAGCAACACACACAGGCCGTGATTAGAGTCTGAATGGAGGCCACAGGGTTTTTAGGCTGGAAGGGGAGGCTCCCCGGGCTGACACTGCTTTGGCACAGCTGCTTGTTGTCCGAGGTGGGTGGACTAAAAGGATTCTTGAAGAAAGAATTCATAGGCATAGAACATCTGGGAGATGTCTGGAGGGACCAAGACATTATTAGATTCAAGGACCTCTGCCGGGAATATGCCCTGGCGGACTTCAAGCAATTTTGATACCTACAGCTGGGGTACACCCTTCGTTGTCAACTGCGGGAAGGCGAGCAGATACCCGAATCTTCCCCTTTGGAGGACCAAATACTCACTGAGGCAATGACAGAGAAGGAGGGTGTCAGTAATATATAGGAAACTGGGACCTAGGGGAGCTCAAAAACGAGGATTGAATAGAGGCCCTCCAAATCCCACAAGGTATAGCCAACCGAGTATGATTCAGATTAGTCCAATTCAAAATACTGCATAGGTCCTACTACTCACAGACACTACTCCACAAAATTGGCAGGGCAGTGTTTCCACTATGCAGGAGGGGTTGTGGGAGCGAGGGTACGTTTTTCCACGTCCTCTGGGAGTGTCCACTTATACAGATCTATTGGGCCAGAGTGAAGGCCAAAATGAACCGGATCATGGCACTGGAGGTCCCTCTTGATGCTAAGTGGTTGCTCCTGGGGATTAAAGGAGAAGAGAGGTGGCCCATGTACAGGGAGATTCAGCTAACTTTGGCAGTGGGGGTTGCAAAGCGCAATTTAGCAAGAGCGTGGGGTGCTGCGACCCCACCGGGGATAGCAGAATGGGAAGCGGACTGGAATTGGTGCTAGAGGGCGGAAAAAGTGATATACAAAGTAAGAGGCTGTCTTAGAAAGTGGGAGGCATGGAGCGAGTACAGAGGGTAAGGGCGGATGGATACTGAGGGAGAGACACCTGGGCTGTGGGGTGGGGGGGTTCTGTGCATGCTGCAAATTATTGGACCATAAAAGAGCCACTCCTGGAATTCGGGGAAACGCCAACTCCATCATACGATGAACTACACCTCTCTAAATGTTCAATGACTGTCAACTTTCTCTTCACCATACGATGTATGAAGCCTATGTTTTCCAGTAAAAAGAGGTTTTTTTAAAACCATTAGGGTCAAGTAGCAAATTACAACTTGTAATCAGTACCAGTGCAACAGTGCTTACATGGTATCTTGCACCCTGCAACCAATAGGGTTAACACACCATAAACCAGACAGTTCACAATCCAGCAGAACAAAGCAAATGATACAGTAGCACACGCAAAACGTAGTCCATATAGTTGCATAGAGAATAATCACAGTAGTAGTTCAGAAAGTCCAGTATTTTATTTGTTAGTTATCCCAAGTATTTGAATGGCAATTTTTCAGAGTTTTGAAATTCATACTGAGTCTGCAGCACACAGAGAAAAAGGAAAATGCCTCAGAGGATTGTTTCTGTGCAGGAAGGTGTACCTTCCTGCACAAAAACAATTGTGCTTACAAAGCAGGCGCCCTTGCACCATGGTGCAAGGGTGCCTGCATTGGCGCTAGACAGCACATTATGTGCCAGTGCAGGGAAAAGCAAACACAAGGAGATGATGGACGGAGCGCTGACCTTTTCAGACACTCACCCCCAGTCACAGATCTGGGTTGAATCCATCATCATTCTTTAGCTCACTTCGCCACCTCAGTTGAGACCCAGCTATATGCAAATCAGTCTTGACCCTGTGCCTCATGGGAACAGTCCAGCCCGAATTGCTAAGCCAGGTCTTCCCTGAACCGGAAACAAGCATCCCGGGACCGGTTTTGGGGTAACACCACATATCAGCCAGGCTAGCTTGAATCCAGTGGCAAAGTGAGCAAGGGGCCCACGTCTGGGCATACCCTGCCAACTTAGGGCGAACAAAGCAAACACAAGGAGATGATGGACTTAGCGCTGACCTTTTCAGACACTCACCCCCAGTCACAGATCTGGGTTGAATCCATCATCATTCGTTAGCTCACTTCGTCACCTCAGTTGAGACCCAGCTATATGCAAATCAGTCTTGACCCTGTGCCTCATGGGAACAGTCCAGCCCGAACTGCCAAGCCAGGTCTTCCCTGAACCGGAAACAAGCATCCCGGCAGGGTATGCCCAGACGTGGGTCCCTTGCTCACTTTGCCACTGGATTCAAGCTAGCCTGGCTGATGAGGGCTGTTAGCCCGAAACCGGTCCCAGGATGCTTGATTCCGGTCCAGGGAAGACATGGCTTGGCAGTTCGGTCTGGACTGTTCCCATGAGGCACAGGGTCAAGACTGATTTGCATATAGCTATGTCTGAACTGGGGTGGCAAAGTGAGCTAAAGAATGATGATGGATTCAACCCAGATCTGTGACTGGGGGTGAGTGTTTGAAAAGTTTCAGCACTCCGTCCATTATCTCCTTGTGTTTGCTTTGTTCGCCTAAGTTGGCAGGGTATGCCCAGACGTGGGTCTCTTGCTCACTTTGCCACTGGATTCAAGCTAGCCTGGCTGATGAGGGCTGTTAGCCCGAAGCCGGTCCCAGGATGCTGATTCCGGTCCAGGAAGACATGGCTTGGCAGTTCGGCTGGACTGTTCCCATGAGGCACAGGGTCAAGACTGTTTTGCATATAGCTATGTCTGAACTGGGGTGGCAAAGTGAGCTAAAGAATGATGATGGATTCAACCCAGATCTGTGACTGGGGGTGAGTGTTTGAAAAGTTTCAGCACTCCGTCCATTATCTCCTTGTGTTTGCTTTGTTCGCCCTAAGTTGCAGGGTATGCCCAGACGTGGGTCCCTTGCTCACTTTGCCACTGGATTCAAGCTAGCCTGGCTGATGAGGGCTGTTAGCCTGAAACCGGTCCCAGGATGCTTGATTCCGGTCCAGGGAAGACATGGCCTGGCAGTTCGGTCTGGACTGTTCCCATGAGGCACAGGGTCAAGACTGATTTGCATATAGCTATGTCTAAACTGGGGTGGCAAAGTGAGCTAAAGAATGATGATGGATTAAACCCGGACACTCGCATGCCGTTAGATTGAGACCCCCGAACTGCCGGAACGAGATGGCCTAAAACATATACTATCAACTATCAGGATACCTTGGCCATATAGGGACCTTTACAGATTATGACATCTGAAACTGGACCGAACATTCTAGTCCAAGTCAAAAGTACCTTTGAAGCAAAACCATAATATTTGAAACAGTCTACTGACCATAAATATGCTGACAGTAATATAATAAGACCCGGCCGGGGATTCTATGCAATTTCACCTGTGTAAAACAGTGAAACTGGAGTGACCATCCAATCGCACCAGGAAATAGTAATAGTGAAAGTCGAGACGGTGTCCTGACGAAGGCAACTTGCCGAAACGCGCGTAGTCCTATCTACCGCTGACCCTCCTTTCAGTCTATATATGATCTGGACTCTGTTACAACTATAAGAGGAAAAAAATATTGTATCATTAGACAAGAGTATCATTATGTTCTAATCTCTTATTTAGTTTAATCATATTTCATATGCCATAACATGTGCTGTTGCATTGTGATTTTATAAAATATACTGAACTATATATTTTTTGATATTTTGACAAAACTTTATACAAAACGAAATAAAAAACATTTTTTGATAATATTTAAGCACTATGTCACTTGATTATGTGTATGTTGTCCTGTTTAATTTTAAATATTCATGCTTGTGATTAGCTTGTTGCTTTCCCTTGACATTAAACCCAGATCTGTGACTGGGGGTGAGTGTTCGAAAAGTTTCAGCACTCCGTCCATAATCTCCTTGTGTTTGCAGTGCAGGGAAAAGACAGGAATGCACTGCATAATGTTAAATACAGCGCATTCCTACCCTTTCTGTATCGTGCAGCGCAGCAAGGTAGCTTGCTGCCTGATTTTTTGATAAATGTGCCTCTGAATGAACTTGTCCAACATTTTAAATATAATGCACTCTGCTCTATAGGCTGTTTAGGATCTACCTTTGGGGTGAATGATATGCATTAAAAAGGAAGGTTTATGTTCTGGCAAAATATTTATTTTGCACAAATTGGCAGTTTGAAACCTGGAAATTGGCAGTGTAAAACTGCACTACAGGTCTCAATTGCACGCCTGAGACATGTTTTAAAGTGCTATTTTAGTGGGTGGCAAAAAGGGGTGCTGCAGGCCTCAGTAGCATTTAATTTACAAGCCCTGGGTACCTGTAATACCACTTTACTAGGGAGTAAATTAAATGTGACGATTAGGTGTAGGCGTATTTTACCACGTCTAAGGGAAAGAGCACAAGCACTTTAACACTGGTTAGCAGCAATAAAGTGCACAGAATCCTTATGTTAACAAAAACGGATTCAGAAAACAGGAGGGGTAAAGGCAGATAATTTGGGGGAAGACCACACAAAGGATGTCAGGTCTAACAGGATGAATGAAATCCAGTTTGTGTAAGGGATGCACCTCGAGATGAGATGGTGATAATACAAGCATTTTCCTCCTTACGGGAAGAGGTGTGGCGCAGCGGCCAGGGCGCCTGACTCTGGAACACAGGGGCTCATGGTTCGATAACCGGCACCTGCGGCAGGTTAGTCCAGCACCATGTGACTCTGGGCAATAGCTCGCTTAATCTTCCCGACATCCCCAGCGCCTTGACACCCTCGGGTAATTGTTCGCGCTTTACAAATACTGGATTTAATTTAATTTAATTTTTCCTTAGAACTTCAAGAACTCAGGGAAACTATGCGCAGGAGTGGGCTTTGAAACAGACTCCTATGGTGTATAGAAACCAAGCAGGTGCAACAAAAGATCTGTTCCCTAAGTAATACCTTTAAGGATTGAGCCTCAGGTAAAGGCTCAGTATCCTTTGAAGCTAGAAGTTAAAAACAGCATAACAGCTTTTTCATATCAACTACAATACCAAGGTATATTAGTATTTTGAAGTTGTACAATGAACACTCTTTTTCTAATATTAAAGCCTGATAGTTCGTATAGAATAGTTTTAGCTTATAGAAATTTAAACGCACATATACACACAATGAACAAAATGCTCACAGTCCTGGACTGATGATGAACTTAGTGAGAAAAAACATAAAACGACCATGGACATATCAAATTGATTCTTTAGTTAAAATATAGTGTCCGAATCCGAATGCCTAACTTTTTTCCATTTGATGGTTTTCAGAATGCCTTGACATTTACTGCTATGGAATAAGAATAGTCCTGGGCTTCTTGCAGCAGGGATTATGGAGATCTTACAAGAAAATCCAGAGTCCCTATCATACATTGATAATGGAGTAGTGTAAAATTGACTCTATCCCGAGAGACATATTAGGAGTGCATTATAATCACTTGTAGGCTGCACTCACATGTATTCTACGATTAATGTTGAAAATGACAGTGGGGGTATTGCATATTTAAAATATCCTCGAGTACTAATGAAATATATGTGTGCCTAGAGATGTAACTGATAGAATCATGGTGCTTATGTATTAATATTTCAGGAGAAATGTCTGCTAATGTGTTCACGGATTAATGGAATAATGAGCTGTTTACTAAAGAATATGCATATTATTACAGTGTTCATTTCTAAAGCATATGTTGAAAGTTCGATCCATTTGTGTGCATTGAAGTGCACATAATGTAACCCGTGAGCATGTTAACTCACCCTAACTTGTGGGCCTGAGATGCATTTGAATTCAAGCTCACATTTCAGCTTAACATTTATATTTGTTTTTCCTTGCAGTAGAAATGTTGCGTGTATTTTGTGTTACCACTGCAGGTGGACAAGACTTCGCTAGGAGAGAGAAAAGTGCTTTTGTTCTTAGTAGATAGTGAGGCATGTGAAGCAGCAACTGGTACGAAGAAATGCGATAAGACGGGAGGAGAGTTCTCATGGGAGAAGGAGACGAGACCAAGGGCGGCTGGAGTAACGATTTATGAGAATGGCAACGCGGTGTAAAGAAACCAGTGTGTGTGCTGATAGTATCGAAATTTACTGAGTAGTGAGGGACAGTTGGCATTATCACCTAGGACACCATGAGGTTCAGACATCTGCCTTGGTTAGTGTGGCTTTGTGCTACTTGACCCATGATTGAGTTTCCTCTATGGAGGACCATGACAGCTACACCTTTCTAATTTCATTCTACTTTAAAACTCTGCTTTAGGTTAAGGTTGTCACCTGAGGATAGTGTAGGGACAGATATAGGATCTATGCTACCTTTTGATAACAAATTGATGCAATCTAACGCAAAATGTTGTTTCCTTATTACTTACATAGCAATAATTGAGTGAGTTGTTTTCCTTTTTATTGTGTAGGGTAAATCGTTTTAGGAGATTTGGTTTCTTATTGTTTGCATTGTATTTCTATACAATAATGCTCACACTAATATATATTAATCTGTTTCTGAGTCTGAATTCAGAATAAACTCACTAACTTGAGACTTGATGTCAAACTGAGTTATTGTGTAACCAAATTGGCTACACTGTATTTCAAGATTGAAAAGAAAGTGTTTCCATTACTTTTCATGTTGCACAAAACGATTGTTGACTAAATGTTACTGTGTAAGTGGGCCCAGGCTCCATCAATGACATCTACAATACAGATGATGACTTAACTGAACATCTGGCTAGGTTGAACAGGATAGTGACTGGGTATAAAATTAAAAAGTCTAAACTTGCATATTTAAATGTGATTTTCCTTAGGTACGAGTTGTCCAGTGAGGGTAAAGGCTTGGCACCAGACTTCTCACAAAAGTGTGCTAATGGACAATCTCCGAGCACAGAAAGGAAGTTACAAGTCCTGATGGGGGTTTTAACTTCAGTTGAGCAATGGATAGGTGGGCATTGGATGTGGGCAAGCAGTGATCGGAGGACAAATGGTTATTTTGTGGACAGATTGCTCGAGTGTCCTCTATCTACAGGAACCGGCTGACACACTATACATTTCTTCATAGAATATACATGACCCCTAAAAGGGTGCACAAATTGTACATTGTAAGGATCATGTGTGCCAAAGATGTAACACCCCACTGCGGGATTCCTGCATCTGGCATGGGAGTGTGGAAAGATGGAATGTATATGAAGCAGAATGTGCTCTGTATATTTCAACTACTGTCACTCAAATGCATACCTAGACGCATTGTAATTATTTAATTGTACAAAATGTGGCCTTTTTCCTTTTGCTTTATTTGTAACTGGTTATTATCTTTTGAGAATCACAGTAAAAAAAATGTAAAACTTTGTTCAAGCTTACTTGCTACATTATGATAAGCGAGTGAAGCCCTTCTATGGTTTAATTACTCCCACGTTGTCTGAAAAACATTAGGCAAAAACACACACAGCTGTCTCCAAGCAGACAAGTTAGAGACTAAGGGCCAGATTTACTATTTTTTTATGCAACACAGTACAGCAAGACAACTTGATGCACCGCGTTGTGTGAAAGGGAGAGAGCAGAAATGTGCCATATTTAGAAAGTTGTGGCACATTTCTGCTGTCTCCTAGTGCTGGCACACTTGTGCCTGTCTAGTGCCAATGGAGGCACCCTTGCACCATGGTGCAAGGGTGCCTGCGTTATGGGCAGGATTGTTTTTGTGCAGGAAGGAACACCTTCCTCCACAACAACAATCCTTAAAGGCATTTCCTCTTTCTATGTGTACTGCAGAATGCAGCACGCACACAAAGAGGAAGTAACGAGGAGAAATAAAGATATTTCTCCTAGGTATGCCTAGGTCTGGCAGGTGCACTATTTTGATGCATTCCCAGGTTTACAAGTGTTTTTAAATCTGGGAATGTGTCTAAATCCATGGGTGGATACCTGGAAACGCCCATACTCCACCCATGGATTGCCTCCCTGCCACAAGTAATGCAAGGCAGCGATATGCGCTGCCTTGCATTGCTTTGGATTTACTAAACCATGCAGAGCCACGCAAATCCCACTTAAGGACTTGTGTTGCCTTATAATGACTTGCGTCACAGAAGGGCAAGGCAAGCCCTTAGTAAATCTGGCTTTTACAGACTCTAGATAATAAACTAACCTAGTAATTAGGGTTGTTCCCAGTAGCTCAGGCTATACCTTCGTAGTGTACAATGTAGGACAGACGTCTATCAAAGCTTACAGATCACATCTGTACTTCTCTGCTGAGGAGTGTTTCACTCCCACCGAGAAAAATCTTACAATACAGACCATGCTATTAAAAGAGCACCCTTTCGCACAAGGGGAAACGAATTATAGTCTCTCCTATACCTACATTAGAAGCATCAACAAGACAAGTATTCCTAATGCTCACAGTCTACACCTGTGGTGGATGAAGTTGGCCACTTTTTAATTGCTACTGACTTAAAATTTTAATGTGATCCTACATTTTGCATGCAAGAATTTTTGCAATATACGTTAAATATACCAAAAACTGCAAATGTTTTACACAAAAATGAGCATAAAAGTATGTTCTACTTGGACTGCTCTGCACAGGCAGAACAACATAAATATCAGTTTAAAAATATTGCGTGACATGAATATCATGTCAAAAATATTGTGACTGCCCAAATATCATGGAACAGAATATCTAAGGTAACAATATTGTTTTTTTTTTTGGTATGTAATATTGTTTTCAAAGATATAATTGTATTTCATATTGTTTACTTTAATGTAGCTGTAACATCATTCTCTATTAATTTAATATATTAGTACATTAAATGTAGGTGCTATTAATGTAGTATGTTTGTAGGGGGCTGGGGTGGAAAGATAATTACATTATAATTATTTTAATTTTAATATTAATTATTGTTAATTAAATATTTAATTGTTTATTGTTAAACCTGACATCAATCAATCAATCAGGATTTGTAAAGCACAGCTGCTTCACCCGAGAGGGTCTCGAGTCACTGTGGGATCTTGCTACTCGATCACGCAGCCTGTTCCTATTGGTTGAACATCCAGGTCTTGAGGTCTTTCCTGAACCGCTGGACCAATGGAGAGGCTCTTAGGTGCAGGGGGAGGGTGATCCAGGTTTTGGCTGCCAGGTGGGAGAAGGAGCAGCCTCCGCTGTTTGCCCGGCTGATGCGTTGGGTAGCTGCTAGGGAGAGGGATCCGGAACGGAGTTACCTGGTAGGTTAGCAGAAATTCACTCGTTTGTTGGGGTACACCAGTCCTTCATTGTGTAGTGCCTTGTAAAGTGTGGGTGAGCAGCTTGAAATGGCATCTCTTTGCAACTAGTAGCCAATGGAGTTTCCTGAGGTTAAGGGTGATGTGCGTCTGTCTGGGGAGGTTGAGGATGAGTTGTGTATGCTTTGGAGATTCCTTATGAGTTGGACGGTGGCGACGAGAGCTGTTGTGTAGTTCCTATATAACCTATACAGATCTGCGCGTTTGGATAACATAAACTGTGGGATTGGTGGCGGACTGATTCCGTGCACCCCCACCGGATACGTTAGCCTGTCTGTATCAGCTAGCTCACAGTGCCACGATAATCTCCTCTTACCAGGGAGAGAATAGATTCTGGCAACCTCAGAACATGACAACCCTGATCCCTCAGGATCGTGGAAACAATATACTACCTTTTGCTCAGTCACTCGTGCTCAATTAGTTTGTCTCAGAGAGATACACAGAATAAACAGGCTGGGCGTTTTCAATAAGTATTTATTGAACAGTTGTTATTCTAGTGTAGAATAGATGAGCTGCAACAACCATTAGACAGTAGCAGAGATATATGATTAGAAGTACTACGAAAGTAAAGGGATGGTAAAGTTCTACCATCTTGCAGAAATCATGAATATATACAGGTACATAAAACACATGATAAAAAGTGCGCACTCTTACAATGCCTTCCTAACTAGATGTACCTAAATGTACCTAAATGTACCTAGCATCTGTGTAGGTGTTATGCCAAGAATCCCTCTAGGATCTAGTCAACCCCATTACCTGAGAATGAGAGTATATGGGACCTCGTCCTGGTCTCGAGTTGGACACCCCGCGAGGGATGTTAGACCACTGCGAGCTGGAGTGTCTGCATGCAGGAACCTCAGCGTCTCTGGTCAGTGTGTCAGCCGGGAAGTCTTGGTCTCCTCTGTCCTTCCAAGCAAGATGTGATGTATATATACCCATAGGTCTCCCCAGGGGTCCTACCTTGCTGTGTTACTGTGTCGGCCTAAAGGATGACGTCGGGCCTGAACTTTATACAGAGATATTATACAGGAGATGTTAGTCCTGCTGTGCTTCCAAGAAGCCTCATGCATAATGTATGAGATTCGAACTAGGGGAAACCACGTTCTGAATGCAGTGTTGTATCTAGGTAAAAGGTCAGTCCCAAAGAACCGTTATGTATGTAATGTAGGGAAGAATATAGGTGAAAGGTTGCAATGTTACCTGGGCCTATATAGGGTACCTATATGGAATATAACACCCACTCCTCTTCCGACTGGACGACATATGTAACTTATTACCGTACTACTACCCTAACTAGATATTGGTACGCACAAAGTTTAAAAACATCTGTTTAGCTAAAAATGTTTAAAACTTCTAAAGATTTTCTAAAAAACTTAAAAATGTCTAAAAGAATTTTGCAAGCCATAGCTCTAAGGTGTCCTTAGTTATAGTCCGAAGCACTATAAGCATTAGAAAGCCATGTATGCCCAATAAATGAAAGGAATGTCAATTTTTGTTTTGAGTTCCAAATTTGAGCTTGTTTTTAAAAAAGGGCGAATTTCTTCCAGCACACGACGAGCCAAATTAGTCAAATGTTTATGTGTCCTGGCTGGTAGACGCAACATGTTTGTTGCTTGCTTCCGCAGTAGACGGCCCCTGTAGCACCTCGCAGAGTACGTCAATTGAGCACAGATGCTGTTCCATACTGTCCGCAGCCGGTGCTGGGGCAGCCTGTGCGCCGTCCAAAGCCTGGGTTTCAGAGCAGGAGCCGGTGTCCATACCAACAGGTGCTGTTACTACCTGTGGGGGCTCAAGGAATGCCGCCATCAACATCGGAATACGCTGAGGACACTGCAGAACATGGGCCATTATCGGGTCCAGTAAAGCATTCACTTCCGGTTGCGCACATGATGGGAGTGTCAAACAAAGGTCTAACACGCATTCTTCTCCGCAAAACAGGCATCGGAGGACAGGTAAGATGCAGTCCATCCAGACTGGTTGAAATGACAAGAACCAAGATGCACTTAGTTCTTTTAGGCGAGGCGTGCCTAGATGTAGTACCATGCGGTCATGGTATTTACGCTCCAGGAGTGCTCTTTCCATCTCCTTGGTGACTGGGACGTCCATTGTATAGAAATTATAAAACAATCAGGATACCTGCTACTAGAAACAGGATGAGCGGAAATCCTCCAAAGATGCTTCCGAATACGGAGTGTATGAAGTTTGGTATAACTCCAAGTACCGCCTGAAAGGCGCTCAGAAGTCCAGAACCTATGGTCTTAAATAGGTGGACTATACCTGTCGTATCAGACATGTTAAAGATACGATTTACCATTTCTGCGAAATGGAAAGGGCAGTTTGTATTAATAAGCGCCTGTATCTCTGCCGAAGACCTTGCGATCTGGAGATCAAAAGTCTCTCGAGCGGAGGTTAAGGGCATAGACTTTTGTAAAAGCATGGCTTTCATTCTGCTTAGAGTATCAAACCGTATTAAAGAAACATTCAGTGAAGGCCATAAGGGCACCTCCCTGACTGTATGTGTCGGTGGAAACAATACTTGCATACAACAAGTAACCCTGGAGCTCACGGTTACCAGATATGCGATGCCCGGGAGCATTCCGCAGCAGCCTTGACTGTTCAGCATCAAGTAACTCCCATTTGAAAGTAGCCTGAATGCTGGAGTAATCACTGCAGCTGGGGCACCCCTCAAATGGCAGGACAGGTTCGCTACAGAACCATTACAAGCCCCGTGCAGCATTATATCCTGGCATATGAGTGATCCACTTAAAGCGTTCTCACAGTTTGTACTGCTTAGAAACACTTCTCGATCCCCACTCCGGCATCGAAATCTGTATGGTAATACCTATGATTCCTTAATGTATTCCATACCCATTTCTTCATATCTGCTTGCCTGCTTTTGTTCAAGGCAATACTGAAACTGAAAAGTAGTGACCGGTAGAGTTATGTGGCCATGGATTAGCCATTCTGTGGACGGTAATTCTGCCACTGTAAATGCTAATCTATCCAGTTTTTCGATACGCAGCATTGTATATTTTGCTCCCCTTTGTGCCATTTCTATCTGTTTATCTGTTAGATTGTATTCGGAAAAGAGAGACGTCCTGTTGATATAACGCCAAGGCACATAGCCTGCACGCAAAGATTGCAGCGTCCAGCTTAATAGCATAATAGAACGTAATTGAGATTGCCTGTGTTGTAATATGGCCAAATCTTGTTCCAGTATGTCTATCGCAGAAGATACAATGTTGCCTATGGAATATATCCTGGAGGTCAATGTAGTTAACCCATTGTCTACCACTGCTAGAGATTTTTCTAGATTTATACGGTCTATTTCACGTAACCTCTCTGCGGCCTCTTGTTGGGATATTTTCCATATTTCATTATAGACAGCATAATAGAAACGTTTCTGACGTGACTTCCTGGGACCTAGTAAAAAATCCCTGAGATCCACATCCTGTGACAGTAAGGATAAGTGTTGTTTCACCTTTGTGAGTGTTGAGATTTTTATCTAATCAAGGCACAACTTCCCAACACTGTAGGATTTCACTACCCCTGGATGTTCTCTCTGTACATAACGTGGATCTGGCCTATGGATAGCGAACCCTTCGATTTTACCCATGAATCTCGCCTGACAACTATTCGTGTCTATGGGCCAAATCAACCATTTCTTCCAATCGGGGTCTGATCTGTTGTATTGTATAATGTCATTCAACGTAATCTCTTTCTGTGATGTTATGTTACCCTCGGTGTGTGATGGAGTTGGCAGCCGAGGTGTGTTCAAGTCTTTGTTTTCGGCTAGTCCAAGGCAAGACGTCTGTTGCACTGTCTCGTTCAAAAACATGATTTGTTGAGGGATAAGGCATGCTCTAAACAAAGCTTCTGTTCCCTGAACTTGCCATTCTTTAGTACCCCAGACTGATTTTAAGTCTATGGTGTCTTTCCATAAGTCGAAACCTTGTTCAGACAACTGGGCAATAAAGGAAGCAGAGTAAATCTGTTTGGTGTTTGTTAACATATTTTTCTGTGCTGATGTTGGTGCAACCTTATAATAATATGATGCTGGGTCAGACATATTAAACCCTGAAAAATATGGAAACTTTTGTGTAAATGTTTCTTGAACTGCCTTTCGGCAGTGTTGGACAATGTTCCCACTGGTGGTAAGTGAACACATTTCTAGGATTTGCAGATTTATGCAGAAAGTGATGACCATAGTGTTGATAAGAATACATTGTTTCAAAATCTGATGTGCTTTCCAATGTTTCACTATTAGAAAATGCAGCAGATTTTTCCAAATCAGACAACATGTTATTTACAGTTTCAAAATCCCAATTATCGTAAAATGTACTTGAGGTAATGATATCACTCAACGATATTTTAAATAAATGAGGAATTCTCAAAAGTTCGGTCGGACCAAATATATCGAAATCAACCTTGTCCCAAACTATACCATCAGGTATAGGAACTGCTGACATGTCCACTGATGACAAGTCTCTTTGTTCTCGATGAGATGATGGATGTGGTTTTAAAATTAAATTCACCTTTTGGGCTGCAGAGCTTTGTCGAAGGTATTTTCCATTAACAAGCATGCTAAAAACTATTACTAAGCCTAACCAGAAAAGAAAGAAAAGTATCCCGGTGATTACCCATAGTTCTACCCAAGGTGACACCAGGTAAGGTGACACCAAGTCTTTTTAAGAAAGTTCAGAAAGTCTTTAACTTGCTGCTTGCGCGATTTTTGTGCTGGCATTGTTTCCGGTTCACTTGGATCCAAAGAAAACATATCAAAGTTTATGAAGTAGCCAGAAGCAGTTCGATCAATTGTTGGTATTGCATCAGGATTTGTAGAGATCGTAGTTTGCTCTTGTTGAGGCATGTTGATGTAGACATCTGTATTTGGTCGAATTGAAATTTGTCTTTCATTTTGGTTCTGAATTTGAACTTCAGGTTCAAGGGGAATGAGTTCCATAGCATTATTGCATAGTCCATCATTCTGTGCAGGAGACTCTTCGAACGTGATGAGTCTTTACGTTTGAACTTCTTGAATTGTAGCAAGAGGAGGGCGCCTGCTACTTTGGAGTCCACGTGGCCTATTACTCAGTATCGGCCACATAGTGTGGTTTGATTAGGTCAATTGAGACAAATCTTTTCTCCTTTTTTTTCGGCAAGAGGCGGTAGAAGTACAGTTCTTGTTCCTTCAACTGCTAGAACCTGTACAGGCTTTCAGTATGATGGCCCAAATTCTTTCTTGTCCGCTATTTTCTCTCTGACCAGATCCCCGACCTTTGGGATCCAGACAGGTCTTGCCGTGACTGATTTGACTTCCCGAGTGGCGGTCTGCTTCATATGGACATTACTTTGTTGTGTCCTGGACTCATTTAGATCCTGTAAAACAGCCAAACGATCATGGATGTCAAAAGTCTTTTCATCTGCCACTGCGCCTTCACAATCAAGATCAGGTACCCACATTCTTGTCCCAAATAGGACCTCATATGGAGTGACCCCCACTAGAGAATTTCTTGGCATGTTATTCAATGCTCGCTGCACTCCATACAGATGTTTTACCCAACTCTCACCCGTGCCTAATACTCTAGCCGTTAAAGATTGCTTTAAGTCTCGGTTTTTCCTCTCCACGACCGAATTTCCCTCTGGATGGTACGAAGAGGAGTACCGCAAAACTACACCCAATCCTCGCATGGTCTCCTTGTAAGCCCTAGAGCTAAACGCGGGGCTCTGGTCAGAATGTAATGCGCCAATTGCGTATGTCCCTATAAAGACTCGCAAATCTTTTATAACAGTTCGAGCGTCCGCCGAGCGTTGGGGCCACACCTATAGGAATCTTGAGCATGAATCCACTGCAACCATGATATATCTGTAAGCCCTATCTCTTTGTAAGGGGCCGCAGTGGTCCAAGTAAACACACGCTAGTGGTTTGCCAGATATTAATAATGGTGTCTGTGCTGGACGTGTTACAGTGGAACCTTTCATCTGTTGGCAGATGTCGCATTTCAAGACGTAGGGGCATATTCTCAAGGAGCTATCGCCAAGCCAACGGCACTTTATCGCAGCCAAATCCGCGATAAAGTTATCACCCCATTCCCAAGCTGGTGCTAACAGCCCATAACACCAGTTTACCTGCGATAGCAGGCGCAAAAACATCGCCACAGAGGAGCCCGGCAACTAACGCTAATGATATGCAGAGTAGGCGTTCCCGTGCAAAACGCCGCGACAACACTACTCCACAACATTCTCAACGACCAGCCAGATCGGCGATAAGATCACAAAACATGCGCTAAGGCGCGTTAGCAGCAGGAAACTAACACCTGCTCCTACCTGGTGTAAAGACGGACGACAACCGGCACCAGACAAGGGAGCACAGCCCAAAGCCACACATGAAGAACAACAGATGCCCTGGAGCAACCCATCATGCAGGCCTGAGCCCCAATAGGTCAACAACACCCACTGCCACCACCCCCAGGACCTCCCCTCCCTCCCCCCGGGCCCTACCCCGGGCACCCCCAGGCCCCCCTATGGACAAAGATATTGCACATCAACTCCACAAAATCATGAACCAAACAAATCGCCTGAAGTCGCACAATCACAACACCCAACATACATGTGTGGCCAGAAAAAGGGAAATCATACACCCATATCAAAATATCCAAACAATACGTTTATTACAGAACAAACCCAAAAAAAAAATCTGAAGAGGCATGGCGGGTCGTCTCAGGACATTCTGTAAGTCACAACCTGCAAAACAGAAATCTGGATCAGAAGGTGTGCCATGCGCCCATCAAAGTACAGAGAGAGAGAGCGAAAGAGAGGAAGAGAGAAAGAGAGAAAGAGAGAGGGAGAGAGAAAGAGAGAGGGAGAGAGAAAGAGAGGGAGAGAGAAAGAGAGAGGGAGAGAGAAAGGGAGGGAGAGGGAGAGAGAAAGGGAGGGAGAGAGGGAGAGAGAAAGAGAGGGAGAGTGAAAGATAAAGGGAGAGAGAAAGAGAGAGGGAGAGAGAAAGAGAGGGAGATAGAAAGAGAGAGGGAGAGGGAGAGAATGCCGACACTGCGGACCTAGGCCTCACTGCTCACCTGCTGCCACCGGTGTGTCTCCAACCACGTGCCGGTATTCATAGCAGTCCCCCAGGTCCCTCATCTGAAACAGTTTCCACAGACATGAATGGCAGAGTCCATACAGTTGCACAGGCCATCATCGCTTGCCGCCCCTGCGCACACAGGCTGCTGCACCCCAGCCCCTCCCGCCGCCCAGCAGTGATTGCCCGCCCCTGCGCAACCAGGCCTCACTGCTCACCTTCCGCCACCGGCGTGTCTCCAAGAGGGCCCACCACGTTCCGGAGGGATCTCCAAGCCCGGTGCCTGCGACCATGGCACCCTCCACATCATGCAGCCCCGCACCGCGGGCCACCAGGTCACACACCTGACTCTGGGTCTTGATTACGCAATGGCAGAGACCACATCAGTGCACACGGCATCATCGCAGGCTGCACACCCGCTCAGCGCTTGAGGTGCCACTAACTCTGTGAAGCGCGACGCAACGCCACGTGGCGGGAGGGCCGCACTGCCCGCTGGCCCAGGCCTACACTGCGGCCCAGCAGGGCTCACACTAATCCTTGCCAGTCCGGACCGCCAGGACGGCGCATCATCGCAGGCTGCACACCCGCTCAGCACTTTAGGTGCCCCTATCTCACTGCACCGCAAGACACCGTCCCGTGGCGGGGTGCCTGTGCCTGCCGCAGTGTATCCGGTGCCACCAAGTCTGTGCCCCACTAGCCATGGACCCTGAATGATTGAGTCCCGTTGTGCGGACGCCATCATGTCACCCCCGGCACTGGGCAATGTGAGGTAGCAGGGCCCTAGGCCCTCATGCACACATGAGAACTACACGGAGACACCCAGTCAGAGAGAGTGGAAATGGCGTCCAGCACGTGCGCCAGAACATTTTTATTGCCAGGGTCACATGTTCTGTGACGCCAGTGCTGGATGGGTGGGGTGTGGGTGTACACCAGCCGTGAGGGAGTGGCTGTGGCATGCTGACATCTAGACCTGTGAGCTGCAGATCCCCACAGTGAAGACCTAGGACATGTAGCGCTGTCGTCGTCCCCTGTGTGCGTAATCGGAGTGGGCTGTCCTGGCGTATGCCAGGCCAGCGTAAGGGTGTGAACAATGACCCCGGGGCTCTGGGCGTGGTTCCGTCCTGGGCTGGACAAGGAAGTGACTAATTGATGTGTCTCCGTTGTAGTGTCGGCGCCACCCAGACCGGAATCGGCAATCTGCCACCCTGTGACAATAGTCCCACAACATGGGCAACATGGACGTAAGGGGGAATCACTGACCCTACATTCATCCATACTTCCACACTTGAAAGATCATAGACATGACACATCTGTGTGGATATGAATGTTTATTACACATTCAAGAGAGTGTTGCAGCTGGAGCAGTACAGGGCCATGCCAGCCCCACTTCACATTGTCGGCCCGTGGAGGGCCAGCAAGAGTCCTTCAGGGAATGACAGGTACATCAGGAGAGGAGGACTTCAGTTCGCAGTCTGATAGCTGTGTCATTGGTGACCAAACAGAATATGGCAGTCCATGTCGAGGTCAGAGGTGAGTGTCGCAGAGTGCATCGGGGGACAGTGGAAGGTGATGATGCAGAGGGCAGAACCAAGCAGAAACAGGCCACATGGCAGAGATGAATGCTACTGCGTCCTCCTGACCACGAGGGTGGGTTCATACGCATCTTCGTCCTCTGCTGTTGCATGTGCCTCACATGTGGGTGGTGGTGTACTGTCCCCAGCACTGTGTGGCACAGACACATCAGGGGCCGGAGATGTGGATGGGGTGGTAGCAGCAGCATGCATCAGCGCCAGGCCTTGTGGCAGCAATGCCATGAGGAAGGTCTTCAGGGCATTGAGGGACCCAGCTACCTTTCGCTGGTGTGCAACCGTGGCAGCCGCACTTCCGCCTGCGTCCGCTCCATGTTCTCCATGATCCTCCGCATGTGTCAACTCCCGGGCGAGATCGCTGGAGGAACTCTGGCTAGACAGTCGTTCTTGTCGCAGAGTCAGGACTCTGGCGATGTCAGCCATGGTCCGTTGGAGAGCATGGAGCGGACTGTGGGCGTCCGTTAGGGACTGTGAGTGGTCCCTGATGGGACTCAGACACCCACGTATGGCGTCTAGTTTGGCTGCCATGCGGTCGAACCCCACCTGCACCTGCTCAGCCAGCTTCTCCTGGCACCCCAACACACGGCGTTGGAAGGCCATGTGTTCGTTGTGGGGGTCCTGGGAGGCAGCAGTGGTGGTGGGTGCTGCCTGCTGTGCGTACTGTGCAGGGGGGCTCCTCGTGGCAGCTGGGTTGCCCTGATCCTGGAAGTGGGCTGCGGAGGCTCTCCACGAGCTGTTCGAGGGCGTCTGAGTCGAAGGTGTGGTGGTCCTCTTCGTCATCAGAGAAGAGAGGTTTGGACTGCTCTGCAGGAGGTGTTGGATTTCCCCCTGCAATGTGAAGGGGAGATGCAGTTTGACATCGTGTACACATGTATGTTGACGCATTGTACATGTCTGCATTCAGACTGCATGACAGTGTAAATTGTGACTGTTTGGGGGGAGCTGTCTATTTGATGCGGGACAGTGGACATTCCGACTACATCACAGATGTGAGTTTGTACTTGTACATTGTCTACTCACATTTCCCAGCAGTGCCATATGTGATTGGCCAGTTTCTACGCACATGCGGCACCTGTTGTGTCCTCTGTTCTGTTGTGGACGTGTTGCGGTTTGTACCACCTCGTTGTCGATGTTGATGTGCTCTGCATGTTATGTGGGTGTGCCGCATTTTGGGGGAGTCGCCCCTGCAGCTCTGATTTAGCTGCCCTCCTCCCTTCCATGCGGTGTGCCTCTGGGTTCTGTGCTTCTGCAGTGCTGAGATGTTGCATACCTGTGTGCATTGGTCTCTTGGTGGGAGTTGGGGGTCTGGGGCATGGTTTGTCTGCAGATGTGCTATGCTTAATTGTGCATGTGTGCCATTGTGCCCATCTCCCCCATCCCCCCAGTCCCTGGTGGTTACTCACCCTGTTGCTGTTGTGTCCGGTCATGTTGAGCAGTGTCCGGTCCCCGACTCCTGCCACCATCTCCCCACTGATGACTGTGGACATCATTTCCTCCATCTCGTCCAGCTCCTCCTGTGGCGCAGGGCTCCCACCTCCAGTCTGCATTGCTGCCTTCCTGTTGTTTGCGAGTTTCAGCTTGGTTTTGCGCTTCACATCATTCCAGCGCCTCTTGACCTCGTCCATTGTCCTCTTCAGCACTTCGACTGCATTCACCTTGTCCACGATGGTCTGCCATATTCCATTTTTAGTTGCCAGTGACACAGTGGAGGTGACGAACAGTGATTGATGGTGTTCTATCACCTCCGTTATCAGGATCCTGTTTTCCTGCGGACTGAACTTCGTCTTCCTCTTCTTCTTGTCCTTGCCCTTCCCTGACCCCAAGGTCCCAGGCTGGTCCTCCGTGGGGCTTGTGGGGTTCTGGTTGTCCTCTGTACTTGCTCCGGCTGCCTCCATTGTGCTTCGCTGTTGTGAGAAGTTGGCCTGGTATATGCTGTTCACTAGTTAAAGTGGACACCTTGCACCAGTACAATTCGACTCTTATGGTAGGTAGGTTTAAGACAACCTTTATATCAAGCTATCCTAGTGGTAGCTGTGGAGAGCAGCCTTCAGGCTAAGTCATGGAGGAATGTAAAGCAGCTTGTTTTACCACACAATCTCTTGAATCACCAAATAAAAAGACACCACAGGTATATATATCAAATATATATGTATTTATTACTAAACAACTCTCTACTAATCTCTTGTGAGATTAGAAGTCAGGAACATATGCATAAATCAACGTTTCACAATAAATTAAGCACAAATATGGCTGGGGCCCTAGGGGCCTACCAGACCATATACTAAAAAGAGACTTAAGAACAACGACTTGCAAAGGGACAAGGCCTAGGGCCTTCAGAAGTGCTGGGGCCTCACAAAACCACCCAAGGCAGGTAAGTAAAGGACCCACGGGGGACGCGTGCAGTGTGTGTACACAGGCACGGATTGCCGTAGACTTCAATGGGGCAAGTCGCGGTTGGAAATTAAGAGTTTAAGGGCACTTCGGGAGAACCTACAAGCAAGTCACTTACAGGGTATGTAGTTCTAGGGCCAACACCCACAGGAGCACCATAGTGCTGGAGTTACCTCACCCAGGGAAGCCGGGTGCATAGGTGTCCTTTGGTGTCGGGTCGCGGCGTCGTTTTCAATGGGAGCCAATGAAGACTTGCTGCTTGTGAAGACAGGAGAAGTGTCCGGTGGAATCCAAGCCTGGATTCGGAAGAAGGAAGACCTGAAAGCAGAGGGGACAGTGTTCAAAGTCACTTGGCAGTGACCCGGGGCAAGGAAGATGAATGCCCACCGGCGTCGACAGATTCAGGTCGTTCACGGGTGTCTTGACTCTTCGGCCACGAGGTCCAGGAGGTGTCGAGGACAACCAGGAGCTGGATTCAGCGTGTCCCACAAAGTCTGCAGCTGACTGCGGTGTCGGCGACCCGTTTGGAGCCAACAAGCCTTGGCAGCAGCAAGTCTTGTGGAAAGAGTAAAAAGTCAATGGTGCAGACCAGCAAGGTCTGGGGAACTCACCCAGTGAGGGTAAGTCAGGGCAGGCCTGGAGCAACCAGGGAGTCCTTGGGTTCTGTAGAAAAGTCTTCAGGGGACCCACAAGCCGGCTGGCAAGGGATCGCGAAGATGCCTCGGGAGGATTCCTTCAACAGGGGCCCACGGTCACTCGGAATGGGGTAGGCCTCTGATCTTCGGAGGGATTCCTGCTAGAGGCTGGAACCACACGTGGTCCAAAGCACAGGTTCGTAGAACGTCGTGAAGGGGTTGCACTCAACAATAGTGCACAGTACCCAGGGACTGCGGTTCCTCATCACTCGTGGGGTCCACTTGCCTCAGCTTCGCTGGGGACTCACAATGGCCTGGGAGAGGTCAGGAAATCCTCATCTTGGGCTGCAGGGACCTCGGGCTCCGGTGGGAGCGGCATAGTTTGCAACCGTCGTTTCAGTTTTTGGTGCCTGCCAAGCAGGGAGTCAAGCCTTGACTCCAAGGGAGATTCTTCAGTCTTCCAGAGGTAGTGGAACGTCGAAGGTCCAGGATTCTTCTTAAGAGCGTCGACCAGGGAGATCTAGCTTGCAATGCAGGGTTCCCTCTCTTATACTAAAAGAAAGGGAGGGACTAGCTCTATGACCCCACCTATGGGAGGGTCAGGGGAGTAGGTGGCTACACCCACTTCCCTTTGTCCAGTTTCGTGCCAGAGCAGGGGCAGTTAGCCCCTGAGCTGGTTTGAACTGGCATATGCACAGAGGAGCCTTCTGCTCCCCCAGTGCAGGACTTCAAAGCACTCTAGGAGTGCACCCACCCAGCCCCAATACACTAAACCCTGTCTGGAAGGTGGTCACACCCTCCTGCGACAGGATACCCATTGTTGGGCCTCCTCCACTGCGAGTTTCGGTCATCAGCAGGAGGGCAGCCCAGTGTCTGTGACTGGTGGCATCCATTTTGTGATGCCAGGGCTCTTCAGGATTCTACCGCGTTTCCACAGTAGGTACATGTCTATCCCTCTAGAAGGGTGGAATGCTACCCCCGCCGCCAGAACTGGCGAGGGGGTAGTATTCCAAGATGTTTGACACCAAACACGACATGTTTCCGTGCAGCCATCCCAAAGTTAGCATTTAACGCGAGCTTATAATGCGCTTAAGAGTATATGGTCAGGCTGCACTACAAACAGCCTCAGAGAAGGGTCTCCGAATGCTGCAGAGAGGCTCTGCTCATGCAGGGGCACCCTCTCACATAGGAACCAAGCACTCTGCCTTCAGGATTGATAAGGCCTGCCATAGGAGTGACTTATAGGTTTATATGTGTGTATCTATGTAGTTATATAGGTAGCCTATATCACAGTAAGGGGTGCATGCACCACCTTACCCAGGCTGCAGTAGCAGACCTGTGGTGTCAGATTTAGTCTGCTTCCCAGGGGTGGCATAATACATGCTTCAGCCCCTGGTAGGCCTGTGAAGTACCTATGCCCTTGGTACCTAAGGTACCATATACTAGGGACTCATAAGGTACCACAGTATCCAATCACTAGTGCACCTAGAGTGCACTCCAAGTCGTTTAGAGAGAACAGAGAGGCTGGGGCCCTGATTGGCAGGGTCCCAGCCAGACTATAGCCAGAAACCAGTGTAAACATCAGAAAAAAGTGGGGGCAACATAAGAGGCAGATCCTACTCTCCTACAGCTGTTGTTTGGCTTTTGTCTGTATGTTTTTCTACTTTTATGGTGCATTTTCCCGCATGACGCGTGGGAATTGCAGGCCTGTGGCTGGTTTTCGTAGATTTTAGTATCGCGATTGGCGTCATCGCTACTATTTTCGCATTGGGGTTTCGCGTTTTTGCGGCGTCGCGTTGTTTCTAACGCGTTCATTTGACACGTTGTCCTGTGACTATCGCATGGTACCACGTTAACACGGAGTTGTTTTCCCGCGATGGACTGCGATGTGTAGGGTTGCGTTAAGCTACACTTGCGGTAGTTATCACATATTCTTGAGAATATGCCCCGTAGTCTTTAGTCTCCTTAGTTAATCCAGGCCACCAATAGCGTTGTTTCAATAAAGAAACAGTCGCCGTAACTCCTGCATGTGCAGAACCTATCCCTTCGTGTGCTGCTAGAGTTAAACCTAACCTACGATCCATGTTTGGAATTACTCTATCCCCCACTCCAGGAATCTGAGCAAATGGAACGTTATTGGCATCTAACTTGTAGGAGTACTTGAGTGGAAACCTTTTTGGTACTGCTTTGCTGTTTTTGCGTGAAGCAATGACAGCCACCATAATCTCACCATCTATTCTCGTTTTAGAGCGAGTGATTGCAGCTACGGAAGCCATGCGTACAGCCCCCTTTCAGCCAATGAATTCCCTTCAACGTGAACGCCATCACGCTGATGACTCAGTGTATGTATCACGTGAGCTCTCAGTAGTTCGGTTTTCAACTCCACTACCTGTTCCCATGGCATTTTATGCTTAATTGTGCCACCCTTTGCATCTTTGAACCCGTTTTGAACCCAGTGCTGTAAATATTCATTATATGACTGTTCACAGTAAAATGAATCGCACACAAATAGTGTGGGGAATTCTCAATCCGTATTTACCAGTGCCAGTATCAAGGCTTTTAACTCTGCCAGCTGTGCTGTGCAGTCTCCTAGAGATTGCGTTTTTGTGCAACTTGGGTGGAACTTTCCATCCCGCATGCGCTATAGTGTTGCGTACTTCCTATGGCCGGTTGAGCAGATCCGTCAGTGTAAATTATATATTCATACTGATCTAGAGGCATTATTTCGTTTGGTAGAGGATATTCTTGTTCGTATTGCAGAAATGCTTGTGTCTTTAAATTTGGGTCGAACCTGTATTCCACATCTGTTGCAGTGAGAGAATTAGCCCATTGTATCCATCTCGGATGTAAGGCTTTGGCGTTAGGAACGCTTGCCTTTGTCGCAGCCTCTAAGGCTGAAACCGGAGTCACTACTATTATTCGTTTTCCCTGAGCCAGTGCTCTTTCTCTCACTACAGCAGTTTGTACTGCTGTCAGAATCTTTTCTGTAGATGCGAAGCGCATCTCAGCATTTGTGTACAAATGCGATTTATATGCAATTGGTACCGTTTCACCTTCATTATATGTTAGATAGGTGTACCCAGATTGACCCGCAACTATACGGATCACCAGGTTGCGTACGTTTACGCGTGTCTGTAAGTGTTTGGAAGCTATCATGTCAGCTTGTAAGGAACGAAGGATATCTGTGTGTTCCTGTGTCCATTGTCTTACTGAAAAATCAGGTTTTATTAATTCGTAGAAAGGTTTTACTCTTTCTGCGTAATCCAAAATGTATGTTCTGCCAAAGTTCAGAAATCCCAGGATTGATTGTAAGTTTTTCAATGATTTTGGAGGTAGGAGCAGCGCACATTTTTCTAAAAAATTGGCTGCCAGGCTTTTCCCTTCACTTGAAAGCTCATATCCTAAAAACAGGATACTGAGGTGGGCAATTTTGATTTTTAAAGTTGAATTTGTAGCCCTCAGATGCAAATCCCAAAATTATGGTATTCACTCTGTTCAAGTGCTCCTCTAGGTCATCATCCGTTAGATAAATATCATCCACATAGGACAATGCCTCTTCATCTAAATTTTGAAGTTACTCTGGGCGAAAACAACCCCGGGCTGTTCTTATACCCCTGGGGGAGTCGGCAAAAGTGACGCTGGGACCCTAGCGCTGAGAATGCTGTTAGATACCTGCTTTCAGGCGCTATATTTTGGCAGAAAAATCCATTTGAGATATCCAGTGTCGTTTTATATTTTTTCCCCACAATGTTATTCATTAATGCGGCACTGTGTGCATTTTGGACTGCAAATGTCTTAGTGCAAGTGTTTAAATGTCTATAATCTAAAACTAAACAATATGAATTATTAGGTTTCATGACCGGATACAAAGGATTATTCATCGTTGAGTGCAATTTTCGATCACCCCTTGGTATTCAAGTTGATCTAAGATTTCCCTGACCTGTTTTTTAGCTTCTTGCTTTATTGGATACTGCCTCTGTGCAGTTGGAGTATTTTTAAAGGAATTATGTGGTGGGTTGAATCCTCATCCCATCCAACATGGTTTTTGTATAATGCAGGGGCTTGGGCTACCGCCCACTCCTGCGCATATGTGTGTTTTAGGTGCCTGGGAATATGGTCTTAGAATGCCGGTAAATTTACCGTTTCTCCTTTAGGGCAATCCATGACGAATGTTGGCGGCCAATCTTGTTCAGCTAACAAAATGTCATAGCCAAATGACAGATTCTCCCAAAAGAGACCTCTAACTGTCCTACATTTGTCCCCCTCCATTTGGAGTGTTATTTCATATAACTTATGTGGGACACTTACCCTAGTATCGGGTGTCTCTACCGTGATATAATCATTCATGTCCGCTGTCACCAGAAATTCCATCAGGTTCTGGCGAGCTATTGTTACTTCTGCCGCACTGTCTAGCATCGTCAGAGCCCATTCCCCGTTCAGTAGTCGAGTCCTCAGAATTCTGGGCATGTCTGTCTGATCTTTAAATCTGCAACCTTCTTTTTGAACTGTGGCTTTTGCTTTGGTTTCTCTTCTTTTTTAGAAGTGTAATCTTGAGCGTGCTGTTTGTCTCTGGACTTTGTAAGCTCTTCTTGTCTGTCTGACCGTCCTTCCCTCTCGGAGTTTTTCGATGAACCCTGAAAGGAACGAGAGGAACGTGTATTAGTATCCTGATACCTGTCAGGTTTCCTAATATTATCCCTATTCCTAAGGTTATATCTCTTTTCGGAGGGCTCCTGTGGAGGAGATCTACCACTGGATTTAAATGTTTGTTGTTTTTGATTGTCCTACTTCTTCTTTGTTGAAGCAGGTATCTGCTTAGAAGTGTCCTTTTCAGGACTGCCCATCAGTTGTGGTTTTAAAGCTTTCCCACCCAAACTGTCTCTGCCTAATTCTGCATATGCAGTTTCAATTATTTTCGGTAGTTCGTGTTCTTGTTCTAAAGGATTGAACTCCCTTATGCGTTGGCGGATAGCCACTGAAGCTGCTTCCCCTTTAATATTAGCTAATATTATGGCTGATACCTGGGCATAGTTACCTAGTAACTTCATCCCTAAGTTCAGAGCAGGCTCTGCTCCGTACTAGTTTTGTATTTGTCTCAATACGTCTGGTACCACTTCTAATGACGGGATACCAGGAGTTCTGGTATAAATGGCAGCAAAGACTGTACCCCAAGTGGTACAATCCTCTATTTGTGGTGTTATCCCCATGGGCAAGCAGATTATTAGCATTCTGTGTTTTGCATACGGGGTAGTATTCGGGAATACTACCTCTAGCTGTGTTATTTTCTGAGCTACCCAGAATGGCATTTGTTGTCGTTTTGTGGGCATTTTACCCATCACCGCGTGTAATGTTTGTGGTGTGATTTTAGTTGCTGTACTCTGAGCTTGAGTTCCATTTGTTGCAACTATTGCTGGTTGGACTGTAAGTGTCCTAATGACAAATTGCGTCAAGTTTCTTTAAATTTTTATCAATTCTTTGTGTTGTGGGAATAAGTTTCCTGGTGGCATTGTTTCAATGTCAGGATGTGGTGTGTAGGCCGCTAATATTGGCCATGTTGCCCCTTCTCTTCCGGGCGGGCAGTCTCATTCTTCTTCTTATGTGGGGTAGGGCGCCTTTAAACCAGTATAAGTGTTCCTGGTACGTGAGCAGAACCTCAATGTCCTCAAACGGACAATATTCCGCTGGTGCATCTCCTTCTGTGTAGTAGTGAAATGGTTTTGTTCTTGCATTTGCTGCTGGGAATGTAACCCACGAATAAAATACCTCTGTTCTATATGATTCGTGTGCCTCAATCACGAAAGCTACTATGCCACCCCTGGCTGTTACACCATGCGCAAGTAGTTTCAGGGTGACTGTATTTCTAAGATTTTCTGCAATCGGAATTGCATCTGCATTTTCTTCTTCATCTGAGAGGTGCAAACTATGCACAACTCCCTCCGTGTTTTCCACGCTTTCAGTCATTTTTTAGAGGAAGAAGTATTTCAAGGAAACTAAGATAAGGTGTTTTTGCACAATTTTAGGAACACTGTGTCCTTCAAGCTCAATTAACCAACAGCCAATAAATAGGATTTTTAGCCTACTCAGCTGTGGCGGTGTTTGTGCCCACCCACTCCAAACGTCTCTGGTGTTTTGTGAGTAGGGGTCTCTGAGAATAGCACGACTGAACTACTCAGATTCTACTGTTAAATAAGTACCCAACCAACGTTGGCGGCGCCATGTCGTGTAGTTCCTATATAACCTGTACAGGATCTGCGCGTTTGGATAACATAAACTGCGGGATTGGTGGCGGACTGATTCCGTGCACCCCTGTCCGGATTCGTTAGCCTGTCTGTATCAGCTAGCTCACAGTGCCACGATAATCTCCTCTTACCAAGGAGAGAATAGATTCTGGCAACCTCAGAACATGACAACCCTAATTCCTCAGGATCGTGGAAACAATATACTACCTTTGCTCAGTCACTCGTGCTCACTTAGTTTGTCTCAGAGAGATACACAGAATAAACAGGCTGGGCGTTTTCAATAAGTATTTATTGAACAGTTGTTATTCTAGTGTAGAATAGATGAGCTGCAACAACCATTAGACAGTAGCAGAGATATATGATTAGAAGTACTACGAAAGTAAAGGGATGGTAAAGTTCTACCATCTTGCAGAAATCATGAATATATACAGGTACATAAAACACATGATAAAAAGTGCGTACTCCTACAATGCCTTCCTAACTAGATGTACCTAAATGTACCTAAATGTACCCAGCATCTGTGTAGGTGTTATGCCAAGAATCCCTCTAGGATCTAGTCAACCCCATTACCTGAGAATGAGAGAATATGGGACCTCGTCCCGGTCTCGAGTTGGACACCCCGCAAGGGATGTTAGACCACTGCGAGCTGGAGTGTCTTCATGCAGGAACCTCAGCGTCTCTGGTCAGTGTGTCAGCCGGGAAGTTCGGTCTCCTCTGTCCTTCCAAGCAAGATGTGATGTATATATACCCATAGGTCTCCCCAGGGGTCCTACCTTGCTGTGTTACTGTGTCGGCCTAAAGGATGACGTCGGGCCTGAACTTTATACAGAGATATTATACAGGAGATGTTAGTCCTGCTGTGCTTCCAAGAAGCCTCATGCATAATGTATGAGATTCGAACTAGGGGAAACCCACGTTCTGAATGCAGTGTTGTATCTAGGTAAAAGGTCAGTCCCAAAGAACCGTTATGTATGTAATGTAGGGAAGAATATAGGTGAAAGGTTGCAATGTTACCTGGGCCTATATAGGGTACCTATATGGAATATAACACCCACTCCTCTTCCGACTGGACGACATATGTAACTTATTACCGTACTACTACCCTAACTAGATATTGGTACGCACAAAGTTTAAAAACATCTGTTTAGCTAAAAATGTTTAAAACTTCTAAAGATTTTCTAAAAAACTTAAAACTGTCTAAAAGAATTTTGCAAGCCATAGCTCTAAGGTGTCCTTAGTTATAGTCCGAAGCACTATAAGCATTAGAAAGCCATGTATGCCCAATAAATGAAAGGAATGTCAATTTTTGTTTTGAGTTCCAAATTTGAGCTTGTTTTTAAAAAGGGCGAATTTCTTCCAGCACACGACGAGCCAAATTAGTCAAATGTTTATGTGTCCTGGCTGGTAGACGCAACATGTTTGTTGCTTGCTTCCGCAGTAGACGGCCCCTGTAGCACCTCGCAGAGTACGTCAATTGAGCACAGATGCTGTTCCATACTGTCCGCAGCCGGTGCTGGGGCAGCCTGTGCGCCGTCCAAAGCCTGGGTTTCAGAGCAGGAGCCGGTGTCCATACCAACAGGTGCTGTTACTACCTGTGGGGGCTCAAGGAATGCCGCCATCAACATCGGAATACGCTGAGGACACTGCAGAACATGGGCCATTATCGGGTCCAGTAAAGCATTCACTTCCGGTTGCGCACATGATGGGAGTGTCAAACAAAGGTCTAACACGCATTCTTCTCCGCAAAACAGGCATCGGAGGACAGGTAAGATGCAGTCCATCCAGACTGGTTGAAATGACAAGAACCAAGATGCACTTAGTTCTTTTAGGCGAGGCGTGCCTAGATGTAGTACCATGCGGTCATGGTATTTACGCTCCAGGAGTGCTCTTTCCATCTCCTTGGTGACTGGGACGTCCATTGTATAGAAATTATAAAACAATCAGGATACCTGCTACTAGAAACAGGATGAGCGGAAATCCTCCAAAGATGCTTCCGAATACGGAGTGTATGAAGTTTGGTATAACTCCAAGTACCGCCTGAAAGGCGCTCAGAAGTCCAGAACCTATGGTCTTAAATAGGTGGACTATACCTGTCGTATCAGACATGTTAAAGATACGATTTACCATTTCTGCGAAATGGAAAGGGCAGTTTGTATTAATAAGCGCCTGTATCTCTGCCGAAGACCTTGCGATCTGGAGATCAAAAGTCTCTCGAGCGGAGGTTAAGGGCATAGACTTTTGTAAAAGCATGGCTTTCATTCTGCTTAGAGTATCAAACCGTATTAAAGAAACATTCAGTGAAGGCCATAAGGGCACCTCCCTGACTGTATGTGTCGGTGGAAACAATACTTGCATACAACAAGTAACCCTGGAGCTCACGGTTACCAGATATGCGATGCCCGGGAGCATTCCGCAGCAGCCTTGACTGTTCAGCATCAAGTAACTCCCATTTGAAAGTAGCCTGAATGCTGGAGTAATCACTGCAGCTGGGGCACCCCTCAAATGGCAGGACAGGTTCGCTACAGAACCATTACAAGCCCCGTGCAGCATTATATCCTGGCATATGAGTGATCCACTTAAAGCGTTCTCACAGTTTGTACTGCTTAGAAACACTTCTCGATCCCCACTCCGGCATCGAAATCTGTATGGTAATACCTATGATTCCTTAATGTATTCCATACCCATTTCTTCATATCTGCTTGCCTGCTTTTGTTCAAGGCAATACTGAAACTGAAAAGTAGTGACCGGTAGAGTTATGTGGCCATGGATTAGCCATTCTGTGGACGGTAATTCTGCCACTGTAAATGCTAATCTATCCAGTTTTTCGATACGCAGCATTGTATATTTTGCTCCCCTTTGTGCCATTTCTATCTGTTTATCTGTTAGATTGTATTCGGAAAAGAGAGACGTCCTGTTGATATAACGCCAAGGCACATAGCCTGCACGCAAAGATTGCAGCGTCCAGCTTAATAGCATAATAGAACGTAATTGAGATTGCCTGTGTTGTAATATGGCCAAATCTTGTTCCAGTATGTCTATCGCAGAAGATACAATGTTGCCTATGGAATATATCCTGGAGGTCAATGTAGTTAACCCATTGTCTACCACTGCTAGAGATTTTTCTAGATTTATACGGTCTATTTCACGTAACCTCTCTGCGGCCTCTTGTTGGGATATTTTCCATATTTCATTATAGACAGCATAATAGAAACGTTTCTGACGTGACTTCCTGGGACCTAGTAAAAAATCCCTGAGATCCACATCCTGTGACAGTAAGGATAAGTGTTGTTTCACCTTTGTGAGTGTTGAGATTTTTATCTAATCAAGGCACAACTTCCCAACACTGTAGGATTTCACTACCCCTGGATGTTCTCTCTGTACATAACGTGGATCTGGCCTATGGATAGCGAACCCTTCGATTTTACCCATGAATCTCGCCTGACAACTATTCGTGTCTATGGGCCAAATCAACCATTTCTTCCAATCGGGGTCTGATCTGTTGTATTGTATAATGTCATTCAACGTAATCTCTTTCTGTGATGTTATGTTACCCTCGGTGTGTGATGGAGTTGGCAGCCGAGGTGTGTTCAAGTCTTTGTTTTCGGCTAGTCCAAGGCAAGACGTCTGTTGCACTGTCTCGTTCAAAAACATGATTTGTTGAGGGATAAGGCATGCTCTAAACAAAGCTTCTGTTCCCTGAACTTGCCATTCTTTAGTACCCCAGACTGATTTTAAGTCTATGGTGTCTTTCCATAAGTCGAAACCTTGTTCAGACAACTGGGCAATAAAGGAAGCAGAGTAAATCTGTTTGGTGTTTGTTAACATATTTTTCTGTGCTGATGTTGGTGCAACCTTATAATAATATGATGCTGGGTCAGACATATTAAACCCTGAAAAATATGGAAACTTTTGTGTAAATGTTTCTTGAACTGCCTTTCGGCAGTGTTGGACAATGTTCCCACTGGTGGTAAGTGAACACATTTCTAGGATTTGCAGATTTATGCAGAAAGTGATGACCATAGTGTTGATAAGAATACATTGTTTCAAAATCTGATGTGCTTTCCAATGTTTCACTATTAGAAAATGCAGCAGATTTTTCCAAATCAGACAACATGTTATTTACAGTTTCAAAATCCCAATTATCGTAAAATGTACTTGAGGTAATGATATCACTCAACGATATTTTAAATAAATGAGGAATTCTCAAAAGTTCGGTCGGACCAAATATATCGAAATCAACCTTGTCCCAAACTATACCATCAGGTATAGGAACTGCTGACATGTCCACTGATGACAAGTCTCTTTGTTCTCGATGAGATGATGGATGTGGTTTTAAAATTAAATTCACCTTTTGGGCTGCAGAGCTTTGTCGAAGGTATTTTCCATTAACAAGCATGCTAAAAACTATTACTAAGCCTAACCAGAAAAGAAAGAAAAGTATCCCGGTGATTACCCATAGTTCTACCCAAGGTGACACCAGGTAAGGTGACACCAAGTCTTTTTAAGAAAGTTCAGAAAGTCTTTAACTTGCTGCTTGCGCGATTTTTGTGCTGGCATTGTTTCCGGTTCACTTGGATCCAAAGAAAACATATCAAAGTTTATGAAGTAGCCAGAAGCAGTTCGATCAATTGTTGGTATTGCATCAGGATTTGTAGAGATCGTAGTTTGCTCTTGTTGAGGCATGTTGATGTAGACATCTGTATTTGGTCGAATTGAAATTTGTCTTTCATTTTGGTTCTGAATTTGAACTTCAGGTTCAAGGGGAATGAGTTCCATAGCATTATTGCATAGTCCATCATTCTGTGCAGGAGACTCTTCGAACGTGATGAGTCTTTACGTTTGAACTTCTTGAATTGTAGCAAGAGGAGGGCGCCTGCTACTTTGGAGTCCACGTGGCCTATTACTCAGTATCGGCCACATAGTGTGGTTTGATTAGGTCAATTGAGACAAATCTTTTCTCCTTTTTTTCGGCAAGAGGCGGTAGAAGTACAGTTCTTGTTCCTTCAACTGCTAGAACCTGTACAGGCTTTCAGTATGATGGCCCAAATTCTTTCTTGTCCGCTATTTTCTCTCTGACCAGATCCCCGACCTTTGGGATCCAGACAGGTCTTGCCGTGACTGATTTGACTTCCCGAGTGGCGGTCTGCTTCATATGGACATTACTTTGTTGTGTCCTGGACTCATTTAGATCCTGTAAAACAGCCAAACGATCATGGATGTCAAAAGTCTTTTCATCTGCCACTGCGCCTTCACAATCAAGATCAGGTACCCACATTCTTGTCCCAAATAGGACCTCATATGGAGTGACCCCCACTAGAGAATTTCTTGGCATGTTATTCAATGCTCGCTGCACTCCATACAGATGTTTTACCCAACTCTCACCCGTGCCTAATACTCTAGCCGTTAAAGATTGCTTTAAGTCTCGGTTTTTCCTCTCCACGACCGAATTTCCCTCTGGATGGTACGAAGAGGAGTACCGCAAAACTACACCCAATCCTCGCATGGTCTCCTTGTAAGCCCTAGAGCTAAACGCGGGGCTCTGGTCAGAATGTAATGCGCCAATTGCGTATGTCCCTATAAAGACTCGCAAATCTTTTATAACAGTTCGAGCGTCCGCCGAGCGTTGGGGCCACACCTATAGGAATCTTGAGCATGAATCCACTGCAACCATGATATATCTGTAAGCCCTATCTCTTTGTAAGGGGCCGCAGTGGTCCAAGTAAACACACGCTAGTGGTTTGCCAGATATTAATAATGGTGTCTGTGCTGGACGTGTTACAGTGGAACCTTTCATCTGTTGGCAGATGTCGCATTTCAAGACGTAGGGGCATATTCTCAAGGAGCTATCGCCAAGCCAACGGCACTTTATCGCAGCCAAATCCGCGATAAAGTTATCACCCCATTCCCAAGCTGGTGCTAACAGCCCATAACACCAGTTTACCTGCGATAGCAGGCGCAAAAACATCGCCACAGAGGAGCCCGGCAACTAACGCTAATGATATGCAGAGTAGGCGTTCCCGTGCAAAACGCCGCGACAACACTACTCCACAACATTCTCAACGACCAGCCAGATCGGCGATAAGATCACAAAACATGCGCTAAGGCGCGTTAGCAGCAGGAAACTAACACCTGCTCCTACCTGGTGTAAAGACGGACGACAACCGGCACCAGACAAGGGAGCACAGCCCAAAGCCACACATGAAGAACAACAGATGCCCTGGAGCAACCCATCATGCAGGCCTGAGCCCCAATAGGTCAACAACACCCACTGCCACCACCCCCAGGACCTCCCCTCCCTCCCCCCGGGCCCTACCCCGGGCACCCCCAGGCCCCCCTATGGACAAAGATATTGCACATCAACTCCACAAAATCATGAACCAAACAAATCGCCTGAAGTCGCACAATCACAACACCCAACATACATGTGTGGCCAGAAAAAGGGAAATCATACACCCATATCAAAATATCCAAACAATACGTTTATTACAGAACAAACCAAAAAAAAAAAATCTGAAGAGGCATGGCGGGTCGTCTCAGGACATTCTGTAAGTCACAACCTGCAAAACAGAAATCTGGATCAGAAGGTGTGCCATGCGCCCATCAAAGTACAGAGAGAGAGAGCGAAAGAGAGGAAGAGAGAAAGAGAGAGGGAGAGAGGGAGAGAGAAAGAGAGAGGGAGAGAGAAAGAGAGGGAGAGAGAAAGAGAGAGGGAGAGAGGGAGAGAGAAAGGGAGGGAGAGAGAAAGGGAGGGAGAGAGGGAGAGAGAAAGAGAGGGAGAGTGAAAGATAAAGGGAGAGAGAAAGAGAGGGAGAGAGAAAGAGAGGGAGAGAGAAAGAGAGAGGGAGAGGGAGAGAATGCCGACACTGCGGACCTAGGCCTCACTGCTCACCTGCTGCCACCGGTGTGTCTCCAACCACGTGCCGGTATTCATAGCAGTCCCCCAGGTCCCTCATCTGAAACAGTTTCCACAGACATGAATGGCAGAGTCCATACAGTTGCACAGGCCATCATCGCTTGCCGCCCCTGCGCACACAGGCTGCTGCACCCCAGCCCCTCCCGCCGCCCAGCAGTGATTGCCCGCCCCTGCGCAACCAGGCCTCACTGCTCACCTTCCGCCACCGGCGTGTCTCCAAGAGGGCCCACCACGTTCCGGAGGGATCTCCAAGCCCGGTGCCTGCGACCATGGCACCCTCCACATCATGCAGCCCTGCACCGCGGGCCACCAGGTCACACACCTGACTCTGGGTCTTGATTACGCAATGGCAGAGACCACATCAGTGCACACGGCATCATCGCAGGCTGCACACCCGCTCAGCGCTTGAGGTGCCACTAACTCTGTGAAGCGCGACGCAACGCCACGTGGCGGGAGGGCCGCACTGCCCGCTGGCCCAGGCCTACACTGCGGCCCAGCAGGGCTCACACTAATCCTTGCCAGTCCGGACCGCCAGGACGGCGCATCATCGCAGGCTGCACACCCGCTCAGCACTTTAGGTGCCCCTATCTCACTGCACCGCAAGACACCGTCCCGTGGCGGGGTGCCTGTGCCTGCCGCAGTGTATCCGGTGCCACCAAGTCTGTGCCCCACTAGCCATGGACCCTGAATGATTGAGTCCCGTTGTGCGGACGCCATCATGTCACCCCCGGCACTGGGCAATGTGAGGTAGCAGGGCCCTAGGCCCTCATGCACACATGAGAACTACACGGAGACACCCAGTCAGAGAGAGTGGAAATGGCGTCCAGCACGTGCGCCAGAACATTTTTATTGCCAGGGTCACATGTTCTGTGACGCCAGTGCTGGATGGGTGGGGTGTGGGTGTACACCAGCCGTGAGGGAGTGGCTGTGGCATGCTGACATCTAGACCTGTGAGCTGCAGATCCCCACAGTGAAGACCTAGGACATGTAGCGCTGTCGTCGTCCCCTGTGTGCGTAATCGGAGTGGGCTGTCCTGGCGTATGCCAGGCCAGCGTAAGGGTGTGAACAATGACCCCGGGGCTCTGGGTGTGGTTCCGTCCTGGGCTGGACAAGGAAGTGACTAATTGATGTGTCTCCGTTGTAGTGTCGGCGCCACCCAGACCGGAATCGGCAATCTGCCACCCTGTGACAATAGTCCCACAACATGGGCAACATGGACGTAAGGGGGAATCACTGACCCTACATTCATCCATACTTCCACACTTGAAAGATCATAGACATGACACATCTGTGTGGATATGAATGTTTATTACACATTCAAGAGAGTGTTGCAGCTGGAGCAGTACAGGGCCATGCCAGCCCCACTTCACATTGTCGGCCCGTGGAGGGCCAGCAAGAGTCCTTCAGGGAATGACAGGTACATCAGGAGAGGAGGACTTCAGTTCGCAGTCTGATAGCTGTGTCATTGGTGACCAAACAGAATATGGCAGTCCATGTCGAGGTCAGAGGTGAGTGTCGCAGAGTGCATCGGGGGACAGTGGAAGGTGATGATGCAGAGGGCAGAACCAAGCAGAAACAGGCCACATGGCAGAGATGAATGCTACTGCGTCCTCCTGACCACGAGGGTGGGTTCATACGCATCTTCGTCCTCTGCTGTTGCATGTGCCTCACATGTGGGTGGTGGTGTACTGTCCCCAGCACTGTGTGGCACAGACACATCAGGGGCCGGAGATGTGGATGGGGTGGTAGCAGCAGCATGCATCAGCGCCAGGCCTTGTGGCAGCAATGCCATGAGGAAGGTCTTCAGGGCATTGAGGGACCCAGCTACCTTTCGCTGGTGTGCAACCGTGGCAGCCGCACTTTCCGCCTGCGTCCGCTCCATGTTCTCCATGATCCTCCGCATGTGTCAACTCCCGGGCGAGATCGCTGGAGGAACTCTGGCTAGACAGTCGTTCTTGTCGCAGAGTCAGGACTCTGGCGATGTCAGCCATGGTCCGTTGGAGAGCATGGAGCGGACTGTGGGCGTCCGTTAGGGACTGTGAGTGGTCCCTGATGGGACTCAGACACCCACGTATGGCGTCTAGTTTGGCTGCCATGCGGTCGAACCCCACCTGCACCTGCTCAGCCAGCTTCTCCTGGCACCCCAACACACGGCGTTGGAAGGCCATGTGTTCGTTGTGGGGGTCCTGGGAGGCAGCAGTGGTGGTGGGTGCTGCCTGCTGTGCGTACTGTGCAGGGGGGGCTCCTCGTGGCAGCTGGGTTGCCCTGATCCTGGAAGTGGGCTGCGGAGGCTCTCCACGAGCTGTTCGAGGGCGTCTGAGTCGAAGGTGTGGTGGTCCTCTTCGTCATCAGAGAAGAGAGGTTCGGACTGCTCTGCAGGAGGTGTTGGATTTCCCCCTGCAATGTGAAGGGGAGATGCAGTTTGACATCGTGTACACATGTATGTTGACGCATTGTACATGTCTGCATTCAGACTGCATGACAGTGTAAATTGTGACTGTTTGGGGGAGCTGTCTATTTGATGCGGGACAGTGGACATTCCGACTACATCACAGATGTGAGTTTGTACTTGTACATTGTCTACTCACATTTCCCAGCAGTGCCATATGTGATTGGCCAGTTTCTACGCACATGCGGCACCTGTTGTGTCCTCTGTTCTGTTGTGGACGTGTTGCGGTTTGTACCACCTCGTTGTCGATGTTGATGTGCTCTGCATGTTATGTGGGTGTGCCGCATTTTGGGGGAGTCGCCCCTGCAGCTCTGATTTAGCTGCCCTCCTCCCTTCCATGCGGTGTGCCTCTGGGTTCTGTGCTTCTGCAGTGCTGAGATGTTGCATACCTGTGTGCATTGGTCTCTTGGTGGGAGTTGGGGGTCTGGGGCATGGTTTGTCTGCAGATGTGCTATGCTTAATTGTGCATGTGTGCCATTGTGCCCATCTCCCCCATCCCCCCAGTCCCTGGTGGTTACTCACCCTGTTGCTGTTGTGTCCGGTCATGTTGAGCAGTGTCCGGTCCCCGACTCCTGCCACCATCTCCCCACTGATGACTGTGGACATCATTTCCTCCATCTCGTCCAGCTCCTCCTGTGGCGCAGGGCTCCCACCTCCAGTCTGCATTGCTGCCTTCCTGTTGTTTGCGAGTTTCAGCTTGGTTTTGCGCTTCACATCATTCCAGCGCCTCTTGACCTCGTCCATTGTCCTCTTCAGCACTTCGACTGCATTCACCTTGTCCACGATGGTCTGCCATATTCCATTTTTAGTTGCCAGTGACACAGTGGAGGTGACGAACAGTGATTGATGGTGTTCTATCACCTCCGTTATCAGGATCCTGTTTTCCTGCGGACTGAACTTCGTCTTCCTCTTCTTCTTGTCCTTGCCCTTCCCTGACCCCAAGGTCCCAGGCTGGTCCTCCGTGGGGCTTGTGGGGTTCTGGTTGTCCTCTGTACTTGCTCCGGCTGCCTCCATTGTGCTTCGCTGTTGTGAGAAGTTGGCCTGGTATATGCTGTTCACTAGTTAAAGTGGACACCTTGCACCAGTACAATTCGACTCTTATGGTAGGTAGGTTTAAGACAACCTTTATATCAAGCTATCCTAGTGGTAGCTGTGGAGAGCAGCCTTCAGGCTAAGTCATGGAGGAATGTAAAGCAGCTTGTTTTACCACACAATCTCTTGAATCACCAAATAAAAAGACACCACAGGTATATATATCAAATATATATGTATTTATTACTAAACAACTCTCTACTAATCTCTTGTGAGATTAGAAGTCAGGAACATATGCATAAATCAACGTTTCACAATAAATTAAGCACAAATATGGCTGGGGCCCTAGGGGCCTACCAGACCATATACTAAAAAGAGACTTAAGAACAACGACTTGCAAAGGGACAAGGCCTAGGGCCTTCAGAAGTGCTGGGGCCTCACAAAACCACCCAAGGCAGGTAAGTAAAGGACCCACGGGGGACGCGTGCAGTGTGTGTACACAGGCACGGATTGCCGTAGACTTCAATGGGGCAAGTCGCGGTTGGAAATTAAGAGTTTAAGGGCACTTCGGGAGAACCTACAAGCAAGTCACTTACAGGGTATGTAGTTCTAGGGCCAACACCCACAGGAGCACCATAGTGCTGGAGTTACCTCACCCAGGGAAGCCGGGTGCATAGGTGTCCTTTGGTGTCGGGTCGCGGCGTCGTTTTCAATGGGAGCCAATGAAGACTTGCTGCTTGTGAAGACAGGAGAAGTGTCCGGTGGAATCCAAGCCTGGATTCGGAAGAAGGAAGACCTGAAAGCAGAGGGGACAGTGTTCAAAGTCACTTGGCAGTGACCCGGGGCAAGGAAGATGAATGCCCACCGGCGTCGACAGATTCAGGTCGTTCACGGGTGTCTTGACTCTTCGGCCACGAGGTCCAGGAGGTGTCGAGGACAACCAGGAGCTGGATTCAGCGTGTCCCACAAAGTCTGCAGCTGACTGCGGTGTCGGCGACCCGTTTGGAGCCAACAAGCCTTGGCAGCAGCAAGTCTTGTGGAAAGAGTAAAAAGTCAATGGTGCAGACCAGCAAGGTCTGGGGAACTCACCCAGTGAGGGTAAGTCAGGGCAGGCCTGGAGCAACCAGGGGAGTCCTTGGGTTCTGTAGAAAAGTCTTCAGGGGACCCACAAGCCGGCTGGCAAGGGATCGCGAAGATGCCTCGGGAGGATTCCTTCAACAGGGGCCCACGGTCACTCGGAATGGGGTAGGCCTCTGATCTTCGGAGGGATTCCTGCTAGAGGCTGGAACCACACGTGGTCCAAAGCACAGGTTCGTAGAACGTCGTGAAGGGGTTGCACTCAACAATAGTGCACAGTACCCAGGGACTGCGGTTCCTCATCACTCGTGGGGTCCACTTGCCTCAGCTTCGCTGGGGACTCACAATGGCCTGGGAGAGGTCAGGAAATCCTCATCTTGGGCTGCAGGGACCTCGGGCTCCGGTGGGAGCGGCATAGTTTGCAACCGTCGTTTCAGTTTTTGGTGCCTGCCAAGCAGGGGAGTCAAGCCTTGACTCCAAGGGAGATTCTTCAGTCTTCCAGAGGTAGTGGAACGTCGAAGGTCCAGGATTCTTCTTAAGAGCGTCGACCAGGGAGATCTAGCTTGCAATGCAGGGTTCCCTCTCTTATACTAAAAGAAAGGGAGGGACTAGCTCTATGACCCCACCTATGGGAGGGTCAGGGGAGTAGGTGGCTACACCCACTTCCCTTTGTCCAGTTTCGTGCCAGAGCAGGGGCAGTTAGCCCCTGAGCTGGTTTGAACTGGCATATGCACAGAGGAGCCTTCTGCTCCCCCAGTGCAGGACTTCAAAGCACTCTAGGAGTGCACCCACCCAGCCCCAATACACTAAACCCTGTCTGGAAGGTGGTCACACCCTCCTGCGACAGGATACCCATTGTTGGGCCTCCTCCACTGCGAGTTTCGGTCATCAGCAGGAGGGCAGCCCAGTGTCTGTGACTGGTGGCATCCATTTTGTGATGCCAGGGCTCTTCAGGATTCTACCGCGTTTCCACAGTAGGTACATGTCTATCCCTCTAGAAGGGTGGAATTCTACCCCCGCCGCCAGAACTGGCGAGGGGGTAGTATTCCAAGATGTTTGACACCAAACACGACATGTTTCCGTGCAGCCATCCCAAAGTTAGCATTTAACGCGAGCTTATAATGCGCTTAAGAGTATATGGTCAGGCTGCACTACAAACAGCCTCAGAGAAGGGTCTCCGAATGCTGCAGAGAGGCTCTGCTCATGCAGGGGCACCCTCTCACATAGGAACCAAGCACTCTGCCTTCAGGATTGATAAGGCCTGCCATAGGAGTGACTTATAGGTTTATATGTGTGTATCTATGTAGTTATATAGGTAGCCTATATCACAGTAAGGGGTGCATGCACCACCTTACCCAGGCTGCAGTAGCAGACCTGTGGTGTCAGATTTAGTCTGCTTCCCAGGGGTGGCATAATACATGCTTCAGCCCCTGGTAGGCCTGTGAAGTACCTATGCCCTTGGTACCTAAGGTACCATATACTAGGGACTCATAAGGTACCACAGTATCCAATCACTAGTGCACCTAGAGTGCACTCCAAGTCGTTTAGAGAGAACAGAGAGGCTGGGGCCCTGATTGGCAGGGTCCCAGCCAGACTATAGCCAGAAACCAGTGTAAACATCAGAAAAAAAGTGGGGGCAACATAAGAGGCAGATCCTACTCTCCTACAGCTGTTGTTTGGCTTTTGTCTGTATGTTTTTCTACTTTTATGGTGCATTTTCCCGCATGACGCGTGGGAATTGCAGGCCTGTGGCTGGTTTTCGTAGATTTTAGTATCGCGATTGGCGTCATCGCTACTATTTTCGCATTGGGGTTTCGCGTTTTTGCGGCGTCGCGTTGTTTCTAACGCGTTCATTTGACACGTTGTCCTGTGACTATCGCATGGTACCACGTTAACACGGAGTTGTTTTCCCGCGATGGACTGCGATGTGTAGGGTTGCGTTAAGCTACACTTGCGGTAGTTATCACATTCTTGAGAATATGCCCCGTAGTCTTTAGTCTCCTTAGTTAATCCAGGCCACCAATAGCGTTGTTTCAATAAAGAAACAGTCGCCGTAACTCCTGCATGTGCAGAACCTATCCCTTCGTGTGCTGCTAGAGTTAAACCTAACCTACGATCCATGTTTGGAATTACTCTATCCCCCACTCCAGGAATCTGAGCAAATGGAACGTTATTGGCATCTAACTTGTAGGAGTACTTGAGTGGAAACCTTTTTGGTACTGCTTTGCTGTTTTTGCGTGAAGCAATGACAGCCACCATAATCTCACCATCTATTCTCGTTTTAGAACGAGTGATTGCAGCTACGGAAGCCATGCGTACAGCCCCCTTTCAGCCAATGAATTCCCTTCAACGTGAACGCCATCACGCTGATGACTCAGTGTATGTATCACGTGAGCTCTCAGTAGTTCGGTTTTCAACTCCACTACCTGTTCCCATGGCATTTTATGCTTAATTGTGCCACCCTTTGCATCTTTGAACCCGTTTTGAACCCAGTGCTGTAAATATTCATTATATGACTGTTCACAGTAAAATGAATCGCACACAAATAGTGTGGGGAATTCTCAATCCGTATTTACCAGTGCCAGTATCAAGGCTTTTAACTCTGCCAGCTGTGCTGTGCAGTCTCCTAGAGATTGCGTTTTTGTGCAACTTGGGTGGAACTTTCCATCCCGCATGCGCTATAGTGTTGCGTACTTCCTATGGCCGGTTGAGCAGATCCGTCAGTGTAAATTATATATTCATACTGATCTAGAGGCATTATTTCGTTTGGTAGAGGATATTCTTGTTCGTATTGCAGAAATGCTTGTGTCTTTAAATTTGGGTCGAACCTGTATTCCACATCTGTTGCAGTGAGAGAATTAGCCCATTGTATCCATCTCGGATGTAAGGCTTTGGCGTTAGGAACGCTTGCCTTTGTCGCAGCCTCTAAGGCTGAAACCGGAGTCACTACTATTATTCGTTTTCCCTGAGCCAGTGCTCTTTCTCTCACTACAGCAGTTTGTAATGCTGTCAGAATCTTTTCTGTAGATGCGAAGCGCATCTCAGCATTTGTGTACAAATGCGATTTATATGCAATTGGTACCGTTTCACCTTCATTATATGTTAGATAGGTGTACCCAGATTGACCCGCAACTATACGGATCACCAGGTTGCGTACGTTTACGCGTGTCTGTAAGTGTTTGGAAGCTATCATGTCAGCTTGTAAGGAACGAAGGATATCTGTGTGTTCCTGTGTCCATTGTCTTACTGAAAAATCAGGTTTTATTAATTCGTAGAAAGGTTTTACTCTTTCTGCGTAATCCAAAATGTATGTTCTGCCAAAGTTCAGAAATCCCAGGATTGATTGTAAGTTTTTCAATGATTTTGGAGGTAGGAGCAGCGCACATTTTTCTAAAAAATTGGCTGCCAGGCTTTTCCCTTCACTTGAAAGCTCATATCCTAAAAACAGGATACTGAGGTGGGCAATTTTGATTTTTAAAGTTGAATTTGTAGCCCTCAGATGCAAATCCCAAAATTATGGTATTCACTCTGTTCAAGTGCTCCTCTAGGTCATCATCCGTTAGATAAATATCATCCACATAGGACAATGCCTCTTCATCTAAATTTTGAAGTTACTCTGGGCGAAAACAACCCCGGGCTGTTCTTATACCCCTGGGGGAGTCGGCAAAAGTGACGCTGGGACCCTAGCGCTGAGAATGCTGTTAGATACCTGCTTTCAGGCGCTATATTTTGGCAGAAAAATCCATTTGAGATATCCAGTGTCGTTTTATATTTTTTCCCCACAATGTTATTCATTAATGCGGCACTGTGTGCATTTTGGACTGCAAATGTCTTAGTGCAAGTGTTTAAATGTCTATAATCTAAAACTAAACAATATGAATTATTAGGTTTCATGACCGGATACAAAGGATTATTCATCGTTGAGTGCAATTTTCGATCACCCCTTGGTATTCAAGTTGATCTAAGATTTCCCTGACCTGTTTTTTAGCTTCTTGCTTTATTGGATACTGCCTCTGTGCAGTTGGAGTATTTTTAAAGGAATTATGTGGTGGGTTGAATCCTCATCCCATCCAACATGGTTTTTGTATAATGCAGGGGCTTGGGCTACCGCCCACTCCTGCGCATATGTGTGTTTTAGGTGCCTGGGAATATGGTCTTAGAATGCCGGTAAATTTACCGTTTCTCCTTTAGGGCAATCCATGACGAATGTTGGCGGCCAATCTTGTTCAGCTAACAAAATGTCATAGCCAAATGACAGATTCTCCCAAAAGAGACCTCTAACTGTCCTACATTTGTCCCCCTCCATTTGGAGTGTTATTTCATATAACTTATGTGGGACACTTACCCTAGTATCGGGTGTCTCTACCGTGATATAATCATTCATGTCCGCTGTCACCAGAAATTCCATCAGGTTCTGGCGAGCTATTGTTACTTCTGCCGCACTGTCTAGCATCGTCAGAGCCCATTCCCCGTTCAGTAGTCGAGTCCTCAGAATTCTGGGCATGTCTGTCTGATCTTTAAATCTGCAACCTTCTTTTTGAACTGTGGCTTTTGCTTTGGTTTCTCTTCTTTTTTAGAAGTGTAATCTTGAGCGTGCTGTTTGTCTCTGGACTTTGTAAGCTCTTCTTGTCTGTCTGACCGTCCTTCCCTCTCGGAGTTTTTCGATGAACCCTGAAAGGAACGAGAGGAACGTGTATTAGTATCCTGATACCTGTCAGGTTTCCTAATATTATCCCTATTCCTAAGGTTATATCTCTTTTCGGAGGGCTCCTGTGGAGGAGATCTACCACTGGATTTAAATGTTTGTTGTTTTTGATTGTCCTACTTCTTCTTTGTTGAAGCAGGTATCTGCTTAGAAGTGTCCTTTTCAGGACTGCCCATCAGTTGTGGTTTTAAAGCTTTCCCACCCAAACTGTCTCTGCCTAATTCTGCATATGCAGTTTCAATTATTTTCGGTAGTTCGTGTTCTTGTTCTAAAGGATTGAACTCCCTTATGCGTTGGCGGATAGCCACTGAAGCTGCTTCCCCTTTAATATTAGCTAATATTATGGCTGATACCTGGGCATAGTTACCTAGTAACTTCATCCCTAAGTTCAGAGCAGGCTCTGCTCCGTACTAGTTTTGTATTTGTCTCAATACGTCTGGTACCACTTCTAATGACGGGATACCAGGAGTTCTGGTATAAATGGCAGCAAAGACTGTACCCCAAGTGGTACAATCCTCTATTTGTGGTGTTATCCCCATGGGCAAGCAGATTATTAGCATTCTGTGTTTTGCATACGGGGTAGTATTCGGGAATACTACCTCTAGCTGTGTTATTTTCTGAGCTACCCAGAATGGCATTTGTTGTCGTTTTGTGGGCATTTTACCCATCACCGCGTGTAATGTTTGTGGTGTGATTTTAGTTGCTGTACTCTGAGCTTGAGTTCCATTTGTTGCAACTATTGCTGGTTGGACTGTAAGTGTCCTAATGACAAATTGCGTCAAGTTTCTTTAAATTTTTATCAATTCTTTGTGTTGTGGGAATAAGTTTCCTGGTGGCATTGTTTCAATGTCAGGATGTGGTGTGTAGGCCGCTAATATTGGCCATGTTGCCCCTTCTCTTCCGGGCGGGCAGTCTCATTCTTCTTCTTATGTGGGGTAGGGCGCCTTTAAACCAGTATAAGTGTTCCTGGTACGTGAGCAGAACCTCAATGTCCTCAAACGGACAATATTCCGCTGGTGCATCTCCTTCTGTGTAGTAGTGAAATGGTTTTGTTCTTGCATTTGCTGCTGGGAATGTAACCCACGAATAAAATACCTCTGTTCTATATGATTCGTGTGCCTCAATCACGAAAGCTACTATGCCACCCCTGGCTGTTACACCATGCGCAAGTAGTTTCAGGGTGACTGTATTTCTAAGATTTTCTGCAATCGGAATTGCATCTGCATTTTCTTCTTCATCTGAGAGGTGCAAACTATGCACAACTCCCTCCGTGTTTTCCACGCTTTCAGTCATTTTTTAGAGGAAGAAGTATTTCAAGGAAACTAAGATAAGGTGTTTTTGCACAATTTTAGGAACACTGTGTCCTTCAAGCTCAATTAACCAACAGCCAATAAATAGGATTTTTAGCCTACTCAGCTGTGGCGGTGTTTGTGCCCACCCACTCCAAACGTCTCTGGTGTTTTGTGAGTAGGGGTCTCTGAGAATAGCACGACTGAACTACTCAGATTCTACTGTTAAATAAGTACCCAACCAACGTTGGCGGCGCCATGTCGTGTAGTTCCTATATAACCTGTACAGGATCTGCGCGTTTGGATAACATAAACTGCGGGATTGGTGGCGGACTGATTCCGTGCACCCCTGTCCGGATTCGTTAGCCTGTCTGTATCAGCTAGCTCACAGTGCCACGATAATCTCCTCTTACCAAGGAGAGAATAGATTCTGGCAACCTCAGAACATGACAACCCTAATTCCTCAGGATCGTGGAAACAATATACTACCTTTTGCTCAGTCACTCGTGCTCACTTAGTTTGTCTCAGAGAGATACACAGAATAAACAGGCTGGGCGTTTTCAATAAGTATTTATTGAACAGTTGTTATTCTAGTGTAGAATAGATGAGCTGCAACAACCATTAGACAGTAGCAGAGATATATGATTAGAAGTACTACGAAAGTAAAGGGATGGTAAAGTTCTACCATCTTGCAGAAATCATGAATATATACAGGTACATAAAACACATGATAAAAAGTGCGTACTCCTACAATGCCTTCCTAACTAGATGTACCTAAATGTACCTAAATGTACCCAGCATCTGTGTAGGTGTTATGCCAAGAATCCCTCTAGGATCTAGTCAACCCCATTACCTGAGAATGAGAGAATATGGGACCTCGTCCCGGTCTCGAGTTGGACACCCCGCAAGGGATGTTAGACCACTGCGAGCTGGAGTGTCTTCATGCAGGAACCTCAGCGTCTCTGGTCAGTGTGTCAGCCGGGAAGTTCGGTCTCCTCTGTCCTTCCAAGCAAGATGTGATGTATATATACCCATAGGTCTCCCCAGGGGTCCTACCTTGCTGTGTTACTGTGTCGGCCTAAAGGATGACGTCGGGCCTGAACTTTATACAGAGATATTATACAGGAGATGTTAGTCCTGCTGTGCTTCCAAGAAGCCTCATGCATAATGTATGAGATTCGAACTAGGGGAAACCCACGTTCTGAATGCAGTGTTGTATCTAGGTAAAAGGTCAGTCCCAAAGAACCGTTATGTATGTAATGTAGGGAAGAATATAGGTGAAAGGTTGCAATGTTACCTGGGCCTATATAGGGTACCTATATGGAATATAACACCCACTCCTCTTCCGACTGGACGACATATGTAACTTATTACCGTACTACTACCCTAACTAGATATTGGTACGCACAAAGTTTAAAAACATCTGTTTAGCTAAAAATGTTTAAAACTTCTAAAGATTTTCTAAAAAACTTAAAACTGTCTAAAAGAATTTTGCAAGCCATAGCTCTAAGGTGTCCTTAGTTATAGTCCGAAGCACTATAAGCATTAGAAAGCCATGTATGCCCAATAAATGAAAGGAATGTCAATTTTTGTTTTGAGTTCCAAATTTGAGCTTGTTTTTAAAAAAGAGCGAATTTCTTCCAGCACACGACGAGCCAAATTAGTCAAATGTTTATGTGTCCTGGCTGGTAGACGCAACATGTTTGTTGCTTGCTTCCGCAGTAGACGGCCCCTGTAGCACCTCGCAGAGTACGTCAATTGAGCACAGATGCTGTTCCATACTGTCCGCAGCCGGTGCTGGGGCAGCCTGTGCGCCGTCCAAAGCCTGGGTTTCAGAGCAGGAGCCGGTGTCCATACCAACAGGTGCTGTTACTACCTGTGGGGGCTCAAGGAATGCCGCCATCAACATCGGAATACGCTGAGGACACTGCAGAACATGGGCCATTATCGGGTCCAGTAAAGCATTCACTTCCGGTTGCGCACATGATGGGAGTGTCAAACAAAGGTCTAACACGCATTCTTCTCCGCAAAACAGGCATCGGAGGACAGGTAAGATGCAGTCCATCCAGACTGGTTGAAATGACAAGAACCAAGATGCACTTAGTTCTTTTAGGCGAGGCGTGCCTAGATGTAGTACCATGCGGTCATGGTATTTACGCTCCAGGAGTGCTCTTTCCATCTCCTTGGTGACTGGGACGTCCATTGTATAGAAATTATAAAACAATCAGGATACCTGCTACTAGAAACAGGATGAGCGGAAATCCTCCAAAGATGCTTCCGAATACGGAGTGTATGAAGTTTGGTATAACTCCAAGTACCGCCTGAAAGGCGCTCAGAAGTCCAGAACCTATGGTCTTAAATAGGTGGACTATACCTGTCGTATCAGACATGTTAAAGATACGATTTACCATTTCTGCGAAATGGAAAGGGCAGTTTGTATTAATAAGCGCCTGTATCTCTGCCGAAGACCTTGCGATCTGGAGATCAAAAGTCTCTCGAGCGGAGGTTAAGGGCATAGACTTTTGTAAAAGCATGGCTTTCATTCTGCTTAGAGTATCAAACCGTATTAAAGAAACATTCAGTGAAGGCCATAAGGGCACCTCCCTGACTGTATGTGTCGGTGGAAACAATACTTGCATACAACAAGTAACCCTGGAGCTCACGGTTACCAGATATGCGATGCCCGGGAGCATTCCGCAGCAGCCTTGACTGTTCAGCATCAAGTAACTCCCATTTGAAAGTAGCCTGAATGCTGGAGTAATCACTGCAGCTGGGGCACCCCTCAAATGGCAGGACAGGTTCGCTACAGAACCATTACAAGCCCCGTGCAGCATTATATCCTGGCATATGAGTGATCCACTTAAAGCGTTCTCACAGTTTGTACTGCTTAGAAACACTTCTCGATCCCCACTCCGGCATCGAAATCTGTATGGTAATACCTATGATTCCTTAATGTATTCCATACCCATTTCTTCATATCTGCTTGCCTGCTTTTGTTCAAGGCAATACTGAAACTGAAAAGTAGTGACCGGTAGAGTTATGTGGCCATGGATTAGCCATTCTGTGGACGGTAATTCTGCCACTGTAAATGCTAATCTATCCAGTTTTTCGATACGCAGCATTGTATATTTTGCTCCCCTTTGTGCCATTTCTATCTGTTTATCTGTTAGATTGTATTCGGAAAAAGAGACGTCATGTTGATATAACGCCAAGGCACATAGCCTGCACGCAAAGATTGCAGCGTCCAGCTTAATAGCATAATAGAACGTAATTGAGATTGCCTGTGTTGTAATATGGCCAAATCTTGTTCCAGTATGTCTATCGCAGAAGATACAATGTTGCCTATGGAATATATCCTGGAGGTCAATGTAGTTAACCCATTGTCTACCACTGCTAGAGATTTTTCTAGATTTATACGGTCTATTTCACGTAACCTCTCTGCGGCCTCTTGTTGGGATATTTTCCATATTTCATTATAGACAGCATAATAGAAACGTTTCTGACGTGACTTCCTGGGACCTAGTAAAAAATCCCTGAGATCCACATCCTGTGACAGTAAGGATAAGTGTTGTTTCACCTTTGTGAGTGTTGAGATTTTTATCTAATCAAGGCACAACTTCCCAACACTGTAGGATTTCACTACCCCTGGATGTTCTCTCTGTACATAACGTGGATCTGGCCTATGGATAGCGAACCCTTCGATTTTACCCATGAATCTCGCCTGACAACTATTCGTGTCTATGGGCCAAATCAACCATTTCTTCCAATCGGGGTCTGATCTGTTGTATTGTATAATGTCATTCAACGTAATCTCTTTCTGTGATGTTATGTTACCCTCGGTGTGTGATGGAGTTGGCAGCCGAGGTGTGTTCAAGTCTTTGTTTTCGGCTAGTCCAAGGCAAGACGTCTGTTGCACTGTCTCGTTCAAAAACATGATTTGTTGAGGGATAAGGCATGCTCTAAACAAAGCTTCTGTTCCCTGAACTTGCCATTCTTTAGTACCCCAGACTGATTTTAAGTCTATGGTGTCTTTCCATAAGTCGAAACCTTGTTCAGACAACTGGGCAATAAAGGAAGCAGAGTAAATCTGTTTGGTGTTTGTTAACATATTTTTCTGTGCTGATGTTGGTGCAACCTTATAATAATATGATGCTGGGTCAGACATATTAAACCCTGAAAAATATGGAAACTTTTGTGTAAATGTTTCTTGAACTGCCTTTCGGCAGTGTTGGACAATGTTCCCACTGGTGGTAAGTGAACACATTTCTAGGATTTGCAGATTTATGCAGAAAGTGATGACCATAGTGTTGATAAGAATACATTGTTTCAAAATCTGATGTGCTTTCCAATGTTTCACTATTAGAAAATGCAGCAGATTTTTCCAAATCAGACAACATGTTATTTACAGTTTCAAAATCCCAATTATCGTAAAATGTACTTGAGGTAATGATATCACTCAACGATATTTTAAATAAATGAGGAATTCTCAAAAGTTCGGTCGGACCAAATATATCGAAATCAACCTTGTCCCAAACTATACCATCAGGTATAGGAACTGCTGACATGTCCACTGATGACAAGTCTCTTTGTTCTCGATGAGATGATGGATGTGGTTTTAAAATTAAATTCACCTTTTGGGCTGCAGAGCTTTGTCGAAGGTATTTTCCATTAACAAGCATGCTAAAAACTATTACTAAGCCTAACCAGAAAAGAAAGAAAAGTATCCCGGTGATTACCCATAGTTCTACCCAAGGTGACACCAGGTAAGGTGACACCAAGTCTTTTTAAGAAAGTTCAGAAAGTCTTTAACTTGCTGCTTGCGCGATTTTTGTGCTGGCATTGTTTCCGGTTCACTTGGATCCAAAGAAAACATATCAAAGTTTATGAAGTAGCCAGAAGCAGTTCGATCAATTGTTGGTATTGCATCAGGATTTGTAGAGATCGTAGTTTGCTCTTGTTGAGGCATGTTGATGTAGACATCTGTATTTGGTCGAATTGAAATTTGTCTTTCATTTTGGTTCTGAATTTGAACTTCAGGTTCAAGGGGAATGAGTTCCATAGCATTATTGCATAATCCATCATTCTGTGCAGGAGACTCTTCGAACGTGATGAGTCTTTACGTTTGAACTTCTTGAATTGTAGCAAGAGGAGGGCGCCTGCTACTTTGGAGTCCACGTGGCCTATTACTCAGTATCGGCCACATAGTGTGGTTTGATTAGGTCAATTGAGACAAATCTTTTCTCCTTTTTTTTCGGCAAGAGGCGGTAGAAGTACAGTTCTTGTTCCTTCAACTGCTAGAACCTGTACAGGCTTTCAGTATGATGGCCCAAATTCTTTCTTGTCCGCTATTTTCTCTCTGACCAGATCCCCGACCTTTGGGATCCAGACAGGTCTTGCCGTGACTGATTTGACTTCCCGAGTGGCGGTCTGCTTCATATGGACATTACTTTGTTGTGTCCTGGACTCATTTAGATCCTGTAAAACAGCCAAACGATCATGGATGTCAAAAGTCTTTTCATCTGCCACTGCGCCTTCACAATCAAGATCAGGTACCCACATTCTTGTCCCAAATAGGACCTCATATGGAGTGACCCCCACTAGAGAATTTCTTGGCATGTTATTCAATGCTCGCTGCACTCCATACAGATGTTTTACCCAACTCTCACCCGTGCCTAATACTCTAGCCGTTAAAGATTGCTTTAAGTCTCGGTTTTCCTCTCCACGACCGAATTTCCCTCTGGATGGTACGAAGAGGAGTACCGCAAAACTACACCCAATCCTCGCATGGTCTCCTTGTAAGCCCTAGAGCTAAACGCGGGGCTCTGGTCAGAATGTAATGCGCCAATTGCGTATGTCCCTATAAAGACTCGCAAATCTTTTATAACAGTTCGAGCGTCCGCCGAGCGTTGGGGCCACACCTATAGGAATCTTGAGCATGAATCCACTGCAACCATGATATATCTGTAAGCCCTATCTCTTTGTAAGGGGCCGCAGTGGTCCAAGTAAACACACGCTAGTGGTTTGCCAGATATTAATAATGGTGTCTGTGCTGGACGTGTTACAGTGGAACCTTTCATCTGTTGGCAGATGTCGCATTTCAAGACGTAGGGGCATATTCTCAAGGAGCTATCGCCAAGCCAACGGCACTTTATCGCAGCCAAATCCGCGATAAAGTTATCACCCCATTCCCAAGCTGGTGCTAACAGCCCATAACACCAGTTTACCTGCGATAGCAGGCGCAAAAACATCGCCACAGAGGAGCCCGGCAACTAACGCTAATGATATGCAGAGTAGGCGTTCCCGTGCAAAACGCCGCGACAACACTACTCCACAACATTCTCAACGACCAGCCAGATCGGCGATAAGATCACAAAACATGCGCTAAGGCGCGTTAGCAGCAGGAAACTAACACCTGCTCCTACCTGGTGTAAAGACGGACGACAACCGGCACCAGACAAGGGAGCACAGCCCAAAGCCACACATGAAGAACAACAGATGCCCTGGAGCAACCCATCATGCAGGCCTGAGCCCCAATAGGTCAACAACACCCACTGCCACCACCCCCAGGACCTCCCCCTCCCTCCCCCCGGGCCCTACCCCGGGCACCCCCAGGCCCCCCTATGGACAAAGATATTGCACATCAACTCCACAAAATCATGAACCAAACAAATCGCCTGAAGTCGCACAATCACAACACCCAACATACATGTGTGGCCAGAAAAAGGGAAATCATACACCCATATCAAAATATCCAAACAATACGTTTATTACAGAACAAACCAAAAAAAAAAAATCTGAAGAGGCATGGCGGGTCGTCTCAGGACATTCTGTAAGTCACAACCTGCAAAACAGAAATCTGGATCAGAAGGTGTGCCATGCGCCCATCAAAGTACAGAGAGAGAGAGCGAAAGAGAGGAAGAGAGAAAGAGAGAGGGAGAGAGGGAGAGAGAAAGAGAGAGGGAGAGAGAAAGAGAGGGAGAGAGAAAGAGAGAGGGAGAGAGAGGGAGAGAGAAAGGGAGGGAGAGAGAGAAAGGGAGGGAGAGAGGGAGAGAGAAAGAGAGGGAGAGTGAAAGATAAAGGGAGAGAGAAAGAGAGGGAGAGAGAAAGAGAGGGAGAGAGAAAGAGAGAGGGAGAGGGAGAGAATGCCGACACTGCGGACCTAGGCCTCACTGCTCACCTGCTGCCACCGGTGTGTCTCCAACCACGTGCCGGTATTCATAGCAGTCCCCCAGGTCCCTCATCTGAAACAGTTTCCACAGACATGAATGGCAGAGTCCATACAGTTGCACAGGCCATCATCGCTTGCCGCCCCTGCGCACACAGGCTGCTGCACCCCAGCCCCTCCCGCCGCCCAGCAGTGATTGCCCGCCCCTGCGCAACCAGGCCTCACTGCTCACCTTCCGCCACCGGCGTGTCTCCAAGAGGGCCCACCACGTTCCGGAGGGATCTCCAAGCCCGGTGCCTGCGACCATGGCACCCTCCACATCATGCAGCCCCGCACCGCGGGCCACCAGGTCACACACCTGACTCTGGGTCTTGATTACGCAATGGCAGAGACCACATCAGTGCACACGGCATCATCGCAGGCTGCACACCCGCTCAGCGCTTGAGGTGCCACTAACTCTGTGAAGCGCGACGCAACGCCACGTGGCGGGAGGGCCGCACTGCCCGCTGGCCCAGGCCTACACTGCGGCCCAGCAGGGCTCACACTAATCCTTGCCAGTCCGGACCGCCAGGACGGCGCATCATCGCAGGCTGCACACCCGCTCAGCACTTTAGGTGCCCCTATCTCACTGCACCGCAAGACACCGTCCCGTGGCGGGGTGCCTGTGCCTGCCGCAGTGTATCCGGTGCCACCAAGTCTGTGCCCCACTAGCCATGGACCCTGAATGATTGAGTCCCGTTGTGCGGACGCCATCATGTCACCCCCGGCACTGGGCAATGTGAGGTAGCAGGGCCCTAGGCCCTCATGCACACATGAGAACTACACGGAGACACCCAGTCAGAGAGAGTGGAAATGGCGTCCAGCACGTGCGCCAGAACATTTTTATTGCCAGGGTCACATGTTCTGTGACGCCAGTGCTGGATGGGTGGGGTGTGGGTGTACACCAGCCGTGAGGGAGTGGCTGTGGCATGCTGACATCTAGACCTGTGAGCTGCAGATCCCCACAGTGAAGACCTAGGACATGTAGCGCTGTCGTCGTCCCCTGTGTGCGTAATCGGAGTGGGCTGTCCTGGCGTATGCCAGGCCAGCGTAAGGGTGTGAACAATGACCCCGGGGCTCTGGGCGTGGTTCCGTCCTGGGCTGGACAAGGAAGTGACTAATTGATGTGTCTCCGTTGTAGTGTCGGCGCCACCCAGACCGGAATCGGCAATCTGCCACCCTGTGACAATAGTCCCACAACATGGGCAACATGGACGTAAGGGGGAATCACTGACCCTACATTCATCCATACTTCCACACTTGAAAGATCATAGACATGACACATCTGTGTGGATATGAATGTTTATTACACATTCAAGAGAGTGTTGCAGCTGGAGCAGTACAGGGCCATGCCAGCCCCACTTCACATTGTCGGCCCGTGGAGGGCCAGCAAGAGTCCTTCAGGGAATGACAGGTACATCAGGAGAGGAGGACTTCAGTTCGCAGTCTGATAGCTGTGTCATTGGTGACCAAACAGAATATGGCAGTCCATGTCGAGGTCAGAGGTGAGTGTCGCAGAGTGCATCGGGGGACAGTGGAAGGTGATGATGCAGAGGGCAGAACCAAGCAGAAACAGGCCACATGGCAGAGATGAATGCTACTGCGTCCTCCTGACCACGAGGGTGGGTTCATACGCATCTTCGTCCTCTGCTGTTGCATGTGCCTCACATGTGGGTGGTGGTGTACTGTCCCCAGCACTGTGTGGCACAGACACATCAGGGGCCGGAGATGTGGATGGGGTGGTAGCAGCAGCATGCATCAGCGCCAGGCCTTGTGGCAGCAATGCCATGAGGAAGGTCTTCAGGGCATTGAGGGACCCAGCTACCTTTCGCTGGTGTGCAACCGTGGCAGCCGCACTTTCCGCCTGCGTCCGCTCCATGTTCTCCATGATCCTCCGCATGTGTCAACTCCCGGGCGAGATCGCTGGAGGAACTCTGGCTAGACAGTCGTTCTTGTCGCAGAGTCAGGACTCTGGCGATGTCAGCCATGGTCCGTTGGAGAGCATGGAGCGGACTGTGGGCGTCCGTTAGGGACTGTGAGTGGTCCCTGATGGGACTCAGACACCCACGTATGGCGTCTAGTTTGGCTGCCATGCGGTCGAACCCCACCTGCACCTGCTCAGCCAGCTTCTCCTGGCACCCCAACACACGGCGTTGGAAGGCCATGTGTTCGTTGTGGGGGTCCTGGGAGGCAGCAGTGGTGGTGGGTGCTGCCTGCTGTGCGTACTGTGCAGGGGGGCTCCTCGTGGCAGCTGGGTTGCCCTGATCCTGGAAGTGGGCTGCGGAGGCTCTCCACGAGCTGTTCGAGGGCGTCTGAGTCGAAGGTGTGGTGGTCCTCTTCGTCATCAGAGAAGAGAGGTTTGGACTGCTCTGCAGGAGGTGTTGGATTTCCCCCTGCAATGTGAAGGGGAGATGCAGTTTGACATCGTGTACACATGTATGTTGACGCATTGTACATGTCTGCATTCAGACTGCATGACAGTGTAAATTGTGACTGTTTGGGGGAGCTGTCTATTTAATGCGGGACAGTGGACATTCCGACTACATCACAGATGTGAGTTTGTACTTGACCAATTGTCTACTCACATTTCCCAGCAGTGCCATATGTGATTGGCCAGTTTCTACGCACATGCGGCACCTGTTGTGTCCTCTGTTCTGTTGTGGACGTGTTGCGGTTTGTACCACCTCGTTGTCGATGTTGATGTGCTCTGCATGTTATGTGGGTGTGCCGCATTTTGGGGGAGTCGCCCCTGCAGCTCTGATTTAGCTGCCCTCCTCCCTTCCATGCGGTGTGCCTCTGGGTTCTGTGCTTCTGCAGTGCTGAGATGTTGCATACCTGTGTGCATTGGTCTCTTGGTGGGAGTTGGGGGTCTGGGGCATGGTTTGTCTGCAGATGTGCTATGCTTAATTGTGCATGTGTGCCATTGTGCCCATCTCCCCCATCCCCCAGTCCCTGGTGGTTACTCACCCTGTTGCTGTTGTGTCCGGTCATGTTGAGCAGTGTCCGGTCCCCGACTCCTGCCACCATCTCCCCACTGATGACTGTGGACATCATTTCCTCCATCTCGTCCAGCTCCTCCTGTGGCGCAGGGCTCCCACCTCCAGTCTGCATTGCTGCCTTCCTGTTGTTTGCGAGTTTCAGCTTGGTTTTGCGCTTCACATCATTCCAGCGCCTCTTGACCTCGTCCATTGTCCTCTTCAGCACTTCGACTGCATTCACCTTGTCCACGATGGTCTGCCATATTCCATTTTTAGTTGCCAGTGACACAGTGGAGGTGACGAACAGTGATTGATGGTGTTCTATCACCTCCGTTATCAGGATCCTGTTTTCCTGCGGACTGAACTTAGTCTTCCTCTTCATCTTGTCCTTGCCCTTCCCTGACCCCAAGGTCCCAGGCTGGTCCTCCGTGGGGCTTGTGGGGTTCTGGTTGTCCTCTGTACTTGCTCCGGCTGCCTCCATTGTGCTTCGCTGTTGTGAGAAGTTGGCCTGGTATATGCTGTTCACTAGTTAAAGTGGACACCTTGCACCAGTACAATTCGACTCTTATGGTAGGTAGGTTTAAGACAACCTTTATATCAAGCTATCCTAGTGGTAGCTGTGGAGAGCAGCCTTCAGGCTAAGTCATGGAGGAATGTAAAGCAGCTTGTTTTACCACACAATCTCTTGAATCACCAAATAAAAAGACACCACAGGTATATATATCAAATATATATGTATTTATTACTAAACAACTCTCTACTAATCTCTTGTGAGATTAGAAGTCAGGAACATATGCATAAATCAACGTTTCACAATAAATTAAGCACAAATATGGCTGGGGCCCTAGGGGCCTACCAGACCATATACTAAAAGAGACTTAAGAACAACGACTTGCAAAGGGACAAGGCCTAGGGCCTTCAGAAGTGCTGGGGCCTCACAAAACCACCCAAGGCAGGTAAGTAAAGGACCCACGGGGGACGCGTGCAGTGTGTGTACACAGGCACGGATTGCCGTAGACTTCAATGGGGCAAGTCGCGGTTGGAAATTAAGAGTTTAAGGGCACTTCGGGAGAACCTACAAGCAAGTCACTTACAGGGTATGTAGTTCTAGGGCCAACACCCACAGGAGCACCATAGTGCTGGAGTTACCTCACCCAGGGAAGCCGGGTGCATAGGTGTCCTTTGGTGTCGGGTCGCGGCGTCGTTTTCAATGGGAGCCAATGAAGACTTGCTGCTTGTGAAGACAGGAGAAGTGTCCGGTGGAATCCAAGCCTGGATTCGGAAGAAGGAAGACCTGAAAGCAGAGGGGACAGTGTTCAAAGTCACTTGGCAGTGACCCGGGGCAAGGAAGATGAATGCCCACCGGCGTCGACAGATTCAGGTCGTTCACGGGTGTCTTGACTCTTCGGCCACGAGGTCCAGGAGGTGTCGAGGACAACCAGGAGCTGGATTCAGCGTGTCCCACAAAGTCTGCAGCTGACTGCGGTGTCGGCGACCCGTTTGGAGCCAACAAGCCTTGGCAGCAGCAAGTCTTGTGGAAAGAGTAAAAAGTCAATGGTGCAGACCAGCAAGGTCTGGGGAACTCACCCAGTGAGGGTAAGTCAGGGCAGGCCTGGAGCAACCAGGGGAGTCCTTGGGTTCTGTAGAAAAGTCTTCAGGGGACCCACAAGCCGGCTGGCAAGGGATCGCGAAGATGCCTCGGGAGGATTCCTTCAACAGGGGCCCACGGTCACTCGGAATGGGGTAGGCCTCTGATCTTCGGAGGGATTCCTGCTAGAGGCTGGAACCACACGTGGTCCAAAGCACAGGTTCGTAGAACGTCGTGAAGGGGTTGCACTCAACAATAGTGCACAGTACCCAGGGACTGCGGTTCCTCATCACTCGTGGGGTCCACTTGCCTCAGCTTCGCTGGGGACTCACAATGGCCTGGGAGAGGTCAGGAAATCCTCATCTTGGGCTGCAGGGACCTCGGGCTCCGGTGGGAGCGGCATAGTTTGCAACCGTCGTTTCAGTTTTTGGTGCCTGCCAAGCAGGGGAGTCAAGCCTTGACTCCAAGGGAGATTCTTCAGTCTTCCAGAGGTAGTGGAACGTCGAAGGTCCAGGATTCTTCTTAAGAGCGTCGACCAGGGAGATCTAGCTTGCAATGCAGGGTTCCCTCTCTTATACTAAAAGAAAGGGAGGGACTAGCTCTATGACCCCACCTATGGGAGGGTCAGGGGAGTAGGTGGCTACACCCACTTCCCTTTGTCCAGTTTCGTGCCAGAGCAGGGGCAGTTAGCCCCTGAGCTGGTTTGAACTGGCATATGCACAGAGGAGCCTTCTGCTCCCCCAGTGCAGGACTTCAAAGCACTCTAGGAGTGCACCCACCCAGCCCCAATACACTAAACCCTGTCTGGAAGGTGGTCACACCCTCCTGCGACAGGATACCCATTGTTGGGCCTCCTCCACTGCGAGTTTCGGTCATCAGCAGGAGGGCAGCCCAGTGTCTGTGACTGGTGGCATCCATTTTGTGATGCCAGGGCTCTTCAGGATTCTACCGCGTTTCCACAGTAGGTACATGTCTATCCCTCTAGAAGGGTGGAATGCTACCCCCGCCGCCAGAACTGGCGAGGGGTAGTATTCCAAGATGTTTGACACCAAACACGACATGTTTCCGTGCAGCCATCCCAAAGTTAGCATTTAACGCGAGCTTATAATGCGCTTAAGAGTATATGGTCAGGCTGCACTACAAACAGCCTCAGAGAAGGGTCTCCGAATGCTGCAGAGAGGCTCTGCTCATGCAGGGGCACCCTCTCACATAGGAACCAAGCACTCTGCCTTCAGGATTGATAAGGCCTGCCATAGGAGTGACTTATAGGTTTATATGTGTGTATCTATGTAGTTATATAGGTAGCCTATATCACAGTAAGGGGTGCATGCACCACCTTACCCAGGCTGCAGTAGCAGACCTGTGGTGTCAGATTTAGTCTGCTTCCCAGGGGTGGCATAATACATGCTTCAGCCCCTGGTAGGCCTGTGAAGTACCTATGCCCTTGGTACCTAAGGTACCATATACTAGGGACTCATAAGGTACCACAGTATCCAATCACTAGTGCACCTAGAGTGCACTCCAAGTCGTTTAGAGAGAACAGAGAGGCTGGGGCCCTGATTGGCAGGGTCCCAGCCAGACTATAGCCAGAAACCAGTGTAAACATCAGAAAAAAAGTGGGGGCAACATAAGAGGCAGATCCTACTCTCCTACAGCTGTTGTTTGGCTTTTGTCTGTATGTTTTTTCTACTTTTATGGTGCATTTTCCCGCATGACGCGTGGGAATTGCAGGCCTGTGGCTGGTTTTCGTAGATTTTAGTATCGCGATTGGCGTCATCGCTACTATTTTCGCATTGGGGTTTCGCGTTTTTGCGGCGTCGCGTTGTTTCTAACGCGTTCATTTGACACGTTGTCCTGTGACTATCGCATGGTACCACGTTAACACGGAGTTGTTTTCCCGCGATGGACTGCGATGTGTAGGGTTGCGTTAAGCTACACTTGCGGTAGTTATCACATATTCTTGAGAATATGCCCCGTAGTCTTTAGTCTCCTTAGTTAATCCAGGCCACCAATAGCGTTGTTTCAATAAAGAAACAGTCGCCGTAACTCCTGCATGTGCAGAACCTATCCCTTCGTGTGCTGCTAGAGTTAAACCTAACCTACGATCCATGTTTGGAATTACTCTATCCCCCACTCCAGGAATCTGAGCAAATGGAACGTTATTGGCATCTAACTTGTAGGAGTACTTGAGTGGAAACCTTTTTGGTACTGCTTTGCTGTTTTTGCGTGAAGCAATGACAGCCACCATAATCTCACCATCTATTCTCGTTTTAGAACGAGTGATTGCAGCTACGGAAGCCATGCGTACAGCCCCCTTTCAGCCAATGAATTCCCTTCAACGTGAACGCCATCACGCTGATGACTCAGTGTATGTATCACGTGAGCTCTCAGTAGTTCGGTTTTCAACTCCACTACCTGTTCCCATGGCATTTTATGCTTAATTGTGCCACCCTTTGCATCTTTGAACCCGTTTTGAACCCAGTGCTGTAAATATTCATTATATGACTGTTCACAGTAAAATGAATCGCACACAAATAGTGTGGGGAATTCTCAATCCGTATTTACCAGTGCCAGTATCAAGGCTTTTAACTCTGCCAGCTGTGCTGTGCAGTCTCCTAGAGATTGCGTTTTTGTGCAACTTGGGTGGAACTTTCCATCCCGCATGCGCTATAGTGTTGCGTACTTCCTATGGCCGGTTGAGCAGATCCGTCAGTGTAAATTATATATTCATACTGATCTAGAGGCATTATTTCGTTTGGTAGAGGATATTCTTGTTCGTATTGCAGAAATGCTTGTGTCTTTAAATTTGGGTCGAACCTGTATTCCACATCTGTTGCAGTGAGAGAATTAGCCCATTGTATCCATCTCGGATGTAAGGCTTTGGCGTTAGGAACGCTTGCCTTTGTCGCAGCCTCTAAGGCTGAAACCGGAGTCACTACTATTATTCGTTTTCCCTGAGCCAGTGCTCTTTCTCTCACTACAGCAGTTTGTACTGCTGTCAGAATCTTTTCTGTAGATGCGAAGCGCATCTCAGCATTTGTGTACAAATGCGATTTATATGCAATTGGTACCGTTTCACCTTCATTATATGTTAGATAGGTGTACCCAGATTGACCCGCAACTATACGGATCACCAGGTTGCGTACGTTTACGCGTGTCTGTAAGTGTTTGGAAGCTATCATGTCAGCTTGTAAGGAACGAAGGATATCTGTGTGTTCCTGTGTCCATTGTCTTACTGAAAAATCAGGTTTTATTAATTCGTAGAAAGGTTTTACTCTTTCTGCGTAATCCAAAATGTATGTTCTGCCAAAGTTCAGAAATCCCAGGATTGATTGTAAGTTTTTCAATGATTTTGGAGGTAGGAGCAGCGCACATTTTTCTAAAAAATTGGCTGCCAGGCTTTTCCCTTCACTTGAAAGCTCATATCCTAAAAACAGGATACTGAGGTGGGCAATTTTTGATTTTTTAAAGTTGAATTTGTAGCCCTCAGATGCAAATCCCAAAATTATGGTATTCACTCTGTTCAAGTGCTCCTCTAGGTCATCATCCGTTAGATAAATATCATCCACATAGGACAATGCCTCTTCATCTAAATTTTGAAGTTACTCTGGGCGAAAACAACCCCGGGCTGTTCTTATACCCCTGGGGGAGTCGGCAAAAGTGACGCTGGGACGCTAGCGCTGAGAATGCTGTTAGATACCTGCTTTCAGGCGCTATATTTTGGCAGAAAAATCCATTTGAGATATCCAGTGTCGTTTTATATTTTTTCCCCACAATGTTATTCATTAATGCGGCACTGTGTGCATTTTGGACTGCAAATGTCTTAGTGCAAGTGTTTAAATGTCTATAATCTAAAACTAAACAATATGAATTATTAGGTTTCATGACCGGATACAAAGGATTATTCATCGTTGAGTGCAATTTTCGATCACCCCTTGGTATTCAAGTTGATCTAAGATTTCCCTGACCTGTTTTTTAGCTTCTTGCTTTATTGGATACTGCCTCTGTGCAGTTGGAGTATTTTTTAAAGGAATTATGTGGTGGGTTGAATCCTCATCCCATCCAACATGGTTTTTGTATAATGCAGGGGCTTGGGCTACCGCCCACTCCTGCGCATATGTGTGTTTTAGGTGCCTGGGAATATGGTCTTAGAATGCCGGTAAATTTACCGTTTCTCCTTTAGGGCAATCCATGACGAATGTTGGCGGCCAATCTTGTTCAGCTAACAAAATGTCATAGCCAAATGACAGATTCTCCCAAAAGAGACCTCTAACTGTCCTACATTTGTCCCCCTCCATTTGGAGTGTTATTTCATATAACTTATGTGGGACACTTACCCTAGTATCGGGTGTCTCTACCGTGATATAATCATTCATGTCCGCTGTCACCAGAAATTCCATCAGGTTCTGGCGAGCTATTGTTACTTCTGCCGCACTGTCTAGCATCGTCAGAGCCCATTCCCCGTTCAGTAGTCGAGTCCTCAGAATTCTGGGCATGTCTGTCTGATCTTTAAATCTGCAACCTTCTTTTTGAACTGTGGCTTTTGCTTTGGTTTCTCTTCTTTTTTAGAAGTGTAATCTTGAGCGTGCTGTTTGTCTCTGGACTTTGTAAGCTCTTCTTGTCTGTCTGACCGTCCTTCCCTCTCGGAGTTTTTCGATGAACCCTGAAAGGAACGAGAGGAACGTGTATTAGTATCCTGATACCTGTCAGGTTTCCTAATATTATCCCTATTCCTAAGGTTATATCTCTTTTCGGAGGGCTCCTGTGGAGGAGATCTACCACTGGATTTAAATGTTTGTTGTTTTTGATTGTCCTACTTCTTCTTTGTTGAAGCAGGTATCTGCTTAGAAGTATCCTTTTCAGGACTGCCCATCAGTTGTGGTTTTAAAGCTTTCCCACCCAAACTGTCTCTGCCTAATTCTGCATATGCAGTTTCAATTATTTTCGGTAGTTCGTGTTCTTGTTCTAAAGGATTGAACTCCCTTATGCGTTGGCGGATAGCCACTGAAGCTGCTTCCCCTTTAATATTAGCTAATATTATGGCTGATACCTGGGCATAGTTACCTAGTAACTTCATCCCTAAGTTCAGAGCAGGCTCTGCTCCGTACTAGTTTTGTATTTGTCTCAATACGTCTGGTACCACTTCTAATGACGGGATACCAGGAGTTCTGGTATAAATGGCAGCAAAGACTGTACCCCAAGTGGTACAATCCTCTATTTGTGGTGTTATCCCCATGGGCAAGCAGATTATTAGCATTCTGTGTTTTGCATACGGGGTAGTATTCGGGAATACTACCTCTAGCTGTGTTATTTTCTGAGCTACCCAGAATGGCATTTGTTGTCGTTTTGTGGGCATTTTACCCATCACCGCGTGTAATGTTTGTGGTGTGATTTTAGTTGCTGTACTCTGAGCTTGAGTTCCATTTGTTGCAACTATTGCTGGTTGGACTGTAAGTGTCCTAATGACAAATTGCGTCAAGTTTCTTTAAATTTTTATCAATTCTTTGTGTTGTGGGAATAAGTTTCCTGGTGGCATTGTTTCAATGTCAGGATGTGGTGTGTAGGCCGCTAATATTGGCCATGTTGCCCCTTCTCTTCCGGGCGGGCAGTCTCATTCTTCTTCTTATGTGGGGTAGGGCGCCTTTAAACCAGTATAAGTGTTCCTGGTACGTGAGCAGAACCTCAATGTCCTCAAACGGACAATATTCCGCTGGTGCATCTCCTTCTGTGTAGTAGTGAAATGGTTTTGTTCTTGCATTTGCTGCTGGGAATGTAACCCACGAATAAAATACCTCTGTTCTATATGATTCGTGTGCCTCAATCACGAAAGCTACTATGCCACCCCTGGCTGTTACACCATGCGCAAGTAGTTTCAGGGTGACTGTATTTCTAAGATTTTCTGCAATCGGAATTGCATCTGCATTTTCTTCTTCATCTGAGAGGTGCAAACTATGCACAACTCCCTCCGTGTTTTCCACGCTTTCAGTCATTTTTTAGAGGAAGAAGTATTTCAAGGAAACTAAGATAAGGTGTTTTTGCACAATTTTAGGAACACTGTGTCCTTCAAGCTCAATTAACCAACAGCCAATAAATAGGATTTTTTAGCCTACTCAGCTGTGGCGGTGTTTGTGCCCACCCACTCCAAACGTCTCTGGTGTTTTGTGAGTAGGGGTCTCTGAGAATAGCACGACTGAACTACTCAGATTCTACTGTTAAATAAGTACCCAACCAACGTTGGCGGCGCCATGTCGTGTAGTTCCTATATAACCTGTACAGGATCTGCGCGTTTGGATAACATAAACTGCGGGATTGGTGGCGGACTGATTCCGTGCACCCCTGTCCGGATTCGTTAGCCTGTCTGTATCAGCTAGCTCACAGTGCCACGATAATCTCCTCTTACCAAGGAGAGAATAGATTCTGGCAACCTCAGAACATGACAACCCTAATCCCTCAGGATCGTGGAAACAATATACTACCTTTTGCTCAGTCACTCGTGCTCACTTAGTTTGTCTCAGAGAGATACACAGAATAAACAGGCTGGGCGTTTTCAATAAGTATTTATTGAACAGTTGTTATTCTAGTGTAGAATAGATGAGCTGCAACAACCATTAGACAGTAGCAGAGATATATGATTAGAAGTACTACGAAAGTAAAGGGATGGTAAAGTTCTACCATCTTGCAGAAATCATGAATATATACAGGTACATAAAACACATGATAAAAAGTGCGTACTCCTACAATGCCTTCCTAACTAGATGTACCTAAATGTACCTAAATGTACCCAGCATCTGTGTAGGTGTTATGCCAAGAATCCCTCTAGGATCTAGTCAACCCCATTACCTGAGAATGAGAGAATATGGGACCTCGTCCCGGTCTCGAGTTGGACACCCCGCAAGGGATGTTAGACCACTGCGAGCTGGAGTGTCTTCATGCAGGAACCTCAGCGTCTCTGGTCAGTGTGTCAGCCGGGAAGTTCGGTCTCCTCTGTCCTTCCAAGCAAGATGTGATGTATATATAACCATAGATCTCCCCAGGGGTCCTACCTTGCTGTGTTACTGTGTCGGCCTAAAGGATGACGTCGGGCCTGAACTTTATACAGAAATATTATACAGGAGATGTTAGTCCTGCTCTACTTCCAAGAAGCCTCATGCATAATGTATGAGATTCGAACTAGGGGGAAACCCGCGTTCTGAATGCAGTGTCGTATCTAGGTAAAAGGTCAGTCCCTAAGAACCGTTATGTAAGTAATGTAGGGAAGAATATAGGTGAAAGGTTGCAATGTTACCTGCGCCTATATAGGGTACCTATATGGAATATAACAGAGCTTATAGGACAGGGTGCATTGCATTTGAAAAGTAGGAGGCACATGTTTAAGTTTATCATGTCCTAGCAGTGAGAATAGCCTAAAGTTGGTTTTCCATTTTTCAAAGCATATCTCTCCCTATCACATTTAATATGTGATAACTTTGGATTGGGAGCAGGTAGAGACATTGTATTTACACTCAAATGAATTGTAAATTGAAGTCCTCTTTAACGATAAAGTTGGATTTTAAGTCACAATTCTAAGAGTGCCATTTTTGAAAAGTTGGCATTTTCTTAACCCAACGAAAAATCTAAAAAGGGGGGCTTCTGTTCCTGAGAAAAAGGAAAAGAAAAAGTGGTGTCTAACAGGTATTATTGGACCTATATCATGAGAACAATCATCAGGACTGTCTCATGTTGCCCTCACACATCCCCAAAGGAATGTCTTGCTTCATCATCGGGCGTTGCTCCTCATTGGGCCGGTGCAATGCCCTACGGGTCCCCCAAAGGGTCACTTTGGCAGAGATCTTTTTTTGAAGTGCCATATGATGCGTGCAAGTGAGGTGACTGGTGTGGTGGAGCAGTGTAATGTGTTTGTGGGTTAAAACTGATAGGGGTGGTCCAAAACTATCCTTTAATAAGTAGACCACCCTGTCAGAAATAAAAACCTATAAAAGGCTAATGCTACCTTGAAGGTCTAAAAGGAACCCTGGTAGTCAGTGTGTGACCACTCGTGTGGTGGAGGCCTCACTTGGTCTCTCACTCAGTGATTTGTCGACATATTTCACGCCTATACATTGGTCTGAAGGATCTGTGGCACTTCGTCAGGACATCAACATATATAATGAACTCCCACACACAATAATGGTGCCCCTAAAGTGCAACCTACTGTCTATTTGGTTCAGGGTCCAACCTAAAAATGGCTCGGTTTGTACGGCATCAGGTAACGCCGAAATGCCGCATTCTTGCGTGTCCTGGGTTTTGGTGTGCGGACCTTGCGTCTGCACCTATCCTTCAATATCCGTGTCCCTGGAATTTCTTAACCCGACCATTTGTGCCTTTTTTCAGTATCTTGAGTCACATGGCCGTAAATGACTTTATTGTTGGCTTTTGTGAATTGCTTCCAGACAGTAACACAAAGGGGGCTTATATATGGACAGGATGAGCCATCCTGGTAAAATGACTGGGAGGAGCTTTAACCAGCCTCACTTGCACTTCAAAGGGCTTTGCCTCCTGTGCACATACAAAGGAATCTGACACCAGGTCTGCCCTGTCTTTTGTCACCTCCAGACAGTTTGGGACCTTAATAGATGAAGGGGAAAACTTTTGCAGAACAAGATGTGGCAGTAGGAGAAGGCATACTCCCACACCAAGGTTGGCACCCTATATAAATAAAAGACCTCCAGAGCCACTCTTTTAGAACACTCCTGGACCTGTAAGCATTACAGAAGAAGGACTGCCCTGCTGCTTGAGGACTGCCCTGCTGTCTGAGGATGAAGACTAGACCCGCTTACCTTCATCCCAGGCTACCCTAAGTGATTCCAAGGGTCAGTTCCAGAGTCTTTTCTACAACGGCCTAGCTGAACAGATGCACCGGACCGGCAACAGGCCCTGCCTGAGCCCTGCTGACCTCTGCGGGTGTGAGTCCCAGAACCTCAAGGTATGCCTCTTCAAGACCTGGACCCTAGGCTGGTTTTAGAGTGTACTCCTCTGCAAGAAAAGGAGAAAATCCTGAAGTTTGGGCTCTTTGAGAACACAAACAGGCCTGTTTGCACCAAGACTCTCCTGCCCATGACGATCGCCAACATGAAGCTCCGTGAGACCTGTTCTTCGTGCTACACTGACCGCCAGCGGCGACCGGCAACACCAGGATTGCACTTCGCGCTACAGCAATGACAGCCCGCGGTTACTGCCAAAGCGAAGCTACAGCAACATCCGACTGGCTCTTCATGCTACAGCGACAACCATCTGCTATGCCACGCCTGCTCTTTGCGATTAAGCGATGACCGTCCATGATGCGCTCCCAGTTCCTCATGGCCTCCTCCACAGTGAACGGAACTCCTTGTGCCGGACTCAGAAGGTATCTCTTCAGCGGGACTAACCTGGTCCCTGTATCCAACCTGCGCTCCATTGTGATCGGCCTGAACTTATGACTTTCCCCCAGTCTTGCATGGCCAGATGATGGTGAGTGGCGCTTTGTGCTTTTAGGCGCTATTTTCACTAAAACATAACATTGCATATCTCTGGTTCTACTGATTGGATTTCTGTTGTTCTGGTGTCATTTTATTTATGAAAATGGACTCTATTTTTCTAAATTGGTGTCTTCACTTTATTACTGTTTATGGGGCATATTCTCAAGAACGTGTGATAACTACCGCAAAATTAGCTTAACACAACTCTTCACATCGCAGTCTATCGCAGGAAAACAACTCCGTGTTAAAGTGGTATTCACAACACGGCGACCCCATGCGATAGTCCCACGATAACGCGTCAAAAGAACGTGTTAAAACTAACGCGACGCAGAAAAAACGCGAAACACGAACACGAAAATAGTAGCGATGATGCCAATCGCGATACAAAAATCAGCGATAACCAGCTATAGGCCTGCAATCCCCACGCGTCATGCGGGAAAATGCACCATAAAAGCAGAGTAAAAATACGGTGAGATGACAATGTACGAGCACAACCACACATCTGTGACGTAGAACAGATGACCATTGTCCCGCATCAAATAGGCATCGCCTCACAGTCACAATGTACATTGACATGCAGTCTGCATGTAAACTGCGCCAATGCTGAAACATGCATGGAACACACATTGAAACCGCATCTCCCCTTCACATTGCAGAGGGACAAGCAACCCCTCCTGCACACAGACGTGTCATGACCATGATCAATCCACCATGAAAGCGTGGACGAATGTAGGGGCAGTGACTGCCGCTTACGTACATGTTGCCCATGTTGTGGGACTTGAGCCACAGGGGGCATCCCTGCATCATGGTGGTACATATCTGACCCCAAAAGGAGCCCTGTTGTCACCTGTAGGACACAAATGGCAGCCAAAATGGAATGAATTTGGACACATGTGAAACGCCAAAGAGTGGGATTCCCTACTAACTGCGACACACAGAACTGGCAGTCCGAATACGTGACACCCTAAACAGCCCCTCTGCACAGAGGTGACACACCCACCATCCATGAACAAATCATAAAATTGTCAGCAATACATGTCGCACTCACACTTGTCTGAGTGATGTGCCTGTACAGATGAGTGACATGCACTCAGGGAATGTGTATTTTGAATGCATTTATTAGCACATGCTGTGCCTGTGGTCATATTGTACTGTCCCATGATTGCCAAGGACTGTCACAATGTGACGTGCTCATGTGAAGAAATTGTTAATGATGGTGTTCCTACGGGCAATTCCTGCTGCGGCTGCAGTGGGGTGTGGTCCACCTGCCTCATCCTCATCATCATCGTCTGGTGCATCTGGCACTTGTATCCATGGGGCCTTGCTGCGTACACATATGTTGTGCAACACACAACATGCAACGATCATCTTGCCCACAATGTCTGGGCTGTACAGGAGCCTCCCACCTGTGACATCCAGGCACCTGAAACGTGACTTCAACACGCCAAATGTGCGTTCCACGATGCCCCTGGTGCGTTCGTGGGCCGCATTGTACTGCCTCTGGGCCTGTGTGTTCGGGGCTCGGAGGGGTGTCATCATCCAAGCGCAGAGTGCATATCCTTGGTCACCTGTGACAGTGCAGAGAGACATGAGTCAATAGTTGGTTCTGCATGATGTGTTGGCAGGCTCAGTGGTTCATTGGTGTGTGATATGTGTGACTTTGTGATTCCTGCATGACATGTACTGCTTGTTGAAAATGAGCGGCATCAATGTGTATTACGTAGCCTCACTGCTGCTCCTCCCTCCCCCCAAGCCCATTCACTAGTGTGCGCAGCGCGGTTGCATCACTTGCACCCCTACGGCACACTATTGTCATGCCTGTCTGCGCATGTCCACAAGCCTGACAACAACACAGTGATGTCGTGCGCTGAAGGTGGACGGACACGTGTGTGTAGGCCTATGGTAAGGACAGGGCGGCACAGATGTAGAGTTCATGCCTGGCTGAACTCGCCATGCGGTTGAGGGTAGACCTTTGGCTTATGCTGCGGAAATAGCGACACACACACAACAGTTGGCATGTCTGATCCCTGAGCGGGTTTGCGCACCCTCATTTACCCCTCGGCCGAGCCCGTACTCCGGGGGCATGCTACATAGCAACATTGTATATTGCGTGACGGGATCGCCGACACTACACCTGAGACACACGCATTAGTTACTGCCTTGGCAAGGCCTACACTTAACCACGCCCAGAGCCACGTGTTGAATGACCACACCCCTACGCCATACTGCCATATGCCGGTCCACTCCATCACGCCCACAGGGGGGTCCAACACAGATACATGTCCCAGGTCCACCCCACTACCTGAGGTGACAAGGTTGCGCACGCTGTACACAGCACAATGTAATGTGGTATGGCCCGGGGTCCCCATACATACAGAATGACCACACGGACACACTGAGATAATTTGTGGAACTGGCTACGGGCACGTGCGCCCGGCCCCTTTTATTGCCAGGGCCAGGTGTGCTGGATGGGTGTTGGGTAGCGTAAGCCACCCCTCAGGGGTTGGTTGGTGCTGGCAACAACTACAACAGTGATCAGACAATCAGGAGTTCAAAGTACAAACAGCAAGGGTCCATGACTTGAGCTGCACAGAGTCGGTGGCCCCGGATGCTCAGCGGCTGGCACAGGCATACCGCCACGGGACGGTGACTTGTAATGCACTGAGGTAGGGCCACGAGAGCGGAGCGGGTCCTCGTTGATGTCCAAGGAGAATGTCGTGGAGTGTTACGGGGGACAGTGGAAGGTGTCCATCCAGGGCATGATGCAGAGGGCAGAAGCAAGCAGAAACAGGCAATATGGAGGAGTTGAATGCTACAGTCTCCTTTTTCCCACAATGTCAGTATCAGCTACATGATGATGAAGACAACCCCCAGGCCATAGACTCAGACGCCACCAACGTTCAACCAGAGAGTGTCCATGACTCCCGTGGCACAGAGTCAGTGGCACCAGAGCCGGAAGGGGATGCAGTCTGCAATGAGGCCTGTACAATGATATAAACTCTGCAATGAACAAATCAAGACTCAGTTCCAATTGTGTGTCCTACTCGACAGCAGTGGGTGCCGGAGGCAGCGGTCAGCGCGGGGCACCCGCTGTGCAGCCAGCTCCTCTTGGATCTCTAACACACAGCGTTAAAATGGCATGTGGAGAAGATTCCTGGTTGACGGAGGTGGAGGCACCAGAGCTGAGCGGGTGTTTAGCCAGCGACGATGCCGTGTCCTGCCTGTTACGGACTGTATTGGATTGGTGTGAGGCCTGCTGGACCGCTGTGTAGGCCGAAGGCAGAAGTCCGCAAGGGCCCACAGACACGTGTGGTCTGAATGCTATGCACAGAGTTGGTGGCACCACATCGAAGGGAGTATAGGGATATAAACGGTGCCATAAATATGTACTCTGCCTTTGTGTAATCAAGACTCAGTTCCAAATGTGTGACCTACTTGACCGCTGTGTATGCCGGTGGAGTACGTCAACGTGAAAGGAGTACTGCGGGCCTTGCTTGCGGAGGCCGTGATGGTCTGAGGAGGCTGCCAAGGTCGCGGGCCTCTGGCTTTGAGCTAGCACCGGCACGTGGTGTGCCCTCTTGGAGACACGCCGGTGTCGGCAGGTGAGCAGTGAGGCCTGGATGCGCAGAGGCGGACGAGACTGGTTCGGGGACCAGCGGCCCGGGCTGCGGCAGGCGCACAGGATCGCAGGCCACACCGCTCACGGCGACGGCCTCGTGGCGGGGTGGGAGGCGCCGCCCTGGCAGACATGTTGGGCATTCTGGAAGAGAACCACGCCCAGAGCTACGTGCTTTTTATTCACACCCCTACGCTGGCCTGGCGTACGCCGGGCCAGCCCAATTCGCACACGCTTACAGGGGGGGACGTCACAAGCTACATTTCTGAGACCTTCCCCACTGGCTGGGGTGACATGGTTGCGTCCACTGTCCACAACACTACCACCACCAGCAGTATATGTCGACATGGATATGTCTGTGGTCTGCATACTGCAGTCTGTCCAGCACTTCCACGCCACACTTGGCATTGTGTGCATTCTCATTCATGGGTCACTTGCCTCCTTCGCACATGCCTGGGTCCCACCTCTCCCCACATACTGCTATTGTGTGGCTGAGGTGCCATGCCGTTGATGGCTCATGTACATGGCTAGCCCAGGTTTCCGCAGTACGTTGTGCTGTCGTGTATGGTGGGTGGGCATGTTGTATGTGAGTTTGTAAGGTGTGCATTCCCAGAGTTGTGAGTTGCATGATTGTGGAGTTGAGGTGTGTGGTGTGTTCATTTGGTACTTACCAACGAGCACTGCATTTCCGTAGGTGCCATCCTGGAAGCGCCGGTTGATGATGGACTGTCGGAAGATGTATGAATCATGCACACTGCCTGGGTAGTTGGCGACGACATTGGTGAAGAGTCCACGGTGGTCCACTATTGCCTGCACATTGATGGAATGAGTGTGCTTTCTGTTGCGGTAATTGTGTGCAGTGTCGGCAGGGGGCACAAGTAGGACATGTGTGCAGTCAATTGCCCCCAACATGTGCAGGAAGCCTGCTATGGCGTAGAAGCCTTGCTTGGTCTCCAGCTGTTCCTGCGCAGTGTGGGGGAAGTATAGGTACTGGGGTACCAAGCTGATGATGGCATCCAGGACAGGTTTGAGGAACTTGGATAGGGCTGGCTGTGAGACTCCTCTGACTCTGGCGGTTGTTGGTTGGAATGTCTCAGAGGCCAACAGGTGCAGCACAGCCAGCAGCTTTGTCTGAGGTGGGATGTTGGTTGTCCGCTGTGTTGGTGCCGTCAACCTGTGGGCAATGATGGTCAGGATGCGGAGGATGGTTGACCTTTTGAGTCTGTAGTGGGCAATGACATTCTCTGGTGTCAAGTCTGTGAGGCTGGTGCGTTTCCTGAAGGTCCGCTGTCTTTGTCTGCGTTGCCTCCGTGGTGGTCCGGGCGGGGGGGGGAGGGGTACGGGGGGGTGGCGGGCCTGGGTGTTGTGGCAGTGGGTGTTGTGGCCCTGTTGGGGCTCCGAGCTGCATGATGAGTAGCTCCATGGCATCTGTTGTTCTTCAGGTGTGGCTGTGGGCTGGGCTCCCTTTTCTGGTGCAGGTTGTCGTCCGACTTTGCACCAGGTCTGAGCAGGTGTTAATGTCCTGCTGCTAACGCGCCTTATCGCATGTTTTGTGATCTTATCGCCGATCTGACTGGTCGTTGAGAATGTTGCGTTGTGGTGTTGTCGCGGATTTTTGCACGGGAACGCCTACTCTGCATTTCATTAGCGTTAGTTGCCGGGGTCATCTGTGGTGATGTTTTTTGCGGGTGCTATCGCAGGTAAAGTGGTGATATGGGCTGGTTGCACCAGCTTGTGAATGGGGCGATGAATTTATCGCGACTTTGGCTGAGATAAAGTGCCGTTAACTCGGCGATAGTTCCTTGAGAATATGCCCCTCTGTGTTCTATAAATACTTTACACAGTGCCTCTATGTTAAGCCTAACTGCTTTGTGCCAAACTACCAGAGGGAAAAGCACAAGTTAATTTAGTGACTTTTGTGGTTTACCATGACAAGGATTGTGGTCATTGCCTGAGTGGGGCTGCCACCCTCATCAACCAATAACCCAATTTCTTACAATTATTAGTTATATAAATTGTTTAGATTTTAATTGTGTTTTTATATGTTGGGCTTTCATTTGTTAATTTTAAAACGATGTTTGTGATTTATATTTTAGTAGCTGGATGTTGGGTTTGTAGTGGAACATGGTGAGAATTTATTTTTTTTGATAATCAACTTTATTGATTTTTGAACAACAAAAAAAAAAGGAAAATGAACAGTACAGCACCTGAGTCAGTATTCATTGGTATGCCAGTGGTGGTAATGTACATACATGCATAACGATCTAGGTACACTACAGAAATAAGCAGTCAAAGGGTGAGAAGACAAGTACACAGACCCCATTATCCCAGTTGGTTGATCCATTTGCCCCATATTTTGGTGTTTGGCTGGGCATCCCCTAGCTTTGAACACGGGTTTCTCTTGGGCAGCGCACCAGTCCACCCCCCTACGCCACTTAGCTAGCCCGGGGGGGCCAGGTTGTGACCATGCCCTCTCGATAACGCGTTTGGCCACCATGGTAGCCGTCCCCAAAAATAATTTATCTGCTCGGGACCCGTCTAAGCCATCCATAATTCCAAGGAGTTGGAGTAGGGGGTTGTGAGGTACCTGCCAGCCCAGGACGTGTGTGAGTTCAGATTCTATTTTTCCCCAGTATTTTGTAATATGTGGACAAGACCAGACCATGTGGTAAAAATCCGCTGGTTGCTGTCCGCAGCGGGCACATGCAGGTGAGCTACGCAAGCCTGCTCTATGCAGGCGTTCAGGGGTGAGATAGGCGGTATGGAGGGGTAAACAACGTTTACCACGAAAAGTTTTCCCCGCAGGGAATTACAACGCGGTTGTTACAACAACCGCGTTGTAACCACGCATACCATTACTCCGCAAGTCAGAACAATGACTTGCGGAGGAGGCAGAAGGTGTTGGATTTAAAATCCATCACCTTCCCTACTGTCCGCACAGACTGGAGTTGAAATAGTAAATTATACTATTCTAACATCCAGTGCCCCCCCTCCGCAAGTCGTTGTTACGACTTGCGGGGTAATGGTATGCGTGGTTACAATGCAGTCGTTGTAACGACCGCGTTGTAATTCCCTGCGGGGATAAATAATGCGTGAAAAAGAGGTATATTCGTATGGAGGTAATATATTTGGATGAGGCGAAGTCTGGCGGAGGTAGTGATGGTCTTGGGGGCCATAAGGGCGTCACACCAGTCATCGTCCTCCAGAGGGCCCAACCATCCCTCCCACCGGTGCCTGAGTGGGTCAAGCGTTACTGGGCCGTTATTCGTAAGAGTGCAGTATATTCGTGATATTCCTCCCTTCCCCAAATTCCCCAACATAACCTGTGCCTCTAGTGGGCTGAATTCAGGGAGTTTGGTGCCTGTTAATAGGTGGGTATTGAGAGCGTGTCGCAGTTGTAGGTATTTGTAAAATTGTGAGGCATGGAGGGAGAAGCGCCCTTGCAGGTCTTCGAAAGTCCGTATGTGATCTCCCATCCACACGTCACCCAGCTGTGGTATGCCAATGTGATCCCAACGTTTGAAGCCCTCCAGTGCTACCACCTCCCTCAACCATGCACCCTGCCAAAGCGGTGTTTGCTGACTCCGTTTTTTGTTCCATTGTGTGTGTCGCAGAGCCGAGTGCCAGGCTAGGAGGACCGCCCGAGTTACTGATGGCAGTGCTCTAGGGATTGGACACCCATACATGATGGCTTGGATTAGGGGGAGGTCTAAGTCTCTTAGTTCGGTTCTGTAGGCCGGGTCGGACCTACCTCCGGTGAACCAATCATGGATGACTAGCAGCCAGGTGGCTAGGTAGTATAGGTAAAGGTCAGTCATGCCCATGCCTCCATCGAAGGGAGGAATCCGACAACGGGCAAGGGCTATACGTGTTCTCCCACCTCCCCACAGAAACCTAGTGGCCATGGCGTCTATCTCTTTGAACCAGCTTCGTGGGAAGTGGAAGGGAGTATTTTGGATAAGGTATTGGAAGCGTGGGAGAATCATCATCTTAAATAATGCCACCCTCCCAAGAGGGTTAAGCGGCAGGGTTTGCCAGCGCTAGAGGTCCCCCTTGGCCTTCTTGACGAGCGAAGTAACATTTAGCGCCCATTCCAACTCAGGGAGCAGGGCGACCCATATGCCCAGATATTTAAATGACTGCCGTCTGATGGGAATGTTTGACTGCCAATCAAAATATTCCCTAGAAAGGTGGAGGGGGACCAGGGTCGATTTTGCTGGGTTGAGTCAGAGACCAGAGACGTTCTCAAAGGCTTGTAAGGTGTGAAGAAATCTAGGGCCCGAGTGGGCCGGGTCCCATAAGAATAGCAGGATAGCGTCCGCATATAAGGCGATTTTATCTATGTGGTGCCTCCCCCAGGTCCCGCCCTGAATCGAAGCATCCGCCCGAATGAGACACGCCAGGGGCTCCATCGCTAGCGCGAATAAGAGTGGGGAAAGGTGGCAGCCCTGTCTCGTGCCTCTATGGATCGGGAATGACTCTGAGAGAGTCCCATTAATGAGTACTCTGGCTTTGGGATTGGAATAGAGGGACCGAATGAAGCGTCGAAACTGCTGTCCCATGCCCATCAATGCCAGCACTTTGTCAAGATAGAGCCAATTGACTATGTCGAAGGCTTTTTCAAAGTCGACAAGGAGGAGCGCTAGGTAGGGGGTGAGCACCTGGCAGTTTGCGAGGGTTAGGTGGAGGCGTCGTAAGCAGTGTCTAGTGCAGCGAGCAGGCATAAAGCCACACTGGTCCGGGTGAATCAGTTTGCTAAGGAAGGGGCGTAGGCGCTGAGCCAGGACCGTGGCATAAATTTTAACTTCAGTGTTGATTAGCGAGATCGGTCTGTAGTCTGCACAGGCCGACGAGGGTGGCTGGGTCTTGGGGATGACCACAATGGTCGCCATGTCTGTTTCAGGGGAAAAAGCTCCAACCTCTGTGACATGGTCGAATAAGGTGGAGAGATGCAGAATCAGCAGCTCCCGGTAGGTGGCATAGTATTCTTGAGGAAATCCATCCGGACCCAGAGTTTTCCGGGATGCCAGTAAAGAGAGCGCTGCACTGATTTCTTCTGGGGCGAAGGGGACGTCTAGGCAGGCCGCCTCCGACTGGGTCAGGCACGCAATATGAACCTTCCCTGGGTCTATTAGGTCTGGGAGAGAGCCCTCCAGCTTGCGTGCTGAGTATAGGCGGGCGTAATGTCGGCGAAAGCCTGTGCAATCTCGGGCGATGTGTGGTGAGTGGCTCCAGAAGAGTCTCTAATCTCTGGGACAATTTGGTTTACCAGAGGGTATGAGGCTAGTCTGTGTAGCAGCTGCCCGTTCTTGTCACCCCAACTGTATACTCGAGCAACAGTCGAGCGCCATAACTGCTTGGCTGAGTCTAGCAAGATCTGCTTGATTTCTTCGCACAGGACCGCTAGTTGCCTATCCTGGGCCACATCCGGGTCCCCGGCGGCCTCGGTCTCCAGTCGGAGTGCCCGCGTCTCAAGGAGAGCCAGATGGCTTTCCCGGGACAGCCGCTGTGTTCGGAGGTGGCTCCTGGCCACCCCTCTGATAGTAGCTTTGCCCGCTTCCCAGAGGGTACTCGGGGAGGGGACTGAATCCAGATGTGTGAGGAAGTATTGTTGCAGTTCCTCTCCTATAGCCTTTTTAAACTCGTTACACTGCAGGAACCAGGCGTTTAAACGCCACATCGGTCGCCGCATGCCAGGGATTTCGCCAAGGTGCAGGAGCACTGCCGAATGGTCCGAGATACCTCGGGGGAGGATAGCCATGTCAGCCACGTTGCGACAATCGGGGGCAGACATAAAAATCATATCTATTCGCGCATGGGTATGATGTGCTGCTGAGGTGTGTGTGTGTGTATTGGGGGGTTCCAGATCCACCAAGCGTCACAGAGGCCTGAAGCGGCCGACCAATCAACTAGCCTCTTTGCCTGTGTCGCCCTGGCTGGGGAGGGAGAACCCGTAGTGTCGAGTGTGGGCTGCATGACCGCGTTAAAGTCACCTCCTAAAATCGTCTGTCCTGGAGGTAGAGTGGAAACAGCGTCGGTAAGGTGTCTCAGTGTTAGTGCTAGCATAGTGGGTGGGACATATATGGATGCGAGGTTAAGGGTGTTCTCCTCCAGCGTTCCAGAGAGGGTTACAAATCTCCCCTGTGGGTCTCTATGGATGTGGGTGGGGACAAAAGGAAGGGTCCTCCACAGCAGGATAGCCACCCCCCGGGAGCCTCTGTCAAAGCCCGAGTGCCACACCCTGTCAAATCCGTAACGTGCAAGAAAGGAGCGTTGGGTCCCCAGGAGGTGGGTCTCCTGGAGCAGAAGGACGTTGGGGGAATGTCGTTGGGCATATTTCAAGACTGCTGTACGTTTGGTGCGGTCAAGCAGTCCATTGACATTCCAGGACATGACTTGAAGAGAGTTACCTCTGTGTTCTGCGTGTGCCATATGGAGTGTGTGGTCTAAGAGAGTCATGGGGCAGTGGCCCGCCAGGGGCCATTGGCAAGATGTGAGGAGGGTGTAGTCCCTTTGCCTGAACTGCAATGCATGGGATCGCGGCGTGTGCGTGGTAGTCCTGTACTAAAGTGCTGTGAGTGATAAAGAAAAAGAAGAACAGTGCAAAACATAAATCTAAACAGTGGACAACAGTCCAGGTCCCCCCTTCCTACCTCCACCCACCCTACACTTCTGGAACTGAAGCATCTGTCGCCGTATAAACTAGAAAAAGAACAGCAGGCTAAACTAAACGCTTAGCTTAGGAGTTGCGTGGTGGACCCCTCCTCCAGCGTCGGATGTGAGTGCAGCATCGGCAGATTTCTCTGAGTTCTACAGTTCATTTGGACCCAAGACCCGGGAGCCCCAAGCGTGGGGCCTTTCAGTTCTTTCATTACTGCCCTCTCGTGGCTCTTCAAATTGCTGGACTTCGGGAGAGGTCCGAGTCCGCGGTTGCTGAGTTCAGAATTCTGGGGGGGCTGAGTTCAGTGGACAAGTTATCTGTGGATTTGCTCCGTTGCCGGGGTAGGGAACCAGTTGGGCTGATGGTGTTTCCAAGTTCGCGGGCGGCTGAGCCTGGTGATTTAGAGGTTTCTTTGCGGGTTCCACAGCCCCTGCTTGATTGAGTGCACCTCCTGTGCTGTTTGGGGGACAGAGGACGAGGGGCTTGGGGCCTAGACGATGCAGGTGAGGGGGCAGGGCGAGCCCCGAGAGGCCTTTCTTCCGTCAGCCAGGTCCAAGCAGCCTGCGGGGAGTCAAAGAATTGTGTTTTGTCTTGAAAGACAACCCGGAGACGGGCTGGGAAGAGGAGTCTGTATTCAAGGTTGAGGGCGCATAATTTCTGCTTCACCTCTGTGTAGGAGCGCCGTTGGACTTGGACCTCTTTGGTGTAGTCTGGAAACACCATTGTGGTATGGTTTTGGAATTTTAGAGTGCCCATAGTCCGTGCCTCTCTCAGGACAGCATCTCGATCCTTGAAATTAAGAATTCTGGTGATTATTGGCCGATGTGGGGCCCCGGGTGGTGGCCTGGGTGCAAGGGATCGATGGGCCCGTTCGACGGCGAACCAGGCCGACAGAGTGTCTTTGTACATCTATCATGTTATCCATTTTTCAATGAAGGTTGCCATTTGGCCCTGTTCAATTCCTTCTGGAAATCCCACCAGGCGGAGGTTATTGCGACGGGATCGATTTTCGACGTCTTTAGCCCTTCTGTGAAGTTCTTGAGTATGGGTCCATAGGTGAGCTACCTGGTCTTTTAGTTGGTGGACATCATCCTCCACCGTAGAAATGCGGGATTCCGCTTCGGAAATGCGGGCCATGGCATTGCGCAGGTCCTGTCGGATGAGGGCCATGTCCACTCGAACCTCGCCGATCTTGCCCTCCACCGAGGCTTGGGACGTGCCGATCGCCTGCAGGATTGCGGTAAGGTCACTGCCAGGGAGGGACAGGCCTCCCGCAGCCCCTTCCATCGGGCTCAGCTCCACTGTGGTGAATTGGTCCATTTTGGTCTGCGTTTGATTAGTAGAGGACTTGGGACCTCGGTCCTTCCCCATGGTCAGTGGCGAGGAAGTCTCTGGCCGGACTGACAGTGGGGGGCTCGGATACAGTCAGGCAGGGAGTTGGAGGCTCACCTCCGCTCCAACCCCCGGCGGTGTATTAAAGAGGGCAAGCTCCGTGGCCCGAGGTGAGGGTCAGCGGACAGTGGGTCCCCGAGGGGCACACGATCACTGAGCAGGCCCAGCGGGCCGGCTGCACCTCCTCCGGGCTCCAGAGAGATCCCGCTCAGGGCGAATGGTTGTGCTTGAGGGACCAGTGAGGTGGAGTCCACTCCCCCAGTCGTCAGGCCTGCAGGGTGCTGGTAAGGGTCCACGGCCGGGTGACAAGGGTATTGGTCATCCTCCAGCGGCCCGGTCCAGTCAGAGGTGGAGGGGGGTTCCAAGGATCCGGAGTGAGTAGGGGCTTCACTGTGCAGGAGATTGCTCCACTGCTTCCCCCTCAAGCTTGGCTGGTAGGCCTCGATCCACCCCAATTCAAGGCGAGGACGCGGTGTCCCCGTCGGTCATGTCCGGTTCCGGGGCTCCCTGGTGATTCCGTCCCTGCAGGGAGCGAGATGGTGGCCTTTTGTGGCAATTGAGGGGGTATGCGGGCCCCGCCGCCCCAAGCTATCCAGCGCGGTCAGACTCTGGGTGCAAAGTGTGCCCCCAGAAGTCTTTAATCTATGGGTCCTGGTCCAGCCCCCGCGGAGGCGCTTCCTCGAGGTCAGATGGGCGGTGGGGCGCTTCCTCGAGGTCAGATGGGCGGTGGGGCGTCGCCCGTGAGGGGGCCTCCCAGCTGCAGGATGAAGGAGGCGAGGGAGGGCGAGCAAATCCACACCCGGCCGCCACCTAGCTCAGCCGCGGGTCCCAGAGGAGGAAGGGCCTGGTGGGTCGAATGCTTCAGGGACCCTCCGGGGCCACAGAGAGCAAGCGCACAGTTTCTGCCCCCCCTGAGGATCCAGGGATCACCACGGATCGCTAGGCTGCAGCTGTCAGAGGGGGGGGGGGACTCACTGCCTCCTGATGGGTCTGATGGGACGCGGGGCTGACTGCTCCGGCTGGCTCACAATGCAGGACCCAGCGCGACGTCTCCGCCGTAGACTCGCCCCCCTCCGCCACCAAGGTAAGGGCGAGGAGGGGATCGTCGCCTCAATCCTCCAGGGGGCCTCCACTTCACCTCGATCGCGCCTTCACACCACCGCCCACAGTCTGTGCCCTGCGCGGGCACGGATCACCACTTAGATCCAGGGGGGAAGAGAGTCAGGAGCCAGAGCCAGGCTGGTGCCTCGGCGGCCAGTTGCGAGGCGGCCCTCCGCCGCCCGTCGTCAGGAGGCCAGAAGGTGGAGTGTCGGGCCGGTGCTACCTCGAGCCCCAGCGGTCCCGGGCGGATGGTTTCAGGCCCCACCAGGTTGTCTCGGGAGACAAGGCCGAGTCCACCGTCCTGTGTAGCCGCGTTGTCAGTCTCGGGGAGTCAAAGTGATGCCCAGCGGGTGCTGCGGGCTCCTCGGTCGCCTCAGGGCGGTGGCACACCTCATGGAAGGAACAGCTGTCTTTTGGGGCAACGAGTAGGTGGACCACCATGCAGGCCCCAGCGAGGTGTCTCGGTCATGGAGTCATCTCCCTCCGCCTCCAACGTATGAGCGGGGGTGATCGTCGCCTCAATCTTCTAGGGGGCTTCCGCTTCACCCCGATCACAGCCTCTCACAGTCCGCGGCCCTCGCGAGTATGGATCGTTGTTCAGCTCCGGGGGTGAGAGGCTCCGGGAGCTAGAGCTAGGCCGGCGCCCTGGCGGCCAGTCGCCGGGCAGCCCTCCGCCCCTCGTCGTCAGGAGGCCGGCAGGAGGGGTGTCGGGTCGGTGTCACCTTGGGCCCCAGCGGCCCCCAGCGGATGGTTTCAGGACTCACCAGGATGTCTTGGGGACGAGGCCGGGTCCGCCATCTTGTGCAGCCACGCTGCTAGTCTCGGGGAGGCGAAGTGACACCCAACAGTTACTGCAGGCTCCCTGGTCGTCTCAGGGTGATGGCGCCGCCTCAGAGAAGGAGCAGTCGTCTTTGAGGTAAGGAGTAGGCTGCCGATGGTAGTGGATTGCGAAGCGGATGACGGAGGGCTCCGGAGCACTCTTAGAGTGCGACCGCCATCTTGACGCTCCAAGCCACCCCCCCACCCCACATGGTGAGAATTTAATTGAATTATAATTCATTTCATTTATGTTAAGTGATTTTTTATCGTACATATTGATTTGATTATTATTTGCTTACTTTGTTTAATTATTTGATTATTTTACTTATTTAAGCTTAATTTGTAAATTATAATGTGTGTTTTAATTGTTTGACTTTAGAAATTTATATTTTAGTAGTGTGCTGTTTCGTTCTTGGCATTGGTTAAGTTTAGATTGAACAAGCAAGCAAACGATAGCCGAGTGAAAGTGATGGATCTGACTCCTCCAAACAGTGACTAATGAAGCTTTATGTAGAGGTCAGAGGCTTCTTAGTCATTCAAGAATGTTAGTAAGCTCTGTCTGCCCTTCATGAGTAATTTAATGCTGTGGGAGGTAAGTTAAACTTTATGTGGTAGATGGCTTTGGTACAAGTTGTCAATGTTTGATTGAGACCATCATTAGTTGGACAGCATACACCAGGAGAAACAAGTTCGGAGCTATAGTTGTGGATGCCTTTTTTACAAGAAAATGCCATCCTTACTGTGTCAGCAACCTCTTTCAAATGTCTTCTGTCCCTGCGAGCAAACATCATCCAGAATACACACCTTGCCCAATACAAAGCCACCTCCTCTGAATGATAAAACCCTTTCGCTCCCACAACTTATTCCCAAACACAGTACAAGCAACTTTGCTGTTACACAGAGAAAGAGGAAACAGAGATACATGGTTGAGATCCAAAAGTGTGACACTCTGCCCAGGTAGCCAGCACTCCGTTTTGCAGCTTGTCTATTTACTGGCACAAACTTTAACCATGTATTACCTAGTGGCGGCTGGTGGCATTTGAAAGTGGTGGGCGTAAAAGTTTGGGATGAGTGGCTGTGGCGAGCGAGCGTAGCTTTGTATATCGCGGTCATTTCAGAAAGACTAGCTTTGCTCAGAGTTTAAAGAAATGACCAGTCTGTTCATTCATATTTATTTATGGTCTGTTGTAGTGCCTACATGGTACTGTAAACCACCTGAGAGCGCTTGAGGGTTATGGAGAAAGGCAAACATGTAGACATTTGTAATATTTTTATTTATTTTACAGAGTTTTATATAGCGCAAACTTGAGCCGAATCGGGTATCAGAGCGCTTTACATAGCACCAGTTGCATTACATGAGGACACATTCATTTTCGTTAGGCGCGGGGAGATTAAGTGATTTGCCCAGAATCACAGGATGTTCAGCGACATTGCCGAGACTCGAACCCAGTTCCCAAGATTCGAGGTCGACCGCCCTAGCCATTAGGCCAACTCCTCTCCCCTAATAGACACCATTGGTCGCTAGAATGATGTGCCTAAGCTGTTCTTGTGGCAGGGAGCTTAGGGAACAGCCAATGAAGAACCCTACTGGAACCCTATAGGAGTACGGGTGGCAGAACGCAGGAGTGAGGTGACTGATAGGAAAACAGGGATAAAGAAAAGGTTTGCGTAAAGTCCATCCCGAGCTGTAGTGCGAACACCAAATCGTCTGTCTCCAAAAACCCTCCCATACTGCAGATCACCTCTTGTTATGTGCTCCATCATGGGCATTTGCCATGAGTCGAATGTCCAGCTCTGCCTGCAGCACACTCTGGGGACATCCCGTTATGGCATTTTGACCTGACAACGATGTTCCATGTTCCATGTGCCCATACGTGGAGCTTAAAGGAAATGATTCAACTGCTCTGTCTTCAAAAATTTGTATTTGTTAAGTAGTATTTATTTCAACCTCTTCTTCGGCCTGCAATTATTTGACTCACATGTTGATATAGAGGAAACGCACAATGTTCAAGGGCGCTTGTTTATTTTCACTTTAGAGACTGCTACAATGCCACAGCTCTCATATACAAAGACTCTCCTCATAAATCCACACACACATCTAGACTACCTCAAAAGTACTACTACTAACTACTCCAGGCATCAAGCAAGGACAATCACCAGCCTGCATCATACCAGTGGATTGCCACTTAAATCACATTCCTGCAAATAGGCTACAAAAATGAAAGGATCCAAATTGTACTAAAAGTCAATTTTGTGACATTTACAATAAGCAATAAACACCCACGCAGCGATTACTAAAGAAAAATGTTAAGAATGAAACATGTGCAAACTAAAACATGCATTCATCATAAATAAAACAACAGGAGGCACATATTTGCAAACAAGTTATCCTTGTTAAATAACAACATGAAAAAAATCATAAAAGAAACACCTGGAGCACCACTACCACAGCACGATAATGCACACACCTCACCATCAAGAAGGTGCCCCTTATGTTTAGACTTGTATAATGACCAGAAGGGATGCAAAACCGAACCCTGAGCATCTAGATGAATTGCAGGGCCAAGAGGGGCTCAAAACGATTGTCTGGGCTTTGTGGGCTTGGATGTGTGAGATAATAAAACCCAGGTATATGAGCTGTGTTTCACACATTGAGTCACACTTTCATATACAAACTACACTGCGCGCTTCGAGCACTCGTGACTCCGTTTCCATCCGACCAGTGACATCAGCTATACAATGGTTAAATTGGTGATAATGCCCTACAACCAGCAAGGAGAGACACAAGTTTGAAAAATTCTGCACACAATGCAGCATCGAGAGCGCCGTTGGGACAATCAAACAATAAATTCAGTGCTTATATTATGAGCTCTACAGGCCTCAACTAGTGTGATGTCATTATGTCAGAACTACAATATATGCAAAAAAAGCCTTGGTGTGTTTGCAGTAATAATATGCACACCTTGGTAGTCCCTTACACGTTGTGGAGGTGAATTTATTTAATATAAAATACTGTGTGCGCTAAATATGCTTTTTCCCAGCAGGTGGCAATTAAGGAACAATCTAGACACTACTGCTCCGTCTTTAAGTAGGACTCTCTGGCGCGCTTTCATTTAACCCGGCGCTTTAGTTGTGAACGTTTCTCCCGCTCAGCTGTCATGAGTAAAAGGTCACTACATATATCATTATCGTGCAAGCTCCTCGGCAATTGTTTCATTTAGTTTCTAATAAAAACAATAATGCATGGCCACAAAATATTACATACATATACCCACTGTACCCAGCCACTATCAAGGCACAGCATATTCAAGTAAATATAGTGCATTCTATTAATCATTTAAAATCTGTCTGGTAATTTAATATAATCCTGAATGTGTACATACATTTGCATAAGAATGTGTACGAGTCAGCACAAAACATTTTACTGCTGTCTTCCAGAAACGGGTGCGGGCCCCTCTTAATTGTACATTCTCCAAAGCTTCAAAGAGAAGGTTAAGAGAGATCAAAGTAACGGCAGTGCTGCACTTCTAAAGAAAGGGAAGAATAAACTTACACGGGCCTGATGCCACTGGCCAAGTTTCTGGGACCCACAGAGAGCTGATGTAGATAACTGATTACTTTGTGCACTGTGCAGGGGTCAACTTCAGATCAGGTCCGCGAAGGGAAGCATGTAGGTAATGTCGACAGGCACCTGCGACGCTGGAGCTGAAAATGGATGAGGGCGTCCGAGGTCCACATGAACCCTGCAATTAACAGCAGTAGCGGGAAGCAGGCACCTTGAGTCTGCGCAGCGTGTTTTCAAAAGTCCTGCGCAGACTCAATTTGTCAACTTGCTGCCGGCCTGCAGCCTCTACCCCACCCTTTCCCAACTCGTCAAAGGGCGCGACCCACCTCCCTGTGATGAGTTGGGAATGGGTGGGGTGACCATCGTCTCCACTCCCTGACTGACGTGAAGCCCCTGGCGCTACAGGGCTTCAGCCTGAAGCGCCCAGGGGCGAACTTTACACCACGTCATTAAGGGGTGGAGACTAGGGGCCCAAGGCTATGTGTTTGCCGAACTGATGACGTCACACGCCTCAGGGCGGTGTATTCATCATCCCGGCAAATACTGTAGACGGAGGTCCCGCCTATAAAAAATAGAATGGTTTGGCTTCTCTGCCAGTGTCACATGACACTCGTCGTCATCAATCATGATCCCAACAGCATTGCCCCAAGCAAGCGGTAAATGTACATATATTTTTAAACAGATGAGTGTATTTTCACTTTTACAATGGCTGACCCGGGGGAAAAATTAAGGGGGGCGGAGCCCCTACGCCCTCATGCAGAATCCGCCACTGTGACGGTTGCACTGCCAGTCAATGGCAGTTCAGTCAACATTCAGAGTGGGCCTCTCCACCAAACACTATTCCTCCAGAAAACACAGCACCTAAATTATAACTGACATTATCATGATGGTCGCACCATACAGTACTCAAAAGCCCTAGAGATACGAAATCCTAAGCTGTCAAGCAAGCATTCCTAGATGCAGCTCTAATCACTTGCAACACTCTTTCAACACTCTTGGCCAGATTTACGAAGATGCCAGGCAATGCAGCGCAACATCTCAAGTTGCAATATTGCACTCTCCTCCCCTCTTCCTAGCGCCCGGCACACAATCAGGCTGCCGTGCGCCACGCACACACCTTTGCACCATACTGCAAGGGGGTGTCTGCATGAGTCTAGTATAGGGTTTGTACTGGAAAGGTAGCCTTCCAGTACAAAATACAATGCTTAGACTAACTTTAAGGCTTTTCTTACTTTGTATGTGTGCTGTACAGTGCAACACACATGCAAACTCGGAAAAGAAAGGAGAAATAAAACAGCTGCTTTGAATTTACATTATTTTTTGGGTCAAAACACTGTCTACTATTAGTAGATAGGGTTTTGCATCAGAAAGCATTGGTGGCAATACCGGAAGACCCATGTATCACCCATCCAGCTGGAGCAGAGTAACGCAAAGCAGCACTAAGCGTTACTTTAGGCAATTTTCCAGTGCAAACCAACTTTTGCACTGGAAAGTACATCTAACAAAAAATGTTTCGTTCTGATTCGCATCACTTTTGTGATGCAAACCCAGCACAAAAGGATTGTAAATCTGGTCCTCTGAGTCTCGCAAAAGCCTAAACTTTGGTGGAACATCACTGGTTGCTCCATCAAGCCTGCCTCAGCTTAATGTTAGCTGCGTCTCATGCAAGGTTGCCAGAACTACCAGTCCTCCATACCTATAAAACCAAGAAAGCAAGCCTTCTCCATCAATGCTCCCGGGATAGGGAACAACATCAGAGCTGCAACCCTCCTGCAAGTCAGAAAGGAGCTGAAAATCTCCCACTTCAGAGACTACAACATCGCCACATGATAGGATTCACCAGCCATGAGCACCCTACTTCTTTGTACATGGTCCTGAATCATAAATCAGCCCTCGTACTCTTGTCCAGTACTCCATTACTCTCTTGCTATGTTGACACTCTACAGATTCCTATATATGCATGTGTACCTACTGTCTCCCTAACGATGTGCCAAGGCAGAGAAATTCACTCATATTCCCTGAGCCCCTCAACTACCGTGGCTCCAAATAGCACTCGGGTTTGGGCCCTCCTTACATGAACTGCAACCCTCCTAGTGAAACAGAATGTAGTGCTCTTGGTGTTGTGAGACTCTTTTGTGCTTAACACGTCGACTGTTGTGTAGCGTTATACCTCAATGAATCTTTTTTTTTCCTAATGTCAAGCTTTGCCCTACTATATTTCTCAACAAAAAGCTTTTTCTTTCTCTTATTAAAAACATCATATCTTTTCACATTTGTCAAACATTTATTGCTCTACCCTACTATAAAGATGTAGATACATTAAATCATTTCTTGGCTTCTCCTTAAGTGCTTATTCAGCAAATCATGGCCAGGTTCTAGGTGTACCAAATACCCAAAATGAAGAAAAGATTGAGGCCAAAATGAAAGGGAATAGACACATTGAGGAGTGACTGTGCAGGGTGGCAATATTTTTAAGAAACCTAAAGTTAATTCAATTGAAATAATTGTAGTCAACCCAATGCATTGGATAACAGAATATCAGGTTGGAAAATTTATAGTAGTCCCAAATGAGATGGATAGCTGAAGCAGAGTGGTGTCTTTATCATCAAAGCCAGATGACGTGGCAATAAAATTCAACAACTGCATGGTCCACATTATCAGATGGATGCGGGACAACTGTTTAAAGCTGAATGCCGATAAAACTGAGGTGGTACTATTCAGTAAAAATACCTCTTTCTGGAACACATCTTGGTGGCCAAATGTAGCCGGACACTGTCCATCCCCAGTAAAGAAGGTAAAAAGTCTAGGTGTTCCTCTAGACGATCAGCTGTCCTTGTCAGACCAGGTCAATCTTATTACATCATCCTGTTTCTACATGTTTTTAGATCCTAATTTTTTTTTTACCTTTCATTCTGATGGAGCTAAGGAAAACAGTGATTGTTGCCTTGGTGTTATCAAAGATCGATTATTGCAACGCCATCTATCTAGGTGCAAACAAGATGACCTTACGCAAGTGTCAATCACTTAAAAATGCGGCAGCACGACTACTGCTTAAAATCCCTAAATTCAGTCCAGTGTCCCAAAGTATCTGCATTGGCTGCCGGTCCAGGCGAGGATCCAATTCAAGTCCTTGTGCATTGTTCACAAGACCCTCTATGGGGTTGGATCTGCTTACTTCAGTAATGGCATCAGATGGCATTTTCCACAATGCAATCCTAGGTCATCGACCGCCTCTATGCTGGTCATTCCTAGGGTGGAGACCGTAAAATGGGGTGGAAGAAGCTTTTTCTACTTGGCCTCTAAACTCTGGAACACTCTGCCTTTTATACTGAGAAGCCAAACCAATAGACAGCTGTTTAGAAAATCGCTAAAAACATGGCTGTTTGCTTCCAAGTCCTAGCCTCTGCTCAAGATTTTATGACAGCTCTAGCGCTAAGACGCCTCAGCATACATGCGCTCTACAAAACCTTCATTTCATTTCAGCAAGTTGTTTTTGCATGTTGTTCAACCAAAAATACAACAGATGAGCAAGTTGTCCCAGGAAGAGGTTGACAAAAAGAAGGCGACAGATCAAACTAACACATAGTGTAATCAGAGTGAGCCAGGAAGATGTAATGGGGCAGGGACACTGGAGGAATAAAATCCTCATACCCATACATAGTCTCCCGCCTGAATCGGGCCTATTGGCATGTATGCATAACAGCAGTATTGTTAAAACCAGTGGCGACTGGTGACATTTGAAAGTGGTGAGGCGTAAAAGTTTGGGATAAGTGCCCAGTGGTGAGCATAGCCATCATAACGGGGGCCTGGGTCTCCCCTCGAGAACATTTTGGGAAAAAAGTGCCCAAACGGTGCATTTTCAAGCATATTTGAGAAAGCAAGAAGGTTAATAAAGCAAATGTGAAAGTGAAATAAAGAGATTTCATATGATAATGAAGTAGGTAGCTGCATATTCAGTATTAGCAAAGACCTACTGATACAGGAACTGTGAGGAATTCGCACTGCCTTCCGCCTTTGCTCCAGAGCTCTCAATGGTGGCACTTCAAGTAATCTATGCATCTTATAAAAACATAGATTTCTTCATAGTTTTCCTAGTGCTTTTTATACAACTTTTTCAAATATAACACTTTAATTCTCTCAAGCCACAAAAATGTGATATAATTTGCAGCGTGTGCTATAAACGAAATGATGCGTGCCTTATCTGTGTATGAGAAGAAACATAGGTGCCTCTCGTGCGCTGTGACACTACACCAGGGCACGTCAACCGCACTTGGGGGCAGAGGAGGCCCAGGCCTAGTATGTTGGCACCGCACAATAAGATATTTTATTTGTACAGGGAGGAGCCGTGTGTAAGTTATCCCTCAGGTTCCAAACGTTGACAATTTTATTTAATGCCAACATTCGGATAGGAAAAGGCGGGACAAATTCCCTGCTCTTGTTCCCTTTCCCGCGCTTTGTTCCTGTTCAGGGCGCTGGGCGCCTCCGGAGAAGCTGTGAAGCGACTTCCGCGCTCGAGCGACGCGCCTGCGCACTGCGCTTTCCTCAGGTCCAGTGGAAACGGAGAGCTGAATTTTAATGGCTCCCTGTGGTGACCTTGGCATGGAATTATGGCAAACGGTGAGAAATTCACCTCCAAGTCCCTCCGCCCCTAGAAACCGACCATAAGAAAGGTAGCGTGTAACCTCGAAATTATTAATTTTGATCTTTCCAAATACAAAAACAAAACCCTGCAGTGGTAAAAATGTTCTGCTGCGTGAGGCAGAGAGGGGTCAGTCGAAGTTGGGGAGTACAGCCTGACTCGTCCCGAGGTCTTCAAGGTTTATTATTATCCCAGCAGAGTCGGCATGCCAGAGCCAGGTGCCTCGGCGTGCTATCGCGCACAGTGCAAGGATTCTCAAGAGCAAGACTTGGTGAACATTTTTAACTTTTTACTTGGTTCTCAGCTCTGCTAACAATCAAGGAATGCATTACAGCTGGGAGGTGCTAGCCGAAGCCGGGTAGTAGAAGGGAGGTGATTGAAACAGGGATATTTTCCCTTTGGTAGGGAGAGAGGTCCCGGATTTGCACGGACAGTCCATTTTTTTTGGGCGTATATCCTGGTGTCCCGATAGCTTTCTCCAAATTAAATACATGTCCCGGTTTTGAGACGAGGTCAAGCCAGATAGAGCTCTGCACTTGAAATGCTGCTTATAGAGATGAACCTCTCGTGATAATTCTTTCAGCACGTTGGAATGGCAAGCATTTTTTTGTTTGTTTGTTTTAAAAACACCTGCTCCATTCTCTCAACTTCATTAGGAGAGAAAAGTTAGCAGCTGAGCTCGACATGTAACATGCCACATAGCATGCCTTAGTTTTGTGGCACATGCCATTTTAAAACAAAATTTGAAAACGTTCTTTTATGGCCTGCAAATTAGATATGACTATCAAAATACAAGGACTAAAAGGGTTGCAGCCCTAATCCTGTCGTGACTTAGTCATTGCCATTTTTTGGTGGTGTAAAAGGACATTTAATATGGATTATAACATTTTGATTTAATGTCCTCTGTGATTACCACAAAAATGCCTGTCTAATGTTGTGCAATGAGTATTTCTATTACAGCCCTGCCAAGTACCATGCATCTGGGGTTAGACTAACGCATTTTAGTGTGGTGGTCCACATCACTGCACTAAAATGCATAGTCACGCATTTTAATAGGTCCAAACACACCACCTAAGCACGCTGCCAGGGCCGAGGTGCGAGCTGCGACTTGACCGCGATTAAACTGCGGGCGAGTGCTGTGGGCTGCGACGTGTGCACTGCACACAGTGCTGCAGACGAGTCTTGTTGAGATCTGCACACTTGCTGTGTTAGTAAATTTGACACTTACATACTTGGCTGGGCTCAGCTGATTGATGATTCAAGCTGAGACTCTGACACTCCAGCCATAGAGGCCGTAACAAGTCACGTGGCCTGCCTATATCTTATCCAGAGTCTGCGCAGTTTCAGAATCGTCTCCAGCAGTGTGTACAGGAATCCAGGGGCCAGCGCCTTAATTTGCCTGTTGTTTTTATTCTGGTACCTGGCACCACCCCACCAGTAGTGTTACCATGACATTTTCTGTGTGGTGCCAATGAGCAGATGATTCTATGGCCAAATCTGTGAGTTTTTTTTTATCTTTTGTGCGGCGGCGCCACCAGAGTGGAGCTCTGACGTATCCAGGTCCATTCGGTGCATTCGTGGGCGTGCAGCACCACTGTAGCCAGCTGCCTTCCCGCTTGATATAAGGATACGGTTGGCACAGGCAGGATGTTTTTATTGAAATACTGCCTGCCCCAGGAAGGAATTGCAACTGCCAAGTCCCTCACGCCGGATTGCCAGTGGACAACTTAATTTATGGCCTCCTCGACACGTGCTGCTCTGCTTGTGTGTGTGGGGGTCAGCTGTTTGTGTCCAGTGGTCGGTGAGAGCTTACTGTATCTTTAAAAGGCACATGGCACGGGCCTGCTCTGAACTTGCCAGTGTGCCAAGACATGAGCTCTCAGCAGGGCTTCTACAGTACTGCAGACCGAGGGGAGCATCTGCAACTGAACTCTCCTATCTTCATCAGCAATTGGCCTGAGCAGCTCTCAGCTGTGAGCATGTGCGAGTCCACAGACTGCTGCAGCGATAGCATCAGCCCAATGCAGTAATTTTTTTTCCAAGCACTGCCTTGACTGAGTGAGTTGGTAAGTGAAAGGAAACTCATGATTAATGTTCCCACTTTTGTCTAGTAGCAGTTGCTATAAGGTAGCTCAGAGGGTTAATGTGCGTGCTGCAAAGAACGTGTACTATGCATATAATGTGGATAGCTCAATGGGATACTGCTTTTGTCACAGAAATCCTTTTGTTTCTTGGGGTTCAGCCCCACCTGACGCTGAGCTGGGGTGAGGTGCTGTGCTTACAACATATGGGTTTAAAAGCACCTGCTGCAGAGTTACTTAGTTACTTATGTGTCTATCACTTTTTAGGCAACAATAAAAATGTCAAAGATAACTCTGATGATAAATGTGCCTGTTGCAAAGAAATCAGAGTTGTGTCCATTGGCAGTTTAACTCCTCATAAAGCTCCACAGACGGTTAATATGCCTGCTGCAAAGAAAGTGTACCACCAGCTAATATAGAGTTTCGTGGGTTACTGCTTTTATCACAAGGGGGTACGTTAGTGCCCTTCCATTTCAGCTGCTTTGCAACAGCTTTAAGATCTATTTAGAGTTTCTTGTTGCTCAAATGGCTGTAATTTCTGATATGTATCTATTTCCATTGCTTGATTTTGCTCATGCGAAAGTGTCACTTTAAGTGTCACACATTTGGTCTTGAATGTCACTCATAAGTACACTGAAACCATGAAAATGTCACACATAAGCAATCTGAAACCTTGGCAGCTATGCTATTAGCATGATAGTCATATGCATGTGACATTATCTCTAGCTTTTGTGTTTTTGCGGACCTCAGTTGCACGGTACTGGGGTAAGGATAAAATAGCATGTCATTTTATTGTTACCAAGCGGTAATTTTCCACCAGTGCTGTGAAATTACGAGTAAAACCCCATAATGATTTATTGCATACGTTTACCATCTGCTCTGAGCAAGTGGTAAAGGTATGTGCGTACCTGGTGGTGTGGTACAGGATGAGGGAGGGGTTTAGAGAAGTAAAGTAGAGAAGGGGAAGCATTTTTCAATCAGAAAAAAGTGTAATGAGACTGGGCTGCTAGTGCAGTCAAAGTTTCATGCAATTTTTTTTTATGGCTGGTTTTTACCAACCTTAAACATTTGGTTCTCCTACAACTGGAAAAACTGGATGAGGTAAACCTAACAATTTCTAATCAGGTGGAGCGAAATAAAAGTATGCTTAATAAAGGAAAGAGGGAAAATCGGCTTTCTGTTTTAAGCCACATCTCCAGCCACTGGTGCCATTTCCTGAATATGGAATGGTGGCAGTAGTGACATCACACGCCCTTTAAGCCTCTAATTTAAGAAAGTAACATAAGGTGGCCGTAGCCACCCATGGTGAGCCACTGTACAATTAACTTGAATGGAACTAATTTATTAAGTGAGCAATTATCCTGTAAATGTGACATTGAACCAGCGCCCCTGGGCCTAGACTGGACAGCCATGGCCTCAATAACATGGAAAGTAAAAACACGGTAGCAAGAAAACACATAATGAGGGATTTCACCCCTCATTCAAGAAGAGAAGGATATGCAAACCTAGAAGACGTCCTTCAGAAAATCCAGCTGAAAATAACTCCCCTACCCACCCGGGATTTGACCTCGCACTCCCCGCAGTAATGCAGCTCATGCAAAATTCAGTGTCAAGAAATCTTTACACTCTTGAAAATAAAATATTTCAATATCCAGAGGTGCCTTAGAGCTTGAGGGAAAAGAAGCGCTGTCATTTATATTGGGAGGCAGGGACTTCCAACGTTTTTAAATAGATGATTATTTGTTTTGGATTCTGTGTGAAGAGAAATTGATTGTTACAGCTGGTAATAATGGCTGTTATTTTAAGGGCCTGTATATTTAATGGTGTCACAATGTCGCCTAAATCCCAGTCGGACCTCATAACAATGGGAAGTTCTGAAACTGTTATTGTTAGCAATGCGGTCTTGAGTAGAGCGAACTGGCTTTCTGTTTTTTTTTTTTATTTAGTCTTGTTTAACTGGGTGACTCCTTTAAGAGCATACCACAGGTATTTTGTGCCAAAGCAATGGTCAGGATTATTGACAAAGGACACCCACTGTCCAAAAAAGCCACCCTTTCCCACTATTCGTCCATCCGATTGGGCTTTGTTCCCCAAGAAATGAACGCCAGGCTCAATGCCGACCCAGTCCTTAGCCTCTCTGCTAATATATCAAAGCAGATTGCTAGTCAGCTTGGAACTGCAGCAATATTTAATGAATTGTGATGACGACCGGCAGGGTAGGATTGGTAAGGCTGGCATTCGGTCAATGGGCAATGAGCCGATATCTGAGTTGCAGGCATCTGTGGGCCACTTTTTTGGCCAGCGTGGGGGGCGATTTAGCCTTCGACTGTGTCTGTGTGTTATGATGTCACTTACCTCTGTGCAGCACGTTCCCTCCTCGTGGAGCTTCTTATCTCCTTCCTGCACGTTCTTCCTTCTGTGTTCTATAGAATGTGAGGCTGACGGCACTCGTCAGTTGTTGCTGGATCGTCGAGGTGGTCGGATGCCAGGTTGTGCTATGGAGTAAACTTACCTTTCAAGCATCCAAGTTCCTGTGTGATTTGTTCACGACCCATCACAACAATTTTGGCGACGATCTTATGCCCTCGCGTTCCTGGTGTTCGTGAGCACAATCTGGCGACCCTTTGGCTAGCCCGTTGCTCCTTCCTGCCCTCCACGACGTCGCTGGATGTTCACTACAGCATCTCTTGCAGCTTTTCCTGATCTCCTTGCACCCATTTAAAGGTACTGTTTTGATCTTGTTTGTATTTCGGGCCCAGCGCTGCCGTTTGGATCGCGCGCTTCTGCTTGAGCCCTCTACATTCCAACTCCTTCTGCTTCTCGTCATTGTGTTCGTCACTGGGCCTTGCCGTGTGATCAGTGTGGGCAAGTACTTTGTTGTTGTTGAGGGCGGCGAAAGAAGGAATTTGCGCAGAGTGGCCTTGTACCAGAGAGGTGGGTCGAGTCTTAGGCAAGCTTGTGATGATGAAGGGTGTTCCGGCACCATGTTCACGCCGGACTCTCTCCAGTGGTTTTGACACTTAAATCGGATGGTCGTTTAAGGTTTTGCATTGACCTGAGGTCACTGAATCGTGACATTGTTACTGACACTATTCCCCTCCCAAACATCAACGAGCTGCTGCAATCTGTGGGGGGTGGTAGGTACTTTTCTAAGATAGATTTGAGAAGTGCATACCACCAAATCAGGTTACATCCTGAGTCCAAGCCACTCACTGCCTTTATCACAGTGGAAGGTACTTTCCAATTCACTCGCATGCCGTTCGGCTTAGCCTCGGCTGCGAGTGTCTTTCAGCGAATGATGTCCAACATGTTTGAGGGCTTGGCTGGTGTAGTATACTTCCAGGACGACATTCTCGTGTCTGGGAAGACTGTTGAGGAACACAACGCCATCTTACGACAGGTGTTATGGAAACTAGAACATGCAGACTTAACTGTCAACAAAGAAAATGCGAGTTTTTAACCGAACAGGTTGAGTATTTAGGCTATACCATTTCTAGTGGCAGTATAGCTCCCAAGCGGAATTTGCTAGATGCCATTAAAAATGCTCCGTCCCCCAAGGACAAGGATCAACTCAGGTTCTTTTTGGGCCTCGTTGAATTCTATTCTAAGTTTGTAAGAGGTTTCGCTGACATTTCTGAGCCCCTGAGGAGCCTGTTACGCAAAGGTAATAAGTATGTGTGGGAGAAACTATAAGAAGAATCCTTCCTGAATATCAAAAACGAAATTTGCAATGCTGGCATATTATCTCCCTTCAATTCTGCATGCAAGTCTTTCCTCACTGTCGATGCCAGTCTTACTGGCATTGGTGTGGTATTATCCCAAAATCAGCGTGGGGTAGAAAAAACGATATCCTTTGCCTCTAGGACTCTCACCCAAGCTGAAAGAAATTACTCTGTAATTGAGCGGGAAGCTCTTGCTGCAGCCTGGGGAGTTGAGTATTTTAGGGTATACTTGTGGGGTTCGAGATTTATTTTGAGGACGGACCACAAACCTCTGATGAAGATTTTGTCCGCTGGGGGGGCTAGAAAAGGCTCTGCACGTCTTGCCAGATTCGCCGCCAGGTTGCAAGAATATTTGTACGACATTGAATTCATTCACGGGTGGAAAAATTTGCAGGCTGACTGCTTGTCTCGTATGTTGTTGGACTGGGAGCATGTTGATAAGGACGTTGTGAAGAAGCTTGAGGCCGAGGAAGCTGTGGCCCTCGTGAGTGACGTTTGTGAGTGTTCTCTGGGTGCTTTCTCTAAAGCTCAGTGGATGAGTGAAATGCATTTAGACTCCACTTTGAGGGACGTCATTGTCTTGATTAAAAAGGGTGCTTCCCGGGAAACCATGGTACCTGTTTCTGTTAGACCGTTCTGGAAACTTTTGGACGAATTGTCTGTATCTGGTTCTGATGTAGTCATGAGAGGCGATCGGTTTGTACCTCCTTGTGGTCTGAGATTGCACATATTTAGCTAGCCCACGAAGGTCATTTGGGCCAAGGGATGACCATTAGGAGGATCAAACAAGAGTTTTGGTGGCCTGGGATGGATGACCAAATTAGAAGATGGGTGGAAGCCTGCAATTTTCGCAAGGAGAGTGAGAAAAGACTCAAAGTCAGCAGCCAGAGTGCCTTGGGTCAGATCACCGATCCAGGAAAACCTTGGTATACCATTTGTTTGGATTTTATAGGTCCCCTCTCTGAACTACCGGTGGACATGCAATTTGCTGCTGTTATTATTGATGTTCACTCAAGATGGCTCTTTGTTAAGTTCATGAGGGATGTCACGACCAGGTCTACCATTGAAGTGTTGGAGAAATCGTTCTTAGAGGAGGGTGTCCCTCATATGTTGTTGACTGACAATGGTACACAGTTGACTTCGGGTGAGATGCGCTGTTTCTTGGAAAAGTGTGGAGTAAAACACTTGTGCACCTCTCTCTACAATCACATGGGTAATGGCATGGTGGAGAGGTCTAACAGGTTGGTAAAGGGCACTATCCAACTTGCCTTAGCCAATGGATTATCTCCCAGACGACTCATTGAGGAAATGATTTGGGCCTATCGCACCACAGTGCATAGCGTCACACAAAAGTCTCCCTTCCAGGTAATGAGAGGACGCCTTCCAGGTTCTAGACTAGTACCCACCTGGTTGAAGGATTGGGTGCACTCTGGAGGTGTGTGTGTTCCAGAGTTTGTTTCCTCCAAGTTTGTGGTGGGTGACTGGGTGAAGCTGAAATCTGGCAGAATGAAAGCTGGTTTGAACAAATTTAAGGGGCCTTGCCGTGTGATCAGTGTGGGCAAGTACTTTGTTGTTGTTGAGGGCGGCGAAAGATGGAATTTGCGCAGAGTGGCCTTGTACCAGAGAGGTGGGTCGAGTCTTAGGCAAGCTTGTGATGATGAAGGGTGTTCCGGCGCCATGTTCATGCCGGACTCTCTTTCCAATGATAGTCCTCGTGATCTCAGCACCTCACTCCTTCCTGCCTTGCAGGTTGTGGGTGCGAGTCCGAGGGTCGGTCCGGAGGTTGAGGTTGGTGTTGGGGTTAGAATTCGCAGACCTCCCTTGTATCTTCAGGATTATGTTACTGTTTAATCTCCAGGATTTTGTTACTGTTTAATCTTTTCTTTTCTCTTGTTTTTTTTTGTTAGTTTGTTCTGTTTTCTTTTTCTGTTTTCTAAGGAGGAGGATGTGTTATGATGTCACTTACCTCTGTGCAGCACGTTCCCTCCTCGTGGAGCTTCTTATCTCCTTCCTGCACGTTCTTCCTTCTGTGTTCTATAGAATGTGAGGCTGACGGCACTCGACGGTTGTCAGTTGTTGCTGGATCGTCGAGGTGGTCGGATGCCAGGTTGTGCTATGGAGTAAACTTACCTTTCAAGCATCCAAGTTCCTGTGTGATTTGTTCACGACCCATCACAACACTGTGCTGTTCAGATGGCGCCAGCGCCCCAGTGGGGGCCTGAGCAGGCTTTTTTGGAAGCAGCCGGGCCTCTGTTGTTACCTCCCTTTTACCAACAAGGCAGAGTGTAATTCCCAGTCTCTCGCTGGCCCGGCCCATTAGCCCGGGCCCATTTTTTATCCCAATCCAACCCTGCTGACCGGTTAAAAAAGCCTGTGTGGAAGTGTTGGGAACTGTTGAGCAGTGCACACTGGTGTTCAAGGGACTCCTTCAAATAAGTTTGCTGCCTGCCCCTGTTCTACAAGTACGCGGAACTAGTGGAGCACCTTGAAAAGCATGCTTTATCTGATAGTAATCTCAGGCTGGTTTAATCAACCCGTTAGCAAAACTTAGGGGCCCAATGGCCCATGTCATTCTCTAAACACTAATTGGATGAAAGATTGACTTTCAGTTACACTGCAGATCTCGATCTGTATCCATGTTCGGCCGCTTCAACACACAGCAAGCCAATACATCGTCACGGAAAAGGAATACTTCAGGACAGCTATCAATGTGCCAACAGTGCCAATGTAATTTAACGAGGCACACCTTCCACGACACACGAGTAGCTCACTGTCTGGTCCTGGTCCGTCTCAGAGAGAACACTCATCGTGACTTTGCCTCTAGGCGTGCATGGAACGTCTGACCACCAGCTTGGCCCTCAGTCCCTGTAGTGTCGGGGTATAAACACAGGAGTCAGGAACAGCGTAGATTGCCTCAATAAGTGTTTTATTCAAGAGAATAAGTACAAATGTCAAGGACCCACAGCCAACGCCAGTTGCTCAGGAGAAAGCCCAGAGATTCTGATCTTTCTCCTAGCAACTAGAGAAGGAATGTGGAACGAATGAACACTCTATAATTACAAGGAAAGAAATACTAAAACATTACAACAGTTAATGTAAGCAACATTACAACAATTAATGTAAGCACAATACTACATCACCTTCCCCCTTATAAAAACAAATTAAGATAAATCAAAATCATGAAAACGGGAAGGTAGTCTAAAAATTATTTTGGAAATAGAAGATTCTGACACCAGCGAATCAGTGTAGTGAGAAGAGGGTACAGTCTGAGAAGTAGACGCAGGAGCAGTAGGTCTAACATGTTCAACAGGTATAAAATGTGAATTTTTAGCATCCAGAGACGATGGGATTTCAACATCAACTAAAATATGCGAATCAGTAGACATTTCTTTGGAACATGAATTAGAAACCTTGGATTCAAACAAAATAGAGTCATCCACAAAAGGAGAACCATCAAAAGTGGCGCATGTGATCTGAAATAAATATCCTTTTGAATGTTGGAAATAGGAACAAGCATGTTTTTATTCCACCAACCTCTCCCATGTAAAAGGATAGAACCTTTGCTGACACGCTCAATTTTGCAAGGAGAGGAAAAGATAGATTCTCCCTTAGAAACTCTGACAGGTTTCTTGATAAGAACCCAAGACCCAACCAAGAAATATTTCTCAGAAACATGCTTAGAAGAGTAAAAATTAGCTTTTTGTTGTTTTTGTTTAAATAAAACATTTTTCCTTAATGAGAGGGCATCATAGGAATTAGACTCTGTTTGAAAATCAAGCCATGCAGGTAAAATTTTAGATCTGCATTTTCTGCCCCTCAACAACTCAAAAGGTGAAAAGCCAGTTGTTGAGTGAGGAGTGGAATGATAGGCGTTGATTTTGTCCTTAAGAAAAATATCAACATTAGCTCCTGAAGGAAGGGCAGATTAGATACCTTCTTTTATGAAGCGATTGGCTCTTTCGACAAGTCCATTAGAAGATGGACTGTAAAGAGAAACCTGCAGGTGTTTAATATCAGATTCCAAAACAAAACTCTTCATGAGGGAAGAAGTAAAGTGTGTGCCGTTGTCAGTAACTAATTCTTTAGGGGTACCCTCAAGAGAAATAACATGTCTTAAAAAATGTAAGACAGATTGTGTAGAAGCAGATTCAACAAATGAGAAATAAATCCATTTGGAAAAATAGTCAATGAGAACAATGAGAAACCTATTACAAGATGGAAGAAGGTTAAATGGGCCAGCAAAATCCAGTGCCACTTTAATCCAGGGACCATCTGGTAAAGGAACAGGATGTAGGGGTTCTTTGGATGTTTTCCAATGCTTATCAGAAATGACACATTGAGGACATAAATCAATAAATGAAGAAACCTGGGTGTTCATAGCAGGCCTCCAGTAGTGCTCTCCCGAGATCTGACACGAAGCAGTTGTGCCCAGATGTCCTTGATGTGCCAATTTAATAAGACGTTTTCTAAGATGAAGAGGTGGAATGAATTTCCCATTTCTGGTACAAACTTGATTCTCAATGGAAAGTTCAGGTGAGATTTGAGCAAAAGGTTTCAAGTCATTATGAAGGTTGCGTAAAGGAGGCCAACCAGACTTAATGTAATCCATGACTTTCTTGAGAACTTCATCCCGTGAAAGAGCGTCTAACCAGTCTTTTTCAGAAATTACATCTTTGCAAGGAGAAACAGCATCCAATACAGCAACAACACATTCATAATCATCATTGAGATCAGAGTCAGAAGATAAAGGCATGCGAGATAGACAATCTGCACGATAATTTTTCCCACCCTGAATGTAGTTAATAGTAAAATGGTATTCCTGTAACTTGGAGAGCAAACGCACTAATCTAGAGGAAGCCTTGCCAAGACCGTTCCCCTGAAGTAAAAAGACAAGAGGTTTGTGATCGGTCAAAATTTCAAAAGAACAGCCCCATAGGTAAGTTTTAAACTTCTGGACAGCCCAAACGCAAGCTAGAGCTTCCCTTTCGATGGTGCTGTAGTGTGATTCTGATTGTGAAAGAGCTCTAGAGGCAAAGGCTATGGTGAGTTCTTTGCCTTTAACTTTCTGACCAAAAACTGCACCAATACCCTTCATGCTGGCATCAACGTAAATGAGACAGTCATAACCCGGAACAAAAGGACTGAGAGCAGGGGCAGTGGAGACTAAATGCTTGAGATCAGTGAAAGCATGGTCAATTTCTTCGTTCCAGAGAAATGTAATCCCTTTTTTGAGAAGTTGCCTAAGAGGTTGAACAGCAGTGGCATAGGAGGGAACAAAACGAGCATAAAATTCACAGAGACCAAGAAAAGATCTCAATGAATCTCTATCTGTCGGGACAGGTGCTTTAAGAATGGCTTCAATGTTGCTGAACTTTGGTTTAATACCACTGGGTGTAATAGAATGACCAAGATAGTCCAAGTTTTGTACCAAAAACTTGCACTTTTCAGATTGAATGGTAATCCCCCTGGAAGAGAGAATATTTAAGACTTTATCAAGAACCAACGAATGCTGTTCTTTAGTTTCTGTAAAAACAAGAATGTCATCTTGGAAAGCATGGACATTTTTAAGATTTTTGAATAAATTGTCCATGGCTTTCTGAAAAACACTCGCTGTGGAAGCGAGACCAAAGGGAAGTCTTAAATATTTGAAAGCACCAAAAGGTGTTATGAAAGTGGTGAGCTCTTGTGAAACAGGGGTAAGGGGAATTTGGTGGTATCAATCAATCAATCGGGTTTGTTAAGCGCGACTACTCACCCGTGAGGGTTTCAAGGCGCTGGGGGGGGGGGGGGTGCAGTATCCAATCCATCAAGGAGGGGGTCTGTCGAAGAGCCAGGTTTTGAGGTTTCTTGCGAAGATGGGGAGCGATGTTGTCTGTCTGAGGTGGAGGGGAAGGGCGTTCCAGGCTTTGGCCGTGAGGAAGGAGAAGGAGCGGCCTCCCGATCTGGTCTTTCTGGTGCGTGGGACCACGGCTTAGGAGAGCTGGGCTGATCGTAGGGTCCTTTGGGGTGCGTGGAATTTGAGTCGGCTGTTCAGGTATGCTGGTCCGGTGCCGTGGAGGGCCTTGTGTGCGTAGGTGAGTATCTCGAAGGTGATTCTTGCCGTTCGACAGGGAGCCAGTGGAGTGTGCGCAGGTGCTGGGAGATGTGGCAGTGTTTTGGCAGGCTGAGGATCAGTCTTGCAGCGGCGTTCTGGATGTTCTGTAGCTTGCGGGTGAGGTTTTTGTTTATTCCAGCGTAGAGTGCGTTGCCGTAGTCGAGTCTGCTGGTGACCAGGGCGTGAGTGACGGTCTTTCTGTGTTCAAGGGGGATCCATTTGAAGGTCTTACGAAGGAGGCGGAGGGTGTGGAAGCAGGAAGACGAGACGGAGTTGATCTGGCGGTCCATTTTGAGCTCGGAGTCCAGGATGATTCCCAGGTTGCGTGGGCCGTGGGGGTTGGCGGGTTTCCGAGGGCAGGGGGCCACCAGGTGTCGCTCCAGGCGTCGGGGTTTGGGCCCATGATGAGTACTTCTGTTTTGTTGGTGTTTAGTTGTAGGCAGCTGTTTTTCATCCATTTGGCGACGGCTTCTGTTAGAACTGGGGGTCTCTAGTTGGCAATGGTATACACCTTTGTCCAAATAGGGACCCTTGCTTCTAAGTCAGGGAAAGGGGATTACACACCTGGATAACCCCTGCTCACCCCCTTGGTAGCTTGGCCCGAGCAGGCAGGCTTATCTAAGAGGCAGTGTGTTAAGCATTTGTGAACACATACAGTAATATAGTGAAAACACTACAGATGGACACCACACAGGTTTTATAAAAATAAGTATTCTTTATATAGACTTATCACAAGACCACAAACGACAAAAATCCACAATACTGTACTCAAAATACTCTTAAAAGATGGTGAAGTTACTTAGTTCAAGTTGATGATAAATGCGACACAGTTCTCACAAACAGTACCTTGATGCGTAACGCAAAATAAACAAAAGCCTCGCAGGGAAGGAGATGCGTCGGTTTCCGTACTTCGGGGGATGCGATGCGTCGTGCCTCAATGCTTGCGCAGAGTAGGGGACGTGTCCGTTCCTTACCGGAGGGGAGTAGATGCGTTGATTCTCGTGCTGCGTTCCGGTTGCGATGCGCAAGATGGCGCAGCGATGCGATGCGACACTCAGGTTGTGATGCGATACGATGGCGCCCTTGATGCGACGATGTGAAGACGATGCGTGCCCGCCGAAGGCCGTGCGGCGAACTCTGTACCTTTGGAGCCGCGACAGGCCCTGCGACGCGCTTCTCCGGTGATGCGACGGCGACCCTTGCGGTGGCGACACGCTTCTCCGGTGATGCGACACTCAGCGGCTGTTGATGAAGACACGCTTCTCTGGTGATGCGGCGGCAGCCTCTGCGGCGGCGACACGCTTCTCCGGCGATGCGACGGCAACAGCTACGATGGCGACACGCTTCTTCTCGTTGCGTCGCGCTTCCAGCAACACGCAGGTCTCAGCAGACAGAATCCCCCAGCAAGGGAATTCAGGAGGGAGCTGGTGGTGAAGTCTTTTGGCCCTGAGACTTCAGCAGGAGGCAAGCACAAATTCAAGCCCTTGGAGTAATATTCTGCAAGATGATGAAAGTTCTTTAAAAGTTCCTTCTCCTTTCCTTGGCAATGAAGAAACCACTGCAGGCCAACCCAGCAAACAGCACACTTGGCAGAGGGGCAGTCCAACTCCTGCAGCTTCCTTGGTTCTTCTCCTTGGCAAAAGGGTCGTCTTGTTGTTCCAGAAGTGATCTAAAGTTCTTGGGTCTGGGTCCCAATATTTATACTACTTTTCTCTTTGTTCTCTGAAGGCAGAGAGGCCTTTGCCTAGTCAAAACCAGTTCTGGTCAGTCTTGGAGCACTTTGTTGACAAGACTCCTTCTTTCCTTTCACAGTGTAGGCCAGGGACATCAGACACACCACAGGAGGTGGAGCCAGCATTGTGGAGGGAAGGCACAGCCCTATTCAGGTCCCAGGTGCAACTCCTCCCTCCCATCTGCATGCAGATCTCTCTATTCAGCCCTGTGCTGACTCACCCTGTCTCCTGGCAGCCCCCAGCCCCTGTCACTCAAACTCCAGACAAGGAATACACAACCTAGCAGAGGCAGGCTTGGATAGTTAGGCAAGAAAATACCCACTTTCTAAAAGTGGTATTTTCAAACACAGAATGTTAAAACCAACTTCACTAAAAGATGTATTTTATCATTCTGAGTTCAGGCATACTAAACTCGAATTTCTACCTGGTTCCCTGAGTCAGTTAGGATTATAAGATGTAATAATCTAACTGCCCATTCTGGCCTATGGGGAACAGGTAGCCTTGCAATAGTGAAAAACGAAAATGGCTGTAATTCACTATTAGGACAAGCCACACACATCAGGGCAGGTCCTACCTTTTACTTACAATGCACCCTGCCCTAGGGCCTACCTTAGGGGTGACTAATATGCAGAAAAGGGAAGGTTTAGGGACTGGTAAGTGGGTGCACTTGCCAAGTCGACATGGCAGTCAGACTGCACACAGGCTCGGCAATGGCAGGCCTGAGACACACTTTACAAGCTGCTTCTGTGGGTGGCACAACCAGTGCTGCAAGCCCACCAGCAGCATTTGATTTACAAGCCCTGGGCACACCAGGTGCACTATACTAGGGGCTGACAAGTAAATCAAATGATCCAATCATGGAGTCACTAATCAATGTATCAATTTACCATAGGGAGCACTTGCACTGTGGCACTGAATAGCAGTGGCACAGTGCCCAAAGCATCTAAAGCCAGCAAACAGATCAAAAACAGAGGAGGCAATCAGAAAAAAAATGGAAGGGAGACTCACGCCAATGATACCAGGTCTAACACGTTTCCCCTCCAGCTGAAATGTGGGGAGAACTACCCTTCCCCTAGGGAGTCCTCTTCACTAAGGCAGAAAATCTGGACAGACCATCAGCATTGGCGTGTTCTGTACCAGGGCGGTGTTCCACCGTGAAGTCCATACCCTGTAGGGAAATGGACCACCTCAACAACTTTGGGTTCTCACCCCTCATCTGCATCAGCCATTTGAGGGGCCTGTGGTCGGTCTGAACCAGGAAGTGAGTCCCAAACAAGTATGGTCTCAACTTCTTCAGTGCCCAGACCACAGCAAATGCCTCACGCTCAATTGCACTCCACCTCTGTTCCCGTGGAAGTAACCTCCTACTGATGAAGGCAACAGGTTGGTCTAGGCCTTCCTCATTAATCTGTGATAGAACAGCCCCCACACCATGCTCTGAAGCGTCTGTTTGAACAATGAATTATTTCGAGAAGTTGGGCGCCTGAAGCACGGGTGCTGTGCACATGGCAGTCTTCAGGGCGTCAAAAGCCTTCTGACAGGTGTCAGTCCAGTTCACTTTCTTGGGCTGCTTCCTGGAAGTCAGCTCAGTCAAGGGTGCAACAATGTTGCCATACCCCTTGACAAACCTCCTGTAGTACCCTGTGAGTCCTAAAAAGGCTCTCACCTGTGTCTGAGTCTTTGGGGGTTCCCATGCCAGGATGGTATCAATCTTGGGTTGTAGGGGCGCCACCTGGCCGCTTCCTACCTGGTGCCCCAAGTACACCACAGAACCCTGCCCAATCTGGCACTTACTCGCCTTGATTGTGAGGCCTGCCTTCCGCAGCGCCATCAACACTTCCCAGAGGTGGCGCAGATGTTCTTCCCAAGTGGAACTAAACACCGCAATGTCATCCAGGTAGGCGGCACTGAAATCTTCCAGTCCGTCCAACACCTGGTTGACCAACCTCTGAAAGGTGGCTGGGGCATTCTTCATCCCAAAGGGCATAACCCGGAATTGGTAGTGCCCATCTGGTGTGGAGAATGCTGACCTCTCCTTGGCCCCATCAGTTAAGGCAATCTGCCAGTACCCAGACGTCAAATCAAACGTGCTGAGGTACCGGGCAGCTCCCAACCGATCAATGAGCTCATCAGCTCTGGGGATGGGGTGCGCGTCAGTCCTGGTGACTGAATTGAGTCCTCGGTAGTCCACACAGAACCGGAGTTCGGGTGTGGCACCAGGCGCGGCAGCCTTTGGGACCAAAACCACTGGGCTGGCCCAAGGACTGTTAGAGGACTCAATCACCCCTAAGGCAAACATCTTGGAGACCTCCTCCTTAATGTAAGCTCTGACCCTGTCAGTCACTCTGTAAGCCTTGTGCTTCACAGGAGGACTGTCCCCAGTGTCCACATCATGGACGCACCACTCAGTGACACTAGGAACCAGGGAGAACAAATCAGGGAATTGCCCCAGGAGTTGGCGACAATCTTGCTGCTGTTCAGGGGTCAGTGTGGCAGAGAGGCCAACCCCATCCACTGACCCATCTTGCTCCGCTGCAGACAGGAGGTCAGGAAGAGGCTCAGTCTCCTCCTCCATTCCATCATCTGTCGCTAGGAGCATGCCCACCTCGGACCTCTCTAAGTGGGGCTTCAGGCGGTTAACATGCAGGACCCGCAAAGGGTTCCTGGGAGACCGCAAGTTCACCAGATAGGTGACATCACTCTTGCGCTCCACCACCTCAAATGGACCGGTCCACCTGTCCTGGAGCGCACAGGGCTCGACAGGGGCCATGACCCAAACTTTCTGTCCAGGCTGAAGCTCAATCAGAGTGGCATTCTGATCGTACCACCGCTTCATCTCTTCCTGGCTGGCTTCCAGGTTCGCCTGAGCGAGTTCTCTGAAACGCCGAGTCTGGTTCCTGAAGGCCAGCATGTAGCTATATACATCCTGGGGAGGTTTCCTGGGAGATTGCTCCCAGCCTTCCTTGACCAGACTCAAAGGTCCTCTTACCGGGTGACCATACAGCAGCTCAAAGGGGCTGAACCCTAAGGACTTCTGAGGCACCTCACGGTAAGCAAACAACAGGCATGGCAAGAGGACGTCCCACTTACGCCTCATAGGTTCCTCAAGACCTATAATCATGCCCTTAAGGGTCCGGTTGAATCTCTCAACCAGCCCATTACCTTGGGGGTGGTAAGGAGTGGTGAACTTATAGGTAACACCACACTCCTTCCACAGGGACTTCATATAGTTAGATATGAAGATGGTACCACGGTCTGACACCACCTCTCGGGGGAACCCCACACGGGGAAAAAACCCCCATCAGTGCACGTCCCACCACGGGGGCCGTCACTGTCCTGAGAGGGACGGCTTCCGGGTACCGGGTAGCATGGTCCACCAAGACCAGGATAAACCTGTTGCCCATGGCTGTCTTGGGGTCCAGTGGCCCCACAATGTCAATGCCCACCCGTTCAAAGGGGGTACTGACTACAGGGAAAGGTTGGAGAGGAGCCTTGTGCTTCCTTCCACTTTTCCCACTTGCCTGGCAAGTTTGGCAGGTCCTACAATGAGTATCTGAACTCTTGCGCATCTGGGGCCAATGAAAATGGGAAACAAGCCTTTTAAAGGTCTTGTTCTGCCCCAGATGTCCAGCTAAAGGAACGTCATGAGCCAAACCCAGTAGGAAGGCTCTGAAGCGCTGGGGTACCACCAGCACACGGGCTGACCCAGGCTCAGCAACCTTAGGCTCGCTATACAGGAGGTCGTTCTCCCAGTAGATCCAATGTGATCCAGACTGATCACCTGCTGCCTGGTTTGTGGCCTGTTGCCTCAAACCCTCCATAGAAGGGCACTTCCTTTGCGCCTCACAAAATTCCTCCCTGGAGGGACCTCCTTCTTGCTGCCAATGGGTCAGCTCAGGCAGGTCTCCCAGTTCAGCAACTTGTTCCCCTGTAGGTTCCAGGGCATCCCCCTCAAGGTCTGCCTCCTCCTGGACCGTGGGAACTATGGGGGCTGGTTTCCCACGCCCCTACCTCTTCTCTTTAAGGCAGGGGTCTGGGCCATATTTTCAGGCTCCAGAACCTCTTGATCACCCTTACTGGCTGCCATGGACCGCGTGGTTACACACGCCCACTCAGGCAGACCCAACATCTCTAAATGAGACCTTCTCTCCACCTTAGCCCAAGGGGAGTCCTCTAAATCATTGCCCAACAGACAGTCAACAGGCATGGCTGGCCTCACAGCAACTTGGAGAGGACCTGAGACCCCCCCCACTCAAAGGGAACTTGAGCCAGCTCACACTGGCTCTGTGAGTTGTCTGCAGCAACAACAGGGAAGAATGCATGGGGGACAACCTGCTCTTTGGACACCAACCGACAACTGACAGCTGTCACACTTGCACCGGTGTCTCTTAGAGCTTCCACCGTATGGCCATTGATGGTCACCCACTGCCTGTACTTTTTAGTGTTATCAGGCAGCTGAGTTTTAGGGACCATCTCAAAGTCTCCTAATGAGACAAGGGACATCTCTGCGGGATCCCACCCACCTTGGGCACCCATCTCCTCCCCCCCAGGGCTACACTGGCAATCTGACAGGGTGGTGCACGGGGTGGTGCTTTGGGATCTCTCATGGGACATTGAGGATCATACCAACGGTGGCCCAATTGACCACACGTAAAACATTTACAGGGGCCCCTCTGAACAGGTTTACCTGTCGGGGCCTCTTGCTTCTTCTCAGGGGGAGGCTGGGAACCCTTCCCTTGGGAATTACTTTGGGGCCCTTTTTGGAACTCCCTCTGTTTACCCTTGTCCCCCCCACTCTTCTGCTGGGGACCCTGCCCACCTTTGGCGGAGTCTCCCACATGACCCTTGTGGACCCGGGTGCTTACCCAGCGGTCCGCCTCCTCAGCAAGTTTCCTAGGGTTAGTGAACTTGCTATCAATAAGGTGCTGGCGTAGCTCTGGAAAACAGTTAGCAGACAAGTGCTCCCATGCAAATAAATCATAGAGAGCTTCAAAAGTATCTACTTGGCTACCCTTCACCCAACCATCCATAGCTCTGCAAAAGAAAGACTGATATTCCACCCAGGTAGTTGCCTCCAGTTTCTTACAATTTCTGAACCTCTGTCTATAGAGTTCTGCGGTCAAACCATACCTTGTCATCAGCGCTTCCTTCATATGGGCATAAGACATCCTATTCTCACTGGGCAGGTTTAACAAGGTATCCCTCCCATCACTCACAAAGCGGCCCCACAACCCTGCTCCCCAATCCTTCTCAGGGACCCGGTGGGCCAACATTGCTATCTCATAGGCTGCAAACCACTGCCCAATATCTTCCTGTCTGTGAAACTCTTTGATGACATCTTTGGGAATATAAACTTTACCTTCTGCAGGCACAGATGGTGTGCTGCCACCAGAGGGGTTGATTCCTAAGCCCTGCGCTTTCAGCTCCAACTCCCTCAACATTCTCTCATGTTCCAACCTCATTTTCTGTCTTTCCAAGGTCACCCTGCTATTTTCTAGGTCCCTCTGACCCTCCATTTTGAGCCTTGCCATCTCCAGCTTGTGCACCCTATTTCTCTCCCTGTCCTCCAACTCTCTTTGGGACAGGCCTTTGGAAGAGACACTACTGCCAGGCGGGGACGGCGCACCTGCCCTGACTGGAACAAATGAACCATCCATGTGCCCCTCTGCATCCCCGACTGGCTCCACCACCAGTCCAGGGGCATTTCTTGCTTCTACCCAGGCCCTCAGCGCCTTTTGGTACTCCTCCTTCTTGGAGATACCTTGGGTAGCAACTTTCAATTTTTTGCAAAGGTGCTTGAGCTGTTTCAAATTGTAGGTTTCCACCCTCTCTTCCTCAAGCTCCAGATCCATAGAGGCAACAGATGCTGGTCTGCTCATGGCAGTAAGACTTGGCAGTTCTCAGAAAAAAAAATAACAGTCCAAGGAAAAAATTCTACCAAAAAGGTATGTGGTTGCGTTTGGTCTGCACTCACTAGTAGTGTACACCAATCACTGTATATGAGTCACAAATGCAAAGTTCAAATCCTCACCGCTGACCACCAATGTTAGAACTGGGGGTCTCTAGTTGGCAATGGTATACACCTTTGTCCAAATAGGGACCCTTGCTTCTAAGTCAGGGAAAGGGGATTACACACCTGGATAACCCCTGCTCACCCCCTTGGTAGCTTGGCCCGAGCAGGCAGGCTTATCTAAGAGGCAGTGTGTTAAGCATTTGTGAACACATACAGTAATATAGTGAAAACACTACAGATGGACACCACACAGGTTTTATAAAAATAAGTATTCTTTATATAGACTTATCACAAGACCACAAACGACAAAAATCCACAATACTGTACTCAAAATACTCTTAAAAGATGGTGAAGTTACTTTGTTCAAGTTGATGATAAATGCGACACAGTTCTCACAAACAGTACCTTGATGCGTAACGCAAAATAAACAAAAGGCTCGCAGGGAAGGAGATGCGTCGGTTTCCGTACTTCGGGGGATGCGATGCGTTTTGCCTCAATGCTTGCGCAGAGTAGGGGACGTGTCCGTTCCTTACCGGAGGGGAGTAGATGCGTTGATTCTCGTGCTGCGTTCCGGTTGCGATGAGCAAGATGGCGCAGCGATGCGACACTCAGGTTGTGATGCGATACGATGGCGCCCTTGATGCGACGATGTGAAGACGATGCGTGCACGACGAAGGCCGTGCGGCGAATTCTGTACCTTTGGAGCCGCGACAGGCCCTGCGACGCGCTTCTCCGGTGATGCGACGGCGACCCTTGCGGTGGCGACACGCTTCTCCGGTGATGCGACACTCAGCGGCTGTTGATGAAGACACGCTTCTCTGGTGATGCGGCGGTAGCCTCTGCGGCGGCGACACGCTTCTCCGGCGATGCGACGGCAACAGCTACAATGGCGACACGCTTCTTCTCGTTGCGTCGCGCTTCCAGCGACACGCAGGTCTCAGCAGACAGAATCCCCCAGCAAGGGAATTCAGGAGGGAGCTGGTGGTGAAGTCTTTTGGCCCTGAGACTTCAGCAGGAGGCAAGCACAAATTCAAGCCCTTGGAGTAATATTCTGCAAGATGATGAAAGTTTTTTAAAAGTTCCTTCTCCTTTCCTTGGCAATGAAGAAACCACTGCAGGCCAACCCAGCAAACAGCACACTTGGCAGAGGGGCAGTCCAACTCCTGCAGCTTCCTTGGTTCTTCTCCTTGGCAAAAGGGTCGTCTTGTTGTTCCAGAAGTGATCTAAAGTTCTTGGGTCTGGGTCCCAATATTTATACTACTTTTCTCTTTGTTCTCTGAAGGCAGAGAGGCCTTTGCCTAGTCAAAACCAGTTCTGGTCAGTCTTGGAGCACTTTGTTGACAAGACTCCTTCTTTCCTTTCACAGTGTAGGCCAGGGACATCAGACACACCACAGGAGGTGGAGCCAGCATTGTGGAGGGAAGACACAGCCCTATTCAGGTCCCAGGTGCAACTCCTCCCTCCCATCTGCATGCAGATCTCTCTATTCAGCCCTGTGCTGACTCACCCTGTCTCCTGGCAGCCCCCAGCCCCTGTCCCTCAAACTCCAGACAAGGAATACACAACCTAGCCGAGGCAGGCTTGGATAGTTAGGCAAGAACATATCCACTTTCTAAAAGTGGTATTTTCAAACACAGAATGTTAAAACCAACTTCACTAAAATATGTATTTTATCATTCTGAGTTCAGGCATACTAAACTCGAATTTCTACCTGGTTCCCTGAGTCAGTTAGGATTATAAGATGTAATAATCTAACTGCCCATTCTGGCCTATGGGGAACATGTAGCCTTGCAATAGTGAAAAACGAAAATGGCTGTAATTCACTATTAGGACATGCCACACACATCAGGGCAGGTCCTACCTTTTACTTACAATGCACCCTGCCCTAGGGCCTACCTTAGGGGTGACTAATATGCAGAAAAGGAAAGGTTTAGGGACTGGTAAGTGGGTGCACTTGCCAAGTCGACATGGCAGTCAGACTGCACACAGGCTCTGCATTGGCAGGCCTGAGACACACTTTACAAGCTGCTTCTGTGGGTGGCACAACCAGTGCTGCAAGCCCACCAGCAGCATTTGATTTACAAGCCCTGGGCACACCTGGTGCACTATACTAGGGGCTGACAAGTAAATCAAATGATCCAATCATGGAGTCACTAATCAATGTATCAATTTACCATAGGGAGCACTTGCACTGTGGCACTGAATAGCAGTGGCACAGTGCCCAAAGCATCTAAAGCCAGCAAACAGATCAAAAACAGAGGAGGCAATCAGAAAAAAAATGGAAGGGAGACTCACGCCAATGATACCAGGTCTAACAGCTTCCATGCCTTCTCGAAAGTTGTGTCTGGCGGTGTTGGGTTCGTTGGATAGGGAGAGGATGAGTTGGATGTCGTATGCAGAATGCAGGTCGATGGTGGAAAAGTACTTAGCCTCACCAATATTAGCCAACATTTCTTGAATGTGTGGAAGAGGATGGCAGTCAACCAAGATATTGCGATTAAGGGATCTCAAGTCCACACATAGACGAAGGGAACCATTTTTTTTTAGCTAAAATGATGGGAGAAACCCATTCTGAGGAGTCAGTAGGGGTGATGATACGCTCCTCAGTGAGTTTGTCAAATAGAGTCTTCAATTCTGAACGAACAGTGATGGGAACAGGTCTGACTATGTATTACAGGTGTAGCCTTTTTTTAAAGTTTAATTTCATGTTCAAACCCTTGAATGGTACCAATACCATCCTTAAAAACATTGGGAAACTTGTGCATGAGATCAGAAACAATGTTATCAGAAACATCAGAAAGAGACAAGATGGGTATCTCTCCCAAAACAATGGGATTTTTGTGACCAGGTTTGAGATATATACCCAACTTGGCTAAATCCATCCAGCTGACAAGGTCTTTGCCATTAATGGCGACATAACTCTTGGTATGTACAGACCTCCCCAAAATGCTTAAATCTTCAAAGAAAAAACCCAAGAGATCAATCTCTTTATCACCAAAAGCTTTGGGACAAATATCAGGGGAAATAAGTTGAACAGAAGAAGACCACAAATCATGAAAAGTTTTATCAGCTAAAACAGTTATGGGAGCACCTGAATCTGCCATAACATTTAAACTTTTGTTACCAATATAAGCTTGACAATAAGGGCCTTCAATTTTGCTTAAGGTTTGACCATCATCAACAGTGAGTAAAAGATTTGACATCCTGTGAGCACAATCATTAACGTTGCTATCAACATTTTGTACAGGAATTTGAGATTTTAAAACATCTTTAGATTGTAATTCAAGTGCATGAATGGTAGATCTGCGAACTAGACCTTGCGATCTACACACAGTGTGAAAATGTCCTAATTTCTTACAAATAATACATTTCTTACCAATTGCAGGACATTTGGGATTATTACCGATGTGTGTTTTAGAACCACACCGATAACAGAAAGATTGTTTTTTTAAATCTTTGGTATCTTTAGAAAATTTGACTGCCGCAATGGTGGAGTCATCATTAACCATAGAAACAGTAGGCTGAAATTGACAAGAAGCAAGAGCTTGTGAGGTTAAAATAGAACGCTCAATGCTTTTGGCAATGTCTATAACTTCAGATAGTGAAGGATTACGGCAGGTAAGCAGACGTTCCTGCATTTTTTTTTAAAAACAATTAAAAACAAATTGATCCCTGATGTAGGTATCAACAGAATTTTCAAATTCGCAAGTGGAAGCTAAGACACGTAAATCAGCAATAAATTCCTCCACAGTTTCATCACTGGTTTGTTTACGCATGACAAAGCTGTGTCTTTCTAATAATACACTTATTTCGGCTCAGCCTTACCTTCCTCCTGCTGCATGGTGACTCCTCCCTTCGCTTCAGTTCACTGTGACGTCTGCGGCTTGCTTCTTGTTGCTCGGCGTGTTTGGTGCACAGTGACGCCGGGAGCCATCCGGCGCGGCGTCACCAGTGCGTGCCGCCATCTTGAGTTTGGCGTGTTTCTTCAGGTCATCTGCAATCTCCAACATACCTCGCGCTTTGCCAACCACGATGTCATTGCTGTTTCTATAAAGTTTTCGTGAAGAGGTCTCCCGCGCGGTCTCCCTGTCGCGCCTTCTTCAGCTTCAGTGTTTTTCTCCCACACGTGGATTTGTTTCAAAGACATCGGATCGCCGTAGCGGATCATCATATTTCACTGCAGGTACTGTTTCCCTTTGGTTTTGTAAACCTGCTGCCCCTCCTACATTGATCTTTGAGTCAAGTCTTCTCTTATTTTAAGCATCACGAGGATCTGCTGCGTTCCTCTGGGAGTCAAGTATCGCTTTGGGTGCGTTTCCTGTTAATGGAACCTTGCATTTTTAATTTTTTTTTTAAATCCTGCATTTTTCAACCTTATCACTATTGGCACACTCAAAGTACTGGACTTTCACTTTTCTACTGTGCCATCTAGTACTTTAACTTTGCCTGCTGCGCTACAAAGATTCACCCTGCTACGCTACAAGGATTCACAAATATTCTGCGTCAACTTGCAATTTGCATTAACATTTATTCTCCTACATTGTTTTGCTTCATTCCGATATCTCTGTAAGGGCTGGTGTTCTGCGCAGTTTATTTCTACATAACTGCTTGCTGTTTCTCTTACATGCTTTTGTTTCTTTTCTAGGGAACCTTTCTTTATGTGATGTTATTGTTCTGGTGGTTCCCTACCTTCTGCTTTTGCTGCATGTTGCATTGTACTGTGTGGTGCCTGCCCACACCTTTCCTGTGCTTGGAATAGTTCTACAGTTCCTGCGTTTTTACATTTATAACGTGTGGTATTTTACGCCACACCTACTTCTAAAGTTCCTGCGTTTTGCACTGTACTGTGTGGCATTTCCTACCACACCTAGTTTGCTATTCCTACATATTACACTGTACTGTGTGGTATTTTACGCCATACCTTGAGTTTTACTGTGTGGTATTTTACGCCACACCTTGCGTTGTATTGTGTGGTATTTTCTACCACACCTAGTTTTACTGTTTCTACATATTACATTGTACTGTGTGGTATCCTCCACCACATCTAGTTCTACTGTTTATATATATATTGCATTGTATTTATTACTTATGCTGTTTCTACATATTGCATTGTACAGTGTGGTATCTTCCACCACACCTAGTTTTACTGTTTCTACATATTACATTGTACTGTGTGGTATCCTCCACCACATCTAGTTCTGCTGTTCATATATATTGCATAGTACCGTGTGGTACTTTCCACCACACCTAGTTTTACTGTTTCTACATATTACATTGTACTGTGTGGTATTTCCCACCACACCTAGTTGTGCTGTTCCTACATATTGCATTTTACCATGCAGTATTTTCCGCCATATCCAATGTTGTTTTTCCTACACTTTGCATTCTTCGTGTGGTGCTTAACCACACCCTCCACCCAACCTGTTCTGGGGAAGTTCTATGGTGTAGCTCACCTCTCCATTTTCACCCCTTTCCTACCTCTGTGAGCTCAACACCTTTTTATTTGCTGTGTTCTGGGGACTTTTCCCAATGATACTGCTTGTGTGAACGACACCGATCATTTCGCTTTTTCTGTCTGCGGCTGTCTTCCACCCGTTTACTGTTCTCTTTCCTTCATTGCTTTGTTCTCTCCTTCACCTTGTTGCTGGTACTCTTGTACTTTCTTCGTGTTTGCCTGGCCAGCTTGCATGTTCCTAGTACCTGGGTTTGTTTGTTGCTTGTGGTGTGGGAGTGTGTGGATTGTGTTTTTGGGAGAAAGGGAGATGGTGCGTGAGTGAGTCTTTCGTGCTTCCTGTCTTTCCTGTTACTCCCCACCCACTCATTCCTTTTCCATCTGTATTTCCTACTTTCCCACCTTCAATTTTATGCCATGTTTCAGTATCAATTTTCATGCCATGTTTCAAGATGCTTTCGCCTCATTTATTTCTGCAACTTTTATTATGCCTCCTGAGAGTTCCTTCCTTCCCATTGTAAAGGAGGGAGATGTTGTAGTATGCTGCTCTGTAAAGGAGGGAGATGTTGTAGTATGCTGCTCAGCCTGGATGACTCTGTGTGAGAATGTTGGCGTGTGGAATGTTGGAGTGCTTGAGTCAGTTGGCGACGGGCTGAGCAGCATAGAGGCTGCTCCTGGTGGGGCTCATTCTTTGTACAACTTACTACTTAAATAAACCTACATGAAAACTACCTCGGCTGGACTACCCATCTTATTATTACAGACCCACAGCCAACACCAGTTGCTCAGGAGAAAGCCCAGAGATTCTGATCTTTCTCCTAGCAACTAGAGAAGGAATGTGGAACGAATGAACACTCTATAATTACAAGGAAAGAAATACTAAAACATTACAACAGTTAATGTAAGCAACATTACAACAATTAATGTAAGCACATTGCTACAGTCCCACCCCTGCGACTCCTGAGTTAGTCTGGATGCTGCTCCCTTGCTGTTTATGTTAGGAAACAGCATGAGAGCAGCGCAATGATTGGCACAGTCAGGTGCTGCCAACGCTCCTTAGGCGACTAGGGGGCTGTGGCAGCAATCCCCGGGGCTCCTACAATGCGCAGATAGGCGAGTGTTTAAGTGCGTATGTCGGGCTGGTCAGAGCAAGGCACCCGTCCAACCCGACATTTGCACTTTACCCCAAGGAGCCTGTCAATCATCAAGCTCCCTGTCTCCCCCACTCACGTTTGCCCTCCGCATTATCCTGTAATAAAAGTAAACTTTGCTGAGCAATTCCATGCACACGTGTCTAAAATTTTTTTTTATAGAAACTAATTCACTCAGTAAAGTAAACATTTAATATGGGGCCCGCCCGCTGTCTGGGAACAATAATACTAACGGGGGCGATGCCCCCTCGCTCCAATAAAGAAACTGCCGCTGATTAAAACCTTTTCAAGCTAAATGGTAGTGGTGAGGGTCAGTACAAATTATGTTATGTTATGTGTATTTGTAAAGTTGCCCACAATAGTATCCTGGTGCTCAACTTGTGTGTGTGTCTAGTCCTGCCTATGGTAGGTTGGTTATTTGAAAAGTCAGGCCTTTTAGCTTCTTGTGGAATTCAAGAAGAGAGGAGGAGGCACAGATGTGGAGTGGGCGGCCCTTAGCTTTCTGTATGGAACTTTCAAAACATCAAGGTTGGGAATGGGGTGGCGTTAATGCACAGTTATATGTAAGGGAATAGTTTACTATGTTTGTAGGACCCTTTTGTCTGGACATCAAACTCATTATCTTTTGAGCTTGTTGATTTTTTATTGTTTCCTGCATCCCTGACACATAGCATGCCAAGGGCCTGATTTATATACTGATGGACAGCCCGTTGTTCTGCCATGGCGAGAGATCGATTTAGGGTGTTCTGCATGTGCACAATTCTGTGACTTTTACACACAGAAGTAAAAATACTTACAGCAGGCAGTTCTTATGCATGAGGTTGATAGGACCCAGAGTTTAGATGAGCCAGTGTCAAAGGCCAGAGTGAACTCCTGGGCAGGTGCCCCAATAGAGATCACTCCAAAATATGAAACCTATTGAAAAAAAGAAGTAAAGTGAGGCATAGTTGTTACATTAAACGTAAAAGCTCTTGTCTCTAACTGTCGCCCAATTGCCTTGGCTTTCACACATCAGCCACTATTTACCTGGTTACAAATAGTTTGAAAACTACCGAAACAAATATTGTTTTTTCATTGATAACTACTGATTGCCCCTTAATAGATGTCCAACTTGGATTATCAGTGTCTGGCTATTTCTCTGGAGGAGTATTCCTTGATCATTCTCATGGGTGCTACCTGTATGATCATAGTAACCCTAGAATGTTCGCTGAGCTACTGTTGTATCTTGGGTTTTGTAGTTGGGGCATTCTCAGACTGTTGTTTCTCGTGCATGTTGCCGTGCCTTGTAGCATGCAGGAAACATGTGTTCTGTGTATCATCTGCATCTTCTGAACACCGTTCCAAGTTCTGTTCTCCTGCGGTCTGTCCTACGGTTGCCAGTTTGGCCAGTCAGTTGCAGGACAGCAGAGTTGGAGGGACGCTGGAGGATGGACTCTGTTGTCGAACCTAATTTCAAATAAACTTCATTTTGTGGATTACCTTTGGATCAGGGTGCTTTATGTCTGACGTTACCTGCTACATATTTGGCGACAAGTTGGTTTTTGCTTTTTTTCTGAGCAACAGGAGCCCACCAACAGCATTTTCTGGGCAATACTGGATTGTCACAGTTGGATTAGTCTAGTGTAGCTGCCCAAGCAGGATTCAGGCTGCCAAATTCGGCAAGGATGTACGCCGAAAAAGATCCAGAATTTCGTTATTGATGCCTGAAATGACATCGGTGTTGGCACCAGTCAGGAGTTAGCCTATCATTTTTGGCCAACCAGCGAGCAACATTCTGCAGATGTGTCATCCAGGTGAGTGTCTTTGCCATTGCTGACGTGTCTGCCTGGACAGCGTGAGGTACACGTCAGTATGGGTACCCTGTGCGTGCTGCCCTATTTGTTTTTCTGACCTGTTCCGACACACTGAAGGAAGCATCAGACTCCGTGCTTAGTAACGAGTGCTCTTTGAGGCTGGGCAGGTAATGGTATTTCTTCATATTTTTGCTAATACCTGTACCTTACTGATTGCAAACTTGGATCTAGTTTATCAGACTGTTATTCTTGTTAATTGGGAATTTGGCAGATAACATTGACTATGTCGGGAGGTGGTAATGTGCAGCAACGTCGTGGCTGCGCCTTCTCTATTTAAATATGTGTAATAAATAAATGTTCTTCAATCTTTAATTACTGGTTCTTTACGAAAGTAGGACAGTTCTCTGATTCTTTCAAGCCCTCTGGCATCTCCTGTGACTGAAATAAAACACTGCTGTGTGATTCACTCTAACATCCAAAGTGACCTGATTCCCCCTGAAAAACTCACAAAAATAAAGAAACAAAGTTACTGACAGTGGCGGTGCGTCCATTAGGGCGCTGGGGCGTTGCCCCACAAGCCGCCCGCGCCCGCAGCTCCCTCGGCGTCTGTGAACTTAAGTAAACTGACTCAGTTTACTTAAGTTCAGAGACGCCAAGGGAGAACTGACAATCATGTCAGTCAGCATGACGTCGGACCGCCCACCCCCTTCAGAGTCTGAAGGGGGTGGGCGGTCCGGCGTCATGTTGACTGACATGCATGATGTATTGTCAGACCAGGGGCAGGCAGCACCACAAGTGCGCATGACTGGTGAAGGTCGGTGAATTTTTCCGCCGTGCCCAGTCATGCGCACTAGTGTCTGCTCTGGCTGGCGCATGCCCATTAGGAGAGCGAGGGTTGATCAAAGGCTCAACCCTCGGTCTCCTAATGGGCAGGCGGGTGGTGAGTAACCCTGCTCTAAGCCAATCCTGGCGCTGCTGGAGCAGCGCCAGTATTGGCTAAGGGGTTGCCACTCCAGTGAAGGAGCCAAGGGCCCAGCAGAGGCGGCGCGGACCGGCGGTCAGGTAAGTTTTCTTTCTTTTTATTTTTTTATTTTAATTCCCCGGCCCCCACCCCCGCGAGACCCCCCCACCCCCCGCAATCCCCCCTCCCGAGTATTGCGATGCGAGCCGCGACTGAGTTTAGTGACTGTTACCCAGCGAAATTCCCCACGCTCTTGACTTCGTTGGATGAGAAGAGCCGAAATAACCTCCATGTCAGCGTATTTATGTACGCTTTGATCATTCTTTTGATTACCGTTGGTTAATGCTGTACACATAAAGCCATCCCTGCATGCATCATCTCAGCACGAGCGCCTACATGTGCAGCTTGGAACATGTGAAGGTTCTCTCCGAAGTCATGCCTTGCACGTATGCACACAGCATGTGAAGCCATCCCGCGCACATCTTCTCAGAGCAACAAGTCTACTTTGTGCAGCTGTGTGTGTGATTAAGGCTTTCTCTTCATGGTGCATCATCATCTCGCTGACGCCGATGCTGTTTGGAGTGTGTGGGGGCTGACTGTAATAATATCCAGGGGTTAGGAGTGTGTGTGTGTTTGGGGGATAGGCTGGGGGTGGGAGGCTGACTAATAATATCCCGGAGTTAGGAGTGGGGGGTTCTTACAATAAAAATATCCCGGGGTTAGGAGTGTGGGGGGGAGGGGGTGACTGACTGTAATAATATACCGGGGTTAGGAGTGTGGAGGTCGAGGGTGGGGGGGGGCGCGACAGTAATAATATACCGGGGTTAGGAGTGGTGAGAGGTTTGTCGTGGTATTTGCTAATGTTATTCCCGCAATTTTCTGTCACGTGCTCAGTCGACCTGGCGAATGCTGGTCCTTATAGTAATTCCTGCAAATGTCTGGTGTATCGGTATCGTCTAAAACCAATAAACTGTTGTCATTAAAAAAAAGAAAGGAAGATAGCTGGGTCTCACTCAAGATGTATGGTATTTAATGGCCAACGCTCGGGTGACCCCGTTTTCAAGGCTAGTATGTCAATCTGCTGAGTTTTTAAAGACACCTCGGTGCATTCTGGTTATTGTAGTCTTGTACGTCTGCTGGCAAACCTCTAGATTGAGCCATATCCTCTGGGTGGCAGTTTAAAAACAGTGTCATGCAAGACTTGGTAACATGAGAGCTTTGCATCCGGGGGCTTGGGGCCTCGGGGTCCCAAGGGCAAGACACACTGTACAAGGCCTCACTCAGCAAAGCTATGTGTCTCATATCAACGTTTCTATGATTTAGGCAGCTGTTGGCTTTGCTTGGCACACACACACAGATAAATCCACCAATAGGGGGACAAGCATGGAAGGGGGGAGGGGAGAGGGGTTTGGTCTGACGAACCCAAAACGTTTTATGAACTGGGCACAGAGCCGGGAGCACCAGGCGGTCCCCCAAGGCTGTGCAGTTTTACATCCAAGAAGCTGTCAGTGTTCACTTCACACTCAAGTGGGGTCCCCACCAAAGCTTTCGCCTAACACACGCCCACTCTCTGCATGCCAGGAAGGTGCTGAGACAGAGTTTGCGTTCTGTATTATAGTATAAAGTATCGCCCTTTAAGCCTCTTGGCCCATCTAGAGATCTACTGTAATGGCAGAAATGTGCAGGGACTGAACTGCTGCACACTTGGGGCATTACCACTGATTTTAGTAATACTCTAATACTGCACTTTATCGCTGAAATTCTGTGACATGGACCCTCTAGCAAAAAATGTGGAAATACGTGTACAAAATTATCCCAATCCAGGGCTAATACCACGGAGTAACATTGTTTCATAGGGAGAGTAACCCTAACCACCTATTGCCGTCGGGCTCGCTCGCTGCACTCGCTCGCTGCGCTCGCTCGCATTCGTTGATTCGTTCTGCATACGCCTCACCAGTTCCAAATTCCACCAGCCGCCACTGGTTACTGATAGTGCTGCACCTGATTGATGGTAGCTCGGGATTTCTGAGCAAACTGGTGTCTGCACGTTTTACATCAGGACTGTAGTATTATGCCCAAGAAATGTCATAGCAAGCTGTGTATGGCATTGGGCTTGGATGATCCAGTGGCATAGCAAGCCACCTATGGCATCAGGCTTTTAGGTTCCGGATTCCTAGCGATCTGCTTATGGCATCAGGCCTGGAGGCTCCAATGTTATAGCAAGCTGCTTATGGTATCAGGTCTGGAAGCTCCAGTGTCATAGCACCCTGTGTATGGCATCAAGTCTGGAGACTCCAGTGTTATAGCAAGCTGTGTATAGCATCAGGCCTGGAGGCTTCAGTGTCCTAGCAAGCTGTGTATGGTATCAGGCCTGGAGTCTCCAGATTGCTAGCAAGCTGTGTATAGCATCAGACCTGGAGGCTCCAGTGTCCTAGCAAGCTTCTCATGGTTCAGGCCTGGAGGCTCCAGATTCCTAGCAAGCTGTGTATAGCATCAGGCCTTGGGGCTCCAGTGTCATAGCAAGCTGTGTATTGCATCAGGTGGTGGTGGAACTTCCTCCCTAAATTAGGCACCACTAATATTTTTTCTGAACATAGCTCCTATTTAAGGCATGAGTGTCATAGTCAGTAGCATTATTTGGATTCTGGGATTGGTAGTTCTAGTTTTCCTATTTAAAAGGAAAGAATACAAGTCCTAGAATGTAAAGAAAACATAGAGTGGATGGGCTACTCGTGCCTGACATGAATAAACCTGGTATCTCTGCTTTTGGGGGAGGGATGCATTAAACTTAGGGTGACTGTGCCTTTGAACTTGAGGCACAGACCCCCTTGCAGCTTGTGAATACCTCAGTCTTTCTATAAGAACTGTAGATAATCAAATGTGCAAATTTCACGCATTCTACCATCCCCCAGGTAACAATGCCCTTTTCATAGACCAGTTATTGGAGATCATCACTGCTACCTCTACCGTTCATACCAATGATATATTCCTAGTTGACTTTAATTTACATTGGGATGATAGTAATGATAAACAGGTCAACGTACTCAAATATTTCCTAGCAGACCTAAGTCTTACTCAAACCTGCACACTGCCGACACACTTGAAAGGGTCAACATTAGACTGGGTTATTTCTTGAGATAAGACTGTTACAATACACTCAATTGATCCATGCATTTTGTCGGAACGCCGTGCCATAACCTTCCATGTATCTATCATAAAAAAGAAAAATACCATGCAATCCGTCAAACTTGGACAGTGGGTTCGGGACACTAGAGACTTAAACGATGAGCAATTAGTGGCACACGATTTAAACCCGCCTAACAACATGGTGACAGTTATCAAACTCACGGAACACTATAACTCAACAATGACGAATATAATCAACACCTCCGTGCCTTTAAAACTGAAAAGAATTTCAGAGAAAGATAAAAATGCCAGGTTTAATGGGACACTAAATGAAGAAAGGCGGAGTCTGAGACTAGCTGAAAGGAAATGGAGACAGCACCCATTATACCCCCACCTAAAAACTCTCAGAAAAACTAGAAACGAATACAACAAAAGCATTCTCAGATCCAAAAAGGAATTCTTTAGATCTGAACTGGATAATGCCAAACACAGACCTTGTAAACTCTTCAATATGTAAAAACAACAATCAAATAAATTGGCTAATTCCACTCAAGAATAAATAAAATCCCAACTGAGCTGTGAGGAATTCTCAGCCTTGTTTAGATCCAAAGCCAACTCTTTAGAAAGGGAGCTCAGGATAGCAGCAGACAACCTCTCTAGCCCATTGTCATCCCAGAATGATGTTCCCATACACACCACACAAACAATTACTAAAAATAAAGCACAATGGTCGGCCTTCAAGTTATATGACCATAATGCCATTGCCAAAACTCTTGACTATAAAACTGAATAACCACTACAATGATCCTCTCCCCTCAAAGTGCTTGAAAATAGTCAACCACATCGTCATCCCCATATGAACAACGATAATGCCTTGCTATCTCAAGGATCCTTACCAGACTGCCTAAAAACAGGACAAGTCCTCCCCATCATTAAAAAACCTTCAGAGGACCCATCCGATCCAAATAATTTTCATCCAGTGACCAATATTCCATTATTAGCCAAACTACTAGTAAAATGTGTGCAACAACAACTGAGCCAACACATTGCTAAATTCAGTCTGCTTGATGACTGCCAGTCTGGATTCAGACCAGGCCACATAACGGAAACAGCAATACTACATATAGTGGATGATGCCTTACGGGCACTGGATCACAATGGAACATGTCTATTAGTTCTTCTTGACCTGTCTTCTGCTTTTGACACGGTAAACCATGAAAAATTGCTAGCCCGTCTTGAAAACAGGATGGGATTATAGGGAAATGTGCTTAAATGGTTTAAATCCTTCCTACAGAACAGAATGCAAAGATTCATGGTCAACCGGGCTCTGTCACCGCCATCCACTAATTCGATTGGAGTTCTGCAAGGCTCAACATTATTTCCATCGCTATTCAACCTATAAGTCAAACCTCTTACAGAAATTCTCCAGCATGCCAACATCTCCTATCACATATATGCAGACGACACCCAGATTGACATCAAGATCTCTTCGCTGGAGGAGATCAAGATAATGAATAATGCCTTAAAGGTGTCATTACATTAGTTAACTAGCAATCATCTTAAACTAAACTTGCAAAAAACAGAATTCCTATTAATACCCTGCCCCCCAAAAAAGCTCCTCGGATATTAAGGAATGGACCAATCTGATCATTTTTTATTTTTTTATTTCTTTATTTGCATTTTTTATCTGCAATTTTTAATGTATTGATACAAATTTCACATGGTATATGACATAAGAAATACAATGGGATCAAACATGCAAACTCGATGCATTCTTAACGTGAATTATAAACACATTACAAATTGGATCTATTGGATGTGTCATGCATATGTCATAATTCTTTAAACCATTTGCAATAGTTACAGTATTTTTTATATACCCGGTAAGGATATTCATAATTGTCACTCTATTCCACCAAATGCCATATCCCGATATATATATGATCCTATCTGCCCAATGCAGCTAAATAGGTCCCATGCAACCTACAATACATCTCATAATGCAATGTACGTTAACTTGAAAATAAACCTGTTAAAAACAAACTAACAAATCAGTATGGACCAAACTGATCATGGCACTAAATTGCACCCCGGTCCTAGTTGACTCGATCAAATCACTAGGAATCACACTCAAAAAGAATCTAAACATGCAAGCCCACATCAAATCAATGGCGAAACGTGCCCGTTTTCACCTGAACTACTTTAGAAAATTGAAACCAATCATTGCAACATCAGGCCTCAAATTGGCAGTTCAGTCCTTAGTCATCTCAAGGATTGAATACGGCTGTACAGCATTAACAGGACTACCCAAGATCTCCTCAGCACCACTAAAAGCTTGCCTCAATATGGCTGCAAGGCTCATTACAGGTTCTAGAAAATATGACCACATTTCCCCCACACTTGAAGGCTCTAAACTGGCTGCCATATGAAGCCAGAATTCAGCTTAAACTGGCATGTATTACCCACAAAGCGCTCCACTACAAAACACCAATGTACCTAGCCCAGAAAATTGAGTTATCTGGAGGAGGCTGACCTTCCCGGAGTGCCAGAGACCTGATGTTGAATCCTCCTAACTTTCAGAAGAAGAAAACTTACTACAGAGCTTTCTCCGGAGCCTCCCCCAGAATCTGGAACTCGCTTCCTGCAAACATTAGAAGAATGCCAAACACATCAATATTCAAGAGGTAAGTGAAGATCTTCCTAATGAGCAAATTCCTACCATAACCAACTACTGATCATCTACATCGCTGTCAGTTGCTAGGTGTTGCCTAGTCTTTTTCAGGTATGGATTCAGCTTACTCCAGAAGGATCCCAGAGGTACCATAACAGACCTCCCCACTGATCAATGAGTTAGTGACAATTGGATCTGGCAGAGGCGTTTGCCACAACAGGACAGTAATGTATATAACGGTAGACTTTCTAGATCGCTATGAGTGCACTTAGGCTGTACATTACTATATTCAATTGGTCCTACTGTTATTGTCGTACCCAGGTACGAAATGTACTCATTGTTACTGTGTTTGATACTTCCTCTTTCTGTTGTGCTCTAGATGATCGATGACATGTAATTGTAAAGCACTCTGAAACCCAAGGGTCATTTTTGCGCTATATAAAACTCGGAATAAGTAAGGCTCCATAACAAGGTAGCACCAAGTAGCAGTGCTGCATGCTTCTATAATGCCGTGTGAGAAATAGGCCACTATCCCTCCATCACAGATGCACGATGCTCCCAGACTCCTCCAGCCAAATAAACAAACTGGGACTATCTTATCAGTAGTATATAATCACATGGTCTTAGTACAATAAAGTTCTTCTCTTTGATAAACCAAAAGGCAGCTGGCAACAACTTATTAACTGTTATTTCCTGTTTGCTGTGCTCTGAGTCTGTAACCTCACACCTCCTCCTTGTGCAAGCCTTGGACGCCTTTCCCATCCTCCACTCAGAGTCAAATGTTGTAGGGTAGACTTGGGGCTCAGGTTTGTGTCTAAAAGTACAGTTATGTCTCTGGACACCTCTGGTAACCATCCCTGATCTGGGACCTGCACCCCTGATTGCCCTGAAAAAGTTCCCACATCACTGTTGCCTTCTTGTTTTTTTAACTATCTGTAGAGTTCCTCATGGATCAGCGCGCTCTACTATACATATTTAGCCGTGACCATTGCTCCTCTAACACAGGAAAGAAAATGTTTTCAAACTATTCATTTTTATTTATTTCCAAATAAGTAGTCTTTTAGACATTTGAATTTAAAGTAGTTGCAGTTGCACACAAACATCTTACATTTGTATATGAAATCCACTGTCAGATTCTTTTTCCTAGAGTGTTTTAATTATGATTGCATTTTCAAGCTTTAAATGCTCTCTTCTGACCTCTACTTCTGCTGCTCCTCTGCTTATGCATGCTGCAATTTCCACCATAGACCATCTTTCATGCTTTTTTCTATCTTTTATATAGCATTTAATCCTCCTCTTTCGTTTGTTTCCTGCTTTACCATGTCTAATACAATGCTCACTCAACTTCAGCTGCCGGCTACCTTGGCATCCCCCATTAATGTTTCTGATTGGCCTAGTATCCTCCCGGTACCACTTTCCAGAATCTTTGGACAGTACTGGAACCCCAGCTCACTTGCTGGAATCTTCCCCTTTGTTCTTCACATTTACAGCCTGTGTCTATTCACTATCCATCTGTTGCTACTGCTCTAGTTTGTTTAAGGCCCCATGAATAAATTGTAGCGAATCACTCACAATTGTAGTTTTGATCACAGAGATTTAGGTGAGCCCATTGCCCCCACTTCCCACACCCATTTTCCTTGTTCAAGGGGATTACACCCTTCTTCCTAACCACATTCAATTTGTTCATTGACTCAGGCAGTGAGACATACATCTTTCTAAAACAGTGATGAACTATACAAGTTTTTCAGAAACTGCCAGTGCGCCATACAGACCATTCATCAAATAAATAACCAATTGATACACCCATCACTCTTGTCAGCCTTGGCGGTAATCCTTCTGTAATGAGGGTGGAATGCCTAATATTTCTAGCAACAGGTAATAACGTTTTGTTTCTTTTTGCCACTCACGACATTAGCAAAGAATATACAGATGTGATCTATTGCACATTTAAACCATAAAAGATGTCTATGGATTGAATTTGAATTTCTGTTTCTGTAATTTAAAACGGATGAACTAGTCTAGATGTGTAAATGGTTGAACTTTTCACCAGATCTATTGATAACCTTGAAAATCCTGTGACAGTCAATGTTTGCAAATGTGCTGGATGAAGTATTCAGCTGTACAAGTTTCAGTGAAACTAGATGTTAGGACCACAATGCATCTGGCCCAGGAAGAAATAAATGGCTTTGAGAGAGAAGGATCTTTAATAGGTAAAAAAAAAGGACCTGGAGTTGTAGCAGATAGTCAGTCTGGAGTTAACATCCTGGTGGGTACAGAAAGTGTAATCCAAAGGGTTTGTTATCCAATAGGTAGGGTTTATTTGGGGTTATGGAGGGGCGGCTCCTCCATTATGGTGGATGAGCGTAGCCCTACTGCTGGAACCAGTAGATGTATGTAAAATAAAATGATAATAAAGCACTTATAAAACTGCTTTATTTTACTCCTGTAGCCAAGTCTTGAGGGCGGGGCTATCAGGAGCAGGAGGAGTGGTGGGCTTAGGGCACTGCCAGTGCGCATGCGGGTTTGGCTGGCCATCCACGGTCGGCCAAACCGGCATGCGCACTTTTTGACCTCCAGGCTATTCCATAGATATATTGCAGGCTCAGGCGCACAGGCTCCCAGTCCCTGCTGGGTCGCGGAACCAGCCCGCTCCGCCCAATTCCTACCCTTCTCTCAATAGCGTCTGGATTGGCGCTGGGGAGACTGGGAGCCTGTTTGTGCATCGGAGCTGAAGAGGCGGCGAGGCAGCAGACGTCAGGCTGCAGGTAAGTTTTGTTTGTTTTTATTTTATGTTTTTCTCCCTGTGCTGCCATGTTGATTTTCCCTGCCTGCGGCCGCTACTAGGGTCATGAGAATAACACACATTGTGGCATAATGATCACCTTAAATATGTGAAAGCTAATGCCAGCTAATATTCACTTTCTATTCCTTCTGCCTCTTATAGCCCATATCAACCTAGTGAATCTGTAGGGGAAGGCTCACCGCTGCCAGCTATGGAAGAAGATCCATTATTTTACTTTTACATTTATCCTGCATCAGTCCTGTGAGAGACAGATATGAGGTAAGGAGTGATCAGTGGGATGAGGGGTGATGGAAAAGACAGAAATGTGTAAAGAAGGACAGGCAAACTGTTAGTTTGCACATTTCAGAATTTTGTGTGTGAAAATGTACACATGCAACCGCATTCGCTACTCTTACGACCAATGATCATGGTTCCTTTTAGCCAACTAACAGAAAGGTTCCCACCCTGTTTATGAAATAGTATTCAATATTTGAGTGCTGGTTTATACTGCTCTTTCCATTATAAATGGTGGGAGAGAACACAGGGAGGGGTCTGAGAGGAAGAGAGTGAGAGCGAGAGTAAGAACGAGAGCACAGGGAGGGGTCTGAGAGTAAGAAAGAGAGCACAGGGAGGCGGTCTGCGAGGAAGAGAGAGTACAAGGAGGGGCCTGAGAGGAAGAGAGAGTACGAAAGATAGCACAGGGAGGGGTCTGAGAGGAAGAAAGAGCACAGGAGGGGTCTAAGAGGAAGAGAGAGAAAGCACAGGGAGGGGTCTGAGAGCAAGTGAGGAAGGACAGGAAGGTCTCAGAGGAAGTGAGAGAGCAAGGGAGAGAGTAAGAGGGACAGCACAGGGAAGGGTCTGAGAAGAAGAGATTGAGCAAGAAAGAGAGAGAGCACAGGAAGGGTTCTGACAGCAAGAGACGGAGCACAGGGAGCTGTGTAAGAGAGTGAGCGCATGAAGGGGCCTGAGAGCAAGAGAGAGCACAGAGAGGAATCTTGGAGAAAGAGAGAAAGCACATGAAGGGGCACAAGAGCAATAGAGAGCACAGAGAGGGGTCTGCGAGCAAGAGCGACCACAGGTGGGTCTGTGACGAACAGAAAGAGTAAAAAGAGAACACAGGGAGGGTTCAGGGAGGAACAGAGAGAGCAGGGGGTAGGGTCTGAGAGGAAGTGAGATAGTAAGAAAGAGAGCACAGGAAAGTGTCTGAGAGGAAGAGAGAGTTAAAAAGAGCACAGGAAAAGGTTGGAAAGAAAGAGAGAGGGGGGTTCTGAGAGTAGGTGAAAGAACAGGGAGGGGTTTGAGAGGAAGAGAGAGTAAAAAAGAGAGCACAGGGAGGGGTCTGGGAGGAACGGAGAGAGCACAGGGAGGGATCTGAGAGGAAGAGTGAGAATAAGAAAGAGTACAGGGAGGGGTCTGAGAGAAAGTGAGAGAGCATAGGGAGGGGTCGGAGAGTAAAAAAGAGCACGGGGTCTGAGAGTAAGAAAGAGAGCACAAGGAGGGGTCTGAGGGTAGAGAGCACAGAGGGGGTCTACGAGGAAGAGAGAGCAATAGAGAGAGAGCACAGAGATGGGTCTAGGAGGAAGCGAGAGAGAGAAAGAGAGCACAGTGAGGGATCTGAGAGCAACAGAGGGACAGTGCACATGAAGGGGTCTTAGAGCAAGAGAGAGAGCACAGGGAGGGTTTTAAGAGCAGGAGAGAGCACAAGGAGAGTTTGAAGAGCAGGAGAAAGACCACAGAGAAGGGTCGAAGAGCAAGAGAGAGAGACGGGCCTGAGCGCAAGAGAGAGAGCACAGGGAGGCGTCTGAGAGCAAGAGAGAAAGCACAGGGAGGTGTCTGAGAGCACAGGAAAGAGTAAGAGCACACAGGGCTTTTAGAGGAAGAGAGAGATGGGTCTGAGAGTAAGAGAGAGTGTGGAGAGAGGAGTCTGAGAGCAAGAGAGTGTAAGAAAGAGAGAACAGGGAGGGTCTGGGAGGAATAGAGAGATCAAAGGTAGGGGTCTGAAAAGAAGAGAGAGCACAGTAAGGGGTCTGAGAGGAAGAGAGAGAGCGAGCACAGGGAGGAGTCTGAAGATAAAAAGAGAGAGCACAGAAGGGTTTGAGAGCAAGAGAGAGAGAGCAAATGAAGGGGTCTTAGAGGAAGAGAGAGAGAGCAAAGGGAGGGGTCTGGAAGAAAGAGCTCAAGGAGTGGTCTGAAGAGAAAGGGGGAGAGCACAGGGAGGGGTCGGAGAGGAAGAGAGCACAGGGAGGGGTCTGAGTGCAAGAGAGAGCAGAGGGAGGGGTCTGAGTGCAAGAGAGAGCAGAGGGAGGGGTCTCAGTGCAAGAGAGAGCACATGGGGGTCTCAGAGCAAGAGAGAAAGAGTACAGGGAGGAGTCTCAGAGGAAGTGAGACAGCAAGAGAGATTAAGAAAGAGATTATAGGGAGGGGTCTGAGAGGAAGCGAGAGAGAACGAGAGAAAGAAAGAGAGCACAGGAAGAGGTCTCAGGAAGAGAAAGAGAGTGCACAGGGAGGGGTTTGAGAGCAGGAGAGAGCACAGGGAGAGATCTGAGAGTGACCGAGAGCACAGTGAGGAGTCTGAGAGCGAAAGAGAGAGTGTAAGAAAGAGCTCAGGGCTGAGCTCAAGTCTGAGCAAGAGAGAGAAGGAAGAGACTGAGGAAGAGCGAGAGCAATAGAGAGAACACAAGGAGGGGTCTAAGAGATAGAGAGAGCACAGGGAGGGGTCAGAGAGAAAAGAGAGCACAGGGAGGGGTCTGAGAGCAAGAGAGAGAGTAGAGGGAGGGGTCTGGGACGAATAGAAAGATTACAGGGGTCTAAATGGAAGGAGGAGTGAGAGTGCTAAGGGAGGGGACTGGGAGGAAGAGAGGACAAGGAGGGGGCTGAAGAGAAACAGAGCACAGAGAGGGGTCTGAGAGCACTAGAGAGGGCTTTCGGAGGAAGCAAGAGAGATGGGTTTGAGGGGAAGAGAGAGCAGAGGGAGCAGAGGGAGGGTCTGAGAACAAGAGAGTGTATGAAAGAGCACAGGGAGGGTCTGGGAGGAACATAGATCACAGGTAGGGTTCTATGAGTAAGAGAGAGCAAAGGGAGGGGTCTGGGAGGAAGAAAGAGAGCTCAGGGAGGAGTCTGAAGAGAAAGAGGGAGAGCACAGGGAGGAGTCTGAGAGAAAGAGAGAGCTCAAGGAGGGATCTGAAGAGATAGAAAAAGCACAGGGAGGGGTCTGAGAGCAAGAGCGAGAGCACAGAGAGGGTTCTGAGAGCAAGAGAGAGCAGAGTGAGTGGTCTGAGAGCAAGAGAGAGAGAGAGCACAGGGAGGAGTCTCAGAGCATGGGAGAGCACAGGGACGTGTCTGAGAGTAAAAGAGATAGAGAGAGCATAGGGAGGGGCCTGAGAGGAAGCAAGAGAGATAGTAAGAAAGAGAGCACAGGAAGGGGTCTCAGAGGAAGACGGAGCAGAGGGAGGGGTCTGAGAGCAAGAGAGAGAACACAGGAGGGAGGGGTCTGAGAGCGAGCCAGAGCACAGGGACTGTTCTGGTAGGAAGGGAGAGAGCACAGGAGAGATCTGAGAGGAAGAGAGAGAGCAGAGGGAGGGGTCTGAGAGCAAGAGAGAGAGAGTAAGAAAGAGAGCACAGGGACGGATCTGAGCAAGAGCGAGAGCACAGAGAGGGTTCTGAGAGCAAGAGAGAGCAGAGTGAGTGGTCTGAGAGCAAGAGAGAGAGAGAGCACAGGGAGGAGTCTCAGAGCATGGGAGAGCACAGGGACGTGTCTGAGAGTAAAAGAGATAGAGAGAGCATAGGGAGGGGCCTGAGAGGAAGCAAGAGAGATAGTAAGAAAGAGAGCACAGGAAGGGGTCTCAGAGGAAGACGGAGCAGAGGGAGGGGTCTGAGAGCAAGAGAGAGAACACAGGAGGGAGGGGTCTGAGAGCACAGGAAAGAGTAAGAGCACACAGGGCTTTTAGAGGAAGAGAGAGATGGGTCTGAGAGTAAGAGAGAGTGTGGAGAGAGGAGTCTGAGAGCAAGAGAGTGTAAGAAAGAGAGAGCAGGGAGGGTCTGGGAGGAATAGAGAGATCTTTCATGCTTTTTTCTATCTTTTATATAGCATTTGATCCTCCTCTTTTGTTTGTTTCCTGCTTTACCATGTCTAACACAATGCTCACTCAACTTCAGCTGCCGGCTACCTTGGCATTCCCCATTAATGTTTCTGATTGGCCTAGTATCTTCCCGGTACCCCTTTCCAGAATCTTTGGACAGTACTGGAACCCCAGATCACTTGCTGGAATCTTCCTCTTTGTTCTTCACATTTACAGCCTGTGTCTATTCACTATCCATCTGTTGCTACTGCTCTAGTTCGTTGAAGGCCCCATGAATAAATTGTAGCGAATCACTCACAATTGTAGTTTTGATCACAGAGATTTAGGTGAGCCAATTGCCCTCACCCCCCCACCCAATTTCCTTGTTCAAGGGGATTACACCCTTTTCCCTAACCACATTCAATTTGTTTATTGACTCAGGCACGTAATGAGATGTACAATCTTTTTAAAATGGTGATGAACTATACAAGTTTTTCAGAACCCTCCCCACAGTGGGAAACTGCCAGTGAGCCATACAGACCATTCATCATATAAATAACCAGCTGATACACCCATCACTGGGTGACCCCTCACTAGTGGGTGGCTGTTTGTGATCTTATTTGCATGATGGCACCCCATTCAAAGGACACTAATAGTTGCTTTTGTTTTTATGCAGCACAGAACACTGCTGTTTTTAAGGCTGGCTGGTCATTGATGTTGCTATTGATGCAGCGCGTACAATAAAAACTATTCTCCTCCCAGGTTACTTATAGGTCATCCAGGGGCAAACTATATTTCTCATATCCACATGACGATGGGGCCCATAAACATCGCCTAACACACACACACACTCCTGGATTTCCTTTACACCTTTATGAAATTCTGTACTCCTAGGAGAAGCATGAGAACTAAATGGAGAACACCATTTTATGTACCGCTGGAAGAGCCAGGATATCTTATTACCTTAATTTGTCACTTTCTTTTATTTACTTCTTAAGATATTCCTGCTCATTGTTTTGTCGATGAATCATTCATTTAAGAAATTAGTTCATAGTGATTAAGACCAGCTGAATCACAATAACCAATTACTGATGTCACAATCATTTAGGAAAATAACCACTGAGTCATTTGGGGTTTAAAGAATCTTAAATTTTATATAATTTTTAAAAGCATGAAAAGAATTTTAATACTTTATTCAATTATTCTTAAATTCAAATATTTATTAAGCATAATCAATTTATTGCAGAAAGGAAATTTTGTCATGAAGCCAAAGCCCTAATTACCTGCCTAGCTTCCTAATTTAGCCTAATGATTTCTAACCTAAGTTAGGAATTAGAAATAGCCTGATTCTCATACTCAACTGTAAAATTAAGACAGCAACAGCAACTTCAGCTCGTCAGCATCAGCTACCTGCAACCCGTCTCCTCTAACAGTCTTTCAGCATCTCCCGCTCAGTAAGGGATCGATCAGGACCACCCAGCACTGGAAGCCACCAACGCGACTCTTCAACTCCTCTCCTGACTGTGACTGCAACCACGACTGACATCAATTGACCCCCTCCCACTAAGAGTAGGCCCTCTTATACCCTAATTCTAACTTTGCTAACTAACTGTTGCAACATTAATAACACGCTTTTCTTTCATTGGTCCATGCATGTCAGCTTATTCATTCTTTTAATCAAGTTCTCTTGGATTCAAGGGTCCTTGGATCATTTCCTTTCCCATACGCTTAAACATTTCCATCCGATTTGATCAGTTCATTTGTAACTTCTTTCGACACATTCGAGAACTCCGCAGTCATTGTCCTTTCTCTTAAACTTGTTTCCCACGGGCCTTCTGCTGATCATCATGGCACACTATCAGTTCAATTAGGTCACACCAGCATTGACCATTTCTTGCCTCCAAACGTCTCAGAAACCTCACGAGGTTTTAGCTTTTTCTCCGTTTTCATCCCATATCACGTGTCCCCTTTGCGCCTGCGCACATCTTCCCACTGGCGGCCATTTTACATCGCCACTCGGTTATACTTTTAGAAGCACTAATTTGAGGCAAACAAAACATAATTAAGATAGAGAAAAATATCCCTTTCGTTTCCCTCCCGTCGTCTACGTACCCCAATTAGTTGTTACCTAGCAGAAAGCAACATTTAAGCTGTTCCTTACTTACCATCACTATTGTTTTTGCAACGACACGTTTTATTTCTATGAAGCATAAACATGCATTTATTTTTAATTAATACGCATTTATTTTTATGTTATAATTAGACACACGGACATCCATTAATAGATTATTTAGCACATACATTGGCATATTACCATTCCCACACATACAGTGTTGATTAATACATTTAAACGAACATTTTATTTAATTAATTATAAAATTTTGTTAGGGGTTAAATTTTTTTATTTTCCCTGCTCCATCACTATCAATGATGCCAACCTTAAGATCATGCCCTTGCCTTTGCTGGGGCCTAATTTTGAACAGGCAATAAATACCCAGTGGTAGAAGGCCCAAAACTGCTTTTATTTAGACCAGCCTTTGAGATTTGCCTTTTGAGGGTAGCATTCTAGTAGACCCTCATGGGGGGATCACTGCTGCCTACTGCCCATGGATCACTGACAGAATATCGACAGTCAGAATATCGAGGTACAAAACTATAGACACAAAAATATCGATGTCCAGAATATCGAAGTCCTATCTGCATAATGGTAAGTACAAAAATATCGAGAGAAAAAATATCGTTATCAAAAATATCGTTGTTAAAAATATCGTTTTTTTTATGTTTAAAAAATAATATAAAATAAAGTAAATAATACATATAATTAAAAGAAACATAGTTAAAATTATTTTAAAATGTTTAAAATTATAACTAATACATATAATGTAAAAATAAATTAAACATATATATGTATAAATTATAATATATATACTTAATAATATTTATAAATAATTATTTTAATAACTTATAAATTGTTAAAAAACATATTAAAAATTATAAATACATATATATACACATACACCAATACTAGAAATAAAAATATAAAAAATATATATAACAAATTAAAAAATTAGAATATTTTTAATCTTTTTAAAATACATTATACACTACATTAACTAAAACAGTAGAGAAAATATTGGATAGCGGAGGGGATAAAATTACTATTCCTACTCCAGAAAGTGCAACAGTAGGGAAAGTGTTGGATAGCGTAGGGGTGAAAATTACTATTCCCACTCCAGTGAGTGCAACAGTAGGGAAAGTGTTGGATAGCGTAGGGGTAAAAATTACTATTCCCACTCCAGAGAGTGCAACAGTAGGGAAAGTGTTGGATAGCGTAAGGGGTAAAAATTACTATTCCCACTCCAGTGAGTGCAACAGTAGGGAAAGTGTTGGATATCGAAGGGGTAAAAATTACTATTCCCACTCCAGTGAGTGCAACAGTAGGGAAAGTGTTGGATAGCGTAGGGGTAAAAATTACTATTCCCACTCCAGTGAGTGCAACAGTAGGGAAAGTGTTGGATAGTGTAGGGGTAAAAATTACTATTCCCACTCCAGACAGTGCAACAGTAGGGAAAGTGTTGGATAGGGTAGGGGTAAAAATTACTATTCCCACTCCAGTGAGTGCAACAGTAGGGAAAGTGTTGGATAGCGTAGGGGTAAAAATTACTATTCCCACTCCAGTGAGTGCAACAGTAGGGAAAGTGTTGGATAGCGTAGGGAAAGTGTTGGATAGCATAGGGGTAAAAATTACTATTCCCACTCCAGAGAGTGCAACAGTAGGGAAAGTGTTGGATAGCGAAGGGGTAAAAATTACTATTCCCACTCCAGTAAGTGCAACAGTAGGGAAAGTGTTGGATAGCGTAGGGGTAAAAATTACTATTCCCACTCCAGAGAGTGCAACAGTAGGGAAAGTGTTGGATAGCGAAGGGGTAAAAATTACTATTCCCACTCCAGTGAGTGCAACAGTAGGGAAAGTGTTGGATAGCGCAGCGGTAAAAATTACTATTCCCACTCCAGAGAGTGTAACTGTAGGGAAAGTGTTGGATAGCAGAGGGTTACAATTAACATACTTATCAATTAAATAATTTTTTTAATTAAATATCCAATTAATAATTAATTATTAATAAATTATTTATAAATAATAACAAATAATTACTTCATTATAATTAAATTACTTCCCACTGTATTCCCCTATAAACCCACAACCCGCTCCTAAAAAAATAACATAATTAGTATAGTTATCAATTAATCAATTATTAAAAATTAATTACCAATTAATAATTAATTAACAATACATTAATTATCAATACCAATAACTAAAAATTAATAATTACTTTATTAAAATTAAATTACTTCCCACCCTATTCCCCTATAAACCCCCAACCCGCTCCTAAAAAATTTAACACAATTCATATAATTATCAATTAATCAATTAATAAAAATTAATTACCAATTAATAATTAATTAACAATAAATTAATTATCAATACCAATAAATAAACATTAATAATTACTTTATTATGATTAAATTACTTCCCACCCTATTCCCCTATAAACCCACAACCCGCTACGGAATAAAAACACATTTAATGAGAAATAATTAATAATTTCTTAAAATTATTATTAAATTTACTATAATTAAATTACTTCCCACCCTATTCCCCTATAAACCCACAACCCGCTACAGAACTAAAACGCAAAATGTAATTTAAAAAAATTAATAACTTCTAAAAATGTAATACATATATATATTTTTTTAAATACAATACTTAACAAAAACATATAGAACACATACATTTAAAATACATACTAAAATACATAACACTAATATAAACATCGATATTATTAACAACGATATTTTTACAAACGATATTATTGACTTCGATATTAACAAAAACCGATATTTCTTACCTTCATGTCGATATTCTGGTCACCGATATTCTTGATGTCGATATTCAGTCCCTTCGATATTTCCAACTCGATATTTTTGTACTCCGAAAATAAAAACTCGATATTATGTCTGTGCACCACTGCCCATGGGTGGACACCTAGCTAGGAGAACATATTTCCGATTAGTGCTCTACAGAGGAAATAGCTAGGCGAATCACAAACTCTCCACAACTCCCATTTTCCCACCCAACATGATGATAACTGGTTAGTTTGTGTGATATCTCTCCATTTTGTTTTGCCACTCTTGTCAGCCTAGGCGGTAATCCTTCTGTAATGAGGGTGGAACGCCTAAATTTTCTTGCAACAGGTAGTAACATTTTGTTTCTTTTGCCATTCACGACATTAGCAAAGAATATACAGATGTGATCTATTACACATTTAAACCATAAAAGAGATGTCTATGGATTGAATTTGAATTTCTGTTTCTGTAATCTAAAACGGATGAACTAGTCTAGATGTGTAAATGGTTGAACTTTGCGCCATATCTATTGATAACCTTGCAAATCCTGTGACAGACAATGTTTGCAAATGTGCTGGATAAAGTAGTCAGCTGTACAAGTTTCAGTGAAAGTAGATGTTAGGACCACAATGCTTCTGGCCCAGGAACAAATAAATGGCCTTGAGAGAGAAGGATCTTTAATAGGTAAAAAAAAGGACCTGGAGTTGTAGCATATAGTCAGTCTGGAGTTAACATCCTGGTGGGTACAGAAAGTGTAATCCAAAGGGTTTGTTATCCAATAGGTATGGTTTATTTGGAGTTATGGAGGGGCGGCTCCTCAGTTATGGTGGAGGAGCGTAGCCCCACTGCTGGAGCCAGCAGATGTATGTAAAATAAAATGATAATAAAGCACTTATAAAACTGCTTTATTTTACTCCTGTAGCCAAGTCTTGAAGGCGGGGCCATCAGGAGCAGGTGGAGTGGTGGGCTTGGGGCACTGCCAGTGCACATGCCGGTTTGGCCAGCCGGCCAAACTGATATGTGCACTTGTATATCTCCAGGCTATTGCTTGGAGATATCTCAGACTCAGGAGCAAAGGCTACCAGTCCCTGCTGGAGTGAGGAACCAGCCCGCTCCGCCCAATTCCTACGCTTCTCTCATGCTGGTTATAACCAGCATGAGAATAGCATCTGGATTGGCGCAGGGGAGTCTGGGAGCCTGTGTGAGCATCGGAGCTGAAGAGGCAGCGAGGCAGCAGATGTCAGGCTGCAGGTAAGTTTTGTTTGTTTTTATTCATTTTTTCCCTGCGCTGCTTCACCGATTTCTCCTGCCTGCGACTGCTACTGGAGTCATGGGAATAGCACACATTGTGGCATAATGTTCACCTTAATTATGTGAAAGCTAATGCCAGCTAATATTCACTTTCTGTTCCTTCTGCCTCTTATAGCCCTGATCAACCTAGTGAATGTCCAGAGGGAGCCTCACCGCTGCCAGCTATGGAAGAAGATCCATTATTTTACTTTAACATTTATCCTGCATCAGTCCTGTGAGAGACGGATATGAGGTAAGGAGTGATCAGTGGGATGAGGGGTGATGTAAAAGACTGAAACGTGTAAAGAAGGACAGGCAAACTGTTAGTGTGCACGTCGTTTCAGAATTGTGTGTGTGAAAATGTACACATGCAAGCGCATTCACCACTCTTACGACCAATGATCCACTGTTCCTTTTAGCTAACTAACAGAAAGGTTCCCACTAGGTATATGAAATAGTATATTTATAAACCAAAGCACTCAAAATAGTATTGTATAAAAATACATTGTCCAAACAGTAAGGACTGGTAAGGAGAGCAGTTGTCGTTTATTATGAGGCATGAACCAACAGATAGTCTTCTGATACAGATGATGTACCACTTTATATTCTTTGTGGATGAACAGCCAACATGTTTTTCGTCACTTTGTGACTTTTACAAGGCTTTTGAAGATAAAAGAAGTGAGTTGTTCCTATGTGGATTGCAAAATCCAGGAATAAGTTGTGGAATGGTCACCGTCAGTACACAAGAAAAGTGTACTTGTCGAGGGCAGATAGTTATGAAACTACAGCCGGTCTCTATGAGAATGAGACGATGACCAAACGTTGGCAAGGTAAAACCAGATATGAAGTAATGAGCTGGTTCAGAAGAGTAGAAAGTATGCATATAGTCAAAAGACGAAAATAGGTCTGGTGATACTCAAAGTAAAATTGTTCACATTAAGCGCCAGGAGTCAATGGTAAGCTCCTGTATGTAAAAAACGGCCGGGCGAGTCCCTGTGTCACTCAGCTCCCCCTCAGGTAAATAGCTATTACACAACTTATTCCTGGATTATGGACGAAGAGGGAGAGTAAGAAAAAAACCACATGGAGGGGTTGGGGAGGAAGAGAGAGAAGGGGAGGTCTGAGAGCAGGAGAAAGAGCATAGGGAGGGGTTTGAGAGGAAGAGAGAGGACAGGGAGGGGCCTGAGAAAAAAGGGAGAGAGCACAGTAAAGGGTCTGAGAGTAAGAAAGAGAGCACAGGGGGCTCTGAGAGTAAAAAGAGCACATGGAGGGGTCTGAGCTGAGAGAGCACAGGGAGGGGTCTACGAGGAAGAGAGAACGCAATAGAGAGAGACCAGATATGGGTCTAGGAGGAAGAGAGAGCACAGTGAAGGGTCTGAGAGCAAGAGAGAGAGAGCACATGAAGGGGTCTGAGAGCAAGGGGGAGAGAGCATAGGGAGGGGTCTACGAGGAAGAGAGAGAGCACAGAGATGGGTCTGGGAAGAATAGAGAGTAAAAGAGTGCGGATGCAGGGGTCTGAGCAAGAGAGTGTAAGAAAGAGAGCACAGGCAGGGTCTGGGAAGAATAGAGAGAACACAGGTAGAAGGGGGCTGAGAAGAAGAGAGAGCACAGGGAGTAGTCTGAAGAGAAACTGAGAGCACAGAAGCGTCTGAGAGCAAGCGAGAGAGCACATGAAGGGGTCTGAGAGTAAGAGAGAGCACTTGAAGGGGTCTGAGAGGAAGAGAGAGAGAGCAAAGGAAGGGGTCTGGGAGTAAGAGAGAGCACAGGGAGGTTCTGGGGGAACAGAGATCACAGGTAGGGGTCTATGAGGAAAGGAGAGAGAGCAAAGGGAGGGGTCTGGGAGGAAGAGAGTACTCGGGGAGTGGTCTGAGAGCAAGAGAGAGCACAGGGAGGAGTCTCAGAGAACAAGGGAGCACAGGGAGGGGTTTGAGAGATAGAGAGAGCATAGGGAGGGGTCCGAGGGGAAGCAAGAGAGAGAGAGAGAGTATGAAAGAGAGCACAGGGAGGGGTCTGAGAGCAAGAGAGAGCTCTGGGAGGGTTCTGGTAGGAAGAGAGAGAGAGAGCACAGGAGAGATCTGAGAAGAAGAGAGAGAGCAGAGGGAGGGGTCTGAGAGCAAGAAAGAGAGTAAGAAAGAGAGCACAGGGAGGGGTATGAGCAAGGGAGAGAGTAAGAGACACAGCACAAGGACACATTTGAGAGGAATTGAGAAAGGAAGAGACAGAGGAAGAGAGAGAAAAATTGAGAGAGCACAGGGAGGGGTCGGAGAGGAAAAGAGCGAGATCACAGGGAAGGGTCTGAGAGCAAGAGAGAGAGCACATGAAGGGTTCTGAGAGCATGAGAGAGAGAGCACATATAGGGGTCTGATAGCAAGAGAGAGAGCACAGGGAGGAATTAGAGCACAAGGGAGAGTAATAGAGAGAGTACAGGTAGGCCTTTCAGAGGAAGAGAGAGAGTTAGAACGAGAGCACGGGTAGAGTCTGAGAAGAAAAGAGCAAGAGAGAGTAAGAAAGAGAGCACAGTGAGGGGTCTGAGAGTAAGAGAGCACAAGGAGGGGTCAGAGAGCAACAGAGTAAGAAAGACCGCACAGTGAGGGATCTGAGAGGAGGGGAGTACTTGAAGGAGTCTGAGAGCAAGAGAGACAGCATGGAGGGGTCTGTGAGTGAATGACAGAGCACAGGGGGGGTGTCTGTGAGAAGGAGAGAGAGCACAGGGAGAGGTCTGGGAGGAAGAAAAAGCACAGGGAGTAGTCTGAGAGCAAGAGAGAGAGAGCACAGGGAGGGGTCTGAGAGAGAGCATAGGGAAGGGTCTGAGAAGAAGAGAGCGAGCACAGGTAGGGGCCTGAGAGGAGAGAGAGCAAAGGGTCTAAGAGGAGGAGAGAGACCACAGGGAGGGGTCTGAAAGGAATAGAGAGAGCACAGGGAGGGGTGTTGTAATAAAGTACAATCGTGGCACACTGGATGAGGTTGAAAGAAGATTCTTTATTCAGGAACAGCAGGTGTCCACAGGTAAAACGTCCTACCCACACAGCACCAGCAGCAGCTCAACCGTGAGTGTTCTATAGCAACTCAAACTCAGGTGAAGGCTCTAGAATGAGGAACCCTAGGTTCAATGTAATGCATGGAATATGATGACACGCAGGTCATTACACAGTGAAGCATGGAATAGGATGACACGCAGGTCATTACACACATTCCCCCTTTACATAAGAGAAGCAGAAAGGAGACACACAGTAGGATGGGGAACAAGGAGGAGATAAAAGCAAGAACAAATCGACAGCAAAGAAATATAGAAGTAGAACAACTTTATGAAAACATTAATGTAGAACAAAATCACGTAACCTTGCTGGAAATTTCCCAGCTCGAGAACTCCTTCGCAGTGCAGGCAAACTTTTGGGATGTTTTTCTGGAACAACCAACTCGGTTTGGACCTTGGTGCGCATGGGAGCAATCCTATTTAAGTTCCAGATGCGACCATCATTCAGTTTCACTGCATTTTGAAAGAGCTTTTTTACAATAACGGGTGAGGAGAACTTTGAGACCCCACCGGACCACTTGGGAAGGCGTACCCTCACCCACTCGCACGCGAGTGTGAGTGACAGCGTGCCTGGCATCAAAATACTCCTTTCTTTTGGCAATCTTCAAGTTTTGACCTTCCTGCCAGGACACCACACCAGAATCTACACTAGAGGGCATCACACCAGAACCAGCATCCAAACCCACACATGCACTTTTGTCCCTTATCCACGCTTGTAACATGTGGGTGTTTGGTCTCCGTCCCCGAAACAGCTCAAAGGGAACCTTACTCGTGGTGGAGTGAGGCAGTAAATTGTCACACGTTCCACCACTTCTGACTTCCAGCCCTTGTTTTGGGCCTTGGCAAGTTGGATGGATTCTTTCAAGACACGGTTAAACCTCTCCACCATTCCGTTGGTTTCGGGATGGTAGAGGGCGCAACGCTTGTGTCTGATCCCCCTTTTTATCAAATATTCCTCCATCTCTCTCGCGACTAGTTGGACCCCGTTGTCAGTTAAGAGACAGTCCGGGAGACCTTCTCGCGAGAAAACGTCTTCGAGAAACTTGATGACGTCTTTAGTCTCAATGTTGTGTGTGATCTTAATCTCTGGCCAACTGGAGAACATGTCTATTAGTACCAGTACATAGGACTGGCCGGAACTGCTCATAATGGGACCCAGAATGTCCAATGCCACCTCTTGCCAACAACGATCAGGGGTCTCCCGCACAACCATGGGTTGAACCCTGGTATTGTAAACCTTGTCACACGCATTACATTCTGTGCAATCCCTAACCATACGCTCAACAAGGAGATCAATGCCAGGCCACCAGAAGTGCAATCGAATCCTCTCTTTGGTCTTGGAGATGCCCTGATGTCCCTGATGAGCTTGATGAACAATTCTTTGCCTGACGGAGAGGGGAGGAACGAGTTTCGTACCCCTCCAGAGCAAGCCAGAGAAGACAGACAACTTGTGACGCACATTCCAAAACTTGCGTGTCTCCTCATTAAGACTTTTAATGCCCCCCCACCCTTCAGCTACCAACTTGCAGACTTCAAGAATCGTGGGGTCACTTTCCATAGATGACTTCCATTCTCCCTCACTCAAGACGTCATTCATGACCTCACACACTTTATAATTGTCATCCTCCCACGAGTCTCCTGAGGTGTCAGGGGCGGGATTAGAATTGCTCAGGACAAAGCGGGAAAGGCAATCTGAAACCTTGTTCTGAGCACCAGGTATGTAGTTTACCACAAAATCATAGTCTTGGAGTGCGACTATCCATCTGGCGATCCTTGAGGATACAGAATCTAAACTCTTTTTTGTGAATAAGTCTTTCAAAGGTTTATGGTCGGATTGTACTACGAATGAACTTCCCCAAAGAAACTTTTTTAGTTTCTTAATTTCCCAAAAGATGCACAGGGTTTCCTTCTCTATGACAGAGTATTGCATTTCCGGCCCCACCAGTGCCCTCGAGAGGAACATAATAGTTATTTCCTTTCCATCCTTCACCTGCTTAAGAACAGCGCCGAGACCCTTGGAGCTAGCATCGGTGATGAGAATGGAATGGGCGGTAGTATCAAAACTCTGGAGAGAGGGTGCCCCACTCAGAGCCTCTTTTATATCGTCAAATTCTACTTGGCAATGCGGTGACCAGGTAAATCTCACACCTTTCTTCAGAAGTGATCTAAGAGTGAAGGTGCGAGAAGCAAACTGTGGGACGAATTTATTGTAATATTCGGCCATACCGAGAAAGGTAACCAATTCGTCTCTGGATTGGGGCATGGGAAGATTCTCAATGGTCTTTACTAAATGGTCCCTTGGTTTTACACCCTCCTTAGACAACTTATGCCCCAAATAGTCAATTTCAGGGAGGTTAAATTTACACTTGTTTTCGCGTAAGGTTAAACCACGTAACCTAAACCGTTCTAGGACAGCCCTAAGCCTCTCATCATGCAGCTTCTGAGAAGAACCATGTACCAGAACGTCATCTTGGTATATCTTAACACCAGGTAACCCATGCAGGACGTCTTCCATAGCTCGCTGGAAGACGGAGGCTGCGGAATTCAAGCCGAAGGGAAGCCTTGTAAATTTATATGTCCCAAATGGCGTTATGAACGCAGTCAGATTCATGGAATCGGGGTCAATTCTGATTTAGTGGTATGCGGCCCTGAGGTCTAGTGTAGAGAAGACCTCAGACCCACCTAGCTGCGTCAGCATCTCTGCAATATTGGGAAGAGGGTACTTGTCGGCTATGACAGCACGGTTGAGGGCACGCAAATCCACACATAGTCTCACCTGGCCGGAGGCTTTGCAGGCGGGAGCCAGCCAATCACTCGCCTCAGTTTCGACTATAATCCCTTCTTTCTGCAACTTTTGTAGTTCTTTTTGCATGGACTCCCTCAGCGCTAATGGTACACTGCGCACCTTGCACGTGACAGGGGTGGCACCAGGCCTTAGGGTGATTCTATGTGTATAGTCAGACAGGCAACCCAATTTCTCGCTGAAGACCTGCTCGAACTCAGAGCGTAAATCATTTATTTGATCAACGTTGGCAGACTCAGGAGCACCAGTAGTTTCAGGAAGTGATGGTGGCAGGTCTCCCTTTAGGATAATGCATGGATCCCCACCAGGAATCAGCATCACTCTGAGATCGGCCTGGTGGATCCAGCTTACAATACTGTCACCTCTGGAGGAGATGTAAATCTTTCCAGCTTTGAGTTTGCTTCTGTATTCTATGTCACCTTCAAAATAGCCAAATAACTTTATAGGTTGGCCACCATAAGCAAGCGGTCTGATGTCTGGTTTGAACACCTTCACTTTACCCACTAAAGATGTGTCGTAAAAACTCTTTGGGACCAATGTGATTTTTGCCCCGGAATCAAAGAGCATTTTTATGGGGTGACCATTTACTCGAACACCGTCGATGGGACTTTTGCACTTACTTTGGCAGACCTGAGCTAAGACCTCACCACAATGCAATTCATCAGGGTCAGAGTCCGATTCATTTTGAACCCAAACTTCCTTTACTCGCTTGTTCTTTTTGAATTTCAACACTCTGCAAGCTTTTGCTACATGGCCAACTTTCCCACAATTAAGACATTTGGAGTTCAAAGCAGGACAAGACTTGTCGTTGGCCAGGTGACCAACCATGTCACAGCGGTAACACTTTCCAGAGAAGACCTTTTTATACTTCGAAGGCTGTTGTTCAATTTGTTTAAATTTTTTTGTCTTAGTTACAATTTGTACTTTGTCACTAGTAGTGTTAGCAGTGCCATTTTCCTTTTTCATTACTTCGACATACGCAAGAGAGTGTTCGATGCGTTTGGCAATAGAGATGACCTCATCTAATTTGGGGTCATCTTTTTGCCATAGCTCGTCCTTGACCTTCTCTATGGTGCAACCCAGAATAAACTGGTCTCGTATACGTTCCTCAAGTGCGCCCTCAAATTTGCAAGAGGAAGCCAGTTTGCGCAAATGAGTCACATATACTTTAACAGACTCTTGGGGTTGTTGCACATGCTTTCCAAAGTGATAACGCTCCAGGATGGTGCTGACTTTGGGGAGATAATGTTTGTCTAGTTTCTTTAAACAGATCTCAAATTCGTTGAGGCTATCAGTTTCAGTGTCATTGAGGTCTGGTAAGTGTTCGAAAACCTCTTGCCCCTCCGAGCCTAGACAGTGTAGGAGTAAGGCTGACTTCCTCTCGGCACTCAGTGACACTCCGCACACCCTAGCGTAGTTGAGAAAGACCTTCTTCCACTTTGACCAGGAACAGCAGGTGTCTACAGGTAAAACGTCCTACCCACACAGCGCCAGCAGCAGCTCAACCGTGAGTGTTCTATAGCAACTCAAACTCAGGTGAAGGCTCTAGAATGAGGATCCCTAGGTTCAATGTGATGCATGGAATATGATGACACGCAGGTCATTACACAGTGAAGCATGGAATAGGATGACATGCAGGTCATTACAGGTGTGACAGCAAGAAAGAGCACAGGGAGGGTCTGAGAGTAAGAAAGAGCACATGGAGGGGTCTGAGCGGAGAGAGCACAAGGAGGGGTCTACGATGAAGAGAGAGAGCAATAGAGAGAGAACACAGAGATGGGTCTAGGAGGAAGAGAGAGCACAGTGCAGGGTCTGAGAGCAAGAGAGAGAGCACATGAAAGGGGTCTGAGAGCAAGGGAGAGAGAGCACAGGGAGGGGTGTACGAGGAAGAGAGAGAGCAATACAGAGAGCCCCGAGATGGGTCTGGGAAAGAATAGAGAGTAGGAGAGTGCGAAGGAATGGGTCTGAGAGCAAGAGAGTGTAAGAAAGAGAGCACATGGAGGTTCTGAGAAGAATAGAGAGATCACAGGTAGGGGTCTGAGAAGAAGAGAGAGCACAGGGGGGAGTCTGAAGAGAAACAGAAAGAGCACAGAGAGGGGTCTGAGAGCAAGAGAGAGAGAGAGCAAAGTAATGGGTCTGGGAGAAAGAGAGAGCTCAAGGAGGTGTCTGAAGAGTAAGAGAGAGAGAGCACAGGGAGGGGTGTGAGAGCAAGAGAGAGCACATGGAGGGTTCTGAGAGCAAGCAAAAGAGCACAGTGAGGGGTCTGAGAGCACGAGAGAGAGCACAGGGGGGTCTCACTGCAAGAGAGAGAGTACAGGGAGGAGTCAAAGTAAGAGAAAGATCACACGGAGGAGTCTCAGAGGAAGTGAGACAGCAAGAGAGAGAGATTAAGAAGGAGAGCACAGGGAGGGGTCTGAGAGGAAGCGAGCGAGAATGAGAGAGTAAGTAAAAGAGCACAGGAAGGGGTCTTAGAGGAAGAGAGAGAGCACAGTGAGGGGTCTGAGATCAAGAGAGAGAGTGTAAGAAAGCTCAGGGAGGGGTCTGAGCAAGAGCGAGAAGGAAGAGATAGGAAGAGTGAGAGCAATAGAGAGAACACGGGGAGGGGGTTTAAGAGAGAGAGCACAGGGAGTCGTCAGAGAGAAAGAGAGAGAGCACAGGCAGAGGTCTGAGAGCAAAAGAGAAAGCACAGGAAGGGGTCTGAGTAAGAGAGAGAGCACAGGGAGGGGTCTGAGAGCAAGAGAGAGCATAGAGGAAGGGGTCTGAGAGCAAGACATTGTACAAAAGAAAGTACAGGGAGGGTCTGGGGCGTATAGAGCGATCACAGGGGTCTGAGAGGAAGAGAGAGAGAGAGCAAAGTGAGTGGTTAGGTAAGAAGAGAGAGAGCACATGGAGTGTCCGAAGAGAAACAGAGAGCACAAAGAGGGGTCTGAGAGCAAGAGAGAAAGCACAGAGAGGGGGTATAAGAGCACAGGAGAGGGCTTTCGGAGGAAGCAAGAGAGATGGGTTTGAGGGGAAGAGAGAGTAGAGGGAGGGGTCTGAGAACAAGAGAGTGTAAGAAAGAGCACAGGGAGGGTCTGGGAGGAACATAGATCACAGGTAGGGTTCTATGAGTAAGAGAGAGAGCAAAGGGAGGGGTCTGGGAGGAAGAAAGAGAGCTCAGGGAAGAGTCTGAAGAGAAAGAGGGAGAGCACAGGGATGAGTCTGAGAGAAAGAGAGAGCTCAAGGAGGGGTCTGAAGAGAAAGAGAGAGCACAGGGACGGATCTGAGCAAGAGAGAGCAAGGGGGAGAGTAAGACACACAATAGGGACAGGTCTGTGAGGAATTGAGAGAGGAAGAGACGGAGGAAGAGAGAGCACAGGGAGGGGTCGGAGAGGAAGAGAGCGAGATCACATGGAAGGGTCTGAGAGCAAGAGAGAGAGCACATGAAGGGTTCTGAGAGCATGAGAGAGAGAGCACATGAAGGGGTCTGATAGCAAAAGGGAGAGCACAGGGAAGAGTCGGAGCACAAGAGAGTAAGAGAGAGAGCACAGGGAGGCCTTTCAGAGGAAGAGAGAGTTAGAATGAGTCTGAGAGGAAGAGAGCAGGAGAGAGTAAGAAGAGAGCACAGTGACGGGTCTGAGAGGAAGAGAGCACAAGGAGGGGTCAGAGAGCAAGAGGAGAGCAAGAGAGTAAGAAAGACAGCACAGTGAGGGATCTGAGAGGATGAGAGTACTTGAAGGGGTCTTAAAGCAAGAGAGAGCGCATGGAGGGGTCGCAGAGCGAATGACAGAGCACAGGGTGGTGCCTGTGAGAAGGAGAGAGAGCACAGGGAGAGGTCTGGGAGGAAGAAAGAGAGCACAGGGAGGGGTCTGAGAGAAAGAGAGCACAGGGACAGGTCTGAGAGAGAGAGAGCACAGGGAAGGGTCGGAGAGCGAGAGAGCACAGGGAGGGGTCTGAGAGCCAGAGAGAGCAGATGGAGTGGTTTTAGAGGAAGAGAGAAAGTAAGAGACACCAAGAGAGAGCACAGGGAGCGGTCTGAGAGCAAGGAAGAGTACACATGGATGGGTGTGAGAGCAAAAAAGAGAACACAGGGAGAGGTCTGAGAGCAAGAGTGAGCAGATGGAGTGGTTTGAGAGCAAGAGAGAGAGCACAGGGGGGAGTCTCAGAGCAAGAGAGAGAGCAAATGAGAGAATAAGAGATACAGCACGGAGGGGTCTGAGAACAAGAGAGAGAGCACGGGGAGGGTTCTGAGAGGAGGAGAGAAAGACATCAAGAGAGAGAGCACAGGGAGCAGTCTGAGAGCAAGGAAGAGAGCACTTGGATGGGTCTGAGAGCACAAAAGAGCACAGGGAGGGGTCTGAGAGCAACAGAGAGCACATGGATGGGTCTGAGAGCAAAAAAGAGAGCACAGGGGTCTGGGAGCAAGAGAGCACAGAGAGTGGTCCGAGAGCAAAAGAGAGCACAGGGAGGGGTCTGAGAGCAAGAGAGAGTGAGAGCACAAGGAGGGGTCTGACAGGAAGAGAGAAAGTAAGAGACATTGAGAGAGAGCACAGGGACGGGTTGGATAGGAGGAGACAGAGGAGAGTAAGAAAGAGAGCACAGGGAGAGGTCTGAGAGGAAGAGAGATGAAGAAGCATAGCAGAAGAGAGAGCAAGACAGCACAGGCAGGGGTCTGAGAGCAAGAGAGAGCTCAGGGTGGGGCCTGAGAGCAAGAGAGAGCACAGGGGGGGAGGGGTGGGGGTCTGAGATAAAGAGAGTAAGAGAGATAGCACAGGGAGGGGGTTTTGGAGGAAGTGAGGGATCAGGAGACAGAGCACAGGGATGGGTTTGAAATGAGAGAGCGCAAGAGAGCAAGACAGGAAGAGACAGAGCAGAGGGAGGGGTCTTAGAAGGAAAGGCCTACCGAAAAGGCTGCATGAATTACCTGCACGGCAGATACAGAGCTCTAAAGGCAAGAACCAGTGTCTGTTTCTCCAGTATTGGGGTGTCTTTCATAGATTCACATGCTTGAATCATTCCCCGTCGTCGGAGTGGGAGTCCCACGGTACATAAAAATAGCAATAAATATGCATGAAATAGCCATAACATAGGTAAATTAGAACCAGGAAGTAAAATAGCTAGAAGTTATTAGGAAAAAATCTTCCACTTTCATGACTCGTCCAAGTCATTATATATAGTCCAAACTACAGCCAATCAGGCGACAGCACCCTCCAGAATGTTCTCCCCAGAGGCTCAGGCTCTCAGATTTTCTACCGCACGTCGTGTGAAGGGAGTCTCCCTGAGCTCTGCTCAGTACTTCTCAGGTTTCTTCAGAATTATCTTCATTTCATGATGTCTTCTTCTAAGAAGTCTCTTTTCGACCTTGTGAGTCTTGTGGGAAGCTCCGGCTGTTTTCTGAAGACCCCACAAGAAGTGCATTTATTGCTTGTACCCGGACCACCAGGTGAGAGACTGCAAGATCTGCAGGACTTTCCCTCAAAAGACTCTGAGGGACAGAGAGGGACGTCTACTTCTGTGGCTACAGAAGATTAAGGATCAAGACAACCCTTTATCTGAGGTGGGAAGTGTTTCCTCTGTCAGGACTGCTGCCTCTAGGAAGAGGACTAGCGACATGGATTTGACTTCTCCTGGGGCTAAGGTGTTGAAAAAACAGCACACCTCTAAGAGTGCTGAGTTGCCTTCTGCTTCCAAAAAGGCTCCTCCACCTTCTAAGAGTAAAACTCTGCCCTCTACACCCTTGAGAAAGTCTGTCAAATCTCAGGCGTCTAAACCTTCTTCTGACAGAGAATTACCTCAGAAACGGGGTCCCTCGTCGACGAGCTCGACAACGACGTCTTCGTCGACGAGGCCTGCTGTCGCCGCCACGATGACATCTACTGCAACCTTCTCGTCTCCAAAGCCTCAGATGATACTGTCGTCTGCTTCTTCGCCGTCGACGCTGGTGTCCGTCTCCGTGAGACCCACCACGTCAGTCACTGCCTTCTCGTCGACGATTGTCTCGTCGACGGCGACTGCATCGTCGACGATTGCCTCGTCGGCGGCCGCCTGCGTCGGCGGCCGCCTCTTCGATGATTGCCTCGGCGAGCGGTTCCCTCGTCGACGGTTGCCTCGTCGACAGTTGCCTGCGTCTACGCCCGCCTCGTCGGCGGAACGCCTCGTCGACGGCTGCTTACGTCGACGTTGCTATCTTCCTGCACTGATCTTCAAGTTTGGTCGTCATCTGCAGCCACAGCATCCTCAAAGACATCTGCGGTGCTTTCTACACCATTGCCACCGTCGACGACAGCGCCTTCTTTGCTTCAAAGGCGTGGATCTTCCTTGGAGATTCTCTCTCAGTTCACACCTCACCCAGCAGAGTTCCTCGTGCGTTGCCCGAGCAGTTACTGGATTATGGGACAGATGAGGATGAATCTGAGGAGGATGACAGATTCCGTCCTGCCAGGAGCCCTTCAGAGCTCTTCATTAAATATCAAGACGTAGATCAAGAAGAGGACTACCATCCTGATACCGCTCCAGAGTCAAACCCTACTGCACAATTGCCTCTATCACTTCTCAGCAATCTGCAGTACATGTTAGATGACTATTACCGCCGATTTCCACCATCTGAATCGGCTTCTTCTGTCCCACCAACACCCGTGCCTCAATCTTCAACAGGGTTGAGGTCACCCAGACCAGTTTCTCCGGTACCTTCAATGTCGCATCATCAGGAGGCTCACACCACGGATGATGACAGGGAAGAAGGAGAATTGGATGACAGGTCACTCCTTACTGAATGGGATGACTATCAAATACAAACGCCGTCTCCTTCGAGTCAGGCTCCGGTTGACTCACCTCCAGTTGACATCGGAGGTTTTCATGTTCTGATGGAAAGAGCAGCACAAAGGTTCCTTCTTCCCATGGAAACAAGAAAGGATGAGTGTTTCCTTTACGATTTTAAAGACCAGCCAAGGAAGCAAGTGCGTACTATCCCTATTATTGATTTTATTTGGCAGGAAGGACTGAAAGTTATGCGGACTCCTGCCTCCATTCCAGCGGTCCTACCTCGCCTTGAAAAGAAGTACAAGGCACCGGATAATTCACCAGCTTGTCTGATAGGTCAGCCTAAGCCAGATTCGGTTATCGCTCAAGCAGCGCAGCGCCGAGCACGGAATCCCTCCTCTCCATTGTCAGCTCCCCCGGATCGGGATGGGAAACGTCTAGACGCAATTGGGAAAAAGGTTTCCACCATGGCGGCCACTACTGTCCGGGCAGCTAACTCACTGGCCATCTTATGCCGCTATGATAGGCAGATGTGGTCGGATATCTCCCCATACATCGACATGTTACCGGAGCCCTCAAAGGCAGAAGCGCTTAAGATCCTCCAGGAGGGAGAACGGATCTCGTCTGAGATCATTGATTCTGCTGTGGATGTTGCGTCCACGGGTTTTCGGCAACTGGCAGGTGCTGCTGTCCTGTGGCGACAGGGCTGGTTAAAATCCACATTTTTTCGTCAGGAAGTTCAGACGAAGATAATAGATATGCCTTTTGATGGCGAGTCTCTTTTTGGCCAGCATATTGACGATGCCCTACAGGCCATTAAAAAGGATACAGAGACAGCAAGATCTCTTGGTACTCTTCAGTTTCGGAAACTGCCTTTCTCGTGGCGCTAGAGGTCGTGGATCCTTCTCCACCCGAGGAGGCTATAATCAGTCGAGGCAATACCAGTCCTATCGGGGTAACCAACGCTACTCTTCGCAAAGACAACAATCTTTCAGGCAGCAACCAACTACGTCTTATGGGCAAAACAGAAATAAGTCATCCTACCGGGGAAGGAACACGTCTAAAAAACAGTGACAACTGCGACCTGCCACCTGCTCTACCGCGCAATTTTACAAAAGTTGGAGGAAGGATCTCCCGTTTTTACTCAACCTGGTCTGCTATAACTACAGACAAATGGGTCTTGGACATTGTGGCCAGAGGCCACGTTCTGGAGTTTACCAAGCTTCCCCCGAATTCTCCTCCCAAGGGTCCGCCTCCAGCTCATCTCACAGAGCTTTTCTCCCAGATAAATTTGATGTTAAAAAGGGAGCGATCGAAATGGTTCCAAAGTTGCAAAGAGGCACCGGTTTCTACTCCAGGTTTTTCTAATAAAAAGAAATCGGGAGAATGGCGCCCCATCCTGGATCTTCGCTCCCTAAACAAATATCTCAAAAAACAGTCTTTTCGGATGTTGACTCTACAAGAAGTCCTTCAACTCCTCTCTGCGGGGGATCACATGACCACCCTCGACCTCCAAGATGCTTACTTTCATGTCCCGATTTTACACAGGCACAGAAAGTTCTTGAGGTTCAGAGTAGCTGGCAGGGACTTCCAGTTCAAAGTCCTTCCTTTCGGACTACGTTCCGCGCCCGTGTCTTCACCAAAGTTTTGGCACCGGTGGCGGCACACCTTCGACTAGAAGGAATTCAAATTTTCCTTATTTAGACGACTGCCTTATCAAGGCGAATTCTTACGCAGTCGCAAACATCCATACTCAGAAATGCCTGTCACTTTTCCAGTCTCTGGGTCTCTCCATCAATCTGGACAAGTCTCAACTCGTCCCATCACAAACAAGAACGTTCTTAGGAGCCACCATAGACACTCTACGGACGCAAGCCTTTGTCTCAAACGAAAGACAACAAAAGCTGTGCAAGCTTGCCCGACTAATACGCTCAAAAGGGTGCGTTTCTGTCCGACAGTTCAAGTCACTTCTAGGGATGCTCTCATCCTGCATTCCTTTGGTCCCCAACTGTCGCCTCAAGATGAGACCCCTGCAAGAGGAGCTCAACCAGCAATGGCTACAGATCTCAGGGTCCTTCGAAGATCTCATCCGCATCACTCCTCAGATGCGGAAGGCATTACTCTGGTGGACTTGCAAAAGGAACGTGGCAGCAGGCCTCTCATTCCTAGTGGAAGCTCCAAGTTTCGTCATCACCACGGACGCCTCCCTCGAAGGGTGGGGAGCACACCTTCAAGGACTAACAGTCAACGGCAAATGGGATGCTCATCAAAGGACTTGGCATATCAATCTCTTAGAGTTGCTAGCGATCTTCCTAGCCCTAAAATCTTTTCGCACCATCATTCCAGGAGCGTCAGTGTTGATCCGGACGGACAACACAACAAGTATGCACTACCTAAACAAACAAGGAGGAACAAAATCCACTCTGCTGTCCCAGCAGGCCCAGCAAATTTGGGATTGGGCGATCCGACATCAAATAACTCTGGCAGCAGTCCATGTTCTGGGAGTATCCAACATCCTAGCGGACTCCCTCAGCAGGTCGACAGTGTCCAATCACGAGTGGGAGCTCCATCAACCAACCTTGGATCGTATATTTCAAAAGTGGGGTCGACCCGATCTGGACTTGTTCGCGACCAATCTGAACCGAAAATGCCCATTCTACGCAAGTTGGCTTCCCCAACAAGACTCGTGCGGGAATGCGTTTTTGATGAATTGGTCGCAGATCTATGCCTACGCTTTTCCACCGATACCGCTGGTTCCCAGGGTTCTCCGGAAAATGAAGAAGGAGCCTTGTCGTCTTCTCCTCATAGCTCCCAGGTGGCCTCGCCAGTTTTGGTTTACCGAACTCCTCCTTCTATCCCAATGCGATCCCATTCAGTTGCAACCATTACCGAATCTCCTGTCCATTCACAACGGGCAGATCTGCCATCCGGATCCTGCATCTCTGCGTTTAGCAGCCTGGCACCTGAGCACCTTGAATTTGCTCACTTAGACATTCCTTCGGAGTGTAGCGAGGTCTTAGCTAATGCTAGAGCGCCCTCCACAATAAAAACCTACATGCTCAAATGGAAGCGTTTTTGCCACTGGTGTCAAGCCGCCAACATTCATCCAATCCGTGCAGCACCGGAGCAATTATTGCCTTTCTTTCTACATTTGGCAAAGTCAGGACTTTCCCATTCTACTCTTAAAGTATTCTTAGTGGCTATATCACAATTCCGACAAGATGGTTCACATTCTCTTTATTCCTCTCGGATCATTCAACAATTCTTCAAGGGACTGTTTCGTATGTTTCCTCCCATCCGCCGTCCACCTCCACCCTGGCATCTTAACATTGTTCTGTCACAACTCATGCGACACCCCTTTGAACCTATTCATAGAGCTGACTTTAAGTTTGTATCGTGGAAGATGTCTCTGCTGTTGGCTCTCACATCAGCCAGGCGAGTCAGTGACATTCAAGCCTTCACTATTAAACCGCCTTTCCTCTAATTCACTAAGGACTCGGTAGTGCTCCGCACTAACCCCATTTTTATACCTAAAGTACCTTCTGATTTCCATCTCAATGAACCTGTGGTTTTAAAGACTTTCCTTCCTAATCCTCAATCACCTGCGGAGAGAGTTTTACATACCCTTGATGTCAAACGATGTCTAAAATTTTATTTTCAAAGGACATCCTCAATACGAAAATCTGATCAGCTTTTCATTACATATGGAAAGATGCGCAAAGGGCACCCAATAACCAAACAGACCATAGCTCGTTGGATTTCTGCTGCAATTTCTTTCTGTCATCAGCAGGCAGGTAGACCGCTACAAGCCACTCCGAGAGCTCATTCAACTAGAGCAGTCTCTTCTTCTACTGCTCTCTTTGCTGGTGTGCCTCTTCATCAAATCTGCAGAGCTGCTACATGGTCCAGCAGGCACACTTTTACCAAGCACTACTGTCTGGAAGCTGCCAGCAATGCAGACACGTCTGTGGGACAAGCGGTTCTCCGTAATCTTTTTAAATAAGGTGAGCCTCTGTTTGTCCCTCCTCCTCTATGATGCTTTCTTATATTATGTGTCGATACAGATATACTTAAGCGTATTTTATCTGGTCTTGGTTTATGTTTCTAGGTATATTTCTATATACTTATATGTTTTTATATATATATATATATGTGTTTATATATTTATATGGATTTCTTTGATCTCACAAGCATCATTATGGAATTACTGCTTTCTACTCTGATTCAAGCATGTGAATCTATGAAAGATACCCCAATACTGGACAAGAACAAAAGTTACTTACCTGTTAACTGTGGTTCTCCAGTATTGGTATCTTTCATAGATTCACATGCGACCCACCCACCTCCCCTCAGAGGCCCTTCTATGCTCGTTTATACTTTTATAACACTTGTGCTGGAAAATCTGAGAGCCTGAGCCTCTGGGGAGAACATTCTGGAGGGTGCTGTCGCCTGATTGGCTGTAGTTTGGACTATATATAATGACTTGGACGAGTCATGAAAGTGGAAGATTTTTTCCTATTAACTTCTAGCTATTTTACTTCCTGGTTCTAATTTACCTATGTTATGGCTATTTCATGCATATTTATTGCTATTTTTATGTACCGTGGGACTCCCACTCCGACGACGGGGAATGATTCAAGCATGTGAATTTATGAAAGATACCAATACTGGAGAACCACAGTTTACAGGTAAGTAACTTTTGTTCTTATGAGCTAAATAGCAAAATTGGTTCTGTCCCGCCTAATTTCACAGATATCCCTTTCGCAGGACTACAGCCCACAACATTTCACCTTCATTGATTGTCACTGTAATCCCTGTGAATGTTTTTCTCATTAGTACAAACAAATGTCCCTTTGTCTATTATGTGTAGTAATTCTAGTGGTGTGTAGTATAGTAAAGTCCTTTTCGTTTGATAAACCAAATGACAGCTGGACAACAACTTATTAACTGTTATTTGCTGTTTGCTTTGTTCTGAGTCTGTAACCTCACCCCTCATCCCTGCGCAAGCCTTGGACGCCTTGCCCCTCCTCCACTCAGAGTCAAATGTTGTAGGGTAGACTTGGGGCTCAGGTTTGTGTCTAAAAGTACAGTTATGTCTCTGGACACCTCTGGTAACCATCCCTTATCTGGGACCTGCACCCCTTATTGCCCTGAAAAAGTTCCCAGATCACAGTTGTTTTTAACTATCTGTAGAGTTCCTCATGGAGCAGCACGCTCTTCTATACATATTTAGCCGTGACCATTGCTCCTCTAACACAGGAAAAAAAATTGTTTTCAAACTATTCATTTTTATCTATTTATTTCCAAATAAGTAGTCTTTTGGACATTTGAATTTAAAGTAGTTGCAATTACACACAAACATCTTACATTTGTATATGAAATCCGCTGTCACATTCTTTTTCCTACAATCTGTTTCAATTATAATTGTTTTTTAAATGCTTTAAATGCTCTCTTGTGACCTCTCCTTCTATCTATCGTTCCAAATCTCGTCAACCTTCTGCTGCTCCTCTGCTTATGCACGCTGCAATTTCCACCATAGACCATCTTTCATGCTTTTTTCTATCTTTTATATAGCATTTAATCCTCCTCTTTCGTTTGTTTCCTGCTTTACCATGTCTAATACAATGCTCACTCAACTTCAGCTGCCGGCTACCTTGGCATTCCCCATTAATGTTTCTGATTAGCCTAGTATCTTCCCGGTACCCCTTTCCAGAATCTTTGGACAGTACTGGAACCCCAGATCACTTGCTGGAATCTTCCCCTTAGTTCTTCACATTTACAGCCTGTCTATTCACTATCCATCTGTTGCTACTGCTCTAGTTTGTTTAAGGCCCCATGAATAAATTGTAGCAAATCACTCACAATTGTAGTTTTGATCACAGAGATTTAGGTGAGCCCATTGCCCTCACCTCCCCCACCCAATTTCCTTGTTCAAGGGGATTACACCCTTCTCCCTAACCACATTCAATTTGTTTATTGACTCAGGCACATCATGGGACGTACAATCTTTTTAAAATGGTGATGAACAATACAAGTTTTTCAGAACCCTCCCCACAGTGGGAAACTGCCAGTGAGCCATACAGGCCATTCATCATATAAATAACCAGCTGATACACCCATCACTGGGTGACCCCTCACTAGTGGGTGGCTGTTTGTGATCTTATTTGCAAGATGGCACCCCATTCAAAGGAATCTAATAGTTGCTTTTGTTTTTATGCAGCACAGAATACTGCTGTTTTTAAGGCTGGCAGGTCATTGATGTTGCTATTAATGATGCCAACCTTAAGATCATGCCCTTGCCTTTGCTGGGGCCTAATTTTGAACAGGCAATAAATACCCAGTAGTAGAAGGCCCAAAACTGCTTTTATTTAGACTAGCCTTTGAGATTTGCCTTTTAAGGGTAGCATTCTAGTAGACCCTCATGGGGGGATCACTGCTGCCTACTGCCCATGGGTGGACACCTAGCAAAGAGAACATATTTCTGATTAGTGCTCTACAGAGGAAATAGCTAGGCGAATCACAAACTCTCCACAACTCCCATTTTCCCACCCAACATGATGATAACTGGTTAGTTTGTGTGACATCTCTCCATTTTGTTTTGCCACTCTTGTCAGGCTAGGCGGTAATCCTTCTGTAATGAGGGTGGAACGCCTAAAGTTTCTTGCAACAGGTAGTAACATTTTGTTTTTTTTGCCATTCACGATATTAGAAAAGAATATACAGATGTGATCTATTGCACATTTAAACCATAATAGAGATGTCTATGGATTGAATTTCAATTTCTGTTTCTGTAATCTAAAACCGATTAACTAGTCTAGATGTGTAAATGGTTGAACTTTGCACCAGATCTATTGATAACCTTGAAAATCCTGTGACAGACAATGTTTGCAAATGTGCTGGATAAAGTAGTCAGCTGTACAAGTTTCAGTGAAACTAGATGTTGGGACCACAATGCATCTGGCCCAGGAACAAATAAATGGCCTTGAGAGAGAAGGATCTTTAATAGGTAAAAAAAAGGACCTGGAGTTGTAGCATATAGTCAGTCTGGAGTTAACATCCTGGTGGGTAGAGAAAGTGTAATCCAAAGGGTTTGTTATCCAATAGGTAGGGTTTATTTGGAGTTATGGAGGGGCGGCTCCTCAGTTATGGTGGAGGAGCGTAGCCCCACTGCTGGAACCAGCAGACGTATGTAAAATAAAATGATAATAAAGCACTTCTAAAACTGCTTTATTTTACTCATGTAGCCAAGTCTTGAGGGCGGGGCCATCAGGAGCAGGAGGATTGGTGGGCTCGGGGCACTGCCAGTGCACATGCCGCTTTGGCCGGCCGGCCAAACTGACATGTGCACTTGTATATCTCCAGGCTATTGCTTGGAGATATCTCAGACTCAGGAGCAAAGGCTACCAGTCCCTGCTGGAGTGCGGAACCAGCCCGCTCCGCCCAATTCCTACGCGTCTCTCTCATGCTGGTTAAAACCAGCATGAGAATAGCATCTGGATTGGCGCAGGGGAGTCTGGGAGCCTGTGTGAGCATCGGAGCTGAAGAGGCAGCGAGGCAGCAGACGTCAGGCTGCAGGTAAGTTTTGTTCGTTTTTATTTATTTTTTCCCTGCGCTGCTTCACCGATTTCTCCTGCCTGCGACTGCTACTGGAGTCATGGGAATAGCACACATTGTGGCATAATGTTCACCTTAATTATGTGAAAGCTAATGCCAGCTAATATTCACTTTCTGTTCCTTCTGCCTCTTATAGCCCTGATCAACCTAGTGAATGTCCAGAGGGAGCCTCACCGCTGCCAGCTATGGAAGAAGATCCATTATTTTACTTTTACATTTATCCTGCATCAGTCCTGTGAGAGACGGATATGAGGTAAGGAGTGATCAGTGGGATGAGGGGTGATGGAAAAGACTGAAACGTGTAAAGAAGGACAGGCAAACTGTTAGTGTGCACGTCCTTTCAGAATTGTGTGTGTGTAAATGTACACTTGCAAGCGCATTCACCACTCTTACGACCAATGATCACTGTTCCTTTTAGCCAACTAACAGAAAGGTTCCCACTAGGTATATGAAATAGTATATTTATAAACCAAAGCACTCAAAATAGTATTGTATAAAAATACATTGTCCAAATAGTAAGGACTGGTAAGGAGAGCTGTTGCCGTTTATTATGAGGTATGAACCAACAGATAGTCTTCTGATACAGATGATGTACCACTTTTATATTCTTTGTGGATGAACAGCCAACATGTTTTTCGTCACTTTGTGACCTTTACAAGGCTTTTGAAGATAAAAGAAGTGAGTTGTTCCTATGTGGATTGCAAAATCCAGGAATAAGTTGTGGCATGGTCACCGTCAGTACACAAGAAAAGTGTACTTGTCGAGGGCAGATAGTTATGAAACTACAGCCGGTCTCTATGAGAATGAGACGATGACCAAACGTTGGCAAGGTAAAACCAGATATGAAGTAATCAGCTGGTTCAGAAGAGTAGAAAGTATGCATATAGTCAAAAGACGAAAATAGGTCTGGTGATACTCAAAGTAAAATTGTTCACATTAAGCGCCAGGAGTCCATGGTAAGCTCCTGTATGTAAAAAACGGCCGGGCGGAGTCCCTGTGTCACTCAGCTCCCCCTCAGGTAAATAGCTATTCCACAACTTATTCCTGGATTATGGACGAAGAGGGAGAGTAAGAAAAAAAGCACATGGAGGGGTTGGAGAGGAAGAAAGAGGACAGGGAGGGGCCTGAGAGGAAGAGAGAGGAGAGGGAGGGGCCTGAGAAAAAAGGGAGAGAGCACAGGAAAGGGTCTGAGAGTAAGAAAGAGAGCACAGGGGGCTCTGAGAGTAAAAGGAGCACATGGAGGGGGTCTGAGCTGAGAGAGCACAGGGAGGGGTCTACGAGGAAGAGAGAAAGCAACAGAGAGAGAGCCCAGAGTTGGGACTAGGAGGTAGAGAGAGCACAGTGAAGGGTCTGAGAGCAAGAGCACATGAAGGGGTCTGAGAGCAAGGTAGAGAGAGCATAGGGAGGGGACTACGAGGAAGAGAGCACAGAGATAGGTCTGGGAAGAATAGAGAGTAAAAGAGTGCGGAGGCAGGGTTCTGAGCAAGAGAGTGTAAGAAAGAGAGCACAGGGAGGGTCTGGGAAGAATAGAGAGATCACAGGTAGGAGGGGTCTGAGGAGAAGAGAGAGCACAGGGAGGAGTCTGAAGAGAAACTGAGAGCACAGAAAGGGGTCTGAGAGCAAGCGAGAGAGCACATGAAGGGGTCTGAGAGTAAGAGAGCACATGAAGGGGTCTGAGAGGAAGAGAGAGAGCAAAGGAAGGGGTCTGGGAGTAAGAGAGAGAGCAAAGGGAGGTTCTGGGAGGAACAGAGATCACAGGTAGGGGTCTATGAGGAAAGGAGAGAGAGCAAAGGGAGGGGTCTGGGAGGAAGAAAGAACTCAGGGAGTGGTCTGGGAGCAAGAGAGAGAGCACAGGGAGGAGTCTCAGAGAACAGGAGAGCACAGGGAGGGGTTTGAGAGTAAGAGAGATAGAGAGAGCATAGGAAGGGGTCCGAGGGGAAGCAAGAGAGAGAGTGAGTACGAAAGAGAGCACAGGAAGGTGTCTGAGAGGAAGACAGAGCACAGGGAGGGGTTTGAGAGCAAGAGAGAGAGAGAGCACAGGAGGGAGGAGTCTGGGAGCAAGAGAGCGCTGGGAGGGTTCTGGTAGGAAGAGAGAGAGAGAGTACAGGAGAGATCTGAGAAGAAGAGAGAGAGCAGAGGGAGGGGTCTGAGAGCAAGAAAGAGAGTAAGAAAGAGAGCAGAGGGAGGGGTATGAGCAAGGGAGAGAGTAAGAGACACAGCACAGGGACACGTTTGAGAGGAATTGAGAGAGGAGGAGAGAGAGCAATTGAGAGAGCACAGGGAGGGGTCGGAGAGGAAAAGAGCGAGATCACAGGGAAGGGCTTGAGAGCAAGACAGAGAGCACATGAAGGGTTCTGAGAGCATGAGAGAGAGAGCACATATAGGGGTCTGATAGCAAGAGAGAGAGCACAGGGCGGAATTAGAGCACAAGGGAAAGTAAGAGAGAGAGCACAGGTAGGGGTCTGAGAGCAAGAGAGAGCTCAGGGTGGGGCCGTAGAGCAAGAGAGAGCACAGGGGGGAGGGGTGGGGGTCTGAGATAAAGAGAGTAAGAGAGATAGCACAGGGAGGGGGTTTTGGAGGAAGTGAGGGATCAGGAGACAGAGCACAGGGATGGGTTTGAAATGAAGAGAGAGCGCAAGAGAGCAAGACAGGAAGAGACAGAGCAGAGGGAGGGGTCTTAGAAGGAAAGGCCTACCGAAAAGGCTGCATGAATTACCTGCACGGCAGGTACAGAGCTCCAAAGGCAAGAACCAGTGTCTGTTTATGAGCTAAATAGCAAAATTGGTTCTGTCCCGCCTAATTTCACGGATATCCCCTTCGCAGGACTACAACCGACGACATTTCACCTTCAGAGATTGTCACTGTAATCCCTGTGAATATTTTTCTCATTAGCACAAACAAATGTCCCTTTGTCTATTATGTGTAGTAATTCTAGTGGGGTGTAGTATAGTAAAGTCCTTTTCGTTTGATAAACCAAATGACAGCTGGACAACAACTTATTAACTGTTATTTGCTGTTTGCTTTGTTCTGAGTCTGTAACCTCACACCTCATCCCTGCGCAAGCCTTGGACGCCTTGCCCCTCCTCCACTCAGAGTCAAATGTTGTAGGGTAGACTTGGGGCTCAGGTTTGTGTCTAAAAGTACAGTTATGTCTCTGGACACCTCTGGTAACCATCCCTTGTCTGGGACCTGCACCCTTATTGCCCTTGAAAAGTTCCCAGATCACTGTTGTTTTTAACTATCTGTAGAGTTCCTCATGGAGCAGCACGCTCTTCTATGCATATTTAGCTGTGACCATTGCTCCTCTAACACAGGAAAAAAATTGTTTTCGAACTATTCATTTTTATAAGTAGTCTGGCAATAACAGGCAATAAATACCCAATAGTAGAAGGCCCAAAACTCCTTTCATTTAGACCAGCCTTTGAGATTTGCCTTTTGAGGGTAGCATTCTAGTAGACCCTCATGGGGGGATCACTGCTGCCTACTGCCCATGGGTGGACACCTAGGAAGGAGAACATATTTCCGATTAGTGCTCTACAGAGGAAATAGCTAGGCGAATCACAAACTCTCCACAACTCCCATTTTCCCACCCAACATGATGATAACTGGTTAGTTTGTGTGATATCTCTCCATTTTGTTTTGCCACTCTTGTCAGCCTAGGTGGTAATCCTTCTGTAATGAGGGTGGAACGCCTAAAATGTCTTGCAACAGGTAGTAACATTTTGTTTTTTTTGCCATTCACGACATTAGCAAAGAATATACAGATGTGATCTATTGCACAATTAAACCACAATAGAGATGTCTATGGATTGAATTTGAATTTCTGTTTCTGTAATCTAAAACCGATTAACTAGTCTAGATGTGTAAATGGTTGAACTTTGCACCAGATCTATTGATAACCTTGAAAATCCTGTGACAGACAATGTTTGCAAATGTGCTGGATAAAGTAGTCAGCTGTACAAGTTTCAGTGAAACTAGATGTTAGGACCACAATGCATCTGGCCCAGGAACAAATAAATGGCCTTGAGAGAGAAGGATCTTTAATCGGTAGGCTGTCCAGTTTTAGGTTTAAACCTATATTAACTGATAAAACCCCACCGAAAGGAAATAGCCCTCACCAGTGTAAACATATAAACACTGAAAAAACACCTGCACAACCACAAAATAAATGCCATTCAAAGACAGGAAAAGAGGAGTGAAAGAGTCATTTTTTTCTTCCTGAACGGGCCAATACAATATAACTTTGTTATACAAGCTAGCAGCAAGAAAGACTGGGCTACCATTATTCTGCTTGAGTTTTTTAGGGATGTCACTAAAATATTGTTTGTTCTTCCTTTTGCTTTTTTCGGGTTTGTGGTCTTTGGTCTAAAGATGCCGGGTTAAGAAGCATGTTTTAGGTCTTGTTCAATTATTTTATAAACTGTAGAGAATCAGGACATATCAAAATCATATTTGATATTTTGGCTGCTTTTGAGTCTTTCACTGATAGGTAAAATTACTGGTTTCATAAGAATCTTTCCCAATATGTGCCATCACATTTACCCACAGAAAATAGGTGAAACCCCTTGATACATCAGCCCCCAGTTTCTAGTGAGTCAGCATTGATAGGTGAATTGCCAACACCTCAGGCTTTAAACATTCAATGCAAGGTTTAGTGACAAGTATATGTGAAAAGAGTGTGGGATAGTGGTGAAAACATGACACCAGACTTTTGGAAAACACGGAACGCAGTGTCACTTGGAATGCTGCTGCTATAAGGTTCTTTCCAAGTTCAACAAAGATTGGAGTGATATTGTTTGTATTTGCGGTGATTCAGCTACGTATATGAAAAATGTACAGTTCTCATCCAGGGGATACTCATCAATAGTCATAATCTATGAATTATCCCCGCCCACGTGCGGGATCCCGGAGTATATAAAAATAACATATATATATAAATATATACATATGTGAAACATATACATGCAGCCTAACAATGTTTCCAACATGGCAGAATTGCCAAAATTACATACGTTTGCATTGTATAACAAATACCCTCCTAACCCATAAGGAAAAGAGGACATGCACAGAAAACAATTGGCATATATCAATGCTTTATTGAAACAAGGAAACTTATAATTACAGGCATTCGCCTGTAGGCTGCATTGCAGAGCAATAATGAAAACCAGGCAAAAAAACTGGCACCTTGCCTTTAAGGCTTCCCAGGTTTAGGATACCGTGCCTTTAAGGCCTGCAGGAGTCCCTTTGCTCCCATCATGCACCACAGGTGACAGTTAGGTCAGTTCTTTTTTCCGGCTCCTTCTATGAGGATCCTGGAGTTGAGCTCTTCAGTTTTTTGACTGAAAGATAATATTTGATATTTCCTTGGAAATTTTGACATTTTCTAATACCTGGAGGTATTGTCTACTGGTTTTTTGTAAAATTTCCAGTCAGAATGCCTGCTTTATTTCGAAAATGCCCTTCCTGTGGCAAGAAAATGGCACTGTCAGACCCACACTCTGTGTGTATTGTGTGCCTTCCAACTTCACACAATCCTGACCAGTGCTATCATTGCCAGAAATTTACTAAAAGAACTTTGCGTGACAGAGAACGCATCAAGCTACATGCATTGCTGGAGAGGGAAGGCCATCATGGAGGTGGCCATGGTTTCAGAGCTCCCTCTTCAAGCCAACAGCACCGAAAAAGGCGTCGTTCCACCTCTCCTGAGTCCAGGAAGAAGCAGGTGCCTGAATGTTCACCATCGGCGTCAAGATCGCCGTCGAAGAGGCAGAGGCATTCTTCAACGTCGAGGGACAAACCAGTGTCTAGACGTCGAGACTCTACGCCGCATGTCAGTAAGTCGGCGTCGAGGCACAGCCCTTCGGGCTCGAAGGCTGTGGGTCCAGAGAGACCTTCCAAAACTCCGTCGACGTCGAGGCTTCCGTCGACGTCGAGGCTTCCGTCGACGGCGAGGCTTCCGTCGACGTCGAGGCACTCTCCGCCACCCTCGAAGGGGTCGGCGTCGAGAGACTCGCCGGCGAAGACTATGCCGCGAGGGGACATATCGGCGTCGAGAGCAACGTCAAGGTCCCGTCAGTCGACGTCAAGGAGGTCGACGTCGGTGAGAATGACGTCGAGATCCCCCCATCGACGTGAGCGGTCGACGTCGAGACATCAGTCGCCGTCGAGAAGATCGGCGTCAGCGACAAGGGTGACGTCGATATCTCCCCATCGCTGTGGGCGGTCGACGTCGAGACATCAGTCGCCGTCGAGGACATCGGCGTCAGCGACAAGGGCAACGTCAAGGTCTCCCCATCGCCGCCGGCAGTCAACGTCAAGGTCCCCCCATCGACGTAGGCGGTCGACGTCGAGATCAAGATCACATAGGGCGCAGACTTTATCGACGTCGAGGGACAGGAATGCAACGTCCCGGTCGACGTCAAGGGCCCAGTCATCTCCAGGGCTGAATATTGTACAAATTTCACCAGAGAGATCTCCTTCAGCTGGTCAAACGAAGGTTTACGGCTTATCTCCTCGCTGGCTACAGGACGTAGGAGCAGCTGCCCGCAGAGGTCCAGGCTCGGACTTCTCGCAGTCATATAGACCTTCTAAGTCACCTCCAGCAAGGCCTTCCACGCATTCCAGGAGACCAAGGTCACCTTCTACACACCGATCTCGGTCAGGGGGTCGTCGCAATTCGCACTACGATCCTCCACATAAGAGGAGGCGCAGAACATCATCCACCTGTTCTTCGTCCTCTATTCGGGATTACTCGCCAACCTTTTCAGCTACACCACCTTCCAGGGTGTCTCCGATTGATGACATTGGGACTTTCTCTGACGTGCTTGGCAGAGGAGCTAAGAAACTTAATATTAGTTTATGCACTCCTGTGGTCCCTACATCGATCATATTTGAGACATTGCACCATCGTACAGCTCCCAGACCTCTGCTACCTCTGGTGCCAGGTTTTTTAGAACCAGCTATGGCCACATTCCTCACTCCTGCCACAGTGGGATCAGTCCCGTCGAGGATCGCAAAGAAATACAAAGCTCCAGACCAGGATCCCTTGTTCCTTAGGTCTGATCCTCCGGCGGATTCAATCATTGTGGCAGCCGCCAGGAAAACGCAGTCGGCAACCTCTTCAGCCTCTGTTCCTCCAGAAAAGGACAGCAAACAAATGGACTCTTATGGCAGGAAGATGTGCAATACCTCCGCATCATCCATGAAAATTGCAAGTGCTTCAGCCCTGCTTGGGCGCTATGACAGGTCTCTTTGGGACTCTCTGGCTAGGTTCACTGACAAGCTCCCCAAAGAAGATCGACAAGACTTCCACGAAATCTTGCAAGAAGGTGGTTTAGTAGCCAATCAAATCATCAGTGCGGCTGCGGACTCCTCAGATCTCGCCGCGCACGGCTACTCACAGGGCATCTGTTCGCGTCGCTCAGCGTGGCTGCGCCTCACAGGTCTAAAGCCGGACGCCCAGAAGAAAATCCTCAATCTTCCTTTCAACGGCTCTTCCTTATTCGGTTCTCATGCTGATGAGGAAATGACAAAGATGAAGTCTGAGCTGGACACGGTCAAAGCAGTTGGTCTGGAAAAGCGGAAGGAGTTTCGCAAACGCTTCCGTCAGAACGACAAGCGACCCTTCCAACAGAGGGTTCAAACCCCTCAATGGTCCTCCCAGAACCAGCAAAGGTACCAATACCAGCACAAGCGGCCTGGCAGGGGTAGAGGGAACAATAAACAACAGCAGTCCTCCACCAAGCAACCTACAAAACAGTGAGGCATTGCTTCCTCCGCACCCGTTCGCCACTCCGGTAGGAGGGAGTATAGTTTGTCACCTGGAAGAGTGGGAATCCATAACAAGAGACAGATGGGTGCTGAAAATTGTACAGCATGGTTACTTGCTGAGGTTCAAGACCCCTCCTCCGCAAGTTGCCCCTCTATTGCCGTGCCTTCCTCAACGACACAAGTTATTGTTACAGGGCGAAGTGGAAACCCTCCTCCAAAAAGGCCATAGAAGAGGTCCCACCTCATCAGCGCAATCAAGGGGTGTACTCACGGTACTCTCTGATCCAGAAGCGAGGAGTAACCAAAGAGTACAGACCTATCCTCGACCTGCGTCTGCTGAACAGGTTTATAAGAAAAGAAAGATTTCGGATGCTAGCCCTGCACCAGATTTTCCCACATCTTCATCTGGGAGACTGGATGTGTGCCATCGACCTGCAGGATGCCTACTTCCACATTCCTGTTTCAGTGAAGCATCGCAAGTTCCTCAGGTTCCAGGTGTCTCAGCAGCACTATCAGTACCGTGTACTTCCGTTCGGGCTCAAATCTGCCCCCCGAACGTTCTCCAAATGCATGGCGGTGGTAGCTGCTTTTCTCCGCAAGCGCAAAATCTTCGTCTACCCCTACCTAGACGACTGGCTCCTGAAGAGTTCCACGCCTTCACTACTCCAGAGCCATCTCACTTACTTTCTCAACCTGCTTCAATCCCTGGGGTTGCAAGTCAACTACAAGAAGTCAGTTCTCAACCCTACGCAGAAGATACACTATCTGGGCGCTTCCCTAGACACCGTAAAGGCAAGCGTGTGTCCTTCGGAGGAGAGGTTGTCCTCAATGTTGATCAAGTGCCGTGCTCTTCTCAACATTACACATCCCACAGCAAGACAGGTGTCATCACTGCTGGGATCGATGGCCTCATGCATCTTCATTGTGCCCAATGCCAGGCTTTACATGCGGCCGCTACAGCAATGCCTCGAAGATCAATGGACACAGCGCTCAGGCCGTTGGGAAGATCGTGTCTCTCTTCCTCAGGCGGCCAGGGACTCCATCAAATGGTGGATGAAACGTTCACACCTTCTGCAAGGGGTACCTTTTCACCAGGTCCCTCTGACACAGACTATAGTTACAGATGCCTCACTGCAAGGTTGGGGAGCTCACATGGGCCAGCTTCAAGTACAAGGTCTCTGGTCCGAGACAGAGAGAAGTTATCACATCAACTTCTTGGAGCTAAGAGCAGTCCATCTGGCTCTCAAGTCTCTGTACCCGTCCCTTCAGTCCAGCTCCATTCAGATTCAGACAGACAACACAACAACAATGTACTATCTGAACAAGCAGGGAGGCACCAGGTCAAGGGTCCTGTCTCTGGAATCACAGACCATATGGAAGTGGCTTCTGGCGAGGAGTCTCACGATCGTAGCGGTTCACCTCCCAGGAACCCTGAACGTGCAGGCAGATGTGCTCAGCAGAGACTTCGTAGAAGCACACGACTGGGTGTTAAACGAAGAAGTCGCTCAGGACATTTTTCAGCAATGGGGAATGCCAGACATCGACCTGTTCGCAAACGCGGTAAACACAAAATGCCCCGTCTTCGCGTCCAGATTCCCTCAGCAAGGATCACAGGGGAATGCACTTTTGATGAGATGGTCGCAGACATTGCTGTACGCTTTTCCACCACTCCCTCTGATTCCTGCGGTCATCCAGAAGTTTTACAGGACCAATGCCAGAATGATCCTGATAGCACCAGAGTGGCCGCGCCAGTGGTGGTATCCGGACCTCCTGCAGCTATCCGAAGTTCCACACCGGAGGCTTCCCTGCTGCCCGGATTTGTTGACCAAGAACGAGGGGAGAGTTTTTTATCCCAACCTCCCTTCCCTGCGATTGACTGCATGGCTCCTGAAGTCATCCAGTACGGACACTTAGACCTACCTGCGGATTGTATGTCCATTCTCAAGGAAGCAAAGAGACCCTCCACCAGGAAATCTTATGCTTTCAAGTGGAAGAGATTCTACCTGTGGTGCAAGGACAACGCCTTTGATCCGACTAAGGGCCAGGAGCAAGTGATTCTTCCCTACTAGCTACACTTGGCAAAGTCAGGTCTGCAATATTCCTCCATTAGGGTTCACCTGGCTGCTATAACAGCTTACAGGAAGTCCCCTACCCAGGGTTCCTTTTTTCAGATGCCAGTAGTAAAGGACTTTCTGGAAGGACTCAGAAAGGTTTATCCACCAGTGAGATCTCCTTCTCCCCCCTGGGAGCTTAACATTGTTCTTACTAAACTTATGATTGCTCCGTTCGAGCCTATTCATAAGGCGTCTTTGCAGCACTTGACCTGGAAGACTGCTTTTTTGGTAGCCATAACTTCTGCCCGCAGGGTGAGTGAGATTCAAGCCCTGTGCTGTAAAGCACCTTATACTGTTTTTCATGCCAATAGGGTGGTGCTACGTACACATCCAAGCTTCCTCCCGAAGGTGGTCTCGGATTTTCACATCAATCAGGTTATCACGCTGCCCACCTTCTTTCCTAAACCTTCAACTCCCCCTGAGAGATCTTTACACTCTTTAGATCTCCGGAGAGTGCTGAAGTTTTACCTTGACAAAACTCTCACACTGAGGAAATCTGACCGGCTCTTTATTAACTACGGCTCTACTAACACCGGTCTAGCTGCATCCAAAAGATCCATCTCTCGATGGATTGTCTCTTGTATAGCTTTATCATACCAGTTGGCTAACAAGACCTTACAAGGCAGACCTAAAGCACACTCTACCAGAGGGAAAGCATCTACCACTGCTCTCCTTCGCAATGTTCCAATGTCTGAAATCTGTAAGGCAGCCACATGGCGATCGGTACATACCTTTACACGCCATTACTGTATAGATTCTGATGCACAGGCCGATGCCCAGGTGGGGCAGGCCTCTTTGAGGAATTTGTTTACATGATTGCATTTTAAATGTTATGTTCTGTATACTCCGTTGCTCGTCCGCGAGTTGTTGGGTATGGGCTTGCTACTCTATTCATAGATTATGACTATTGATGAGTATCCCCTGGATGAGAAGGATTAGTTACTTACCTGTAATCCTAGTTCTCATCCAGGGGTATACTCATCATAGTCATAAGCGACCCTCCCTCCTCCCCGGACGAGTATTTCTGGAGTTCTTCTTTAGATTGCATCCTATACTCAGGTGTCTCTACATTATACACCGTCAAAAAGAACTGACCTAACTGTCACCTGTGGTGCATGATGGGAGCAAAGGGTCTCCTGCAGGCCGTAAAGGCACGGTATCCTAAACCTGGGAAGCCTTAAAGGCAAGGTGCCAGTTTTTTTGTCTGGTTTTCATTATTGCTCTGCAATGCAGCCTACAGGCGAATGCCTGCAATTACAAGTTTCCTTGTGGCAATAAAGCATTGATATATGCCAATTGTTTTCTGTGCATGTCCTCTTTTCCTTATGGGTTAGGAGGGTATTTGTTATACAATGCAAACGTATGTAATTTTGGCAATTCTGCCATGTTGGAAACATTGTTAGGCTGCATGTATATGTTTCACATATGTATATATTTATATATATATGTTATTTTTTTATATACTCCGGGATCCCGCACGTGGGCGGGGATAATTCATAGATTATGACTATGATGAGTATACCCCTGGATGAGAACTAGGATTACAGGTAAGTAACTAATCCTTCTGCATTCTTAGATTTTTACAGGAAAACATAACTGCTGTAGTGTTCATAATAAAAAAACTAGAGTTTGAAAACACCCTTGTCTGCCAAGTGTTAAGCATAATTGGTGTATATGTGAAACATCTCCTTGAGAGTAGGCTAGGCGACACGCTTAGCTACTTTGGAACTGCAACATGTTCCATGTTAGAGGGTTTGCCACTTGGTAAGCAAAGCAATGTTGAAAAGCAATTCAGGAACTTTTATTTTACAATGTATGAGAAATGGCTTGCAATGATGCATAGAAATGTCCCTTCACCAACCATGGCATTTGAAGTCAATGAAACCTCACTGTGGTACTCTTACAAGTTCTAGATCCTTTCCATAAAGGGGAATTTTCTCCGTAGTTTCAAAAGCGCTGCTTCATTTTTGACCACTTCAATAACTGAGGGCATAAGCACCCAGTTCAACGCAAATGTTGCAGAAATAGCCCAGAGAATCGCAATCTTCAAGTGCACCAGTATTGGCATGGAAATCTATGTCAGTGGCCAGAGATAGCAAATTGTGTACTGGCTGTTTTGGCGTTGCCCGTCTCAAGTGCCAATGTTGAGAGGGCCTTTTCAGGAAGGAAAGAGCGAGCGCACATGACCAAAGACTCACTGAAGAAGTATTGTATGGTATACTGCAATAAGTTTGATTTGCAAAAATGTATTTGTACCTCATATACACTGTACATACACTGTCTATATACCATGCACAATCAGTGCAGAAAGCAAGCAATAATAAAAGCAAAACTTTCCATAAACACCGGAAAAACACTGTTTCTGTTGTTTTTAGTGGCGCGAAAATGTTTAACCACTGATAACAACTGTTTTTTTAAGTATTGAAAGCACTTGAAAACACTGAAAAAACCCCACCAGAATTTACCAAAAATAGAAACTGAAAACAGGAAAGCCTATTAATAGGTAAAAAAAAAAGGACCTGGAGTTGTAGCATATAGTCAGTCTGGAGTTAACATCCTGGTGGGTAGAGAAAGTGTAATCCAAAGGGTTTGATATCCAATAGGTAGGGTTTATTTGGAGTTATGGAGGGGCGGCTCCTCAGTTATGGTGGAGGAGCGTAGCCCCACTGCTGGAACCAGCAGACGTATGTAAAATAAAATGATAATAAAGCACTTATAAAACTGCTTTATTTTACTCCTGTAGCCAAGTCTTGAGGGCGGGGCCATCACGAGCAGGAGGAGTGGTGGGCTCGGGGCACTGCCAGTGCACATGCCGCTTTGGCCGGCCGGCCAAACTGACATGTGCACTTGTATATCTCCAGGCTATTGCTTGGAGATATCACAGACTGAGGAGCAAAGGCTACCAGTCCCTGCTGGAGTGCGGAACCAGCCCGCTCCGCCCAATTCCTAGGCGTCTCTCTCATGCTGGTTAAAACCAGCATGAGAATAGCCTCTAGATTGGCGCAGGGGAGTCTGGGAGCCTGTGTGAGCATCGGAGCTGAAGAGGCAGCGAGGCAGCAGACGTCAGGCTGCAGGTAAGTTTTGTTTGTTTTTATTTATTTTTTCCCTGCGCTGCCCCACCGATTTCTCCTGCCTGCGACCGCTACTGGAGTCATGGGAATAGCACACATTGTGGCATAATGTTCACCTTAATTATGTGAAAGCTAATGCCAGCTAATATTCACTTTCTGTCCCTTCTGCCTCTTATAGCCCTGATCAACCTAGTGAATGTCCAGAGGAAGCCTCACCGCTGCCAGCTATGGAAGAAGATCCATTATTTTACTTTAACATTTATCCTGCATCAGTCCTGTGAGAGACGGATATGAGGTAAGGAGTGATCAGTGGGATGAGGGGTGATGGAAAAGACTGAAACGTGTAAAGAAGGACAGGCAAACTGTTAGTGTGCACGTCCTTTCAGAATTGTGTGTGTGTAAATGTACACATGCAAGCGCATTCACCACTCTTACGACCAATGATCACTGTTCCTTTTAGCCAACTAACAGAAAGGTTCCCACTAGGTATATGAAATAGTATATTTATAAATCAAAGCACTCAAAATAGTATTGTATAAAAATACATTGTCCAAACAGTAAGGACTGGTAAGGAAAGCTGTTGCCGTTTATTATGAGGTATGAACCAACAGATAGTCTTCTGATACAGAGGATGTACCACTTTATATTCTTTGTGGATGAACAGCCAACATGTTTTTCGTCACTTTGTGACTTTTACAAGGCTTTTGAAGATCAAAGAAGTGAGTTGTTCCTATGTGGATTGCAAAATCCAGGAATAAGTTGTGGAATGGTCACCGTCAGTACACAAGAAAAGTGTACTTGTCGAGGGCAGATAGTTATGAAACTACAGCCGGTCTCTATGAGAATGAGACGATGACCAAACGTTGGCAAGGTGAAACCAGATATGAAGTAATGAGCTGGTTCAGAAGAGTAGAAAGTATGCATATAGTCAAAAGACGAAAATAGGTCTGGTGATACTCAAAGTAAAATTGTTCACATTAAGCGCCAGGAGTCCATGGTAAGCTCCTGTATGTAAAAAACGGCCGGGCGGAGTCCCTGTGTCACTCAGCTCCCCCTCAGGTAAATAGCTATTCCACAACTTATTCCTGGATTATGGACGAAGAGGGAGAGTAAGAAAAAAACCACATGGATGGGTTGGAGAGGAAGAGAGAGAAGGGGAGGTCTGAGAGCAGGAGAAAGAGCATAGGGAGGGGTCTGAGAGGAAGAGAGAGGACAGGGAGGGGCCTGAGAGGAAGAGAGAGGAGAGGGAGGGGCCTGAGAGGAAGAGAGAGGAGAGGGAGGGGCCTGAGAAAAAAGGGAGAGAGCACAGGAAAGGGTCTGAGAGTAAGAAAGAGAGCACAGGGGGCTCTAAGAGTAAAAAGAGCACATGGAGGGGTCTGAGCTGAGAGAGCACAGGGAGGGGTCTACGAGGAAGAGAGAAAGCAATAGAGAGAGAGCCCAGAGTTGGGTCTATGAGGTAGAGAGAGCACAGTGAAGGGTCTGAGAGCAAGAGAGAGAGCACAGAGATAGGTCTGGGAAGAATAGAGAGTAAAAGAGTGCGGAGGCAGGGGTCTGAGCAAGAGAGTGTAAGAAAGAGAGCACAGGGAGGGTCTGGGAAGAATAGAGAGCTCACAGGTAGGAGGGGTCTGAGGAGAAGAGAGAGCACAGGGAGGAGTCTGAAGAGAAACTGAGAGCACAGAAAGGGGTCTGAGAGTAAGAGAGCACATGAAGGGGTCTGAGAGGAAGAGAGAGAGCAAAGGAAGGGGTCTGGGAGTAAGAGAGAGAGCACAGGGAGGTTCTGGGAGGAACAGATCACAGGTAGGGGTCTATGAGGAAAGGAGAGAGAGCAAAGGGAGGGGTCTGGGAGGAAGAAAGAACTCAGGGAGTGGTCTAGGAGCAAGAGAGAGAGCACAGGGAGGAGTCTCAGAGAACAGGAGAGCACAGGGAGGGGTTTGAGAGTAAGAGAGATAGAGAGAGCATAGGAAGGGGTCCGAGGGGAAGCAAGAGAGAGAGCACAGGGAGGAGTCTCAGAGAACAGGAGAGCACAGGGAGGGGTTTGAGAGTAAGAGAGATAGAGAGAGCACAGGAAGGTGTCTGAGAGGAAGACAGAGCACAGGGAGGGGTCTGGGAGCAAGAGAGAGAGCACAGGAGGGAGGGGTCTGGGAGCAAGAGAGAGCGCTGGGAGGTTTCTGGTAGGAAGAGAGAGAGAGCACAGGAGAGATCTGAGAAGAAGAGAGAGAGCACATATAGGGGTCTGATAGCAAGATAGAGCGCACAGGGAGGAATTAGAGCACAAGGGAAAGTAAGAGAGAGAGCACAGGTAGGGGTCTGAGAGCAAGAGAGAGCTCAGGGTGGGGCCGTAGAGCAAGAGAGAGCACAGGGGGGAGGGGTGGGGGTCTGAGATTAAGAGAGATAGCACAGGGAGGGGGTTTTGGAGGAAGTGAGGGATCAGGAGACAGAGCACAGGGATGGGTTTGAAATGAAGAGAGAGCGCACGAGAGCAAGACAGGAAGAGACAGAGCAGAGGGAGGGGTCTTAGAAGGAAAGGCCTACCGAAAAGGCTGCATGAATTACCTGCACGGCAGGTACAGAGCTCCAAAGGCAAGAACCAGTGTCTGTTTATGAGCTAAATAGCAAAATTGGTTCTGTCCCGCCTAATTTCACGGATATCCCCTTCGCAGGACTACAACCCACGACATTTCACCTTCAGAGATTGTCACTGTAATCCCTGTGAATATTTTTCTCATTAGTACAAACAAATGTCCCTTTGTCTACTATGTGTAGTAATTCTAGTGGTGTGTAGTATAGTAAAGTCCTTTTCGTTTGATAAACCAAATGACAGATGGACAACAACTTATTAACTGTTATTTGCTGTTTGCTTTGTTCTGAGTCTGTAACCTCACACCTCATCCCTGCGCAAGCCTTGGACGCCTTGCCCCTTCTCCACTCAGAGTCAAATGTTGTAGGGGAGACTTGGGGCTCAGGTTTGTGTCTAAAAGTACAGTTATGTCTCTGGACACCTCTGGTAACCATCCCTTATCTGGGACCTGCACCCCTTATTGCCCTGAAAAAGTTCCCAGATCACTGTTGTTTTTAACTATCTGTAGAGTTCCTCATGGAGCAGCACGCTCTTCTATACATATTTAGCCGTGACCATTGCTCCTCTAACACAGGAAAAAAAATTGTTTTCAAACTATTCATTTTTATCTATTTATTTCCAAATAAGTAGTCTTTTGGACATTTGAATTTAAAGTAGTTGCAATTACACACAAACATCTTACATTTGTATATGAAATCCGCTGTCACATTCTTTTCCTAAAATCTGTTTTAATTATAATTGTTTTTTAAATGCTCCGGGTGCATAGGTGTCAAATGGTGTCTGGAATCGTCGTTGATTTCATTGGCGATCTGCTGCAAAGTGCTGCTGCCGTGAAGAAGAAAGTGTCCGGGATGATCCAAGCCTGGATCGAAGATGTGAAGAACCTGAAAGCAGAGGGGACAGAGTCTGGGTCACTAGCCAGTGACCAGGAGCGGAGCAATCGAATGCCCACCGATGTCGGGTGCTTCAGGTGCGAAGAGGTGAAGCTTGACTCTGCAGCCACGGGGTCCCGGAGACGTCGAGGACGACCAGGAGCCGGATTCGAGATGTCCCACGAAGGATGTCGAGTGCTGGGGTGTCGGTGCTCGGATTGAACACAACAAGCCTTGGCAACAGCAACCCATGCAGGAAGAGAAAAGATGCTTCTGTGCGGACCAGCAAGGTCCTGGGGACTCCCCAAGCGATGGAGAGTCAGGGCACGTCTGGAGCAACCAGGGAAGCCCAATCAAAGTTAGAGTTGCCTTCTTGGGGACCCACAGGTCAACGGACAAGGGATCGCGAAGGGACCTCGAGAGGAATCACAAAATGGCGGCCCACGGAACACTCGTTGAGTGTAGGCCTGCAATCTTCGGTGTGATCACTGCTCGGGGTCAGGGCTACAAGTAACCCAAAGTTCAGCCTCAGGGGTCGCCGGAAAGCTGATGCTTCTGCAAATGGACGCGGTGCCCAGGGGTTTGGGTTGCACGGTCACCACGAGGGATACAGGCCTCAGACTTGCTGTGGGCACAGATCGACCTCTAAGACCTCGGAAAACCCACCTCCTGTGTGGCAATATTCTTCAGAGTCCGTCGGAGCTTCGGAGATGCCAACCGGTCAGTTGCGTTAAAGGTGCCTGCCTTGCAGGGAGTAACTCCTTTACTCCAAGGAGATTCTTCAGTCATCCAGCGTAGTGCAGATCATCGAAGTACTTGGTTTCTGTGTCAGAGTTTAGTCCAGGTGTAATCTAAAGCCCTGTAGTCAGGGGTTCCTACTTTATACCCAAGGAAGGGGTGGGACAAACTCTGGGGACCCACCTATGGGAGGGTCAGGAAAGAGGGGTGGCTACACCCATTTCCTTTGTCCAGTTTTGCGCCAGAGCAGGGGCTGGTAGCCCCTGCAACCGGTTTGAGCTGGACTATGCACAGGGACACCAAATGTGCCCCCAGTGCAGACTTCAAAGCACTCTGGGAGTGCACCCACCTAGCCCCAATACACTAAAGCCTGTCTGGGAGGTGGTTACACCTCCCTGTGACAGGAAACCTATTGTCCAGGCCTCCCCTGCCGGAGTTTCGTCCAGCAGACTCGTGTCTGAGGCTGCAGCATCCATTTTGTGATGCCAGGGTTCTGTTAAGCTGGTACCGGGTGTACCGGTGGTGCCATGTTTCTCCCTCTAGTAGGGTGGAATCATACCTCCCACCGCAGTTACTGGGGTGGAGGTATGATTCCAAGGTGTTTGACACCAAACATGACATGTTTCCATGCAGCCATTCTCAAGTTAGCATTTACCGCGAGGTTATAATGCACTTAAGAGTATATGGTTGGCTGCATCACAAACAACCCCGGAATGAAGATTCCGAAAGCTGCAGAGGGGCTCTGCTCATGCATGGGCACCCTCTCACATGAAACCCAGCACCCTGCCTTCAGGATTGATAAGGCCTGCCATAGGGGTGACTGATAGGTTTACATGTGCAGTGATATGGAGAGATATAGGGAACCTATATCTCAGTAAGGGGTGGATACACCACCTTACACAAGCTGCTGTAGCAGACCTGTTGTGTCATTTTGGATGGCCTCTCAGGGGTGGGATAATACATGCTGCAGCCCCTGGGAGGCCTCTGGGGTACCTATGCCCTGGGTACATAGTATACCAATGTACTAGGGACTCATAAGGGTACCCCAGAATCCAATCTGGAGTGTACCTAAGTACATGCAATCAATTTAAGGGGAAAGCAGATAGGCTGGGGTCCTGAATAGCAGGATCCCAGCCAAACTAAGTCGAAAACCAGCAAAACACCAGGAAAAAAGTGGGGGCAACCATGCAGTCAGATTCCACCTTCCTACATAACCCCCCCAAACGAAAGGAGATAAGGCTAACCTTGTCCAGTTGAGCCTTTATTGACTAAGTGGCCATATAAGGAAGAACCTGCACTAGCATGGTTACCCCCTGTCTTATGGTCCAATAAGCAATTCCTAACCCCAAGGGTATTGGATGATCTCCACCATTTGGAATTACTACCTGTGGTGTGTTTTGACAAAGTAAAAGGCTGGTGGGGTGTCTGAGTAGAGAAGTGAGGCCCTAATAAAGTTGGTCTCAGCTTCCTCAGATCACTGGTCACCATGGAGGCCTTTCTTTCCATGACTGAGTCGTATCTGGCCCTAAGGGTCAACCTCTGGCAGCCTACAGCTGGGGGTTGGGTCCCTTTGGTTGGAACAATGGAGGGACATGGTAGGTTTGGAACCACTTGGTCCCAGGTTTGCCTTTGCCCAACAGAGTCCATCTGGGGGAGGTCCCTACACAATGGTAAGAGGGATCCCTCAGTGTGCTGAGGAATTTTCACCTGGCTAGGGCTACTAGACTGGGTGCTCCTAATCTGTGGATGAGGGGGTTCCTCTGGACAGGGAGCCCTTAGGGGTCCACTGACCTCCCTGACCTCTGCAGCCCTGGGCTGACAGAGGGAGGGTAGAGAGGGGCAGGTTACCTGCTCCAGACTGGGTACCACCTTGGAAGGGTCCCCTGCCATCAGGGGTGTTGCCAGGCCAGGCCTGGCCACCTCTGGGGCAGTTCCTTCACTAGGGGTAGGATCAGTTCCCTGAGGAAGCTGACCCTTACCTATTGTCTGGAGGGAAGAAGACTGTTCTTCAACCCTTCTGCTCTCTTGTGGAGTAGAGTGGGCCATTCTTTCAGGCTCCACTTCTCCAAAATTTCCCTGGGATGGGGCTGAGGCCCTAACAGCCCCACCAACCTTCTCAGAGAGGCCCAACATTTTTAAATGGGCCTGGTATTCAACTTCAGCCCAGGCTGAAACCTCCAGATCATTGCCCAACAGGCAATCTACAGGCAAGTTTGGGGACACTGCCACTCTCTTTGGGCCAGTGACCCCTCCCCAGCTGAGATTGACTATGGCCATGGGATGATCTGTTCTGATACCATCAATGTTGGTCACCTGGTACTTGAACTCAGGTAAAAGCTGTTGAGGGGGGACTAGTTTCCCTGTCACCATGGTGACACTAGCCCCTGTGTCCCTGAATGCCAACGCCTTCTGACCATTAATTAGGGGCTCCTGTCTGTACTTGCCCAAAGTATTTGGAACTCATAGTAAAAGTGGCAAATCCCATGCCACCATCACAGACTAAGGAGGCCTGGGAGGAGGACCTTGATAAGCTGGGGTCCACCTCAGTTCCCCATACCAACCCACCTAACTTTTTGGGTGCATTACTACCACCTGGGGGATTACTACTTGTAGTACCAGGAGGAGTGGTAGTATTGCTGGGAGGAACATTTTCCTTATTGCCAGCCATTGGAGCAACTGGGGTCATTTTTCCAGTGGCCAGGCTTCTTACAGTTATGGCAATAAGGTTTCTTTTCAGGGAGGAAGGAGTTTGGGACCCACCCCCAGGAGAGGACTTTTGGGGCCCTGTAGGGGATTTGTCTTTTGATTTATCCCCACCTTTCTCTTGGTTTTTGGAAGACTCTTTCTTCTGGTCACCACCATGATTCTTTGGCTTTACTCTGGTTCTGACCCATTTGTCTGCCTTCTTTCCCAATTCTTGGTAGAGGTCAGATCAGAGTCCACCAGGTACTGGTGTAAAAGCTGGTTTTGACAATTATTCAGGATCTGCTCCCTCATAATCAAATTGTACAATCCTAAAAAGTCATGCACCTTGCTGCCATGTATCCAACCTTCCAGAGCCTTAGTAGCACAATCTACAAAGTCAACCCAGTCCTGAGTCTGTGCTTTTTGGGTGTCTCTGAACTTTAACCTGTATTGTTCAGTGGTTAGGCCAAACCCATCAATCAGAGCACTCTTCAGGACTTTATAATTATCAGCATCCTCTTCTCTTACAGTGAGGAGCTTGTCTCTACCTTTGTCTGCAAAGGAGAGCCACAAGATTGCTGCCCACTGCTCCTGAGGGACCCTCTGTACTTTACAGGCCCTCTCCAGTGCAGTTATCCATTTGTGGATGTCATCCCCACTCTGGTAGGGAGGGACAATCTTGTTCAGGTTCCTATGGGGATGAGTATCTTCTCTATTCCTAGGGACACTGTTGTTGCCACCATGGGGCTCTAGCCCCAACTTTTGAGAAGCTCTCTGAAGCTCCAGGGATTCCCTGTCTAAGGCCAATTGCTCTCTCTTGATTCTGAGCTTAGCTCTCTCAAACTCAAGCAGTTGGCATTTCTTCTCATAAGAGGATGCCCTTTTATGAGAAGCAGAGGACCCTATAGACAGTACCAGAATGATTAGATTCCTGAGAAGGAGATCTTGATCTTCTTGGTAGACTATTAACCCTTCCAGGTGGGGTAAAGAGAACCAGACTGGGGTCTCCTTCCTCACCTTCAGGAAGAATTGGATTTTCCAGGTTGGAATCATTTTGATCCCCCTGGGCAGCATCAGAGTCTGGGTCATAGTAGTGTTCACTACCTGGCCTTTCCTCTTCTGCTGCCCCACCCCCTTTGCCAACCTCATCAGACCCTGGGGTCTTTCTGAGGTCATCTTCAAGCAACAACTTTATGAGATGTTGGGTGGATGGGCTTTTCCCTGTCTTCAATTTCCTAGAGGCACACTTAGTCCTCAATTCTTGGTATGAGACCTGGTCATACTTAGTTGGGAGAGACCCACTGGTTTCTGCCCTTGAAGACATGACTAGTGTGATGTGGTGTATGCACCTACCTACTCTAGTGTGGCCTACTAAACTCTCTTGAGTTGTAGAAAGGGTGTGCTAATCCCTTGACACACAACTCTAAGTTCAGTAGAACTTACTGTATTCTAAACTTGATTTATATGTACCTATGTACCTATAGTGGTTTTCAGTTAGTCACTTCAAAGAGATTATCTGGTAAAGCAATAGCCAGCTTGAATCCAACCGCTGCACACCAATGTGAGAAGTTGGCCTGGCATATGCTGTCCACTAGTTATAGTGGGCACCATGCACCAGTCCAAACGACCCTTATTGATGATAGGTTTAAAGACAACCTTTATTGAAAGCTATCCTAGTGGTAGCTATGGAGAGCAGCCTTCAGGCTAAGTCTTGAAGGAGTGTAAAGCAGCTTGGTTTACCAGATTATAACCTCTTGAATGACCAAATGAAAGGAGAACCACACCAGGTATATATATAAAATATATGTATTTATTTCTAGATACTCACTACTAATCTCTTTATGAGATTAGAGTCCAAGATACACAATATCACAGTATTATTAAAACGACAGTAAATAGCACAATATACAATGGGCCCCAGGGGGGGACCAAACCATATATTAAGAAAGTGGTATAAGAACCACAACTTGACTAGACACAGTGCCTAGAGCACGTAGAATCGCTGGGACCCTAAGGAACCACCCAAGGTAGTGACACAGGAGACCCCCGGGGGACGTGTGCAGTGTGAGAACACAGCCGCGAGCGCCGTAGGATTCTATGAGGAAAGTCGCGGTGGGAATTTTAAAGCAAAAGGACACTTAGGAGAGGACTTTGAGCAAACCCCTTTAGACTTAAGGGGTTCTAGGGCCAACACCCACAGGAGCACCGGAGTACTCGAGTTACCTCACCCAGGGAAGCCGGGTGCATAGGTGTCAAATGGTGTCGGGAATCATCGTTGATTTCAATGGCGATCTGCTGCAAAGTGCTGCTGCCGTGAAGAAGAAAAGTGTCCGGGATGATCCAAGCCTGGATCGAAGATGTGAAGAATCTGAAAGCAGAGGGGACAGAGTCTGGGTCACTAGCCAGTGACCAGGAGCGGAGCAATCGAATGCCCACAGATGTCGGGTGCTTCAGGTGCGAAGAGGTGAAGCTTGACTCTGCAGCCACGGGGTCCCGGAGACGTCGAGGACGACCAGGAGCCGGATTCGAGCTGTCCCATGAAGGATGTCGAGTGCTGGGGTGTCGGTGCTCGGATTGAACACAACAAGCCTTGGCAACAGCAACCCACGCAGGAAGAGAAAAGATGCTTCTGTGCAAACCAGCAAGGTCCTGGGGACTCCCCAAGCGATGGAGAGTCAGGGCACATCTGGAGCAACCAGGGAAGCCCAATCAAAGTTAGAGTTGCCTTCTTGGGGACCCACAGGTCAACGGACCAGGGATCGCGAAGGGACCTCGAGAGGAATCACAAAATGGCGGCCCACGGAACACTCGTTGAGTGAAGGCCTGCAATCTTCGATGTGATCACTGCTCGGGGTCAGGGCTACAAGTAACCCAAAGCTCAGCCTCAGGGGTCGCCGGAAAGCTGATGCTTCTGCAAATGGACGCGGTGCCCAGGGGTTCGGGTTGCACGGTCACCACGAGGGATACGGGCCTCAGACTTGCTGTGGGCACAGATCGACCTTTAAGACCTTGGAAAACCCACCTCCTGTGTGGCAATATTCTTCGGAGTCCGTCGGAGCTTCGGAGATGCCAACCGGTCAGTGGCGTTAAAGGTGCCTGCCTTGCAGGGGAGTAACTCCTTTACTCCAAGGGAGATTCTTCAGTCATCCAGCGTAGTGCAGATTGTCGAAGTACTTGGTTTCTGTGTCAGAGTTTAGTCCAGGTGTAATCTAAAGTCCTGTAGTCAGGGGTTCCTACTTTATACCCAAGGAAGGGGTGGGACAAACTCTGGGGACCCACCTATGGGAGGGTCAGGAAAGAGGGGTGGCTACACCCATTTCCTTTGTCCAGTTTCGCGCCAGAGCAGGGGCTAGAGCCCCTGCAACCGGTTTGAGCTGGACTATGCACAGGGACACCAAATGTGCCCCCAGTGCAGACTTCAAAGCACTCTGGGAGTGCACCCACCCAGCCCCAATACACTAAAGCCTGTCTGGGAGGTGGTTACACCTCCCTGTGACAGGAAACCTATTGTCCAGGCCTCCCCTTCCGGAGTTTCGTCCAGCAGCAGGAGGGCAGACTCGTGTCTGTGGCTGCAGCATCCATTTTGTGATGCCAGGGTTCTGTTAAGCTGGTACCAGGTGTACCGGTGTTGTCATATTTCTCCCTCTAGGAGGGTGGAATCATACCTCCCACACCAGTTACTGGTGTGGAGGTATGATTCCAAGGTGTTTGACACCAAACACGACATGTTTCCATGCAGCAATTCTCAAGTTAGCATTTACCGCAAGGTTATAATGCACTTAATAGTATATGGTTGGCTGCATCACAAACAACCCCGGAATGAAGATTCCGAAAGCTGCAGAGGGGCTCTGCTCATGCATGGGCACCCTCTCACATGAAACCTAGCACCCTGCCTTCAGTATTGATAAGGCCTGCCATAGGGGTGACTTATAGGTTTACATGTGCAGTGATATGGAGAGATATAGGGAACCTATATCTCAGTAAGGTGGATACACCACCTTACACAGGCTGCTGTAGCAGACCTGTTGTGTCATTTTGGATGGCCTCTCAGGGGTGGCATAATACATGCTGCAGCCCCTGGGAGGCCTCTGATGCTACCTATGCCCTGGGTACATAGTATACCATATACTAGGGACTCATAAGGGTACCCCAGAATCCAATCTGGAGTGTACCTAAAGTACATGCAATCAATTTAAGGGGAAAGCAGATAGGCTGGGGTCCTGAATAGCAGGATCCCAGCCAAACTAAGTCGAAAACCAGCAAAACACCAGGAAAAAAGTGGGGGCAACCATGCAGTCAGATTCCACCTTCCTACAATGATGATAACTGGTTAGTTTGCGTGATGTCTCTCCATTTTGTTTTGCCACTCTTGTCAGCCTAGGCGGTAATCCTTCTGAAATGAGGGTGGAACGCCTAAAGTTTCTTGCAACAGGTAGTAACATTTTGTTTCTTTTGCCATTCACGACATTAGCAAAGAATATACAGATGTGATCTATTGCACATTTAAACAATAATAGAGATGTCTATGGATTGAATTTGAATTTCTGTTTCTGTAATGTAAAACCGATGAACTAGTCTAGATGTGTAAATGGTTGAACTTTGCACCAGATCTAGTGATAACCTTGAAAATCCTGTGACAGACAATGTTTGCAAATGTGCTGGATAAAGTAGTCAGCTGTACAAGTTTCAGTGAAACTAGATATTAGGACCACAATGCATCTGGCCCAGGAACAAATAAATGGCCTTGAGAGAGAAGGATCTTTAATAGGTAAAAAAAAAAGGACCTGGAGTTGTAGCATATAGTCAGTCTGGAGTTAACATCCTGGTGAGTACAGAAAGTGTAATCCAAAGGGTTTGTTATCCAATAGGTAGGGTTTATTTGGAGTTATGGAGGGGCAGCTCCTCAGTTATGGTGGAGGAGCGTAGCCCCACTGCTGGAACCAGCAGAGGTATGTAAAATAAAATGATAATAAAGCACTTATAAAACTGCTTAATTTTACTACTGTAGCCAAGTCTTGAGGGCGGGGCCATCAGGAGCAGGAGGAGTGGTAGGCTCGGGGCACTGCCAGTGCACATGCCGGTTTGGCCGACCGGCCAAACTGACATGTGCACTTGTATATCTCCAGGCTATTGCTTGGAGATATCTCAGACTCAGGAGCAAAGGCTACCAGTCCCTGCTGGAGTGAGGAACCAGCCCGCTCCGCCCAATTCCTACGCTTCTCTCATGCTGGTTAAAACCAGCATGAGAATAGCATCTGGATTGGCGCAGGGGAGTATGGGAGCCTAAGCGAGCATCGGAGCTGAAAAGGTAGCGAGGCAGCAGACGTCAGGCAAGTTTTGTTTGTTTTTATTTATTTTTTCCCTGAGCTGCCTCACCGATTTCTCCTGCCTGCAACCGCTACTGGAGTCATGGGAATAGCACACATTGTGGCATAATGTTCACCTTAATTATGTGAAGGCTAATGCCAGCTAATATTCACTTTCTGTTCCTTTTGGCTCTTATAGCCCTGATCAACCTAGTGAATGTCCAGAGGGAGCCTCACCGCTGCCAGCTATGGAAGAAGATCCATTATTTTACTTTAACATTTATCCTGCATCAGTCCTGTGAGAGACGGATATGAGGTAAGGAGTGATCAGTGGGATGAGGGGTGATGCAAAAGACTGAAACGTGTAAAGAAGGACAGGCAAACTGTTAGTGTGCACGTCCTTTCAGAATTGTGTGTGTGAAAATGTACACTTGCAAGCGCATTCACCACTCTTACGACCAATGATCACTGTTCCTTTTAGCCAACTAACAGAAAGGTTCCCACTAGGTATATGAAATAGTATATTTATAAACCAAAGCACTCAAAATAGTATTGTATAAAAATACATTGTCCAAATAGTAAGGACTGGTAAGGAGAGCTGTTGTCGTTTATTATGAGGTATGAACCAACAGATAGTCTTCTGATACAGATGATGTACCACTTTATATTCTTTGTGGATGAACAGCCAACATGTTTTTCGTCACTTTGTGACTTTTACAAGGCTTTTGAAGATCAAAGAAGTGAGTTGTTCCTATGTGGATTGCAAAATCCAGGAATAAGTTGTGGAATGGTCACCGTCAGTACACAAGAAAAGTTTACTTGTCGAGGGCAGATAGTTATGAAACTACAGTCGGTCTCTATGAGAATGAGACGATGACCAAACGTTGGCAAGGTAAAACCAGATATGAAGTAATCAGCTGGTTCAGAAGAGTAGAAAGTATGCATATAGTCAAAAGACGAAAATTGGTCTGGTGATACTCAAAGTAAAATTGTTCACATTAAGCGCCTGGAGTCCATGGTAAGCTCCTGTATGTAAAAAATGGCCGGGCAGAGTCCCTGTGTCACTCAGCTCCCAATCAGATAAATAGCTATTCCACAACTTATTCCTGGATTATGGAAGAAGAGGGAGAGTAAGAAAAAAAGCACATGGAGGGGTTGGAGAGGAAGAGAGAGAAGGGGAGGTCTGAGAGCAGGAGAAAGAGCATAGGGAGGGGTCTGAGAGGAAGAGAGAGGACAGGGAGGGGCCTAAGAAAAAAGGGAGAGAGCACAGGAAAGGGTCTGAGAGTAAGAAAGAGCACAGGGGGCTCTGAGAGTAAAAAGAGCACATGGAGGGGTCTGAGCTGAGAGAGCACAGGGAGGGGTCTACGAGGAAGAGAGAAAGCAATAGAGAGAGCTCAGAGTTGGGTCTAGGAGGTAGAGAGAGCACAGTGAAGGGTCTGAGAGCAAGAGAGAGAGCACATGAAGGGGTCTGAGCAAGGGAGAGAGAGCATAGGGAGGGGTCTACGAGGAAGAGAGAGAGCTCAGAGATAGGTCTGGGAAGAATAGAGAGTAAAAGAGTGCGGAGGCAAGGGTCTGAGCAAGAGAGTGTAAGAAAGAGAGCACAGGGAGGGTCTGGGAAGAATAGAGAGATCACAGGTAGGAGGGGTCTGAGAAGAAGAGAGCACAGGGAGGAGTCTGAAGAGAAACAGAGAGCACAGAAAGGGGTCTGAGAGCAAGCGAGGGGGCACATGAAGGGGTCTGAGAGTAAGAGAGAGCACATGAAGGGGTCTGAGAGGAAGAGAGAGAGAGCAAAGGAAGGGGTCTGGGAGTAAGAGAGAGAGCACAGGGAGGTTCTGGGAGGAACAGAGATCACAGGTAGTGGTCTATGAGGAAAGGAGAGAGAGCAAAGGGAGGAGTCTGGGAGGAAGAGAGAACTCAGGGAGTGGTCTGGGAGCAAGAGAGAGAGCACAGGGGGGGTTTCAGAGAACAGGAGAGCACAGGGAGGGGTTTGAGAGTAAGAGAGATAGAGAGAGCATAGGGAGGGGTCCGAGGGGAAGCAAGAGAGAGAGAGTACGAGAGAAAGCACAGGAAGGGGGTCTGAGAGGAAGACGGAGGGGTCTGAGAGCACAGGAGGGAGGGGTCTGAGAGCAAGAGAGAGCACAGGGAGGGTTCTGGTGGGAAGAGAGAGAGAGCACAGGAGAGATCTGAGAAGAAGAGAGAGAGCAGAGGGAGGGGTCTGAGAGCAAGAAAGAGAGTAAGAAAGAGATCACAGGGAGGGGTATGAGCAAGGGAGAGAGTAAGAGACACAGCACAGGGACTCGTTTGAGAGGAATTGAGAGAGCAAGAGACAGAGGAAGAGAGAGCAATTGAGAGAGCACAGGGAGGGGTCGGAGAGGAAAAGAGCGGGATCACACGGAAGGGTCTGAGAGCAAGAGAGAGAGCACATGAAGGGTTCTGAGAGCATGAGACAGTGTGGTAAGTACGATGAATAGACGAGAAACCACAATTTCAGTAGAAGTAGGTTTATTCCATTAAAGCTTCAGCCACGGCAAGGAGCAGCGCACTCTCGGAGGTTCAATCTGCAACTGACAGTAGCCGATCGAACCCCAGAGGATGCACACTCCAGACGCGAGGCACAGAACATAAACAATAGGATGAAAGACATGCTAATAATCATTACTAACCCACTACATCACCTCCCTCCTTGCATAAACAAACAAAAAAAATAAAACCAAAAGTTCCCAAGCACAAAATTACTATTTAACAAAATCCTTGAACTTGGAGGGAGGTTTTCAAACACGGAAAATTAGTATGTAACGAAAGCCTTGAACTTGGAAGGAAGTTTTCTGACACGGCACCCCCGAGCAGAATCACTCAAATCACTCTCCACAGCATTATCAACATGCACATAATCTGACAAACCTGCATTCACGCCCGAGAATCCATGCTGTTCACGATCATGTAACCAATGTGTCCAATCAAGCTCATGCTCCACAAGAGGGATTTTCCTCTTCTTTATTAAATCGGCTTGGTCACCCTCACCAACTGCCTTTTGTTCCACCAACCTTTGTCTTGCAAAAATGCAGCACCTTTACTAACTTTACAGACCAAAACAGGATTCAAAAATACGGATTCTCCTTTTTTAACTTTAAATGGTTTTTTAAACAAAACCCAATCGCCCACTGCAATTTCCAAATCACCAGAGAAACTTCTCCTGTCAAACTTTTCTTTCATCTTCCACTGCTTCTCCCTCACCACATTTGCCACATTCTTACAACCAGGATCAACACGGACAATTTTCCTACTGTCCAGCCAAGATGGCAACAAAGTAGTGTTGACTTTTCTACCTCGTAGAAGCTCAAAGGCAGTGACACCGGTGGTACAGTGTGGTGAAGTGTTATAATTCCACACCTTTTCCTCCAAAAATGCTCCTACATCACGACCAGCGGCCAGAGCTGTCTGAATTCCTTCTTTAAGGACCTTATTGCCCCTTTCCACCAGCCCGTTGGACGCTGGGGAATACATGGCCACCTTCAAATGCTTGATGTCTTGACTTTTCAAAAATGTACACATCTTGTCAGACACAAAGTGAGTTCCATTGTCCGTTACCAAAGACCTAGGAGCTCCTTCCAGCAAAAACACTTTTTTTTAAAACCAGATCTTATTATCCGTGTTAGGAGAATCCACAAATTTATAATACATCCATTTTGAATGATAATCCACAGCCAAAATTAAATACCTCGATTCTTCTGCTAGAACATTGTAAGGCCCTGAAAAATCCAACCCAACTTTTTCCCACAGCTTCTCTGGAAACTCAGTTGGATGTAGAGGCAACTTTGAGACTTTCCAGTGCTTGTCTGAAAGTAAACATTCTTCACAACCATCCACCATACTTCTCACTTGGGTGTCTAAAGCCGGCCACCAGTAATGCTGCTTAATTTTCATGCAAGTTTTAGACACCCCTAAATGTCCCTCATGTGCAATCCTAATTATAGCCCCTCTCAGGCTACCTGGAGGGACAAATTTATCCCCACGAAGCACCAAACCATCCTTAATCGAAAGTTCATCTGCTACTAATGAAAGATTTCTCAATTCACCGGATACATTTCTTGCTTCTGGCCATTTACTGGAAGAATATTCCAAAACTTTGGATAGAATAGCATCATTAGAACAGGCAACCTTCCATTCTGACTCTGAAATAACTGTACTACAACTTTCAATTGCGTCCAACACTGCAACACACTCCACTTCATCTTCATCTACATCCTCCTCATCATCCTTTTCCATCAACATCCTTGATAAACAATCGGCACGAAAATTTTTGCCCCCCTGAATGTGCTTCATGTTGAAATTATACTCTTGCAATTTAGAAATTAAACGAGTCAATCTGGCGGACATGGTATTACTGGAAACTTTGCTGAAAACAAAAGTGAGCGGCTTGTGATCTGTAACGATTTCAAATTTTCGACCCCAAATATACATTTTAAATTTCTGAACCGCCCAGACACAAGCCAAAGCTTCGCGCTCGATGGTGCTGTAATTCTTCTCAAAGTGTTTGAGTGATCTAGATGCAAACGCCACAGTCAGCTCCTTGCCATCTACTCTTTGACTGAAGACCGCCCCCAGACCACTCATGCTTGCATCAACTGTGATAATAGATGGACAATCATCTCGAAAAGCATGCAATGCTTGAGCAGAAATAATTTGCTCTTTCACTTTAGCAAATACACCATCAAGTTCCTGAGACCATACACATTTTTGACCCTTCTTGAGTAACACACGAAGAGGCTCAACAATTTGTGCATAATTACCAACAAATCTTGCATAATACTCAGCAAGTCCCAGGAAGGAGCGCAGTGTATCCTTATCACAGGGAGGTTTCGCCTCTTTAAGAGAGAGCCCTGATGACGGAAAATTTCGGTTTGATACCTTCGCCAGAAACTGTGTGACCCAGGTAATCCAGTTCATTCACCCCAAACTTACATTTATCAGCTCTTACAGTCATGCCATGTTCACCAAGAGCTGCCAACACCTTTTTCAATAAATCAAAATGCTCTTTTGAATCCTTAGAAAAAATTAATATGTCATCTAAATATGCCTGTACTCCTTTCATGCCTTTAAAAACTATGTCCATTAAACGTTGAAAGACACTAGCTGCAGATGCTAGGCCGAAGGGAAGTCTCAAGAACTTATACGCACCAAAAGGTGTAACAAAAGTTGTCAATTCCTGTGACTCCCTGGCTAATGGGATCTGATAGTACGCGGATTTTAAGTCAATTAGTGAAAACCATTTAGCTCCCCCCAAGTTTGCGAGGAGTTCATGAATTTTGGGAAGAGGGTGGCAGTCAATTATGATGTTCCTATTTAGGCCCCTCAAATCCCCACAAAGCCTAATCTCGCCTGTCTTTTTGCGGGCGACAATGATGGGGGCCACCCACTGTGAAGATTCGGTGGGCTGAATGATACCTTGAGAACACAACCCTTCTAACATGGACTTTAACTCTTCTCTGGTACTCAAGGGGACCGGTCTGACCTTATGGACTACAGGTTGCGCATTAGGTAATAACCTGATTTTGTGTTCGAATCTTTTCACGCAACCGATTTGATCCTTGAACACTGTTTTAAATTCAGACAACAAACTCTTTATATCCATATCAGATTCATCCACACTGCACACAGAGGGTTCCTTAACTCTTACTGGATTAACATCACCTGGAACAAAATACAGGCCCAATCGAGCAAGATCTTTCCAGCCTACAATGTTCTTTCCCTTAATAGCAACATACACTTTAGTTTGAATTTTCCGACCTAAAATTTCCACATTAGACATAAAAAACCCCAACATGTCTATATCCTTTTCTCCGAAAGCCTTCGGGTTCACATCAGAATTGGACAGAGTAATGTTTTTACCCCAGTTCTCAAAAAAATAAGAGTCACGGAGAATTGTTATCGGAGATCCTGAGTCAGCCATGACCTTTGTTTCCAAACCATCGATTAAAGCGTCACATAAAGGACCTTTAATTTCTAAAAGATTATCTTTATAATCCACTGTCAAAAGCAAATTATCCAGGGACTACGCACAATTGTCCATCTCAATGTCCACACTTCTCACTTGAACCGGTTTTCTTTGACTTCTGCAAAGTTTTTGAAAATGCCCTATCTTTTTACAACTAGAACAGCGTTTACCTAACGCAGGGCAGCCCCGAAAATTGCCAATGTGGAATTTCGAACCACATCTGTAGCAAAATGGTTGACCTTTGCTTTGAGCAAATTTTGGCTGTCTATCCTTCACCCCAACTGCAAGTAAACCATCCTCTTGGTCTTCCTCTTGTTCCGAAATTAAATTAACTTTAGTAGTAGAGTTGGTTTGCATGACCTTTGTGGAGATGACAGACCTTTCAATGCTTAAAGCCAAGTCTATCACTTCAGAGAGAGAAGGATTTTTGCAGCTCAGAATCCTTTCCTTTATTTTCTGAGATGTGCAATTGAAAACGAACTGGTCTCTGATAATATCGTCCAATAAAGGTCCAAACCCACAAGTAGTGGCTAAGACCCTTAGAGCCGATATGTATTCTTCCACTCTTTCTTCCTCACCCTGCTTGCGTTTGTAAAATGTATGTCTTTCTAACATTATATTAGGAGGATCAGAAAACTGCTTTTTAAGTCTTTCAATCGCCTCTAAATAAATGTTTCAATGTCTGTCGCCAGATTGACCAGTTGGAGGAGGAATAGGGGGTAAACCTTTGAAAATGCGTTGTGCTGCTTGACCCAAACTGCCAAAAAGAAGAGCAAATTTGCGGACAGGGGAGTACTCAGTGGCGTCGATAGCCACCAAATGATTTTCAAACAAGCCAAACCACTCTAGCCAGGGTATACATGGCTTACCCGGTTTTCCTAGAAAAGGGGGAGGTTGAGTGATTTGTTGAGGTGTTGCCATAGCTGAGTGCAATAAATAAAAAATAAAAATAGTTAAATAGCTCCTTATTTATGCTAATGAGCACGTTATGAAAGGCAGTGGTGTGCGTATCACAGAATACACTGTAAACCAGTAATGCGTAATTGTAAAGAAGAAGAAAGTGACACTAGGATGCACAAGCAGAAGCCAAAACAGGAGTGTTTAACACCACTTGGTGCGCAAATAACTGTAGATTAATGAAGGCTTAATCCTCATCTGAAGGTGTGCGCATCACCGTTTTAAATGCAAAGCGAAGAAAACATTCAGTGTTCAAGGTGTGCGCATCACCGTGATGCGCTAACTGCCGTCAGCTTAATGGAGTTGCCCAAGCCAAGATGGCCGTCGATGTCCTCACGCAGCGTGAGCACGTAGAACCTCAGCTCCTTTGTTCTGACGCGCGCTGAGCCTGCGCGTGTGCCCTTCTTTGAATCCTTGGCACAGCGCGAGCGTCCTGCGCGTGAAGCCAACGCTTGCCCAAGCCCAAATTCAGAAGACCGGCGGAAAACAAATTGAAAATGTTCCTACCAGACTCCAAATGATGTCAGTTACTGAATCCAGACCCCCAGCGAGGTAGATCAACTTCTGGAAACCGAGGATCTGAAACTAGTACCAAGGACGCGTGGAGTTCGTCAAACGTGACGAGAGGTGTGGCTGAAGCAGTTCCCCAGTCGTCGCCAAAATGTGGTAAGTACGATGAATAGACGAGAAACCACAATTTCAGTAGAAGAAGGTTTATTCCATTAAAGCTTCAGCCACGGCAAGGAGCAGCGCACTCTCGGAGGTTCGATCTGCAACTGACAGTAGCCGATCGAACCCCAGAGGACGCACCCTCCAGACGCGAGGCACAGAACATAAACAATAGGATGAAAGACATGCTAATAATCATTACTAACCCACTACAGAGAGAGAGCACATATAGGGGTCTGATAGCAAGAGAGAGAGCACAGGGAGGAATTTGAGCACAAGGGAGAGTAAGAGAGAGCACAGGTAGGCCTTTCAGAGGAAGAGAGAGAGTTAGAACGAGAGCACGGGTAGAGTCTGAGAAGAAAAGAGCAAGAGAGAGTAAGAAAGAGAGCACAGTGAGGGGTCTGAGAGGAAGAGAGTAAGAGAGCAAAGGGAGAGGTCAGAGAGCAAGAGAGTAAGAAAGACCGCACAGTGAGGGATCTGAGAGGGTGGGAGCACTTGAAGGGGTCTGAGAGCAAGAGAGAGCGCATGGAGGGGTCTGAGAGTGAATGACAGAGCACAGGGGGGTGTCTGTGAGAAGGAGAGAGAGCACAGGGAGAGGTCTGGGTGGAAGAAAGAGCACAGGGAGTAGTCTGAGAGCAAGAGAGAGAGCACAGGGAGGGGTCTGAGAGGGAGAGAGCATAGGGAAGGGTCTGAGAAGAAGAGAGCGAGCACTGGTAGGGGCCTGAGAGGAGAGAGGGCAAAGGGTCTTGAGAGGAGGAGAGAGACCACAGGGAGGGGTCTGAAAGGAATAGAGAGAGCATAGGGAGGGGTGTGACAGCAAGAAAGAGCACAAGGAGGGTCTGAGAGTAAGAAAGAGCACATGGAGGGGTCTGAGCGGAGAGAGCACAAGGAGGGGTCTACGATGAAGAGAGAGAGAAATAGAGAGAGAACTCAGAGATGGGCCTAGCAGGAAGAGAGAGCACAGTGCAGGGTCTGAGAGCAAGCGAGAGAGCACATGAAAGGGGTCTGAGAGCAAGGGAGAGAGAGAGCACAAGGAGGGTGTACGAGGAAGAGAGAGCAATAGAGAAAGAGCGCAGAGATGGGTCTGGGAAAGAATAGAGAGTAGGAGAGTGCGAAGGAATGGGTCTGAGAGCAAGAGAGTGTAAGAAAGAGCACATGGAGGTTCTGGGAAGAATAGAGAGATCACAGGTAGGGGTCTGAGAAGAAGAGAGAGCACAGGGGGGAGTCTGAAGAGAAACAGAAAGAGCACAGAGAGGGGTCTGAGAGCAAGAGCGAGAGAGAGAGAGTAAAGTAATGGGTCTGGGAGAAAGAGAGTGCTCAAGAAGGTGTCTGAAGAGTAAGAGAGAGAGAGCACAGGGAGGGGTGTGAGAGCAAGAGAGAGCACATGGAGGGTTCTGAGAGCAAGCAAGAGAGCACAGTGAGGGGTCTGAGAGCACGAGAGAGAGCACAGGGGGGTCTCACTGCAAGAGAGAGAGTACAGGGAGGAGTCAAAGTAAGAGAAAGAGATCACAGGGAGGAGTCTCAGAGGAAGTGAGACAGCAAAAGAGAGATTAAGAAGGAGAGCACAGGGAGGGGTCTGAGGAAGAGAGAGAGAGAGTGTAAGAAAGCTCAGGGAGGGGTCTGAGCAAGAGCGAGAAGGAAGAGACAGGAAGAGTGAGAGCAATAGAGAGAACACAGGGAGGGGGTTTAAGAGAGAGAGAGCACAGGGAGTCTTTGGAGAGAAAGAGAGAGAGCAGAGGCAGAGGTCTGAGAGCAAGAGAGAAAGCACAGGAAGGGGTCTGAGTAAGAGAGAGAGCACAGGAAGGGGTCTGAGAGCAAGAGAGAGCATAGAGGAAGGGGTCTGAGAGCAAGACAGTGTACAAAAGAGAGCACAGGGAGGGTCTGGGGCGTATAGAGAGATCACAGGGGTCTGAGAGGAAGAGAGAGAGAGAGCAAAGTGAGTGGTTAGGTGAGAAGAGAGAGAGCACATGGAGTGTCCGAAGAGAAACAGAGAGCACAGAGAGGGGTCTGAGAGCAAGAGAGAAAACACAGAGAGGGGGTATGAGAGCACAAGAGAGGGCTTTCGGCGGAAGCAAGAGAGATGGGTTTGAGGGGAAGAGAGAGCAGAGGGAGGGTTCTGCCAACAACAGAGTGTAAGAAAGAGAGCACAGGGAGGGTCTTGGAGGAACAGAGATCACAGGTAGGGGTCTATGAGGAAAAGAAAGAGAGCAAAGGGACGGGTCTGGGAGGAAGAGAGAGAACTCCGGGAGCGGTCTGGGAGCAAGAGAGAGAGCACAGGGAGGAGTCCCAGAGCACAGTAGGACACAGGGAGGGGTCTGAGAGTAAGATACATAGAGAGAGCATAGGGAGGGATCCGAGAGGAAGCAGGAGAGAGTACGAAAGAGAGCACAGGAAGGGGTCTGAGAGGAGGATAGAGCACAGAGAGGGGTCTGAGAGCAAGAGAGAGAGCACAAGAGGGAGGGGTCTGAGAGCAAGAGAGAGCACAGGGAGGGTTCTGGTAGGAAGAGAGAGATCACAGGAGAGATCTGCGAAGAAGAGAGAGAGCAGAGGGAGGCGTCTGAGAGCAAGAAAGAGAGTAAGAAAGAGAGCACAGGGAGGGGTCTGAGCAAGGGAGAGAGTAAGAGACACAGCACAGGGACACGTCTGAGGAATTGAGAGAGGAAGAGAGAGAGCAATTGAGAGAGCACAGGGAGGGGTCGGAGAGGAAAAGAGCGAGATCACAGGGAAAGGTCTGAGAGCAAGAGAGAGAGCACATGAAGGGTTCTGAGAGCATGAGAGAGAGCGCGCACGTGAAGGGGTCTGTTAGCAAGAGAGAGAGCACAGAGAGGAAACAGAGCACAAGTGAGAGTAAGGGAGAGCACAGGTAGGCCTTTCAGAGCAAGAGAGAGAGTTAGAATGACAGCACGGGGAGAGTCTGAGAACAAAAGAGCACGAGAGAGTAAGAAAGAGAGCACAGTGAGGGGTCTGAGAGGAAGAGAGAGGAAGAGAGCACAGGGAGGGGTCTGAGAGCAAGAGAGAGCGCATGGAGGGGTCTGAGAGTGAATGACAGAGCACAGGGGGGTGTCTGTGAGAAGGAGAGGGAGAGCACAGGGAGAGGTCTGGGAGGAAGAAAGAGCACAGGGAGGAGTCTGATAGAGGGGAGAGAGCACAGGGAGGGGTCTGAGAGGGAGAGAGAGAGAGCACAGGGAAGGGTCTGAGAAGAAGAGAGAGAGCAGAGGTAGGGGCCTGAGAGGAGAGAAAGCAAAGGGTCTGAGAGGAGGAGAGAGACCACTGGGAGGGGTCTGAAAGGAATAGAGCGAGCACTGGGAGGGGTGTGACAGCAAGAAAGTGCACAGGGAGGGTCTGAGAGTAAGAGAGAGCAGATTGAGTGGTTTGAGGGTAAAACAGAGCACAGGGAGGGGTCTGCGAGCACAAGAGAGAACACAGGTTGGGGTTTGAGAGGAAGAGAGAAAGTAAGAGATTTCAAGAGAGAGCACCGGGAGTGGTCTGAGAGCAAGGAAGAGTGCACATGGATGGGTGTGAGAGCACAGGGAGCAGTCTGAGAGCAAGGGAGAGCAGATGGAGTGGTTTGAGAGCAAGAGAGAGCACAGGGAGGAGTCTCAGAGGAAGAGAGAAAGACATCAAGAGAGCACGGAGAGCGGTCTGAGAGCAAGGAAGAGAGCACGTGGATGGGTCTGAGAGCACAAAAAGAGCACAGAGAGTGGCCTGAGAGCAAGAGAGAGCACAGGGAGGAGTCTGAGAGCAAGGGAGAGCACATGGATGGGTCTGAGAGCAAAAATGAGAGCACAGGGGTCTGAGAGCAAGAGAGCACAGAGAGCGGTCTGGGAGCAAGAGAGAGCACAGACAGTGGTCTGAGAGCAAGAGAGAGAGCACAGGGAGGGGTCTGAGAGCAAAAAGAGAGCACAAGGAGGGGTCTGACAGGAAGAGAGAAAGTAAGAGACACCAAGAGAGAGTGAAGAGGGACGGGTTGGAGAGGAAGAGACAGAGTAAGAAAGAGAGTACAGGGAGGGGTCTGAGAGGAAGAGAGAGGAAGAAGCAGAACAAAATAGATAGCAAGAGAGAGAGCACAGGCAGGGGTCTGAGATCAAGAGAGAGCACAGGGAGGGGTCTGAGAGCAAGAAAGAGAGTAAGAGAGATAGCACAGGGAGTGGGTCTTGAAGGAAGTGTGGGATCACGAGAGAGAACACAGGAATGGGGTTGAAATGAAGAGAGAGCACAAGATAGCAAGACAGGAAGAGACAGAGCAGAGAGAGGGGTCTTAGAAGGAAAGAGAGAGAGCAGAGGAGGGGTCTGAGAGGATGGGGTAGTACAGGGAGGGTTCTGAGAGTAAGAAAGAGCACAGAGAAGAGTCAGAGGAAGACAGAGAGCAAGAGAGGGAGGAAGTAGTAAAGAGAGCCAGTGAGGGGTCTGAGCGGAAGAAAGAGAGCACATGAAGGGGTCTGAGAGAAGGAGAGAGAGAACAGTGAGGGATCTGAGAGCAAAGGAGAGAGCACATGAAGGGGTCTGAGAGCAAGAGAGAGCACAGGGAGGAGTCTGAGAGCAAGAGAGAGAGCACACAGATGGGTCTGGGAGCAAGAGACTGTGCAAGGGAGACCGTGCCCGAGACAGCACTGGGGTGGGTCTTAGAGGAAGATAGAGAGTAGGAGACAGAGCAAGAGAAAGAGAGAGAGAGCTGTGCGATGGGTCTGAGATGAAGAGCAAGAGTAAGACAGAGCAAGAGACGGAGCACAGGGAGCGGTCCGAGAGCACAAGAGAGAATAAGTGAGAGAGCACAGGGAGGGCTCTTGGAAGAAGAGAGAGAGTCAGAATGAGAGCACATGGAAGAGTCTGAGAGGAAAAGAGAAAAAGAGAGGACAGTGAGAGGTTGAAGGGGAAGAGAGAGTACAAAAGAGCACAGGGATGAGCCTGAGGGGAAAAGAGAGAGCAAGAGAGAGAGTTAGAAAGAGAGCACAGTGACGAGTCTAAGAGGAAGAGAGAGAGAGCACATAAAGAGATCTGAGAGCAAGAGAGAGATTAGATTAGATTAGATTAGATTTGTGATTTATAGAGCGCATGGCTACCCACGGGCTTCCCAGCGCTGCAAGACTGCTGCTACACGAAGGTTAGAGATAGATTAGTGATACTGTTTGAACAGCCATGTTTTGATCAACTTCCAGAATTCTGCTTCCGTTGTCAGTAATCGAGATTCGCGTGGTAATGAATTCCACAACTTGGGTGCAATGTGGGAGAATGATCTACCTCCCCATCTGGCTCTCCTGATTCTTATGGTTTTTATCAGTCGTTCGGAGCTGGATCTCAGGCTTCTGTTTGGGACGTAAGGGGTCAACAGGTTTCTAACTTTACTTGGGCCCTTGTTGTGTAAAGCTCTGTGGGTCATGACGAGTGCCTTGAATTTGATTCTGGCCTCCACCGGAAGCCAGTGTAGTGCTTTGAGATGCTTCCTAGCTGACTCCCGGATTGGGGCCTTGAACAGTAGCCTTGCTGTGGCGTTCTGGACCACCTGGAGGCGGTTGATCACGAATTTGGGAGCACCTAGGAAAAGTGAATTTCCGTAGTCCAGGCGTGACGAGACCAAGGAGTGGACTACGGTCTTTCTAAGCTGTATGGGAATATGCTCCAGGATCTTGCGGAGCATTCTACGTAGTCCGAAGTATATACCTGTCAAAAAAAGCACAGCAAATGATCTGAGAGCAAGTAAGAGAGCACAGGGAAAAGTCTGAGGGCAAGAGAGAGATAGAGCACAGTGAAGTGTCTGAGAGCAAGAGAGAGAGCACAGGGAGGGGTCTAAGAGCAAGAAATGATGCAAGAGAGGAAGAGAGAGAGAGCACAGGGTGTATCTATGAGGAAGAAAGATAAGAGCCAGACAGAGAGAGAGAGGGCAAAGAGAGGGGTCTAAGTGGAAGAGAGAGAGTAAGAGACGAGCAGTAGAGGGAGCACAGGGAGGGGCTCGAGAGGAAGAGAGATAGCCAGAGACAGAGCAAGACAGAGAGCAGAGGGAGGAGTCTGAGAGGACGAGAAAGTTCAGGGAGGGTTCTGAGTGTAAGAAAGATCACAGAGAATAGTCAGAGGAAGAGAGGGAGGAAGTAGTAAAGAGAGCACAGTGAGGGGTCTGAGCGGAAGAAACAGAGCCCATGGAAGGGTCCAAGAGCAAGAGAGCAGAGGGAGAGGTCTTAGAGCAAAAAAGAGAGCACATGAAGGGGTCTGATAGCAAGAGAGAGAGAACAGGGAGGCGTCATAGCTCAAGAGAGAGTAAGAGAGAGAGCACAAGGAGGCCTTACAGATGAAGAGAGAGTTAGATTGAGAGCACAGGGAGAGTGAGAGGAAGAATGCAAGAGCTGGAGAGAGTAAGAGAGCACAGTGAGGGGTCTGAGAGGAAGAGAGAGAGTAATAAACAACACCGGGAGGGGTCAGAGAGGGAGAGAGCAAGAGAGAGTAAGAAAGACAGCACAGTGAGGAATCTGAGAGGATGAGAGTACTTGAACGGGTCTGAGAGCAAGAGAGAGCACATGGAGGGGTCTGAGAATGAATGACAGAGCACAGGGTGGGGTCTGTGAGAAGGAGAGAGAGCACATGGAGAGGTCTGGGAGGACGAAAGAGAGCACAGGGAGGGGTCTGAGAGAAAGAGTACAGGGAGGGGTCTAGGAGAAAGAGAGCACAGGTAGGGGTCTGTGAGCAAGAGAGAAAAAGTGGTCTGAGAGCAAGAGAGCTCACCAATGGGTCTGAGAGCAAGAGAGAGAGCACAGGTAGGAGTCTGAGAGGGAGAAAGAGCACAGGCAAGGGTCTGAGAGGAAGAGAGAGAACACAAGTAGGGGTCTGAGAGGGAGAGAGAGCTCAAGGAAGGGTCTGAGAAGAGAGAGCAAATGGTCTGTGAGGAGGAGAGAAACCACAGGGAGGGTTCTGAAAGGAATAGAGATAGCACAGGGAGGGGTCTAGCAGGAAGAAAGAGCACAGGGAGGAGTCTGAGAGCAGATGGAGTGGTTTAATAGCAAGAGAGAGCACGTGGAGAGGTCTGAGAGCAAGAGAGAGATCACAGGGAGGAATCTGAGATGAAGACCAAAAGTAAGAGACATTGAGAGAGAGAGAGAGAGCACAGTGAGAGGTCTGAGAGCAAGGAAGAGTGCACATATATGGGTATGAGAGCACAAAAGAGAGCAGATGGACTGGTTTGAGAGCAAAAGAGGAGGGGTCTGAGAGGAAGAGAGAAAGTAAGAGACAGCAAGAGGGAGAGCACAGGAAACGGTCTGAGAGCAAAAAAGAGCACAGGGAGGTGTCTGAGAGGAAGAGAGAGAGCACAGGGAGGGGTCTGAGAGCATGAGAGAGCACATGGATGGGTCTGAGAGCAAGAGAGAGCACAGCCAGGGGTCTGAGAGTAAGAGAGAGAGAGCACAGGGAGGGATCAGATGGAGAGAGAGAGCACAGGGAAGGGTCTGAGACGAAGAGAGAGAGCACAGCTAGAGGCCTGAGAGCAAGAGAGAGAGCTCAGAGAGAGAAAAGGGTCTGAGAGAAGGAGAGCGACCACAGGGGCCTGAAAGGAATAGAGAGAGCACGGTGAATGGTCTGACAGCAAGAAAGAGCAAAGGGAGGGGTATGAGAGCGAAAGAGAGCACAGGGAGGGGTCTGAGAGGAAGAGAGAAAGTAAGAGACATCAAAAGAGAGCACAGGGAGCATTCTGAGAGCAAGGAAGAGTGCACATGGATGAGTGTGAGGGCAAAAAAGAGCACAGGGAGGGGTCTGAGAGCAAGAGAGAGCAGATGGATCTGAAAGTAAGATAGAGCACAGAGAGCCGTCTGAGAGCAAGAGAGAGCACAGGGAGGAGTTTCAGAGCAAGAGAGTGAGCAAAGGTGAGAGTAAAAGACAGCACAGAGGGGTCTGAGAGCAAGAGTGAGATCACAGGGAGGGGTCTGAGAGCAAGAGCGAGCACATGGATGGGTCTGAGAGCAAAAAAGAGAGCACAGGAATCTGAGAGCAAGCAAGAGAGAGCACAGAGAGTGGTGTGAGAGCAGAAGAGAGAGCACAGAGTGGTCTGAGAGCAAGAGAGAGAGAGAGCACAAGGAGGGGTCTGACCGGAAGAGAGAAAGTAAGAGAGAGAGCACAGGGACGGGTTGGAGAGGAAGAGACAGAGTAAGAAAGAGAACACAGGGAGGGTCTTGAGAGGAAGAGGCAGAGCAAGAGAGATAGCAAGAGAGAGCACAGGCAGGGGTCTGAGAGCAAGAGAGAACACAGGGTGCGGCCTGAGAGTAAGAGAGAGAGCACAGGGAGAGGTCTGAGAGCAAGAGCGAGCACAGGGAGGGGCTTGAGAGCAAGGGAGAGAGCACAGGGAGGTGTCTGAGAGTAAGACAGATAGCGCAGGGAGGTGGTCTTGGAGGAAGTGAGGGATCACGAGAGAGCACAGGGATGGGTTTGAAATGAAGAGCAAGCGTAAGAGAGCAAGACAGGAAGAGACAGAGCAGAGGGAGAGGTCTGAGAGTAAGAGAGAGCACATGGATGGGTCTGAGAGCAAGAGAGAGCACATCGAGGTATCTGAGAGCAAGAGAGAGAGCACAGGGAGGGGTCTGAGAGCAAGAAAGAGCTGGGAGAGGATGTAGCCTTACGGCTAGAGCTGCTGACTTTGAAGCTGGGGAACCGGGTTCGAACCTCGGCGTCGGCTCAACATCCTGTGATTCTGGGCAAATCACATGTAAAGCGCTCCAATACCTTCGGGTCGAGTTTGTGCTATATGAATCTGCAAAAAAAAACAAGCATTGGCATAGCCAATAGGTCTCGCCTTTGGGACCTTATAAGTATTTAGTTTATGTTGTTGCACCAATGATATTGTGCTGCATAACTAAATACTTATAAGGTCGCAAAAGCGAGACCTATTGGCATAGCCAATAGGTCTCGCTTTTGGGACCTTATAAGTATTTAGTTATGCAGTACAATTGCTAAACACTTATAAGGTCCCAAACGTGAGACCTATTGGCTATGCCAATGCTTGTTCTTAGATATCCTTTAAACAAACCTAGCAGGAAGCAACAGTTCTATACAAAGAAAATCCAAGATCCTAGTAGCAAGGTCCTGGTTGCGGGTGGGTAAGAAAACGAATTTATGAGGCATCCCTCATCAAGGAGGCCTTGGCTATTGTTTACAAACCAGTGCCATCTTGAGATACGTAGCTCAGCAAGGAGACCATGAACGAACCGTGCCTTTTTCGCATTCTTCTAAGCAGGGTTAGATTTCGTGGAAACCACAGAAACAAATTTAGTAAAGGGGTGGCACCAGGACGTACATGCTGACACGTCACGCCCTTTTCTGAAGCAGCAAGGCGGGGAATAACAAGACCCTGACTGGCGGACATGCATTTTTATAAGTAGTAAATTCTGGACTAGGCACAGAGGGAATATCAATGACACAAATGTTAGAAATGCTATGAATAGTACAAACTTGCTTATCCTGTTTTAATAGTATATGAATTATTTAGACGGTTGTTATTATTCATTTTAAACAAAAAAAAACGACAATTTAAAACACTTTTTTTTTAATGTTGAAACTTGACGTCAACATTTTTCAGGTTAGACCGCTGCTAAAGAGTCAAAAGCCTAAAAGTGAAATGCTACCTTTATATCTGAAGGAAATCTTGTTGGATGGCGGACAACCCAAAACCCTTCCAAGATGGCTGGCAGCACCGTGCTGGATCGGCTCCGGTACCGAGGTGGCGGCCGCGGGCGTGTGGCTAGGGGCACCCTTCATAAGCCATACTGGGAGGATGAGAGAGGGGGCCGAGACTGGAGTTGGGGTGGAGGAGCGCCAGAGAAGCCCTCAAGAAACTTTGGAGGCAATAACAGTGGAAGTAGTTGGAGAGATGCGACCTCCAGGAAGAGTATCTTGCCACGTATCCTGTTACCGAAGAGTGATTGGAGTAACCAGGGGATAGGTAGTGTGACCGTGGTTTTAAAACCAAAAACGGATACATTCCGTAAACATAGAAGTAGCTCTACAGTTTTGTGTAGACCTAGGGGCATGGAATGGCACGACCGTACTCAGCAACGTGTAAAACAGGAGGCACTAATTCAAACTAAGATGCTTTCTTTGAGGGTTTTTAATTATTTCTGCTCCGGAACACATGAAAACTCGCCCAGTGTTTAGCAGACAGCCTCTGATAACTGGGGCTTTAGCTAAATGTACTACAATTTGTCACGACAGATGGCAAAAACTGGACTGTCCTGGCAAATCCGGGAATCCTGGTGACCCTAGGCTAGTGGTAGGGTGCTGACGGGTGTCGCGGTGTTCATGCCTAATTGACGGTGGCAATAGCTTTTAAACATTTGGTTATCCGAGATGATGGTCTCATTGAGAAGTTTGGAAGGGGTATTCTTGCAGGCGCCTGCGAGCCTTGTTGGTGAAAATAACAAGCAATGGCCGCGCGGCCGTGAAACTGACGCGGCCGCGAAAGTGAAAGTAATCGCGTGGGAAGCCAGACGGCGCCTGATCGCGCGTGCACGCTCGCGTGAACGCAAGCTGGTCGCCAGCAAACTGCTGTTTGCACTTCCAAAACCCGCTTACTAAAACTCTCGCCAGCGCAATGCATGCGCTGGCTCAGGCGAGACCTAAAAAAGTAGTGGAAGAAAGAGCACATGAAGGGCAATGAGAGCAGAGGGAGAGGTCTTGGAGCAAGAAAGAGCACAGGGAGGGGTCTGAGCATAGGAGAGAGATCACAGTGAGAGATCTGAGAGCGAAAGAGAGAGGACAGGGAGGGGTCTGAGAGGGAGAGAGAGAGCACAGGGAAGAGTCTGAGAGGAGAGAGAGCAAAGGGTCTGAAAGAAGGAGATAGACCACAGGGAGGGGTCTGAAATGAATAGAGAGAGCACAGTGAGGGGTCTGACAGCAAGAACGAGCACAGGGAGGGGTATGAGAGCAAGAGTGCACAGGGAGCGGTCTGAGAGCAAGGAAGAGTGCACATGGAGGAGTGTGAGCAAAAAAGAGAGCACAGGGAGGGGTCTGAGAGCAAGAGAGCAGATGGAGTGTTTTGAGAGCGAGAGAGAAAGCGCAGGGAGAAGTCTCAAAGCAAGAGAGTGAGCAAAGGTGAGAGTAAGAGACAGCACCAGGGGCCTGAGCACAAGAGAGCGAGCACAGGGAGCGGTCTGAGAGGAAGAGAAAAAGAGACATCAAGAGAGAGCACAGGGAGCGGTCTGAGAGAAAGATACATCAAAAGAGAGCACAGGGAGCGGTCTGAGAGAAAGACAGAGCACAGGTAGGGGTCTCAGAGCAAGAGAGAGAGCACAAGGAGGGGTCTGAGAGCAACAGAGAGCACATGGATAGGTCTGAGAGCACAAAAGAGAGCACAGGGGTCTGAGAGCAATAGAGACCATGGAGAGCCGCCTGAGAGCAAGGGAGAGCACAGGGAGGGGTCTGAGAGCAAGCGAGAGCACAGGGAGGGGTCTGAGAGCAAGGAAAAGAGCACATGGATGGGTCTGAGGGCAAAAACGAACACTGGGAGGGGTCTGACAGCAAGAGAGAGAGCACAGGGTAGGGTCTAAGAGGAAGAGAGAGCACATGGATGCGTCTGAGAGAAAAAAGAGAGCACAGGGATCTGAGAGCAAGAGAGAGCACAGTTAGGGTTCTGAGAGCCCGAGAGAGAGCACAGCGAGGGTTGTGAGAACAAGAGAGATAGCACAAGAGGGGTCTGACAGGAAGAGAGAAAGTAAGAGACATCAAGAGAGTGCACAGGGACGGGTTGGAAAGGAAGAGACAGAGTAAGAGAGAGAGTAAAAAAGAGAGCACAGGGAGGGGTCTGAGAGGAAGAGAGAGGAAGAGCCACAGCAAGAGAGATAGCAAGAGAGAGTACAGGCAGGAGTCTGATAGCAAGAGAGAGCAGAGGGAGCGGTGTGAGAGCAAGAGAGAGGATAGGGAGGGGTCTGAGAGAAATAGAGATAGCATAGGGAGGGGGTCTTGGAGGAATTGAGGGATCACGAGAGAGCACAGGGATGGGTTTGAAATTAAAAGAGAGCGTAAGAGAGGAAGAGACAGATCAGAGGGAGGGGTCTTAAAAGAAAAGAGATAGAGCAGAGTGAGGGTCTGAGAGGAAGAGAAAGCACAGGTAGGGTTCTGAGAGTAAGAATGAGCACAGAGAAGAGTCAGAGGAAGAGAGAGGGCAATAGAGGGAGAAAGTAGTAAAGAGAGCACATATGGGGGTCTGAGCGGAAGAAAGAGAGCTGTCAAGGAGGGGTCTGAGAGCAGGAGAGAGAGCCCAGGGAGGAGTCTGAGAGAAAGTAAGAGACATCAAGAAGGAGAGCACGGGAGCGGTCTGAGAGCAAGGAAAAGAGCACATGGATGGGTCTGAGAGCAAAAAACAGCACAGGGAGGGGTCTGAGGGGAAGAGAGAGCACAGGAAGGGGTGAGAGAGCACATGGATGGGTCTGAGAGAGAGTGGTCTGAGAGCAAGAGACAGCACAGCGAGGGGTCTGATAGCAAGAGAGCACAGGGAGTGGTCTGAGAGGGAGAGAGAGAGCACAGGGAAGGGTCTGAGACGAAGAGAGAGAACACAGGGAGGGGTCTGACAGTAAGAAAGGGCACAGGGAGGGGTCTGAGAGGAAGAGAGAAAGTAAGACATCAAGAGAGCACAGGGAGCGGTCTGAGATCAAGGAAGAGTGCACATGGATGAGTGTGAGAGCAAATAAGAGAGCACAGGGAGGGGTCTGAGAGCAAGAGAGAGCAAATGGAGTGTTTTGAGAGCAAGAGAGAGCACAGGGAGGAGTCTCAGAGCAAGAGAGTGAGCAAACAAGAGAGTAAGAGACAGCACGACGGGCCTGAGAGCAAGAGAGAGAGCACAGGGAGGGGTCTGAGAGGAATAGAGAAAGAGACATCAAGAGCGAGAGCATAGGGATGGGTTGGAAAGTAAGAGAGAGTAAGAGAGAGAGTAAGAAAGAGAGCACAGGGAGGGGTCTGAGAGGACGAGAGAGGTAGAGGCAGAGCAAGACAGATAGCAAGAGAGAGAGCACAGGCAGGAGTCTGAGAGCAAGAGAGAGCACTGGGAGCGGCCCGAGAGCAAGAGAGAGAGAGGACAGGGAGGTGCCTGAGAGAAAGAGAGATAGCACAGGGAGGGGGTCTTGGAGGAATTGAGGGATCACGAGAGAGAGCACAGGGATGGGTTTGAAATGAAAAGAGAGCGCAAGAGAGGAAGAGACAGATCAGAGGTAGGGGTCTTAGAAGAACTCCGTTTGTGCACAGATGTTAGTGTATTTGTGTAAAGTATCAATAAAGTTGTTATGGTTTTGACAGAAACCAACCCTGTTAGAATGTTAGTGGCTGTAAATAATAAGGTTACGCTGCGTGTCCTTGACGCTCACACAAACAATGTAACGTTACCAAGTGTGTGCAAGATGGACATTTGTGAATGTCCCACTCTGGAACCGGTGTCCAGGAACGTTTCTTGTGTCAGTTGAACACCCGTTCATGATTAAATGCCACCGGGTGTGAACCAACACTGGTGTAACAATGTAAATATCCTCGATGGGTGAAGTTAATGGCATGCTGAAGTGAGTTGCAGTCTCCGGTTCATCATGAACCCAAGTAATGCCAAGAACATTATGCGGGCGTGTGTCGGCTGTGGACCGCCGTGCGAACCCATATTTAAAACCATGCTTATACAATTTTACCAATAAACATGCAAAGATTTAAAATGTGCCAGTAATCTGACTTACGAGAAGACGTGTGTTTGCAAACTCGTGTCCTGCTTCTTTGCCATAATGATGGGCGTGTTCTGCTGAGTGTTAAGAGCATGTCATTGATAGAAAGAAAGGACACGCATGTGTGCGCAATGTGAACCTGCCATGTTGGAAGTATAAAAGTTGAACAATTGACCATGCAACAGTGTGAGAAATGTAAGAGAAAAAAAGGTAGAAGAAAAAAAGGAAAGAAGAAAAATAAACGAGTTACAGAAATACAATTGTGTGGATTTTGAAAAACCAAAATGTAACTTTTTCATAACAATAGAAACAACTGTATTCAATGCGGTCATTCAATCCATGTGGTACCAATGTACTCAGTCTTTTGATCCAATAGGTCTCGCATTGCAGTAAGTACTTCTGATTGTCTCTCCCATCTTTAAGCTCGACAGCTTCCAATATTATGTATCGTAGTTGGCAAATGCTGTGATTGTACTCCATAAAATGGGTGGCTATGACTAACTTAGTATTTTTAGTTCTTATGTTGCTTTTGTGTTTATTCAGTTTGACTTTGATTTTGCGTTCAGTTTTGCCCACGTAAACCAAGCCACATGGGCACTTCAACAAGTATGCAACATTCTTCGAATCACATCTGGCTGTTGTGTGTATTCTGATCTTGGTGCGTTTCAATGGGTGGTTGATGTAATGACCTTTTATGACTCTGTTGTCACCTTCTGCCAATATTGGAAGACCCCGCCGCATTCCCATGCCATATGGTAGAATGACATACCATCCCTTCTACATCTGGAGCATGTTGGGCTTCTCCCCACATATATCCTACTAAGTTTAATTGGCGTTAGATACGTGTGGTGCAGGTAATTAAAATGTGTCAGTCTAAAGCATGCATTGCAGGATACCATTCGGACTAGTTCACAAGACACCATCCAGGCCTCCTCCTCAAGGGGGGCTCCTAAGTCCTCCTCCCATGCCTTTCTGGCAGAGATTTCCCTTACTCCCCTATCCTCCATTAATGTTTTGTATGGGAAAGTAACCATGTGCCTCATCTCTCCTGCCGTCAGTATGAGCTGTAATGTAGCTGTCTGCTTCGGTGTGTTTGGGAAGTCCGTCCATATTTCTCTTGCTGTGTGTGTTATTTTAGCGCATTGGAGGAATTGGCCTCGTCCCACCCCAAATGTCTCCTGTGCTTCCTCAAATGTTAAGCATGCATCTCCTGGGTATAAGTCTCCCAGTGTGTTGCATCCCCCCTCTCTCCACTGGATCAACAACATGTCTTGGTCAATGCGGACGGACGGCAATAGAGTCCAGAGGTCTAGATCCCTAGCCAAGGGGGGCTTCTTAAATACTCTTGTTATTGCTCGCTCCCATATCTCTGCCGCCTGCCGTATGAGATATGGGGTTCCCTTAGGGGCCCTCTTCCCATGCATGAGCAGCTCCATCAAGGAAAATGCTCCGCGTGTGTTCCTCAGCAGTCGCTGCTCACCATTATCCTCTTCCGCTACCCATTGCGCCACATATTGCGACTTAGAGGGGTAATAGTACAGTTCTAGGTCTGGTAGACCCATCCCTCCCTGTCGTGAGTCCCGCTTGAGCTAGCGTAATAATACAGTTCTAGGTCTGGTAGACCCATCCCTCCCTGTTGTGAGTCCCGCTTGAGCTATAAGTGCGACCTTACTCCTCTTCCCCGCCCAGACCAATAATGTCAATAGGCTGTCCAGTTTGCGGAATAGGCTTCAGGGTAGAGTATACGATACGTTCTGAACAATATACAGGCACCTTGGGAGGAACACCATCTTAGCCACTGCTACTCTTCATACACGAAGATGGCTGCCCGGTGAGGAGCTCCGGCCGGGGGCTCCCGGCCAGACATAGCCTTTTTGGCTAAAATCCCTGGATTCCCCCCTCCTCCGGGGATAAAACCTACTCACCTGGGTTTCCGTCCTCAACTGCGGTCCTCAATGCTCCATTTCTGCGCTTGTGAGCATGAGATTCTCGTCAGAATTTGCACTTGAGGCTTCCTCCCGTGGAGTTCCAGGACCAGCATGGCTGATGTCCGGTGGAGCCGCTCTGTTCAGCTAATAGGGGAGTCTGGCCCAGGTATCTCGCTGTGGCCGACACCTACCCAGCCGGGCATCGGGCACAGCTCCCCTCTCAACTCTGCTGCCCGTCTTCCTCCTCCCCCACCTTCCTCTCTGAAGTCCCTGGTGACCAACGTTCGGCTGAACCCTTTACAACGCTGCCTCTCTGATCTCTCCGGATGGCCGCAGAGGAGCCGGGCGGAGGTTCTACCCTCCCGACTCTCCCCCTGCCTCTGAGCTTGATTACCGCTGCCTTCCCCTTCAGTTACCTCGCCTACTGCGCCTCCCGCAAGTCAACTGGGACGATTTGGGATTTAGCGGAGGTAAGAACTATCGGCACTGCTCTGCGTGGCGTTCTGAGCCTGTCACTCTCCTGTCCGTGCCGGAGAAGCTCCCATGCTGGCTCCAACTTTGCTGCCTCCTGTTCTCTTGCTCTGCTGCCCTGGCGCCCGTAACAGTTCCTCCCGTGACCTATCGACAACGGATCGGACACCGCTGCCCAGAACATTTGCACATGGACACAGCACAGCTGCGACTCGAAAATAGACTACCCCCCCCCCCTCCCCTGACTATCTGGCTCTTTTCCCCATCTAGTGCCTGTCCATGAAATCAGATCTTATTTTTCTTTTTCCTCTGGACTTAGCCCCCTGGCTTCTGGACTTGGACCCTTATGCTCCCCGCCATTTTGGGACTATCTTCCACTGCCTCTCCTACCCTCGATCCGCCATTTTAGCAATCCCTGTCCCATCCTCCTTCCCCGCTGGTCTGCTGGGCGACATCGCGATTGTCTCTCGTTCGCCACAGACCTGCTCCTCGTTTTTCTGTTTTTGTTGACATCTTTGGTGCCTTCTCCGTTTTTGTTTCCCTCTCACCTTCCTGTCCTTATCTGCTTTCCTTACCCTTTCCTTTCTGTGCTCCCCCTTTTTCTTCCCCTGCCCCTTAGGCTGTTTCTTGCCGCCGCTTAACCTCCGCTTTTACTGTTATTCCTCTTGTTGTTTGTTGCCTCATCATGCGTCTTCTCATTGCCATCCTCGAGTATTCTGATATCCTTAACTCGTGTTCTTTTTTTCTATTGTGTAACATTGTGTAATTGTTTTGTAACTTTGTGTAAATTGCTTCGTGCTGATACTCTGTAAAGCGCTCTGATACCTTCGGGTCTAGCCAGCGCTATATAAAACTCAAAATAAATAAATACTCTTCCTATGGTAGAGAGCGGCAGTATGTTCCAGAAGTGAATGGACCTTGTCAGCCTTGACATCAACGGGTTCACTTGCAGGCGTTCTTGATCCTCCAAGTTATGGCCTACTATAATGCCCAGATATCTGAAGGATGAGACCTCCCATCTCAGCCCCACCTGCGGCAGTTGCGACTCCAGTTTCCCCTCCAGACCTCCCAGTGGGAACAGCAGCAACCTCTGTTTGTTTACTCACAGTCCCGCTTTTCTTCCAAACCGTTCAAAGCATTGTAGAATCTTTGGAACTGTTTCCGACGGCTTCGTCAGATAAAACATTTCGTCATCGGTATACAGTGAGATCAGGTGCGTCTTCTCTCCCATTCTCACCCCGCCGCCCAACACTCCTTCCTGATCAAGGCTGCCATAGGTTCCATTGCAAGCGCAAACAGCAGAGGTGAGAGCGGGCAGCCCTGTCTCATGCCCCTGCCCACCCCAGTCCTCGATAATATGCCTCCGCTACGTACCTGTACTCTAGGCGCATTGTACAACACTCCAACCCAGTGGTGAAAATGTGGACCGAAGCCCATGTGCTGCAGGACCTGTTGTATATAGGCCCATTCAACTGTATCAAACGCTTTTGTGATGTCTATCAACATAAGTGCTAATTCCTCATGGCTGCCTTTCACTGCGTGCATAACATGTGCTAACCTGCGCAAATTGAGGGCCGTACTGTGTCCTGGAATAAATCTGCACTGGTCCTCGTGCGTCAGTGCCCTTATCACTATCGTCAATCTCCTTGCCAGGATTTTGCATAGTATCTTGACATCTACATTTAGCATGGTGAGAGGCCGATATGCAGCCGGATCCGTCACATTACCCCCAGGTATGGGCTCCATACAGATCACACCATCCCTAAATGTCTGGGGCAACAGTCCTTTCTGTCCCGCTTCATTTTATACTTCTAGGAGAGGCCCTGCCAATTGCTCTGCATACGCCTGGTAGAATTCTACTGGGAACCCGTCGCTCCCCTGTGTTTTTCCCCTATTTAGTTATTTAATCACTTCTAGGACTTCCTCCAGGGTGAAGTCAGATTCAATATCTTGTTTAGCCTGTGCAGTCAGTTGTGGAAGGCCCGCCTCCCCCAAGTATTCTGTTATTTCCGTCCCTGTCGGTTCCATACCCCTTGTATATACCTCTCAGAGGTGATCTCTGAGTGTATCATTGTTCAGTCTTTGGGTGGTGACTAATGTTCCATCTTGTCTATTATAGCCTTATAGCCCGCTGCAGAGGGCTATACCGGCTGTTAAAGGCCCTGATCCCGAGTTATAGGCCCGAGCCGCAGGCGAGGGCCTATAACGAGGGAGAGGGCCTTTAACAACCGGTATAGCCTGAGGCAGAAGGGCTATAAGGCTATTAGAACATTCCACCCACTAAGGGTAGAATGTTCTAAATTAAAAATGGAGAAACAAAAAGACAAACATTGGAATGTTGGAGCGCTGGGCTTATAACAGCCATTATGAGCCCAGAGCAACTCCATTGTCTTCAATGGAGCTCCCAACATTCCAATGTTCTAATTAGTGTTACTATGGAGTCTCTAGCCGCTTCTCGCTGGAGTAGCCATGCCAGCATTCTGCTGGGCTTATCTCCTTCTCTGTGTAACCGCTGCCTGTATTGTCTGTGTGTATATTTGTCTAATCTATCCCATGTGTCGTCCAGTCGCCTCCGGAACCTCAACTCAGCGACCTCTCTATCCTGTCCCTGTGTTCCTCCCCTCTGGATCTCGGTAAGCTCTAAGTCCAAATCTTTAAATTCAGATTGCAACTGCCACCGTATACCACTACCCCCACTCATGCATTCCCCCCTAATAACCGCATTGAGTGCCTCCCACTCCATGCCGCGACTAGTGGCCATGCCCCAGTTTCCCTTTATGTATTTCGTGATTTTGTGGGCCAGTTTTTGTCAAAAGGGTACATCTGTCAGGGTGTCCGTTTGTAACCACCAGTGCTTGTTCCCTCGGTCCGGTTGTTGCCCCCACCCCCCCCCCCCCACTCCAGTAACAGCGGGGAGTGGTCCGACAGATATCTGCCCAAATAGCTGACTTTATGTGTCTCCTCTTGTAACTGTACAGTACCCAGTGCTCTGTCCAGTCAGCTGTACGTGTGGTGGATTGCTGAGTAACATGAGTATTATGGTTTGTAAACGGGGGAAGAACTCCCTATCATCTACATTTGGTGCGTAAATATTGAGCATGGTCATATCTGTACCATCTAATGTCCCCTGCACCAGCACATACCTGCCCTGCAGGTCTGCCTCCTAGTATATCAAACGGAACGGGGTCCCAGGTGCCACCCATATCACCACCCGTCTTGCGTAGGATGAATATGTGGATGTGTGTAACTGTCCCCTCCATTTTTTCCCCAGCGTCTGGGCTTCGTCCTCTGTAAGGTGTGTCTCCTGGAGACAGGCTATGCTCACTTTCATGCGCCTCAAGTAGAAGTATATTCAATACCGTTTTACATAGGTACCCAGGCCCCTGACATTCCGCAAAATATCGTTGTGACATGTTGACGCAGTGATCCTCCTACATCTCGGGCCCTGATGTGGGTCTTCTCAGCTTACTGTACTTCTGTTCCATCTAGTTCCTGTTGTTTCTATCTCATTTAATCCCTTGTGGTGTGCACTGGCTATGTATATATTTAGTACATTTAGTAGTTGTGTATGGTAATTTAAGTAAATATTTTCTTTAAAATCTATTGTAAAACACATTTTTGTAATTTTCTCAAGAAAGAATACCTCCCTGAAATTACTCTTAGGTAAGTGAGTCTCTTTCACCCACATGCTACAGTTGAGGTCAGGATTTAAACCCACCATACATTGGATACCTCCTGTCCTATAGAAAAGCTGTAGGAAACACGAGGACACTGATCGCTTTGAGTGGTAAGCATAAAAGCACTGCATGGCCAGTGGTGAAAGTGGGCCACGCCGTGGTAAAAGTGGACCTCGCCATGGTGAAAGTGGGCCTCGCCATGGTGAAAGTGAGCCTCGCCATGGTGAAAGTGAGCCTCGCCATGGTGAAAGTGGGCCTCACCAGGATGAAAGTGGGCCTCACCAGTGATGGCAATGGGCAGTACTGGTTTTGTTGTATTCCTCTTAGGGTGTCCATAAACGGGCTTTCCAGTATCATGTCCTTATATAGGCACAATTCGCCCTGCCCTTATATAGGCATAAAATCCCAGCCCTTATTTAGGCATTAAACCGTGCACTCCAAATACAGGCATGGTCTCTGACATCCGTCCACCCTAATGTCACAACGAGTACATGAAGAACAGACCCTTAGGCTGCGGGAGTTTCCCTAGTCCAGGACTATTGATTTCTTCAAGGACTCATATATTATGCATGAACCATTATTCCTTAGGGGTTCATTCATGACGTCTTTCGCTGTCCGACTCACGTCAATACTAACATTCTTAGGTACTCCCAGGTATAAATATACCTTCCCTAGCCCCTGTAAATCAGAGGAGACCTCGACTTCAGAGGAGCCCGTTTCCCGGCCTGACGCACTGAAGAGACGCTGTCATCCCTGCACGCAGAGAGTCCAGCTTCCAGTGATCTGACTTCCCTTGCGGGGTGTTGGAGTTCGAGTCTGGCAAAGAGATTCCTACCTCTCTCATTCTTCAGGTATGGAGCTGACAAGAACCTAGAGGGACTCTTGGCATACTAGGCATACTAGGCTTAACATACTCTTAGTATACCATAGTAAGGAATACTTCACCTACTTCATACCTCTCCCTACACCTAGGTTAGGTTAGGTACATTGGGGTAGAACTAGATTAGAAACGCATCGTATGAACACTCGCATTTTTAGTCTGTGTTATTTATGTAAAAGCATATGTACTAAAAGATAATGCTCTCGCAGTATTATTTATTTCTACTGCTCACACTGTACATTATTTATCTCGCATACTGTCTTGTGATCGTAACAGCACATTTTACTTACACCAGAAACAAGACTGTTCAATAAATCTTTTATTGAAACGCCCGTCTATTTCTTTCTGTGTAACTTGGAGAAAACTAAGCATGCACGATTGAGCTGAGTGAAATAGTTATCTATTGTTTCCACGACTCTGGGACACGTTCTGATTCTAAAGGGAAACAAAGTGGTCATGTTTTGCGGCTGCCAGAAACTACTCCCTTCTTGATTGTCAAGGAGTTTCTAGTGGCCTCTGAGCTAGCTGGCACAAGTAATTAAGTTTAATATACTCGATAGGGACATACTGACCTTAGTCCTATGTCAAACCTATAGGATATATTATTCCAATGCGCAGAGCCTATTAGGGAAATAGGAGCTACACTACATGGCGCCCAACGGTTTGGTAAGGCGGTAATTCAACGTTAGATACTGAGTAACTCAGCCGTGCTTTTTCTCTCAGAGACCCCTACCCATATACTCCAAAAGATGTCTGGAGTGGGCAGGGTTAAGTATCCACCACGGCTACATAGGGAAACACCCTATATATTAGCTGTTTGGTTTGCTCAACGTTGAAGGATACAGTGTTCCAAAATATTGTGCACCTTATCTTTGTTTCCTTGAAACTTGTTCTACATTTTTCAAAAAACAAAATGACTGAAGCCGGAAACGGTGAAGCTGCGGCTGATCCAGCCCTAGCAGCAGTTTTTAACATTACAGGTTTAAATGAAACCGAGGAGGGTGTCATAGACATCACTCCAAACTTAAGAAGAGCCATCACTCTAAAACTTATAAAACATGGCCTACCACCAAGAGGAGGTAGAGCAGTTTTCGTGATAGAGGCACATGAATCCTTTCAGACAGAGGTATTCTATTCATGGGTAATATTTCCTGAATCCAATTCAGTAACACACATGTTTCACTTCTACAAAGAAGATGATCCACCAGAGGAATACATTCCTTTCGAGGATATAGAAATTCCATTAACATACCAGGAGCATCAGCTCTGGTTTAAAGGCGCCCTAAAACATCACAAAAACATTACCAGGCTCGGTCCACTAGGTAGCCCAGGAGCAACATGGCCGATTCTAGCCGGCTACACACCTCATCCTGACATTGAAGAGATGTCAGACGAGGATTTACTTACTCAACTCACAGAGTTAATAAAAATCTACAGACAATTGGTCCAATATGTCATGCGGACTTTCACAGTCCAGCAACCATTAACAATTCCAAATCAAACTCCTCAACAGGGGAATACACTAAAAATTACACCACAGACTCTATACGCAGTCATGGGTAAAATGCCCACAAAACGTGAGCAAATTCCATTCTGGATAGCTCAAAAAATTACTCAAATCAAAGCAGTATTTCCAAATACTAGCCCGTATGAGAAACACAGAATACTGACAATCAGTTTACCAATGGGGATCACACCACAACTGGAAGACTGCACCACTTGGGGCTCAGTCTTGGCTGCCATCTATACCAAAACACATGGCATTCCGTCAATTGCGGTAATACCTGATGTCCTGAAACAAATTCAAAACGAATACGGGGCAGAGCCTGCTCTAAATTTAGGTATGAAGTTACTGAAAAATTTCGACCAGGTCTCAACAATAATATTATCTAATATTAAAGGGGAGGCAGCAGCAGTTGCGATCCGCCCAAAATTAAGTGAATTTGATGTTACAGAACATCAAACTGAGTTACCCAGAATAATTGAACAATCTTATGCAGAATTAGGCAGAGATAGTTTGGGTGGAAGACCAGTGAAGCCGAAGCTATCTGAAAGTCCTGAGAAGGACTCTATTAAACAAACTCCTACATCTTCTAAAAAGAAGTGGGACACTAATAAACAAAAATCAAACGAGAAACGTTCTCAATCCCGAGGTAGGTCTCCTCAAAAGGAGCCCTCTGAAAGGAGGTATAACTTCAGGAATAGGGATAATTTGAGAAAGCCTGACAGGTATCAAGATACTGATACACGTTCCTCTCGTCCCTTTCAGATCTCATCACAGACTTCGGAAAGAAGAGGACGATCGGAACATAGAGAAGAACGCGTGAAATCGAAAGACGACAAACACGCTCCAAAAACTAAAGCAAAACCTCAATTCTCCAAAAGAAAGTAGCAGGTCTAAAGATCAGACATGCCGAGAATACTGAGAACACAACTCAAGAACGGAGAATGGGCTCAGACCATGCTGGACAGTGCAGCAGAAGTCACAATAGTTCGCCAGAACCTGAAGGAACTTCTGGAGATAGTGGACTTGAATGAGTACATTACAGTTGAGACTGTAGACACCAGGGTTAGTACTCCACAAAAGTTATATGAAAATACACTCCGGATGGAGGGAGACAAACCTAGACAGGTGAAAGCACTTTTTGGGGAAAAACTATCAAAGGGCTATGACATACTTTTAGCAGAAAAGGACTGGCCACCACAATTTGTCAGGGAGTGCCCACATGGCGAGGACATTATTATGCCTGCCTTCTCCAACCATATTCCAATTCACCTAAAATATACATATGACAGGAAATGGGCAGTGGCCCAGGCCCCAGCATTATATAAAAATCATGTAGGATGCGATGAGGACTCACCTCACCATAAAATACATCTGAAACATGAACCAACTGCACAACGGCAGTACCCTATAAAGCAAGAAGCTAAAAAACAGGTCAGGGAGATCTTAGATCAACTTGAATATCAAAGGGTGATTGAAACATGCACCTCCTCAATGAACAATCCTTTGTTTCCTGTCTCCAAACCAGACAATACATATCGTCTAGTTTTGGACTACAGACACCTAAACACTTGTTCTAAAACTTTTGCAGTGCAAAATGCACATAGCACAGCATTAATGAATAACATTGTGCGTAAAAATATAAAACAACATTAGACATCTCAAATGGTTTCTTTTGTCAAAACATAGCACCTGAAAGCAGGTACTTAACAGCATTCTCCATAATGGGGACCCAGCGTCACTTTTGTCGACTCCCACAAGGGTTCAAGAACAGCCCAGGTTTATTCTCAGCGAGGGTAACGGAGTTACTACAAATTTATGACAATGAGGCATTGTCCTATGTCGATGACATCTATCTGACAGACGATGACCTGGAAAAACACTTGAACAGGGTGAGCACCATTATACTGGGTTTCGCCTCTGAAGGCTACAAGTTCAACTTTAAAAAGTCCAGAATTGCCCAGCTCAATGTCCTATTTCTTGGATATGAGCTTTCAAGTGAAGGCAAGAGCTTGGCAGCTAACTTTTTAGAAAAGTGTGCGCTGCTCCAACCTCCAAAAACGCTAAAAACTTACAATCCATCCTGGGTTTCCTAAATTTTGGAAGAACATACATTCTAAATTACGCAGAAAGGGTTAAACCTCTCTACGCATTAATCAAACCTGATTTTTCGATCAGAAACTGGACACAGGAACACACAGAAATCTTGCGTTCACTCCAGGCTAACATGTTAGCAACAAATCACTTACAAACACGCGTAAGTCAACGCAATTTGGTGATCCGAATAATTTCGGGTCAATGCAGATTCACCTACTTAACCTTCAATGAGGGTGAGAAAATACCAATAGCATACAAATCTCATTTGTACACACAAGCGGAAATGCGCTTCAGTTCAACTGAAAAAATTCTAACAGCAGTTCAAACCGCTGTAGCAAAAGAAAGAGCCTTAGCCCAAGGGAAACGCATTATTGTCGTAACCCGGTACCAGCTTTAGAAGCGGTCACAAAAGCAAGCATTCCAAATGCTAAAGCATTACATCCAAGATGGATACAATGGGTTAATTCTCTTGCTGCAACAGATGTTGAATATGTTTTTGATCCAGATTTAAAAACACAAGCATTCCTGCAATATGAACATGAATGTCCTCTGCCTACTGAAATTCTGCCTCTCGATCAGTACGAATTCATAATTTACACTGACGGATCCGCACAGCCCGCAACAGGGAGTAAGCAAGCTTACAGTGCAGCGTGTGCAATCGTTAAAGGTCGCATGCGAAATGGCATCTTCAGACCTATGGTCACAAAAACTCAGTCTCTAGGAGATTGTACAGCTCAGCGAGCTGAACTACAAGCATTCAAACTGGCACTTGAAAGTACAGATCGAGAATTCCCCACACTAATAGTGTGCGATTCCTTTTACTGAGTTCAGTCGTATAATGAATATATACAAAACTGGCTTGAAAATGGTTTCAAAGATGCGAAAGGTGGCACAATAAAGCACAAAATGCTTTGGGAACAAGTAGTTCAGTTGAAAAACGAACTACCAAAGGCTCACGTGATCCACACACTGAGTCATCAACGTGATGGCGTTCACGTTGCAGGGAATTCATTGGCTGATGAAGCCGCAAAGGGGCTGTGCAGACGGCTTCCGTAGCTGCGATCACTCGTTCAAAAACAAAAATAGACGGTGAGATAATGTTGGCTGTCAATGCTTCAAGCAAAGGCAGCAGTGCAGCGTAACCAAAAAAATTTCCACTCAAGTACTCTTATGTAATTGATGCGAACAACGTTCCTTTTGCTCGAATCCCTGGAGTGGGGGATAGGGTAATCCCAAACATGGAACGTAGAGCAGCCTTGATTTATAAAACACATTTGGGGGAAGGTCTGTCACATCAAGGGATCTCTAAAACAATTTTGACGTTAAAAGAGATGTACTGGTGGCCTGGAATGAATACAGAAATTCACATATTCATCAACAACTGCTTAGACTGTAAATTACAGCGAGAGAGCCACCAGACACCATGCTGCGAATGCGGTAACCCAGTGCAGACACCATTGTTAGACAGCATTAGACTATCTACGCGCCTGCGTCCTACTGGACAAAGGCATTCCCACAAATAATGAATCTAGGTTCCTATGGTTATGGCCTCAGCGCTCAGCTGACGCTCGAACTGTTATAAAAGATTTGCGAGTCTTTATCGGCACATACGCAATAGGCACGCTACATTCTGACCAGGGTCCTGCGTTTAGCTCTCGGGCTTACAAAGAAGCCATGGCCAGTCTGGGCGTTGCATTGCGGTACTCCTCTCCATTCCATCCTGAGGGAAATTCGGTTGTGGAAAGGAAAAACCGGGACATAAAGCAGTCTATAACAGCTAGGGTATTAGGTTCGGGTGATGGGTGGGTCAAACACCTTAATGGGGTCCAACGCTCATTGAACAATCTGCCAAGAAGTTCTCTAGGGGGGTCACTCCATATGAGGTCCTATTTGGGACAAGAATGTGGGTACCAGACCTTGAACACGTAGGCACAGTGGTGGAAAATAAACCGTTTGATATCAAAGATCGTTTGGCTGTTTTACAGGAACTCAATGAGTTAAGAACGAAACAAAGCAACGTATTCTTACAGCCAACCACCACTGGGGAAAAATCGGCAGTCCCAGCAAGGCCTGTCTGGATTCCAAAAGTTGGGGATCTAGTAAGAGAAAAGATTGCGGACAAGAAGGAATTTGGACCTTCTTACAGACAACCAGTACCTGTCCTAGCAGTTCGAGGAACAAGAACAGTACTTCTGCCGCCCCTTGCTGGAAGAAAGGAGAAAAGATTTGTGTCCATCGACCTGATCAAACCACAGTATGTGGCCAATACTAAATAGTAGGCCTCGTGGACTCCGACCTAGTAGCAGACGCACTCCTCTCGCTACTATCCAAGAGGTTCAGACTGAAAGACTGATAACAATCGAGAATTCAGCTGTAACAGATGGAGGACTAAGCAACAACGCTATGGAACTCATCCCTCTTGAACACCAAGTAACAGTTCGTCCAAATACACCTGTCTACACCAATGTGGCAAGTGATGAACTGGTTCCAGTGATTTCTACAAATCCTGATGCAATTCCAACAATTGATAGAACTGCTTCTGGCTATTTCATTAACTTTGATACGTTCTCAGAAGATCAGAGTGAACATGAAACGACGCCAGCATCATTCAAATTCAAGCAGCAAGTACAAGACTTTCTTCACTTTCTGAAAAAGACTTATTTGGTTTCTCCATGGATTGAACTCTGGATTATATCTGGACTTTTTGTTTTCCTGCTCTGGCTAGCTTTGGTTACAACTGTGAGAGTGCTTATAAGTGGCAGATACATCCATGTGAACATTGAAGGAAAAGGCGTGAACGTACTTTTGAAACCTCATAAATCTTCCCATCGTGAAGCAAGAGACTTGTCATCAGTGAACATCACAGCTGTTCCTATACAGGATGGTATAGTGTGGGACAAAACAGATTTTGACATCTTCGGTCCGACGGAACAATTGAACATTCCACATTTGTTTAAAATTTCACTAAGTGATCTAATTTCGTCCAGTACCTATTCTGATGATTGGGACTTTGAGACCGTTAACGACATAATGTATGACCTAGAAAAATCTGCTGCATTTTCTAAAAATGAATATTTAGAGGGTTCATCAGACTATGAACAACTGTATTGTTATAACCACTATGGTCATCATTATTTGCATAAATCTGCATATCCAAGAAATGTGTTTATGTTTAACCAATGGGAACATTGTCCTACACCACCTAAAGGTAGTTCAAAAATATTTGCTAGTAAATTTCTATATTTTTCAGGTTACAATACATCTGATCCAGAAATGTTTTACTATAAAAATGTAAACAAGACAGGACTGAAAATTATGTTAACAAATACAAAACAGATTTATTCTGCATTATTTAATGCCCAACTGTCTAGACAGGGTTTCGACTTTTGGAAAGACACAATAGACACCAAAACAGTCTGGGGTACTAAAGATTGGCAAGTGCAGGGGATAGAAGCTTTGTTTAGAGCCTGTATCATCCCTGAACAAATAATGTTTTTGAATGAAACCATCCAACAAACATCTTGTCTTGGATTAGCCAAGATCAAAGAGATGAACACACCTTCTGTACCAGCACCTGCAAGTGATAACGATACACAGGCAGTGGTGACAGTTGACAATATACTACAACTCAACAGATCTAATCCTGATTGGAAAAAATGGTTGATCTGGCCCACAGACACGAATAACTGTCAGGAAAGATTCCTGAATAAAACTCAGGGCTTTACTATTCATAGGCCAGACCCAAGATACGTCCAAAGACAACATCCGGGGGTAGTAACAACATACAGTGTAGGAAAATTATGCCTCGATTGGCTGCATAAGTCTACACTACAGGATGTGAAACAACACTTAACCTTACTTAAAAAGGACGCAGACCTTAGGGAATTCTTGCTTGGACCAAGAAAACCGCGTCAAAAACGTTTCATATATGCCGGCATTTATGCTGCCTATAATGAAGCATGGAAAGTATCACAGATGGAGGCCGCAGAACGAATACGTGAACTTGATCGTATTAATTTAGAGAAAACACTCTCTGTGGTCGACAATGGGTTAACAACTTTGTCCTCCAGAATATATTCATTGGATGGCATTGTATCCTCTGCTATCGACATACTAGAACAAGATTTGGCGATGTTACAACAAGGCCAGTCTCAATTACGTTCTATTGTGTTATTAAGCTGGACGCTGCCATCTTTGCGAGCGGGCTATGTGCCTTGGCGTTTCATCAACACATCGGCTCTGTTTGCAGAATACAATCTAACTGATAAACAGATCGAACTGGCACAAAGAGGAGCAAAGTATACAGTGCTGAGCATTGAAAAACTGGAAAAGTTACCATTCACAGTGGCAGAAAAACCAGCTACAGAATGGCTTATTCATGGCAAAACAACATTACCTGTGAGTACTTTTCAGTTTTAGTATTGCCTCAGACAAATGCAAGCAGGCAAATATGAAAGGTTGGGTAAGGAATACATTAAGACATCTTGGGATTTACCGTATACATATAGATGTTGGAGTGGGGATCGTGAAGTGTTTTTGAGCGGTACACACTGTAAACGTGCACTGAGCGGTTCACTTATATGTCAGGACATTTCTTTACACGGGGCTTGTAATGGTTCTGTGGCAAATTTGTCTTGCCATCAGCAGGGTACACCAGCTGCTGTGATTAATCCAACGTTTGGACAACTTTCTAATGGGAGTTACCTCATGTTGAATGATCAGAGTTGCTGCGCCATGCTGCCAGGCATCCCATATCTAGTAACGGTCAACTCCAGGGTCACTTGCTGTATGCAAGTATTGTTTGCCCCAATAGACACAGTCAGGGAGTTGCCTCTATGGCCTTCGCTGAACGTCTCTTTTATAAGATTTGATACTTTGAGCAGAATGAAAGCCATGCTTTTACAGCAAACAGTGCCTTTGACCTCGGCCAAAGAAACCTATGATCTACAAGTAGCAAGGACTTCGGCTGAGATACAGACTTTAATACGAACAAACTGCCCTATAGATTTCGTAGAAATGATAGGAGGTATCTTCAATATGTCTGATACAACCGGAATTGTACATGTATTTAAGAGCATCTGCTCAGGTCTGTTAGCACCTTTCCAGGCAATACTCGGAATCATCCCGAACTTTGCACATTCGGTGTTTGGTGGCATACCATTAATTCTAGCACTTGTTGCCGGAATTCTATTTCTCTTCCTGCTATTGCGCTATGGCCAGCCTATTCGCAGACATCACTCCGAGCGAAATGGAGAAAGCTCTCCTTGAACGAAAGTGCCGTGAGCGAATAGTACAGCTTTTGGGCATGACTCGTCTACGGGACCTTAATACAACTTGGTTCCTGTCATTCAGACCAATCTGGCAAGATTGCATCTTACCTGTTCTACGATGCCTGCTATGCGGTGTAGAATGCGTGTTGGACACCTGTCTAACATATCCATCGGATACGCCAACGGATATCGATACTCTGCTGGACCCGATAACGGCCCATGCTCTGTGTTGTCCCCAGAGGCTACCAATCCTGATGTCAGCATTCATTGAGATCTCACAGACGCTTCCGGCTGCTGCTGAGGTACGAGAAAGATCTACAGGCACACAGGTAACAACGGACGCAAACATTGCTGCTGCGACCAATGCTGACAGCGATGCTTCTCATCTCTGTGCAATTAATCTACTACACGAGGTGTTCCAACTGACACCAACTACAGTGGATGATGTTTTGTCTATAGAAATAGATGATCTCATGTTTACACCAGACCCGTAAACTGACTCTGATTCAGCATACTGTGTTCCAGAGATGCAGTAACAATTTGGCCTTCATTCTACAAAAACTTGGAACTCTACCAAAATTGAACTTTTTCCCATTTTTTCGAACGAAAATGGCACTTCAATCTGCTTAAAGTAGAACTAGCCTTATAGTACAGACTTCGCGGTACTTCCACGGACACTTAGTCATCTAGTGTGTCTAAAACAGTTCATTAATTTTCATGACATGAAATGACTTTGATTTTTGAACAACTTATCGATCATTTTCTGTCACATGTAAATACTACTGCTTCTTTCATTCCAATTGCATTTATTTTCGAACTTTATGCCTGAAATGAAAAGCATTTGCTTCAAATGTACAGTACCTTTTGCATTTTTTTATACTATATTTTTTAATACTTTTAAGAAATATTTTTAAATATGCGGTACTCCATTTAATGTTTAGCATTTTAAATGTTTAGCATTTTAGTATTATCGTACACACGAAAGTGGAGTGGGTGTTGTATTCCTCTTAGGGTGTCCATAAACGGGCTTTCCAGTATCATGTCCTTATATAGGCACAATTCGCCCTGCCCTTATATAGGCATAAAATCCCAGCCCTTATTTAGGCATTAAACCGTGCACTCCAAATACAGGCATGGTCTCTGACATCCGTCCACCCTAACGTCACAACGAGTTCATGAAGAACAGACCCTTAGGCTGCGGGAGTTTCCCTAGTCCAGGACTATTGATTTCTTCAAGGACTCATATATTATGCATGAACCATTATTCCTTAGGGGTTCATTCATGACGTCTTTCGCTGTCCGACTCACGTCAATACTAACATTCTTAGGTACTCTCAGGTATAAATACACCTTCCCTAGCCCCTGTAAATCAGAGGAGACCTCGACTTCAGAGGAGCCCGTTTCCCGGCCTGACGCACTGAGAAGACGCTGTCATCCCTGCACGCAGAGAGTCCAGCTTCCAGTGATCTGACTTCCCTTGCGGGGTGTTGGAGTTCGAGTCTGGCAAAGAGATTCCTACCTCTCTCATTCTTCAGGTATGGAGCTGACAAGAACCTAGAGGGACTCTTGGCATACTAGGCATACTAGGCTTAACATACTCTTAGTATACCATAGTAAGGAATACTTCACCTACTTCATACCTCTCCCTACACCTAGGTTAGGTTAGGTACATTGGGGTAGAACTAGATTAGAAACGCATCGTATGAGTACTCGCATTTTTAGTCTGTGTTATTTATGTAAAAGCATATGTACTAAAAGATAATGCTCTCGCAGTATTATTTATTTCTACTGCTCACACTGTACATTATTTATCTCGCATACTGTCTTGTGATCGTAACAGCACATTTTACTTACACCAGAAACAAGACTGTTCAATAAATCTTTTATTGAAACGCCCGTCTATTTCTTTCTGTGTAACTTGGAGAAAACTAAGCATGCACGATTGAGCTGAGTGAAATAGTTATCTATTGTTTCCACGACTCTGGGACACGTTCTGATTCTAAAGGGAAACAAAGTGGTCATGTTTTGCGGCTGCCAGAAACTACTCCCTTCTTGTTTGTCAAGGAGTTTCTAGTGGCCTCTGAGCTAGCTGGCACAAGTAATTAAGTTTAATATACTCGATAGGGACATACTGACCTTAGTCCTATGTCAAACCTATAGGATATATTATTCCAATGCGCAGAGCCTATTAGGGAAATAGGAGCTACACTACAGTTTTGGAAGTGAGCAGCACCCCCATTTTCCAAATAGTGGGAACCAGCCTGCCCCCTTCCCCCCCTTTTTTCTGTTTGCACAAATTAAGCAATGCGTGTCACAAGCTCTGGTCAGTGAGCCACAAGATGGTGCAAGTTAACATGGAGTCTCCACACGAACATAGCGACTCGCTGACATGCCACCAGGCTGTGAAATGGCATACAGGGGCTAGGAATGCTAGTTCTTTGAGACCTTTTTTTACTTTATTGTCCAAGTAAAAATACTTTTGTATCAATATTTCTATTTCCAATATTCTCACGAAACATATATATGACGGCACAGAATTACTGAAACATCCATGTTCTAAATGTAGAACTAGCACACATTTGTTTCTTGGCAAAACTACCATGCTGCAACATGCTAAACCTCAAATGAAAAATTGTGACAGGATAAAAGCTTCTCAGGAATAATTGTAACTATGGCATGATTCACCTCATTCAATACCAACAACCCCACATCTTCTCTCATAAATGGGATGAGTGTTTTACTTTTTCGAAAACTAGATGTAGTACAACAGATATATGTATTGTCCTGTTTTGGAAACAACTGAGGTAAAGCTTTGGAAAAAACTTAGGAAAAGCTGTGGACATGTTTCAGTTACTTACTGTTAATTCCATTACTCTGAGTCTTGCTAATTTCAGTCATTACTACATGAGGAGAGCCACCCCCTTAGTTGTCCCTATGTAAGTTGTCCTATTATAGCCTTCTTGTCCGCTGCCGAGGGCTATACCGGTTGTTAAAGGCCCTGAACTCGAGTTATAGGGTGGCGAGGGCCTATAACGAGGGAGAGGGCCTTTAACAACTGGTATAGCCCGAGGCAGAAGAGCTATAAGGCTTTGAGAACATTCCACCCTCTAAGGGCAGAATGTTATAAATTAAAAAGAGAAACATGAAGACAGACATTATAATGTTGGTGATCCGGCTCATATCAGCCATTATAAGCCTGGAGCTCCTCCATTGTCTTCAATCAGGCGTTTGTTAAGCGCGACTATTCACCCGTAAGGGTCTCAAGGCGCTGGGGGGATGGGGGTGCAGGTTCCAGTCCATCAAGGAGGGGGTCTGTCGAAGAGCCAGGTTTTGAGGTTTCTTGCGAAGATGGGAAGCGATGTTGTCTGTCGGAGGTGGAGCGGAAGGGCGTTCCAGGCTCTGGCCGCGAGGAAGGAGAAGGAGCGGCCTCCCGATCTGGTCTTTCTGGTGCAGGGGACCACGGCGTAGGAGAGCTGGGCTGATCGTAGGGTCCTTTGGGGTGCGTGGAAATTGAGTCGGCTGTTCAGGTATGCTGGTCCGGTGTCGTGGAGGGCCTTGTGTGCGTGGGTGAGCATCTTGAAGGTGACTGGCCTCGATGGGGAGCCAGTGGAGTGTGCGCAGGTGCTGGGAGATGTGGCAGTGTCTTGGCAGGTTGAGTACCAGTCTTGCGGCGGCGTTCTGGATGTTCTGTAGCTTGCGGGTGAGGTTTTTGTTTATTCCGGCGTAGAGTGCGTTGCCGTAGTCGAGTCTGCTGGTGACCAGGGCGTGAGTGACGGTCTTTCTGTGTTTGAGGGGGATCCATTTGAAGGTCTTACGTAGGAGGCATAGGGTGTGGAAGCAGGAGGACAAGACGGAGTTGATCTGGCGGTCCATTTTGAGCTCGGAGTCCAGGATGATTCCCAGGTTGCGTGCGTGGTCCGTGGGGGTGGGTGGGTTTCCGAGGACGGGGGGCCACCAGGTGTCGTTCCAGGCGTCGGGGTTTGGGCCCATGATGAGCACTTCTGTCTTGTTGGTGTTGATTTGTAGGCAGCTGTTTTTCATCCATTTGGCGACGGCTTCCATGCCTTCTCGAAAGTTGTGTCTGACGGTGTTGGGTTCGTTGGATAGGGAGAGGATGAGTTGGGTGTCGTCTGCGTATGACACGATGTTGAGTCCGTAGGTTCTGACGATGGGGGCGAGTGGAGCCATGTAGAAGTTGAAGAGCGTAGGGCTGAGGGAGGACCCCTGAGGGAATCCGCAGGTGGTTGGTGTAGGGTCCGAGAGGAAAGGGGGGAGTCTGACCCGCTGCATTCTGCCGGAGAGGAAGGAGCGGATCCATTCGAGGGCCTTGTCCTGGATCCCTGCGTCGAGGAGTCTGCGTATTAGGGTGCGGTGAGAGACTGTGTCGAACGCCGCTGAGAGGTCGAGGAGGATGAGGGCTACTGTTTCACCTTTGTCCAGTAGGGTGCGGATGTCGTCTGTTGCGGCGAGGAGGGTGGTTTCCGTACTGTGTTTTTTTCTGAAGCCGGATTGGGAGGAGTCGAGGATGTTGTGCTCTTCGATGAATGTGGCGAGTTGGCTGTTGATGGCTTTCTCGATGACTTTCGCTGGGAACGGGAGCAGGGAGATGGGTCTGTAGTTTTTGAGGTCGGTGGGGTCCGCCGAGGGTTTCTTCAGGAGGGGGTTGACCTCGGCGTGTTTCCAGTCGTCGGGGAATGAGGTGGTCGCCAGGGAGCGGTTGATGGTGTGGCGGAGTATAGGTGCGATGGTGTCGGCGGCTCTGTTGAAGATGGGGTGGGGGCAGGGGTCTGTGGGCCCCGGAGTGGATGGACTTCATCGTCTTAGTGTGTCTTCGGTGGTGAGGGCTGTCCAGTTGTCAATCGCTGGCTGCAGGGTGTCGGGGGTGGTTGGCGGGTGTTCAGTGTGTTGGTTGTCTTCGTCGAAGTTGTCGTAGATGCTCTTGATTTTGTGGTGAAAGAAGGTGCTGAGTTTGTCGCAGAGGTCTTGTGAGGGAGGAATGTCCGTCGATTCGCTGGTGGGTTGGGCGAACTCCTTGATGATGTTGAAGAGTTCTTTGCTGTTGTGTGCGTGTGTGGAGATTCTGTCTTCAATCGCTTTTTTTCATGTTTTTCTGATGAGTTGGTGGTGGGCGTTGGTAGCGGCTCTGAAGTTGTTGTGTGCTTCTGTGGATTTGGTGTTCCTCCAGGCCTTTTCGAGGCGGCGGCAAGTGCGTCTGGACTCTCGAAGTTCAGTGGTAAACCATCTGGCTTTCTTGGCGTGGGTGTTGTTGTTTTTCTTGAGGGGGGCTATGGTGTTGGCGCTGTCAGAGATCCAACTGTGCAGGGTTCGGGCTGCGGTGTTGGGGTCGTCGTTTCCCGCGATGATTGGGGTGGAGTTGCTGAGTGAGGAGGTGAGCTGGTCGTCGGTGATTCTGGTCCAGATTCTTCGTGGGAGCAGGTGCTGGTGTCTGTGGATGGTGGGTGTTCTGAAGGTGAAGTGGACGCAACGGTGGTCAGTCCACGGGAGTTCGGTGGTGTGGCTGAAGGAGATGGAGTTTCCTGTTGTGAAGAGGGGGTCGAGGGTGTGCCCTGCTGAGTGCGTTGGTTCGGTCACGATTTGGCGGGGTCCAATGTTGTGGAGGTTGTCCAGGAGGGATGTGGTGTTGGGGTCCAGTTGGTTGTCGAGGTGGAAGTTGAGGTCTCCCAGCAGGGTGTAGTTGGTGGATGCGATGGCATGCGGGGAGATGATGTCCGTGATGGAGATAGTGAACGGTCCACGTGGTCCAGGGGGTCGGTAGATGAGGGTTCCTCGGAGGGTGGTGGTAGGGCTGGTCAGTAGCTTGAAGTGAAGGTGTTCCATCAGGTCTGTGGTTTCGTCGGGGAGTGTGCTCAGGCGGAGGGTGGATTTGTGGACAATGGCGATTTCTCCTCCCGGGCGGGTGGGACGGTCCTTCCTGGAGATCTTGTATCCTTGGGGAATGGCAATGGCGATGTCTGGGCCCGAGGTGGTGTTGGTCCAGATTTCGGTGAAGAACGCTATGTCCGGGGTGGTGCTGTCGAGGAGGTCCCAGATTTCGGTGGCGTGTTTGTGGAGGGATCGGATGTTGAGGAGGATGCATTGCAAGGTCTTCGGTACGGGTGTGTTCTTGCGGTCGGGTTGTGCTGGGTCCGTGTTCCTAGCGATGCTGTAGGTTTGTCGGCAGCGGTGACAGCTGAAGGGTCCATGGGTGTCGGCTGGTGAGGCTAGCATGCAGTTGTTGTTGCGGCCTGGGTTGAGTGCGTGGAGTGCTGCTGGGTCGTATCGTTGGCGGTGCAGAGGTCCAGGGTCCCTGGCCGTGGTCGCGGTTGGGTCGCGGACGGGCGCAGACGGTTTTTGCCTTTGGCACGCCAGCGGCACGCCCACTGCGAGCTGGTGCTGTGCGGCCGCTCAGCGGCCGGCATTTTATGGGGGAGGTGGGAGGGAGGTGCAGCTGGGAGGCGGGAGCGGAAAAACGGTGGAGGGGAGGGGCCACGGGGGCAGCAGCGGCGGGTGGGGGCGCGGGAAAAACAGGCAGAAAACAGCACGAATGAGAAAGAAAGAGGGCGAAAACAAACAAAGTGGGCAAAATCGAAGGAAAGTACAACACAATGCAAAACAGACAATGTGGGCAAAAAGCAAAGAAAAGTAACAGCACTGGGCAAAACAGACAATGTGGGCAAAAAGCAATGAAAAATACAACACAAGGCACAACAAGCAAATGTGGGCAAAAAGCTAAGAAGGTACTACAGGGGGCAAACCTAGGCTCGAACCCCTACCAGCCTTCAGTTAAGCTCTCAACAGTCCAATGTTCTACTTCCCTTTAGCAAACAAAAGACATTACTCTCTCTAGCCTGCAGCATATAAAAGCCTTGTCCATCCAGAGACATCCTGTAACATCCCCAGCTCCTTCCCCTTATGGCCTGCAACTGCCAACTACATTAGTAATGACTGGAACGAGAAAGAATGTAGTCACTGTAATGGAATTACGGGTAAGTAAACCAAATATTACCTCCTTGTCCACTTCCTTGATTCAATCATTACTTTATGAGGAATACCCAAGCATGTAAAAAGCAATTTAGGCCTACATAGGTATTAAGAATTATAAAAACAGGAACAGACCTTCATTAATTACACCTGTGACTCTCTGTTTTATATAAGTGAATACAACAGAAACAATCTCCTTTCTAAGGCATAGCAAAAAGAACTATAAACTCAAAATCACCCCACCCTAAATCATTACTCTGGATACGATATTAGTTTGCAAAAGTTGACGGTAGTACCCAAGTAGCAATCTTGCAAATTTCCAAAACGTATGCAACCTGAACCTAAGCCCATGGTGCTGGCATGGCTCTGGTTGATCACCTCTGAATCCTGCTAGGGCAAGGCAATCCCCTTTTCCTGTAGCAGTAGAAACAGTGACATGGATTGTCACCCAAGTGTTCACCTTCTTCAGAGCTAGAACTGGAAGCAACCTCCCTGAAGCTGTTTCCACCAGAAAAAAGAATGGGGTGAATTCCTTGGCCGTGTTGCTCCATGGAGGCTGGAACTGTTGCTTTCATGTGAATGAATCTCTCTATTCCTCCCCCAAAAAAGTCTGCTTTTTCTTTGCATAGGGATACTTTGAACATGTGGACGAGAAGTTGATAAGATAACTAGGCAAAGCTATATTCAGCACTCAAAGATCCAAAACATCTGGCTTCCAAGCGCTCAGTTATTTCAGCACTGCCCATATGACATCCTTAAATTATTGCAGAATATAGTGAAAGAAATGAAAGTGCAAAGAACATGCCGAAGGAGAAAAGCCGTAAAATGAGGCCCTCACAGACGAAATGGATGCACTGGAAACAAAACTCACAGAATTTATGACTCAACAGTGTCACATGGAAGCTAATTTAAACAGGAAGAGAGTTAAGGTGATGTGCCAGGGCAAGTCCCTTTTCTTCGATACGCCGGAGGCGGCGTGGACCTGGGCCACCGAGGACTGCCCGATACGCCCACTGAAACATCCCTATGACGGACCCCCAGCCGGGGCCAAGCGAGGCTGCGCCTGCGGCCCCCCGTGGGAGGCGAGCTGGGTCCCGGAAACGACCTAACACCCGCGGGGCAACACCCCCCTCACCGGCTGGCTCCCCCCCTGCGGGGGGGGTTGATCCCCTGGACTCCAGAACATCTCCAGTGGTCTGGACCTGACGACTGCCCAGGGCCCCAGTGACTCGCCGAGACCTAGCTCTGACCTATCACGCAGCCCCTGCATTTGACTCTAAGCGTCGTCATGATGAACACTTTAGCTAGAAGAACTGGTATCCTTGAACATTGAGGGGCCCACTACATAGCCCTATAGCACGTCCCACCGTTGACTAACTGATCACCGGTTTCTTTTTCAGGTTTTGCTTACGGAACGACAGATGCTTCACTTTGGGAAGTATGGGGTGGGTGGTTAGATGGGTTTATTGACTGGGAGCGTTTTCCCGGTAATTAGTTGCGTTATTTTATGTTACTATGGCACCATGCACTACACCCAGAAATCTCCCTGGGGCGATTCCTGTGACGACCCCACATGCGCTCAGCCTCCACCACAACCTGGGTATCTTATCCACCTTAGTGACTCCACCCACTGGGTCCCTACTCCACCACACTGCCACAATGCCCAATCCCTATGCTGGGGGTGAACCCCTGACGGTCCTCTCATGGAACGTCAACGGCCTTTTGGATAAAATCAAACGCACTGAGGTTTTAAGGTATACCCAAAGGGTCAACCGAGACATTCTACTTTTACAAGAAACACACTTGATGGGCAACCGCTGTCCCTTAGCACGCCAAGGGTTCGACAGGGTATGGCACTCCGGGTTCTCCAGGGGTACACGTGGGACGGCAGTCCTCCTGCAACGCTCCTTTCCCTTCTCACCGACCCAAGCACTTACTGACCCGCAAGGTCGATTCACTACTCTTACGGGTACTCTTGGGAACGCCACGGTTAATTTCATGTCATTATATGCACCTCCGGCGACCTTGGAGTCCACCCTTCGAGCCGCAATGGAGACACTGTCCACCCTTCCTCAGGGCTTAACCATAATTGGGGGAGATTTTAACGCTGTCCCTGAACCCACAACTGATGCCACAGGTACCTCGACCTCCCACAGAAAAGGAGGGAGCAAACGCCTCAAAGACTGGGCCTCCACATTGGGCCTCTGCGATGTCTGGCGCACCCGACACCCGCACACGCTACAATACAAGCATACATCGGCTGCTCATCATACCCACTCTCACATAGACCTCATCTTTATGCCGGCCCCGGACTGCCGAGCTGTCTCGGACATTCACATGTTGGAGCGTGGAGTGTCTGACCACTCCCCGCTCCTCCTGCGGGTGGGGGGGCCCACAGGGGCGCTACGACCCATGTGGCGACTAAACGCCTGGTTACTTCAAGACTCAGAATATAAAGAGAAAGTGGGAGAAGAACTAATCACCTATTTCCGTAGGAATGAAGGCACAGTGCAATTACAGGGCACACTGTGGGAGGCGGGTAAAGCCACAATTCGAGGATACGCGAAAGGGTTCCTCAAACACAAACGACAGGTCCAAGACCACTGACTCACCCAGCTCGAAGCCCAGGCCCTCCGCCTGGAACACACTTTGGGTGAGGAGGGGGGAGAAGCGGAACGCCGTCAACTGCACCTTGTGCAAGAGGAGATCAAAAATATCTCCCTTGAATCTGCCAAACTGGTCTGGAGGACCTCGGTGGCCAGAGTCTATGGATGGGGGGACAAGAACGGAAAATTGCTCCATTGGCTCGCCACCCACCCCATGGTTGTCCCTGAAATCTGTGATGCGCAAGGACAAGTCTCTCGCACCCCGGTTGCAATTGCACAGGCCCTTACAGAGAGTTGTACTCAGCGGACCTCTCGCATCGGGTGCTGAACAGTTCCTCTCTTTTGCACGATACCACCCTTCCACGGCTCTCCCGGGCGGAGAGGACAAGCCTGGAGAAACCCGTCACACCTGAAGAAATCGGGGATGCTATTTCCGCACTCGCCACCCATAAAACACCTGGTCCAGATGGGTTCCCCGCGGAGTACTACGCAGCATTCCGAGGGACGCTTATCCCGAGACTCCATGCCCTCTTCGAAGAAACTATAGAGAGGGGCGCCTTCCCAGCAGCCACAGACATTGCCACCATTGTGGTCATACCCAAAGTACATCCCCCACCGCCCTCCTGTGCCCAATACCGCCCCATTTCACTCATCAATACGGAGGTCTAAATCTATGCAACCATCCTTGCCACTCGCATGAAGCAAGTGCTCCACATCCTCATCCACCCCGACCAGTGTGGCTTCATGCCATACCGCAGCACGAGACACTGGCTCAGACGCCTGCAGGTAGCCCTCGCTCACCGTAGTCGCCTGACACCATACTTAGCTCTAGTGCTGCTCGATTTTGAAAAGGCCTTTGATAGGGTTAACTGGGCCTACATTGGAGACGTGTTGGACAGGGCAGGATTCGGGCCCTTCTACCAAAAGATGGTGAAGGTCCTTTACTCCACTCCGTCAGCCAGAGTCCTCATCAACGGCACGCTATCGGACACCTTTCCGATTGCGAGGGGGACCTGCCAGGGATGCCCGCTTTCCCCTCTCCTATTCGCCCTCGCAATTGAGCCCTTGGCGTGTCGCATCCGGAATGATGACCTGATCCAAGGTTGGCGCTGTCAGGGATCCCATGAGGACCGGATTGCCTTATATGCCGACGACGTCCTCCTCTATCTGGCGGACCCGGCCCGGTCGGGACCAAGGGCTCTCCATATCCTCCACTTGTTCGAGAAGGCGTCGGGACTACGTCTCAATCCAGCCAAATCCACGGTGGTGCCTCTCCATGTCTCTAGGGAATGTTTTCCCTTTTTTCTTTTTCCCTCTAGGACACGTTTTCCCCAACATAACTGTTCTCTAATGTAACAGTATCACCTGTTCTGGGTGAAATCTCACTGTGTCCTTTTTTGAAATACACAAGACTGAAGATAAAATTTCCCTTTCTTCTGAAAATGAATACTGACATCTGGGAATAAGGTTCTGAGAATGGGCACTTTTTTCCCCTGAAACCTGAGCACCAGGGTGTCTTGGGTGATGGGTGCAAATGAATTACGTGACATTCTAATTTTGTATATACTTAATTTGTAGCCCTGATGAAGTCAGTGATGTTAATGCATCGATCTGACGAAACACGTGTTGGCTTTAAGGGACTACTGATGAAACGAGGACCATAAGAAAAAAGCGGTCTGGAACACAAGAAGAATTGAATGGACTCAATTTGTTGTATTTGACGATTATTGGAGTGGTTTGCTCGGGACTATTATCAAATTCATTGTGCATATCTTACCCCGGTGCGGCTCCACAGGGCAGGCTTCCTCCCGACCCCACACTGTCCGCGCTGTAAAGCAGAAACAGCTGACTTCTATCACATGGTCTGGTCCTGTGTCGTCCTCGCCAAATACTGGGCATCCATTGTGGCTGAGTTGAGTGAAGTGCTGTGGTGGGAGGTCCCCCTCAATCCTCGCGCCCTCCTTCTGGGTGTGATAGAGGGACTGGATGGCTCCTGGGCTGATAAATTGTTTCTGGGGACAGCCACTCTCGTAGCCAAAAGAGCTATAGCAGCAGCTTGGAAGGACTCGACGTCTCCCTCCCTAACTAAATGGCGCAGGGGCGTAGATTGGCGCGCCACCCAAGAAAAAACCGTCTACGAGGCGAGAGGGTGCCCAGCTAAGCATGAACGTGTATGGGGCAAATGGTTGGGGCCGATGGTTTGATTGTCCGTGGTACGGGTGGACTGATACTTCACACGAACAGAATGGAGAGATCACTTGTAACTATGTTGCAATACCTGATATGTCAAACATGGTGCTGTGTTTATGTTCTTGTTGTTTCTAAAAATGCCAATAAAGTTGGTTATCAAAAAACATGAAGAGAGGCTCCATTGTTTAGATCCTAAAAGAAACTGAGGTTTTTATATTGATCATACCGAGGAACGTTATGTGGATGATAAGCTCTTTTTCTGATGGATTGAAGGATACTTCTAACTACAGATTCCTCAGCTTGAGAATACCCCAGGCACTAGAGTGGATTCATACGATTTTCATAGCAAATTAGAAAGATTTTCTCAGAGCACTCAAAAATTGTTTTGTTCAGATGTTGAGGTCGTGGTATCAACGTCTACTTTAAGGTAGGCATATTCTTCAAACATCAGTAACCCTTCTTCGTACCAAGTCCTCAAGTCTGTATTGATAACATGTGTAATACGTGGTATGGGGTTAGTCTCCAATGCCACTTAACAATCTGGATTATTGAGTTGTGAATAGACCTCATTATTGTAGTCATTTCTGTTCACTACCACACATCCACCTTTATCAGCTTCTCTGATGATTAAAGTATCAACATCTTTCAATGTCTTCAGTGCATTTCTCTCTCTGGGTGTAAGGTTATCGGTGCCTAGCAATTTTTTGAGCATGGGTCTCTTAGGAATATTATCAAGATCCCTACATACATTTTTAATAAACATATCACAACAGTTATCCGGAGGTAGATTTGGGGTCCATTTAGATCTCAATACAAGATGCAATAGACACTACTACATTAATTTCCCTGACCTCTAAGGATGAGGACACAACAAATGTGAGGGGATTGTTATCACACCTTGGCATAGATACCAGCCATAGTAGTGCCAGTGGGTTGAAACCAAAATCTAACTGGACCCCAAATCTACCTACAGATAACTGTTGTTATATGTGTAGGAAAGTGCCCCTTTTTGCATGGTTGCCCCCCACTTTTTGCCTATTGTTGATGTACTTTGACTGAGTGTGGCCTGGGTTCCTGCCAACCGGGTACCCAGGGCCTATGTTCTTTCCCCAAACTGTACTGTTGCAAAACCCAATTGCCAACTCTCTGGCCACATGTAAGTCCCTTGCAAAAGGTACCATAGGTACCAAGGGCACTGTGACCACGGAAGACTTCTAAGGGCTGCAGCACTTATTGTGCCGACTTTAGAGGGGAGATATATATATATATATATATATATATATATATATATTAATTTTCCCCCCCCCCCCAGAACAAAGTGAAGAGTCGACATGGCACCCATCCCTATGTGCCATGCCTACAGTCCACTGCCCTGGCATAGGTAAGCCAACCCTCTAGTTGGGTGCACTATACCAGTGGTGAGGGTACAGGTGCATGAGCCCTGTACCCCTACAGTGTCTAAGTCCATTCTTAGACATTGTAAGTGCAGTAATGCCATAAAGAGTATATGGTCCGGGAGTTTGTCATTACAAACTCCACAGCTCCATAATGGCTTTACTGAAAACTGGGAAGTTTGGTATCAAACTTCTCAGCACATTAAACCTACACTGGTACCAGTGTGGGATTTAATTTAAAATGCACTCAGAGGGCATCTTAGAGATCCCCCCTGAAAAACGACCTAACACTAGTGTCCTGGCTGAGTGGTTGCTGAGTGGTTGCTCACCAGCTGCCACCACCAGACAGGTTTCTGGACCCCTGGGTCAAGAGCCTACCACTCTCGGGGTCCTGAAACAAAGCACATCCTGGGACGAGGTGCCAAGCCTCCTCCCCCAGGATGGGCAGGATTCACGAAGGGGAAGCTTCAAAGGCTTGCCGCCTTTGTGAGCTACCCCAGCCATTTGCTGCTCCCAGCAACTGGCCCCCACCGGTTCTGACCCCCACTTTGGGCTGGAGAATCGGCGGGAAAACCAAGTTAGGAGGAGAGGTGTGCCCACCTCTGCCAACCCCACCCCTCAGGTAGGGGAGGCAAGGTGAAGCACAACTCTCAGTCCCCGCCATCTTGCAGATGGGGAGACCCAGCCAACCAGAGTGAGGCTTATGCCCCCCTCCCACTGGAGGGTAGTATAATAGGGGTGTACCCACCCCAAGGAGGGGTCCCATTGGTCCCGACCTGTACCTACCTGTAACACCAATAAATTTAGTATTTAGGGGCAACCCCGAACCTTGCCTCCTTGGAAAAGAGCCAACAAAAAGAAACAAGAAGACGAAGGACCGAACAGCCGCGCTGAGAGACGAAGAGGAGGACACCCACTGACTTGGCCCCAGCCCTACCGGCCTGTCCTGACCTCGGACTTCTCCAACAAAACCTCGGTGTGTCCTGCAGCCAGCAGCCCTCAAGAACCCGGAGGACCTGCCCTGCCTTCGCAATCCAAAGACTTTGTCTCCAGTGAGCACTGGACTTGCTCAAGACCAACCGACCCTGACTCCGGCCGACTCCGTGAGTCTCCCACCACTCAGCACCAGGCGCCTTGAGCCCAACACCCTAAGGGGATCCACCCGACGATCCTAGCCTGGGTTACGGTGACCCCTGAACCCCCACAAGCTTCTAACCTGAGCCTACAGCCATTATCTGGGAGATCCCCTCCAACCGTGTCCGAAGGCGACACCCTGACCGTCTCTCTGACCAAAGCGGTCCAAGGAGCCCAACCGCTATCGATCAGTCTGCGAGCACTTGCGGTTACAAGGCTTCAACTCCCAAAGACCCCATTCGCCTACCCGGTCACTGACCGCCTTCCAGGAATCCCCGACCGAATCTGCCACGTGGACCAAGACCGAAGGTCTTCACTGAGAAACCCTGGGATCCCCGACGACCGCATCCTACACCTGGCCGTCTCTCTGTGCCGCTGGCGGTGTAGTTGTTGTGTTGGCCATTGGGCCCTTCAGTGCTAACCTTGACACCAGGAGCTTTTTGTGTTCCATCAACCAGGTGGCCTGCTCGTCCGCAGTCCCCAAACCAACGACCTTGCTTAGCCCTGCAATCTGCACCCGGCCCCCCTGTGCCGCTGGCGGTGCGAACCGAGTGTCCATCTGACCGAGTCCTACTCACGGACCATAACCTCATTTTTGTTCTTTCAGGACTAAGATGGGCTCGTGAGTAACCCTGCACAACTGTAATTGTATTACAAAACTGCCTTTATTCAGGAAATGTCCCAGTGTGGCATCCAGGTATACTACACTGTATAAGCAAAGTAACCTGCAAAGTAATATAACCAATGCTCACAAAGTAATTATAAGGTACATGTACAGTAATTCAACAATTGCTTTTTACAAGTGATTTATCTGTAACCAAAACCAAGTACATACAATTGCATTCCCCTGTATTGTTTCTGCAAAGTATCATTTCACATACCTGTACCAGGCCTGGCTTGGTTCTAGGAAATAAATACAACCTAATAATATTTTTATACAAAACAAATTGGTCCGAGTTCAGTCCTTGAGTGTGCGAAATCATTTCTTGCCTGAGTGTGTACAATAAATGCTTAACAATACCCTCTGATAAAGCCTTACTTCTCTCCCAAACTACCACAAATAGAGAGTAAGGTACTATCTACTTTAACCTCTGCCTACATTTGGGGATCCACTGGACTCTGTGCACACTATACCTCACTTTGGTATAGTATATACTGAGCCAGCTTCCTAAAATATGTTTGTTTTTTTAAATGTATGTAGGGATCTGGACAATATTCCTAAGAGACCCATGCTAAAAAAATTGCTAGGCACCGATAACCTTACACCCAGAGAGAGAAATGCACTGAAGACATTGAAAGGTGATGAAACTTTAATCATCAGAGAAGCTGATAAAGGTGGATCTGTGGTAGTAATGAACAGAACTGACTACAATAATGAGGTCTATTCACAACTCAATAATCCTGATTGTTAAGTGGCATTAGAGACTAACCCCATACCACGTATTACACATGTTATCAATACATACTTGAGGACTTGGCACGAAGAAGGGTTACTGACGTTTGAAGAATATGCCTACCTTAAAATAGACGTTGATACCACGACCTCAAGATCTGAATAAAAGTTTTTGAGTGCTCGGAGAAAATCTTTCTAATTTGTTTTGGATAAGTCTCTTTCCATTTAGAGGAAGATCAGGTGGCTCTCTTTCCTCCAGAGCACCAAATGATATATGGACATTGGCGTAACGGACTCATATTTATTTCTATTTCTGTACTGTTTAAGTTGTGTGCGCCGACTATCCCTGCCACCTTCTCGTTCGTGTCATCGATTTTCACAGCAACTCCCTTGTGCATCTGTAGATGGCATTGTATGGCTTCATGTTGGGTCTGTTCAACTCCAGAAGTGACGATGCAGCCCATACATAGACGCTACCTCCGCGCACTGATGTCAGTTCCTTTCTTTACACAACATCCAACATGGATCTGGAGCTCTCTCCCTTGGATTTTGTCAGGCTTGACAAAAATTTCTATCTAAAATTTTTCCAGTGTGCAAGGGACATATTCACTCCATAAACTACGGGGTTTAAACCATGTAGGGACTGCCACAAACAGATATCAGTGATGGACCCCTACAAACTCTGTCTCTGGTGCCTGGCCTCCAAGCATGACTTGATGTCATGTGACAAATACACGTAGATGAACCCGAAGGCCATCCATGACCATGAAGCCAAACTCAAAATCGCAGAGCACCAAGAGAAGACCAAAAAGACCCGGCCTTTGTCATATTGAGGGCAAGGATGTGCTCCCAACTATGCTCTTGTGAATGATCGTCTTCGAGGTCAAAGTCGTCGGGTAAGCCGAAGAAGCATAAAAAGTTGAAACACGGCTCACCTTTGAAACTCTGTTTCCTCCAAGGCGAGTTGTAGGACGCCCCGGGTAATGCTAGGCCATTAACTTGCTCTCTGTCCTTGGAACAGATTTTGACCCTCATTCCCATGCGCTCTAGGTTCCCGGGTCTGCGGCAATGCCGCAGTAGCTCAGTGGGTTTAAGGAGACCATCGACAAAATCTTTGGTATCTGACTGGTCCCTTCTGGAATGCCTTTGAGCCCTGAGGATCCAAGGTGGCCTTCAGTCAACTTACCACCAGGGACTTCATCGCCAATGCCAATCCCACTCTACCTCCCACTGAAGTCAGCCCAGATGGTGAGTCGTACACCTCTTACTGCGCCACAACCCATGTCATGAGCCCATGCGTCAATGTCCACACCGACACTGCTGACGCCAGAGGGGGAGCCGATAGTCCTCTTAGACTCAGAAGCCCCCAGAGTGACCTCCATTGATATCGCACTGACCTTGCATTGTTCTTCATTCTGATCTCGAGACACAACAATAGCAAGACTAATGATGATGGTGACTGTAGTATCTATAATAAAAACCTATTTTTTGACCTGCGGGCTGCCAGTGGTCTGTATACTTCTCCTGACACTGGTCTCAACTCACTGTCACCAACTATGGCTACAGAAGAATCTTCCTCCTTTGCCACAGTCATTAGGAAAGCAGCAAAAGTATTAGACCTCTCACTACCCACTGCAGAAGTGCTACACCCTAGACAAAGCATAACGAGGCCCTTAACGACTCACTGCTGGGCACCTAGGAGAAGCCAGGATCTCGCCCCACAGTAAATAGGCAGATTGCAGGGCGGCACAGGCCTGCTCCAGGGGATCCTGCCTTCCTCCTACAATATCCTTCCCCAGAAAGCCTTGAGGTACAGGCCTCCATCAGACCACTGAATACCAATGCATTTCTGACCTCCCCGCCAGACTGAAAGTTGAAACACTTGGAGGCATTTGTCAAAAGAATATTCTCCTCAGCCAGCCTTTTCCTCAGGTCAGTGAATACCGGTAGTCTCCTGGGGAGCTATTTGTAAGTGTTATGGAACATGGTGTCGGACATCTTGCCACCTGTCTCAGATGACATCATGCTTAACCTCCAGTGCCTTATCCAAGATGGCCAGGATGCTGCAAAATACTCCATATGCTCGAGTCTGAACACCACTGACTGCCTGGGTAGGGTAGTCAGGACCAGCGTGGTGCTTCGGCACCTCACTTGAATTTGCACCACTGGCTTCTCAAGAGATGTCCAACAGTCGCTCATGGACATGCCATTTGATAGTACTCGTCTCTTTGGAGACAAGGTAGACTCAGCCTTGGAATGCTTTAAGGACAATAAAGCAACTGCGTGCTCTCTTGGCTTGGTCCTGCAGGTGCAGCAGTTTTCCTAGTAGTTTGATCCTTTTCAAGGTTTCAGAAGGGGGTACCAGCACTTGCAGCATCAAAATTGCCTCAACAATAACAACAAGCCTCCCAAGCTTTTCTAGCAGCCAATGTCCAGGCCCCCAGGGGCAGCGTATACCCAGTACCCTGGTCCCCAAATCCCCCTCCCCCCATCTGCCACAAACCACTTACCTTTGCCCTCAGTGGCACACAATCACCCTATAGGAGGTGACATCACCTTTTAAGTCCTTGAGTGGAGGAGCACCACATCTAACTTGTGAGTGTTCCAAATTTTGCAGAATGGCTATTACCTCTTCCCTTTTCAGACACAACCCCCGACATGCCTTCAAGAGGACCACTTATCCATGCTCCAAGGAGAAGTTCAGGGTCTCTTGGCCAAGGAGTCAAACCAAAGAGTTCTACACATGCTGCCATCATGTGTGGATAGGACTCAGATGTCTCATCTTTAAGTGTGAGCAGTCTGTCCCTACCAACTACTGGTACTAACTCCCATAGCAGTGTTTCCTAGAGTTGTTTACCCACCTTTTTCATTCTGAGTGCTCTCTCATATGAGGCCAGTCACTTGTCTATGTCATTAACTTCATGCTGAAAATGTCCAAGAAAGAGTAAAAACTGAGGACGGAACAACATGGAATCCAGTCTTGCTCTTGTACCAGACGTCAGCTGAGATATCCGAGGCAGATTAGGATCCAGCTACTCAGGTATCTGACTAAGCGGATAACCCTGGGTTTTCTACTGTAAAATCCCCTTGCCTCTGTAGGGAGGTAGCAAGTGGAGGACAAAAGCAAATTAGTACTGTGTAGAGGGACAGCTGGTACCAGCTGAGACCCTAAATGGCCCTGAATCCGAATTTGTAACAAGTTCAGTGCAAGGTATAGTGTCTTGCGAGTTAGTTATGATGGAATCCTTTTGGCTCCTGATGGACTCCGTAGAGCTGTAACGTAAGTGTTAGAGCGGAATGCAATGAAGGCTGATTTAAAATGTTGTGTTTGCAGTTACACACAGAAGGATAAAGACGTGTAATACTAAGCTTTGTGTGTGGCGTAATCATTGGCAGGTACCTAGGCTGTGGAGGACGTTACAAATGGTGACGAAATAGGGGATAAGTAACCTGAAGATCAACAGTGCTCTCCCAGAGAGTTTACCGTGGTCCAAGCAAACTGCTTGTGCATGCCATGTGTGCCACTGTCGAAGTACGGAATCTACGCTTAATTCATGTGTAATCAAAGCGCAGCCCTAGCCGCTGTGAAGCAGTTCAAGAAAACAAAAGCATTGCAGAGAATCTACATGTCATTGGCCGAGAACCTGCAGGTCAGGCCATACATTAAGGTACCGCGCTGTCACACAAGATAGTCATATGTTATGCAGAGTGTTACTGTCAAAGGCGGATACGTACAGATACAAAAAAGAAGTGCTAAGGACTGCAATAGGCAAATATGAATAAAATACTTAAAGCGCTGGCCGACGAAACAATTAACAAGAAAGCATACTGTCATTGCACTTTCCAGAGCCCCGATAATTGGAGCTCTACAACTTCAGCACTGGGCGAGGAGACTCAAGAAGAAGCACGAGGGTTGTGCTTACTGAGCTGTCCAATACCTGAAGTGGCTCACCACCAAAGCTGCCAGGTGGCAGCTCAGAACTCCAGAGGTCTCCAGAAAGTGAAGTGCTCCAATGGGGACCAAGGAGGAGGTCACAGTACCACAGACTGTCCAAGACTATCTAGAGGCTGATCCATTACAGGGCCTCCGAGATGGTGCAGATGACGTAGGTCCTAGTGGACAGCTGGCAATTTCTGAAAGAGCTCTACCCTCAATGTAGGTCACTCCCATAAATGGTTACAATGCTGCTGCCTTCCTGAAACCACCACCACCTTTCGATACTCCCAAAAAGCAAACAAAATATTGGCGATAGTGTGAATAGAAACATTTGATTTCATTGATGTACTTGAAGAGACTGATAACACAAAGATAATCAAATACCTCAAAAGTCTGGCTGGTGTAAAAGAAGTCATAAGGATAATGCTACGAACTGACGAAGAAGTCACATTCCTTACGATTAAAGAAGCTTTGAATCTCAAGTTTAATCCGATGCCCAATGTTGATTATGAAAGATATATTTTCAGTCAAGAAGGACAGAAAGTTGGTGAAACCATTGATGAATTTGTGGAGAGACTCAACACACTCATCAAACACTAAGTTCAATTAATTTAATGATGAAGAAGCTATACGTCTTGGAGTTATTGATGGATGCTTGTCAGATTCATTCAGACGACGAATGCTGAGAGAACATCTTTGTCTGGAGTGAGTGTTAATGTCTGCCAGAGCTAAAGAGCCTGCAGATAAACAAGATGCTGACATGGAGACCAGAGGTGCCAGGAAGGAATCAGTCATAAGTCAAAGCAAAAGACTGAAAGACACAAACTGATATCTACAAGTAAAAAGAAGGTGTGTTTTAGATGTGTATTTTCGTTTCCACACGAAGGTGAATGTCCCACCACTGGACAGATATGTAAAGGCCGTGAACTATTTTTTGACAGTTTGCAAATCAAAGGAAAAAGCAAGTGCATCACGGCACGAACACAAAATGGCTGCCGGAACGTTCCAGAAGCAACGTTCGACGCGAACCCACAAAACCAAGCAGCGACATCAGTTCAGACAAATCAACACTTAAAAAGTCAATTGTCATCTAAATCATCTTCAAACAGTTCTCCTGTATCTGTGTCAAGTAAAAGTAAAGAAGATGGCTGTGCCATGTAGATATTTACCTCAGAAAAGTGTGCACATGTGGGACTGGGTGCATCTGAAGAAATATGTCAGTCAAAGAGAAGTTGACATGCCAAAGTCATTCAAACATTTCCCGAGGACTACACTGAAAGTATATGGTTGTTTGATACCTTTCATCATCGACAGTGGTGCTTCGATAAACATTATGCCTTAGGAGAAATATAATGAATTGTCTCCATTACTGCAACTTATGCCATCAAAAACTAAAGTTATACATGGGCTGCATCGATGCCCTTAAAAAGTCAAGGTTCATGACGTAGTGACGAATGACAAAAAAACGATGGTGCAAGCACCCATCCATGTGCTTCAAGGTACCGCGTCAAGTGCCTGTCTACTCAGTTTTAGCACGGCTTCTGATTTGAGACTGATTTCTGTAAACTACAACATGAATATTTACAACGAAGTAGTAAGTCAATTCCCTTCATTGTTTCATGGTTTAGGAAAGCTTAAGACAATGAAAGTAAAGCTGGATATAAATGAGGACGTCCGACCTGTTGCTCAAGGACATTGATAAATGGATTTTCATTTGCAAGACAGAGAACTTGAATTGTTACTTAAGCATGATATCATTGAGTGTTCTACTGGTCCCAAGTCATGGGTGTCTCCCATAGTGGTAGTTCCCAAAAAGGAAAGTGAAGGAGCTCTACGCATATGCATTGACATGCGCCAGGCAAACAAGGCTATTGAACGAAAACGACATCCAGGTCCGTACATTGCTGACATAGCGCAATTGAATGGTGCAGAGGTCTTCTCTCGCCTTGATTTGAATAAAGGTTATCGCCAGTTGGAACTCGAAGAGAATGCACGTACATTTCAACTTTTTCTACACATGTTGGTCTTTTTCGCTAAAAAAGTCTGTTTTGGTGTGTCATCGGCTGGCGAACTTTTTCAAGACGTCATTTGACATATTAAACTGCCTGCCATGAATGCGTTCAATTATAGTGATGATATATTTGTTTTCAGATCTACAGAAAAAGAGCACAATAAAGCTCTCACACAAGTGTGCAGTTTACTTGCTGATGCAGGTTTGACTTTGAAAGCAGATAAATGTGAGTTCCACAAGACAAAGCTAAAATTCGTTGGTCATATCATTTCTGATTGGGGTATGACACAGGATCCCACTAAAGTACAAGGGCTGTCAAATGCTGATCCCCCAAAAGATGTTTCTGTGGTGCATTCATTTCTTGGTATGGCCAGCTACTGTTCCAGATATATGCAAGACTTTGCCACTGTAAGTGCTCCATTGAGAGAATTGACAAAAAGAATATTTCATTTCATTGGTCACCTGAATGTGAGAAGTTTTAAGAAAATCAAACAAGCCATTGAGAATGCTACTGTAATGGCATATTTCAATCCGAGCTTCATACAGAGGTTATTGTTGAAGCTAGCCTTGTTGGGTTAGGCACTATTCTTCAATAGCACAGCAGACACCAGAATGCTCAAAGGCATATTGTGGCATATGCAAGTAGGAGTTTGTCCCAAACAAAACGTGCTTATTAACAACCTGAAAAATAAAGTGTAGCCGTGGTATGGGTTTGTGAACATTTCCATGTATTTCCATGTATTCCTGTCCAGAAAGCCTTTTATGCTGGTAACTGATCATCAAGCTTTACTAATAGTGCACAGTGCGCAAGTGCATTTTTATTTTGTTCTTCATGGGAAAAATTATGTTTCACTGTGGAGAACTCTCTTCTCTTACATCCCCTCAAAATCTGGTGGTCTTTTATTCCCGTTCACATCCTAGAAAGGATATTTATTCCAACACTTTGCTGGAGGAAAATTCCAACCATTTGCATGCTGGAAAAGGGAATGAGAGGAGTTTGTGAATGCTCACAACCATAACATCATTTGTGGACCAACCATGCCTTGGAATGCTAAGGAACCCTCACATTGTGATCCCTTCTGTGGGATTTACTGATGTGGCGAATTCCACATTTGTGGCAGAGAACCCTACACTCATAAATGAGTTTATGCCTGCCGGGAATCCCTTAGAGAATGCATGGCAGGCTTAAGTAAGGTAAATTCGGTTGTACACTTATTTATGACCAATTTACCTTTGTAAAAGGGGACAATTTACAAAACATTTATGTGTGCAGGCATTGTTACGAATAGGAGTACTATTTTTACGTACTCTTACATGCATTTGTGAGCAATGCCTTAAAGTTCAAGTAGCATTTGAAATCTACAGGTAGCAGTCGTATTTCAAGTAGCGAGGTACCGATGTGGACTGAGGGCAACTCGACAGACCAAGGTGACACAAGTAGCCACTGGCTATGGATTTAGGCAAAAAATTAATTCATATGATTCCAGCCGTTCTAAATTCAGGATGACATCCAGAGCCCCATGCCTGGAGGGTGATGATTTACTGTTCATGGGTTCCTCTAGGGGTGACAAATGGTGAATGGAGGAAGACTACAGGTGCATCATGGGTAGGATACAATGCAGCCTCAACCCTTCCCAACCACTGTGTAGCTCATCAACTGGGATGTTGGTCTTGCTACCCCTCAGCAGCTGGAAGGCGGATAACTCATGGCTAATGAGCAGTGTATGTCTGTCAGGCTGTTCACATGCAGGTCTTTCTAGTCAGCTGGGTTGTGCAATAATCCTCTTGGGGATCAGGTCTTTCAACCTGGTAGGCATTGTCCAGCTCCTCGACAGGATGGTATGTGTTTCTTCTGTTCATAGCTAAGTGGCTTGACAGGCATCCCAGTCTTAGGCACAGGCTGGAGGGATGCTGGCAATCCAACAAATATTCTACTCCAGGTCTCCAGTGTTTTCTCTTCCGTGGTGGGGAGTCGATCCAGTACTTATACTCCGCTCGTGGTTTGTCCGGCGACCAGAACCCACCAGAAGCTGTGTCACATTCCAGGTTTGTGGGATTCTCCAATCTCGGAGAAGTTTATTTTATAGACCTCATGACAATGGTCATTTCCAGAACAAATAGTAATTATTCATGGAGGATTTAGCAATTCTCATTCAAAATTGAAAACGAGAATTTGTTGCAACTATAAATATGTTCATGTATGAAATACAGAAGGTTTTGTTTATCTAACGTTTCGTGATTGTGTTCAAGGCCTGAATTATTCAGTATTCTTGAATTGAGTGAACATTCCCCCTGATCAAGAAGGATTACAAGTAACCCTTCCTTCCTGAGAAAATGAGAAGGCTTAGCTAGAGATAGCACTTGTGAAAGCAATAAAAACAGAGCAGACTCAAGACAGAAAAAACCTATACTTCACAGGAAACACACTTGTTATGTAAGAATAGTGTTATGTAGCACAAATGACAAATATAGCAATTTTTACATAAATGTCTTGCTAATAAAGCATTTTTGTATTGTGTTGGGTCGCAGGTGATGAACTAGCATCCTTTTAAATGTCAGTTTACATTCTTGTGCTGAAAGGGAATCATTTGAGAATTTAATGGGGTTTATAGCAAAAAAAGCTGTTTTGTGGCATTGCAGGCAAGTATTTTTTTCTTGGGTTGTTGTTGCCAGTGTCCTGAAAACGTATGCACTGATTTAATACTTTTCTGTAAAGGCAGAGATATTTTGAAAATCCTCCCAGCTTTCTTCTAACAACCACTGAGAATGGAGACTGGATGTTGTCAGCACTCATGCAGTAATGCTACCTTGTCAGTATTAAGTCCTATTTTGTTCATTTATCTGCAGGTGTGCTATTTAGTCTAATTTCCATGAGGTTTTGTTTTTGCAAACCGCTTGACGCACATGAAATTGTGGTTGTAAAGAACCAGGACTTTGAGGTATGGGTAAGCTTCGTTGATGTGCACTTATACTTATGTTCTTGATGATTACAACAGCAATTTCTATATTGTTTGTTTCTTGCCAAAGAGGATAACCACAACATCAAAACTTTAAAGGCTGGAAAAAAAGTAATTCTGAATGTTAAGTGTGATGATGGAGTAACATGGTCAGTCTGTGCTTGCATCTTCATCACCTTTGGGTCCATGCTTGAGACAGGGGTAAATGTGAATGCAGTTGAAGCATAGGAGTTTCTCGGCGCACCTTTGCAGTTTATACCAGCTACTTCCAGTTATAAATCAGCAAAAACCCTCCTTTGGGAATTTTCTGTGTCCTTCCTCACTAGCTGTCATATTTAAAATGTAGCCTGGATACACTATACACAAACTACACTATACACAAACACAGAGCGCTATATTCACATAAAAGTCACCCATTACTACTTTTCGCAAATCACTGACATTGCATGCTAAAAACTATTTTCCCACTGGCAATCCCCCTTCCTCTACCGCTTCCCATGCTTGAAGGAGAGATAATTCATTTCCTTGCCAGAGAAAATCCCCTACCATTTCCAGGTAGGAAAATGGTTGGTTTGGAGTTTGTGAATTTGTGTAGTCGTTGTGTGTGTGGATGACGTTAGCCTGTGCCATCATGTAGATGTTAAAATTGTTTGGGCTGAGTGAGGAACACTGCGGGACTCCGAAAATTAGTTTCTAGGCTTCTGAGAAGTAAGGTGGCATGTTAACTGTGTTCTTCATTTAAGGGCTGTGCATATCCATTGGAGTGCGGGCCCTTGGATGCTGACTTCGTAAAATCATCTAATCATGATGGAATGGGAGACTGAGTTGAAAGCTGCAGAGAGTTTAAGTAGGATGAGGGCTGCAGTTTCTCCTTTGTAGAGGGTCATTTGAATGTCATCGGTTGCTGCTATGAGGGCTGTCTATGTACTGTGGTTAGGTCTGAAATCTGATCGTGTGGCGCAGTGGCGGCTCGCCGTGGGAGTGCTGCGAGGCGGTGGGGCAGGGGAGGGGCAGGGTGGGGCGGTAGTGGAGTCTGACATACGACAGACAGGAGTAAGGTAAGTAATTAAATAAAACAATTTACCTTACTCGCGCTGCATCGCTGGGTTGGCAATGCAGCACGCGCAAGGTAAATTGTTTTATTTATTTAATTACTTACCTTACTCCTGTCCGTCGTATGTCGGACTCCACTACCCCCACCCTGCACCTCCCCTACCCCGCCCCACCGCCCCGCAGCACTCCTACGGCGAGCCGCCACTGGTGTGGCGTTGAGGAGCTGGTGGTTTGTGAGGTGGTTGGGGAGGCGTCTATTGCTTACTTTCTCTAAGACCATGGGCGGTTATGGAAGGAGGGCGAGTGGTCTGTGGTTCATGAGTTTCGTTGGGTCTGCTGAGGGCATTGAAAGCTGCGTGCATTCCAGGCTTCCGGGAAGATGGCTGTGTTGATGGAGATGTTAAGGATGGGGTGAGAGCTTTGCTGATGGGGGTTGAAAAAAGCCACAGCCCAGTAAATTGATTCTATATTGGACTTAAGCACAGGGCCAAAGTGCAGTATACTGCTTGACTTCATGTTTCTTAAAAAGTGGCACTTAGAGCAAATAATCATAAAATGCACAATAGTACTTATTCCCCAAAAGTGCAATCTTATAGGCCATTTTTGAAGGCTGCTGGGTATATTTGGACAGGTATTCTCAAGTTGTTAAGATGCCCAACCGGAATTTAAAGTAGAAGGTGCTACGAGCTTCCGAGTAGATTTTTTAAAGATATTGCTTGCAGACGAACCCTTTTTTAAATGTCAGATAGAGAGCTGTGATGGTCCCGTGCTCTGCATGATAGTACTAATCCACCTTCTGAAGCCAGCCGGTAAATTAGGAAAAACATCATCTGTTTCCAGCCAGACCTTCATACTTTTCAATAAAACAACCATAGATTTTCCCTGCACCGTCCAATAATGAGATGGGTCAATAATTACAAGGAGTTGATGTACTAACTTTTTGAACAGGAAAAACCAGGATCTTGGAACAACTATAGAGGATGGTACCGCACTAAAGACTCTAGTAAACAAGCATTTGCAATGCAACAGGTCTCGCATTTACGCGAATTTGAGCTATTGGCATTGTAAATGACAATGCCTTTTATTTATGTTTTAGCTTTTGAAACATAAATAAAACGCATTGTCATTTACACTGCCAATAGCTTAAACTCGCGTAAATGCGAGACCTATTGCATTGCAAATGCTTGTTTAGAATCCGAACATGCTTAAACACTATGATTGGGTGTTAAACTGGGACTAGTGAGGCGTAACCATTGCCCAGAGAGCGTTAAATGCAAAAATGACAAAATAATTAAGTAATACTATTACGAAATGTGCAGCAATATGCCGAATAATTGCCCTTTTTTGCTGCATAATTTAGTCAAGACTGTCAGATAATTTGGCCCTCAGCTGCCGCATAATTCCAGTGGGCCTGGCATCTAGTAGCTCGCTAGCTACTCGTTTAAGAGGCCTGGGATTTAAAAAAGGGATTTTATGCCCCTATGACATTACAAAGTGACAAACACTGTATAGGGGGTATTTGCTATTGGAGCAGCAGTACTCCTACAACTACAACCCACAAATGGGACAGACATTATCCCAGACTCTGTTGAGCCTATGGCACACTGAACATGCTAGATCTATACTGTATAAATTGACATAGAGTACTCTTGTCCGCTACTGACACTACCAACATAGCCTGCGCAGCTGTGGAATTAAGTCTCTGAGAAAATATGTGCTTTTATACAAGATGTACATTTGTTATGTTTTCCTTCTCTCCAAATTGCTTCAAGGAATTTGGGGGTTTTGGTCCAGGGATCCAAATCTTCAATTAGCTTTTTAAGAAAGCTTAAAACTAGACTATCAAAAGACTATCGACCCATACTTTTTGAGCACCCGTCTGAGGCATTTCAGTTAATAAATATAGGCAATTTGAAGAGGATTTTGAATGACATCATATCATCCGCTGCAATAGTATTTCTCTTTTAGTGAGTCCATCCTCAATCATGAAAAATGAATGGGTAGCAAATAACAAATGCATCAGCAATGACAAACGAAAATGGGCATTCCGAGCCTGCCTTGTTTTTATGGGCATTAAGAGACCAGAGAGCTGAACAAGAATCCTAATGATTTTAAAAGAGACCTGACGGAATGAAAACCCTCCTTGCAATGAGGACACAGATGCGGCTTGACTGAGGGGGCGTCCTCAGAAACTCAAACTACATCACTGATTAAATAAATGAGATCCTACTCTTTTAGTATTCGGCACCCGCAAAGAGGGCACCTTGCAATATTGCTGGATGCAACCGGTGCTAAGAAACATTCAGAAAGTTCAACCGGCCTCAAACATCTTCACATAGAAAGAAAAGATTCTGGGACTGGAATTGAATGTATGGGACAATAAGAAAGAAGGTGAGGTGGCTAAAAATAACTTAAGAGAACCTACTGATCGGAACACCATCCACCCAGGAGTTCATGCTGGAAGACCAGAAGTAAAGCAATGCCCTGGGGACAGGCAAAGCTAAATCTGGGAGAGGAGGAGGAGTGCAGGCACACAGGCACCTCCAGGCAGGAGCTGAGCTGTGTAGCTGCTGCACCCTATATGTGAGTCTGGAAAGAGGGACCTACTTTTATGTAGAAGGGAAACACTTTGCTTTACGGGAGCATTAGATACATAACTATATAACAACTCTAAATGAACTAGAACACATACTTCAAGTGCAGTTCATATATCTAGAAATTATTTTAAAAAATACTTTGGTATACCCACAGAGCAAAGCAGCACTGATATGGACTATATTTTAGCTTTTGACAAGCAGCTGCTCGGGTTCTCCTGGTGGCACCTTAGAGACAGCTGCCACTAGCCGCAAATAAGTGTAAATGCTTTGACTTTCCTAGTATTCAACATAACGTTACCCTCTTTTCACAGACTGCGTCGGATTCAGATCTTTGAAAACCATTGATGGAGGTTCATTCAAAAATGGCTCAGAGTGAAGAATGCAGCAAACACAAGGAGATGATGGACGGAGCGCTGAAACTTTTCAGACACTCACCCTCAGTCACAGATCTGGGTTGAATCCATCATCATTCTTTAGCTCACTTCGCCACCCCAGTTCAGACACAGCTATATGCAAATCAGTCTTGGCCCTGTGCCTCATGGGAACAGTCCAGCCCGAACTGCGAAGCCATGTCTTCCCTGGACCGGTTTCGGGGTAACACCCCTCTTCAGCCAGGCTAGCGTGAATCCAATGGCAAAGTGAGCAAGGGACCCACGTCTGGGCATACCCTGCCAACTTAGGGCGAACAAAGCAAACACAAGGAGATGATGGACAGAGCGCTGAAACTTTTCAGACACTCACCCCCCAGTCACAGATCTGGGTTGAATCCATCATCATTCTTTAGCTCACTTCGCCACCCCAGTTCAGACACAGCTATATGGAAATCAGTCTTGGCCCTGTGTCTCATGGGAACAGTCCAGCCCGAACTGCCAAGCCATGTCTTCCCTGGACCGGAAACAAGCATCCTGGGACCGGTTTCGGGGTAACACCCCTCTTCAGCCAGGCTAGCATGAATCCAGTGGCAAACTAAGCAAGGGACCCACGTCTGGGCATACCCTGCCAACTTAGGGCGAACAAAGCAAACACAAGGAGATGATGGACGGAGCGCTGAAACTTTTCAGACACTTACCCCCCAGTCACAGATCTGGGTTGAATCCATCATCATTCTTTAGCTCACTTCGCCACCCCAGTTCAGACACAGCTATATGGAAATCAGTCTTGGCCCTGTGCCTCATGGGAACAGTCCAGCCCGAACTGCCAAGCCAAGTCTTCCCTGGACCGGAAACAAGCATCCTGGGACCGGTTTCGGGGTAACACCCCTCTTCAGCCAGGCTAGCATGAATCCAGTGGCAAAGTGAGCAAGGGACCCACGTCTGGGCATACCCTGCCAACTTAGGGCGAACAAAGCAAACACAAGGAGATGATGGACGGAGCGCTGAAACTTTTCAGACACTCACCCCCAGTCACAGATCTGGGTTGAATCCATCATCATTCTTTAGCTCACTTCGCCACCCCAGTTCAGACACAGCTATATGCAAATCAGTCTTGGCCCTGTGCCTCATGGGAACAGTCCAGCCCGAACTGCCAAGCCATGTCTTCCCTGGACCGGAAACAAGCATCCTGGGACCGGTTTTGGGGTGACACCCCTCTTCAGCCAGGCTAGCGTGAATCCAGTGGCAAAGTGAGCAAGGGACCCACGTCTGGGCATACCCTGCCAACTTAGGGCGAACAAAGCAAACACAAGGAGATGATGGACGGAGTGCTGAAACTTTTCAGACACTCACCCCCAGTCACAGATCTGGGTTGAATCCATCATCATTCTTTAGCTCACTTCGCCACCCCAGTTCAGACACAGCTATATGCAAATCAGTCTTGGCCCTGTGCCTCATGGGAACAGTCCAGCCCGAACTGCCAAGCCATGTCTTCCCTGGACCGGAAACAAGCATCCTGGGACCGGTTTTGGGGTGACACCCTCTTCAGCCAGGCTAGCGTGAATCCAGTGGCAAAGTGAGCAAGGGACCCACGTCTGGGCATACCCTGCCAACTTAGGGCGAACAAAGCAAACACAAGGAGATGATGGACGGAGCGCTGAACCTTTTCAGACACTCACCCCCAGTCACAGATCTGGGTTGAATCCATCATCATTCTTTAGCTCACTTCGCCACCCCAGTTCAGACACAGCTATATGCAAATCAGTCTTGGCCCTGTGCCTCATGGGAACAGTCCAGCCCGAACTGCCAAGCCATGTCTTCCCTGGACCGGAAACAAGCATCCTGGGACCGGTTTCGGGGTAACACTCCTCTTCAGCCAGGCTAGCGTGAATCCAGTGGCAAAGTAAGCAAGGGACCCACATCTGGGCATACCCTGCCAACTTAGGGCGAACAAAGCAAACACAAGGAGATGATGGACGGAGCGCTGAAACTTTTCAGACACTCACCCCCAGTCACAGATCTGGGTTGAATCCATCATCATTATTTAGCTCACTTCGCCACCCCAGTTCAGACACAGCTATATGCAAATCAGTCTTGGCCCTGTGCCTCATGGGAACAGCCCAGCCCGAACTGCCAAGCCATGTCTTCCCTGGACCGGAAACAAGCATCGTGGGACCGGTTTCGGGGTAATACCCCACTTCAGCCAGGCTAGCGTGAATCCAGTGGCAAAGTGAGCAAGGGACCCACGTCTGGGCATACCCTGCCAACTTAGGGCGAACAAAGCAAACACAAGGAGATGATGGACGGAGTGCTGAAACTTTTCAGACACTCACCCCCAGTCACAGATCTGGGTTGAATCCATCATCATTCTTTAGCTCACTTCGCCGCCCCAGTTCAGACACAGCTATATGCAAATCAGTCTTGGCCCTTGTTAGACCTGGCATCATTGGCGCGTGTCTCCCTTCCTCTTTTCGCTTCCTATCTTTTATGTTGGCTGGATTTAGATGCTCTGGGCGCTGTGCCACTGCCAATCAGTGCCATAGCGCGAATGCTCCCTGTGTAAAGATAACTGTATGAATTGGGATAACCATAATTGGCTCGTTTGGTTTACCTGTCAGTCCCTAGTATAAGTGCACTATGTGTGCCCAGGGCTGGTAGACCAAATACTGCTGGTGGGCCTGCAGCGCTGATTTGCGCTACCCACCGAAGCAGCTTTTAAAGTATGTCTGTGTAGCATGTTCTAATAGCGAGTTACCCTCCATTTCACTGTTTTGAGGCTATCCGTTCTCATAGGCCAGAATGGGCAGGCTGAGTATTACATTCCATAATCCTACCTGCCCCCAGGAACCTGATAGGAAATTCGAATTTGATATGTTTAAGCTCAGGGCATTGAGATACATCTTTTAGTAAGGGTCATTTGCATAGCCCGTGTTCGAAAATGCCTCTTCTAGAAACAAGGTATTTTCTTGCCTAAGCTTTCCTGCAGGCTTTGCTAGTGTGTGTATTGGCCGTTTGGTTTTGGAGCAGCAGGGCCAGCTGGGTCAGACCTGGCTGGAGAGAGAGATCGGCATTTAGAGTATGGGGAGGGGTGACTCTTTGATCTAAGCAGGGCCGTGCCTTGCAAGGTGAATGATGACTCCACCTCCCACTGGGCGTCTGATAGCAGACCCCCCCTGATTCTCAAAGGGCAGGATGTCGCCTCGTAAACCAAGTGCTCCCCGACCCCACCGAACTGGTTCTGGCTGGATTCAGTGATTTGTGACTTTAGAGAACAAAGACTTTTTAGGTATAAAACGCTGCGCTAAAACCTTTTTCAAGTGTGTTCCTTCTGGATGTCAAGACGAAACTCTGTCCGAGCGAACAGAGGAAAGGACTTTGAAACTTTCACCAAGCTTGCTGAAGAAACTACCCGAGGGCCTGAATTGAGAGCGCCTCCTGCTGAAGTCTCAGGGACATTAGACTTCACCCCGTCAGCCGTCTGAATTCCTGTGCGAGGGATTCTACTTGCAGGTGAGGCCTCCGTCGAGTAACCTCTAGTTCTACTGTGAGGAACGCGGACTGGTAACCCTTGTTAACTCTGTGTGGGCCGCCGCAGCTAAGAGAGAGCTGCCGCCGCTGAGAGCCCGCCTTAATTTGAACCTTCGGAACCTTCGCTGAATCTGTGTGGGCCGCCGCAGTTAAGAGAGAGCTGTAGCCGCTAAGTGCCCGCCGTTGTGCCAGCCTCACGAGATCATCCTTTGTCCTGTGGGCCGCCGCAGTTAAGAGAGAGCTGTAGCTTCTGAGTGCCCGCCGTTGTGTCAGCCTGGTCGAGACCATCCTTTGTCCTGTGGGCCGCCGCAGCTAAGAGAAAGCTGCTGCCGCTGAGTGCCCGCACTTGTGTCAGCTGTGCATCATCGTGATTCGTCCTGTGGGCCGCCGCAGCTAAGAGAGAGCTGCTGCCGCTGAGTGCCCGCACTTGTGTCAGCTGTGCATCATCGTGATTCGTCCTGTGGGCCGCCGCAGCTAAGAGAGAGCTGTTGCCGCTGAGTGCCTGCACCTTTGCCAGCTTTGCCTCATCGTGATTTGTCCTGTGGGGGCCGCCGCAGCTAAGAGAGAGCTGCTGCCGCTGAGTGCCCGCACCTTTGCCAACTTTGCATCCTCGTGATTTGTCCTGTGTGCCGCCGCAGCTAAGAGAGAGCTGCTGCCGCTGAGTGCCCGCACCTTGGCCAACTTTGCCTCATCGTGATTTGTCCTGTGGGCCGCCGCAGATAAGAGAGAGCTGCTGCCGCTGTGTGCTCGCACCTTTGCCAACTTTGCATCATTGTGATTTGTCCTGTGGGCCGCCGCAGCTAAGAGAGAGCTGCTGCCGCTGAGTGCTCGCACCTTTGCCAACTTTGCATCATCGTGATTTGTCCCGTGGGCCGCCGCAGCTAAGAGAGAGCTGCTGCCGCTGAGTGCCCGCACCTTTGCCAACCTTGCATCATCGTGAGTCGTCCTGTGGGCCGCCGCAGCTAAGAGAGAGCTGCTGCCGCTGTGAGCCCACCACGGAGCTGCACGACGAGAGTCATCGCCGCCACCAGCCCGGGCCGCCGCAGCCGCGTGCTGCTGCCGCTGAGAGCCCGCCTGTCCCCGAGTGCCTGAATCATTGTGAGTGCACATTGCGGACCACTGCAGTCAAGAGTTGTGGTCGCTGGGAGTCCGCCTGTCACCGTCTCTGCTTCTTCGAGAAGCTGCGTGCTGTATCCCCGTCCAACGGCAGGTATCTGGTGCGCAACGGGTCGCGTAGACCCAGGCCTTGAACTCAGTCAGTGCCACGTTCTGGTGAATACGTTATTGCCTTTTTAAGTCCCTACTGATTTACGTGCATTGTGGCTGGTTAAAACGCTTTTGAGAGTCTCGTGTTAAACCTTAGATAAAGATACTATTTTTCTATACCTACTTGAGTTGTGTCCTTGGTTCCAGTCCAGGGAGGACCTGGCCTGGCAGTTCGGGCTGGACTGTTCCTATAGGGCACAGGGTCAAGACTGATTTGCATATGGCTGGGTTCAAACTGGAATGGCATGGTGAGCAAAAAAACGATGGATTTAGGCCCAGATTTCTGTACTGGGGTGAATGTATGAAATTGTTCTGCATTCTGTCCATCAATTGTTCTTTTTGCATTTGTCACCCCGAGTGGGACGGGTATGCCCAGACGTGGGTCCCGTGCTCTCCATGCCACTGGAGTCAAGCTATCCTGGCTGATGAGGGGTGAAACCCCAAAACCGGTCCTAGGATGCTTGGTTCCGTCCAGGGAGGACCTGGCCTGGCAGTTCGGGCTGGACTGTTCCCATAGGGCACAGGGTCCAGACTGATTTGCATATGGCTGGGTTCAAACTGGAATGACATGGTGAGCAAAAAAACGATTGATTTAGGCCCAGATCTCTGTACTGGGGTGAATGTATGAAATTGTTCTGCATTCTGTCCATCAATTGTTCTTTTTGCATTTGTCACCCCGAGTGGGACGGGTATGCCCAGACGTGGGTCCCGTGCTCTCCATGCCACTGGAGTCAAGCTATCCTGGCTGATGAGGGGTGAAACCCCGAAACCGGTCCTAGGATGCTTGGTTCCAGTCCAGGGAGGACCTGGCCTGGCAGTTCGGGCTGGACTGTTCCCATAGGGCACAGGGTCAAGACTGATTTGCATATGGCTGGGTTCAAACTGGCATGGCGAGCAAAAAAACGATGGATTTAGGCCCAGATCTCTGTACTGGGGTGAATGTATGAAATTGTTCTTTTTGCATTTGTCACCTGAGTGGGACGGATATGCCCAGACGTGGGTCCCGTGCTCTCCATGCCACTGGAGTCAAGCTATCCTGGCTGATGAGGGGTGAAACCCAGAAACCGGTCCTAGGATGCTTGGTTCCAGTCCAGGGAGGACCTGGCCTGGCAGTTCGGGCTGGACTGTTACCATAGGGCACAGGGTCAAGACTGATTTGCATATGGCTGGGTTCAAACTGGAATGGCATGGTGAGCAAAAAAACGATGGATTTAGGCCCAGATCTCTGTGCTGGGGTGAATGTATGAAATTGTTCTGCATTCTGTCCATCAATTTTTCTTTTTGCATTTGTCACCCCGAGTGGGACGGGTATGCCCAGACGTGGGTCCCGTGCTCTCCATGCCACTGGAGTCAAGCTATCCTGGCTGATGAGGGGTGAAACCCCGAAACCGGTCCTAGGATGCTTGGTTCCAGTCCAGGGCGGACCTGGCCTGGCAGTTCGGGCTGGACTGTTCCCATAGGGCACAGGGTCAAGACTGATTTGCATATGGCTGGGTTCAAACTGGAATGGCATGGTGAGCAAAAAACGATGGATTTAGGCCCAGATCTCTGTACTGGGGTGAATGTATGAAATTGTTCTGCATTCTGTCCATCAATTGTTCTTTTTGCATTTGTCAATCCCGAGTGGGATGGGTATGCCCAGACGTGGGTTCCGTGCTCTCCATGCCTCTGGAGTCAAGCTATCCTGGCTGATGAGGAGTGATACCCCGAAATCAGTCCTAGGATGCTTGGTTCCAGTCCAGGGAGGACCTGGCCTGGCAGTTCGGGCTGGACTCTTCCCATAGGGCACAGGGTCAAGACTGATTTGCATATGGCTGGGTTCAAACTGGAATGGCATGGTGAGCAAAAACGATGGACTTAGGCCCAGATCTCTGTACTGGGGCGAATGTATGAAATTGTTCTGCATTCTGTCCATCAATTGTTCTTTTTGCATTTGTCACCCCGAGTGGGACGGGTATGCCCAGACGTGGGTCCCGTGCTCTCCATGCCACTGGAGTCAAGCTATCCTGGCTGATGAGGGGTGAAACCTCGAAACCGGTCCTAGGATGCTTGGTTCCAGTCCAGGGAGGACCTGGCCTGGCAGTTCGGGCTGGACTGTTCCCATAGGGCACAGGGTCAAGACTGAGTTGCATATGGCTGGGTTCAAACTGGAATGGCATGGTGAGCAAAAAAATGATGGATTTAAGCCCAGATCTCTGTACTGGGGTGAATGTATGAAAATGTTCTGCATTCTGTCCATCAATTGTTCTTTTTGCATTTGTCACCCCGAGTGGGACGGGTATGCCCAGACGTGGGTCCCGTGCTCTCCATGCCACTGGAGTCAAGCTATCCTGGCTGATGAGGGGTAAAACCCCGAAACCGGTCCTAGGATGCTTGGTTCCAGTCCAGGGAGGACCTGGCCTGGCAGTTCTGCCTGGACTGTTCCCATAGGGCACAGGGTCAAGACTGATTTGCATATGGCTGGGTTCAAACTGGAATGGCATGGTGAGCAAAAAAACGATGGATTTAGGTCCAGATCTCTGTACTGGGGTGAATGTATGAAATTGTTCAGATCTCTGTACTGGGGTGAATGTATGAAATTGTTCTGCATTCTGTCCATCAATTGTTCTTTTTGCATTTGTCACCCCGATTGGGACGGGTATGCCCAGACGTGGGTCCCGTGCTCTCCATGCCACTGGAGTCAAGCTATCCTGGCTGATGAGTGGTGAAACCCCGAAACCGGTCCTAGGATGCTTGGTTCCAGTCCAGGGAGGACCTGGCCTGGCAGGTCGGGCTGGACTGTTCCCATAGGGCACAGGGTCAAGACTGATTTGCATATGGCTGGGTTCAAACTGGAATGGCATGGTGAGCAAAAAAACGATGGATTTAGGCCCAGATCTGTGTACTGGGGTGAATGTATGAAATTGTTCTGCATTCTGTCCATCAATTGTTCTTTTTGCATTTGTCACTCCGAGTGGGACGAGTATGCCCAGTGGGTCCGGTGCTCTCCATGCCACTGGAGTCAAGCTATCCTGGCTGATGAGGGGTGAAACCTTGAAACCGGTCCTAGGATGCTTGGTTCCAGTCCAGGGCGGACCTCGCCTGGCAGTTCGGGCTGGACTGTTCCCATAGGGCACAGGGTCAAGACTGATTTGCATATGGCTGGGTTCAAACTGGAATGGCATGGTGAGCAAAAAAACGATGGATTTAGGCCCAGATCTGTGTACTGGGGTGAATGTATGAAATTGTTCTGCATTCTGTCCATCAATTGTTCTTTTTGCATTTGTCACTCCGAATGGGACGAGTATGCCCAGACGTGGGTCCCGTGCTCTCCATGCCACTGAAGTCAAGCTATCCTGGCTGATGAGGGGTGAAACCTTGAAACCCGTCCTAGGATGCTTGGTTCCAGTCCAGGGAGGATCTGGCCTGGCAGTTCGGGCTGGACTGTTCCCATAGGGCACAGGGTCAAGACTGATTTGCATATGGCTGGGTTCAAACTGGAATGGCATGGTGAGCAAAAAAACGATGGATTTAGGCCCAGATTTCTGTACTGGGGTGAATGTATGAAATTGTTCTGCATTCTGTCCATCAATTGTTCTTTTTGCATTTGTCACCCCAAGTGGGAAGGGTATGCCCAGACGTGGGTCCCGTGCTCTCCATGCCACTGGAGTCAAGCTATCCTGGCTGATGAGGGGTGAAACCCCGAAACCGGTCCTAGGATGCTTGGTTCCAGTCCAGGGAGGACCTGGCCTGGCAGTTCGGGCTGGACTGTTCCCTTAGGGCACAGGGTCAAGACTGATTTGCATATGGCTGGGTTCAAACTGGAATGGCATGGTGAGCAAAAAACGATGGATTTAGGCCCAGATCTCTGTACTGGGGTGAATGTGTGAAATTGTTCTGCATTCTGTCCATCAATTGTTCTTTTTGCATCAGAGTGAAGAATAGCACAGAAACGGACAGGCAATAGAATGGCACAGAAAAAAATATTTACAACAAAAACACTGCTCAATTAGTTTTAGATGGTCCAGGAGGGGGTGGTGTGGTTAGGGTAGCTCATCCTTTCAGGCATGGGAAACGACCGACAGATGAAAAACAAGAACATAGTAAACTAACTCGTATGGGCTGTGAATTGCAGGAAAGCATCTCAAAAAGCTGTCCGGATGCATTCAACTTATACTTCATTTAACATGTACTCTATTACAAAGGGAGTCCTGTCACCCAAGAACTCACCCGCACGACTCACTCCCTAACTGGTTTTGTTCCTAAGGTGCACGCCTTGCTGATGCACTGGATAGCCCCCAAGAAGGGGCTCGCTGGTCATCGGCCAGAGGACGTGGTGTCCAGGGCCCCGGTGCGCATGGACAATGGAAGATGAGTAGCCTGCATTGCTACACGCCAGCTTCCTAGTCCTTCCAGAAACCAATCACATCTGTCCTATAGCGTTGAACTTGCAGCAGAGAAGGCGTCTAAGATGCTGACCAGGGACTAAGGACTCATTCCGGATTCATACTGGAATCTCTCAAACCCAGCTCTGTAACTGGTCTAACAGACCGCCGAGAACGAACCAGCTGTAGCAAGAAGCAAAAATCACACTGCTTGTCTGCGGTGTACACTTTGCATTCCAGGTCGGACAGTGTAAGCCACTCCAATCCAAAATGCAAAGCATGGCACGGGCTCCATTACCAATGCTAAACTGAATAAACAGTGACATGGACAGGCTGTCCCCATGCACGCCAGCCTCCCTCAGAAGTGCAGCCGCCGCGCTGGTGTACAGTGACACAGCATCCTGCTCCGAGCCCGTGCGCCAGAATGTCCCCACCTCCCAGGGCCCCCACCGCTCGGGGCCTCCCAGGGCCCCGCACCTCCAAACACCCAGGGCCCCCACCTCCCGAGGCCCCTCACCTTGACGGCGTCGCCGAAGACCCCTTCCTCCCAAAAGCAGCTGCCGCCGCAGCACCGCAGCCACATCCCGGCATGGCTCAAGAGGCCCTGAGTTCGCCCAATGTGCCAGCCGCTGCCAGGCTTGCCTTCAGACTGAGCGCCTCATCCGCCCGCGAGGGACGGAGGGAGGGAGCGGGAGCTGCTGCCAAGCCGGCCAGGCCAACACAGGCTTCATTCACTGTGCTCGCAATCAGACCAGAGGACACACTGGCCTCTCTGATCTCAGGTCATGCGCTCCCCAGCATCAAACGCATAAAAAAAAAGCATTTGCAATGCAATAGGACTCGCATTTATGTGAGACTATTGCATTCGAAACGGGACTGCGGGTGGGCGGGCAAAAAGGCATGAACGGGAGGGGGCGGCGGCAGAAGTCACGACTGCGGGAGGGGAGGGCGGCAACACGGGAAGAAAATAGTGTCAACAGTAAAGGGGCCAGTAGCCATGGAAGGATAGAAATGACGACATGCTTGTCATAAGGAGGGACTAACTAGCCTAAAACCAATCGCAAGGCAGCATTTAGGACAGGGTCAAGACTGATTTGCATATGGCTGGGTTCAAACTGGAATGGCATGGTGAGCAAAAAAACGATGGATTTAGGCCCAGATCTGTGTACTGGGGTGAATGTATGAAATTGTTCTGCATTCTGTCCATCAATTGTTCTTTTTGCATTTGTCACTCCGAGTGGGACGAGTATGCCCAGTGGGTCCCGTGCTCTCCATGCCACTGGAGTCAAGCTATCCTGGCTGATGAGGGGTGAAACCTTGAAACCGGTCCTAGGATGCTTGGTTCCAGTCCAGGGCGGACCTGGCCTGGCAGTTCGGGCTGGACTGTTCCCATAGGGCACAGGGTCAAGACTGATTTGCATATGGCTGGGTTCAAACTGGAATGGCATGGTGAGCAAAAAACGATGGATTTAGGCCCAGATCTGTGTACTGGGGTGAATGTATGAAATTGTTCTGCATTCTGTCCATCAATTGTTCTTTTTGCATTTGTCACTCCGAATGGGACGAGTATGCCCAGACGTGGGTCCCGTGCTCTCCATGCCACTGAAGTCAAGCTATCCTGGCTGATGAGGGGTGAAACCTTGAAACCCGTCCTAGGATGCTTGGTTCCAGTCCAGGGAGGATCTGGCCTGGCAGTTCGGGCTGGACTGTTCCCATAGGGCACAGGGTCAAGACTGATTTGCATATGACTGGGTTCAAACTGGAATGGCATGGTGAGCAAAAAAACGATGGATTTAGGCCCAGATTTCTGTACTGGGGTGAATGTATGAAATTGTTCTGCATTCTGTCCATCAATTGTTCTTTTTGCATTTGTCACCCCAAGTGGGAAGGGTATGCCCAGACGTGGGTCCCGTGCTCTCCATGCCACTGGAGTCAAGCTATCCTGGCTGATGAGGGGTGAAACCCCGAAACCGGTCCTAGGATGCTTGGTTCCAGTCCAGGGAGGAACTGGCCTGGCAGTTCGGGCTGGACTGTTCCCTTAGGGCACAGGGTCAAGACTGATTTGCATATGGCTGGGTTCAAACTGGAATGGCATGGTGAGCAAAAAAACGATGGATTTAGGCCCAGATCTCTGTACTGGGGTGAATGTGTGAAATTGTTCTGCATTCTGTCCATCAATTGTTCTTTTTGCATCAGAGTGAAGAATAGCACAGAAACGGACAGGCAATAGAATGGCACAGAAAAAAAATATTTACAACAAAAACACTGCTCAATTAGTTTTAGATGGTCCAGGAGGGGGTGGTGTGGTTAGGGTAGCTCATCCTTTCAGGCATGGGAAACGACCGACAGATGAAAAACAAGAACATAGTAAACTAACTCGTATGGGCTGTGAATTGCAGGAAAGCATCTCAAAAAGCTGTCCGGATGCATTCAACTTATACTTCATTTAACATGTACTCTATTACAAAGGGAGTCCTGTCACCCAAGAACTCACCCGCACGACTCACTCCCTAACTGGTTTTGTTCCTAAGGTGCACGCCTTGCTGATGCACTGGATAGCCCCCAAGAAGGGGCTCGCTGGTCATCGGCCAGAGGACGTGGTGTCCAGGGCCCCGGTGCGCATGGACAATGGAAGATGAGTAGCCTGCATTGCTACACGCCAGCTTCCTAGTCCTTCCAGAAACCAATCACATCTGTCCTATAGCGTTGAACTTGCAGCAGAGAAGGCGTCTAAGATGCTGACCAGGGACTAAGGACTCATTCCGGATTCATACTGGAATCTCTCAAACCCAGCTCTGTAACTGGTCTAACAGACCGCCGAGAACGAACCAGCTGTAGCAAGAAGCAAAAATCACACTGCTTGTCTGCGGTGTACACTTTGCATTCCAGGTCGGACAGTGTAAGCCACTCCAATCCAAAATGCAAAGCATGGCACGTGCTCCATTACCAATGCTAAACTGAATAAACAGTGACATGGACAGGCTGTCCCCATGCACGCCAGCCTCCCTCAGAAGTGCAGCCGCCGCGCTGGTGTACAGTGACACAGCATCCTGCTCCGAGCCCGTGCGCCAGAATGTCCCCACCTCCCAGGGCCCCCACCGCTCGGGGCCTCCCAGGGCCCCGCACCTCCAAACACCCAGGGCCCCCACCTCCCGAGGCCCCTCACCTTGACGGCGTCGCCGAAGACCCCTTCCTCCCAAAAGCAGCTGCCGCCGCAGCACCGCAGCCACATCCCGGCATGGCTCAAGAGGCCCTGAGTTCGCCCACTGTGCCAGCCGCTGCCAGGCTTGCCTTCAGACTGAGCGCCTCATCCGCCCGCGAGGGACGGAGGGAGGGAGCGGGAGCTGCTGCCAAGCCGGCCAGGCCAACACAGGCTTCATTCACTGTGCTCGCAATCAGACCAGAGGACACACTGGCCTCTCTGATCTCAGGTCATGCACTCCCCAGCATCAAACGCATTAAAAAAAAAGCATTTGCAATGCAATAGGACTCGCATTTATGTGAGACTATTGCATTCGAAACGGGACTGCGGGTGGGCGGGCAAAAAGGCATGAACGGGAGGGGGGCGGCGGCAGAAGTCACGACTGCGGGAGGGGAGGGCGGCAACACGGGAAGAAAATAGTGTCAACAGTAAAGGGGCCAGTAGCCATGGAAGGATAGAAATGACGACATGCTTGTCATAAGGAGGGACTAACTAGCCTAAAACCAATCGCAAGGCAGCATTTAGGACAGGGTCAAGACTGATTTGCATATGGCTGGGTTCAAACTGGAATGGCATGGTGAGCAAAAAAACGATGGATTTAGGCCCAGATCTGTGTACTGGGGTGAATGTATGAAATTGTTCTGCATTCTGTCCATCAATTGTTCTTTTTGCATTTGTCACTCCGAGTGGGACGAGTATGCCCAGTGGGTCCCGTGCTCTCCATGCCACTGGAGTCAAGCTATCCTGGCTGATGAGGGGTGAAACCTTGAAACCGGTCCTAGGATGCTTGGTTCCAGTCCAGGGCGGACCTGGCCTGGCAGTTCGGGCTGGACTGTTCCCATAGGGCACAGGGTCAAGACTGATTTGCATATGGCTGGGTTCAAACTGGAATGGCATGGTGAGCAAAAAAACGATGGATTTAGGCCCAGATCTGTGTACTGGGGTGAATGTATGAAATTGTTCTGCATTCTGTCCATCAATTGTTCTTTTTGCATTTGTCACTCCGAATGGGACGAGTATGCCCAGACGTGGGTCCCGTGCTCTCCATGCCACTGAAGTCAAGCTATCCTGGCTGATGAGGGGTGAAACCTTGAAACCCGTCCTAGGATGCTTGGTTCCAGTCCAGGGAGGATCTGGCCTGGCAGTTCGGGCTGGACTGTTCCCATAGGGCACAGGGTCAAGACTGATTTGCATATGGCTGGGTTCAAACTGGAATGGCATGGTGAGCAAAAAAACGATGGATTTAGGCCCAGATTTCTGTACTGGGGTGAATGTATGAAATTGTTCTGCATTCTGTCCATCAATTGTTCTTTTTGCATTTGTCACCCCAAGTGGGAAGGGTATGCCCAGACGTGGGTCCCGTGCTCTCCATGCCACTGGAGTCAAGCTATCCTGGCTGATGAGGGGTGAAACCCCGAAACCGGTCCTAGGATGCTTGGTTCCAGTCCAGGGAGGACCTGGCCTGGCAGTTCGGGCTGGACTGTTCCCTTAGGGCACAGGGTCAAGACTGATTTGCATATGGCTGGGTTCAAACTGGAATGGCATGGTGAGCAAAAAACGATGGATTTAGGCCCAGATCTCTGTACTGGGGTGAATGTGTGAAATTGTTCTGCATTCTGTCCATCAATTGTTCTTTTTGCATCAGAGTGAAGAATAGCACAGAAACGGACAGGCAATAGAATGGCACAGAAAAAAATATTTACAACAAAAACACTGCTCAATTAGTTTTAGATGGTCCAGGAGGGGGTGGTGTGGTTAGGGTAGCTCATCCTTTCAGGCATGGGAAACGACCGACAGATGAAAAACAAGAACATAGTAAACTAACTCGTATGGGCTGTGAATTGCAGGAAAGCATCTCAAAAAGCTGTCCGGATGCATTCAACTTATACTTCATTTAACATGTACTCTATTACAAAGGGAGTCCTGTCACCCAAGAACTCACCCGCACGACTCACTCCCTAACTGGTTTTGTTCCTAAGGTGCACGCCTTGCTGATGCACTGGATAGCCCCCAAGAAGGGGCTCGCTGGTCATCGGCCAGAGGACGTGGTGTCCAGGGCCCCGGTGCGCATGGACAATGGAAGATGAGTAGCCTGCATTGCTACACGCCAGCTTCCTAGTCCTTCCAGAAACCAATCACATCTGTCCTATAGCGTTGAACTTGCAGCAGAGAAGGCGTCTAAGATGCTGACCAGGGACTAAGGACTCATTCCGGATTCATACTGGAATCTCTCAAACCCAGCTCTGTAACTGGTCTAACAGACCGCCGAGAACGAACCAGCTGTAGCAAGTAGCAAAAATCACACTGCTTGTCTGCGGTGTACACTTTGCATTCCAGGTCGGACAGTGTAAGCCACTCCAATCCAAAATGCAAAGCATGGCACGGGCTCCATTACCAATGCTAAACTGAATAAACAGTGACATGGACAGGCTGTCCCCATGCACGCCAGCCTCCCTCAGAAGTGCAGCCGCCGCGCTGGTGTACAGTGACACAGCATCCTGCTCCGAGCCCGTGCGCCAGAATGTCCCCACCTCCCAGGGCCCCCACCGCTCGGGGCCTCCCAGGGCCCCGCACCTCCAAACACCCAGGGCCCCCACCTCCCGAGGCCCCTCACCTTGACGGCGTCGCCGAAGACCCCTTCCTCCCAAAAGCAGCTGCCGCCGCAGCACCGCAGCCACACCCCGGCATGGCTCAAGAGGCCCTGAGTTCGCCCACTGTGCCAGCCGCTGCCAGGCTTGCCTTCAGACTGAGCGCCTCATCCGCCCGCGAGGGACGGAGGGAGGGAGCGGGAGCTGCTGCCAAGCCGGCCAGGCCAACACAGGCTTCATTCACTGTGCTCGCAATCAGACCAGAGGACACACTGGCCTCTCTGATCTCAGGTCATGCGCTCCCCAGCATCAAACGCATAAAAAAAAAGCATTTGCAATGCAATAGGACTCGCATTTATGTGAGACTATTGCATTCGAAACGGGACTGCGGGTGGGCGGGCAAAAAGGCATGAACGGGAGGGGGGCGGCGGCAGAAGTCACGACTGCGGGAGGGGAGGGCGGCAACACGGGAAGAAAATAGTGTCAACAGTAAAGGGGCCAGTAGCCATGGAAGGATAGAAATGACGACATGCTTGTCATAAGGAGGGACTAACTAGCCTAAAACCAATCGCAAGGCAGCATTTAGGATAGGGTCAAGACTGATTTGCATATGGCTGGGTTCAAACTGGAATGGCATGGTGAGCAAAAAAACGATGGATTTAGGCCCAGATCTGTGTACTGGGGTGAATGTATGAAATTGTTCTGCATTCTGTCCATCAATTGTTCTTTTTGCATTTGTCACTCCGAGTGGGACGAATATGCCCAGTGGGTCCCGTGCTCTCCATGCCACTGGAGTCAAGCTATCCTGGCTGATGAGGGGTGAAACCTTGAAACCGGTCCTAGGATGCTTGGTTCCAGTCCAGGGCGGACCTGGCCTGGCAGTTCGGGCTGGACTGTTCCCATAGGGCACAGGGTCAAGACTGATTTGCATATGGCTGGGTTCAAACTGGAATGCCATGGTGAGCAAAAAAACGATGGATTTAGGCCCAGATCTGTGTACTGGGGTGAATGTATGAAATTGTTCTGCATTCTGTCCATCAATTGTTCTTTTTGCATTTGTCACTCCAAATGGGATGAGTATGCCCAGACGTGGGTCCCGTGCTCTCCATGCCACTGAAGTCAAGCTATCCTGGCTGATGAGGGGTGAAACCTTGAAACCCGTCCTAGGATGCTTGGTTCCAGTCCAGGGAGGATCTGGCCTGGCAGTTCGGGCTGGACTGTTCCCATAGGGCACAGGGTCAAGACTGATTTGCATATGGCTGGGTTCAAACTGGAATGGCATGGTGAGCAAAAAAACGATGGATTTAGGCCCAGATTTCTGTACTGGGGTGAATGTATGAAATTGTTCTGCATTCTGTCCATCAATTGTTCTTTTTGCATTTGTCACCCCAAGTGGGAAGGGTATGCCCAGACGTGGGTCCCGTGCTCTCCATGCCACTGGAGTCAAGCTATCCTGGCTGATGAGGGGTGAAACCCCGAAACCGGTCCTAGGATGCTTGGTTCCAGTCCAGGGAGGACCTGGCCTGGCAGTTCGGGCTGGACTGTTCCCTTAGGGCACAGGGTCAAGACTGATTTGCATATGGCTGGGTTCAAACTGGAATGGCATGGTGAGCAAAAAACGATGGATTTAGGCCCAGATCTCTGTACTGGGGTGAATGTGTGAAATTGTTCTGCATTCTGTCCATCAATTGTTCTTTTTGCATCAGAGTGAAGAATAGCACAGAAACGGACAGGCAATAGAATGGCACAGAAAAAAATATTTACAACAAAAACACTGCTCAATTAGTTTTAGATGGTCCAGGAGGGGGTGGTGTGGTTAGGGTAGCTCATCCTTTCAGGCATGGGAAACGACCGACAGATGAAAAACAAGAACATAGTAAACTAACTCGTATGGGCTGTGAATTGCAGGAAAGCATCTCAAAAAGCTGTCCGGATGCATTCAACTTATACTTCATTTAACATGTACTCTATTACAAAGGGAGTCCTGTCACCCAAGAACTCACCCGCACGACTCACTCCCTAACTGGTTTTGTTCCTAAGGTGCACGCCTTGCTGATGCACTGGATAGCCCCCAAGAAGGGGCTCGCTGGTCATCGGCCAGAGGACGTGGTGTCCAGGGCCCCGGTGCGCATGGACAATGGAAGATGAGTAGCCTGCATTGCTACACGCCAGCTTCCTAGTCCTTCCAGAAACCAATCACATCTGTCCTATAGCGTTGAACTTGCAGCAGAGAAGGCGTCTAAGATGCTGACCAGGGACTAAGGACTCATTCCGGATTCATACTGGAATCTCTCAAACCCAGCTCTGTAACTGGTCTAACAGACCGCCGAGAACGAACCAGCTGTAGCAAGAAGCAAAAATCACACTGCTTGTCTGCGGTGTACACTTTGCATTCCAGGTCGGACAGTGTAAGCCACTCCAATCCAAAATGCAAAGCATGGCACGGGCTCCATTACCAATGCTAAACTGAATAAACAGTGACATGGACAGGCTGTCCCCATGCACGCCAGCCTCCCTCAGAAGTGCAGCCGCCGCGCTGGTGTACAGTGACACAGCATCCTGCTCCGAGCCCGTGCGCCAGAATGTCCCCACCTCCCAGGGCCCTCACCGCTCGGGGCCTCCCAGGGCCCCGCACCTCCAAACACCCAGGGCCCCCACCTCCCGAGGCCCCTCACCTTGACGGCGTCGCCGAAGACCCCTTCCTCCCAAAAGCAGCTGCCGCCGCAGCACCGCAGCCACATCCCGGCATGGCTCAAGAGGCCCTGAGTTCGCCCACTGTGCCAGCCGCTGCCAGGCTTGCCTTCAGACTGAGCGCCTCATCCGCCCGCGAGGGACGGAGGGAGGGAGCGGGAGCTGCTGCCAAGCACCAGGCCAACACAGGCTTCATTCACTGTGCTCGCAATCAGACCAGAGGACACACTGGCCTCTCTGATCTCAGGTCATGCGCTCCCCAGCATCAAACGCATTAAAAAAAAAGCATTTGCAATGCAATAGGACTCGCATTTATGTGAGACTATTGCATTCGAAACGGGACTGCGGGTGGGCGGGCAAAAAGGCATGAACGGGAGGGGGGCGGCGGCAGAAGTCACGACTGCGGGAGGGGAGGGCGGCAACACGGGAAGAAAATAGTGTCAACAGTAAAGGGGCCAGTAGCCATGGAAGGATAGAAATGACGACATGCTTGTCATAAGGAGGGACTAACTAGCCTAAAACCAATCGCAAGGCAGCATTTAGGACCTAAGCCAATCAAAAAGATGGGTGGAGAGTGGGCGGAGCTTTCACGAAGCTTCCACGGTATACTGCATGTCTCGCAAAGCGAGCAGCGCATGCGCTGCAATACTAGGCTCAACCTAAAAAGGGAGCCCATATGTTTAACTTAGGTTGAGACAAGTCCACCAGAACCCCATCTGCAGCAGTAAACTTATTAACTTCTGACATGCTATAACTGCTTATAATTCTACAGCCATAAATGCTAGATGTGAATGACTTTCTAGGGCTCAGAAGTAACTCAAACAGACCTCTACCTCTAGGGGAATACACATTCTCAATATGTGCAAGCCTGTCATGTACTCCAATACAGGCCTCTTAGGAATTCTGCTAACCATTAACCCTCCATGTCACAATTACCCAATTTTTCTGTTGTGCAGTGCACTTCAAATCACCTGATATCTTGTACTGCAGTTGGCGTTTTTCAATCAATATACATTTTTTAATCATTCCTGATATTTAAAAAATTCTAATTTACCATCGGGAGTGCAGTGGCTCTATTTCAAAGCTGTTGTCAATTCCCACTCTCTCTACCAACATTCATCATTAAACCAAACATAATGAACTCCATCTGTTTTCGGCACCAAATAGAAAACAAGCCCTGTCTTCTGATGCCAGCACCCTCTCTCTGGCTCCCTTGCCCAAGTGAGGCTGAACCTCCACTTGCAGAATGGACACGTGGTCCTCCTGGAGGCATTGTGGCATAGGAGGCATATTGGGAGTGGTTGACATAAAAGGAGGGTGTATCCTTTCGGGACAATTTGGAGCATCTACTGATACGATGTGATGCTCCACCACCTGTGGAGGTAAAAGATGATGCAATCACCTACTGGGCTACGTGCATTGCTGAGGACAACATTTTAATGATTCTGTGGCAGTTTGGGGGGGAGGGTGAGGAGATGAGGGAGTTAGTTGCCCTTGATGGCCTGGATATTGGTGGCCAGAACACCAGCCTCTGCTTCGAAAGGCTTTGGAGGCCGGTTGTTGCTGAGGCAAGGTCTAGGGAAACTACTGCATGTGCGGTGCTAGCCCAAGGGAGAGTGCTGTTGCCTTGCTCTTTTTAAAGGCTTCAAAGCTAAGTCTGCCTTGTTCTAGAAAAGACATATGCCATCAAAAGGCATGCTGTAGAAATTGGGTGGTTGGTTGGGGGGGGGGAGGTGTAAACCCTACTCAATCTACAACCACAATCCTTGTCAGGGTGAACCACAAAAGTGACTATATTAACCTGTGCTTAACCCTCTGGTAGCTTGGCACAAAAGCAGTCAGACTTAAATTAGAGGCAAATTGTAAAGTGTGTATGTAGCACACAAACAGTAATAAAGTGAAAACAAAACACAAAAAAATCCCAAACCAATTTAGAAAAAATAGAGTAAATTTTATCAAGTAAAATGAGACCAAAACGACAAAAATCCAATCAGAAGAACTGTAGATACTGAATTTCAATGTTTTAGGTTGTCATAGCACCCAAAGCATAAAGTGCAGCTCGCAGTCATCTGGTCCTGCTAGTCCAGGGCAAAGTCACTAGTTCAGATGGACGGCGATGGAGCGTGGGCCAATTACAGGGACCAGGTTAGTCCAGCAAAAAAAGTTACCTTCTCAAAATCCGACATGAAGAGTCCAGCTCGCGACAGAGTAGGCTGCAAGGAGAAGGGATAGCATCACTGATGGTCGTTGCTGTAGCGCAAAGAGTGGACTGGGCTGTGAGGGCTGTTTTCGCTGTAGTGCGAAGAGCCGGACAAACGTTGCAGATGGTTGTTGCTTGAGTTTCACGTTGGTGGTCAGAGCAGGCTGTCATTGCTGTAGTGCGAAGTGCAGATCTCACTTTGCTGTTCGCTGCTGATGGTCGCTGCAACGCAAAGAGTTTGGTTTACCGGAGCTTCTCGTTGACGGTCAATGTGGGCATCAGAGTCTCAGTGCGAACAGGCCCGTTCATGACTGCGAAGAGCTCAATACTTCAATATTTCTCCTTTTCTTGAAGAGGAGTGTAGTCTGATGCCAGCCAAGGACCTGGGGGGCACCTCTTGGGGATCAGGGACTCACTCCAGCATAGGCTAGCAGTGCTCAGTCAGGTCCAGTTGCAGGTCCAGGCATGTACAGTTGAAGCAAGTCAGCTGGGCAGTTGCACGGAGGCTTCTGGAGCGTGTTGTGTCCCTGTAGCTCAGAACAGGAGGTCACATGTCAGACCATATACTCTTCAGGTAGTGTTTCACTAAACCTTCCGCTTTTTCCTCCTGGGTTTTGCTGATTCTCTTGTAGTGGCCTTAGGGCTTTGGGCACTTTCCCACTGTAAATGCAGTGTGAAAGTGCGCACGTCCTTCCTACACATGTTAGGAAGTGGTGTTTACCTAATGTTGTTATGGTTTAGATTTCTTTATTAGTTCGAAACTGAAAACACAAGCAAAGCAAGGCCTGTAACCAACAGGCATCAGAGCATGAGAGTATGCAATTTCCCCACAACACCCTCCCCCTCCCCCCAACCCTGGACCCGATAGCACATAAACAAAAATAACACTGTTGCAAGTCTAGCCAGACCAAGAATGAGACTCTCTTAAGTTAAGCAGTGTTCGGAAGAGTCTCGGACAGGTGGAGGAGTCGCACAAATTTGGGACAAGTAAGTTTGTGGTATTCTGACGTTAATAATTTCAAGAATAGGCTCCATAGCTTGGGGAACGTGGCTCCTTGATGTGCTAAAGTGAGGGTTATTTGTTCCATCCCTAGTATGTACCACAATCGATGTAACCATCCCTGATGTGTTGGAATATGCCCTGTGCCCCAGTGCGTCAGGATATTTTGCACTGCAGCGTCTAATGCCAGACCAATCTGTTCTCTGTGGTGGGATTTAAGTGGTAAAGTGAGTGCATTCGGAAGGCCCAGGAGGATGTAAGCAGGGAATCTGGGGAGTTCAGTGTCAAAGTCGGTGTCGATGTTGCTAAGAACCTGTGTCCAATAAGGCGCTAACTTCGGGAATTCCCATAAAATATGTAGCAAAGTGCCTGGGGACCCGCATTGGTGCCAGTACTCAGGTGATTTGGATGGTTTATATATTTGTGTAATTGGGTGGGTGTGAGGTACCAGTACGTAACAATCTTTGTCGCCGTTTTGATGCCAGACACGTTGTGGGCAGTGTGTCATGCATGGTAATAAATGTCTCCCCACTCTTTTGATGTTAGCTCCCTTCCTCTTGACTCCCAGCGTATTTGGGTAGCAAAGCTGTAGGGCTCGTGAAGCGATACAATTGCGTAAAGAGACGTGTGTTGGAAGATCTCAAGAGCAACCAGCGTTCAAAGGGGGTGAGCTGACGTTGTGCCCCCGGGCGAATGGATGGATGCATCATCCAGTGGCGGATTTGGATTTAGTGCCAGTGCTCAGTTTCCGGAAGCACATGTTCTGTGCGTAGGGACTCAAAAGTAATGGGCCCCTCCATGTCGAATAGGTGGCCAATGGATCTACAACCCCCCCGGTTCCAGAGGTGGAACGTGGGATCGGTCAAAGCTGGGGTGAAGTTAGGGTTCCCGACTATATGCGTCAGTGGGGAAGGAAAAGATGTAAAACCCTCTTGTGTTGCCAGTCTGTCCCAGGCAGCCAGTGAGGACTTAGTAATAGGAGAAAGATAGAGGCTTTTAGGTCGGGCGTGTTTGGAGAGAAAGGGAATTTTGCACAGAGGCTGTCCTGCCAGGGCCCTATCCATGAAAAGCCAGTGCTTTTCGGACTCATCACAGGACCATTCCGTAAAGACCTTACGTTGGGTAGCCTGGTTGTAGCGTTAAAAGTTTGGAAGCCCAAGACCACCCTCAAGAGGAGGTCTATAACTAAGATCTCTGCGAAGGCGAGGTCGTTTGTCGGCCCAGACAAAGCGGTTGAGCTCCTGTTGGAGGGATCGTAACGTTCCAGGGGGAGGCTCAGCCGGAATGACCTGGAAAAGGAACAAAACCCGAGGCAGGATCGCCATCTTCACAGCTGCAACTCTTCCAAGCCAAGAGAGCCATCGGCGCAGGTCAGACCTGACCTGGCGGGTCAGATTGTGATAATTGAGGGGTACCGTTGCCGAGATTGTGGGTGTGTTAGGTAGCCCAAGATAAGGAATAGATGTTGTTGCCCATTGAAGGGGGAAGGCCTGTCGTAGGGTGTCCATCGTGCACGGCTGGAGGGTCAGGTTGAGGGCCTGCGATTTATGGATGTTCATTTTAAACCCAGCTGCCTGGCCAAATGCCATCAGTTCATCAAGAAAAGCAGGCAGGGAGATAGACGGCACCTCAAGAGTTACTAGGATGTCATCTGCATAAAGGCTGATAGTGTGACTGTCCCCTCCAAACAGAACCGCTCGTATCTTGGGGTCAGTTCACACCCTATGTGCCATGGGCTCCAAATAGAGAGCAAACAGCAGGGGGGACAAAGGGCACCCCTGCCAAGTACCCCTGCTAGTGGGAAGTGGTGCGGAAGAGTGGCCTTTGACCCGAAACATGGCGGGGGGTCGGTCATAACTGCTGAGGATCCACCCTCTGAAACGATTACCGAGACCAAAGTGCTTAAGAGTGGCTGCAAGATGTGGCCAATGGACCCTGTCAAACGCCTTCTCGGCGTTTATGGCCAGTAACATCCGCTCCTGATTGTATCGTTGGGCTTTATCAATAAGGTGGAGGATCCGTCTCTTATTGTTGCTGCATTGCGATTGTGGCAAGAATTGTCAGCGGAGGGCCTTCCTCGGGATCTGCGTGTAGATTGTTTATTCCACCTCCAGGCAGCTCCAACTCAGAAAGCTATAATAGCACAGAGTATTGGAGAGGCCAGGTGAGGGAAGGGTAGGAAGGGGACTGCGGGGAGGGAGACCTGTAAAAGAAATTAATAACACACACATACAAAATCACGTATATATTTACGAATGACTAAAGCACCATGAACACTTAATAGTTACTTAAGTGACGTCACTTATGTAAGCACTCACTTGGAGGAGTTCTGGTGTTGCTCTGTTGTCATAAAGGAAATAATCATGTATAGTGCACAAAGCCCAGAATGCTAATAAAATATCCTAAGCAGCACCCAGCTGTCAAGGAATGAATCGGAAGAATCGAAACATAAACACCAACAGGTGTTTCTAACACTACATTAGTTCTTCACCTCACACGCTTGCTTGTTACTTCACAAGTGCGCCACAAATGTATTTATAATCACCATGCGCTTGTTACTTTACAAGTGCGCCTCCAACGTTTTCATAATCACCACGCGCTTGTTACTTCACAAGTGCTCCACAAACGTTTTCATAATCACCACGCGCTTGTTACTTCACAAGTGCGCCACAAATGTATTTATAATCACCACGCCTTAATATATATATATACCCATGTGTCTTTCCTTTGCGCAGAAAAGGAGCGTTTGTTGTAAACCACAAGCACACACTACTAGGCAATACAGAACACCAAACAATAAAACATGCGTGCACCGCGCACCTACACGCCCGTCCTCTGGAGAGCAATGGCGCTACACACAACCACAAAGCAAAAATGCCTCTACCGCGCCGCAAGTGCAATGATCTTGCCGGCCGGGAGGAATACCAGGTTAGGGCTTACCGTCTAAGACCGGGCCGGTCTTACCTTGCCCCGCAGTGCAGGATCGAGTTACCGAACTCGATCTGAAGCGGAGATCAGCTTCAGAAGTGCTGCGTCCCTCAAATTGAAGCCAACACAGCAACACGTACTTTCACCAGCAGGAAGCACGAATAGTGAGCCCAGAGCTACGTACACACGCTGACTCATCGAGTAGGCAGAATCCAAGATGGCCGCCACCCAGGGCTTCTGGGACTTGTGGGAAAAAAGGGGAAAACAGACACATATCTACAAAATAAAAGCATAGAACGACTTATAACTATTGAAGAAGGGACAGCCTCTGCATGTCAGCAAATTCAACAATGCCAATAACCAATACATACTGACGTTTCTTGTCTACTGTAGCCCCCAGCGTGTATGACAACCCCACCACCAACGGGGCCGGGGGAAAAGGGAATGGACCTTACCACACGGCAAATTCTTCTCCTGGCGCCGTGTGCAGGAAAACCTTGGGGGCCAAGCGACTGAGGGTGGGGCGGGCCCTAGACCGTGCACCGCCACGCTAACAGTACTTCCCCCTCCCAAGCGCGGTCTAGGGCCCGGCTTGTCAGGATAACGGAGGTGGAAGCGTCGCACCAATTGCGGAGCATTCACATTTCCCGCAGGCTCCCAGGAATCATTCTCAGGGCCATAACCTTTCCAGGAAACCAGATACCTAAGGGTGGAGCCCCGCCATTTGGAATCCAAAATTGCTCGTACCACATATTCCCATTCGCCCTGAATAAGTAAAGGAGGAGGTGATGTAGGGTTCCGCCATTGGGCTGGCTTTAACAAAGAGGTGTGAAAAACGGGGTGGATTTTCATGGCCCTGGGCAACTGCAATTTATATGCTACTGGATTAATTTGCTTGATCACACTATAAGGTCCAATAAACCTAAGATGAAAAGGGGATTTCTTTCGAAACATGATATGTTTAGTGGATAACCATACCCTATCCCCTGGCTGATAGATGGTTCCCTCCACATGATGTTTATCATAATGAGTCTTATACCGCTGCTTAACTTGTCGTAAATGATGACGTATGTGGAGGTGGACCTGGTGTAAGTGAGCCAAAGTATCCTTCACGGCAGGATTTGTGTCAATACAATTAGGTAACGTGACAGGTAGTGTATGGAGATGAAAACCGTACAGTCCAAAGAAAGGGGACACACCTGTAGATGTATGAAGAGAATTATTATACGCTAATTCTGCCAACCAAAGATGATCCACCCATGACTGTGTAGTGTCTGTCACATAGCAACGTAAGTACTGCTTAAGAGTCTGATTCATCTGTTCCGTCTGACCATCCGTTTGTGGATGGTGACTAGTGGATAATGCTGCTGAAATTTGCAGGGCCTTGCACCACGTTTGCCAGATTTGAGCAGAAAATTGTGATCCTCTATCGGAAAGAATGACCTTTGGTAGCCCGTGTAATCTAACCACCTGATGTAACAGCAACATAGCTAATTGACTGGATGTGGGAAGTCCTTTGCAAGACACAAAATGAGCATATTTCGTAAGACTATCAACTACAACTAAAATTACGGTTTTCTTTTGATCGTCAGGAAGACCTGTGATAAAGTCCATTGAGATGTGTTCCCATGGTCTTCTCGGCGTGGGAAGGGGTTGTAATAGGCCCACAGGTTTTGCGTGACTAGATTTAGCCTGTGCACAAATGTCACATTCCTTTATCATTTGGTGGACGTCTTTCTTCCAGTCTGGCCACCAGAAATATCGTTGGACTAGATCCAATGTTTTTGGGAGACCTGGATGTCCCGCCAGCGGATCTTTATGCAACCATTGGAAAATTTGGCTACGTAATTCTGTTGTAGGAATAAACAACCGGGAATCGTACAAAGGTAGACCTTGTTCTATTGTTCTCTTGTTATTTCCAGTTACCCAGTCCTTCCATTTTGGGAGCAAAAAAGTGTCACGTACTGCATCCAAAAAAGTTTCAGCCGAGATTAAACACAGCACCTTTGAAGGGTTAATGATCGATTGGGGAGAACATTGCGCATGACCAATTGTCGAATCTTGCCGCGATAAGGCATCCACCTTCTTATTATAGCTTCCGGGCCGGAAGGTTACTATAAAGTCGAATTCGGCAAAGAAGGACATCCAACGAAGTTGTCGCGGAGTTAGCATCCGAGCGGAGCGCATGAACTGTTAGTTCCGATGGTCAGTATAAACTGTCGTGGTGAACTTGGCTCCTAACAAATAATGCCTCCATTCTTTGAAAGCGTCTCGGATGACCAACAGCTCTTTTTCGGCGATGGTATAGTTTTGTTCCGCTTCATTGAGTTTTCTGGACATATATGCCATAGGATGTAACTGGCCCGAATCCATATGTCTTTGGGATAGAATTGCTCCCACCGCTATGTCTGAAGCATCTGCTTCCACCAGGAAAGGTTTTTGGGGATCCGGGTGTGCTAAGATAGGCGCTGTCGTAAAAGCAGTTTTCAAGGTGTGAAATGCTTTCTCAGCAAGTGGTGTCCATTCGAAAGGTGTCTTTTTCCTCAGTAATTTGGTAATAGGAGCCACAGTTTGTGAAAAGTGATCAATAAATCTGCGGTAAAAATTCGCAAAACCAAGAAAACACTGGATGTCTCGTATGTTTTTTGGTTGGGGCCATTTCGCCACCGCGTCAACCTTCCTTTCAGCCATCTGCATTCCGGATGGGGGTTAGTATTACTCCTAGAAATTCCAATTGTTTGACGTGGAATTCGCACTTGCTGTGTTTACAGTAAAGTTGGTTGTCTTGCAATGCTCCCAAAACCTTTTTAACATGTTGTTCATGTGCATCTTCCGTGTCTGAGTAAATCAGAATGTCGTCTATATAGACGATGACGAATAGATCTAAAAATGCACGCAGAACATCGTTAAAAAAAAATTGGAAAGCGGCTGGGAGTTGCAGAGCCCAAAAGGCATTACCAAATATTCAAACAGACAGTACCGAGTCTTAAATGCGGTCTTCCACTCGTCTCCCTGCCTGATGCGCACCAAGTGATAAGCACCCCTCAAATCCAGTTTGGTATAAATGACCGCAGTTTTCACTTGGTCCAATAAAACTGGAATGAGGGGGAGAGGATATCGATTTTTTATCGTGATCTTATTGAGTGCTCTATAATCGATACAGGTGCGCATCTCTCCATTAGCCTTTGGAATGAAAAAAAGAGGGGAGGCAGCTGGGGAGCGAGAGGGTCGAATAAATCCATTTTCCAAAAATTGGTCTAAATATTTTCGTAGATGTAAATCCTCTGGTTCTGATAGCGCATAAATACGACAACTAGGCGTAATTGAGCCTGCCTATAAATCAGTTTGGCAATCAAAAGGCCGGTGCGGAGGCAATTGCACCGCTTGTTGTTCGCTAAAAACTGTAGAAAAAGCTGCATATTGTTTGGGTAACTGAATATCTTTTTCCGCCGCTGTAAGAAGCGTTAAAGGAGGATCTTGCGTCGGGAGTTTTTGTGAGGTTAGACAATGTTGTTGACAATACTTGGAGGAAAACTGAATCGACCTCTCCCTCCAATTGATCACAGGGTTGTGCAATGTTAACCAGTGCAATCCTAAAATAACTCCGTATTGTGGGGCTTGAATAATATTGAACCTCATATGTTCTGAATGCACTTTCTTGTTGATGGAATGACTAAGCGTGATCAACTCCGTCTGCAAAGTTACAGGACCTCCCGATAGATTGCTCCCATCTACCACCTGTACTAATTCTGACGTTAGTTTCTTCTCATATGGGATCTTAAACTTTTTCACCATATCAATGTCCATGAAATTACCAGTTGCCCCTGAATCTAATAGAGCTTGCACTGGAAATGAACTGCTGCTTGTCTCTAAGGTAACCAATAGCCTGAAATGGGATGTCTCTTTTCTTTCCAACCCTGCCACTGAAGGGATAGTTAAACCGCCCAAGCTTGTCCCTTCCGTACGACTCAGGCGCTCTAGTTTCCCGTAGATCCATCTGTGCTAGCAATGCCTTGTTTCGGGGTAGAGGAAACCGGAAACTTCCCTTTTGGCTTGATTGGACATTCCTTCACAAAATGCCCTTTCCGACCACAATAAAGGCATAATCCATTCTTCCGTCGAGTTTCTTTCTCGTCCTTTGAGAGTGGCTGACGAATGGCACTGATTTCCATAGGTTCACCACGAGTCTCTGTGAATGTTGGTTGGGTTCGAGGTCGCTCGGTAAAATGCCAGGCTGTTTTGTCAGATTTTTTCTTATCTCCTCTTCTTTCAGAGAGACGATGATCCAACCTTAATGTAAGATTAATGAGATCGGCACACTCCGTGGGTTGGGGATCAATTTGTGCGAGAACATCTTTGAGATCATCCTTAAGTCCTTGATAAAACAGCGCTGAGCGCTTTTCTTCGGGCCATTCAGTTTCTGCGACTAAACGATTAAATTGGGCAAGATATGTAATAAGGTCTCTGTTCCCTTGGCGTAATTCTAATAATTCTTTGTCCGCGGATAGAGTAACCGCACGACGGTCAAAGACTTTCTCAAATTCGTGGACAAACCTTTTCCAGTGATACAGCAAAGGATTGTCTTGACGTACCAAAGGGACTGCCCAGGAGGTGGCATCACCTGTTAGATAAGAAATAAGGAACGCTATTCTAGATTGAGGGTCTGGGAATGCTGTGGGTCTGCAGGTAAAATGTAGTTCTATTTGTGTTAAAAAAAAATTGCACCTTCCCAGGATCTCCAGAAAAACGCTCAGGTGCTGCTAAAGGGATTGTTGGGGGTACATGGACTGCAATGTTTGTGGTGGGTGTGGCTGTCTGACCCAAAATAGGTGTTCCGGTGGAAACCCTAGCCCAAGGGTTAGAAGTTGCCTCCGTTCCTGTTGGACCACCCCCCCGGGCCCTCACTTGGTCTTGTAACTGTGAAACCTGCGCGGCCAGGGCTGTAGTGGCTTGTTTAGAGTCCGCTAGCTCTTTCTGCATTTGAGTAATCACATGCATTAAATCATCTAAGGTGGCCATTATAAAGAATCTACACCCAGATCAAGAGGAATATAATTCGTGGGCTCACTATTCTGTCAGCGGAGCGCCTTCCTCGGGATCTGCATGTAGATTGTTTATTCCACCTCCAGGCAGCTCCAACTCAGAAAGCTATAATAGCACAGAGTATTGGAGAGGCCAGGTGAGGGAAGGGTAGGAAGGGGACTGCGGGGAGGGAGACCTGTAAAAGAAATTAATAACACACACATACAAAATCACGTATATATTTACGTATGACTAAAGCACCATGAACACTTAATAGTTACTTAAGTGACGTCACTTATGTAAGCACTCACTTGGAGGAGTTCTGGTGTTGCTCTGTTGTCATAAAGGAAATAATCATGTATAGTGCACAAAGCCCAGAATGCTAATAAAATATCCTAAGCAGCACCCAGCTGTCAAGGAATGAATCGGAAGAATCGAAACATAAACACCAACAGGTGTATCTAACACTACATTAGTTCTTCACCTCACACGCTTGCTTGTTACTTCACAAGTGCGCCACAAATGTATTTATAATCACCATGCGCTTGTTACTTTACAAGTGCGCCTCCAACGTTTTCATAATCACCACGCGCTTGTTACTTCACAAGTGCGCCACAAACGTTTTCATAATCACCACGCGCTTGTTACTTCACAAGTGCGCCACAAATGTATTTATAATCACCACGCCTTAATATATATATATACCCATGTGTCTTTCCTTTGCGCAGAAAAGGAGCGTTTGTTGTAAACCACAAGTACACACTACTGGCAATACAAAACACCAAACAATAAAACATGCGTGCACCGCGCACCTACACGCCTGTCCTCTGGAGAGCAATGGCGCTACAAACAACCACAAAGCAAAAATGCCTCTACCGCGCCGCAAGTGCAATGATCTTGCCGCCCGGGAGGAATACCAGGTTAGGGCTTACCGTCTAAGACCGGGCCGGTCTTACCTTGCCCCGCAGTGCAGGATCGAGTTACCGAACTCGATCTGAAGCGGAGATCAGCTTCAGAAGTGCTGCGTCCCTCAAATTGAAGCCAACACAGCAACACATCCTTTCACCAGCAGGAAGCACGAATAGTGAGCCCAGAGCTACGTACCCACGCTGACTCATCGAGTAGGCAGAATCCAAGATGGCCGCCACCCAAGGCTTCTGGGACTTGTAGTCCCCTTGTGGGAAAAAAGGGGAAAACAGACACATATCTACAAAATAAAAGCATAGAACTACTTATAACTATTGAAGAAGGGACAGCCTCTGCATGTCAGCAAATTCAACAATGCCAATAACCAATACATACTGACGTTTCCTGTCTACTGTACCCCCCAGCGTGTATGACAACCCCACCACCAACGGGGCTTATTTTCCGCGGGTGAGATGGCGATGAACTCCCCTCTAACTACAGCCTTCAAAGCATCCCACAGGGTTGTGATGGCAACATCAAGGGTGTTTTTGATAGCCAGATAATCAGTAATCGCCCTAGAAATGTGATCAACGTTCTCAGGGCGTTGTAATAAGGTGTCACGGAAGCGCCAGGTCCTAGAGAACGGGCCAGATTACGGAACCGTAAGAGTCACAGCTGAGTGGTCAGACAGAGAACGAGATTGAATACTCACTCTTTGAATTAAAGAGGTGATTTCGGGCGAGCCAAGAAAGTAGTCCAGTCTGGCATAGGTTTTGTGTGCAAAGGAGTAAAACATGTAATCTCAGGATTGTAGATGGCAGATCTCCAAATGTCAACCAGGCCCACATCCTTCAACCACCCCACTCCCTTAGGGGAAAGAGCTCCTGATTGGCCATGGCGCTGCGCCGATCTGTCCATCTCAATGTTAAATACTAGGTTTAGATCACTTCCTATCAAGACTAGGTGATCCTGGGAGTCCAACACGTCTGCCACCCCCCTCTGGAGAAAAGGCTGCTGCCCCTCATTGGGGGAGTATAGGGTGCCCGCAGTGATGGTACTAGAACCCACAGTCAGTGAATATGCTAGCAGTCTACCCTTTATTTCAGCCTGTTTGGGACCCACTTTCCCCCGGAAGTGGCTAGAGACCAAATTAGCTACTCCGGCCTGCATTATTAGGGAGGAATGAGAAGCATTGATGGGGGAAGGCCTTAGAGCGGAGCCTGTGCTTGTCTTTAGTGAGGATATGCGTCTCCTGCAATAAGCATATGTGTGCCCCAGAATGTTCCAGATAGGAGAGGATAGAGCTCCTCTTCAAAGAGTGATTGAGGCCTTTGACATTGAGGGTGAGTACCACTAATTGGTCAGACTTCGAACACAGTAGTGTAGGCAGATAAAAGGGCCCCCCTTATCCACACCATCACCCTGTGGGATAAACAGGCATGGGAGTATAAGAGAGTCTTGTGCTAAAGCGACAGTGAAAAGGGCTCGTAAAAGCAGTCCCTGGGTCCATCAAAAAAAAGAAACAATAAACTGTCTTATCGGCTAGAATGAACAGTAAAAGACAAACAGTACCAACTTCGCAAGAATCCATGTAGTTCAGTCCCATGGTATGTTCACAAACATTGGGTGTCAATGGCCATGGCTCCCCCCAACCCCTCGCCATACCCCCTCCCCGGGCCAGAGCAGAGAAGATAAGTGGAGGAGAATTGAAGGAAAAAAAAGGGGGAGCAGCAGAAAAAGGAGCAAGTTCGTAGTGCTTCATGTTGTCGCTGTTGGGTCCCCTGCCAGTGAAACCAGGACAGCATGGCTGCTCCTTAGCTATGGTCTCTGTGTCAGGGCGAAGTTCATAAGGGGAAGATCTTGCGTCCCTCCGGCCGTGGGTCCTCCTCTTATCCCGGTTGTGGCCCCCACCCTGAGAGTGATCAGGTAAGCCGTCCTTGAGATCCAGTAGGCAACGTGCCTCCTCCAATGAACTAAGCTGATGCAGTCTCCCTTCGAGGCGGAAGACCAGGTGGAAGGGGTGCCCCACGAGTACGGCCGTGGAAGGCTTTGCGTTTCTGAAAGGTTGTTGCTGCAAGGTGTTAGTAGAAGACCGCGCTATGACCCTGAAACTGAATCGTTTGTTTGTCTCTCGCCTTTTGGAGAATATGTTCCTTCAGGGGAAAAGTCATGGACACATGTCAGTATGTCAGGTGGAGGGATGGTAGATGGTTGTCTAGGACCAACTCTGTTTGTGCGGTCCAGCTTGATGTCTAGGTCCGGGGGAGCCTCCATGATTGATTGGGAGAGTTCCATTACGAAGGAGGTGATGTCTGATCCCTCTGCCCCGGAGGGAATGCCCCTGATACGGATGTTTCGGCGTGACCTATTCTCTAAGTCTTCAGCATGGGCCTGTAAGTCCATATGTTGATCTCCAAGGCGAAGGATTTCCTGTTGAAGTTGTTCTATTTCCTCCTCCCTTCCCGTTTCGTGATCCTACAGGGTTGAAACCCTGTCCCCCAGACCATTTTCACTGGCGAGCTCTTTCTTAAAGGACTGGAGATCCCCGCGCAGAGAAGCGAACAGCGCTTCTAGGTAGGGACGAGTGATCAGTGCCTCCGGGCCCCCAGCGTCGAGTGTCTCATCTGTGTTCATTGTTGGGGTGGTGTCTCCGGCCTGGCCCCCGGGCGTCTTGAGTAGCATGTCCTTGAGGATGCGATCTCTCTTTCCCATCAGGTGGCCATACCAAGAGGCGGTTAGGGAGCCCAAGGGCAGCTGATGAGGGAGTGGGTGACGGTTATCCTATGTGCGAGGGGAATCAGTTGAAGGTCTTTCGGAGGAGGGTGTGGTAGCAGGAAGAGGTGATAGTGTTGATCTGGCGGTCCATTTTGAGTTCGGAGTCCAGGATGATTCCGAGGTTGCGTGCGTGGTCCGTGGGGGAAGAGGGGTTCCCGAGGGCGGGGAGCCACCAGGTGTCGTTCCAGGCATCTGGGTGTGGGCCCATGATGAGTACTTCAGTTTTGTCCGTGTTGAGTTGCAGGCAGCTGTTCTTCATCCACCTGGCGACTGCTTCCATTCCTTCTTGAAAGTTGTGTTTGGAAATGTTGGGTTCGTTGGATAGGGAGAGGAGAGTTGGGTGTCGTCGGCGTACGACACAATGTTCAGTCCGTGTGATCTGACTATGGATGTGAGCGTGGCCATGTAGACGTTGAACAGGGTGGGGCTGATGGAGGATCCTTGTGGGACTCCGCAGGTGGTTGTGTGGGTTCCGAGAATAAAAGAGGGAGTCTGACCCGCTGCGTTCTTCTGGAGAGGAATAAGCGGATCCAGTCGAGGGCCTTGTTCCGGATTCCTGCGTCGTGGAGTCTGCGGGCTAAGGTGCGGTGTGAGACTGTGTCGAAGGCAGCAGAGAGGTCCAGGAGGATGAGGACCACAATCTCTACTCTGTCGAGGAGGGAGCGGATGTCGTCTGTCGCGGCGAGAAGGTCGGTTTCGGTGCTGTGATTCTTACTGAAGACTGATTTGGAGGAGTCGAGGATGTTGTTTTCTTCTATGAAGGAGGCGAGTTGACTGTTGACGGCTTTTTCCATGACTTACGCCGGATACAGGAGTAAGGAGGTCGGTCTGTAGTTCTTGAGGTCGGTGGGGTCCGCCAAGGGTTTTTTCAGGAGAGGGTTGATCTTGGCGCGCTTCCAGTCATCGGGGAAGAAGGCGGTCCTGAAGGAGTGGTTGATGATTCGTCAAAGCTCGGGACGATGGTGTCTGCGGTTCTCTGGTAGATGTGGTGGGTGCAGGGGTCCGTGGGGGGCCCCAAAGTGGGTTGACTTCATAGTCTTCAGGGTGTCTTCAATGTTGAGGGCGGTCCAGCTGTCAAGTGTCGGCTGCGTGTTGTAGGGAACGGCGGGTGTGGATTCCACGTGGAGGTTGTTGTCGTCGAAGTTGTCATAGATGGTTTTGATTTTGTGACGGAAGAAGGCGCTGAGTCTGTCGCAGTGGTCCTGGGAGGGTGGGATGTCGGTAGTTTTACTGTTGGGTTGGGCGAACTCTTTGATGATGCCGAAGAGTTCCTTGCTGTTGTGTGCGTGAGTAGAGATTCTGTCCTGGAGTGCTTTCTTCCTTGAGTATCTGATGAGTTTGTGGTGGGTGGTGGTGGCTGCTTTGAAGCTGGCGAAGTCTGCTGTGGTTTTGAAGTTCCTCCATAGCTTTTCGAGACGTCTGCAGGTTCGTCTAGATTCTCGGACTTCGGTGGAGAACAAGCTGGCTTTCTTGGCATGTGGGTTTTCTTGAGGGGGGCGATGGTGTTGGCGCAGTCGGTGATCCAGTTGTGTAGGGTGCGGGCGCATTAGTTCGGTCATCGTCTGTAGCTGTGGGAGCGGAGCTGCTGAGGGAGGCGTTGAGCTGGTCGTCGGAGATCTTGTTCCAATTCCTGCGCTGGAGCTGATGTGGATGTTTGCGGGGGATGTTAGTTTTGAAGGTGAAATGGACGCAACGATGGTCCGTCCATGGGAGTTCGGAGGTGCGGCTGAAGGTGATGGAGTTTCCTGCTGTGAAGATGGGGTCGAGGGTGTGTCCTGCTGAGTGAGTTGGTTCTGGTACGATCTGTTTGAGTCTGATGTTGTGGAGGTTGTCCAGAAAGGAGGTGGAGTTGGGGTCTTGGAGGTTGTCGAGGTGGAAGTTGAGGTCTCCCAGCAGGGTGTAGGAGGTGGAGGTGATGGCTTGCGGGTGATGATGTCGGTGATGGAGTCGGAGAAAGGTGTGCGGGGTCCGGGGGTCTGTAGATGAGGGTGCCTCGGAGGGTGGTGGATGAGTTGGTCTGTATCTTGAAGTGGAGGTGTTCCATCAGTGTAGGTGCTCAGATGAAGGTTGGACTTGTGGGCTTCAGGGTTGGCGATCGCGATGTCAGGTCCCAAGGCGGTGTTCGTCCAGGTTTCGGTGAGGAAGGCGACGTCAGGGGTGGTACTGTCGAGGAGGTCCTAGACTCCTCCCGGTAGTGAGAGTGGTGGTATGGAGGCAGTCCCTTCGCAGGATCGGGTGGTGGGGTGGTCTTTGGCGGGAGACTCTGTTGTGGCGGAACAGACTTATTCCCCAAGTGGCGGGTCTGCGGGGCTTTCAGGGATGGATCACATTGGCTTTTCTTCTTTAGGAGACGTGATGTGCGCCATTATCCTTAAATCGTTCCAGGAACTTCAATCCAAATTCTTAATGCCCCACAGCCAATTTTATAAGTATTTACAATTCCATCATGCCTTAACCCCATAAATCAACAGTCTTCGGCCCTTCCAGATTTTAACCCGTTAGAGGGTAAACTCCTCATTGGGAATCTCGGTGGTCATAAAATAACAAAGATCTTCCAATCTGTAATCACAAATAGCGTTACCACATTGGATGCACTCCGGGCAGCTTGGCAGAAGGATCTGGGAAAAATTGATGACCACAATTGGATGGAGGCATTGGAGTTCCTGCGAGGGGCTGTGATATCCTCTCGCCTGCGACTGATTCAATTTAAATATTTATATTGTGCCTACTTTACCTGACATAAGCTGTGGAGAATGGTTCTTGTTAGTTCCCCCATTTGTCGGCGATGTGGCTACCGAGATGGTACCTTTTTCCATACAGTGTGGGCCTGTAGAGCTCTTGCTTGATTCTGGAGTGGGGGTTGTGGCGTGCCTGGCCAAGGTTCTGGCTTCCCGATGCTACTTTTATTACATAGCACTGAGGAGATAGGTGGCAATAGATACAAACGTCACTTGCTATTTCTTGGTCTTACTCTTGGAAAGTGAGACATCACAAGACTTTGGAAAGCCGATACTCCGCCCTTGCTGGGTGTCTGGAAGAAGGGTATGGATTTCTGTATGGGCCTAGAGGTACCTGTATTTCAAGCAAGGGGATGGGCACAGAAACATCCCAAAATCTGGCAGCTGTGGGCAGACTACAGTGGCTTGATTCTTGAGCCTATTACCTCTGTGGACATGCATTTAAGAGACATAAAATTTGATAATATGGCCTAGACACACGTACTGCTTCATAACTCAAATTTACAGCGGACAGTAGGGTGGGTGGACAAGGGGGGAAGTGGAGGGTTAAAGCACATATAGTTAAGTCGTTGATTTGTATTTATCTTCCTTTATTTGTGTTAGACCTGGCACCATTGGCGTGGGTCTCGCCTGCATTTTTTGCCTTTGCCTCCTGTGTTTTTCCTGTATGTTGGACTCCGTTTTGCTGGTCTAGATGCTTTGGGTACTTTGCCACTGCTGTTCAGTGCCAAAGTGCAAGTGCTCCCTTTGTAAATTACTGTTATGGATTGGTGTTTCCATACTTGGCTATTTGATTTACTAGTCAGTCCCTAATACAGTGCACCATGTGTGCCCAGGGCCTGTAAATCAAATGCTGCTAGTGGGCTGCAGCACTGATTGTGCCACCCACAGAAGCAGCCTGTAAAATGTAACTCTGGCCTTCCATTGCAGAGCCTGTGTGCAGTCTGGGACTGCCATGTCGAATTGGCAAGTGCACACACTTGCCAGTCCCTAAATCTTCCCTTTTCTACATATTAGTCACCCCTAAGGTAGGCCCAAGGTACCCCTGTGGGCAGGGTGCATTCTATGTGAAAGGTAGGACATGCCGTGATGTGTGTGGCATGGCCTGATAGTGAAATACTGCCAATTTTGTTTTTTACTATTGCAAAGCTACCTGTTCCCATAGGACAGAATGGGGAGTTTGTTTATAACATCTTATAAACATAACTGGCCCTGGGAACAAGGTAGAAAAATAAAGTTTAGTATGCCTGAACTCAGAATATTAAAATGCATCTTTTAGTGAGGGTGATTTTTACATTCTGTGTTTGAAAATACCACTTTTAAACCATCCAGTGTGCCTCTGCTAGGTTTGTGTATTGCATGTCTGGCTTTTGGATGACAGGGGCTGGAGAGGGGCAGCGGCTCCAGAAGTCTGTTGAGTCAGGGCTGGGCTGAATAGGCCTGGTCTGCATTTGGAGTGGTGGGAGGAGTTGCACCTGAATAGGGCTGTGTTTGCCTTCCACAATGACAGCTCCGCCCCCCTGTGGTGTGTCTGGAGCCAGGGCTCACACTGACAATGGAGGTTGTTGTGCACTTGCAAAGTGCCCCACAGAACTGGTTTTGGCTGGGTACAGACACTCTCTGCCTTCAGAGAACAAAGGATTTTGGGGTATAAAAAGAGGGGCCCAGACCCCAGACTTATGGATCACTTCTGGGAAATCAAGAGGAACCTTTGCCAAGGAGAAGAGCCGGATAAGCTGAGGAGGAATACTGCCTCTGTGCTGTTTGCTGTCTGGGGTTGGCCTGCAGTGGCTGCTTGCTGCCAAGGAAAGGAAAAAAAGGACTTTGCTGTTTGCTTTGTCACCTGCTTGAAAGAAGATCTCCAAGGGCTTGAAACTGAGCTTGCCTCCTGTTCTGAAGTCTGAGGGACACAAAGACTTCACCACCAGCTCCCTTAAATTTCCTTGCTGGGAATTCTAATCTACAAAGAGGTGCCTGCTGCTGTTCTGGACCTCTAGAGACTGTTTTCCGCTGGGAGCTGGAAAATCGACGCAACTTTGAAGAATGCACTCATCGTCCTGGATCATCGCATCGAGGTGCCAAGTTTGTCACATCGTTGGGGAACGCAGTAAGAAACCGACGCATCACCTCCCCACACAGTAAGAAACCGACGCATCACCTCCTCTCTGGTAAGGAACCGACGCATCACCTCCCCTGCGCAGCAGTAAGGAACTGATGCATCACCTCCCCCGGAGCAAGGAACCAACGCATCACCTTCCCTGAGTGTAAGGAACCGACGCATCACCTTCCCTGCAGCCCGTTTTGTTTGTTTGCGTGACACATCCCAGGTACTTTGTGTGAAAAGTGTCGCATCTGCAATTAGCTTTGAACTGAACTATTTCTACCATCTGAAAGTAATATTTTTACTACTGTATTGTGGATTTTTGTAGTTTGGTCTTCTTTTGGTTTAGATAAAGATTACTTATTTTTCTAAACTGGTATGGTGTCCATTTGTAGTGTTTTCACTGTATTACTGTATGTGCTCACAAATGCTTTACACACTACCTCTGAGATAAGCCTGTCTGCTCTTGCCAAGCTACCAAGGGAGTGAGCAGGGATTATTTTAGGAGCGTATCCCTCTTACCCTGACTAGAAGCATGGGTCCCTATTTGGACAAAGGTACCTACCTCTGCCAACTAGAGACCCCCATTTCTAACATTGGTGGTCAGCTGTGAGGATCCTGGACTTGAATTTGTGATTTACATACAGTGATTGGTGTACACTACTAGTGAGTTCAGACCATTACGCGACCACATACATTTTGGTGGAATTTTATTTTCCTTGGAATCTTTTTGCATCTTGAGAACTGCCAATTGTCACCATGAGTAAAGAAGCATGTGGATATCGAATTTGAAGAGGAAAGGGTTGATACCTACACTGTGACACAACTTAAATCCATCTGCAAAAAATTTAAAATCTCCATGAAAGACCTCACCAGAAAGGAGGAATTCCAAAAGGCGCTGAGGGCCTGGTTGGAAGCAAGGAATGCCAGTGGGCAGACCAAGGAGCCTATGGTGGAGGGGGGAATTTAGAAGGGCAGCAGGATGGGCTAGTGGGCCTAACTGGAGGGGGGTGCCTCCCAGGGAAGGCAGCAGTATGTCTTCAAGGAGTCTGTCTCCAGAACAGTTGGAGGACAGGGAGAAACGCAGAGTGCATGAGTTGGAGCTTGCTAGGCTCAAGCTGGGGAGCCAATCTGACAAAGAGAATAAGAAATTGGAGTTGGAGAATAAGAGGTTAGCCATGGAAGAGAAAAAGATGCTTTTAGAGCATGAAAGAGTGTTGAGGGAGTTGGAGCTGAAAGCAATGAGTCTAGAGATCACTTCCTCTGGTGGCAGCACACCGTCCGGGCCTGTAGAAGGGAAAGTATACATCCCCAAGGATGTTATTAAGGATTTCACAAAGCTTGAGGGCATTGGTCAGTGGTTCAGGCCTATGAGGTAGCAATGAGGTCCCACAGAGTCCCTGAGAGAGATTGGGGAGCGGGGTTGTGGTGCCGCTTTGTCAGTGAAGGAAGGGAGACATTGCTAGCTTTGCCCGCTGAGGATCAGATGTCCTATGCCCCCATGAAGGAAGCCTTGATAGCCAGGTATAGGTTGACCCCAGAGCTTTATAGGCAGAAATTTAGAAACTGTAAGAAGTTGGAGTCCAGTACTTGGGTTGAATATGTATCTTATTTTTGCAGAGCACTGGATGGATGGGTGAAGGGTATCAAGGTAACTGATTTGCAAGGGCTCTATGATTTGGTTGCATGGGAGCACTTGTCTAGTAGTTGTTTTCCAGAGCTACGCCAGCACCTGATTGATAGTAAGCTGACTGACCCCAGGAAACTTGCTGTGGAGGCGGACCGCTGGGTCAGTACCAGGGTCCACAAAGGTCATGTGGGAGACTCCGCCAAAGGTGGGGTGGGTCCCCAGCAGAAGAGTGGGGGGGACAAGGGTAAACAAAAGGACTTCCAAAAAGGGCCCCAAAGTAATCCCCAAGGGAACCAAGGTAAGGGTTCCCAGCCTCCCACTGAGAAGAAACCATGGGTCCCGACAGGTAAGCCTGTTCAGAGGGGTTCCAAGACCTGTTTTAGTTGTGGTCAGGTGGGCCACTTCCGGGGGGATCCTAAATGTCCCAAACCGGTTACCACCGCACCCACTGGTGCACCGCCCTGGGAACTGGCTAGTGTAGCCTTGGGGGAGGAGTCGGGTGCCCAAGGTGGGTGGGGTCCTGCAGAGATGTCCCTGGTCTCTTTAGGAGACATTGAAATGGTCCCAAGGACTCACCTGCCTGATAACACTAAAAAGTACAGGCAGTGGGTGACCATCAATGGCCATAGTGTGGAGGCTCTGAGAGACACCGGAGCTAGTGTGACAGCTGTCAGTTGTCGGCCGGTGTCTGAAGAGCAGGTGGTCCCCAACAAATTCTACCCAGTAGTTGCCGCTGACAATTCAGAGTGCCTCTGCAAAGTGGCACAGGTTCCCTTTGAGTGGGGGGGGTCTCAGGTATCTTTAAAGTAGCTGTGAGGCCAGCCATACCTGTTGACAGTCTGCTAGGCAATGATTTGGAGAGCTCCCCTTGGGTGAAGGTGGAGCGGAGGTCTCATTTAGAGATGTTGGGTCTGCCTGAGTGGGCGTGTGTGACCACTTGGTCAATGGCAGCCAGTAAGGGCATTCAAGAGGACCTGGAGCCTGAAAGAGATGCCCAGGTGCCTGCCAGGAAGAGCGATACAAAAGGGGGTACAAAAGGGGGGGGATACAAGGGGGGTACAAAGGGGGATGATGGACGGAACGTTTGAGCCAATCAAACACTCACCCCCAGTCAACTGATCTGGGTTTAATCCATCATCATTCTTTAGCTCACTCCACCACCCCAGTTCAGACATGGCCATATGCAAATCAGTCTGACCCTGTGCCTCATGGGAACAGTCCAGCCCGAACTGCCAAGCCATGTCTTCCCTGGACCGGAAACAAGCATCCTAGGACCGGTTTCTGGCATTCCAGCCGTCATCAGCCAGGCTTGCTTGAATCCAGTGGCAAAGTGAGCAAGGGACCCACGTCTGGGCATACCCCCGCCAACTTAGGGCGAACAAAGCGATACAAAAGGGGATGATGGACGGAACGTTTGAGCCAATCAAACACTCACCCCCAGTCAACTGATCTGGGTTTAATCCATCATCATTCTTTAGCTCACTCCACCACCCCAGTTCAGACATGGCCATATGCAAATCAGTCTGACCCTGTGCCTCATGGGAACAGTCCAGCCCGAACTGCCAAGCCATGTCTTCCCTGGACCGGAAACAAGCATCCTAGGACCGGTTTCTGGCATTCCAGCCGTCATCAGCCAGGCTTGCTTGAATCCAGTGGCAAAGTGAGCAAGGGACCCACGTCTGGGCATACCCCCGCCAACTTAGGGCGAACAAAGCGATACAAAAGGGGATGATGGACGGAACGTTTGAGCCAATCAAACACTCACCCCCAGTCAACTGATCTGGGTTTAATCCATCATCATTCTTTAGCTCACTCCACCACCCCAGTTCAGACATGGCCATATGCAAATCAGTCTGACCCTGTGCCTCATGGGAACAGTCCAGCCCGAACTGCCAAGCCATGTCTTCCCTGGACCGGAAACAAGCATCCTAGGACCGGTTTCTGGCATTCCAGCCGTCATCAGCCAGGCTTGCTTGAATCCAGTGGCAAAGTGAGCAAGGGACCCACGTCTGGGCATACCCCCGCCAACTTAGGGCGAACAAAGCGATACAAAAGGGGATGATGGACGGAGCGTTTGAGCCAATCAAACACTCACCCCCAGTCAACTGATCTGGGTTTAATCCATCATCATTCTTTAGCTCACTCCACCACCCCAGTTCAGACATGGCCATATGCAAATCAGTCTGACCCTGTGCCTCATGGGAACAGTCCAGCCCGAACTGCCAAGCCATGTCTTCCCTGGACCGGAAACAAGCATCCTAGGACCGGTTTCTGGCATTCCAGCCGTCATCAGCCAGGCTTGCTTGAATCCAGTGGCAAAGTGAGCAAGGGACCCACGTCTGGGCATACCCCGCCAACTTAGGGCGAACAAAGCGATACAAAAGGGGATGATGGACGGAACGTTTGAGCCAATCAAACACTCACCCCCAGTCAACTGATCTGGGTTTAATCCATCATCATTCTTTAGCTCACTCCACCACCCCAGTTCAGACATGGCCATATGCAAATCAGTCTGACCCTGTGCCTCATGGGAACAGTCCAGCCCGAACTGCCAAGCCATGTCTTCCCTGGACCGGAAACAAGCATCCTAGGACCGGTTTCTGGCATTCCAGCCGTCATCAGCCAGGCTTGCTTGAATCCAGTGGCAAAGTGAGCAAGGGACCCACGTCTGGGCATACCCCCGCCAACTTAGGGCGAACAAAGCGATACAAAAGGGGATGATGGACGGAACGTTTGAGCCAATCAAACACTCACCCCCAGTCAACTGATCTGGGTTTAATCCATCATCATTCTTTAGCTCACTCCACCACCCCAGTTCAGACATGGCCATATGCAAATCAGTCTGACCCTGTGCCTCATGGGAACAGTCCAGCCCGAACTGCCAAGCCATGTCTTCCCTGGACCGGAAACAAGCATCCTAGGACCGGTTTCTGGCATTCCAGCCGTCATCAGCCAGGCTTGCTTGAATCCAGTGGCAAAGTGAGCAAGGGACCCACGTCTGGGCATACCCCCGCCAACTTAGGGCGAACAAAGCGATACAAAAGGGGATGATGGACGGAACGTTTGAGCCAATCAAACACTCACCCCCAGTCAACTGATCTGGGTTTAATCCATCATCATTCTTTAGCTCACTCCACCACCCCAGTTCAGACATGGCCATATGCAAATCAGTCTGACCCTGTGCCTCATGGGAACAGTCCAGCCCGAACTGCCAAGCCATGTCTTCCCTGGACCGGAAACAAGCATCCTAGGACCGGTTTCTGGCATTCCAGCCGTCATCAGCCAGGCTTGCTTGAATCCAGTGGCAAAGTGAGCAAGGGACCCACGTCTGGGCATACCCCCGCCAACTTAGGGCGAACAAAGCGATACAAAAGGGGATGATGGACGGAACGTTTGAGCCAATCAAACACTCACCCCCAGTCAACTGATCTGGGTTTAATCCATCATCATTCTTTAGCTCACTCCACCACCCCAGTTCAGACATGGCCATATGCAAATCAGTCTGACCCTGTGCCTCATGGGAACAGTCCAGCCCGAACTGCCAAGCCATGTCTTCCCTGGACCGGAAACAAGCATCCTAGGACCGGTTTCTGGCATTCCAGCCGTCATCAGCCAGGCTTGCTTGAATCCAGTGGCAAAGTGAGCAAGGGACCCACGTCTGGGCATACCCCCGCCAACTTAGGGCGAACAAAGCGATACAAAAGGGGATGATGGACGGAGCGTTTGAGCCAATCAAACACTCACCCCCAGTCAACTGATCTGGGTTTAATCCATCATCATTCTTTAGCTCACTCCACCACCCCAGTTCAGACATGGCCATATGCAAATCAGTCTGACCCTGTGCCTCATGGGAACAGTCCAGCCCGAACTGCCAAGCCATGTCTTCCCTGGACCGGAAACAAGCATCCTAGGACCGGTTTCTGGCATTCCAGCCGTCATCAGCCAGGCTTGCTTGAATCCAGTGGCAAAGTGAGCAAGGGACCCACGTCTGGGCATACCCCCGCCAACTTAGGGCGAACAAAGCGATACAAAAGGGGATGATGGACGGAGCGTTTGAGCCAATCAAACACTCACCCCCAGTCAACTGATCTGGGTTTAATCCATCATCATTCTTTAGCTCACTCCACCACCCCAGTTCAGACATGGCCATATGCAAATCAGTCTGACCCTGTGCCTCATGGGAACAGTCCAGCCCGAACTGCCAAGCCATGTCTTCCCTGGACCGGGAAACAAGCATCCTAGGACCGGTTTCTGGCATTCCAGCCGTCATCAGCCAGGCTTGCTTGAATCCAGTGGCAAAGTGAGCAAGGGACCCACGTCTGGGCATACCCCCGCCAACTTAGGGCGAACAAAGCGATACAAAAGGGGATGATGGACGGAACGTTTGAGCCAATCAAACACTCACCCCCAGTCAACTGATCTGGGTTTAATCCATCATCATTCTTTAGCTCACTCCACCACCCCAGTTCAGACATGGCCATATGCAAATCAGTCTGACCCTGTGCCTCATGGGAACAGTCCAGCCCGAACTGCCAAGCCATGTCTTCCCTGGACCGGAAACAAGCATCCTAGGACCGGTTTCTGGCATTCCAGCCGTCATCAGCCAGGCTTGCTTGAATCCAGTGGCAAAGTGAGCAAGGGACCCACGTCTGGGCATACCCCCGCCAGGCGAACAAAGCGATACAAAAGGGGATGATGGACGGAACGTTTGAGCCAATCAAACACTCACCCCCAGTCAACTGATCTGGGTTTAATCCATCATCATTCTTTAGCTCACTCCACCACCCCAGTTCAGACATGGCCATATGCAAATCAGTCTGACCCTGTGCCTCATGGGAACAGTCCAGCCCGAACTGCCAAGCCATGTCTTCCCTGGACCGGAAACAAGCATCCTAGGACCGGTTTCTGGCATTCCAGCCGTCATCAGCCAGGCTTGCTTGAATCCAGTGGCAAAGTGAGCAAGGGACCCACGTCTGGGCATACCCCCGCCAACTCAGGGCGAACAAAGCGATACAAAGGGGATGATGGACGGAACGTTTGAGCCAATCAAACACTCACCCCCAGTCAACTGATCTGGGTTTAATCCATCATCATTCTTTAGCTCACTCCACCACCCCAGTTCAGACATGGCCATATGCAAATCAGTCTGACCCTGTGCCTCATGGGAACAGTCCAGCCCGAACTGCCAAGCCATGTCTTCCCTGGACCGGAAACAAGCATCCTAGGACCGGTTTCTGGCATTCCAGCCGTCATCAGCCAGGCTTGCTTGAATCCAGAAGAGGCAGGGGCGCGGGAAACCGGCCCCCGAAGTTCCCATGGTCCAGGAGGAGGCGGACCCTGAGGGGGATGCCCTGGAGCCTACAGGGGAACAAGTGGCTGAACTGGGGGACCTGCCTGAGCTGACCCATTGGCAGCAAGAAAGAGGGTCCACCAGGGAGGAGTTCTGCCAGGAGCAGCAGACGTGCCCTTCTCTCATTGGTTTGCGGCAGCAGGCTGCAAACCAGGCAGCAGGTGATCAGTCCGGATCACATTGGATTTACTGGGAGAATGATCTCCTGTATAGCGAGTCTAAGGTTGCTGAGCCTGGGTCAGCCCGTGTCCTGGTGGTACCCCGGCGCTTCAGAGCCTTCCTACTGGGTCTGGCTCATGATGTACATTTGGCAGGGCATTTGGGGCAAGACAAGACCTTTAAAAGGCTGGTCACCCACTTTTACTGGCCCCAAATGCGCAAGCACTCGGATACTCATTGTAGGTATTGCCAGGCAAGTAGCAAGAGTGGGAGGAAGTGTAAGGCTCCTCTCCAACCTTTCCCTGTAGTCAGCACCCCCTTTGAGAGGGTGGGTATTGACATTGTGGGGCCTCTGGATCCCAAGACAGCCATGGGCAACAGGTTTATCCTGGTCTTGGTGGACCATGCCACCCGGTACCCGGAAGCCATCCCTCTCCGGACTTTGACGGCCCCCATGGTGCGTCGTGCGTTGATGTGGATTTTCTCCCGTGTGGGGTTCCCCAGAGAGGTGATGTCCGACCGTGGTACCAACTTCATATCTAAGTATATGAAGTCCCTGTGGCAGGAGTGCGGTGTAACGTATAAGTTCACCACTCCTTACCACCCCCAAGGTAATGGGCTGGTTGAGAGATTCAACCGGGCCCTAAAGGGCATGATTATGGTTCTTGGTGAACCCATGAGGCGTAAGTGGGACGTCCTCTTACCATGCCTTTTGTTTGCTTACAGAGAGGTACCGCAGAAGTCCTTGGGGTTCAGTCCCTTTGAGCTCCTGTATGGGCATCCTGTAAGAGGACCTCTAAGTCTGGTGAAAGAAGGCTGGGAGAAAGCTTCCAGTAAACCTCCCCAGGATGTGTATAGCTACATGCTGGCCTTCAGAAACCAGACTAAGCGCTTCAGACAACTCGCTCAGGCGAATCTGGAAGCCAGCCAGGAGGAGATGAAACGGTGGTATGATCAGAATGCCACTCTGATCGAGTTTCAGCCTGGACAGAAGGTGTGGGTCATGGCCCCAGTGGAGCCTTGTGCGCTCCAGGATAAGTGGATCGGACCATTTGGCGTGGTGGAGCGCAAGAGTAACGTCACCTACTTGGTGGACTTGCAGTCTCCTAGGAACCCTTTGCGGGTCCTGCATTTGAACCGCCCGAAGCCCCACTTGGAGAGGTCCGAAGTGGGCATGCTCCTAGCAACAGATGCTGGGATGCAAGAGGAGACTGAGCCTCATCCTGACCTTCTGTGTGCAAAGGAGCAAGATGGGTCAGTGGACGGTGTGAACGTCTCTCCCGCCCTGACCCCTGAACAGCAGAGTGACTGCCGCCAACTGTTGGGACAGTTTGCTGATCTATTCTCCCTGACCCCCGGTGTCACTCAGTGGTGTGTCCATGATGTGGACACTGGGGACAGTCCTCCAGTAAAACATAAGATTTACAGAGTGACTGACAGAGTCAGAGCTTGCATCAAGGAGGAGGTCTACAAGATGTTAGTGCTAGGGGTGATTGAGCCCTCAAACAGCCCTTGGGCCAGCCCAGTGGTCCTGGTCCCGAAGGCTGCCGCACCCGGTGCCACGCCAGAACTCCGGTTTGTGTGGACTACAGAGGGCTCAATTCAGTCACCAGGACTGACGCGCATTCCATCCCCAGAGCTGATGAGCTCATCAATTGGTTGGGGGCTGCCCGGTACCTCAGTACGTTAGACTTAACGTCTGGGTACTGGCAGATCGCCTTAACTGATGGGGCAAGAGAGAGGTCAGCATTCTCCACACTCGATGGGCACTACCAATTCCGGGTGATGCCCTTTGGGATGAAGAATGCCCCTGCTACCTTTCAGAGGTTGGTCAACCAGGTGTTGGTTGGGCTGGAGGATTTCAGTGCCGCCTACCTGGACGACATTGCAGTGTTCAGTGCCACTTGGTAGGAACATATGCACCACCTCTGGGAAGTGTTGAAGGCGCTGCAGAAGGCAGGCCTCACGATCAAGGCAAGCAAGTGCCAGATCGGGCAGGGTTCTGTGGTGTACTTGGGACACCAGGTAGGGAGCGGCCAGGTGGCGCTCCTACAGCCCAAGATTGATACCATTCTGGCTTGGGAACCCCTCAAGACTCAGACAGAGGTGAGAGCCTTATCTGAAAGAGACACGTTAGTGACAGATTCCTTACCTTAGAAATATCCCCAGGCGTCAGCCTGGATCCGGAAAGTTTTGCGTAGCAGTACCCTTGCGCGTCGGTAGGCGGCGTCGTGCGGCTCCGCGTCCGTCGTCGGCGTCGGGATCGCCGGAATGACGTCGCGGGCAGTACTTAGACGCCGCCCCTGCGCGCTGACGTCAGTTCTTCTTTTTCCGCGCCAGTAAGCGCAGATCCGGGAAGATCAGTGCCCTAGTCATTTTTTGACTACGTTTTTTGTGATTTTTATCACTGTTTTTTCTCGAGTCGTTCGACTCCGACGGTGTCAGTAGGGATGCCCGGCTTCAAGCCATGCGACGCCTGTGGTCGGATGATGTCGATCACGGACCCGCATCGAGACGGTCTCTACTGTCTCGGACGCGACCACGACTCCAAGTCGTGCCCCGACTGGCGGGCCTTGCATCCGAAGGCTTTGCGAGAGCGGTCTCGAAAGCTCCTCGAGGTCCGGCAGTCGGCTCCGCGCCAACCCAAGCCCCGGTCACGTGAGAGGTCGAGGGGCCGGTCGCGGAGTCCTCATCGGTCGTCGGGGTCCAAGTCTTCGCACTCCTCCGGTAAGTCGAAGCACAAGAAGTCGAAGAAGCGTCATCGCTCGACGACTTCCCCTCGCCGGTCTCGCGACTCGGCTGAGGGTCCTGACGGCACCGTCCCCGCGCCTCCGGGAGTGCGTGTGGAGCCGCCGTCGCATTACCCGCCTTATCCGGGTTCGGCGGCGACTCCGGCCGAAATACAGGAGTTCCTGTCGGCCATGGCCCGCCTCTTCGGGCCTCAAGGTCCCCCCGGTGCGCCTTCGGGCCCCGCGGGCCTTTCTGGGGTGCCTACGGCGCCGCCGGCGACTCCGGTCCCGGCGCCGCCAGCGATGCCAGCCCCGGCCCCGGCCTCGACCCCGGCTCCGGCATTGCCGAAACCCCCATCGACGCCGGTTGACCTGACGACACCTCCACCGGCGCCGATTTCACCGGTGCCGTTCCCGGCGCCGCCCGGGGCTCCGGGCGGCGTAGTACCCCGGTTCGCGCCGGACCGGCGTCAGTCGACGCCGGACACGGCGCCGGACCGGCGTCAGTCGACGCCGGCCCCGGCGCAGATGCAGCCTTGGGTCCCGCATGTCCCTCCTCCTTACTTTGAACCTGCTTTGGAGGACGAAGAGGACTGGGAGGGGTCTGAGGACCCTCTCACTGCCCAATGTGAGTTCGATCAGGACTGGGCTGAGGAACTTGGGGATGCCAGTGGACTGGACACCTCTCCTGACTCTAGCATGCTGTCTCCTCCTTCTGTGGCAACGGAGGAGGGAGCAAACTTTGCAACGGTGTTGCATAGGGCAGCTGAGGCTTTACACCTCCAGTTACCTACAGTGGCTGTCAGGACTAACATCCTGACGAAAGTGCTTCAGCCGGCGGCTACCTCCTCGGAGCCACTGCTGCCTTTCAACGAGGCACTTTCTGACGTTCTTTTGGGCACCTGGTCCAAGCCCACCACAGGGGCTCCTGTGGATAGGAACGTAGCCCGACGCCATCGCCCTGCTCCGGGCGACCCCATGTTTCTCTCCCAACACCCCACCCCTCAGAGCTTGGTTGTCCAAGCCTCTGCTTTCCAGAGCGCCTTCCCTACCGCTCCCCCGGATAGGGAATCCAAAAAACTGGATCAATTTGGGAAGAAGGTTTTTACTTCCTCCAGTGCTGGCTTGCGGTCTGTCAACACCACTTGCCTCTTGGGCCTATATTCCCACTGTTTGTGGGATTCGGTGGTGCAGGTTCTGCCCCAGTGTTCTGAGGAGGTCCAGACACTGCTTTCCCGTGCCATTGCGGAAGGAAGGGATGCGGCAAAGTATACCATCAGAGGTGGCCTAGATACCGCCGACTCGCTAGGCAGATCGCTTGCGACGACAGTGGCGCTGCGCCGCTACGCCTGGCTGAGAACCACTGGTTTCTCGGGTGATGTCCAAAACACTCTTATGGACATGCCCTTTGATGGTGTCGGCCTTTTCGGCAACAAGGCAGACCATGCGCTGGAGCGCTTTAAGGACTCACGGGCTACAGCCAAGTCCCTGGGTCTTTCTGCTGTGCGCCCTCCGCAACAGTCTGCTTTTCGCCCCTTTCGTGGCCACGGAAGGGGCGCCCAGTCACGTCCGCTGCCCAGCCACCGGCCCGCGCAGCAGGCGTCTACGCGTGGCCGACGTGGCTCCCGCCGAGGCGGGTCGGGTAACCAGCGTGCGGGTCAGGCCACCACCCCCACCCCGTCCGCGGCCTCCAAGCCCTCCTAGTCCTTCCTTTCAGGTCCACAGCACGCCAGTAGGGGGCAGGGTCCGCCATCACCTTCCCCACTGGCGTGCCATCACCTCGGACAAGTGGGTCTTGGACATTGTCCGAAGGGGCTACTCCCTCCCCTTCGTGACCACTCCCCCGGCCATGCCACCTCAATGCCACCGCATGTCAGGGGATCACTTGGTGCTTCTTCAGAAGGAAGTTGCGGCCCTCTTGGCCAAGAGGGCCATCGAACGCGTTTCGACCCCAGAATTAGGGCGTGGTTGTTACTCCCACTACTTTCTGGTGCCCAAAAAGGACAAGGAGGACATGCTTCCTATCTTGGACCTCCGGAACGTCAATCGCTTCCTCCGGAAGGAGAAGTTCAAGATGCTCACCCTAGCTCAGGTCTTGACTGCCCTCGACCCTGGAGACTGGATGGTAGCGTTGGACTTGCAGGACGCTTATTTCCACATTCCCGTCCTGCCGGCCCACCGGCGTTACCTGCGGTTCACGGTAGGCCACGAGCATTTTCAGTTTTCCGTGCTCCCCTTTGGCCTTACAAGCGCCCCTCGGGTGTTCACGAAAGTGATGGCGGTGGTCGCAGCTCATCTGCGCCGGGCAGGGGTTCCAGTCTTCCCCTACCTCGACGACTGGCTGCTGAAGGCGGGCTCATCCCAGGCAGTCGCCTCCCACCTCCAGACTACGGCCGAGCTCCTGCACTCGCTGGGGTTCTCCATCAACGTGCCGAAGTCGCATCTGATTCCTTCTCCACAGCTCCTTTTCATCGGAGCAGTTCTGGACACGACGCAGTTTCGGGTCTATCCTCCCGAACGGCGAGTCCGGGATATTCAGGCTATGATTCCGATCTTTCGGCCTCTATCCTGGGTTTCGGTACGGATGACCCTGAGGCTGCTGGGCCTCATGGCCTCCTGCATCCTGCTGGTCGATCATGCCAGATGGCATATGCGGGCTCTGCAGTGGGACCTGAAGTTCCAGTGGGCGCAGCATCAGGGCAACCTGTCCGATCACGTCCAGATCTCGGAGGGGACTGCAAAACAGTTGCAGTGGTGGATCTCGAACCGACAATGGGTCGTGGGCAGATCCCTCTCCCTTCCCCAGCTAGAGCACACAGTTGTGACGGACGGGTCCCTTCTGGGATGGGGCGGTCACATGGGAGAGGCGGAGATCAGAGGCCTCTGGTCTCCGGCGGAGTCCCGGCTCCATATCAACCTTCTGGAGCTCCGGGCGATCCGACTTGCACCCAAAGCATTCCTTCCCTCTGTCAAAGGGAAAGTAGTGCAGGTGTTCACAGACAACACCACCGCCATGTGGTACTGCAACAAACAGGGCGGGGTGGGGTCGTGGACCCTATGTCAGGAGGCTCTGCGCCTCTGGACATGGCTGGAACATCAGGGCATATTCCTGATGGTTCAACACCTGGCAGGTTCCCTGAACGCCAGGGCGGACGAGCTCAGCCGCAGGTGCATGATGGATCACGAATGGCGTCTTCACTCGGAAGTGGCGCAAGGACTCTTTCTACAGTGGGGAGAGCCTTGGTTAGATCTATTCGCCACCGAAGAGAACGCGCAATGTCATCAGTTCTGCGCGTTGGAATTTCCAAGGCGGCACTCGCTCGGCGACGCTTTTCGTCGCGAGTGGAGTTGCGGTCTGTTGTACGCCTTTCCGCCTATACCACTTCTACCCAGAGTGTTGAAGAAGATTCGGCGCGACCGGGCCCAAGTCATTCTTGTGGCTCCGGACTGGGCTCGAAGAGTTTGGTATCCCGAGCTACTCAGTATGAGCGTCGATCCCCCGATCCGTCTGCCTCTTCGGGAGGATCTTCTGTCGCAGCAGCAGGGGACGGTCCTCCACCCGAATCTGTCCAGTCTCCACCTCCTTGCGTGGAGATTGAGCGGCGGCAGTTGATTCCTTTCGACTTGCCTCCTGAAGTTTGTGATGTGATTCTGGCAGCCAGGCGTCCCTCCACTAAGGTGGTATACGCCTGCAGGTGGAACAAATTTGTGGCATGGTGCACAGCAAAGGCTGTGAATCCCCTTTCTGCCCCTCTTTCTGAGGTTCTTCTGTTCCTTCTTTCTCTGGCCCGGCAGGGTTCTGCCCTGGGTACCATCAAGGGCTATCTCTGTGCAATCTCGGTCTTCCTCAGGCTTCCTGATCAGCCCTCCCTTTTCAAGTCCCCTGTTGTTAACAGATTCCTAAAAGGCATTACACACCTCTTCCCTCCTGTTCCGTTTGTGATGCCTCAGTGGGACTTGAATATGGTTCTTACCTTTCTTATGTGCGCTCCCATTGAGCCTCTGCATAACTGTCCTCTTCGTCTTCTAACTCTGAAGACAGCTTTTCTGGTGGATATCACCTCCGCTCGGCGGGTGAGTGAGCTCCAGGCTCTTTCTTGCAAGCCTCCCTTTCTGTCTGTCCATCCAGACAAGGTTGTTCTCAGGACGCGTCCGTCCTTCTTGCCAAAGGTGGTTACTGCTTTCCACATTGGGCAGACCATCACTTTGCCCACCTTCTTTCCGCCTCCGCATCCTTCTAGAGAGGAAGAGAGGCTCCACCGTCTGGACCCAAAACGTGCGATTTCCTTTTATCTAAATCGCACACAACAGTTCCGGGTGGACGACCAGCTCTTTGTTGGCTACGTGGGCGCCAAAAAAGGTCGGGCGGTATACAAGCGGACCATCTCCCGCTGGGTCGTCTTGTGAATCAAGGCCTGTTATTCTTTGGCTAAAAAGGAGCCCCCTGTTGGGTTGCGTGCCCATTCCACCAGGGCGACAGCCGCCACCACGGCTTTAGGACGTGGTGTCCCTTTGCAGGACATTTGTCAGGCAGCTACGTGGGCCTCGTTGCACACGTTTACCAAGCATTACTGCCTTGACAGCCAAGTCCGGAGAGACGGCTTCTTTGGCCGTTCTGTTCTCCGAGACTTCCTTGTCTGATCTTTGTTCGCAGACCCACCACCGGGGTTGGTATTGCTGGGGTATCTATTCTAAGGTAAGGAATCTGTCACTAACGTGTCTCTTTCAGATGCACAAGTTACTAACTTGTGTAACGATATATCTGTAAGAGACAGTAGTTAGTGACAGATTCCTTACCGCCCCACCACCCTCCCCGTTCTGCGAACTGATTTCTAGGGTTAAGGACATCCCTTTCAGGGCCCTAGTATTTTTTCAGACACCAATGTCAGCTTCTTGCATGGCTCTGCGTTCCTGGCACGGAAAGTCGTGTGCAGAACTGACGTCAGCGCGCAGGGGCGGCGTCTAAGTACTGCCCGTGATGGAGCAGAGTAAATGAAAAAATGTAACCCCTAACAAATTTTATAAATAATTAATAAATATGTTCGTTTAAATGTATTAATCAACAATGTATGTGAGGGAAGGGTAACACGCAAGTATGTGTGCTGAATAATCTATTTACAAATGTCTGTGTGTCTAATTATAACATAAAAATAATTGCGTACTAAATAAATAATAAATGCATGTTTCGTGCTCCATAGAATATAAAACGTGACGTTGCAAAAACAATAGTGATGGTAAGTAAGGAACAGCTTAAATGTTGCTTTCTGCTAGGTAATAACTAATTGGGGTACGTAGATGACCGGAGGGAAACGGAAAGGCTATGTTTCTCTATTTTAATTATGTTTTGTTTATTTCTAAATAGTGCTTCTAAGTCTAATCGAGTGGCGATATAAAATGGCTGCCGTTTATTAGAGTACGCATGCGCTGAGAATACACATGACAAGGGAGAAAAAGTTGGAGAAAGACTGACCACGTGATGGTGCTGAAAGGCTAGGATGCAAGAATGGTCAAGGCTGATGTGACCTATTTGAACTGATAATGTGCCGTGGTGATCAGCAGAGAATCGTGGGAAACAGTTTTAAGAGAAAGGACAATGCCTGCAGAGTTCTTGAATGTATCGAAAGAAGTTACAAATGTACTGATCAAAGCGGATGGAAACATGTCATGAACTGTGAGAAAGGAAATGAACATATGCATTCCAGAAGAACAAGCTGGATCCGGGAGAATTTGATTAAAACTGAATAAATGAACTGAGTGGACCAATGAAAGAAAAGCGCGTTATTAATGTTGCAACAATTTAGTTAGCAAAGTTAGAATTAGGGTATAAGTAGGCCTACTCTTAGTGGGAGGGGTGGTTGGTGCTTCCAGTGCTTGGAGTTCCAGATCGATCCATTTACTGAGCGGGAGATGCTGAAAGACTGGTAGATGAGACGGGTTGCGGTAGCTGATGCTGACGAGCTGAAGTTTCTGTTGCTGTTTTATTTTTCCAGTTGAGTATGAGAATCAGGTTATTTTTCAACTTTAAACTTAGGTTAGAAATCATTAGGCTAAATTAGAAAGATAGGCAGGTTAATTAGGATTTTTCCTCATGACAAAATTTCGTTTCTGCAATAAAATTGATTTTGCTTAATAGATATTTGATTTAATAATGTATGAATAATTGAATAATAAAGTCTAAATTCTTTTCCATGCCTTTAAAATTATATAAATTTTGAAATTCTTAAATCAAACGACTCAGTGATTATTTACTAAATGGTTGTGAAATTAGTAATTAGTTATTGTGATTTAGCTAGTCTTGATCACTATCAACTGATTTTCACTAGATGATCCATCGACAAACAATGAGCAGGAATATCTTAAGAAATAACTAAGAAAGCGATAGGTTAAGGTAATAAGGTATCCCGGCTCCTTCCAGCGGTACATCATGATGATTTTCATTTAGTTTTTCTTTCTCCTAGGAGTATAGATTCGTAAAGGTGTAGAGGAAATCCAGGTGTGTGTGTGTTTGTTAGGCGATGTCATGGGCCCCATCGTCATGTGGATGTGAGAAATATAAGTCGCGCCTGGATGACCGATAAGTGACCTAGGAGAAATAGTTTTCATTGTATCCGCTGCATCACCCGCGACGTCATTCCGGCGATCCCGACGCCGGACGCGGAGCCGCGCGACGCCGCCTACCGACGCGCAAGGGTACTGCTACGCAAACTTTTCCGGATCCAGCCTGACGCCTGGAGATATTTCTAAGGTAAGGAATCTGTCACTAACTACTGTCTCTTACAGATATATCGTTACACAAGTTAGTAACTTGTGCTTTAGGACTCACAGGGTATTACAGGAGATTTGTCAAGGGGTATGGCACCATTGTTGCCCCCTTGACAGAGCTGACTTCCAGGAAGCAGCCCAAGAAAGTGAATTGGACTGACGCCTGCCAGAAAGGTTTTTGATGCCCTGAAATCTGCCATATGCACAGAGCCTGTGCTTAAGGCACCCAACTTCTCAGAAGAGTTCATTGTGCAGACAGATGCTTCAGAGCATGGTGTGGGAGCTGTGCTCTCACAGCTGAATGAAGAGGGCCTACACCAACCTGTAGCCTTCATTAGTAGGAGGTTACTTCCACGGGAACAGAGGTGGAGTGCGATTGAGCGTGAGGCATTTGCTGTGGTCTGGGCGCTGAAGATGCTGAGGCCCTACTTGTTTGGGACTCACTTCCGGGTTCAGACAGACCACAGGCCCCTCAGATGGTTGATGCAAATGAGGGGTGAGAATCCAAAGCTGTTGAGGTGGTCCATTTCCCTACAGGGGATGGACTTTATGGTGGAATACAGCCCTGGTACTGAACACGCCAATGCTGATCTGTCCAGATTTTTCCGCCTTAGTGAAGAGAACTCCCAAGAGGGTGGGTAGTTCTCCCCACATTTCATCTGGGGGGGACACGTGTTTGACCTGGCTCCATTGGCGTGGGTCTCCCCTGCATTTGTTGCCTTTGCCTCCTGTGTTTTTGCTGTATGTTGGACGCCGTTTTGCTGGTCTAGATGCTTTGGGCACTTTGCCACTGCTGTTCAGTGCCAAAGTGCAAGGGCTCCCTTTGTAAATTACTGTTATGGATTGGTATTTCCATGATTGGCTATTTGATTTACTAGTCAGTCCCTAGTAGAGTGTACCGTGTGTGCCCAGGGCCTGTAAATCAAATGCCGCTAGTAGGCTGCAGCACTGATTGTGCCACCCACAGAAGCAGCCTGTAAAATGTAACTCTGGCCTGCCATTGCAGAGCCTGTGTTCAGTCTGGGACTGCCATGTCGACTTGGCAAGTGCACACATTTGAAAGTCCCTAAACCTTCCCTTTTCTACATATTAGTCACCCCTAAGGTAGGCCCAAGGTACCCCTGTGGGCAGGGTGCATTGCATGTGAAAGGTAGGACATGCCCTGATGTGTGTGGCATGGCCTGATAGTGAAATACTGCCAATTTCGTTTTTCACTATTGCAAGGCTACATGTTCCCATAGGACAGAATGGGGAGTTTGTTTATAACATCTTATAAACATAACTGGCCCTGGGAACAAGGTAGAAAAATAAAGTTTAGTATACCTGAACTCAGAATATTAAAATGCATCTTTTAGTGAGGGTGATTTTTACATTCTGTGTTTAAAAATACCACTTTTAGAAAGTAGGTATTTTCTTGCCTAACCATCCAGTGTGCCTCTGCTAGGTTTGTGTATTGCATGTCTGGCTTTTGGATGACAGGGGCTGGAAAGGGGCAGCTGCTCCAGAAGTCTGATGAGTCAGGGCTGGGCTGAATAGGCCTGGTCTGCATTTGGAGTGGTGGGAGTAGCACCTGCACCTGAATAGGGCTGTGTTTGCCTTCCACAATGACAGCTCCGCCCCCTGTGGTGTGTCTGGAGCCAGGGCTCACACTGACAATGGAGGTTGTTGTGCACTTGCAAAGTGCCCCACAGAACTGGTTTTGGCTGGGTACAGACACTCTCTGCCTTCAGAGAACAAAGGTTTTTTGGGTATAAGAAGATGGGCCCAGACCCCAGACTTTTAAATCACTTCTGGGAAATCAAGAGGAACCTTTGCCAAGGAGAAGAGCCGGATAAGCTGAGGAGGAATACTGCCCCTGTGCTGTTTGCTGTCTGGGGTTGGCCTGCAGTGGATGCTTGCTGCCAAGGAAAGGAGAAAAAGGACTTTGCTGTTTGCTTTGTCACCTGCTTGAAAGAAGATCTCCAAGGGCTTGAAACTGAGCTTGCCTCCTGTTCTGAAGTCTCAGGGACACAAAGACTTCACCACCAGCTCCCTTGAATTTCCTTGCTGGGAATTCTAATTTACAAAGAGGTGCCTGCTGCTGTTCTGGACCTCTAGAGACTGTTTTCCATTGGGAGCTGGAAAATCGCCGCAACTTCGAAGAATCCACGCATCGTCCTGGATCATCGCATCGAGGCGCCAAGTTTGTCGCATCGTTGGGGGACGCAGTAAGAAACCGACGCATTACCTCCCCACGCAGTAAAAAACCGACGCATCACCTCCTCTCCGGTAAGGTACTGACACATCACCTTCCCTGCGCAGCAGTAAGGAACTGACGCATCACCTCCCCCGGAGCAAGGAACCGACGCATCACCTTCCCTGAGTGTAAGGAACAGACGCATCACCTTCCCTGCAGCCCGTTTTGTTTGTTTGCGTGATGCATCCCAGGTACTTTGTGTGAAAAGTGTCGCATCTGCAATTTGCTTTGAACTGAACTATTTCTACCATCTGAAAGTCATATTTTTACTACTGTAGTGTGGATTTTTGTAGTTTGGTCTTGTTTTGGTTTAGATAAAGATTACTTATTTTTCTAAACTGGTGTGGTGTCTATTTGTAGTGTTTTCACTGTATTACTGTATGTGTTCACAAATGCTTTACACGCTGCCTCTGAGATAAGCCTGCTGCTCGTGCCAAGCTACCAAGGGAGTGAGCAGGGGTTATTTTAGGAGCGTATCCCTCTTACCCTGACTAGAAGCAAGGGTCCCTATTTGGACAAAGGTACCTACCTCTACCAACTAGAGCCCCCTATTTCTAACAATTTGCATTACTGCTTGGTCTGAGCATAGGAAATAATGCCATGTCAATGATTGAGAGACTAATTGTATATGAGTCTGGTCCTCCTGGGCCATACTGTGGCAGAAAATCTAATAAAATGTGTATGGAAAAAATAAATCTTCTTCGAGGGACCCACACCGTCGACTTGTGACACCTGGAGAGTGGTGCTCTCTTAAGTGCCCACATCGTCTGCTGGATCCCAACTGGTAGGGCAGCATGAGCATGGAACTAAGAATTGTGCCTGGAGACCTATTTGCTTGTGCTGAGGCCCCGAAGTCTTGCCCGCATCTAAGGCGTGTGGCCCCTGCATCATGGGGACCTCGATGCGCATAAGCGTCTTGTTGGTGGTGAGCGTATTCACCAGTTGTGGGATCCAGCGTGGCCCGCTTCGTCGAATGTGCCGAATCTCTCTCGTGCGACACGCTGACTGTATGCTCATTTGGTGCGGTGTCAAATTCACAGGTTGCTACCCTCAGAGGTGGGGGCGTAACTGTAGTAGTGCCTCATTCTACCTTTTGTGGCATTGCTAAACTTGCACCTGTGTGTGTGACCGGGATTGCCTGGTGCGACCCATATCAACTCGTACTGGATGTTGTGCCTCATTTCCAGGGAGTATTAGCTTCCAACGGGTATTCACATGGAATTCATTTCTAGGGACAATCGCCTATTGACACAGAAAGTTTTTGTGTGGAGACTTATCAAAGAAAAAGGTTCACAATATAGAACAGTATTAATCTGTTAAAAAAGTTTTGGGAGTTTTTTAAACAATTCTTTAGTCTTATCCAAGTTTTCAAAACACTCAGTTCAGCCGAACTGAGTTGTTTCTTTTTTTGTTTTTGCACAAAACATCAGTTTTTACATATATGATCTCACAGCCTTTATCAACCTAGAAGTGTGCCATTTTTACTTCGTATTTGAACACTCTCAACAGCTGATGTCAATTGCATGAACATGAACGAGTTACTTCCATTTCAGTCCTTCCTGTAAATTGGTTTGAATGTCAACATGTTTTTTGTTATGAACTCGCTTGTTGAAAAAATAAATAAAATAAATTGTCTGCGCAGTGTCCAGTTCTTGCAGTGTGAAATACACACGTAAAAATCATCAACTGTAATTTCATATCGTGAGCGATGCACAAGTTATTATTGGAGTAGCTCTTACAACAATTCTATCCATTAACGTGGCTGCATCCGAGAGCTGACAGCTTTTTGTATTGTTCTTTACTATTTCACAATTCAGTAAGGTGAATACCAACACTCGTTCCTATATATATATATATATATATATATATATATACACACATACACAACGGCGCAAATTGTTTCAACAATAAGGTCCCTATTTTGATGTCAATCGGAAAACCTCCGACCTGCGGTCAGAGGCTTTCTGACCAACATCTTCGGTTTCACAGAGTGAAACAGGCTGGTCATTATGGCTGGATTCCGACAGGCTAAAGGAGCCCGTCGGCCACTCGGAGGCCCTAACGTAATCCCTTACGGACGGCGTATCCTCCGTCGGGATTACGGTGCCAGTTTCCGACAGGCTTTCCATGTCGGCTTTCCAACATGGAAAGCGACTTTGGGGGCCCCTCGCAGGGCCCCCTTCTTCCTTTTGCCTCCATTTGGGGGCTGAGGGTGCCCCCCTGTTAATCCCTGCACCGTGTGGCAGGCACGGTGAGGTGGCTGCCATGCGGTGCAGGGATTAACAGAAAATCCCATTTCTTTGTGGGAGCTTGTGCTGCAGCTGGTTTACGGCCGCAGCACAAGCTCCATTATAATAGCGGTGTCGGGACCGCCGACCGGAGGTTGGTTGGTCCTGAGACCGCGGCGATCACGTCCGCCCAACATCATAATCAGGCCCTTAGTGTTTCTACGTAAAAAGTGATAAGCAACCCCAGGTGAAGTGACCATAACCCACGTTTCAAAAAGTGACAGTGAAGTGACTTAAAGAAATACATCAATTCCTAGGGTTCTTGGTATCTCAAAGGACGTCTGGTGCTTATTGAGACAAATAAGAAGGAGCGACCAGAGCGTTTTTTAGTGCTTTCGACCAAACACTGTCCTTCCTTTTGTGTCGACTGTGTTTCAACCCTATTAAGAATCTGAGGGTCTCATCAGGACTGTAATGACCTGGGGGCTGGAAAGGGCGCCATAATAGATTGAGTCGAACTTGTGAGCAGACAGTGTGTTGTCAATTATACGTAAAGGAAAATTAGCGTACCCAAGGATGGTAGGCACGCAAGGGTTTCTTGGTGTGTTCTACGTAAAGATTCTTCCTCCAATGACAAGTGTCAGGAGAGATCCCTTCTTTTGTATAAAAAGGGTGTTCTTTTGTGGCCTAGATGTCTAATAGATAATAGATGGCTATAGTGGGCTGGATCGGGGCAATCACAACACTAAACAATGGGCCATGTGTAAGGGTGAGAAGGAAAATAATTCTCACCTTATTGAAAGGGGCAATGATGCCTCTGGCCTTCCGGCTTTTGTGAAAATGGTCTTTCAGTTCGTGGGGCTTGGAAGCCTGAAGAGGATAAAGGAGGGATGTCAGCAAAACAACCGTGTTTAGTGAAAAACGCTGCAAGGAGCACCATAAGGTGAGAAAAGGAAAAGGACTCACCGTTGTGGAGGGGGTGTAAAACCTTCTTTCAGCTACACTTCATGGTAGTGATTTAATCAAGCGTCCTGCCTGGAGCCTGAAAGGAACAAAGAGGTGCTATGGTCACAGCCCGGCCACGTAATGCATTTACTGAGGCACAAGCTCTGAATTAGGGCAAGATGAAGGTGATCTATCTAACCGTATCGAGACGGTCTTCGAGTATTTCCTGAATTCTGCTCATGCGCAGCCAAGTGTCTGGTATCTGCATGTGAAGAGCCAAGACTGCAAAGAAAGACCTAGTGGCATAGTGGTATGTGACAATACTTAAACCTTGTTGCTGTTGGAGGGGACATGTTGCTTGCACACTGGAAACATTTTAGGAAAAAAGTCTGTCAAAACAAACAGAATTAGAGGGAGCGAGCGTCGGATCCCCGTTGGAGGCTGCAGAAAGAAATGAACAGATGTCAGTGTGCAGAGGTGGTGGCAATGAGCCGCTGTCGGGCTGGACAGACCCGACACGGTGCTGCATGACCATCTACTGGTGCACTAGGAGATTGCTGAGAAAATTCTCCTGATCCAGTCTGGCCTTGAGGTATTCACAATGTGAGGAATCTTGGTTAGATACAGTATCCAGCAAATCAGCGTTACCCAAGATAAGTAACTTCATCACAACATAACTTTTTTTCCCAACCCCATTCTGTGCAACAGAAATACTCCATCACATCTTAGATATGAAAAATGTTCTGCGGCAGTACTTAGTCTGAGCTGTTGATTACAGGTAGGGTTCACTAGCATCCAGCATATATTTTTGAGAACAGAATTTGATGGAGATCAAGAGAGCGAGAAACAGGAAAAGGGGGAAGAGAATGACAGAAAAATAGTGGCAAACGGAGAAAGCAAGATGAAAAACAGTAGGGTAAGGAAGCAGGGAGCGTGTGGGGGACAATTAAAGAGGCATCCGGTAAAATCAAGACAACCCAACCTTAGTATTCAACACCCCAACCTTCGATAGCGCCAGATGCAGACTTCTGAGCAAAACTTTGGGCCCTGGCGCTTCATTTTTCTTTTCTTTTTTACAGATTAAGCACTGTTCTCCGATATTATCTATACAAAACCAACAATTAATAGAAAATGTTTTAATCAGTTATTGTCCTGTCCATAGTGGAACACTAATATCCTAGTCCGAAGACCCCTGGATTGTGTCATGTTATAGGAACCTGTTACCAATAGACAAACTGTGAGAGGCTGGCTTAGTATATGGTGCTCACTTAAGTAAGTGTAGCACCCTGCACTAATCCAGACAACCATTATGCTGATTTTAGTGGTCTTAGACAACCTTAGAAAGCTCTCCAAGTGGTGGCAGTGGCGAGCAGCCTTCAGGCTTAGTCCAGAAGGAGTGTAAAGCAGCTTGTTTTACCAGTACTTAATCTTATTGGTATAGGTTAAGTGAAAAAGAACCACACAGTGTATATATAAAAATAGGTATTTTATTACAAGACACTTACTAACACATCACAGTATCTCCTATCCGGAGTTATAACCCAACGCACATAATACTTTGCAAATAAAACAGGTAAGTAGCCCAAATATACAAGGGTCTCCAGTGGGAGACCAAACCATATACTAAAATAGTGGAATGCAAACCACGACTCAAGAGTGGAACCAGAAGACGTAGAATAGCCGGGTACCCAAGGAACCACCTAAGTAAGTCTCTAGGAACCCCACGGAGGTCGTGTGCAGAGTGGGAACACGACCGCGTACTCAGTGTTAGTCAATGGGTAAGTTGTTGTTGCAGTTTTAAAAAGAAAAAGGACCCTTCCCAGCGGACCCTGAAGATACCCTGTGGAAGATGGAAAGTTGGAGAGTCGCCCCACCCGTGGATATCCCAGGAACCAGGATATCTACACAAGGGAAGCCGGGTGCACAGGTGTCAAGTGACGTCGGGAACGCGCCGTAGACCACAATGGAGAACTTCAGGAAAGGTGCTGCTGGAGAAGAAGACGAAGGAGTCCGGTGGAACCCAAAGTTAGATTCAAGGTGAGAAGAACCTGCAAACAGAGGGGACAGAGTCTATGCCACTCAGAAGTGACCAGGTGGCACAGAAGACGAATGCCCACCGATGTCGGTAGATGCAGGGGAGTTGACGGTGCCTTTGAAGTTGCAGCTGTGCGGACCAGGCGATGCTGTGGAAGACCAGGAGCCGTTTACGAGTTGTCCCACGTCGGGTGTCGAGAACCAGGAGGTAAGTGACCGGCAGGGGCACCAACAAGCCTTGGCAGCAGCAAACAACGTAGTTGATGAAAAAGGTGCGGTGTCGGGACCAGCAAGGTCCAAGTGACTCACCACAAGCAGTAAGTTGGAGCAGCCCTGAGCAAGCAGGGAAGCCCACTGAAGCCAAAGAAGACCCTCCAGAGGACCTACGGGCCTAAGGCACAGGAGTCGCAAGAGGAGCTCGAGCAGCTCACCAATGAAGAAGGCCCACGGTGCACAGGAAGTGGTGAGGACAAAGATCTTGGCTGTAGGAGATGTTTTAGGGTGGAGCTTCTTGGAGCCCGGAGATCTCTGGAGGAGAGAGCCAACAAGCCTTGGCAACGGCAAGTCAACATGGTGCACAGGGGTCCTGTTCCAGTGGTTCCGACGAGGGATACTTGCCTCAAACTCTATATGAAGACAGTGCAGGCCTCGAAGGAGTTGCAGAACCACAACTTGTGTTGCTCAGCCTTTCGGAGTCCGTGAGAGCCCAGGATCAGCAGACCGGTCAGCTGTGTTGCGGTACCTGCAGATGCAGGGGAGTGACTCCTTCACTCCAAGGGAGATTCCTTCAGGTGTCTTGGATGTCCACAGGCCTGGTGAAGAACCTGTATGGAACACAGACACAGGCGTTGCAGAAGACCAGCAGGATGACGAGACCAGGAGCAGCAGAAATCTTCCCCAGTGCAGTCTTGGTTCCCAAAGCGAAGTCCAGAGTGTCAAGACGGTCGAAGTTGAAGTGGTATGTGATCTGAATCTTGTCTCACGACGAATCTAGGGACCCAACCACAGGTAAGCCCTTAAGTACCCTTAGGAAAGGGTTGGGACGATTCAGGGGTCCCTCCAAGAGGAAGGGCTGGACAGTGGGGAGGATATTCCCATGTCCTTTGTCCAGTTTCATGCCAGAGTGGGAGAGAATGGCTCCCTGAACTGGTTTGAACTGGAGTATGCAAGGAGGGAACCAAATGTTTCCTAAAAGCAGTCTCTGTGTCGCTGGACGCCCCCACCCTGCCCCAATACACTAAACCCTGTCTGTGAGGTGGTCACACCTCCCTGTGACAGGATACCTATTGTTCTGCCTTCCCCTGCTCAAGCTTGGCTCAGCAGCAGGAGGGCAGAATCGTGTCTCTGGCCGGCAGCAGCACTAGCTTGCTGTCTGGTTCTGGAAGACTGGTACCGGGAGTACTGAGAACCTCCCGGAGGAGCTTTACAGTGCATGGAATCATACTTCCCACTCCGATTACGGGGTGGGGGTATGATTCTAGCATGTTTGATACCAAACATGACAGGGTTCGTTACAGCCAGTTTAAAGATGGTCATCGCTTAATGACGCATGGCCACTCTGTATGCCGTAATGGCTGATGCACTTACAGCCCGGGAGAATGGACTCCGAATTTTCATTGGGTGCCCTGCTCATGCAGGGTCACCCTGACACTTAGAACCGAGCATCCTGCCTTCAGGATTGGAAGGCCTGCCTTAGAGGTGACTTATAGGTTTTAAGTGTAGTGACCTCAGATATCGGGAAACCTATATCTTTTGTAAGTGGTGCTAGCACCAGCTTACTCAGGCTGCAATGGTAGATCTGGATTCACAATTTGAGTGGTCTCTCATGGGTGGCATAATACATGCTTAAGCCCATGAGGGACCCCTGGTTTACCTATGCCCTAGGTACCTTAGTACCATATACTAGGGACTTATCTGGGTACACCAGTAGCCAATTTGGAGTGTACCGGAGTACTCACCATGTCAAATTTAGGTAGAAAACACAGAGACTGGGGTCCTGGTTAGCATGATCCTAGTCAGACTAGTCAGGAAAACAATTACACCAGCATAAAGTGGGGGTGACCATGAAAGCCGATCCTACTTCCCTACACAAACAAATTCCTATTGTGCAGTGGTCATGGTTATGTTAATGTTCGTGGTAGCACTTATGTTCTAATAGTGGTGATATAGGGTTGATGTAATGGTGATGGTAATGTTGGTGGTGGTACAGGTTGAGGGCCCCATAATTGTGCAAAGTGGGGAGAAGAGGTTTGTAATGCTGACCTGTAGTATTTATAATAATCTCTCACACCCAGACTTTTTTAAACCTCTCCCAATGTTTGCAAAATTGGGAAAGATTTTTATGAAAAATGTAGTATGAATTATTGCATGTTTTTTCACACCATAAATCCCTATGCTCAACTATTCTTAAATCTCTCCAGATGTTCACTATCATCTGGAGTGGAACCTGGAAGAGAGTGGGTCGCCTTAAGACCTTAACAAGTGACCAGTCATCCAGCCAAGGCAGCGGTGGCCATTACACCCACTCCCTTGGCAGAGCACCACTTGCCATAATTGGAGATGGTTCACTGACAAAATATCGCCACCTAAAATATCCCCATACCAAAATATTGAGCCCAAAATATCGATGTCAAAAATATCGTTATCCTATACTTATAATGGTAAGTACAAAAATCTTGAAAATAAAATATTGGTGTCATAATAACGTTGTATTAAATATCGTTTTTAAAATATATATAAAATTAAATAGTAAATATTAACATTAATTAAAAAAATAAAATAGATGTAATTGTCAGGGCTGGACAAATCCGGTCAAAATCTGCTCTAGCTCATCTCGTTACTAGGCTAAGGCATAAAAGATTGCCTAATTACCCATTCGTAAAGCGCCATAGTTCCAATTCACAGAGGCTTTTGTTGGTGCTGTTCAAACTGATCCATGTCTGTCCGCGTCAGGATTCCAAGATGGCGGCTGCTGATAGTGGTCTGGACAGTCATCGGTCTAGTGTTTGCCAGTGAGAGGAGTGTTGCTGCAACCGCGCTCGCGCACTATGCGCTAAGCGCACTTCAACCGTCTTTTCTGAGGAGAAGCAGCGTTTTCTTATCACGCATGCTTGTGACAGAAAATTTGTCAGGGGAGTAGCGTTTTTCTCCGTTTTCACTCCGCCTGTCATATCTGCTAGTTTTTGCTTCACTAAGTATCCTGTTTTAGTGAAAGCCTAGAGCCTAGCCTGAAAAAGGTATTTTGGAGCACAGCTGATTCTGAAGTTTCTGTGAGTGGTTCAGCTTATGTACTCCTTCTGTTCTTCATTGAAGTTGAAGACAGAGAGAGTGAGAAGATTTTCAAGTAAGTCACAACTGTATTAATTGAACCGAGACCTTTTTCTAGTATTTTTTACTCCTTCCTTCATTCAGTTTTTGTGAGAGGATTTCCTGGAGGCTATAGTTATATGTTATTCTGGAAATAATAGACATTTGAACTATTTTGATCTTGTACAACGTTTTATTCTGGAGACAAGTACTGAACAACACCTCTAGTAACAGTCTTCCTTTCAGGAAAGAACAGAAATTACAATTGAATAATTCTCTGTAGATATAAATATATATATATATTTGTACTTACCACCAAGAGTCTCCTCAGTCAGCAAGCTGTAAAAGAAAAAGAAAGAACATAGAATCGGTACTACAAAGAACTTTTATATCTCATTCAATCTTAAAGCAGAGCAGCTAGTCCACTGTGTATAACAGGTAATTAGGAAGTAGCAAGAGAGGGTAATAGAGAGATTAAGAGGGAGTCTGTTAAAGAAGTAGTAAAATTGTGTTTACAGGTGCCCTAGAAGACATTCGCTGGGTATCCGGTGAGGAAGAGGTACAGCAGTGGCAGTCTCTCTTGTCATCCCAATCCCCTTTCCCCCTCTTTACTGTGAGTGGATTAATATAATTAACTTGCAGTGGAGTTTGGGATTTGGGGAAAAGTTCTTCTGCTCCTGTGGAAGCTGAGTTTCAGGTGCGTGGTACTGACAGATTGAAGTGCCATTTACCAAAAACTTCCACCTGGGGGAATGGCTGAATGGATAGACGTTAAGGCCTTAGCGAAAGTCTTGGAGGGGTTACAAAAACAGTTAAGCGAAGCTATGGAAGAAAACAAGATCCTTGGAGATGAGGTTAGGAAGTCTAGTCAGGAAGCCAATTATCTTCGAGAGATTCGATGAGTTTGTAGTAGGGTCCAGCCCCATGTCCAAGGAACAAAAACCCCAACAATTTTCTCCGTCCCCTTCTGCAGCTAAATTGACTACACAAGTGATTCATGCTATTTCCCCAACTATTCCATTAGCGGCCCAGGAGAGATTTAATGGTGACCCCCATAAGGCACATATTTTTCTCACTCAGTGCTCGTTGCACTTTCTATGTAGGCCTGTGATCTTTAAAGAGGATCAATCCAAGGTGGCCTTCATATTGTCTTACCTGAGTGGAGATGCAGCAGCTTGGTCGATGCCACTGGTAAACAGCAATGATCATATCTTATATGATGTTGCGGAATTTAAAGTTGAGTTCCTACGCATTATTGATCGAAGAACCATTTCACAAACTACTGATGTTGAGCTCGTAGATCTTAAGCAAGGGAATCGTGATTTGATTGCATATCTAGCGCAATTTAACAAATTGATTGTCGAAACCAATTGGCCTAAAGCCAAGAGGGCTGCAATTTTCTATAGAGGTCTCAACGATGATTTAAAAGATGGTCTGGCCCAATTTCCAAAAAGACCCACAGATGTTTCTGAATTAATCGATTTGGTATTACAAATTGATCAACGACAAAACGAGAGAAAAAGTGAGCGCCGAAAAGACGTTCAACATTTTCCCCCTCGATTCGACAGGATAAAGCCTGACACTGAAAGCCAGTGAAACCACGTCGGGAGAAGAGCCCATGCAAATCGGCACAGTTCGAGGTCCGTTGACCAAGGAAGAAAGAGAAAAAAGAAGAATTGGAAAGCTGTGTATGTACTGTGGAAATCCCGGTCATTTTGTCAAAGAGTGTCCTAAGAAACCAAAAAACAATTCGTTGGAAAAAGACAGGCCCCATCAGTAAGAGGAGTTGCTCTGCTGGGTGCTTCCGATAAGACAACTCCAGATCCACAACTAGTCGCTAACACATTACAATCTTCAGCCCCTCATCTAATCATTTCCAGTTTGATCAAATTTGGAGTTTCTGAAGTGGATGAGGTCTCTGTCATGATTGATTCAGGAGCAGCTGGCAATTTCTGCGATATTAAATTTGCCAAGTCGCTAGGAATTCGCTTTCTTAGGGAAGAAAAGCCAGAACCAGTTCGGGCAGTTGATGGAACCAACCTTTCTTCAGGATCCATTACCTACGACACCGAGGAAATTTCATTATTGGGACCAGGCCAACATCTAAGCTTGTTGAGGTTCAGTCTCATCGATGCCCCTCAATTTCAGCTTATTCTAGGATTGCCTTGGCTCACTGAGCATAATCCAAAGATGATTGGGCCAGAAGAACTGTGGAGCTGAATTCTGAATACTGTAAGGAACAGTGTTACAATTTGTGTATGACAGAACACCAGCCATCGCCACCGTCACTTTTAGCCAAGCAGTCTCGTATGATTTGTGCTCTAGAAGTTCAAGAGATTCCACGAGAATATCAAGACCTGGCATCCGTTTTTGATGAACAAGAGGCTAAGAGATTACCCCCGCATCGGGAATATGATTGCAAGATCGAACTGGAACCAGGAGCATCGTTGCCATGCAGCAGAATTTATGCTCTCACGGAAGCAGAGAATCTCCATTTGAAGGAATATTTGGACCAATATTTGGCCAATGGGTTCATTCGACCTTCCCAGTCTCCTGTCTCATCTCCGCTGTTTTTCATCGCTAAGAAGGATGGAAAACTTATAACTTGTATAGATTATCGAGCCTTGAACCCAGTCACCAAGAAGAAGCGATACCTTCTGCCTCTAATCTCAGAACTTTTGGACCAGGTTAAAGAGGCCCGAATATACACCAAATTGGATTTAAGAGGAGGGGACCACTTAGTGAAGATGGCGGAGGGCGACGAATGGAAGACTGCGTTCCAAACTCGATTTGGTTTGTTTGAGTATCAGGTCATGCCTTTCGGCCTGTGCAACGCGCCAGCAGCCTTCCAACATTTTGTCAATGACAGTCTCAGAGAGTTCTTGGTTCACTTCGCTGTGGTATACATCGATGATATCCTCATCTTCTCAGCAAACATGGAGGAACATGTTCAGCATGTGCGTGCGATTTTGAAAAAATTGCTTGATAATCAGCTCTATGTTAAGCTGGAAAAGTGTGTCTTTCACACCAATCGAGTGGAATTTTTGGGTTTTATTCTGTCTCCTGAAAGAGTATCCATGGACGACACGAAGGTGAGAGCGATCAAGTATTGGCCTCCTCCACGAAATGTAAAAGAAATACAAAGTTTTATTGGATTCGCCAATTTCTGCCAGGCGCTTCATCCTCAATTTTTCTGAAAGGGTCAGTCCTCTCACTCGTTTACTGAAGAAGAAAGAGAAGTTTTTTTGGAGTACAGAAATCGAGGGGGCTTTCAAGTTACTGAAAGAAATTTTTACTACAGCCCTGGTTCTGTTACATCCGAATCTTGAAGACCCTTCTATGTTGAAGCAGATGCTTCCAATTTGGCAATCGGTGGAATCCTGTCGCAAAGACATAAGAAAACAGGTCAACTCCATCCAGTGGCCTATCGATCCCGAAAATTGACAGCCGCAGAAATAAACTATTCAATTGCGGACAAGAAGTTGTTGGCAGTAAAAGATGCCTTTCAAGAATGGAGGCATTATTTATTGGGAGCAAAGCATGAGGTTACAGTCTTTACTGACCATAGAAATTTGCAGTTTCGGAAATCGGCTCGAACGCTTACCCCTAGGCAATTGAGATGGTCGCTCTTCTTTGCAGATTTTAACTTTGTCTTAACTTACAAGCCTGGATCAGTGAACGGAAAGGCAGACGCCTTGTCTAGTTTAAATACAGGAGAAAGTGAAAAGATCTCTGAAAAAGGATTGATTATCCCAGAAGAAAAGATAGTAGGAACCATACTGTACTTGGATATGGAAGTCAAGCTCAAGAAGTCCCTTTCTGAAGAAGAAATCTGTGATTGGGTCAGAGGTGGGTCTGGAAGAGACATAAAGGATGGAAAACCCTATCATCAAGGAAACCTTTAAGTTCCCAACGAAGATCTTCATAAAGAGGTTATTCAGCATTGTCATCATAATCTGTTAGCGGGACACAAGCGAGCAAGACCACTGACTCATTGTCAGTGAAATTGCTCTCCCTCCCTCGCAGCTCCACCATCAAGTGAGGCCTTCCCCCGAGCCCCTGCACTCTCGAGTGTTGGTGTTCGAGGCCCTCCTCCACCCGCAGGTTACCTGCGCCTCATCCCTGGTGGTCCAGTGGACCTCTGTCTCCTTTCTCTCGCTCCGCTCTTTCTCTCCGTTTTCACTCGTTTTTCACTGATTTTAATCTCCCCCTTTTACTCTCCTTCTGTGTCTTTCCTCTGTTTTCACTCGTTTTTCACTGATTTCAATCTCCCCCTTTCACTCCCCCTCTGTGTCTTTCCTCCATTTTCGTTCGTTTTTTCACTGATTTAATCTCCCCCTTTCACTCTCCTTCTGTGTCTTTCCTCCACTTTTCTTGCACTTTTCACTGCCTTATTTCCACTCTTTCCTCTCTTTTTGCCTTTTTCTGCCTGCCGCTGCTGCCCCCGCGGCCCCTCCCCCCAGCACGACCAACGCGACCGGGCCAATCCAGCTCCCCTCCCCGCTCCCAGCTGTCCAGCCCTCCCGACCCCTACTTAACGGCGGCCGCGCGCAGCGGGCGCGCCAAAGGCAAGCCCGTCTGCGCCCGTCCGCGACCAGCGCCAGGAACCCTGGACCTCCGAATCGCCAACGCTACGACCCAGCGGCACTCCACGTTCTCAACCCAGGACGCGACAACAACTGCAAGCTAGCATCACCAGCCGACACCCACGGACCCTTCAGCTGTCACCGCTGCCGGCACACCTGCAGCACCACCAAGACCACAGACCCGGCGCAACCCGCCCGCAAGACCACAACCGAACCGAAGACCCTGCAATGCATCCTCCTCAACGTCCGATCCCTCCACAAACACGCCACCGAAATCTGGGACCTCCTCGACAGCACCACCCCGGACGTAGCATTCTTCACCCAAACATGGACCAACACCACCTCGGGACCGGACATCGCCATCGCCATTCCCCAAGGATACAAGATCTCCAGGAAGGACCGCCCCACCCGCCCGGGATGAGGAATCGCCATCGTCCTCAAATCCACCCTCCGCCTGAGCACACTCCCCGACGAGCCCACAGACCTGATGGAACACCTTCACTTCAAGATACTGGCCAGCCCTACCACCACCCTCCGAGGAACCCTCATCTACCGACCCCCTGGACCCCGCGGACTTTTCGCCAACTCCATCACGGACATCATCTCCCCGCATGCCATCGCATCCACCAACTACACCCTGCTGGGAGACCTCAACTTCCACCTCGACAACCAACTGGACCCCAGCACCACATCCCTCCTGGACAACCTCCACAACATTGGACTCCGCCAGATCGTGACCGAACCCACGCACTGAGCAGGACACACCCTCGACCCCCTCTTCACAACAGGAAACTCCATCACCTTCAGCCACACCACCGAACTCCCATGGACTGACCATCTATGTGTCCACTTCACCTTCAGAACACCCACCATCCACAGACACCAGCACCTGCTCCCACGAAGAAATTGGACCAGAATCACCGACGACCAGCTAACCTCATCACTCAGCAACTCCACCCCAACCATCGCGGAAAACGACGACCCCAACACCACAGCCCGAACCCTGCACAGATGGATCTCCGACAGCGCCAACACCATAGCCCCCCTCAAGAGAAACAACACCCACGCCAAGAAAGCCAGATGGTTTACCACCGAACTTCGAGAGTCCAGACGCACTTGCCGCCGCCTCGAAAAGGCCTGGAGGAACACCAAATCCACAGAAGCCCACAACAACTTCAGAGCCACCACCAACGCCCACCACCAACTCATCAGAAAAACGAGGAAAAAAGCGATTGAAGACAGAATCTCCACTCACGCACACATCATCAAGGAGTTCGCCCAACCCACCAGCGAGTCCACCGACATCCCTCCCTCACAAGACCTCTGCGACAAACTCAGCACCTTTTTCCACCACAAAATCAAGAGCATCTACGACAACTTTGACGAAGACAACCAACTCACTGAACCCTCACCAACCACCCCCGACACCCTGAAGCCAGCGATCGACAACTGGACAGCCCTCACCACCGAAGACGATGAAGTCAATCCACTCCGGGGCCCCCACGGACCCCTGCCCCCACCACATTTTCAACAGAGCCGCCGACACCATCGCACCCATGCTCTGCCACACCATCAACCGCTCCCTGGCAACCGCCTCGTTCCCCGACGACTGGAAACACGCCGAGGTCAACCCCCTCCTGAAGCAACCCTTGACGGACCCCACCGACCTCAAAAACTACAGACCCATCTCCCTGCTCCCGTTCCCAGTGAAAGTCATCGAGAAAGCCATCAACAGCCAACTCGCCACATTCATCGAAGAGCACAACATCCTCGACTCCTCCCAATCCGGCTTCAGAAAAAACCACAGTACGGAAACCGCCCTCCTCGCCGCAACAGACGACATCCGCACCCTACTGGACAAAGGAGAAACAGCAGCCCTCATCCTCCTCGACCTCTCAGCGGCGTTCGACACAGTCTCTCACCGCACCCTAATACGCAGACTCCACGACGCAGGGATCCAAGACAAGGCCCACGGCTGGATCCGCTCCTTCCTCTCCGGCAGAACGCAGCAGGTCAGACTCCCCCCTTTCCTCTCGGACCCTACACCAACCATCGGCGGAGTCCCCCAGGGGTCCTCCCTCAGCCCTACGCTCTTCAGCGTCTACATGGCTCCGCTCGCCCCCATCGTCAGAACCTACGGACTCAACATTGTGTCATACGCAGACGACACCCAACTCATCCTCTCCCTATCCAACGAACCCAATACCGCCAGACACAACTTTCAAGAAGGCATGGAAACTGTCGCCAAATGGATGAAAAACAGCTGCCTGCAACTAAACACCAACAATACAGAAGTACTCATCATGGGCCCAAACCCCGACGCCTGGAACGACACCTGGTGGCCCCCTCCCTCGGAAGCCTGCCCACCCCCACGGACCACGCACGCAACCTGGGAATCATCCTGGACTCTGAGCTCAAAATGGACCGCCAGATCAACTCCGTCTCGTCCTCCTGCTTCCACACCCTCCGCCTCCTACGTAAGACCTTCAAATGGATCCCCCTCGAACACAGAAAGACCGTCACTCACGCCCTGGTCACCAGCAGACTACGGCAATGCACTCTACGCCGGAATAAACAAAAACCTCACCCGCAAGCTACAGAACATCCAGAACGCCGCCGCAAGAGTGGTCCTCGACCTGCCACATCTCCCAGCACCTGCCCACACTCCACTGGCTCCCTATCGAAGCTAGAGTCACCTTCAAGATGCTCACCAAATACACAGATTGGCTAAATGAAGCGATCAAGGCCTCAGTACCTATCAAAAAAACGACAGGGAACAGGAAGACCCCTTCAGCCCCCTGGTTTTCCGACGCATTACGGAAAGAAAAACAAAAATGCCGTCGATTAGAACGGTGTTGGCGTGCAAATTATCATTCACCTGAGAAGAGAGTGTACAGAATTGCCCTAACACAGTATAAAAACTTACTGATATCAGAAAAGAGGGACCACTTTACCAAACAGATCGAGGAAGCAAAACATTCCTCTAAAGCAGTCTTTACAGTAGTAAACAAACTCACCACACCCAAGACTATAGGGTTCAAGGGCAATCAAAAGTCTTGTGATGACATTGCAGCTGCTTTTAAAACTAAAGTCCTGGACAATTTAAAAAAATTTGAGGACACATCAGCGCACCTCTCCACTACCCCTCTGACAAGCCCTGACTCGGATAAGAACACCCTGCTTAGTTTCTCACCTATTTCATCTGAAACAGCGGCTAAATACATTCACGAAGCAAAGTCAGGATCTCCCTCTGACCCATGCCCGCCAGTATTTCTGAAAGAAATCGCGGACCTGGTGAGTCCTGGGTTAACAGAAATTTTCAATTCAATGTTTGTTTCTGGCAACTTTCCGTCCATGTGGAAGGACACCTCCATCCTTCCGCTGTTAAAAAACCCACCCTAGACTCAACCAACCCAAATAACTACCGCCCTATAGCCCGATTGCCGTTGCCTGCTAAAATAATTGACAAACTTATGAATATCCAACTTACCCAAGTCATTCGCCAAAACAACTTGCTTGATCACTCCCAGTTTGGTTTCCGCCAAGAACACAGTACGGAAACGGCACTTATTAAAGCCACAGAGGAGATCAGAGCGGTGATGGATGGAGGAGGTACGGCTGCCCTAGTACTCCTCGATCTGTCAGCCACTTTCGATACCGTTGATCATTCCCTCTTGCAACAGCGGCTGGAGAGTCTGGGGCACCCGTGCGGAGTGCCACAGGGCTCCTCCCTGAGCCCGTCGCTATTTAACGTATATGTATCCGAACTGGCCCCTTTGATCCGGGACTTTGGGTTCAGTCTTACGTCTTACGCTGATGACACCCAGATTGTGCTGGCGACATATAAAAATCAGGTTCCCCCTACTCAGCAATTTCAGAATTGTATGTGTGCCATTAACCGATGGATGAGTACACACTGTCTTAAACTTAATTCTGATAAAACAGAGATCCTGATCTTTGGTAACATGCAACCAAACTGGGGCAATCTGTGGTGGCCGGCAGAGATGGGAGATCCACCAAAACCTGCGGTTAAGGCTAAGAACCTGGGAGTATGGCTTGACAACAAACTTTCACTTACCCAGCACACAAATGCAACCGTCTCCTCCTCCCACTTCCTTATCAAGAAAGTAAGGAAGATTCTCCCTTATATTCCTGTGGACACCAGAAAAACGGTAGTCACATCGTTGATTCAGTCTAAACTTGATTACTGTAATGGGCTGTACCTAAACATTCAGAAGCAGTGCCTAAAAAAGCTTCAGAGTGTTCAAAATACAGCTGCACGGTTACTGTCCAACACCCCCAGGTGCAAATCCGTATCCAAAGAGATTCGCAGCCTGCATTGGCTCCCTGTAGCACAACGGATAAACTTCAAGGCTCCGTGTCTCGCGTACAAAGCATTGAACCACACGGGTCCTGTCATTTTGCAAAATCTTCTCGCCTGTTACGAACTGACCAGACATCTTCGCTCTACAGGAGCCAAACTCCTGACAGTGCCCAGAAATCGAACATCGCATTGGGGCGGCCGCAGCTTTTGCTATGGCACCTCTAATCTCTGGAACACTCTTCCGAGTGAGCTCAGAAGTGCGAGCTCCCTCTCCTCCTTCAGGAAAGGACTGAAAACCTGGTTGTTCCAGAACTAGACGCCCAAGCAGGTCTACTAATGTCCTCAGCGCCAAGACACCTCCGGGTATACGTGCGCTTTATAAATTCCATTAACACCCACGCCCACAAGGCCCTCCACGACACCGGACCAGCATACCTGAACAGCCAACTCAAATTCCACGCACTCCAGAGGACCCTACGATCAGCCCAGCTCTCCTACGCCGTGGTCCCCCGCGCCAGAAAGACCAGATCGGGAGGCCGCTCCTTCTCCTTCCTCGCGGCCAGAGCCTGGAACGCCCTTCCGCTCCACCTCAGACAGACAACATCGCTCCCCATCTTCGCAAGAAACCTCAAAACCTGGCTCTTCGACAGACCCCCCCATGATGGACTGGAACCTGCTAACCCCCCCTTCACAGCGCCTTGAGACCCTTACGGGTGAGTAGTCGCGCTTAACAAACGTCTGATTGATTGATTGAGTTAAGAAGACTCTAGAGCTGATAAAACGAGAATTTTGGTGGCCGGATTTGGAAGCTCACGTGAGACAATATGTGGCATCTTGTGAGCAGTGCGTCAAAGGGAAAGTCATTAGGCAGGCTTCTCAAGGTTTGTTGATGCCCTTGCCCATTGCTCGTTATCCGTGGCATACAGTCTCCATGGATTTTATTGTTGATCTGCCCTCCAGTCAGGGGTTTTCAACCATATGGGTAGTAGTCTACCATTTTTCCAAAATGAGTAATTTTGTCCCCTTAAAATCCATTCCCAATTCTTCACAGCTGGCCACATTATCACTCAACATATTGTAAAGGCACGTGGAATTCCCAAAGTGGTCATATCTGACCGGGGCCCTCAGTTTGTCTCACACTTTTGGAGGATCTTCTTAAAAAGATTGGGAGTCGATTCTCGTTTGTCTACTGGATTCCACCCGTATTCAGATGGACAGACCGAGAGGGTAAATCAGGATCTGGAGCAATATTTGAACCTGTACCTGATGGAGAAGGGGAATGGCCAAGTTTATTCTGGGCTTCAGAATTTACTTACAACAATGCAGTACATTCTTCCACAGGATACTCCCCTTTCTTTTTGAACTCAGGTTGGCATCCCAACATGCTAGTAGGGAAACAAGAGAGCGAGGTACCAGCAGTTGAGGTAGTAGTAAGAGATCTGCAAAGAGCCTATCAGGTAGCCACCAGTAATCTAGTAAAAGCTAAAAGATCCTACAAGAAGCAGGCAGACAAGAAGAGGAGAGGGAATCCAGTTTATGAGCGAAGTGATAAAGTTTGGATCTCCTCTCGTAATATGCGTTTAAAGGGAAACAGGAAATTCCAACCTCGATTTGTGGGTCCTTTTCAGGTAGAAAGAATGGTAAACCCAGTTAGTGTAAAAATAAAACTCCCCTCTACGTTAAGAATACATCCGGTGTTCCATGTATCTTTGATTAAAAGAAACCCACCTGATTTGAGAAAAGAAATACCACCAGCCCCAGTTCAGGTCCAGTCTGAAGAAGAATTTGAAGTGAAGCGAATTATAGATTCTAGAGAGAAGAAAGGGAGCTATTTTACTTAGTTGATTGGAAAGGTTTTGGCCCAGAGGAAAGGTCATGGGAACCAAGATCAAATGTTCATGCCCCTAGGTTGATTCGAGAGTTTCACAAGACCCATCCCAATAAGCCCAAGGAGGGAGGAGAAGGGGCCTTGGTGGGGGGTACTGTCAGGGCTGGACAAATTCAGTCAAAATCTGCTCTAGCTCATCTCCTTACTAGGCTAAGGCATAAAAGATTGCCTAATTACCCATTCAGAAAGCGCCATTGTTCCATTTCACAGAGGCTTTTGTTGGTGCTGTACGCAACTGATCCATGTCTGTCCACGTCAGGATTCCAAGATGGCGGCTGCTGATAGTGGTCTGGACAGCCATCGGTCTAGTGTTTGCCAGTGAGAGAAGTGTTGCTGCAATCGCGCTCGCGCACTATGCGCTAAGCGCACTTCAACCGTCTTTTCTGAGGAGAAGCAGCGTTTTCGTATCACGCATGCTTGTGACAGAACATTCGTCAGGGGAGTAGCGTTTTTCTCCGTTTTCACTCCGCCTGTCATATCTGCTAGTTTTTGCTTCACTAAGTATCCTGTTTTAGTGAAAGCCTAGAGCCTAGCCTGAAAAAGGTACTTTGGGGCACAGCTGATTCTGAAGTTTCTGTGAGTGGTTCAGCTTATGTACTCCTTCTGTTCTTCATTGAAGTTGAAGAGAAAGAGTGAGAATATTTTCAAGTAAGTCACGACTGTATTAATTGAACCGAGACCTTTTTCTAGTATTCTTCACTCCTTCCTTCATTCTGTTTTTGTGAGAGGATTTCCTAGAGACTATAGTTATATGTTATTCTGGAAATAAGAGACATATGAACTATTTTAATCTTGTACAAAGTTTTATTCTGGAGACAAGTACTGAACAACACCTCTAGTAACAGTCTTCCTTTCAGGAAAGAACAACAGAAATTACAATTGAATAATTCTCTGTAGATATAAATATATATATATATATATTTGTACTTACCACCAAGAGTCTCCTCAGTCAGCAAGCTGTAAAAGAAAAAGAAAGAACATAGAATTGGTACTACAAAGAACTTTTATACCTCGTTCAATCTTAAAGCAGAGCAGCTAGTCCACTGTGTATAACAGGTAATTAGGAAGTAGCAAGAGAGGGTATTAGAGAGATTAAGAGGGAGTGTGTTAAAGAAGTAGTAAAATTGTGTTTTGTGTTTACAGGTGCCCTAGAAGACATTCGCTGGGTATCCAGTGAGGAAGAGGCACAGCAGTGGCGGTCTCTCTTGTCATCCCAAACCCCTTTCCCCCTCTTTACTGTGAGTGGATTAATATAATTAACTTGCAGTGGGGTTTGGGATTTGGGGAATAGTTCTTCTGCTCCGGTGGAAGCTGAGTTTCAGGTGCGTGGTACTGACAGTAATATATATTTTAACAAATATAACAAATAAACTTAATTTTAAAAAGTTAAACACATATATTATAATTAATATATATTTACATATTTCTACTTAAAAACAATTATTAAACAAATAATTTAAATTTATAGTATAATTTCAAAATGTTTAAATATAAAAATATAACAAATATATATATATATATATATATATATATATCCAACAAAAGTTTTACCCAGGTGAAGACGCCACACAAAGAAAGGTTTGTTCCTTCATTCGGTTGTGTGGCGTCTTCACCTGGCTAAAACTTTTGTTGGAGATGTAGCGGTGTGCCCGACCGCGAGGACGCCCTGCTGCTTAATGGCGGCCCTGCGGCGCTAGGCAACTGGCTCCGAGAGGATTGAAAGTCCGTTTTACAGGTCGAGGTATAGGCATTACCAGCAGTTTTCCCACTTGCACAACCCACATGGGTAAGAAACTGTCAATAAGTTGAAAGTACATGGAGGCACCCACTGTGGTATGATAGTGGGAACTACGAGGACCAGGAAGCAATATCGCACACGCCCACTGGGGCGGGACTGGGCTTAATATTTAATTAGTTCCCAAATGACTTCCGTGACTCTCACTACCTGCCAGTGATCAAGGACGAAGTTGCGTCTGAAACGCGTATGGCGATTTAAGTGATGGAAGAAGGGAGCTGCTTGTTTTTTGCAACCTGTGAATAAATGAAGGAACAAACCTTTCTTTGTGTGGCGTCTTCACCTGGGTAAAACTTTTGTTGGAGATGTAGCGGTGTGCCCGACCGCGAGGACGCCCTGCTGCTTAATGGCGGCCCTGCGGCGCTAGGCAACTGGCTCCGAGAGGATTGAAAGTCCGTTTTTACAGGTCGAGGTATAGGCATTACCAGCAGTTTTCCCACTTGCACAACCCACATGGGTAAGAAACTGTCAATAAGTTGAAAGTACATGGAGGCACCCACTGTGGTATGATAGTGGGAACTACGAGGACCAGGAAGCAATATCGCACACGCCCACTGGGGCGGGACTGGGCTTAATATTTAATTAGTTCCCAAATGACTTCCGTGACTCTCACTACCTCCCAGTGATCAAGGACGAAGTTGCGTCTGAAACGCGTATGGCGATTTAAGTGATGGAAGAAGGGAGCTGCTTGTTTTTGCAACCTGTGAATAAATGAAGGAACAAACCTTTCTTTGTGTGGCGTCTTCACCTGGGTAAAACTTTTGTTGGAGATGTAGCGGTGTGCCCGACCGCGAGGACGCCCTGCTGCTTAATGGCGGCCCTGCGGCGCTAGGCAACTGGCTCCGAGAGGATTGAAAGTCCGTTTTACAGGTCGAGGTATAGGCATTACCAGCAGTTTTCCCACTTGCACAACCCACATGGGTAAGAAACTGTCAATAAGTTGAAAGTACATGGAGGCACCCACTGTGGTATGATAGTGGGAACTACGAGGACCAGGAAGCAATATCGCACACGCCCACTGGGGCGGGACTGGGCTTAATATTTAATTAGTTCCCAAATGACTTCCGTGACTCTCACTACCTGCCAGTGATCAAGGACGAAGTTGCGTCTGAAACGCGTATGGCGATTTAAGTGATGGAAGAAGGGAGCTGCTTGTTTTTTGCAACCTGTGAATAAATGAAGGAACAAACCTTTCTTTGTGTGGCGTCTTCACCTGGGTAAAACTTTTGTTGGATATATATATATATATACATATACAATAAAATAAAATCTTTAAAACACAAACCATTCTAATTAAATTAAAAAGTAAACAACTTAAAATTCTTAAAATTTTGTAAAAATTATTTTACACAATAAAAACATTAATAATTAAAAATATTATAAATTATACCAATATAAAATAAATTAAAATGTAATACATATTCTATTCCCACTACAATTATTACAAAACTACGCAAACTATTATAATATAAAAAAACATACTACTCCCATTTCACGTAACGCAAAAAATAATAAAACTGGGTAAAATTTACAAATCTCCTTCCAGTAAATTCAACAGTAATGAAAGTGTTTGATTGCGGATAGTTAATATATACTATAACCATTCCAGCCAGTACAACAGTAGGGAAACTGTTGGAATGCAGGGAGTAAAATTAACTATTCCCACTCCAGTCAGTTCAACAATAAGGAAAGTGTTGGATAGCGGAGGGGTAAAATTTACTATTCCAACTCCAGTCAATACAATAGTAGGGAAAGTGTTGCATTGCGGAGGGCTAAAATGTACTATTCCCACTACTGTCAGTGCAACATTAAAGCAAACAAAATATCTTGTACAAAATAAAATTATTTAAAAAACAAAGTAAATAAATAAAAATATAAATATGTTGAATAAAAAATAAAAATATATTTAATATTAAAAATAAAAAAATATTACAAAATTAAAAAAATATTACAATGTTAAATACATATCACAAATACCAACAAATATTATTATTATTATTTTTTGTTAATTCTTTATTGAAAACATTTAAGATGTATAAATACATAAAAGTACAGTAAAACATTATGGGCTCAGAAAAGTCTTATTGTCAATATGGATATCACTGTACTACAAAGGAAAAAAGATTACACAAAATAAATAAAAGGAGAGTTAAAGAAGAGGTCATATAAGGTACAGGAACAGGTAATCGGAGAGAAAGATATAGTATATGGTATGTTTGGACATTCATAACCCCCATAACATACAGTCATAGAGGGAATTAGACAGAATGAAACATGAATATGAGTAAGAATAGGGGAGGCAGGGTTGTCTCTGTAAAGCATTGAATATGTAAAATGGGATGAACATTAAAGATGATGGGGAATCATAAAAAGGGATCATAAATAAATAATAAATAAATAGGTAAATAAATAAATAGTTATATATATATATATATATATAAGTGAATAAATGTATGAGGAGGAATGAATGTAGATTCCTTACCCAGATAAGAAAAGAGCGAAAAGAAGAGGGGAAATGGGAAGGAGAAAAGGAGGAAGGAAGAAAGAAGAAGTGGAATATAAAGGAGAAAGATGCATATTCAACACAAGAAAAGAAAGAAAGAAGGGTGGGGCAAGGGAAGAAGAAAAGAAGGAAGGAGAAAGGAGAGAAGCAAAAGAGGAGGAGGAGGAGGAGTAGAAGGAGAAAAGATGAATGAAGTATGGGAAAGAAAAAGGGGATATTCAGGAGTCTCGGAGAAAAGGAGCCCATAATTGTTGGAAAACTTCCTCTTGATCGTGGGGCCGATTTTTTACACGTTCATGGGATGTCGTCTGAATCATTGCCACCATCCAGTCTTCCTGCGACGGGGGATTAGGCGATTGCCACTGTCTTAAGATACAATTTTTGGCTGTAGAGAGCAAAGTATGTAAAAGGCGACGTTGTGGGCGTGTAATGTCAGGTGAATTCCTAAGATCATGCAATAAAATGATGGGAGGGGTAAGGGGGAGTCGGAGGGGAATTGTTTCCTTCAGAACGTCCCCTACATAAGCCCAAAAACACTGTATTGAAGGACATTCGCAAAGTATATGGGGGAGGTCACAATTGACTCCAGAGCACCTCCAACACTTAGAATGTGGTAATAATTCTGCTCTTTGTAGTTTCAAAGGTGTCCAGTACCAATCATGTAAAGTTTTAAAGAGGCAAAATTTCAAACGCGCCTCCCGAGTACCCTTGTCAAGGGCTTCCAATAAGAAGACATCTTCCTCAATGGTAATGAGTAAGCGCTGCTGCCATTTCTCACAAAGAGCTTTAAGAAGTGGTTGTGAGTATAAGTGATGAGTAAGAATACCATATAGACCTGACATCACTCCTTTATGTCGTGCCCAAATAAGGAGATATTCTAATATTGGTGAGGAATTTAATACCCAGGGTAGAGGACCCAGACACCGCCTCAGGCAGTGCTGTAGTTGCAAGTGTCGTGAAGACTGATGTAATGGGAGGTCAAACTCCTCACGAAGCATATCAAAGGATTTTAACTCTCCATTTAGTATAACCTGATCAAGGGGCATATTCTCAAGGAACTATCGCTGAGTTAACGGCACTTTTTCTCAGCCAAAGTCGCGATAAAATTATCGCCCCATTCACAAGCTGGTGCTAACAGCCGATACCACCAGTTTACTTGCGAAAGCATCCGCAAAAAACATCGCCACAGATGACCCTGGCAACTATCGCTAATGAGATGCAGAGTAGGCGTTCCCGAGCAAAAAGGTGCGACAACACCACACCTCAACATTCACAACGACCAGCCACATAGGCGGTAAGACCACAAAACAGGCGATAAGGCGCGTTAGCAGCAGGAAATTAACACCTGCTCCGACCTGGTGTATAGTCGGACGACAACCTGCACCATCAAAGGGAGCCCAGCCCACAGCCACACCAGAAGAACAACAGATGCCATGGAGCCACTCACTCACCATGCATCCCGGAGCCCCGAGAGGGCAACGACACCCACCACCACCACCCCCCGTACCGCCACCCCCCACGTACCCCCCCCCCGGACCACCACAGAGGCAGCGCAGACAAAGACAGCGGACCTTCGTGGAAATGCACCAGCCTCACAGACCTAACACAAGACAACGTCAATGCCCACTACAGGCTCAAAAGGACAACCATCCTCTGCATCCTGAACATCATTGCCCACAGGCTGACGGTACCAACACAGCGGACAACCAACATCCCTCCGCAGACAAAGCTGCTGGCTGTGCTGCACCTGTTGGCCTCTGGTACCTCCCAACCAACAACCGCCAGAGTCGGAGGAGTCCCACAGCCAGCCCCATCCAAGTTCCCCACACCTGTCCTGGATGCCATCATCAGCTAGGTACCCCAGTACCTATACGTCCCCCACAATGCGCAGGAACAGCTGGAGACCAACCAAGGACTATACGCCATAGCTGGATTCCCGCACGTGTTGGGGGCAATCGACTGCACACATGTCCTACTTGTGCCCCCTGCCAACACCGCACACAAGTACCGCAACAGAAAGCACACGTATCCCATCAACGTGCAGGCAATAGTGGACCACAGGGGACTCTTCACCAATGTCGTAGCCAACTACCCAGGCAGTGTGCATGATCCCTTCATCTTCCGACAGTCCAACATCAACCAGCGCTTCCAGGATGGCACCTATGGAAATGCACTGCACTTTCGCAAGTAACAAATGGACACACCACACCCCTCAACTCCACAATAATGCAACTCACAACTCTGGCACTGCACACGTCACAAAATCACATACAACATGCCAAACAACATGCCCACCCACCAGACCCGACAGCACAACTTACTGTGGCAACCTTGGTTAGCCATGTACATGAGCCATCAACGGCATGGTACCTCAGCCACACAATACCGGAATGTGGGGAGAGGTGGGAACCAGGCATGTGCGAAGGAGGCAAGTCACCCATGAATGAGAATGTACTCAATGCCAAGTGTGGCGGAGATGTGCTGGACAGACTGCAGTATGCAGACCACAGACATATCCATGTCTACATGCACTGCTGGTGTCTGGAGTGTAGTGGACAGTGGACGCAACCATGTCTCCCCAGCCAGTGGGGAAGCCCAAGGAAATGTAGCTTGTGACGTCCCCCCCTGTAAGCGTGTGCGGAGTGGGCTGGCCCGGCGTATGCCAGGCCAGCGTAGGGGTGTGAATAAAAAGCACGTAGCTCTGGGCGTGGTTCTCTTCCGGAATGCCCAACGTGTCTGCCAGGGCGGCGCCTCCCACCCCGCCACAAGGCCGACGCCGTCGCCTTGAGCGGTGTGGCCTGCGATCCTGTGCGCCTGCTGCACCCCGGGCCGCTGGTCCCTGAACCCGTCATGCCCGCCCCTGCGCAGCCAGGCCTCACTGCTCACCTGCCGACACCGGCGTGTGTCAAAGAGGGCCCACCACGTGCCGGCGCAAGCTCCAAGCCCGAAGCCCGCAACCTTGGCAGCCTCCTCAGACCATCACGGCATCCGCGACACAGGCCCACTTTACTCCTTTTTCGTTGCCGTACTCCACCGCTGCCTCGGGCCTACACTACGGTCGAGTAGGTCACACATGTGGAACTGAGTCCTGATTTCTGCATGGCAGAGTTCATATCATTGTACGCAAGGAGACGAGTAAGAGGAAGACGCGGTTCAGTCCGGAGGAGAAAAGGATCATCGTTACGGAGGTGATCGAACACTGCCGACAACTGCTCTGGTGTCACTAACTCTGTGCATCGCGGGCCAACGACACGTGGCTGTGGGCCCCTGCTGACGGCTGCCTCGGGCCTACACTGCGGTCAAGTAGGTCACACATTTGGAACTGAGTCCTGATTACACAATGGCCGAGTACACACTTTATGGCTGAGTTTATATCACTATACTCCCTTCGATGTGGTGACACAAAGAATGTGCATGGCATCCCAACCACATGTGTCTGTGGGCCCTTGATGACTACGCATTCGGCCTACACTGCGGTCGAGTAGGTCACACATTGGGAATTCAGTCATGAATCATTTATGGCAGACTTGACATCATTGCACTGGCCTCATCGCAGACTGCATCCCCTTTCAGCTCCGGTGCCACTAAGTCTGTTCCCCGACATCCATGGACACTTTCTGGTTGAACTATGGTGGCGACTGAGTCTATGGACTGGGGCTTGTCTTCATCATCATGTCGGTGATACTGACTTTTGTGGCAAAAACGAGGCTGTAGCATTCCACTCCTCCATTTGCCGCTTCCGGCCGGCTCCTGCCCTCTGCATCATGCCCTGGAGGACACCTTCCACTGTCCCCCGCAAACCTCTGCTACATTCACCTTCGACGAGGACCCGCTCACCTCGCGTGGCCCTATCTTACTGCACCGCAAGTCACCGTCCCGTGGCGGTGTGCCTGTGCCGGCCGCAGTGCATCCGGGGCCACTAACTCTGTGCAGCTCAAGTCATGGCCCCTTTCTGATAGCATATTGGATGGCCTCTGGGTCGATGGACTGGGGGTCATCAACGCCATGTGTCTATGGCCCTGCGCTGTCCGCTGCCTCCGGCCTCAACTGCGGCCCACCTGGGCTCACACATCAAATCGAGTCCTGGCCTGCCCGGACGTCGCATCACCGCAGGATGCACCCGCCACCACCGCCAGGACCAACTCCAAACAACAGGTGCCAGAGTCGTAAGTGTCTTACTGCCAGACTATCAGAGTTGCTCACACCAGTCGTGGGTGCCATCATCAGCTTGTTCCCTGCTCAGCTCTTCAGGTGCCACTAACTCAGTGCACTACAAATTATGGACCATTCTGCTTGCATGTTGGGTGAACACTGTACTTTCTCCGGCTACCACCATGATGCTTCACAGTTGTTTCTGTTATGCTGGTGTTTTCTGTTTCCGCATTCATTGTGATCACTGTTCAAGTTGTTGCCAGCACCAACGACTCCATGAGGGCTGGCTTACACTCACCCCACACACATCCAGCACATGCGTCACTGTACATGTGACCATGCCAATAAAGGTGTCGAGCGCACGTGCCCGTAGCCAGTTCAACGAACTATCTGAGTGTCCGTGTGCTCATGATGTATGCATTTGTGCCCCGGGCACTACAACATTACATTGTGCTGTGTACAGAGGACGCAGCCATGTCACCGCAGGCAGCGGGTGGGACATTGCACATGTAGCTTTGTCCTCCCCCACTCAATACGTAAGGGGAGTGGACTGGGCCGCGGAACGCCAGTCCAGCGTGGGGGTGTGGATGATCATCCCGTGGCTCTGGGTGTGGTTCAGTACTGGAAATGTGCAACGGCATGTGTCTCTGTCGCAGTGTGGGTCTCCGTTGGGGAGTGTAGGTGGGCCCTGATGGGACTTAGACACCCACGTATGTGATCTAGTTCGGCTTCCATGAGGTAGTGCCCCACCCGCACATGTTCGGCCACCCCCTTCTGGCAGTCTGACACCTGGCCTTGGAATGCGATGTGTGCTTCGGTGGGCTGCTGGGAGACAGCCGGGGTGGTGGGTGCGTCCAGCTGTTTTGTCTGTGCAGGGGGTGGGGTATCCTCGATGCAGCGGTGCTGCCCTGCTCCTGGAGGTCGATTGCCTAAGATGTCCATGGACTGTTGTGGGGCGTAGGTGTCGGAAGTGTGGTGGTCCTCTTCAGCATCACTGTAGAGTTGTCTGGTCTGCTCTGCTGGAGGTGTTGTTTGTCCCTCTGCAATGTGAAGGGGAGATGCTTGTTGACATTGTGTTGGCATGTATGTTGCCGCATTGTTCAAGTTTACATACATACTTCATGACAATGTACATTGTGACTGTTTGGGAGGGGCGGACTATTTGATGCGGGACAGTGGACATTTGGACTACATGACGTAGGTGAGGTTGTACACGTACATTTGCATCTCACAGTTTCCTGCTATGTCAGATGTGATTGGCCATTTTCTACGCACAGGCGGATCCAGTTGTGTCCTCTGTTCTGCAGTGTAGGTGTTGGACTGTGTACCACATTGTCGTCCATGTGGGTGTGCTGTCATTGCTATGTGTGTGTGCTGCATTGTGTTGGAGTCGCACCTGCAGCTGTGATTTTGCTGCCCCTTATCCCTTGGAGGCGGTGTGCCTTTGGCTTTTGTGCTTTTGGGGTGCTGTGATGTTGGCGCCTTGGGTCATTTGTGCTCTTGGACGGTATTTGTACTCTTGTGCATTGTTTGTCTGCAGATGTGTTGTTGACGTCAGTGGTTGTTTGTGCAGGTGGATGTGTCAGAGTGTGACCTGCTCCTTTCCGGATGTGGTCCACACTCAGCCACCTCAGTCTCGTGGCATGCACAGTGTCATGGTGATTGTACTCCAGCCATGCTGCTGGTCATGTGGTGTCACTTGCATTGTCAGTGTGACTCTCACATACGCATCTTTGCTGTGTTTCGCACGGGTGCATGTGTGTGTTGTGTAATTGGTGATGTGTGGGGTGGGACCCCTTTGGGCACATGGTGGACGGGGGCCTACTTGATGTTTGTATGTGTGCTGCAGTGTGCCACGGGGATCAGGGACATGACCCAGGGTCATTGTGGGTGTGCGGTGTGCTACACGTCGTTGTGCATGTGTGCCATTGTGCCCGTCCCCACAGTCCCTGTTTGTTACTCACCCTGTTGCTGTTATGTCAGGTCATGTCGAGCAGTGTCCGGACTCCCGAGCTCCTTGCACCGTCTCCACACTGATGACTGTGGCCGCCATTTGCTCCAGCTCCTCCTGTGGCGCAGGACTCCCACCTCCATTTGCCGTTGCTGCCTTCCTGTTGGCAGCGGGTTTCTGCTTGGTTTGGCTTTTCACATCGTGCCAGCTCATCTTGGCCTCCTCGACACTCCGGCTGCATTCACGATGGAATGCCATTTTTCCGTCTGTGTTGCCAATGACACGGTGGAGGTGACGGACAGTTGTTGTTGGTGCTCTGTCACCTCCGTGACGACGATCCGGTTGTCATGCGGACTGTACCCGTCTTCCTCTTCTCCTTGGCCTTCCCCGACCCCGAGGTTCCTTGCTGGTGGTCTGTGGGGCTTGTGGGGTTCGCGTTGACCTGGGCACTCGTTCCGGGTGCCTCCATGTTGCTACGCAGTTTATTTTCTTTATGGTGTGTTTTTCTTGTTCAGCTTTTATAGTACATTTTCCCGCATGACGCGTGGGGATTGCAGACCTGTCGCTGATTTTTGTATCGCGGTTGGCCTCGTCGCAACTTTATTCGCGTTCGTGCTTCGCATTTTTGCGGCGTCGCGTTATTTTTACTGTCATTTGACGCGTTATCGTGGGGCTATCGCATGGTGCCGCCAGGTTGGGAATACTACGTTAACACAGCGCTGTTTTCCCGCTATAGGCTGCGATGTGCAAAGTTGCGTTAAGCTAAACTTGCGGTGGTTATCACACGTTCTTGAGAATATGCCCCTCAGTGTCTGAATGCCTCTCGATTTCCAACTAGACCAGTGAAGTGCGTGACCATTTATTCGAATACTCTCATTGTCCCAAAGTGGGGCTTTGTAATGTAAACGATGAGCAACCCGTAAAAGACGATGTGCTCGATGCCATGCTTGGTACATGTCATGAATCACAGGGTGCGGAGGGGAAGATCGTGGGCAACAGGTTCCATATAGAAATTCAAGACCATCATCACGATTAAGTAAAGAGTATTCCGTTGCAACCCACTGTGGAGGGTAAGTCGTACCTGGGAGTACATAGACTAATTGCGAGAGATGTACGGCTAAGGAATAGTGTTCCAGAGATGGTAAACCCAAACCACCATGGGAGGGGCGAGCAATTAGTTTGGCTGCAGCTAAACGAGGACGCATAGAACACCATACAAAAGTCCGAATACGGGTATCTACTCGACGCAGTGTAGATAAAGGAACTACGATTGGAGGCATTCCAAGGGCATTAGTAAACTGAGGTAAAGTGACCATCCTTACAGCTTGTACTCTTCCCCACATGGAAAAAACCAAGACGGACCATTTAGCAAAATCAGTTTCCATTTGCGTTATAAGGGGTGAAAGATTGTCTGAGACCATCCCTTCCAAACCTTGGTTAATTAGAATTCCCAGATATTTTAGTTGCAACGATTTCCAGGAAAAGGGGTAATAATCAGTTGATGCTTTTGTGGTACTGGACGAGAGCGGAAGAGCCTCACTTTTATCCCAGTTTACTTTCTAACCGGAATGGGCTGCAATGCCATCAATAATCTCAAGTAAGGCGGGTAAGGAATGAGGGAGATCTTTTAAAGTAAGGAGAATGTCAGCATATAAATATAGTTTAGATTCACCTCCCGCTATAGGTATACCGTGAATCCACGGTGAATGGCGAATAAGTGAGGCAAGGGGTTCTATCGCCAATAGAAATAAAAGGGGACAACCTTGGCGGGTACCCCTTCGGATTGGAAAAGGGTCTGAAAGAAATCCACCACAATTGACCTGGGCTACTGGATTGTCGTATAATAGGTGGACCTTAGAAATGAACTGATCGCCTAGCCAAAGCGTTTCATAGTAACAAAGAGATAACCCCAGTCAATACGGTCAAACGCCTTTTCTGCATCCAAGGAAAGACCCACACATCCTCCGCCAACTCTTTTGCAGTCCACAAAGTATGAGCCAATGTTCGAAGGTGGTTCCTAGAGGAACAGCCTGGGACAAAACCAACCTGTCAATGATGTATGAGAGATGGAATGACTTTGCGAAGTCATGCCGCTAGGATACTTGCTAGGATTTTTTCATCTCCATTTATAAGCGAGATAGGACAGAAACTACCACAAGCAAGTGGATCCTTACCCAGCTTGGGGATAACCGCAATCAAACCTTTATTAGCAATAGGACCAAGTGAGTCTATCTGAACAGCCTCATGAAAGGCTGAATATAGAGTATCAATAATTTCTTCCCCAGACCATTTATAATACTCCGCAGGGAAACCATCTTCTCCTGAGGATTTGTGATAAGGTAATTTGGCAATGGCTGGAACAATTTCTTCTTTAGTAATGTCACCGCTGAGTAAATCCCTACCTTCATCTGTGAGGTAAGGGAGGTCAATATCCGCGATAGGCAGTTAATTGATCTTCAGTTACTGAAGTTTCAGGAGTGTGAAGTTTTTATAAAAAGATACAAATGTATTTACTAATTCTTGTGGTTTAGTAAGAATCACACCTGTTTCTGTTCGTATTGCAGGAATTGCCATGGCTGCCTCACGCTGTTTCAGCTGTGCCGCAAGTAATCTGCCTGCTTTCTCCCCTTGTTCTTAATGTCTACCTTTTAAACGTTGAAGAGCATACTCAGTTTTGGAAGTATATAGGTTGTTAAGCGCCATTTTGGCTAGTTCTAGATTACAACGGTTAGGTAATGTGGGACGAGATGAGTATAGACGTGTGAGAGAGATAATTTGAGCCTCTAATTCAGTACGACGAAGGGATGCCAATTTATTGGCCTCGGCTGCCTTTCTCATCAATTGTCCTGGAATAGTTGCTTTTGCAGCCATCCAAACGTCCCTACTAGAGGTAACTGATGTTTTATGAATATTTAAGTAGTTTCAGAGATGAGAATGTAGTAGGGTTTTACCCTGGGGTGAACGGTATCTCTGAATATTCATACGCCATGACTTACGGCCAGGGGAGGGTAAACCTGCTTCTAGAGCAAGAAGAACCGCAGAATGATCCTAGAGAGCAGCTTCTAGAATACGGGATTCAGTAGTGATTGTAACTACCGAATGGGATATAAGAAAATACTATCCTAGATTGGGTGCCGTGAGCAGAAGAGAGGAAGGTATTTTCCTGGTCTGAGGGATGACAGAGGCAACAATGATCCTCCAGTCGATGGTCCGATGTTATGTCTCCTAGTAGAGCTCTGTCTCCCTCATTACATCTATCCAAGGGACCTGTTCTATCTATTATTGTGTTGCAGGCAAGATTCCAGTATTCACCAATAACATAACTGGATGCCCCAATTTCAACTTGTTATATGGCCATTGGGGTCATTGTCGACATTGCTAAGTTAGCATGAGCTCTGCTGCCATGATGCTGCTTTTGCGCACGTTACTACATGACTTTATTTTGCAAGACTCTGTTTGTGCCTTTCACATGAGAACCGTCTGCTTTTTGCGTTCTCTGCCGGTTCCTGGAGTTTAGTCTGAACATGGAGTGCAAGGTCAATAAACAATGCCCCTTGTTTTTCTGTTCTGGTCAGTCCCTAGCACTTAGACAAAACATGCTACACAGCTACGGCTGCTGGAAACTCGTGCTTTGATATTATGGGGATGCATATTGGTTTAATACACACTTGGAGAGTGACCTTTCCAGGGAGAAGAGCTATGCTGCTCCTATGATGTAAAACTACCATCTAGGCACTAAGGTATGGGGTCTGCTGACAAAGCCCAGAGATCTTCCTTTATATAATAAAACTTCTTCTTTCCAAGGGGAGGGTGGTTAGGCCTTATAGTCCTTTATCCACTGTCTGCATACGATGACATCCCCCTTCATAGTCTATGGACTTGCTGCAATGCTAACTGTTTTAGGTTTATGCGTTTTTTCTGCTGGTAGTGGTTCGTATACTGCATTATAGAGCATTATAGTTAAAATAAACATTTTGAACTATAACAGTGACTCTGTCAATTCTTATTGTGGACAAGTTATGTTATGTTATAAGCATTTATATCGCGCGCGGCTACTCAGGAGTGTCCCGGCGCGGTACCTTGCTAGAGAGTGGGAGTCAGACAGAGGAGTTTATACAAAGAGCAGTGTTTTCAGCCGTTTCCTGAACAGCTTAGCATCTTGGATACAACGAAGTTCCAAAGGGAGTGCGTTCCAAGCCACGGCAGCCTTATAGGCTAACGAGCTGCCACCCATTCTCACCCGGCGGAAACGTGGAATCACTGCCAGGAACTGTGCCATAGAACGCAGGTTTCTTGAGTGCACGTAGAATTTAAAACGCTTCCTGAGATAGCCTGGGCCGGACTGGTACAGGGCTGCATGCACCATGGTAAGGGCTTTAAATCTCACTCTTTCCGCAACCGGCAGCCAGTGGAGATCACGCAAATGTTGTTGTATGCTTGATCTTCGAGGGATATTCAGTAAAACCCTGGCTGCGGCATTCTGGATAGACTGGAGTTTTTTCAACTGGTACCCAGGAACGCCCACATAAAGTGCGTTCGCGTAATCAATACGCAGCAGTATTAGGGCGCTGGTGACCATCTCTTTAGCATGCTGAGGTAGAAGTGGCAGAAACTTCCTAAGTGATCTTAGTGCACCAAAACATTGTCCTGCTAGTTTTTTAATCTGAGTGGTAAACCTAAGATCTTCATTAAACCAAATCCCCAGATTTTTTACAGGTTGGCCATCTGAATTGGGTAGAGGATATTCGGCCGGCCAAAGGGATTCCTTGAACTGAGAGGAAAAGGTACTGTACAAGAGGATTTCAGACTTGTCCTCGTTGCACTTAAGCTCCGCAGCATGAAGCCATTTAAAAACGGCCTGAGCAGGAGAAGAGTCATCTTTACTCCAAGTGAAGAGGAGCTGGGTATCATCAGCGTAGGCGATGATCTTGGCACCCAGCTCCTCTGCCAGATAGATCAGAGGAGTCATATATATATTAAAAAGGAGAGGGCTCAGAGTGGAGCCCTGAGGGACTCCAGTGGACAGAGCTTGTGGCGAAGATGAAAACGGGGGCATCCATACTTGCTGAGAGCGTTGGTCCAAAAATGAACCAACCCAGCTCAGCGCGGAACCTGTCACCCCGATGTCAGACAGGCGGGCCATAAGCAGTGAGTGAGGGACTGTGTCAAATGCCGCAGAGAGGTCTAAGAAAATCAGAGCCGCTCTGCCTCCAGCGTCCAAACACTCTCTGATGGCCTCAGTCATTTCAACCAGGGCAGACTCAGTACTATAACTGGCCCTAAATCCTGATTGGGCTGGATGAAACAAGCCTTCGTCTTCCACAAAGGAGGTAAGTTGTTTATTTACCGCCTTCTCACAGACTTTGGCCACGGCTGGAAGTAGCGAAATTGGCCTGTAGCTTGTAGGGATCAGAGGATCAAGAAATGAAATGAAATGAAATTCGTACTTGTAAAGCGCACTGCTGCCCCCAACAGAGGCGTCCTGGTGCTATACGCATACCGCTGTGGAACCCTTCCTGGCTATTCCCTGTGAGATGTCCACTCCTGGGCACCCCCAAGGTGAAGCCAGGCATCCCAGCGCTGGTGGGGCCGTTGTGGAGATTAAGCAAGCTATTGCCCAGAGTTGCAGAGTGGGACCCATGATTAGAATAGGCACCGAGGCGAGAATTATCAGGTCAGAGGAAATTGAGCCCAAGACCCGCCAAGGCGGGAATTGAACCCTGGTCCCGGGCCAGATCTCTGCATCAGGGTCTGCCGCTCTAACCATTGAGCCACACTTCTCCACAAGAGACGAGTGAATGAGCGAAAGGGTACGTCTTGATACCGCAATTCCTGAGAGAGTCGGGAGTGTTGTGTTCTGGGTTGTCTAATCATTTGTAGCTTCGTGATTATGTAGGAGAACGAATGAGACACTATAGCTACTCGGTTCTGGGATTTTGGGTACTGAGGCGGTAGGAAGGCATAGCCCCTACACACCGAGGTCCTGTTTTCCTGCGCATAGTTCTGTGTATGTGCAGAATCCCCGCAACATGGCGCCGCCAACTTTTGGTCTGGTACTTATCTGCGAGACTCCTGAGTAGTGCTTGTCCACAATCCCCTCACTTCTGTTTCCGGAGACAGTTGTGACAGTGTATCCTCCTATATTGAAATATTATAGGTTTTTCAAGCTTGAATTTTAAAAGGTTTTTCTCTTTCTTTTTTTACCCGTTATTGCGCTGACGCTCATAGGTTGTTGTTCTCTTCTATTGATTATGGCGATAGCCATATTGGCTCCTAACCGCGCTCCAGTTACCGCTTATTTGGCTCAACATGGAGTCCCTAATGCAGGTGCTGCTCTTATTTTTGTTGTTTAGGCAGATGAAGCTCACTGCTTCGAGGTATTTTATTCTTGGGTCACCTTCCCGGCAGTGGATGGAACTGATCATTTCTTTCACAAATATACTGCCACCGCGGTTCTGCTGGATTATCGACCTTATCGAACTCTTGAAGTTCCGTTAACAGCTTGGCAACACATCATATGGTTTAATGGTGCCCTTCCACACCCTGTAACAGCGGTCCGTTTAGGCCACTTGTCAATTGATGGGGTCACATGGCCCGTTTTGGCTGGGTATACCCTGCATCCAAATTATCTTAATGTTCCAGTCGCAGAGCTACGTGTATTACATACTTCATTAATACGTGTACATAGAACTGTTATACAGTTCATGTCGCGCAACATACAGGTGGGACCACCTGGAGTTGTTGCACAACCACCGGGACCCAGTGGTGTAGTTATCAGTCCTGTCATGATTAATTCAGTGATGGGCAAGCGTCCGCAAAATAAGGACGAACTTCCTTATTGGCTTGCTGAAAAATTTGGACATCTCGAAGCTGTTTTTCCAAATACCACACCTGTGGAGAAACACAGGATCCTGACCATGAGTTTACCTAAAGGACTTGTTCCCGAATTAGCTGATTGTAACACTTGGGGTAGAGTGTTTGCAGCGGTATATTCAATGTGTTTTGGCACTCCCTCCATGACCGTTCTCCCTTCCGTGATAAAACGTGTTCAGGATGAACATGGGGGCGAGGCGGCCCTGACGTTGGGAATGAGACTGGTGGGAGTGTTCGATATTGTTTGCGATAGGATCCTTGCTAATGTAAAAGGAGATGCAGTAAGCTTGCTGACGCAGACAAACAGCGCGAATTGCCAAAGATTATCGCTAAAGCTTATAAAACCTTAGGGCGCAACAGTCTGGGAATTAAGCCTTTTACTCAACCTCAAACACAAACTCAACAAAAAGCCCAAACTGATAAGGATGAACGACCGTTCTTTCCTAAAAAGAACTGGAAAAAGAAAAACCAGGAGCAGCAACAACAGAAGCAAGGTTCGTGTGCTGGTTCACCGACACCTGATTCTTCTGAGCAAAATTATGATTTGCGCGATCGCGCGAAAATGAAGTCTCCTGATAGATTTCAAGTCCCTGATCAGCGCTCTCCTCGTTCTTTACAGGACACATCGGACTCTTGAGTCGGGGCAGGGGAGCGCCAGGATCGCGGCAAAGGTGTGGCCACTCAACAGGGACGAGATCAACCTCGCCAGTTTGACATGAAGGCCAAACAAGAGGGACTGCCTCGTTTTGGACCCCCGTATCAAAAGAAGAAAGTTTCCGCTTTAACAGCGAAATATACCTCAGACGGTGAGGACGCTACTCCTAGACTGGCGATGGGCAGTGACTCTGCTCGACAGCGCAGCGGAGGTTGCCATAGTGCGGGAGCCACTGCGTCCCTGTCTGGAGGTGAGAGCAACTGATACATTTATTACAGTAGAAGAAGCAGATACTCGAGTTGCTCCCCCGGATAGACTCTATGAGATAGTCCTCCAAATTGAGGGTGATATACAACGTACAATTACGGCAGTTTTCTGGGAAAATCTCACTTCTTCCTATGACATTTTGTTGGCCGCTTCTAGAGGGAAAGACTTGATACTTCCGAGTTTTTCACCATACGTCCCTGAGGAGGCTAAACAGGCATATGCATCGGAGTGGGCTTTGTACCGTAATCAAGTGGGCTGGGATAGAGATTCGCTGGCACACGAGATTCCATTACGGTCTATGCCGCAGCCACAACCGCAATATCCAATCAGGCGGGAGGCTAAAGCTCCTGTTTGTGACATTGTGACTCAATTGGAATCTAAAGGTGTAATTGAATCCTGTGTATCACCGATAAATAATCCTCTTTTTCCGGTATCGAAACCGGACGGTTCATATCGCATTGTATTAGATTATCGAAATTTGAATAGTCATTGTCATAGGTTTGCAGCACAGAACACTCACAGCTCTGCGCTAGCGAACAGCATTGTTCCTAAAAAATATAAGACGACACTAGATATATCCAATGGTTTCTACAGTCACAACTTGGCTCCTGAGAGCCGTGACTTGACAGCATTAACCGCCGTCGGAAATCAGAAAAAATGTACGCGTTTGCCTATGGGGTATAAGAAGAGCCCCAGGGTATTTGCTGCACGTGTTGTGTCTTTGTTACACAGCATAGACCCAGATGCGTTCTCGTACGTAGATGATATTTATCTGACGGACGACGAACTGATACTGCATCTTCTCCGAGTCGACCGAATTATTCTGTCGTTTGCTGACTATGGATGCTAATTTAATTTTGCTAAATCACACATCGCTTGCTTTGCGGTGCTCTTTTTGGGCTACAAGCTCAATAATGAAGATAGGAGGTTAGCCCCCCACTTTCTGGAGAAATGTGCACAATTGCAACCTCCGTCTACACTGAAGAAGCTTCAGTCTTTGCTGGGATTTTTGAATTTCGGGAGGACATACATTCCCGATTATGCCCAGCGTATCAAACCGCTCTATGCGTTGATGCAACCTACATTTACTTCTGCCTGCTGGCTTCCGGAACATGCCTCTATTCTACGTTCTTTGCAGTCTGATCTGCTAGAGACTATCTTTTTGTTGACGCGTGATAATTCTACGAACCTGGTCATACGTATTGTACCGGGGATGGTGGGTTTCACGTACTTAACGTTCAACGAAGGTGACACAGTATCTATTGCGTACAAATCACATTTGTACACAGCAGCAAAAATGTGCTTTTCGAATGTTGAAAAGATTTTGACTGCGGTCCAAATGGCGATTCTGAAGGAACGCTCGCTGGCGCAGGGAAAACGCATTCTTATGGTTTCGCCTATCCCTGCTTTAGAAGCAGTGAATAAGGCAAGTGTACCGAACTCTAAAGCTTTACATCCCCGTTGGATACAATGGGCTACTTCTTTGACATCGGCTGATGTCACGTTTATCTTTGATCCTGCTCTTCAGACACAGGAGTTTCTACAGTATGAACATGTTCATCCTCCTCCGTTGTCGTTGCTTCCTTTGGATGAGTACAAATGTATCATTTATACCGACGGCTCGGCTCAACCGGCCATCGGGTTCAAACATGCTTATTCCGCAGCTTGCGCTATTGTTGCTGGTTCAATTGTAAATGGCGAATTTAAGTCTTCAATTGTGCATACGCAAGCGCTTAGAGACTGTACAGCACAATTGGCGGAGCTGCGTGCTCTTGTTCTAGCTCTCGAGTTTGCAGATCCTGATGTGAATACTCTTATTTTGTGCGATTCTTACTACTGTGTCCAGTCTCTTAATGACAACTTATTCTTTTTGTCTCAAAATGATTATCGAGACTCTAAGGGCTGAGCAATAAAGCATAAAATGCTTTGGGTTTGAGTGGCGGAGCTTAAAAAACGTCTGCTGCTCACACAGGTTATTCATACTCTTGGCCATCAGCGTGTGGGAACACATGCTGTTGGTAATTTCTTGGCTGACGAGGCAGCCAAATCTGCAGTTGCCACGTGTTCCTTTGCAGCAGCTACAAGGTCCATGACTCAGATAGATAATGAAATTCCGGAGGCTATTGCTGCTACGAAGGATGGAACTGCTTTCCCGCAGGGCTTCCCTTCTAAATATTCTTATCATTTATCTCCCGAACAAGTTCCTTATGCTACTATTCCGTCAGTTGGGGATCGGCTGATTCCCAACACGGACCGCAGACTTTCTTTGATCATAGCAGCACATGAAGGCATGGCTTCTGCACATGCAGGAGTGTCTGCGACTGTCTCTATTCTACAGCAACGTTATTGGTGGTTATTGGGAGGGCCTATCATTCCCAATGGGCTCGCAAATTGCGAGAGGCTCATTAATATTCATGAGCCTCGCAATTTGCGACCCCATTGGGAATTGCAAACAGTGTTAAACACACTGTTGTACATGCAAAATAGCGCCTTGCAAATTGCTATTTTGCACGTCGTACATCTGGCCCCAAATTCCTATGGGTTTGGCCACAATGCAGTGCTGACGCTCGCAATGTCATTAGAGATTTGCGTGTCTTTGTCGGGACGTCTGCCTGTGGCACCTTCCATTCTGACCAAGGTCCAGCGGTCGCCTCTAAGGCATACAAGGACGCAATGAAGTCTTTGGGGGTGCTGGTGCAGTTTTCGTCTCCATACAGGCCTGAGGGCAATTCTATAGTGGAGCGAATGAACCGTGACTTAAAGCAATGTTTGACAGCTAGAGTCTTAGGTACTGGCAGGAACTGGCTGGCCCATTTGTATGGGGTTCAACATGCGCTTAATAATCTCCCAAGAAGATCTCTGGGTGAGAGGACCCCATATGAAATGCTCTTTGGCATTAAAATGTTTGTGCCTGACCTTGATGGTCTAGATGTTGTGGCGGCGGCTGCAACGTTTGACGTAGATAACCATTCTACTATGTTACAGGACCTACAACAGACCCGTGACAGCTACGATACAGAACATATACCCTCTTCCAATGACCCGGTAATGCTGATTCCTGTCGCCGGCTGGCTTCCTAAGATTGGAGATCTGGTACAAGAAAAGCTGGATGAACAAAAAAGAATTTGGTCCCTCTTATCATGCACCGGTCCCAGTTCTTGGATTGAAAGGTGCTCGTACAGTGATACTGCCACCTTTGCCTGGTCGCAAAGAAAACAGATACATTTCGATTAACCATGTCAAACTACACCATCTGGCCGATTCTGAATAGTGTGACTCTGAGTGTCTCAGGCATTGCTATTTCTTTGAATCTGGTGACTCCTGCATCTTCGACTAATCCCTGTGTTGTTGAGGGTGAAATGGAGACTACTGCTGGCCTTTTGCCTGCCGTGCCTTTATCCACTGTGCCTTCCACAGCGGACGTTGAGTATACCTATCCTGCGGATGAGTCCCATATTGAAGTACCGGACAGTCCTTTACATCATGAAGCTGATGCTGCACTGCCACAGTTAATGAACGTAGGGGCAAGCGGTTATTTTGAGGACCGTACGAGCTTCTCTTATGACTCCTCCTCGTCCTCCTCTGTGGCACCTCCACCGACAAAAACAAGCATTTTCATCTTTTGGTTCAAAAAAACGTACCTAGTCCCACCTTGGACCTACATTTGGTTGGAGCTTATCCTGATTTTTCTCTTCATGTCGATTGGATTTATGACAGTATTCTTCTTGCTCATCAATGGTCATTATTTGCCAGAACACACTGCTGTAAAGTTGGTCAATGGAATTTTGGCTCTTCATACATCGTCCCATATCATGAAACGTGATCGAGCCCTTGTGAACATTTTGGCTTTCCCGGTTGCAGATAGCATTGTTTGGGATAAAGTTGCATTCGAAATCCATGGTCCGACTGAGTCCTCAAGATACCATATGTGTTTTGCATTTCCTTAGGAGATGTGGTAACACAGGACATACATTCTGTTGATTGGGATGTACTAGCAGTACATTCATTGTTTTCTGATTTGAAGTATTATGCTGCTTGTGATGCTGAAGATTTGTATTTAAATACTGCCAATTATGCTGATTTATTCTGTTATCAACATTATGGCCACCATTTCTTGCACAAAATGAACACGTTAAGACCTACTTTTAATTACACGCAGTGGGAACATTGTCCAACTCCCTTACAGGAAGTTCAAAAACACTTAGAAATAAGTTCACCTATTTCACTGATTACAACACGTCCAATCCTGACTCCTATCTCTTTAAATTGAAATTGCAGTCTCAATCTAAATTTATTTTGACACATACAAAGTTCATATATTCTAATTCTTTTAGAACTGAATTGGCTTTACAGGGTTATGATCACTGGAAAGATACCATTGATTTGAAATCGATTTGGGGCACTAAGGTTTGGCAGGTCCAAGGAACCGAGGCTTTGCATCATGCATGTCTAATTCCGACTCAAATATTATTTTTAAATGACACAGTGCACCAAACTACTTGTTTTGGCCTGGCTACTGCTAAAAATTTGAATATTCCTTCCATTCCGTCATTGACTGAGTATGATAATTGGCGTAAACACACCAATTATACAATCGATGTCCTACAAGCTCTGTTTCAAAATGACAGTTTCAATATCTCTGATGTTGACCCTTCAGGATGGTTGTTGGGGCAAACCAATTCTAATGCTTGTCAACTGCGTTTTTATAATGCTACGACCAGTTTCACACAAACTAGACCTGATCCCCTTTACCCACATTCACACTCGGTCACCACATGTTCAGTGGGAAAACTGTGTCAACAATTGTTGGAACGCTCCACTCTGTCATCAGTGAAACAACACTTGTCACTATTGTCGAGCGACATCGATTTAGCTGATTTTTTCTTGTGTCCTAAAGCTCCCAGATCAAAAAGATTCATCTATACGGCTTATAATGAAATATGGAAATTATCGCAGATGGAGGCAGCGCTCCGTCTGCGCCAAATTGACAAAGCAAATTTGGAGAAGGTTCTTGCAGTGGTAGACAATAACATAAATACACTGTCTTCCCGCATTTATACTTTGGATAATATTGTTTCATCTGTTATTGATATAGTTCAAATTGATGTATCTGTGTTATATCATGGTCAAAATCAATTACGATCCGTGATGCAATTTGCATGGACGTTACAGACCCTCAAATGGGAAAAGTACCATGGGATTATTTGAACGCTTCTGCTTTGTTTTTACCATTTAATCTAACTGATAAACAGAGATTCATGTCCATGAAAGATGCTACATACTCGCTGTTACACATTGAACAATTAGAACACTTGCCATTTTCTGTAGCAGAAACCGATTCGGCTGCATGGTTAATTCATGGCGTTATCTCTCTGCCATTTTCGCAGTTTCAATTTAAATCTTGCATGAAACATTTCCCAATTGGCCGCTTTGAACTCTTGGGTAGTGCCTTTCTCCATGAATTATGGTCGCTACCTTTCACCTACAGATGTCAACGGGAGGGTACGGAAGTTTTCCTACCAGGGGAGGACTGCGATTCCACAGTGGGACACTCCCTAGTTTGCAAACAAGTTAAATTGCGCGGCACTTGTAATGTGTCTGCACCTTATCTGGCTTGTTTTTTTAAAGGAACGCCTGTCCCGGCAATAATTCCCGCTCTCATATTGCTTTCTAACAGCAGTTATCTTATTTTGAATAACAACGACTGCTGTGGCTTACGGGCAGGCATCCTGTATATAGTAACAGTTTCACAACGTGTTACTTGTTGTGGCAATGTGCTTTTTTCACCCCGCATGGGAATGTAGATAGTTCCATTTGGCCTTCCATTCAACTTTGAAAACAGATTTCAATAAATTAACAATCAACAAGAAGTGGCTCTCACTTCGGATCGAGAGACCTTCGAATTACAGGTGGCTAGAACATCTAGTGAGATTCAGTCACTGCTGAACACAAATCTCCCACTTCATTTTGGGGAACTGATACACCAAATATTTAATGCGTCTGATACAGAAGGCCTTGCTAATTTTTTTAAACTTGTGGGATAGGGCCTTGTGACTTTTTTTCAGACGATTTTTGGAGTAATACCGGCCTTTATACATTCTATTTTTTCCAGCGCCTTCGGAGGGTTTACCTTAATACTGGCGCTGGTGGCAGGCATGCTGATACTTCTGCTCCTGTTACGCAATGGCTGCCCATCTTGTGGTACTTCACAGACCCGGCCAATTGCAACTGTACCGTGACCGAATGCAACACCTTTTTGGATGCTTGCCATTAGCGACGCTTAGCGTGAGTTATGGACTAACTTTTCGCTTTGCCTACTTCACTAGCGTGCAACTTGTGTTCTACTGCCAGCGGTGCCCTTTCTATTGGGCCTTGGATTTATGCCTCTCCAATACGTCATTACGGATCCGGATTATGACCTGTTAATGGGTCCATTGGTGGCCCATGACCAGGCCTGTTCTCGGGATGACCGTATGGCGCGTGCGACTGCACTTGGAGTAATGGCTGAGTGGAATATCTGAAAGAAACACATAGTGATAGATTCCTTACCTTAGAATATCCCCAGGCGTCAGACTGGATCCGGAAAGTTTTCGTCAGCAGTACCTCTGCGCGTCGGTAGGGGCGTCGTGCGGCTCCGCGTCCGTCGTTGGCATCGTGGTCGCCGAGATGACGTCGCGGGCGCTACTTGGACGCCGCCCACGCGCGCTGGCGTCCAGTTCTTTCTTTTTCCGCGCCAGCAAGCGCAGATCCGGAGAGAGCGGTACCCCTAGTCTCTTTTGACTAAGTTTTTGAGATCTTTTTCTCACATTTTTCGAGTCGATATCGACTCCTGGTGCAGTTAGGGATGCCCGGTTTTAAATCCTGCGAGGACTGTCATCGGATGATGTCGGTGACGGACCCGCACCGCGTGTGTCTCTTCTGCCTGGGGCGCGACCACGACCCCAAGTCGTGCCCCGACTGCCGGTCCATGGCTCCGAAGTCTTTGCGGGAGCGGTCCCGAAAGCTGCTTGAAGCCCGGCAATCGGCTCCGCGCCGTGACAGGTCCCGGTCTAGAGAGAGGTCGAGGGACCGTGCGCGGAGTCACCATCGACGATCGTCGGGATCGAAGTCTTCGCACTCGGGGTCAGGTAAGGCGAAGCACAAGAAGTCGAAGAAACGTCATCGTTCTTCGACTTCCCCTCGCCGGTCGCGCGACGCGGCTAAGGGTACGGGTGGTGCTACTCCCGCGGCTCCGGCGCAGTCCATGGAGTCGCCGCCCAACTACCCCCCCTTCCCGGGGTCGGCGGCGACTCCGGCCCAGATACAGGACTTCCTGTCGGCCATGGCTCGCCTCTTTGGGCCGTCGGGTCCCGCTGGTGCGCCTTCGGGCCCCGTGGTCCCGCCTGGGTGTCCTCGCGTTTCATCGCCGGCGGCTCCGGCCCCGGCGCCGCAGGACACCCTTGGATCCAGGCCTGGATCCCGGTCGACGGCGGTTGACCTCGTTACTCCTCCAACGACGTCGACCCCACCGGCACCAATCCTGACGCCGCCCGCTCCTCGGGACGACGTCAACCTCAGGTTCAGCCCCGAAGTGGACGCGGCGTCGGTCCGGCATCGGTCGATGCCGTTCTCAACGCCGTTTGGGGATTTCTATCCCCATGTCCCTGCTCCTTATTTTCGGCCTGTTGAACAGCCTGAGGAGCAAGGGGAGCACTGGGAGGGGTCGGACGACCCTCTCGCTGCAGCCTGCGAGTCTGAACAGGACTGGGCTGAGGAACTGGGGGAAGCCAGTGGTCTGGATACCTCACCAGACCTTGGCATGCTGTCTCCTCCTACCGTGGCTACGGAGGAGGGAGCCAGTTATGCAGTGGTGTTGCGTAGGGCGGCGGAGGCCCTACACCTCAAGCTCCCTACTGTGGCCGTCAGGACTAACCTCCTGACAGAGGTGCTTCAGCCAGCAGCTACTTCTGCGGAGCCGCTGCTGCCCTTTAATAAAGCCCTTTCGGACGTTCTTTTGGGCACTAGGTCCAGGCCCACCACAGGGGCTCCTGTGGATAGGAACGTGGCCCGACGCCATCGCCCGGCTCCGGGTGACCCTCTTTTCCTCTCCCAACATCCCACCCCCGAGAGCTTGGTTGTCCAAGCCTCTGCTTCCCCAACCGCCTTCCCTTCCGCCCCCACCGGATAGGGAATCCAGAAGCTGGATCAGTTTGGGAAGAAGATTTTCTCTTCCACCAGCTCTGCGCTGCGGTCCGTGAACACCGCATGCCTCTTGGGCCGTTATTCCCACTGTCTGTGGGATACGGTGGCGAATGTGCTGTCTCAGTGTCCGGAGGAGGCCCGGCCTGCTCTCGCCCAGGCTGTTGCAGAGGGGAGAGACGCAGCCAAGTTCATGATCCGTTGTGGTCTAGACACCGCCGACTCACTGGGCAGATCCATGGCAACGACGGTGGCGGTTCGTCGCCACGCCTGGTTGAGAACAACTGGATTTTCCGGGGATGTCCAAAGCACCTTTATGGACATGCCCTTTGATGGCCGTCGCCTCTTCGGCGACAAAGCGGACAGCGCGTTGGAGCGGTTTAAGGACTCACGGGCTACGGCCAAGTCCTTGGGACTCTCCGCAGTCCGCCCTCCTCCGCCTTCCCTAGAGGAACCGGGCGAGTATTGCATTTAGTTGCCGGAACCATGTCGGTCGTGGTCGGTTATGGGTGGTTTTCAAGCTGGTATAAAAGGCGAGGCAGTGATATCATTTTAAATATGGCGGATCTGCCAAACAGTGACAGTGGTAGGTGAGACCACGTGCGGACCTGATCTCCTGTCTGTGTCCACAGCGTAGCCAGATTTTGTCCCATGAAATAGATTGAGAGGCAGAGAGAAACACCCCCAAATATTTGTAGCCGTTAGGGACCACGGTCACCTCCCGAGACCACTCGCCCAGATGATCCCCCCCATGTAAGGGCCACAGATAGGATTTGCCCCGATTCATATAGAGGCCCGAGCTTTCGCCAAAGATCTGCATGATTCTGAGCAGCCGCGGGCCAGTTCTGTTGGTCCGCGTTAGGAAAAACAGTACGTCATCCGCATAAAGCGCTATGCGGTACGATACCTCCCGCGACCACTCAAAGCCACAAATCTGAGCATCCATCCTCACCCACGCCGCCAACGGCTCCATACCCAGTGCAAATAGATAAGGGGAGAGGGGACATCCCTGACGAGTTCCCCGCCCAATAACAAAACTTCCAGAAGTGGAGTCTGCAACCCGGACCGATGCTGTGATATCAGTATATAAGAGGCGTATTAGCGTTAGTAGGCGGGGGGCAATATTTAGGCGGCTGAGCAAAGCAAAGAGGTAAACCCAGCTGAGTGAATCAAAGGCCTTATCGATATCTGCGAGGAGGAGTGCAGCCGGCTCCTCAAGTCTGTCTACGGCAGCAATGGCGTTGTGTGCACGACGAATGTTATGTCGTGTAGCACAACTGGGCATAAAGCCGGCCTGGTCGGGATGTATCAAGTCTGTAACATGTGGAACCAAGCGATTGGCAATTACCTTAGCCAAAAGCTTAGCCTCAACGTTGAGGAGGGAGATCGGGAGATATAACGAATAGTGTTCCGGAGGCTGGCCTGGCTTTAAGAAAACAACTATCTCCGCGTGTCTCCAGTCCGGCGGAAGGCAGCCTTCCTCCACCGTGGCGTTAAGAGCCGCAAGATATGACTCCATCAGTTGGGACTGGTTGTGTTTAAGGAACTCGCATGGGAAGCCATTTGGGTCAGGTGCCTTGCCTGAGCGCATATCTATTAATGCTTCTTGCAATTCCTCGACCGACAGTGGAGCGTCGAGGGTCTCTCGTACCGTGTCTGAGAGAGTCAGCGGGGGGAGACCTTCAATGAACATACAAATGGTATCTGAAGGTAGGGTCTCTCGGGGGGCATATAAGTCTGTAAAGTAAATGGCGAAGCTAGCTGCAATTTGCGATGGGTCCGTGAGAATCCTCCCATCCGGGCCACGTATACCTGGGAGGGCCTGTGGGCGTAGCGTCTGCTGAAACAAGCGGTGTAATAGAGCGCTTGATTTGTCGCCCCACTGATAGATCCGGCTATGAGTAGCGAGCCAGTAGAGTATAGCTTCATCCAGCAGCTCGCTGGCATATGTTTGCTGGGTACTAAGCAGCTGTCTGCGCACAGTGCCCCACCCTCCTCCCTACTTCTGCGCTCCAGGTCAACCAACCGGGCCTCGGTCTTTATTAGCTTCTCCCGGCGCTGTCTACACCTTTCAGCACAAAAGGCAATATCCACCCCCCTAAGTGTGGGTTTCATAGCTTCCCATAGTGTTATAGGGGATGTAACCGTGCCTGTGTTATGAGAATAGTATTCAGTGATGGATGTGTGGATATATAGCCTGTATTGCTCATCCTGCAGCAGCCAAGGCGAGAGCCACAATCGGAATGGGGAGCGCCTAGGGTCCAGAAACAGTTGCAAAGATACTGGTGAATGGTCAGAAAGGCCTCGGGGCAGAATCTCGGCGGACTTTAATCGATGGGCGTGGGTTGCCGATATAAAAAGGTAATCTATGCAAGAGAAGGACTCATGTACTCCAGAGAAGTACGTGTATTTGTGTCCTGTAGGGTGCAATGTTCTCCAGGAGTCTACCCACCCCATCCCTTGAATCAAGGGCATCAATCTGGATTCTCAGACCGCTGTCGATCGCCCCATGCTGCGCCATCTGTCCCTCATCGGGCATATTACGTCATTCCAATCTCCTCCCACTATCGTCACACCAGGTGGGATCTCGGTCCAGAGCGTTGTCAACCGCTCCACAAGGTTCCACGCCAGTGGGGGGGGGGAGCGTGTATGCTGCCGAGGACAAGAGGCTCCCCATATAATGTTCCAGAGATTACTATAAATCTACCCTGTGGGTCGGGCCACGACTTACAATGGACAAAGGGAACGCTGCGGTGGATGAGGATCGCTACACCTCGGGAACCCCTAGTGAGCCCAGAGTGAAAGGTCTGCGCAAACTCAAATCTTGCCAGGCACTCTGTTTTAGTGCCCAGTAGATGTGTCTCCTGTAAGAGTAGGATTTCGGCTCTATAGCATTTGGCTTGTTGCAGCACAGCGCCACGCTTAATCTTATTGAGGAGGCCGCGGTTGTTCCAACTAATGATCCGAAGTTCACGACTTCCGGATCTTATCGAGCTAGATGTTGTGTCTGGCATTGAAACATATGAAGAAATGTATGTAGTTGGATAGCCTGAACGGCCCGGGACCATGTATGTAATGTCTGGCTATGGCACTAGTAAAGAACAAAAACTTCCCATTAATCCCCCAACCAACCCCCCCACCCCAATACCTCATAAACATTGAAGTATCTATCCCTGCATGATGTGCTTCCGACCCCCAACGGGGGGTAGAAGCAACATGTAGCCAATGGATCCCCACTAATAGTCCCCTGCGCATGTTAAAGTCTAACGGCAGAGGAGCATATGTACACTTGTGGCCCAGTTCTCATCTTCATCCGAATTGTTCAATCTTTGTGTAGGTCTCGGCAGGGTATCAATTAGGATGCTGCAGGTTCCGGTCGGTCATCTGCCAGTCTCCGACGGGACTTGCTGCGGGTTTTGTATCGTTTCTTAGAGCGCGATCGACGGCGCTGTTTGCCAGCAGTCTCGGGGGATCCTAGCCCATGTCCCCCGTATGAGGAGTCCGAGTCAAGTCTGGGTGGAGTGTGAGGCTGGGGTTTTACGGCTTCGTCCGTCCAGTGGAACACCTCCTCCGGTGTCTCAAAGAAATGTGTCCGTGACCGGTAGACCACTCTCAAGCAGGCCGGGAACAGCAGGGAATATTGGATCTTAAGGCCACGAAGACGTGCTTTGGCCTCCACAAATGACTGTCGGTGCTGTTGTACCAACTTAGTGTAGTCCGGGAAGATCATAATGTGTTTCGAGGCAAACGTAAGAATCGCTTTCAATCTGACTTGCTGCAGTATAACATCTCTGCCTTTATAGTTAAAAGGCCTTGCAATTATTGGTCGAGGGGAGGCGCCCGGTGGTGGCTTCTGCAGCAGCGCCCGATGTGCGCGCTCGATTATGAAACATGGGGGACTGTCCGGCGGGAGCCATTCCGTGAGCCACCTGACAAGGAAGTCCTCTACGCAACCGCCCTCGCAGCCCTCGGGGAATACAACAAAACGGAGGTTGTTCCTGCGCAGCCCTGCCAAGTACCACGCATCAGGCGTTATACTAACGCATTTATGTGCAGTGGTCCGCATCCCTGCAATAAAATGCCAGGTCACGCATTTGTAGTGCCTCCTTGACACCGCCGCTGGTGCAGAGGAAGAGACGAGCAGGACCGAACTTGCGCCTTGGCCAAACACTTCTGATGAGCACGCAGGGCGGACCGCGTGCTGCTCTGGCAGAGTGTCTTGCAATAGTCTCAAGTGTGCTAGAATGGCAGGTCAGGAGTGTTGCGCCCACCCGGTGGCTCATTGCTGCGTTGGCTGCACCAATGAGCATTCATTATAGCACAGCTGCTGCGGGCCAGCCAGGGGCATGGCATTCACGTGACGTGGCAAGGTCACGTGATTGCAACAGTGTATCCATAACTCTGAGTGTGCGGCAGGGCGAGCAGCAGTTATGTTTCTTTTAGTTTGCCGCCGCTGCCCTCGACGCCGCAATAATTATTTTGGTGCCTCCTCCTTAATGCGCGCCGTCGTTCACTGGACAGTGAGATGGGTTGCTGAGTCTTGGCAAAGGCAGCTGAGGTTATGCGCAAGCCACTGTGACCGCTCGTGCCGCCGCAGGCTTGCCTTGGCCTCTCTGAGGCTCACCTGGCCCCACCAGCATTGGTGGCTGCTGACTCTTGTGAGCCTGCTGCCGCCCTGTAGCAGAGATACCTGCTGCTCGCCACTTTCGGCATGCTGCATGCTCTGTGCAGTGTGCGCAGTGGTAAAATCATGATCCCCTGGACTAGGGGTCAACCAACTATGGCCCAACCAGACCCTGCCGGCGGGCTGCTGCCTGCAGCTGTGAGAGCATGTCCAATCCCGGGGGGAGGCACCTGTTGCCATGGCGCCGTCTTCGCTCGTCGCCTCCCTCGAATTGAAGTAAGTGAAAACTCTGAACACTATCAGTGCTCCAAAATAAAACTGATGTCCCTTTACTCATTTGATTGGCCAGATTTATAGCGGCCGAGCAGTCAAGAAAGCGATTAGGTAAAGCTTGTTATTTTACGTTTGTCAGAGCAGAAGAAATTAAAGAACACCTGCTCAAAATTTTGGTGGTGGAGTCTGCACCGTGGCTACATTCCGTACCCCAGCGAACGATGTGTGCTTTCAAGTGAGGAGACCCAATCTGGAAAACAGTCCTTATCCGCCTCCTCTTTTTATCCCCCACTACAGCAGCAGTCACTATGTTATTCTTTGTACTTGAGATGAGCAAGTGGCAAGCACAATTCGCCGGTTTTTGCAGCACATAATCTAACCCTATTACAATAACTGACTTTGCTAAAATTTACAGAAACATTCTTTTGTTTGCAGTGGTGCGGCGCGCACTTTAAATGAGTGGTGCAGACCTGACTCCTCGTTTTGTTTAACAGTACGATCAGCTTAGAAGAGAACTAGGTGCTTCAGTTTCTGGTGCTTTCCAGCAGTATCTTCTTAGAATGTCTTGTTGCTCAAATGGGTGTAATTGCTCATATTTATATGTTTTCCTGGTTTTCATTGCTTGATTTTGGTTGCGACAAAGTGTCATTCATAGTTGTTGAAATGTCACACATAATTGCACTGAATTTATGAAAATGTCACACATAGCAATCTGAAACCTTGGCAGCTATGCCTGCGGGCGCGCCCCTCCGCGTCCTCTACCTGCGTCGCCAGGCCCTTAGTAAGTGTCTCTAGGGTGGATACTTTTTTCTGGAGTATGTTCACTGTGTCCTCCACCGTTGAGATCCCGGATTCTGATTCTGTGATGCGCTGTACAGCGTTTCTGAGGTCCTGTCGGAGCAGCATAACGTTGGAGCCAACGGCACCAATCTTGGCCTTGAGCGTTTCCCGGGACTGCGTAATCGCCGCCAGCAGCGCTGCATTATTCGGCATGGCTGCTTCCTGGTCACCCAAATTCAGCGCCTGGGCCACAGCTCCATTATATTTATCTATCGTGCTTTGCTTGGATGCCGTTCCAGGTGGCTTGTCCTTGGCCATATTGTATAGTTGTGAGATGGGAGGTGGCCTGACTGCAAGCCAAGTATGCCTCAGAATTCCGCTCTTGGTACAGGCCAATATATCCGGTCACTTTCCCTATTGGGTCTCTGGGGGGGGGGGTGGCTAGGGGAGGGCACCGCGCCCACAAGCCGCATTGAACCTAGTCCAACCGCTTCTGTGAGCTCGGCGCCCCCACCTCCCCTAACGGGCGCCAATTCACAGCCCCAGGCCCATGTGGATCTGAGAGGCGATTGCCGGATATCGATGGAGGCCTCTGGGAAGGGCCAGGCATCCAGGTTCCACTCCCAACCGGGAGATTCAGTACCTTTGCAGGAGCAGGGCAACGGCGCGGAGTCTCGCTCCGTCCCGCGATCACCACGGAGCATCCAGAAGGAGAGGAGGAGAATGGGCCCAATCTATAGCTGCCACCAGCCTTCAATCGGTTGTAGATAAGGTGTCACTAATATTGGTGCGGAGTGGCCAACGCGGCCAGCACCAGGTATTTTGCTGGGGAATCCCACAGTCCGGCAGACTCCACAACTCCCACAATCAAATTGGGGTGGGGGGCCCGTGGTCCGATCCGGCCGCCGAGGCCCCAGCGAGTCGTGCAGCACAGGGTTCCAAGGTGTGTCGGGGCTTCTTGCCCCCTGCGCGGTAAATAGGGGGAGCCACCACTGACACCCGGTGCGCCCGAAGCCCCCAATCAGCAGCGCCCCTCCTATGTCGTGGCCCGAAATGGCCGCCGGGATTTTCTCAAGGGCCCAGGGCAGGCCGCAGTCTGTCAGCGCTCCCACCGAGCAGCACCCCCTTCGCCCAGCCGGGCACAGAATGTCATGGCGGCCTCCGCTTTGTCCACAAGGCCTCCTGCACCCCCCACGCCCGTAGCCTCCACCAGAGGGGGGGGGGTTTTGGAGAGCGCTGATCGCGCGTGGCGTGTCCTAAAGGATATCGGCGGCCCACGTCCACTCACGTGCCGCGGCCCAGTTCAGCCGCTGAGACTCCGGCAAGGCAGAGGCCAGGTGTCGCTGGCCTCCTACCTCTAGTCGCCGCACCAATCGGCCTTACCTCTTCGGGCGCAGCCGCCCCTGCAGCTCCACATGGGTAGATATCTCAGAATGCCGGCAGTGTGTCCCTTCCCACAGCATGTCTAGACCGCCGCACCTGGGCCGTACGCTATGCAGCTGTACTACGACCGTCGGGTGCCGAATTTACTACCACTGGAGCCCCTAATACGCAGCTGTAGGGTGTCTCGGGACTCCGCCGAGTCTCTGGATTAAGCAGGGTAGGCAGATGAGCAGGATTAATGGAGGATTTTGGTATGGCTGCGGGAGCCTTGCTAACGCGCGTCTGCCATGGTAGACCGCCAGGCCACGCCCCCCCTTGTTTGCTGCTTTTAAAAGCTTTTGTGATTTACATTTGATTTTCATCAATAATATAGTAACTCTATTAGAAAACTGCTCAGTTTGCATTTATTGTAATCCGTTATTTTGTGTATCAAATCATGCCTTCCTTTGATTAGAGTGTATCCTGGGATAGAGTTATGAATGTTTTGAGATACTCCTTACATTCTATTGTGTGATAGTATTTCATGTATTTGATTATTATCTTGTATGTTCTTCTGTAAATTGTAGTTTTCAGGTATGTGGAATGAGTGAACTTGTATGTGTAACTGTGTTTAACGTTGCTAAGATAGGGAGGGTGTGAAGGGAGAGTGACGTTGTACAGAGGAGTGGGATATTAGATCAAAGTGCTACCTTTTCTTTTTAGCTTTGTGTCATAGCCACCTTCACTGTATTGAACAACATTAATTCCATTCCCAGTTTAGTTCTTTTAGGGTACTTCATTTGTTTTTAGTTTTTTTGCTTTTGTGTGTTGGTGTATGATGGAGGGTGTGTTGCCATATCATGATAGTTGTGTGTCTGTATGATGTTTGGTGTATGACATTGGTTGTGCGGACATATGATGATGGATGTGTTGGTGTGTGGTGGTTGGTATGTTGGCTTATGATAAGTTTGTGGATGTATGAAGGGGGTATGTTGGTGTGATGGTGAGTTTGTTGGCATATGATGGTAGATGTGTTGGTTTATGATGTTGGTCATGTCACAGGATGTTGGATATGTTGGTGTATGATGTTGGCTCTGTGGGACTATGTTGTGGTTATGGTGTGTGAAATATCGCGTTGGTTTTATGGATGTATGATGGTGAGTGTTTGGTATATTATGATGGCTGTGTGAACATCTGATGGTGGGTGTGTTAACATTATGATGGTGGGTATGTTGACCTATAATATTGGTTGTGTTGGCATAAGAAGAGTTTAAGATGTTGGTTGTTTTTACATAGGATGATGGATTCAGTGGACATATTACGTTAGTTATATTGGTATGACGGTGGCTGTACTGGCTTATGATGTTGCTTGTTTGGCTGCAGGGATAGTTGTTTTGGCATATGACGATGCGTTTGGTGGCTTATGATGCTGCCTTTGTGGACGTCGGATGGAGGGTGTGGTGGCATAGGATCAAGCAATCAATCAAACAGGATTTGTAGAGTGCGGCTAATCACCTGTCAGGGTAGCCAGGCGTTGAGGGCTGCTGCTGTGGGTGGATCAGTTGAACAGCCAGGTCTTGAGTCCCTTCTGAAATCTGAGAGAGAGGGTGAGGTCCAGAGGTGGAGGGGGAGGCCTCCACCTCTGGACCTCTTGCTTGATTTTAGTGGGGTGGGCACTAAATGCTCCCGGGACTGGATTGTGTTATCTATCCAGACTTAGAATTACCGAAGAAGAACTTAAGGAAATTAAAAAATTGGAAGAAGAAATTGGGGGCGACGCAACTATTGCTGATGCTAAGTCGCTGTTGGAGACCATTGAGAAAACACTAGCGGATTTTAAGACCCACACTGTAAACTTAAAAACCTCTAAAGTTACAAAAGATATAAAAAACGTTAAACTTGATCTGGTATACCCTTATCTGAAAGAAGACTTTTTCAAGAACAATAATCCGAGTACTCTGAATTTACAGTACAGAGGTAGATCACGTACTAAATTCTTGACTTTTTCAGCTTCTTCCTCTGACTCGGATCAGGAATCTGGACCTTACTATCAGCCATATCAACCGTATTATCAATATCCCCGAGCCCTCCCTTTTTTTAGACAGAGGTGGAAACAGGGGCAGGGGATTCAGAGGGGAATGGCGAGCTCCAGCTCAGAACCAGAATCAGGAGCAGGGTTACTTCAGAACGAGACGGAGAGTGTACAGACGATAGAACATAATTTGAACCAGAGGTTACGAGCTGATAATGAGTTAATGCCTATCTACAACCTATCTAAACACTCATTGACAAGTTTGGAAACAAAGGTACTACAAAAAGGGTTATCGTTTGTTCCATTAACTGTACAGAACCCAGTAGACACCAAAACAGAGGACCTCCAATTCCTACGAAAAGTTAGACTTAAAGCCTTTTTCTCAGACTATAGCGAAGTCCCTGTAAAAAATATTAGTGGACTCAAGAACAAGTCATCTTTTTGCCCAGAAAGTGCCGCCCTACCCAATGAAATTCTATTATTTGAAGACCAAATATTGCGGGAAATTGACAAATTAAATGAAAAACGGATTTTCTTTAAACCAAATTTCTCTAAAAATGAACAAATTGTATTAAGAAACCTGGAAGAGAACCCCTTACGGTAATTAAAACTGCCGATAAGGGTGGGGGAATTGTATTGTGGGACAATGACAAATACGATGAAGTGATTATGAACCAACTTAATAATCAGGAACATTACCGTCCAATCACAGACAATCCCACCCTTCGTCTAAAAGCCCAAATTTTACATCTTACAGCGGAGACTTTAGATATGGGGTATTTATGTAAAAAAGAATACGAATACCTTAATCTCACCCCACAAAAAGTACCGAACATATATGTACTTCCTAAGGTACATAAAAATGCCCAACAACCTCCAGGTAGACCGATTATTTCCCTGTTAGAACCCTTGGCTAAATACATTGATTTTTTTCTGAAGCCATTTGTGGTCCAGACCAGGGCTTATATAAGGGACACCATGGATTTGATCTCCAAAATTGAACATTCAATGTTCGATGGGGACCAACAATTGTTGGTCTCTTTCGACATTGAAAGTTTATATATGAATATTCCCCAAGAGGAAGCTTTGGTTGTCATGACTATGGTACTGGACAGTAGACCTAGACCACATCAGGTACCGACTGAATTTTTAATAGCTTTAGCCAAGATATGTCTTAAGAGCAACTTTTTTGCCTTTAAAGATGATCTATATTTACAAGTTAAAGGCGTGGCTATGGGGTGTTGTTTTGCCCCAGAAATAGCCAATCTTGTTATGGATTGTTTTGAAACACAATACATTTTCCAAGAGACTACTCCCTTTAAATCACACATAGCGAAATGGGTGCGATTTATCGACGACATCTTTATGGTATGGACAGGTGACCAGGAAGAGTTAGAGCAATTTCATCTTTGGTTAAACTCTCGCACTTGGACCTGAGGTTCACTATAACATCGAGTAATGTTCAAATCAATTTTTTAGATGTCTGGATAACTAATAATGACGGAAAACTAGAGGTGAGTTTGTATACTAAGCCAACGGATCGGAATACGTTGTTGGAATATACTTCTGGACATCCTAGAAATCTTAAAGATAATTTGCCCTACGGGCAGTTTTTAAGAATTCGACGGAATTGTTCTAATAAAATCGATTACTTTAAAAATGCAGAAATCTTGCAACACAAATTATGTGAGAGGGGCTACCCGAAGAAATTGGTCCGGGCTGCACTTATTGAAAGCTGCACGTACACAACCACCTAAAAAGGACTTGAGGGGCATGTTGGGTCTTCCAGCTCTGGTGGGGCATTTTAGATTCAACAACTGTGTTGCATGCCCGCAGACTAATGATTCAAAATTTATCATGTTAAACAACAAAAAACATATCCAACAGAGTTTTTCGAATTGTAACACAAAAAATGTTGTGTATTCCATGACATGCCCATGTGGCAAGGCATATATTGGGCAGACCACATAGGCAGTTAAAATGCGAGTACTACAACATAAATCAAAAATACGTTGTAGAACACAGGGAGCACCATTAGTCCAACATTACGTGCAATGTGGTCATAATGAGAATGACATAAGTTGGTCAGTACTCCTAGTGGTGAGATCACAAAATAAAGCTAACCTTCAAATTACTTTGAACCGATTAGAAGCCAGAATGATTGAAAAGTATCAGACAGCGATAGAGGGACTGAATGACCGTGACGAGATCTGGGCTTTGATCTAATGTATAACATCTCTAGAAATAGTTATAGTTGATGTTGTCTTGACATTTTAAGTATTCTGTGACCATGTTGAGGGAAGAATTGACTGCTTTGTACACAGCTACATAACCACTGTATATAATGACACATATTGATCGAATATATGTTGTAATTTGTATTTTTGTACTATATGTATGCTTTGAATATTAATAATACATAGACTGTGAGCCTAAATTACACAGGACGTGCTGGAAATGCAGGTTTTAAAGAATTCCTGTGTTGAATTAAAAAAAAAAATTGGGGGTTCACCCCTTTCACCTTCTCCGTTCTTTGTTGCGCACATTAGTTTGTTTTTCTTTTCATCCTGAGAGAATTCAACATAAATTATAGCTTCATTCAGATACAAATGTCATTTGGCTTTTCGATTCCAGTTTGGTAATTAGCATTATTTCTGCAGATTTGGCTTTCCGATTCTATGTCAGGACCGGAGGCTCCGATTATGCTTCCAATTTCTTTGCTTTATTACAGCAGCCAATAAAAAACCATCTTTTTTATTCCATAAACTTCAAATCCCATGAGCCCTATGTACCATACTACCATAGAGACTATCCCTATATAAGGTCCAACAGAGGCAAACACCTCCTCTTTCTTTGCTGCTCCGCAGCCAGTTAAGTGCCTCTCCCTTACTGCTTTTCATGAGATTGTAGTGTATGGGTTTTGAGAGCACTGCTTGTGTCTTTTGTCAAGGACGTATATTCAATTTACTGTGTAGAACCTAACGTGCGGTTGATTCGGGCTGTATGTATTGCTGCGTAGATCGCTTATGCTTATTCCTAACGTGCGCTTGATTCGCGCTGTGCGTAATTATTTACCTTCCTCTCGTAGGTCGGGCGCGTGTGCGGCGTTTCAGGGAGCGCTTCGGCCTCCCCGGCGGGTGCGCTGCGCCCGTGTCTCTGTCAGTGGAGTGGGAGTTTGGGGGCGAGGACCGCACGTCGTTGCTCGCGCGAGTCCTCTTTTCATTTTCACGGGCGGCCGGTACCGCGCATGCGCGGTGGCCATTTTTGATATTGATTGAATCCGAACACGGATCGGAGTGCTAGCAGAGCAGGAAACGCTCGTTTATTCAAATACTTGGCCCGTATTACAGCCCCCGCTGACGCCCGATGCTCTGAATCAGCTGAGGGCTGGAAAATATTGGCATAGGCTCTGCCTAGAGAGGTTTGGCAGGCCCTCCCTCCACCACATAATACTCTTGATATAGGCTTGATTGCCTGGCTTGCCTGGGGTTGTCCCTCTCCCCCATAATTACTCCTGCTCGCGCATCACCTGTTGTGCACTTGGGTGACAGCTATCGCTTGCACCATGGCTGAATACTACTTCGAGGAGGAGTATTTTTACTCTGAACCATCTGGTTCACTGGAGCAGGACCTCGTGGAGGCCTTGGATGCTGGAGTACAGCAGTCGGTGAATTCAGCGCTGGTAAGGGCGATTGCGCCCCTTAAACGTCATCTTAATAAGTATGCGCTGCAGCAGGGGTGGCTCCCAGCCATAAACACCCGTCCCAAATCAAAAGAAAAGAAGGTTTCTAACCCCCATTCAGCCGACTTCGCTCGGCTGTCCAGAGCCCTAGCGAATGACCACGCCTATCTGGCGCAAGCAGACCAGACGGAGTCTACCCAGGGAGAAAAAGGAGACTCCTCTACTAACGGCGAGTCCGACCAGGAAGAAGTCGCTAAACCAGCGAAAAAGACCAGGAAAGAACATCATGTGGAGCCTCCTCCTCCGCCTAAACATCTCACCTTCGACCCGACGGACATCATTCACCCTAATTCTACTGCTTGGCTCCCCTCACAGGAGGTAGCGGACTATCTTCAGTCACACCTCCGACGCCCTCTCGACAAAGACGTCAGGGCACGACTTAGGTCGGAGTGCCCGAGACCAGACCTGGCCGCCCGCTTGGCGGAGACCCCCGAAGTGGATCCTACCATGTTAACATACCTGAAAAAATACTCAAAGGACCCCAAGAAGGGCATAGACCGCGCCTGGCGGTCATGCCAAGATAAACTCCTCGATCTTTCAGGGCCTTTAGCCAAGATTCTCGAGATGGGCCTCCAGGCCAAGGAGTCCGGGTCCCCTGTGGATCCCGACGACCTCATCGGTTGGACGCAGCAAGCAGTATGTCAGTTGGGCAATGCCAACTGCGCCATGTCGAGCGAGAGGAGGAGGTCTATCCTCCTCAAGCTAGATCCTAAACTGCCGGAATTGTCTTCCTCGGAAGCGGGCCCGGTGACCCAGGGCCTCCTCTTTGGCCAACCTTTCTTGAAAGAGCTGACCAAATTCGTGGCCACTTTCAGCGGCCTGGATAAGGCGCAGGAATCTCTCCGGCGCGCCTTCCGGCCGGTTTTCGCCAGGGCCGGACGAAATCGAGGGCGGTTGTTCGGCCGAGGTCAAAATCAAGGCGCCCCACGTGGCCAACAACACCACAGAGGAGGTTACCAAGACAACTCCTCCGGAAACCCTAATTTCTACCCCTCCCGAAGGGCGCGGAACCGATTCCGCAGAGGCAGGTTCGGTGGCAACCAAGGAAACCACCAGGATTCCGGATCAACAGGTGAGACTTATCCTTTGTTCAGAAGTGAAGTTGGGGGGTCGCATTCAGTATTTTCTCCAGGTTTGGCAAACGCTCTCTCAGGATCCTTGGATCCTAGAGACGGTACAGGGTTACAAGTTGGAAATGTACGAAAACCCCGTACAGCGTTTCCCCCCTCCTCCCATACATTTTTCCCAACACGATCAGAATTTTAATTCGGAGGAGATACAATCCCTCTTGAAGAAAGGGGCAATAGTGGCGTCTCAGTTTCACCCTCGGGTTTTATCAGCAATGTGTTCCTAGTCCAGAAAAAAGGGGGGGGGTCCCGGTTGGTACTAAACCTCAAAGAGTTCAATGGGTGGATCGTCTACCGCCACTTCAAAATGGAGAGCGTCCACTTATTACGCGATCTTCTGCAAGAGGGCGACTGGATGGTCCGGCTGGACCTAAAGGACGCATACTTGTCCGTGCCCATCTACGCCCCTCACCGGCGTTTTCTTCAGTTCCTCTGGCAAGGCGTTTACTACGAGTACACGGTCCTTCCCTTCGGACTTTCGTCAGCACCATGGTGCTTCACGAAACTCCTTCGGCCGGTGATGGAGTCCTTGCGCTCGCGCGGAGTGAGACTAATCGTCTATCTGGACGATGTCATTATCATGGCGCAATGTCCACAATTGGTGACGACGCATCTGGAATGGTCCATTCACCTACTCCAAAGCCTGGGTTTCGTTGTAAACCCTCAGAAATCCGTTCTGGTGCCCACACAATCTATAGAATTTCTGGGCTTTCAGGTGGATTCACGCAGCTGCCAGCTTCTCCTGCCCACGTCCAAGATCAGAACGATCAAGAAAGAATTGAGATCGATTGTGAGCAGGCAGATTGTGTCCTTGAGATCCATAGCCCGGGTAGTGGGCTTGCTGGCCTCCTCGATCCAGGCCATCTTTCTGGGCCCCCTTCACTACCGCGCTCTCCAACGTTTGAAGATTCAACATCTCCGCAAAGGCCTCGGATATGCCGAACAGATCCCTCTTTCAGAGGAAGCGAGGTTGGAAATGTTGTGGTGGCTAGACCACATGGAGTCGTGGAATGGCAGAGCCATATTCGGTTCCAAACCAGAGGTAGTGATCGAATCGGACGCCAGCCCAGCTGGGGTGCCCGCTGCGGTCCGATCTCGACGGGGGGACGGTGGTCTCCGGAGGAGCTCTCCCTTCATATCAATTGCCTGGAGTTGCTGGCAGGCTCGTTCGCGATCCGCAGCCTCTCCCCGCAGAAGACGGATTGTTGCATCCTCTTGAGGATGGACAATGTATCGGCCGTACAGTATGTGAACAAACTTGGGGGTACGAGGTCCCGCATCCTAGCGGAAATTGCCAAAGACTTTTGGCATTATTGCCTACAACACAAACTGTCAGTAGTGGCGGAATACCTCCCGGTTCGCAAGAACGAAGTAGCCGACTGGCACTCCCGTTATCTACGGGACTACAGCGATTGGCGATTACACCCTCGGATTTTCCGAATGCTGAATCTCTTATGGAGCCCTTGCCAGTTAGATTTGTTTGCGTCACGTCTGAACAAACAACTCACGGACTTTTACAGCTGGCGCCCGGATCCGGAGGCTCTGGCCTCGGATGCGTTTCTTCAGACTTGGCCCCCAGTCCTTTGTTATGCCTTCCCGCCTTTTGTCATGATAACCAGGGTCCTGGCCCAAAACAGACGCCAACGGACGGAACTGGTGTTAGTTACACCATTGTGGAGAGCTCAAGCATGGTTCCCGATTGTTCTGGAAATGTCTTGCGCTGTACCAATTCTCCTCCCTCAGAGATGGAACTTGTTGCTGGACCCTCACAAGGTCCCTCAGCCGTTGGTAGACGCAGGACAGTTGCCACTAGTAGCGTGGCGAGTTTCAGGGACAGATGGCAAGTCCCAGGCCTTTCGACAGACGCTTCTGCCTTCATCAGACAAGCATGGTCAGATAATACCCACAAGCGGTATTCATCAGCATGGAACAGGTGGTGTAGCTGGTGTGTTCAACGGGATGTCGATCCCACTACAGCTAATGTCTCCATGGTCATGAATTTCCTAGCTTCTTTGGCTTCAACGGGTTCTGCTTATAGGACAGTAAACAATTTCCGATCTGCTATCTCGGCTGGGCACGCTCAGTTAGAGGGCAAACCAGTGGGGGAACATCCCCTGGCGTGTAAATTGCTTAGAGGCATCCGGATGGTCAGACCACCGTGTCCGAAGTATTCTTTTTTGTGGGACGTTACAGTGGTGCTCCGGTTTCTGGAAACTTGGCCGGCTAACAAGTACCTGTCACGGAAACAGCTTTCAGCCAAGCTGGCGATGTTGTTATGTCTGGTCTCTTGCAAGAGAGTATCTGATATCCGGGCTTTAGATCTCGCGGGTCGCCGTTTCTCCCCGGAAGGGGTCACTTTTTCTATTTCCAGACGTACTAAATGTAACTCAACTTCGGTGTCCTATCCGGCTTTTCCGGATAATCCCAAATTATGTGTGGTACAATGTGTAAAGGCGTACGAGGTGAGTACTGCTGAATTCCGTTCAGACATGCAGGGTCAACTGTTTATTGCATTGCAAAAACCCTTTCGCCCGGTGTCTCCAGCTACTTTAGCGAGATGGGTGCGTTGGCTCATGAGCGAAGCAGGCATTGATGTCTCTAAGTTTGGCGCTCACTCTGTTCGAGGCGCGATGGCGTCTAAGTCTTTTTCCTTAGGTGTAAGTCTAACGGACATCATGAATACAGCTGATTGGTCAAATGAATCTACTTTTAAATCGTTTTATTATAAACCTATTGTAGATGTTGCATCAGTAGTGGTGGCTAAGCTTTAAACAAGCATAATCGGAGCCTCCGGTCCTGACATAAAATTAAAAATTGGGAACAGTCGTGACAAGAATTTTCAATTCTATTAAGGACAACAGAGGCGAGGATTATCCCACCCAGAACTTGTTTTATTTCATGAATGTAAATGTACGATCATGTACTATTATTGCATTTCGATTGCATTTGGTTTGATATTTCTCCCCCCCTTGTTGTAAGTTTTAATGATGGAACATGGTTTGGGGATTACCGTTATTACGGGACCTTTTATCTTTGTTTCAGATTCCAGTGGCAAGTGAGAAGTGCCTCCTTTTTCATGGTCTCGTTGGGAATGTTATTCCCCTTCACAGCGTGGTGATCGTTCGCCTGGATTGAACAGCAGGGTCTCGTCCCTCAGATCCGAAGTTCGCCTGTTGGTCTTCAGACGTTTGGTTCTTATGAAAGTTTGTTCCTCACGGACCCAGTTCAAGACGGAGTAGTCTGTTGAAAGTGTTGGACTTAACAGTTCGCAGTCTCGCAAAGAAAGAGGAGGTGTTTGCCTCTGTTGGACTTTATATAGGGATAGTCTCTATGGTAGTATGGTACATAGGGATCATGGGATTTGTAGTTTATGGAATAAAAAGATGTTTTTTTATTGGCTGCTGTAATAAAGCAAAGAAATGAGAAGCATAATCCTCGCCTCCGTTGTCCTTAATAGAATTGAAAATTCTTGTCACGACTGTTCGCAAATTTTTAATTCTAATTTGGAAATTAGCATTATTTCCACATGTGGGTGGACGTCTCCATAGTAACTGAAAGGCATAGTGAATATAGTCCGTTGTTTCTGGTAGTTCCCCATTTATGTCCTGACGTCTCCATAGCAACTGAAAGGTACATTGAATATAGTCCGTTGTCTCTGCTATTTCCCCGTTGACGTCCTCACGTTAGCTAGACCTTTTCCGACTTCCCATAAATCAGTGCAAGTCTCACGCTAGTGAGTGGTGCACGCTGACGCGTCCACAAGTAGGACCGACGGAATTACTTTGAAAGCAGGAAGCCGCGTAATAAGGTGAGAAGGGTGACACTCCGATTTTGAAATTGTGCATACAGCGTGGTGCTTTTGATAAGTATAGTGATAGAGTTTTTTATTTACTATGCAGCGAAGCAGTGTCCGGACGAGGCATATGAGGGCCCGTTAGGACTGGATATCCTTTACGAGTGAGAGAGGTATGTGTGGAAAGTCCTCCTTGTATATGTGTCCACAAAAGTGGAAATCATACATCTAAGCAGAGACGGGTACAACAGTGGCCTGAATTTCTTATTATCTACAGGCGATTGCACCTCGGGTTGGGGCTCAACCCTTTGGTTTTTCTGATCAAGGGAGCGTCTATATCTGGAATACGGTTCCATAAATCGCTATCGATATATGACACGTGAGTGTTGTGTGAAGTACAAAGACATACACGACTCTTGGTTTATTGCTCTTCACTTGGTATGGTTCTCATGGGTGAACACTCTCATTTTGTTCCTATGAGCTACATCAGAATAATCACTCAGTTAGATGGAATGTTAAAAATTCTTTAAAGTGTTCCCCACTGTTTTTTACACGGATTGGCTCCCCACTTTCACGTTTTACTTTTTCTGTTGGTTTTTAGGTTTCTTGAATTTACTCTTGTAGCAAGATACAAACCCAGCATGCCCTGTATGATTGAAAGGATAGTGTATTAAATGTGTATGTAAATATACATATATCTTATGGATTCATTTAGGCTGGTTCCATTACCCTTGTCCTGAGGCGGCCAAGAGGAAATTGAAGGCTGAAACGCGTCCCCGTCGACAGTTTTTGATAAGAGGAGTCTGTGTAAATACGAAAATTGTAATTTAGTTGTTAAGCACATTAGAGTAATGGGTATAGAGGTGTTGTACCTCATGTGCTGAGAAGACTACCTCTTAGTGTATCACCCAGATTAAGTGCGTGAACACTTACCATTAGAGAAATATTTGGGTATTGGCAACTTAGATTTGTTGCATTTAGGTCTTAGTCTATAATTGTTTGTGCTGTATATGTGTATATATATGTACATTTGTATGTTTCCTTTTTGTGTTTATAACCTTAATAATGATTCATTTTCAAAGATCGGTCCCATGGTACATGTGTGTTTGAATTGACTATTTGATGTATTGCTATAGGATTTTGGACTATAGTTGGGGGAATTAAATGCTCCCTATGACTAAATAAAAAATTAGTTATTGATTCCTCCGTGCCAATTTTTCTGTATATGATGTTCCAGGACTTGGCAGCAAGGTAGGAGAAGGAGCGTCCTCCACTGTTGCTTCGGCGGATGCGGGGGATGTGAGCGAGGGAGGAGAAGTGCAGGTGTCTGGAGGGTTGGTGGACATTCGTGCGTTAGTTGAGGTATGCTGGTTCTTGATCATGGAGGGCTTTGTAGGCGTGGATCGGCATCTTAAATTGACATCTCTTTTGGATGGGGAGCCAGTGAACTTCTTGAGGTGGAGAGTGATGTAGCTCAGTTTGGGGATGTCTAGGATGAGTCTGGCTGCTGCGTTCTGGATAGCCTGCAGTCTCTTTAGGAGGTGATTGGTGATTCCTACGTAGAGTGCGTTGCTGTAGTCCAGCTGACTGGTGACTAGGGTTTGGGTGATGGTTCGTCTAGTGTTGACGGGGAGCCACTTGAAGATCTTCCCACTTGAAGATCTTCCAGAGCATGCAAAGAGTGAGGGAGCAGGTGGACAAGACTGCGTTGATCTGCCTTTTCATGGTGAGCTTGCTGTCAAGCATGATGCCAAGGTTGCGGGTGTGGTCTGTCAGTGTTGGTGAGGGTCCTAGCTTGGAGGGCCCCAGGAGTCGTTCCATGGGGATGTTTTATCCTGAAAATCAGCACCTCGATATCGTCAGTGTTGAGTTTCAAGCAGTTGTTTCTCATCCAGTCGGCGACGCTCATCATGCATCTGTGCAAGTTGGCTCTTGTGGTGGAGGTGTCTTCCGATAGCGAGAGAATGAGCTGGGTGTTGTCTGCATAGGATATGATGTTGAGTCCGTGGGCTCTGACAATGTTGGCCAGGGGGTCAAGTAGGTGTTGAAAAGATTGGGGCTGAGGGATGAGCCTTGAGGTATGCCGCAGATGATGCTCTTGGGTCCCGAGGTGAAAGAAGGTAGGCGGATACTCGGGTTCTTCCGTGAGGAAAGGGGCATTCCATCTGAGAGTGTCACCTTGGATTACGATGTGATGAAGACTACAGCACCAAAACCGCCCTGGTCGCTGCAACCGACGACATCAGAAGCCTCCTGGACCGGGGAGAAACAGCGGCCCTGAGCCTACTTGACCTCTCCGCAGAGTTTGACACCGTTCCACAGACCCCTCCTCCACCAGGGCCAACTTCCACAGCTGCATGACATGCGTCGCCGGATAGATAAAAGACAACTACCTGAAACTCAGCACAGACAAAACGGAAGTGCTGATCTTCGGGAACAATGCCTCGGTGTGGAATGACTCCTGGACTCTCACCAACTCTGACTAGCCATGCCCACAACCTCGGAATCCTCCTGGACAGCAAGCTCACCATGAAAACCCAGATCAAAGCAGTCTCCTCAGCCTGTTCCCTCACCCTTCGGATTCTCCGTAAGCTCTTCAAATGGCTCCTTATCGAAACTAGAAAAACTGTCACTCAAGCTCTAGTCACCAGCTGGCTCGTCTATGGCAACACACTATACGTAGGGCTCACCGTACACCTCCTGAAAAGACTGCAGATTATCCAGAACTCAGCGGTCAGGCTCATCCTCGACCTCCCCAGACAAACTCACATTACCCCCACCTCAGGAAGCTACACTGGCTACCCGTTCAAAAGAGATGCCTATTCAAGATCCTGATCCACACCTACAAAGCCCTGCACAACCAAGGTCTCTGCTCGCTCTCCCTCACTCAAACCCCCCTCATCCACCGAAGCAACAGTGAAGGTCGCTCTTTCTCCTGCCCTCCAGCCAAGTCCTGGAATGACCTCCCCCTTCACCTCCAGACCTCATCCTCTCTGCTGAAATTCAGGAAAGGACTCAAGACCTGGCTGTTCAGCTTAACCCCCCCTTCCCCCTCCCCCTCTCAAGGTCCACCTGCCCTGGAGACCCTCACAGGTGATTAGTCACGCTTTACAAATCCTGTCTGATTGATGAAGCCTCTTGATGAGGGCGAGGTGTTATACAGTGTTGAACACTGCAAAGAGGTTTAGGAGGATCAGGGCTCCAGTTTCTCCTGGGTTCTAATGTCGTGTGTGGCGGCTATCAGGGCTGCCTTGGTGCTGTGGTTAGTGTGGAATACGGAATGGGAGGTGTCCAGTCGGTTGTTGTTCTTTAGGTGTTCGGTGAGTTGATGGCTTTCTCAAGGACTTTGGCGGGAAAAGGGAGCAGAGAGATGGGGCAGTAGTTCTTGAGCTCGTTGGGGTCAGGGACGGTTTCTTTAGAAGGGAGTTTAACCTCGGAGTGCATCCATTCTTCTGAGATGGTGGCTGTGGTGATGGATGCTTTGAGAATAGAGGTGAGCTCCTCGCATCTGATCTTCTTGCTTCCAAGGTTAAAGATGTGGTGGGGACAGAGGTCCGTGGGTAATCCTGAATGGACGGAGTTCATGATTACTGAGGTGTTCTTTGTTGGTAGCTGGTACTAGGCGATGAACAGGTGGTCGGGGTTCGTCTCAGTGGGATCTATGAGGTTGTGAAGGTCGGTGGGTGTGAAGTTTTTGTAGATGGTAGAGATCTTGATGTGGAAGTAGTCAGCCAGGGTGTCGCAGATTTCCTGGATTAGGATGATGGTGTTTTTGGTGGCAAAGGGGTTGCAGAATTCTCTAACAATGTTTAGGAGCTCTTTGCTGAAGTTGGAGCTGACTTTAATGAGGTTGGCTATGGTGCTCTTTTTTGTGTGTTTCAGGAGTTGGTGGTATTGGTTGAGGGCTGTCTTGAAGGTGGCTTGGTCTGTGGGTTCCTTTCTAGTCGCTTGCCGTTGCGCTTTGAGGTTTTCAGTTCCATTGTGTACACGCTGGCTTGAGTGGTGGATCTCTTGGGTTTGGAGGGCTTCACAGGGAGACTCTGTCGGCGCAGTTGGTGATCCCGGTGGAGAGGAAGTTCTTGATCACCTGTTCTAGGGTGGTTGCAATGTGTTGAGGCCGCCCACACACTGACTATCTAACACTTTGCTCCAGCTGCAGTGTGGGGTGCTGGGCAGCTTGCTGGTGGTGCCGTGGGTCCTGAAATTGTGAAGTGGACGATGGCGGGGTTGGTCCAGGTGAGCTCGGTGACATGACTGAACTTGACTCTGTCGATGGCTGTGAAGATGGGGTCCAGCGTGTGTCCGGCGTTGTGAGTGGGGTTGGTGACGAGTTGGGCGAGGCTGATGTTCATGCTTTTTAGGGATGTTAGCAGTGTTTGTGTCATTGAGGTCGTTGAGGTGAAAATTGAGGTCTCCAAGGAAGATGTAGTGTTTGGAGTCGATAGCGAGCGGTGCAATTATGTCAGAGAAGACGACACAGAAACTTGGGCGTGGTCCTGGAGGTCGGTAGGCGAAGGTCCCTCTGATGGTGGTTCTGCCGTCAGTGTGGAGTTGGAAGTAGAGGTGTTCCATGATCGGGGTGGTGTTGTCGGCAGTGGTGGTGCACCGGATCGTTTCTTTGTGGATGATGGTGATACTGTCTCAGTGTTTGTTGGTGCGGTCCCAGAGTACTATCTTGTAGCCTTTGGGGGTCACTGCAGTGATGTCGCGGCCAAGACCTGGAACGAACTCCCCCTCAGCATCAGATGAAGTCCTACACTGCAAATATTCACTTCATGCGATTATACATGTGATTCCACCAGCCCGACCCTGGCTTCACGATTGCGATCGATAAATAATCGCATTATGTACTTTCCAATTGAGGCATGTTGTTTTAAAGGTGATGGTGTGTTTTTAAGTTGCAGTTGGATTTATTGTACTCAATTTTGCTTCTATGGTGGTTAGATAATCACGCCATTGCACGGGGTTGGTCAATGGAGGCATCCATGATGCGTTGGTCAATTGGGTCTCATGTACTGTAACAAGTGCCCTACGAAGGTCTAGGAGCCATGATTGTGTGTTGGGGCCTGCTGGTGATTTCCAAGCCATGGCTAGTCTGCGTTTTGCCAGACCTAATGCCAGATCAGTAAACTTATTAAGGTTCTTACGTTGGGTGTTGCGCTTCGTTATTCCGAGTAAAAAATGTGGGCCCTGGGCTGCTATTGGGGTGCCCGCTGTGTCTGTCAATGTCCCAGCTACATCGTTCCAAAATGTCCTGAGTCGGGGACATGTCCAGACCATATGGGGGAATGTAACATCTGTGGCTAGGCACCTAGGTCAAATGTCATTGGAAGTAGGGTACATGCGTGCTAATCTATGCAGTGTTAGATACGTGTGGTGGAGGTAGCTAAATTGCGTGTATTTCAGCCTAGCGTTCACTGATATAGTTTTAGGGTAGCTTATGCATTGTGTCCACTGCTTATCAGTGATACTGGTCGTCAGTGCAGAGTCCCAGTGTTCGCGTAGTGGTGCCAGCAGGAGTGTCGAATCGGGTCAGAGGGAATTATAAATCGCTGTAATCGCCTTTTTGCCCCGTCCATGCGTTAGTAGAGTTTGCAGTGCCTTAGATGTAGTGGGTTCTGTGCGTGTGTTACCCAATGTCTGGAGAAATTGCTGTAACAGTGTTGCGTGGAGTAGGAATGTCCCCTGCTGTACCCCGTAATCATCCATCAGACTCGTAAAGTCACATAGGTTCGAGTCTGCAAATAGATTCCCCCATGCGTCTAGTCCTACCGCCCGCCACGTTTTGAGTTCCGGGCGCTTGTGGCAAGTACAAGGGCCCGGGAGCACTTCGAGAGGGAGATATGGAGCATGTGGTGCGGGCTGGCCACTAAGCAATACATTTTTCAACCAGCCGCGTCTAGCTGCTGACATTAGGAGGTTACCCTATGTTTTCTGTAGCCATGTTATGGAACCTGATAGTTATTCTAGTATGGCTGGCTGTCGCAGGGCTACCACCCAGGGGTCTAACTCAGTTAGATTACTGTTCGTGAGCCACCTCATAGACCATTGTAGCTGCGCAGCTGCATAGTAGTGCTCGTAATCCGGCGTCCCTAGGCCCCCTTCGGATAGAGGGAGGTATAATTTCTGGAGTGCCACTCTGGGTCTAGAGCCACCACAAATCAGGGACACAAGAAGTGACTCTGAAGTCTTTAAAGAACCTATGCGGTAGCTTATAGGGAAGGGTAGAGAAAAAACATAAAAGTCGAGGGAGTAAGAACATCTTAGAAATGGCGACACGGCCCATAGGGGATAAAGGCAGACTCGTCCAGAATGGGAGGGCAGCTCGAGCTCTAGTGATCGCCCTCCTCAAGTTACCTTCTATCAGGTCTGCCTGAGAGTGATAAATTTGGACTCCCAAATATTTAAAGGTGTCAAAAGCCCATGTGAGAGGGGATGCAGGGATGTCTTTGATCTATGGACAGGGGTTTCATTGGGAATACTACGGATATGGACCAATGGACCCGTAGACCAGATATTCGGGTATGTTCGTCCAGTAGCTCCATTAGCTCTTGCAGAACTGTGTTCTGGCCACGCAGATAAATTAACGCGTCGTCTGCATGGAGAGAAGCAATGTGCCATTGCATATACGCTCGAGTGCCCCAGTCTAAGACACGAGAAAAGGAGACAAGGGAGACCCTACTCACTTGGAACCAGGGTATATAGACAGAAACAGTGGTTCCTGTGGACTGATATAATAATAATAATAGTTAAACGCGCAATCGCAGTCAACCAAGGTTAAGTCGATATCCGAAGGAGAAGTAACCATACACGACTTGATGTTTGATGATTACAATCAATGTTTATGTATATAATGCAATAAATAGTTACAAAAATAATGAATTCAAAAACAGTGAGAAAGTGTCCCCAGTGAAAAGTGGAAACTACAACAATAGTGACATCATGTGGCATGAGCAAAAATGTTTCCAACATAGAATAAAGCGACCATAAAACGATAAATAATGTAAACAGCCTCTCTTATACAATCATAAGGACTGTTGCACTGGTTCGCTTTGAAAAATTGTCGACGACATTTCAACCCCGGTGTCAATGTGGGGTCTCTTCAGGACCTATAGGATATAGGGACATCTATGAATGAAGAAAAAAGAGAAAAAGGATAGCATGAGCGTTACATGAAAGAGGCCCAGGTTTTGAAATCCAAATTACTTGCTAGAGGGTATCCCAACAGACTGGTACGCAAATCCCTCAAACGTGCTTGGTTCTGCCCAAGAGAGGAACTCTTATCCACAAAAGAAAAGAAACGTATTGACAGACTTATCTGTGTGACTACTTTTGGCGTGCATACCAACAAGGTGCGCCACTTGATCATAAAAAATTGTGGTCTCTTAAAAAATATTGACTCATTTGCTTGACTTCAATAAACAGAATTTCAACAAAAAAATATTGACTCCACAATGGAGCCCCCCATGTTCGCTTTTAAGAGAGGCAAGAATGTAAAAGATCATTTGATTCATTCTTCAACTGAGAACACTTCTGTACGCAGAACAGGCACCTTAGAATCAGCCTGGGGCCTTACGGAACTGAAAGGCCATTTCAAATGTGGCAATTGTGTATCTTGTGCACCCACTTTTGATACCAACAAATTTGAGCATGCTAATGTAAAACAGACATTAAACTTCTTTTCTAATTGCAATACACGAAATGTCGTTTATTGCATATGGTGCCCATGCAATTTACCATACATTGGTCAGACCTCCCAACCGATCAAAGCACGAATTGGACAACATCGAAGCCGCATCAGATGCTCTGTTCCCAATGCCCCATTGGTGTCTCATTTTAATGACAAAAATCATACAGTGGATGATATCAAATGGCAGGTCATTGATAAAGCTATAACCCCCGAAAGAGGGGGGGACATCACTCAAATCCTGCAGAGACTAGAGTGTCGCTGGATTGAAAGGACTAACTTGATTGTACAAGGACTGAATTCAGCGGGAGGATTACGTGGGACAAGAACTGCTGGATGGTTAAGGAGTCACTAGGGTCAGGAGCTTTATAGAGAAAAGCATAGTATTTATAGAAAGAGTCCTTTATTATTTCCTGCATATTTACCAAGTGGCCATCGGAGGCGCCTATTGCCGTAATAGGAGGTTGCGAGGCGTCGGTTTTTAATAACCATGCCAGCATCCTTCCTGCTTTGTCTCCCTCCGTGTGTTGCCAGGCTAAGTATTGCTTATAGTCTAAAGCGCAAAGACTGTCCAACGTCTCCTTGTATGCTAGGCGGGCTTTGGCCAATGTGGGTATAATGTGTGGGTCAGTGGGGGAGAGTTGTTCACATTGCTGCACCTCTCTCATGATTCTGGAGCTCTTTTGTGAGCGCCATGCGAGATCCGTAAACTGCCTTGATTACCTGTCCACGGAGAACAGTCTTAAATGTGTCCCATTCGATGCCTGCGCATGAAGGAGAGCCTGCTTTTGTTTGGAAGTATGAGTTGATGAATTGTGTTATGGATGTGCGAAGTGTTACATCTTTGAGTGCCTCTAAGGGGAGGCGCCAGGTCGGAATGCTGGTTTTATGTGTTCCCCACAACAGCTGCAATTGTAGTGGACTATGGTCCGATATCGTGCGGGCTAAATACTCCGCTTGCGACACCCTAGATATGGCAGTCTCAGAGCAGTATATGGCGTCTATCCTCGTGTGTAGATCATGAATCGTAGAGTAGTGTGAGTAAATTTGTGTTGTGGGATGTTTGCTACGCCAGGCTTCACTTAATTGCATGTTGCTGGCCCAGTCCTTCATGTGCTGTGCTAGGCTAATGGATTGTGCCCATGGGAGTGGGTGGCTTGAGTGATCTAAATCACCCCAGTATATTGGCGCTGATGGATCGCTAAGTAGTGATGGTGTTATTGTTTGTAAGAACGAAGATTGCCTTGAGTTTGGAGCATATAATGAGACTAACGTCATTGGGGGGCCATCAGAAGTCCCACCAGGATCGCGTAACGGCCTTCTGGGTCTACCTGGGTATGTGATATCTGTAGGGGGATTCCTGGCGCTATCCATACCATGGTGCCCCTAGCATATCCTGAGTATGTGGTTCCTATCACTGTGCCTCTCCAACGCTTGCAAGGGTTTGCGCGGTGAGATGTGTTTCCTGGATCAATGCCATTGAGATCTTATGGCTCCGAAAATATTGAAAAACCTTGTGATGTTTAACACATCCGGCTAGTCCCTTTACATTCCAGGTTAATAGGAGGTAGTTATTTCCTGTCATCTTCTGTGCTGGAGACTGAGAGTGAGAAAGTGCGCCTGCACCCAGACTGCTTCCCATATCGGCCAGATCGTCGCCCCAGCATCCAATCCCTGATCTTGATTATGGCAATAGTGTGCGTGCTGTGCATAGTGTGTGGGGTGGCGGAACAACAGACTGCTATAAACATTTGTGATACCCAACTCCCCACCCCAGGCTGGCTTGCCAACGGGCAGTAGGCCAACTGCACTGAAATGCACATTGGCAAAACTGTAAATAACAAAGAAGAAAAGAAAAGGAAATATACTCAATAGGATATTTTGTAAAAAATAAGTATTAAATGAGCAGAGAGAGAGGTAACATAGTGGTGCTATATCAGCCACTTATCGTGCGTGGGGGCGTTGCGGGTCTTTACTGCCAACTGCGTAATGGCCGCCATAACAGTTTGTGCCTGCCATAGCCGTGGCTCATTCTTGTGGCTGCCACCCAAAGTCTAATACACTGGACCCTGGACCCTATGTTGGTGATGTGCAAGTATCACACTGTATGGGCCCTTTGGTTATTACATGGGACTTACTCAAGCTCTTCAGCGGTTTGCGGGGTAACTATCGGACCTCCTTCAATCAATGCTGCATGTTGTGTGTCTGTTGGAGTATTTGGTCCGGAGTCGTGTCCATTTTGCACTCAGATGTTGAGGGGGATGCAAAGTTACCAAGGTGTTCCGCCTGTTTGATGGCTTGCTCCCTTTCCCTTGCCGCCTGGGCTTTAGTTGGTCATTGCACTCGCCCATTGCCTCGATTTCTGCGTGTGCTTGCAGTTTTCCCTGGCTGACGGGGAACCACCGAAAATGCGTTCGGGGCATGTGCAAAACAATTCTGATCTATCCAGGACCAGTCCTCCTCAAGAGTAGAGCAAAGGATATTGCTGTCTTTGTGCCGGATGCGCAGCTTGGCGGGGTATTGCAACGAGTATTGTATTTCATGATCCCGAAGGCATTTTTTAACTTCCAAGTAGGAGGAATTGCGGCGTTGTACTGACAACGTATAGTCCGGGTAAATGTGTACCGTTGCATTTTCAATTTGCCATGGGCCACGGGCCCTTGTTACTTGAAGGATGTGGTCCCTATCCCGGAAGTTAAACAATCTTGCGACCACAGGCCTAGGGGGTGGAGGGGGGGGGGCGGTTGCTCGGGCAAGGGGCCACCCGGTACTCTGTATGCGCGTTCGACTGAGAAAAATTTGGAGAACTTGGCATTAAGGATGTCCGTGGAGAACCAGGTCTCAAGGTACAGCTCCATACTTTGGCCTTAGATTCATTCCGGTAGGCCCACTATGTGTACATTGTTTCTGCGGGATCTGCCCTCCTGATCCTCCGCCCAGCTCTTCGGGTATTCCACCTCTTTTAGAGAGATTTGATCTGGTCCGTTGCCGTGGTCACAGTGGGCCGTGGTCACAGTGGGCCGCAGGGATGCCAACGTCGATTCGGATTCCTCCACTCTGTCCTTTAAATAATGTTTTGTGGTCTTCGCGTAAGAATCCTATTTCAACACAGAGCTAGTCTATTTTGGGGCCTAATGTGGACTTGATGTTTAGTACCGCTGCCATTAGCTCGTCTAACTGATGCGAGTGGTCTATGTGATCTGCAGGTTTCGGGGCCGCTGTTTGAGTGGTGCTTTCTGTGCCAGTTCCCTGGGATATTGCATCGGTCGCCTGAGATTGCGCTTTATCTGTTCTGGGCTTTCCCATTGCGTGACTTTGTGCTAGGACGTTGTGTGGTCGGTTAGTAGTGCGTGCAATAATGGCCCCCTTGAAGAACCAGGACTGTCACACTATTGTTGGTATGCATACAGGTCAGACCGTAGCCATCCGGTCTTTGTTTGGAGGAGTGTAGGCCCCTTGAAATGACAGGATAGATCTGAGCATTCAAGTGTGTATGCAAGAGTGGGCCCCAAGGCACTTTGTCTATTATTCTGCTGCTGATAGATCTTGGTGTGTCACTCTTATGAGGATGACATACTTGGCAGGGCTCGTATATCCCGTCTAGTAAAGGCGCAGTGAGCTCCAATGGGCAATGATTAGAAGTGTAGCATAGGCAGGAGATCCAGGAAGAGAGTTATTCAAGAGTGACAATGTGTGGCATTTAAGTGAAATGGAGCGTGCTTCTGCATAGACACGCAGGCTCTCGGTGTCACCTGTACAATGCCGCTGTAGTGAAGGGCTCTTACCTCGGGCCAGCAATCAGCAGTCATGTCTCCGGCCAACTCAAGAGGCTAGGGCTGTTCATCAGCTCCCACGAGATGCAGTCCGCTGCGTCGTTTCGTGTGGAAGGTCACAGGGCCAAACCCCAAGACCCGTCGAGGTCACACCGGGATTGGCTGGCGCCATCCAAACCCCCAGCCGTGCACTTCGCACGATAAGCTGCATGGTATCAGCTACAGGCATTTTATTCCTGTTAATGTGCCCAAACAAAAAAAGGGGGGGGGGATGGGATCTTAAGAGTTGATTGTAGGGCCGGTGGACACGTTGGGTCGCCAGCCCAAATAAAGCCTTCCAGCGAGAGTCCAGTGCTGGCCTTCCCCTGTCCCCCACCTCGCAGTCTTTTATTGAGGCCTGACTCCGGGCCTCACCCCCCTCGACGCTCCACCGAGATGGGCAACAGTTGTTCAGTAGCCTGAACCAATGAAAGCTGTGTCCAGGTTATTGAGGGCACTTCACAAAAGATCCTCGATCATCCTGCTCCAAAGCATGCAGCTGTTGGAGATCAGACCTGGTGAGCACTCTATGCGGGCGTGCAGTTTGTTCTCCCCACTGCCCTCCGATCCCTCGCAGCCGTTCCGGCCAAGCGCCTCAAGCGCTCCTCGTGCTTACGGCAGCATCAGTAGAGTCGCCCGCTCCACGCACCTCTGCAAGACGTGAGGCAGGCACAGGGGCGGTAAGCAAAGATCCAGGCAGTCACCGCCGTCGGTCACGGGTCAGATTGCAGCAGGGCCGCAAGGCGTCCAGGCCCCAGCGCTCATCAACCAGGGGCCCTCACAGATCCAGGGCACCTCCGGGTCGGCCAGATCCCGACTCCCGCCACAGCGCCACCGGTCCAAGCAGAAACGGGAAGGCAACACGGCCCGCCCCGCAGGAAGCGTAAAGTGGCCGGAGCAGAAGGCTGTTCTCGTATCAACCGCTCGCCGTTAAGGACAAGCACGGTCCCACTCACCAACTGCCAAGTACGCAAGGCCGGACCACACCCAGCCGCTCTCCGCGGCTTAAGGCCGTCACTCCGTCGGTCACGCCCAACAGGCTCTGGTGCAGGCAGTCTTGATTACCGGAGGTCGCTGCGATGTCCGGCGGTGCCATGCAGCAGTTGTCGCTGTGTGTAGCAGGCTATTGTGAGTATTTTACAGGATTTTTGTTGGGCCTGATGAAGAGCTGATTAAAGCGCGTCTGCACTCGCCGCCATCTTGGCCACGGCCCCGGTTATGGTGAGTACTTAGGTACATCCCAGATTGGCTACTGGTGTGCCGTTATAAGGCCCTAGTATATGGTACTGAGGTATCCAGGGCCTAGGTACACCAGGGGTTTCCCATAGGCTGAAGCATGTATTATGCCACCCATGGGAAACCACGCAAACACTGACTACAGGCCTGCCATTGCAGACTGTGTAAGCTGGTGCTAGCACCACTTACGAAAGATATAGGTTTCCCTATAGCTGAGGTCACTACACTTAAAACCTATAAGTCACCCCTAAGGCAGGCCTTTCAATCCTAAAGGCAGGGTGCTCGGTTTGAAGTGTGAGGGTGCCCCTCCATGAGCGGACACCCCTACAACCTTCGAAGTCCATTCTCCCGGGTCGTAAGTGCATCAGCCATAACGATATATAGAGTGGCCATGCGTCATTACACGATGGCTAACTCTAAACTGGCTGTAACGAACCCTGTTATGTTTGGTATCAAACATGTCGGAATCATACCCCCACACCGTAGCCGGGAGGTATGATTCCATGTACTGTAAATCTCCTCCGGATGGCCCCCAGTGCTCCCAGTACCAGTCTTCCAGAACCGGACAGCAAGCTAGGGCTTCTGCCGACCAGAGACACGATTCTGCCCTCCTGCTGCTGAGCCAAGCTCGAGCTGGGGAAGTTAGAACAATGGATATCCTGTCACAGGGAGGAGTGACCACCTCCCAGACAGGGTTTAGTGTATTGGGGCAGGGTGGGGGCGCTGGCCAGTGCCACTGAGACTGCTTGGAGGGCACACTTGGTGCCCTCCTTGCATACTCCAGTTCAAACCAGTTCAGGGAGCGGTTGGCTCCCGCTCTGGCGCGAGTCTGGACAAAGGACATGGGAGTATCCTCCCCACTGTCTAGCCCCTCCTCTGGGAGGGACCCCTGAATCATCCCAACCCTTTCTTTAGGGTACTTAAGAGCTTACCTGTGGGTAGGTCCCTAGTTTCGTCATTGGATTCGATTCAGATTCAACTCTGCGTCCTCTTCAACCGTCTGGACACTCTGACCGCGTCGTGCTGACAGAGTCGGACAGACTGCATCGAACTTCGCTTTGGGAAACCGAGACTGCAACTGGGAAGACTCCGTCTGCTCCGAGTCTCATCGTCCTGCAAGTCCGCTGCATCAACCCTGTCCGTGCTCCATACAGGTCCCTCACAGGGCCTGTGGATATCCAAGACATCCGAAGGAAGGAATCTCCCTTGGAGTGAAGGAGTCACTCCCCTGCATCTGCAGGCAGCACAACGTAGCTGATCGGTTTGCTGATCCTGGGCTCCTACGAACTCTAACAGGTTCAGTAACACGGGTGGCGGTTGTACCACTCCTGCAAGGCCTGTCCTCTCTTCAGACCGAGTCTGAGGCCAGTATCCCTCGTCGACACCGCTGGAACCGAGCCCCTGGGCACTGCGTCGCTGGCCGTTGCTAAGGCTGGGCGACTCTTGTCTCCAGAGATCTTCGGGTCCTCTCAGGGGACTTCTTTGATCCCAGCGGGCTCCCCTGTTTGCTTGGGACCTGCTCCGACTCACCTGCACTCGGTGAGTCCCTTGGACCTTGCTGGTCCCAACTTTGTACCTTTTTTGCTTGCCCCGTTGTTTGCAGTTGCCAACGAACACAGACCCCTCAACTCTCAACATCCGATGTGGGACAGCTCGTGATCGGTTCCTGGTCTTCCAAAGCGTCGCCTGGTCTGCACAGCTGCAGCTCCAAGGTCATCGTCGACTCTCCTGCATCTCCCGAGATCGGGGGGGACTTGTCCTACGACGAATCTAAAGACCCACCCACAGGTAAGCCCTTGAGTACCCTAAGGAAAGGGTTGGGACGATTCAGGGGTCCCTCCCAGAGGAGTGGTCGGACAGTGGGGTGGATAATCCCATGTCCTTTGCCCAGTTTGGAGTGGGAGCCAATGGCTCCCTGAACTGGCTCCAACTGGAGTATGCAAGGAGGGCACCAAATGTGCCCTTTAAAGCAGTCTGGTGGTGCTGGCAAGCGTCCCCACTCCAGCCCAATACACTAAGTCCTGTCTGGGAGGTGGTTACACCTCCCTGTGACAGCAAACTTATTGTCCTGCCTTCCCCTGCTCGAGCCTGGCTCAGCAGCAGGAGGGCAGAATCGTGTATCTGGTCGGCAGCAGCCATAGCTTGCTGTTCGGGTCTGGAAGACTGGTACCGGGAGCCCGGAGGGCTTCCCGGAGGAGCCCCACAACCTCCAACACCATTTATGGCGTTGGGGTATGATTCCAACATGTTTGATACCAAACATGCCAGGGTTCGTTACAGCCAGTTTAGAGTTAGCTATCATGTAATGACGCATGGCCACTCTATCGTAATGGATGATGCACTTACAATGCCTGGAGAAAGGACTCCGGGAATTGTAGGGGTGTCCTGCTCATGCAGGGGCACCCTCACACTCATAACCAAGCACCCTGCCTTCAGGATTGAAAGACCTGCCTTAGGGGTGACTTATAGGTTTTAAGTGTAGTGACCTCAGATATAAGAAAATGTATATCTGTCGTAAGTGGTGCTAGCACCAGCTTACACAGGCTGCAATGGCAGATCTGTAGTCACAACTTGAGTGGTCCCCTATGGGTGGCATAATACATGCTTCAGCCCATGGGGGACCTCTGGTGCCCCTATACCCTGGATACCTTAGTACCATATACTAGGGACTCATAAGGGTGCACCATTAGCCAATCTGGGGGGTACCTAAGCACTCACCATGTCCAATTTAGTGATGAAGCACAGAGACTGGAATCCTGATTAGCAGGATCCCAGTCAGACTAGTCAGAAAAACATAATGACACCAGCAAAAAGTGGGGATAACCATGAAAGCCGATCCTAATTTCCTACAATCTGCATGTGAGAAAATAAATCTTTTACCAATATGGCACACAATCAGCTCCAATGGAAACCTGATTGCTGCCCCCAGACCTCTAGCAAGCAACCCCTTTCAAAGGAGTTCCTTCTTCCTCAGACAAACTCAGAAACAGGAGGCAAATGCTGTCCAGCATGACTTTCCTGCCTCAGGGCTAACCACAGGATTGCATCTCAGCTATTAGGTAAGCCCATCGCTGTCTTCACTGCCACCTCTGTTGCATATGTGCTCTATGTATGGCTTTACCAGTGACCATACATATAGCACACATGTGGCACGCTCAAAGGGATGTCAGCACAGCAACTGGACATCCCATTCAAGCAGAACTTTACTCGAGCGGGGCCTGTAGGCACCACACTCATACCTAAACAGGACAAAGGATCTGTTTAGTATTGCCAATTAAAAAATGGTACTCTGCCACCACCGCTTTACGTATACGTTCCAGGACATGGACAGTCAACTACATTGACTGTAGAGCATGTCCCTCCAGACCTCAGAGCCAGTCTCTTGGTCCCATGGACAGTTATAAGGACTAGGCTTCAGCATGCATGCAGTAATAATCATGTGACCTGATAGAGACTGTTAGTTGTAGATTCCTTACCTTAGAATTTCTCCCAGGCGTCAGTCTGGATCAGGAGATTTTTTCTTCAGCAGTACCCCTGCGCGTCGTTAGGTGGCATCGGTTGGCTCCGCGTCTGTCGTCGGCATTGTGGATGCGGGATGACATCGCGGGACCTACATAGACACCGCCCATGCACGCTGACGTCAGTTCTTTCTTTTTTCGCGCCAGCCTAGCGAAGATTTGGAGAGAGCTACCCCTAGTCACTTTTTGGCTAACTTTTTTCGACTTTTTGTCGAAGTCTTTTTCGAGTCGTAGACTCCTGGTGCGTCGAGGATGTCCCAGCAAAGGACCAGCTTCAAGCCCTGTGGTTCCTGCCACCGGATGATGTCTGTGACGTATCCTCACCTCGTGTGCCTTTGGTGTCTGGAGCGCAATCACGACCCGAAGTCGTGCTCCGAGTGCCGATCCATGAACCTGAAGTCTTTGCGGGAGCAGTCCCGGAACTGCTGGAGGCCCGGTGCTCGGCTCCGCAATGCTCTTGTTCGAGGGGAAGGTCTTGAGAACAGTCGCGGAGCACAAACTCCTCGCACTGAAAGTCGTTGGGGAGATCTTCGGGTAAGTCAGAGCAGCACAAGAAGAAGTGGAAGAAGCACAGGCATTCTTCGACTTCTCCCTGTCGGTTGGCCGACACAATGCAGGATCCCGAGCCTCGTCGCTTGAAGGCTCCATCTCAGGAGCCTTCTTCTGGGGCGGCTCCGCACCTCCCTCCCTTTCCGGGAGCCGGAGCGTCTCCTGCCCAGATCGAGCAGTTCTGTGAGGCCTTGTACCTCATATTTGGGCAGCCCGGCGTGCCTTTCAGCCCCGCGGAGTCGGTCGGGGGCCCTGGGTCTTCTACACCGGCTCCGGATCTGGATCGATGCCGGTCGATCTCCCTCGACCTTCCCCAACATCGATCCCGACGATGGCGCTCCCGGCGTCGATCGTGCCCACGGTCGGTGCCAACCCCATTCTCATCCCAGAAGTGGACACGGAGCCGGACTGATGTCGATTCCGACTCTGGAATGGACTTTTGTTCCTGTGTTCATTCCTGGCATTCCTTTTGGGCCAGAAGGTGAAGAAGAAGACTGGGAGGGTCCACTGGCCCCTTTAACTGACCAGCTTGAGGAACCGGACAGGCAAATAGACCTGGGTGATGCCAGTGGTCTGGACACTTCCCCTGACCTGACAGAGGTGCTTCAGCCTGCGGCTTCCTCTTCTGAATCCCTTTTGCCGTTCAATGAAGCCCTTACGGAGGTTCTATTGGCCACTTGGTCCAAGCCCAGCACAGGGGCTCCTGTGGATAGGATGATTGCCCACCACCATCGCCCTGCTCCGGGTGACCCAACGTTGCTGACCCAACACTCCTCCCCTGAGAGCTTGGTAGTCCAATCTTCTTCATCAAAAGGCACATTCCCTTCTGCTCCCCCAGATAGGGAATCCAAGAAGCTGGACCATCTTGGGAAGAAGATGTTCTCTTCCTCCAGCTTGGCTTTGCGGTCGATGAATACCGAATGCATCTTGGGCCGATAATCCCATACTATCTGGTACACGGTCGCACAGGTGCTGCCTCAGTGCCCGGAGGAGGCCCGGGCCGTTCTCTCTCAAGATGTTGCAGATGGGAGAATGCAGCCAAATTCACCATACGATGTGGACTGGATACTACCAACTCAGTGGGCAGAACGCTTGCCACGTCGGTAGCTCTTATACTCTACGGCTGGTTGAGGACTTCTGGCTTCTCAGTGGATGTCCATTCTTCCTTGATGGACATACCCTTAGACAGCACTTGCCTTTTTGGTGACAAGGCAGATTCAGCGCTTGAAGGATTCTCGAGCTAAGGCCAGGTCCTTGGGCCTCGTGGCTACCTCACGTCCAACTCAGTCTGCCTTTCGTCCCTTTCGTGGCTACAGATGGCCGCCCAGCCACATCCTGTCCAGCCCAGCCAGACTCACAAACTGTCCAGCCTCTGTGTGGTCACGGAGGTGGGACCCGGCGTCCTCATGGGTCAGGGAGCCAGCGGGTGGGCCAGTCCACCCTTCCACCCCCCCGCCTGCATCTCCAAGCCTTCCTAGTCCGACGATTTAGGCCCATCAACGGCCAGTTGGAGGCAGGATCTGCCATCGCCTCCTCCACTGGCAATCCATCACGTCGGACAGATGGGTTCTGCTAATAGTCTGAAGGGGCTACTCCCTCCCTTTTGAGACTACCCTTTCCTCCATGCCACCTTCTTATGATCGTATGACGGAAGATCATTTGGCACTTCTCCGCCAGGAAGTATCGTCTTTTTTGGCCAAGGGAGCTATAGAGAGGGTCCCTGTGCCAGAAGTAGGTCGTGGTTGTTATCCCCGCTACTTTCTGGTACCCTAGAAGGACAAAGGCCTGCATCCTATTTTAGACCTCCGGGCCCTCAACTTCTTCCTCTGGAAGGAGAAGTTCAAAATGCTCACCATAGCCCTAGCAGGGCTCGAAAAATTCACTCGACCGCTCGCATTTGCGAGTCAGATTAATTCAGGACGAGCTATTTTTAGGTCCTACTCGCCCTTTCTGGCGAGTAGGAAGACAAACTGACACTTGACCTCTGCCACTGAAAGCAGAGGAAATGTGAGAAGATAGCAAGATTTAAAGGCATCTTTATTGCTCAGAAAGTAAATGAGCAATAAAAATGCTTTTAAATCTTGTTAACTTGTCACATTTCCTCAGCTTTCAGAGTCAGAGGTCAAGTGCATTTCAGTTAGGTCGAGGAGATTTTGTAGGTTACTAGACCTGCAGGTCTAGTGCATTTTTTATGATTTTTCGAGCCCTGCCCTAGTTGTGTCTTCACTTGACCCAGGAGACTGGCTGGTGTTGTTGGACTTGCAGGATGCTTATTTTCATACCCCCCATCCTGCTGGCCCACAGACATTACCTTTCGTTCACGGTGGGCCACGAGTACTTTCTGTTCACCGTGCTCCCCTTTGGCCTTACCAGTGCCCCTCAGGTGTTCATAAAGGTGATGGCGGTGGTCGCAGCTCATCTGCGCAGATCAGTGGTTACAGTCTTCCCCTATCTCGACGACTGGCTGTTGAAGGCGGGCTCGCCCCAGGCTGTTGTCTCCCACCTCCAGAATACGTCGGACCTCCTGCATTCGCTGGAGTTCACTATCAAAGTGCCAAAGTCAGCTGACTCCCTCTCGGACGCTTCCTTTAATCGGGGCGGTTCTTGACACAGTGCAGTTTCGGGCCAATCCTCCCGAGCAGCGTGTCCGGGATAATCGGGCTAAGATACCGATGTTTCAGCCTCGATCCTGGATTTCGGTAAGAATGACTCTAAGGCTGCTGTACCTTGTGGCCTCCTGCATCCTGCTGGTGGATCATGCCAGATGGCATATGCAGGCTCTGCAGTGGGACCTGAAGCTCCAGTGGGCGCAGCATCAGGGGAATCTTTCCGACTACGCCTAGATCTTGGAGGGAACTGCGCACCAACTCCGGTGGTGGCTAGCGAACCAAGATTGGGTCAGAGGCAGATCCCTTTCCCTTCCCCAAGCAGATCTAACAGTGGTGACGGATGCATCACTTCTGGGATGGGGCAGCCACCTTGGAGAGGCGGAGATCAGAGGCATCTGGTCTCTGGTGTAGTCTGGCCTCCATATCAACCTTTTGGAGATCCGGGCGATCATACTGGCACTGAAAGCATGCCTTCCCTCTCTCTCTCTCTCGAGGAGAAAGTGGTGCAGGTGTTCACCGACAACACCACCGCCATGTGGTACTGCAAGAAACAGGGCGGGGTGGGGTCGTGGACCCTTTGTCACACGGCATGGCTGGAACATCAGGACATAACCCTGGTGGTTCAACTCCGGGCAGGCTCCGTGAACGCCAGGGCGCACTAACTCAGCCGTCAGTGCCTTCTCAATCACGAATGGCGTCTCCATCCGGAGCTGGCGCAAGGTTTCTTTTAGCGGTGGGGAGAGCCTTGGTTAGATCTATTCGCCTCCGAAGAGAATGTGCAATGTCAGCAGTTTTGTGCATTGGAGTTTCCAAGGCGGCGCTCACTCAGCGACGCTTTTCGGCACGAGTGGAGCTTCAGCCTTCTGTATGCCTTTCCGCCTTTACCAGTTCTGCCTAGAGTGCTGAAGAAGATCAAGCGCGACCGGGCTCAAGTCATTCTTGTAGCTCCGGACTGGGCACAAAGAGTCTGGTACCCTGATCTTTTGAGCATGCCCATTGATCCTCCGATCAGACTGCCCCTTCGGGAGGATCTTCTGTCACAGCAGCAGGAGACAGTTCTTCAACCGAACCTGTCCAGCCTCCACCTCCGTGCGTGGAGATTGAGTGGCAGCAGATGACCGCTTTCGACCTACCGCCCGAAGTCTGTGATGTTATCTTGGCATTCACGCGTCCCTCCACTAAAACGGTATACGCCTGTAGATGGAACAAATTTGTGGTATGGTGCACAACAAAGGCTGTTGACCACCTCTCTGCTCCTCTATCTGAGGTCCTTTTGTATATTCTTTCCTTGGCCCAGCAGGGATCTGCTTTGGGCACTCTTAAAGGATACCTTGCAGCCATCTCTGGTTTTCTTCGGCTGCCAGATCAGCCTTCTTCATTCAAATCTCCTATTGTTAACAGATTCTTTAAGGGCCTTATTCATCTGTTCCCTCCATCTCCTCTTGTAATGTCCCAATGGGACTTAAATCTGGTTCTCACCTTTCTTATGTGTGCTCCCTTTGAGCCTCTTCATAACTGTCCCCTCAGGTTACTGACTCTCAAAACTGCCTTTCTTAGTGCCATCACTTCTGCTCGCAGGGTGAGCGAGCTGCAGTATTACATTACATACTGTTGTCATCTGTCCCTGTCCCTTTAAGCCTCTGTGTATATTTGATTCCGGCACCTGCCAGGTTTTGTATTGGTTCTAAACAGAACTAGAACCTGGTCATTCTGTATCTGCCTGCTGCAGGTGATGGTACTGTGCCTTGGAGAATAAACCTCTTTTTGTTACTACTGGATCCTGTTTCAACTTCTTTTGGATTTTACACTGGCGACGAGTTACACCTGGTACCTGCTACCCTATTTGGCACAAGAGCGGTACCACTACATTTGGGATTTAATTTTTCACAAGCTACTGGACTACAAATCTACTAGCGAAATTATTTCCTTCACCTTCGAAATTATCTATATTTTTTCAACTGTTTCTACCATTCTCAGCGATGGTAAGTAAGATTTCCGCAAGTTTAACGCGGATTTTAACATTTTACTCACCGCATTTTTCGATTACTTCTAACGGCTGCCCATGCGACGTCCACTCTGCTTTACGAGCTCCTTGGCAACAGAACGCGTTGGATGGAGGAAGCCCTACAAGATATCTACAAAGAATATTGCATCGGAAGACGCCTGACTTCTCACGCCTCACGTCACTTTTACGTCCCGCGTCATTGCACTCTGCGTGATCCAGCGTCAGCCTCCATATTTGATTGGGATCATACGCGTCGATGCGCACGGCTGCGCATAAGATTTGCCTACACGTCGATGCGCACGACTGCGCATGGCATAATCTTTACTTCATTCAACACGTCGATGCGCACGACTGCGCAAATATTACATATATTAGAATCGATTCCATGATCATTTTATATCTCACGCGGCAAAATTATACTTATTGTGTACTTCACGCCGATGTACACGGCTAATAACATTATTTATCTACAAGGAGCATACGTGAGTGCAACAGTTTATATTGTTAATGTTCTTGTACTGTTCTACACATCTCTACGCTGATGTGCACAGCTGAAACTCTTGTTGCATGTCTTGTTGCTAACTATTCATGCTGAATTGTAAAATCATTCTTCACCCTGATGTTAACAAATGAAATTTGTGTGCAATTTATTGTACCTTATGGTTCCATATTATAGTAAGTAACTCATACATATAACTTAAGTGATAATTGGGGCATTTTACTTTCCTAATTATCTATTTACAAAGTCATTATGCAGTTTGAACCTCCTGCAAAATTTTTACAAGCAAAAGGGGATCCACCCATTCCCTGGTCTAGATGGAGAGAGGAGTTCTTAACATATATGAAAGCTATCGATGGAGACAGAATGGGTAATGAGAGGAAAAAAAATATTCTACTACATTGTTTAGGGTCCGAGGGTCAAGCAGTGTTTAGAGCTTTACCTACTGTCCAAGGGGATTTAAGTACATTTGAAGAAGCCCTGGCCCGGATGGAGTGTAGGTTCAAACCCACAACCAGTATTGCACTCAATAGATATAAGTTTTATACTCGCTCGCAAAGAGAATCCTTTGATGATTTTTTGACTGCACTTAGGACACTTGTGGTGTCTTGCAATTTTGGGGTTATCTCAGATGAAATGATCAGAGATCAGATTATAGTAAATGTCAAGAGTAAAAAAACACAAGAACAACTTTGGGTTTTGGGAAACCCCAATTTACATGAGACTATTGCCACTGCCAAGGCCTTTGAACAATCAGAAAGATGGATGAAAACTGTGGAAGAAGTGGGTTCTAAGAATGAGAAAACTGTTGATGATGTGTGTGTTGTTAATACTTCTCGGAAGTTTCCTCAACCAGGAAAAAAATGACAAAAATATAGTCTGCTATAGATGTGGTAGTCTCAACCATGTAGCATCTTTTCAATATTGTCCTGCCATAGGTAAAAAATGCGTTAAATGTGGGAGAGTTGGTAATTTTGCCAGAGTATGTAAAGATGATAAAAAGAGAGTACTTAACAGGGGGAAAGTGTTTCCCACGAGAAGTAGTGAAGTCTCGTGTGTGAGATGTGCGTGTGATCAAGATAGTGAATCCGTAAAGGAAACTGGCATTGTGGTATCAATTGATGATTTGTGTACTAGCGAAGGTGAAGTTATGAAGTCTCCTAAATGTGTTGTTCAATTTTGAACAGAGATTTAGAACTTATGGCTGATTCAGGATCACCATGGTCAATAATTACTGAAAACTATTTTTGTGAGAAATTTGATCAATCTTTGACCTGTGAGGACTTATGTGCCTCAGATGTTATTGCTCAAAGTTTTGATGGTTCTATTATAGATCTCATGGGATATATTGTTTCTGATGTCTCCTTCAAAGGGAGGTCTGCTTTTATCAAATTGTATGTGGCTAAGAAAGGTGTCAATGTTTTGGGTTGGAGAGACCAGTGGAAGTTGGGAATAATACTTAATCCTCGTAGAAGAGAACCTGTTCTGATAATTGAAGATAACACAAGTGGGAAGGTTATTGAAGAAGAATTTCCGGAATTGTTTTCTGATAAGTTGGGAAAACTTAAGGGTTTTACAAATTTAATCAAGCTGAAACAAGGAGCTTGTCCTGTTAAACAGAAGCTTAGGAATGTTCCTATCAATGTTAGAGAGGAGTTGGGAGGTGTTCTTAAGGAGATGTTAGAGGGAGGTATTATTGAGGAAGTTGAATCATCAGAATGAGTTTCTCCGATTGTTTTAGCACGGAAACCTGATAAATCGTTGAGATTATGCATCGATCTCAGAGCTTTAAATGCTAATATTCTGGTGGATTGTCATCCCTTACCGAATATTAATGAAATTGTGAGCATGCTTGGGGGTGCCACCATTTTCTCTACTCTCGATCTTCGCTCTGCGTACCACCAGATAGAATTGGCTGAGGAATCACGTCACATGACTGCTTTTATCACTCCTCAAGGTTTGTTCCAATTCAAAAGGTTGGCTTTTGGACGGACTCGCTTCGGCGGCTTCTGTCTTCCAAAGGTCTATGTGTCATCTATTCAAGGAGATGGAATCTTTCGTCAAATGTTTTCAAGATGATATTCTTATATTTTCTTGTGATAGAGCAGTACACTCAGATCATCTTAGAAAGGTGTGTGATGTTCTTAGTAAACATGGATTAACTCTCAAAGGAAATAAATGCAACTTGTAACGTGACTCTATGGAGTACCTAGGACACACGTTAGCCAAAGAAGGTGTGGTACCAAAAAAATCCCTTGTTGAAGCTATCCTCAAAGCCCCTGCTCCTGATTCGAAAGATAAACTTCTTACTTTCTCAGGTCTTTGCGAATACTACAGTAAATTTATTAAGAACTTTGCGTCCAAGATGGAACCTTTGAGAGAACTTACAAGGAAGAACGTTGAATTTGTTTGGGAAGAAAGACAGCAAAAAGCTTTTGAAAGTATCAAGGCTGAGATGGTGGCAGCTCCAACCTTAAAACCGTACTGTATAAATAAGATGTGCATAGTTACAGTTGATGCAAGTTTATATGGTTTGGGAGGGGTTCTGTCACAACGTTGTGGGAAAGAAGAGTGGAATGTGGCATTCGCTTCCCGCACCCTTAATGAGACGAATAGGCGCTATGCAGTCATTGAGAGAGAGTTATTAGCTTGTGTGTGGGCGGTGGAGCATTTTCGTAACTACGTTTGGGGAGCTCGTTTTATTTTGAGAACAGACCACAAGCCCCTTGTAACCATTTTGTCTCCTGGTGGTGGTCAAAATGCTACTGCTCGCATAGCCAGGTTAATGTCTCGCTTACAAGAGCACAATTTTCAGGTAGAATTTGTACCAGGGAAAAACAATGTAACAGCGGATTGTCTTTCTAGATTGCCTCGTGATTTAAATGAAGAAGGGGATGATGAAGAGGAGATTGTAGCCAATATTGAGGAAGTGGTGTCAGGGAGATTTGGTACCATTTCTGAAGAGATGTGGAGAAGTGCTATGGAGTGTGATACTTCACTTCTCAAAGTTACAGAGTACGTGAAAGAGGGATGGCCTTCCAAGAGTGAGATTTCTGCAGAATTGTTTCCCTTTTGGAAAGTCTCAGGTGGACTGGAAATGGAAGGAGATCTGGTATTCAGGCAAGGTAAATGCATTCCACCCTTATCCCTTCGTGATCGCATTTTGTCTGTGGCTCATGAAGGTCATCTGGGTATGTCCTCTATGAAGAGATTGGTCAGAACTGTGTTTTGGTGGCCTGGTTTGGACAGATTTGTGGACAGAGTAGTAAGGGAATGCTCTGATTGTGCTAGCAGTGAAAAGATGCTAAAGTGTAACCCTGCTCCATTAATTTCCGTGGAGTGGCCTGAGTTTCCGTGGCGAAAGGTTGGTTTTGACATTTCAGGACCGTTTAACTTTTTACCTCGTGATTGCAGATTTGCTTTGGTGATGATTGATTATCACTCTAAATGGCCTGAGGTCAAGCTTTTACCCCACGTTAATACTTCTAATGTTATTGAGTTTTTCAAAGAAGTTTTTGCCAGAGAATGTTATCCTGAAGTACTTATTACAGATAATAGGGTCCAAATGAAATCTCAGGAGATGGAAGATTTTCTTAAATTTTTTAATATTCGTCATGTTACCACTGCCTTATACGAACCTCAAGGTAATGGTCAAGTGGAGAGATATAATAGAGTTTTGAAACAAGATATTCTGTGGGCACGCAGTTTTGGTGCAGAATGGAAAAACAAATTGAGTGAGAAGTTATGGCTGTACCGTATAACCCCTCACACTACTACTGAAGTTAGTCCTTTCAAATTGTTGAAAGGAAGGGAGCCCATCTCTAAGTTGTGCTCTTGGTGGTTTAGAAAGAAGAGATGTGTGAGTCATTTTGGGGAAAACAAAGTGGATGTGGCTCGGAGAGTGAAAGAGAAGCAATTGAGATGCAAACACTATTATGACATTAGGATGAATGTGAAACAACCCCAGTTTGTTGTTGGAGACTGGGTCAGAATACGCAAACCAGGTATTTTGCTTAAAGGAGAGGCCAAATTTAGAAGACCAGTCAAGATCATAAAAGTTAATCGCAACAGCGTTGTCACCCAAGATGGTAAAGTATGGAATGTCAGGAGGGTGGCTAAAAGTGGGGGTGTCTGTTCTTAAATTTTTGTTAAAGAAGGGAAATGTGTTACATTACATACTGTTGTCATCTGTCCCTGTCCCTTTAAGCCTCTGTGTATACGGCACCTGCCAGGTTTTGTTTTGGTTCTAAACAGAACTAGAACCTGGTCATTCTGTATCTGCCTGCTGCAGGTGATGGTACTGTGCCTTGGAGAATAAACCTCTTTTTGTTACTACTGGATCCTGTTTCAACTTCTTTTGGATTTTACATGCAGGCTTCATCTTCTAAGCCCCCTTTTCTATCTGCCTATCCGGATAAAGTGATACTTTCGGATAAGCCTTCATTCCTTCCTAAGGTCGTTACGCCTTTTCATGTGGGACAATCCCGACCGAACTATTACAATACTCGTGGTCGGAAGGGGAACCATTTGGTCATTCCGAATTGGTTCAGACTGGCATTCAGAGAATCCGAGTCGGTCGGAGCCGATGAGTACAGCTCAACGGACAGTGTTTCCGACCGACCGATTATGATGTCGGATTCCGACAGCCTTTCCGACTTGGTCTGTCCGACATGAAAAGGCTGTCGAAAACTGACTTTGGGGGCCCCTAGCAGGCCCCCCTTCATCCTGAGTCCTCCTGTTTGGGGTCGAGGGGGTACCCAAGGGACCCCCTGTTAAACCATGCACAGTGTGGCAGGCACCATGGAGTGCCCGCGACAGGGTGCAAGGTTTTCTGCAGACACCCATTTTCCCCATAGAAGCCTGTGTTGTCGGTCGGAACACAGGCTCCCATTGAAGTCAACGGGAGTCCTTCAGAACGGTGTTCTGAAGCATCATAACTGGTCGGGCCGAACCGCCGACCGCGAATCGGTCGGAACCGAATCCGACAAGGAGTCGGGCGGTTTAGTTTCCAACTGACGTAATGAGGCCCTAGATGTCATAGGAAAAACCTCAGCAAATCTGTCAAGCACAAGAGGACTTGACAGTTAATGTCAAAGAGGATCCTCCCAGCTAGCTATTCCTGCATATTCTGTCAGGTTAAGCTGAGTCATCTCTGCCTATTCAGGTCAGCTTATTATTTGCTCCAGAGAACAAGTTCACATCTCGTTAATGCTTATTTATATGCTAATTACTAGCTGGCAGAAACTGGAGAGCAAAATATCGAATCTGATTGAGACATCTAGCCGCAGATTCTTTAACTTAGAATATCCCCCAGGCGCCAGTCTGGATCCGGAGATTTTTCAGCAATACCTCTGCGCGCCGGGGGACGGCGTCGCATGGCTCCGCGCTGACGTCATCCACAGATATGACGTCAGTGGAGCCATATAAGTCCCTCCCGGCGCGCTGACGTCAATTTTCCTTCTTTTCCGCACCTGCGACGCAGATCCAGGAGAAGCGGTTCCTCTGGCCTGTGTAGTTTTAGGCCCTAATGATGCCTTTTCGCGTCCGGGAACAGTGTGCCAATGCCTTTGGGCTTCAAATCGTGTGAGACCTGTACGCGGCAGATGTCGGCGACGGATCCGCTCGCGATCTGTATGTGATGCTTGGGTGAGCACCACGACTCTGTAGAGTGCGAGGCCTGTCGGAAGCTGAAGCCAAAGTCCCTGCGGGAACGTCGGATGAAACTGTTGTCCGCCCGGATGTCCCGTTCGGAGTCTGAGGGTCGCCGGTCTCCGTCTCGAGCTGGGGATCCGGTCCGGGGCAGGTCTCGAAGTCGTTCCTGAGGACGTCGCTCGCCTTTCTCAGGTAAACATAAGAAAAAGAGATCACAAAGGCCGTCGACCTCATGTGGTTGTGAGGTCGGTGCCCGTCGCTCCCGGTCTTTGCTGGATGAGTGCCCGCAGACATCGGGTGCCCGCCGCTCCTGTCTTTGCCGAACGAGGGCCCCCAGCCTATCCTCCATTTCCTGGCGTTGGGGCGACCAGATTCCAGATGGAAGACTATTTCCGGGCTTTGCAGGCCATCTTTGGGTTGACCCCTCTCCCTGGCGCGCCTTCTGCCCCCAAAGAGGTGGTAGGGCCTTGGAGTGGGAGCTCAATGGCGGTTTCGCTCTCGGCGCCACTCGAGTACCCTGACTCCGGTTCCGGAGTCGCTGCGACGTCGGGAGTTGGCCCGGTGGGGCTTCCCGTTCATATGTCGGGCTGCACTGCGGCATCAGGGCACAGTCCTGTGGGACTCCCTGCGTTGGCGTCCGCTGTGGCCGCAGGGGGATTTGTCCCCGAGCCGACGCCGTTCTCCACCACACTCTTCCTTCACAGTGGATGTCGGATCGACGCCGGATCGATGCCAGTCGGCTGAGTCTCTTTCTGCAATCATCAACGTCGAGGCGACGCCCTCTTGGCGTCATTCGACGCCGGAGCCGGTTTACCCCCCCCTTCATTGATGGTGGATGAGGCCCCTGGGGATTCTTGCCCCCCCCCCCCCACTGTTGCCTACGTGTTCCCCGGGAACAGGTGGATGTGGAGCACCAGCAGGTCCTTGAGCATCCTCCGAGTAGGGAGCCTTTGGATCTTGGTGGACGTGTTAGCCTGCAACGTCCCCTAATTATGGCCTGCTATCGCCATCTAGAATGGCCACGGAGGCTAGTGCGGCGTTTGCACGAGTGGTTCGCAAGGCTGCGGACATTTTAATGTTCCAGCCATCCTCTGTCTCTCTGCCTTCTGATCCCTTGTTGGATCTGCTCCACCAGGGCCACGCAGATGTTGAGCCCTTGCTGCCTTTTGGCGCATCGTTATACGACATTCTTTTGGGGACCCTGTGAAACGTGCGATAGCGCACCGTAATTGCCCGGCCCCAGATGACCCGGTCTGTCTGTCCCTGCACCCTAGGGCTCAGGGGCTGGTTGTCCAGGCCACTTCAGCCCCGCTGCCGTCGGCCTCTCCTCTACTACTCCCTCCTACTAGGGAGTCTCGTTGGTTGGAGACATGTGGTTGTCAACTGTTTGCGTCCACGAGCTCAGGCCTTCGGTCCTTAAACACGGCCTGCGTGTTTGCTTAGGCAACTTTCGCCGTCTGGGACTCAGTTGAGCGTCTCCTTCCCTCCCTTCCGGAAGGCCTTCGGGCTGACCTGACTCAAATACTCCAAGATGGTCGTGAAATGGCCAAATTTACTATTCGATCAGCCATGTACACCACTGACTCGGTGAGTTGGGCTATGGCCAGGTCAGTCGCTTTCCGTCGCCATGCCTGGCTGCATGATGGCAGTTTTCCTGAAAATGTTCAGGAGCGTCTCCGAGATTTGCCCTTTGATGGGCCCATCTTTTTTTGTCAGTCACGCGGATACAGCGGTCCAGCGTCTCAAGTCTCACTTTCCGTAATTGGACTTGTTTTACAACCATTGTGCGCTCTTGTCTTACATTGGTTGCAGTATTGTCACTGCTGTTCTTTGGTTTTCGTCTCTGGGCTCATGTTCTTTCCCGGACGGACGATACAGCTTTCGGCTGTTTCTGTTATTGTTTTCGTCTCCTCTGCCTACGAGCTAGTCTCAAGAGGTGCTCCCTTGCTTTTTATAGGGACGTGACATACCCTATGTGGGGTATTTGTTGGTTATTGTATAACTCCTCTACCTTCCCACGGGTAGTGCTCTCCCTGGGTGGTGGGTGTGTCTACTGTCCAGGATGGTTCTCCTGGCTGGTGTGGTTCCTTACTGAGGTTGGTTCCTGTGGGACCCTTATTGGACTGTGTCTTATTTCCCGCTGGGGTATTTTTCCTCTTCATGCTGTGCGGTTGGCGGTGTAGTGGCGAGCATCGCTGCCTCCCATGCAGTTGACCCAAGTTCAATTTCCGGCCAACGCAGCTTCTTTTCTCTCTCCTTCCTGTTGGAGGACGTCCCGCACGCGTCACATAGTCTCTTTGGAGCTACATGGTGGCGTTTCACTCTCTTGATGCTTTCATCTCTCATGCCTCTGTGGAGGCGGTCTTCTCCAGAGTATTGTTGGGGTTACGCCACATCCTACTCTGTTGCGGTTGGTCTGCAGTTCTCTCCGGCCTTTCAGGAGGCGGCCTTCTCCAGAGTATTGTTGGGGTTACGCCACGACAGGCTCGTCCTGGCGCGTTTCCCTCCTCATTGCTTGCCTTGGCTGTTTTTCCAGCGTTTGCTGTGTTTCCGCCCTCTGTTGCCTATGTCAGCTGTCTCAGCCATCAGCCGGTGGCTCATATGGGTGTGTTTTTCTGTTCCACTTCCGGAACACTTTCTCCCTCCTGGCACGGTATGTGGGTACACACTGGGTTAGTTCAGTCACGGCGTGCCTGCTGGTCCGTCCTGCGCCACAGCGTTGGCTGCGTTCTACTGTTTGTGGTATTGTTTGCTATTCAATATCTGGTGTTGGGAAGCCCTTCTGTCCTTGATCTTCCCTCTGCTTTTGCCGAGCAGGGGCTCAGGTTCCTCTGCTCCTGGCTTCTGCTGATGTTCTTCTTGAACGTCTCTCGGTTTCGAGATGCTCATGGTGAATTTTACAATATCTGTATATGTCTATATATACATGTTTCTGACTGTATATGTATGTACTTACTATGCTTGGCATATGTTATGCCCTGCTGTAGTTCACATCGGTGCGGTAGGTGCCTCTTGTGCGGGCTTGCCCTTCGGGGTTGCCTTGTTTTATAAAAAAAAAAAAATTACGAGACCACCATACAATATATATATATCTATATGTATGTATTTGGTTGTGTTTCGATTGTAATATATGTGCATATCTATGCTTGTAGGTAGGTATGTTTGTATGTGTAGGTATACATATCATATATGTATCCTGCCTACACAAGAGTACATGTACGGGGTTTTTACCTGTTGCAGTCTCTGGGTTCCTTACCCCAGACTCTCTCTTTCCCTCCGTTTCTTGAGAGCGAGCACTCTGTTTGTGTCCGGCTTCTGCCAGTATCCTTTGACCAGTGTATCCTGATGTATGGCTGGTCAGTATGACTACCTGGTAATACGTTCGGTGTCTTTCTGGTACCGCACGTGTGTTTGTCGTTGTTCCATTTCATGGACTTTTGCAGGTGGCGGTGTGGCTTCCACGGTCCACACTGTTTGCATATTTGTATCTCTATTGTCCACATCCATGTATCTCCTGGTAGTCGGGATGTTGTATTCCTCTACATGAGAGGTCTCGGTCACTGCGCATTGTCACTTTTGGCATCCTCTGTTCTGCATGCTCTTTTGGTGCTCTCTGACTGTTAGACACATTTGTCCATCCCCTGGGACTTTTCAATTTTGCAGGTCAATTGGATTCTGCGCACAGCTCTGTTTCTAATACTTCTTTCAAAAGCTGTGGCTGTCCTCTGACGGACTTGTTCCTGTCCCCCTTTCTGAGCTTAGGGGTCTAGTGTCAGCCATGCTGGCACTTACTGTCTCCACCTGTTTAGTCCGTCCTTATTGACGGTTTCGTTCCCTTGGGAGCTTTGTGGGGTTCAGTCGCAGACCCCCCTCCGATGGGGTATGGCTTTGGTATCTATTCTAAGTTAAAGAATCTGCGGCTAGATGTCTCTATCAGATGAACGAGTTACTTACCTTCTGTAACGATGTATCTGGTAGAGACACAGTCTAGCCGCAGATTCCTTAACGCCCACCCATCCTCCCCGCTCTGCGAGGTCTTTTTTAGGATGGGGTATTACTCATTGGTCTTTCTACCAATGGTTTCTGCCTTCCTGGGTGTTCGTCTACATCACATCCCTCTCAGATCAAGATGTCTTGTTGTGTTTTGCTTGTTGCTTCCCCACCCATTCTCGCATTTGGTGGTGGGCCCCTTTTATCCCTCTGCCCTCTTGCCACATGGTTCTTCCAGTATGGAGATTGGTCATGCCCTAACCCCCGTCATGTTTTTCTCTATTGGGCTGGGATCTATTTGTTTATGCTACGAGTCAATTGATCATGTCCCTCTGTAGAATGTATGGTTGCACATTCTCTGTTGTCCCAGACAATGTTGTCAATTACCATGCCACTCATGTTGTTAAAGTCTTCTTGTCCATGACCATGACCATGACATTCATGTGGTCGCAGACTGCTTGTCGTTTATCATTGCATCCATTCCCGCTGATGTTTTGCCTCATGTGAGGGTATGGTTCTTCGCTTGTATGACGACTGTTTCCAGGGGCGAGTACTCTGCTCTCTCGCCTCAGTCCCTTTCTGTATGTGCTGTTTTTCTTTGACATGCATCATGTTGTTTTTTCATCCCTGTGTTCTGATTGTCAAGGTTGCTGCAACGATTTTTAATCTTTTTTGGCACACTGTTCCCACACTCTCACAGTTTTAGTTGTGGCTCCGCGTTCTGACGCAGAAATGTTTCACAGTAGAAAACTGGCGTCAGCGCGCCGGGAGGGACTTATATGGCTCCACTGACGTCATATCCGTGGATGACGTCAGGGCGGAGCCATGCGACGCCGACGCGCAGAGGTATTGCTGAAAAATCTCCGGATCCAGTCTGGCGCATGGGGGATATTCTAAGTTAAGGAATCTGCGGCTAGACTGTATCTCTACCAGATACATCGTTACCGAAGGTAAGTAACTCGTTCTTTAGGTTCCAGGGTCTTTAGGTAGGGCAAAGGGAACTTTTTAAAAGTTATCTTTCCAAAATGTTTGTTAAAATCCCTCTTTACCAGTGAATTGGGCTTGTAAAAAATATTTCAAAAAGTAAACAAATTAAATTTGTAGGTGTTTCCTAGGCAGAGATAACATTTATTTATTTATTTTTTAGGTATGTACATCACCTTTATTGTTTTCATTCAATGCTTTAAAACAAAATGGGCACATGAGCACAGCTATCTTGTTCCCGGTGTCCTTACTTGAATAGCCAGGCCAGTGTTCTTAGAATTCTGGGACTTTGTCTTATTCTACCCAGTGTAAAACTAAGACTACAAGTCCCAGAATGACCCAACTAGTCACACATGGACTTGAGAAGAGTCAATGAGCCCATAAGTAAAATAAAAGCTATTTAAAAAAAAATGATTTTCATTTTACAACCAACATAGGCCGATATGGGGCCTTAATGGTAAATTCTACATCTGGGTGAGAGCCATGAAAAAAAGCAAAAAAGCATATGCAGTACATTATCACTGTCAGCTTAGAGATAACATTTATTACACATATATTTCAATGCCTACGTATGGTACAGTCAGCCAAGCGACTGTAAAAATAGCTTATAAGCTTTTTCACTGTAAGGACATGTTGAACATTAAAGATATACATCCCTTACTTTTAAATATCAAGCACCCTGCCCTGTGAGCAGGAAAACTTACCTTACACTATCAGTCAGTTTAAACACTTAAGACTCTCTTTCTGATTCCCAATCAGATGTATACCAAATTTAACATGGTTAGGAGGGAGAGCACAAGCACTTTACTGCAGGTTTGCAGGAGGAAAGTGTGTCCAGAGTCCTATGGCAAACAAAAAACGGGTTCACCAAAAGATGGCAAAAACTTGGGGACATACAAGATGGTCATTTCTAACAGTGTACAAAAGTCCTTTAAGTTTTTAGCTTTGCAGCATTTGTTGGCAATGTATTGAGGAATCCCAGTAACACTTCTGTGTTCGGTTTTGAGTGGTTTCTCAAACTTTGAAGGAATTGACTAACAGATTTCTTTCTGCACTGTAAAACACTGCTTAGTGAGAGTTTGACTTGTCAATGGCTCATTCAATTTCTCTGCCATTTGAGCCTCTGAACTGATTTGATGTGAAGTACCTTAACACGAAGACAAGATTTTCAGGTGTTTGCAACAGCCAGAAGGATGAGCTGCAGGTATTCTTGGTGGATTTGCCAAATACCTTAATTTTTTCAGATAAGTCACTTTAAAAGTGATGTGTTCTTTTGTGCCTATGGTAGTAAACATTTTGCCTGAAGCAGCCCTCATACTTACTGAGACATCCATTGGAGGCCACAGTGAGGAGATCCAAAGAAGGCTCTTGAGTAGTTGCATTTCCAAGTCCAGCTGGTAAAAAATAGGCGACTTTATATCGCCAATGGGAGTGCTACCAAGGACTCACCCCTGATGGAGAAGAACATTCTCTACTTCAGTCTGTCCACTTCTATTTGTCTATCTGCTTGAGAGGAACACTAGGTTACTTGCTTTTCACCTTTGCGTCATCAAGGTCTGCAATGAGGCACCTGGTTGTGTTGATGTCATGATAAATGCCCTCATCTCTCTAGCCCAAATGGTGTGTGAGATAGTGACACTATGGGGCAGATTTACAAGCCCCTTGCGCCACTTTTGCGTCACTTTTAACATGGGAAAAGTGACGCAAAAGTGGCGCAAGGGGCTTGTAAATCTGCCCCTATATGTATGTAACCATTAACATTGCAGCTCATCAGCGCAGGTGCCCAATGGCTGTGGTGGAACCCTTAGGTGAACCCATAACCCAAAGATTTTGACTGCAACCTGTCTATGTTGAGATACGGGCACCTGATGTTTGTGTATATTGGCGCAACTTTTATTTTTCCTGATTGCATTTGGAACTATATGCTTAGAGTTCGCTAAATAACCACAACTAAACTGACCCCCATGATTCCTCGTGAGTGATGGGTAGTTGGTGGTGGTATGTAGGAGTCTATAAACCTATTACTTGACAGATTCTACATTGGCTTCTGAGTTATGTAGCTGAGACTTGATTGGATAGCAGAGAAAATCTTTATATAACTCAAGAAATCTGACCCGTTACCGCAATATTATGGCATTCACTGTATAATTATAATGGAAGAGTCAACCTGTACTAGGAAGCGTAAATGTATACTAATCCGATATTCTGTAACTGTATTTTCACGTTTCATCTGTAATCAATAAAAAGAATTTAAAATAAATCTGACCCGTAAAGTATTCTCCTCATATAATTATAACATCCTGATGTACATGTGATTTAGAACATATTTGCCAGACTTTCTATTAGTCATCCAGTGAACTGCTGTTATTCGCAGATATTTTCCATAAACTCCTCCACAGACCATGCCCCTGCAGCACTATACAGAGAACATTGACTGTGATCTGCCTTTTACATATTTGACCTTGCCGGTAGATCTCATTATTCCCACCACTGTTACAGCTAGACATTAAAGAGCTAGAATAATAGTTAGTATTCACTTAAGGCCTTTGGGTTTCTTTAGTGGCTCTCAGCTTTACTATTCGATCCATTTGTAAAGTAAATTAAAACCCATGCACCTTTCTGAAATATAGCTCTGGCAGGACATTGACCATTAATCCATCTTATTTGATCATGTCACATGACATTCATTCCTTACCATAGCTAACTCCTCGAGTAGATTGTTACTGTTTCACTTCCTTAGCCCAAGAGTTAGCACACCCAGTTAGGATCCTTTTGCCCATTTGAGTTTTGCAATATTCCTCAAGGCCCTGGGTTACTAGTGCCAAAAGAGATATTGACTAGAGAACTTCCCTTTAAACATTGCCCGCTCCAGGACCTGGAGAAGAGGCCTGACATCTGAGTAATGTTTCAAAAATAAGACACATAATCTGCCGAGTTAACAGTATCGATTAAAAGAAAAGACTGCAAACATTCTAAGGCATTGTTTCTGTTGGATACTGGCATCCCTCTGCAGATTCTCTCACCCACTCATCTCAAAGTCTTCAGATCTTTTGAGACCATTTCTATTGAACATTCTGGCAACTGGAGAGGTCATGTGAGGCACTATCATTGATGCACTGAGTGTTGTCACATCCATGGAGTACAAAAAGCATGAGAGAACAAGCATTTAGAATGCAATAGTTCTCGCAATAGCGAGATTTTGAGCTATTGGCATTGTAAATGGCAATGCCTTTTATAATATTAAAAAGCATTGTCATTTACAATACCAATAGGTCAAAACTTTAGCAAAAGCAAGACCTTTTGTACTGTAGAGCGCGGTGTCCGTGAAGCGGGCGCCACAATCACCAATAAAGTAAATTTTAAAAAAAGAAACAGAGTGCGTTGTCCCTGAAGCGGGCGCCGCCCTCAACATTATAGCTAAAAAAAAAACTAAAAAAACTCTGCGCGGTGTCCCTAAAGAGCGCTCAGCATGCACATCTTAAATAAATAAATAAAAGGTGCCAGAACGCGCAGTGCCGCGTTCTTCTAAACAGTAATAATTTTAAAGAAAAAGCTGCGCCATTGTGCCGTGAGTGCTCTGGGGGCAGGGAGCAGCTGCTTTTAAAGTTAGAGCGGCATAGCACTCTACACGAAAGCAGTGGGCACGCTGCTAATACAAAAAAGCAGCCGTCATAGTTTGTCCCCATTAGTCAATAAACAAAATGGTGCTTACTCACATATAACGCAGACCTTGTAACAAGCCAAGTAAAAGGTCCATTTGTTGTGGGAGGTAACAATTGCAGACAGGCGGTACCAAGGAGGGACTAACAAGCCTACTTAGGAATAAGAAGCCAGCATTTATGAAGGACAATGACACAAGCCAGTGACAAATATGGGCGGAGAGTGGGAGGGGCTTCCACTGCATACTCCAATACAGCATGCCTCACAGAGCGAGTAGCGCATGCGCGCTGCCCTTAAGCTCGACCTAAATATGCATAGTGGATTTCATTTGGATTTTTCTGGTCTTGCTGTGCAGTTTTCTCTATCGCATGAAGGTCTGCCTATGCTTTAAAAGGCTTGTTATTAAACAAGCACTGGTTTGAAACAATATTTTTTAACCTTACTGACCGTTGCACAAGCATTATTATGCACCATTGTGTTTTTTGCCTTAGAATGGTCTAGGTCAGAAGCTTTGTTTAAAAGATGGCGGTTCTGCACTTGTTCAGAAAGCTTCCCTTTTTCTAGTGGGTTGTTTTAGTCGCCATTTAAGCTGTTAGGTTTTGCTGGGGAATTTATGAACATCTATAAAGGGAGTAGTAGACAACAGAACAAACATCTGTGTACCATGTTTTGTAGGTAAGTTCTAGGATGGGTACTCCCTGTACAACTTGCCCCCCACACACACACCTCCCATCTTCTCATGCCTAAAGTGCTGGAAAATTCTGGATGCTAAAGGGGAAGAGGAAGACATGGCTGCTTATGTGCCGGCTTGTTGTCCTGTCTTTGCCATATGGATGAGACAACTTGGGACAAAAGTAGTGCTCCTGCTACTTTGTAGGTCTTTAAAAAGTTCGGCAGAAGCTGGAATATTTATGATTCTTCAGAGGAAACACAGGAATATATTAGTATCAGAAAAGGTTTAAAACTTTTTCTTTCAAAACATCCTTTTTGACATTCCTGTAATACTTTTTAAACAGTGTAAAAGTCGACCATCCAGTGATAACACCATAATCTTCAAACTAAACATAGCCCTATCTAAATTGATGGGCTTTCCACTTACACTTTTACATATATTGAACCTTCAGTGTCAGTCACAAAGCTCACCATCGAAACAAGCTAGGTGGCAAGCCCGGGTGACACTTTTCTCTCAGTGCTGACTTTGCTGCTCCTCTGGCACCACAGATTAACTTTAGGGGGGGCCACGGAGTGTGGTATGGTTTGCTATAGCACCTCATGGCATAGTTGCAACCAGATGTTATATTGTAACTTGGGCAAACTTCTGTTCCTCATTTCCCTTCATTCATAGGGGGTATACAGTCAGTGATCGCAGTGGACTCTTTTTGGGTGCTTCTGGGCCTTATATTCCCTGAGCAGTGTAGAGTGATGTATGTGCTCCTCTGCTGCACCGGAGACATCTTTAGCTCATACAAACGTGTTACCATTCACAGCTTGTAGGAGGCTGGATTAGTATATGGCGCACACTTATTTTTTTTTCAAAACATCATTTTATTGTTGACATCCAGTAAGATACAGGGGCCCCAAATGGCGCCCAATGCAAGCAGACATGGTAGCAAATATATGAATCAACATTTTCAACAATAATAGAGGATTGATTCCACAAAAGATATATTGCAGGAAAAAGAAATAAGAATAGAAAAGGAAAGAAAAGAAAAAGGAAGAAAAAAACAACTGTGCCACATTGCTTCCATTCAGCAGATATATGAATCCTAAATAGAGAGAAAGGTTCTGCCATCCAAAGTCAGATCGAGTACGAGCACTGTATATATGCCAGCTAATTAATATCATAATATTGGTTCGTCAACATCAGATGGGGGGGGAGGAGGTTGCAGATATAATCCCCTATAAGCAGCCCACTGGTAAGTACCCAGGAACCCCACAGAGGCCGTGTGCAGAGTGGAAACACAGCCCCGTACTCAATGCAAGTCAATGGGGAAGCCGCGGTTGCACTTTTGCAGAAGAAGGACCCTTCTCAGAGGACCCTGAAGAAACCCTGTGGAAGATGGAAGGTTGGAGAGTTGCCCCACCCGTGGATACCCTAGAAACCAGGATACCTACACCAGGGAAGCTGGGTGCATAGGTGCGAAGTGACGTCGGAAACTGCCGTAGGCCACAATGGAGGACTTCAGTGAAGATGCCGCTGGCGAAGAAGGTGAAAGAGTCCGGTAGAATCCAAGGGTGGATTCTAGAAGACTAGTACCTGCAAGCAGAGGGGACAGAGTCTATGCCACTCGGAAGAGACCAGGAGGCACGGAAGACCAATGACCACCGATGACGAAAGATGCAGGAGAGTTGATGGTATCCTTGTCTCTGCAGCTGTGAGGACCAGGCTACGCTATGGAAGACTAGGAGCCTTTCACGAGCTGTCCCACATCGGAAGTCAAGAACCAGGGGGTCGGTGTCCAGCGGGAACACCAACAAGCCTTGGCAGAAGCAACAGATGTGGAAAACAATGAAGGTGCAGTGTCGGGACCAGCAAGGTCCAAGGGACTCACAAAGTGCAGGAGAGTCAGTGCAGGCCCCTAGCAAGCAGGGAAGCCCACTGGAGCCAAAGAAGATCCTCAAGAGGACCCAAGGGCCAAAGGCACAGGAGTCGCAAGAGGACCTTGAGCAGCCCACCACTGATGCAGGCCCACGGAGCAGAGGATGCGGTGAGGACGAAGATCTTGGTAGCAAGAGATGCTGGAGTATGGAGCTTCTTGGAGCCCGAAGATCGCTGGAGAAGAGAGTCAACAAGCCTTGGCAACGGCAAGTCGACGCGGTGCACAGGGGTGTTGTTCCAGTGGTTCCGACGAGGGATACTGGCTTCAAACTCTGTGAGAGGACAGTGCAGGCCTCGAGGGAGTTGCAGAACCACCACCTGTGTTGCTGGGCCTTGTGAAGTCCAGAGGACGCCAGGAGCAGCAGACCGGTTAGCTTAGTTGTGGTGCCTGCAGATGCAGGGGAGTGACTCCTTCACTCCAAAGCAGCGGTGGTGCATCCCTTAGGACGTTGGGGCGTTGCCCCACTAATATTTTTGGCCCCTGGCCCCTCCTATTAAACAGGAACAAGTTCATAAATTTGTAAATAACATTTTGTACTTTTTTTTAATCTGCCCGCGGCAGTCTACTTTCAGCCACGGGCCGGGTTGCCTGAGTCAGGAAGCAAGTGCACGATGATGCGGGCCTGAGGTGGGTGGGGCTTAATTATATTGACAGCAGCACAACAGACCATGCTTTGGGCACCTGGGCCCAAAGTGCGCATGTCAGGTTGGACGACTGCCTTTCTCTGGTCAGCCCGACACGCTCACTAGAGGCCTCTCCAGCTGCACAATTAGTGAGCCCAGGGGAAACACAACTGCAATCCCCCGTTCTCCTAATGAGCGGTGAGGTTCCCTGCCCGAGCTAATCCTGACACTGCTCTCATGCTGTGTTGGTAGAACGACAGCATGGGAGCAGCCTATGGATTGGCTCAAGAGGGAAGAGAGGCGATAACTAGGTCTCTGGTGCAGTCTGCACGTGAGGCAGCGCAGGGTGGGAGGCTCCTGTTGATGGAGCTTGACCAATCACTGTATGGCTTTATTGTTAAGCCATGCATTGATTGGCCATATCTGCCCTGCTGCTCAGTCGGTCTCTTGCTTCCCTGTTTGTGCACATTGCCAGTTACACCATTGCACACAAGGTTCTGGGAGCGCCCCGGTGGACTTCATCAGTTAAGTACAAAATTTGGTTTGCCAATGTACCCTGTTCAGCTGCCTCCTCCCCACTGTGTACTGTCTTACACTTGCACTAGCAGCCCTTGCAACTGGCTTTGTTACTGTGTTGAGTTGTTGACTAGTTGCTCGGGAGAAGAAAGTCAGAAAGAACAGCCGAGATGTACGATGGGGGATGGGTGGGATGGGGGCCGTGCCGTGAATTCGTAACCCAGTATTCAAACTTGCAGACCGTGCGTGTCTTATATTGCTGTTACCTCATGTGACGCAGTTAATTTGAGATTCATAAAATGGTGACATGAGCCTGCACTGTGTAATATTGCCGATGCAGTCTGCAGAACAGACAAAGAAGTGACCAACATCCTAATCATCAGTCACGTCTTTATTTTGTTAGCATGCAAGCACAATACCCGTTCCAGCTCCCTGTTTGAAGCGCAGACTGTTTTCGCAATGGGAGAGTGCTCGCCAACATCTGGTGCGCCGTTCTTCAGTCGTATTTTTGTTTAATTATAGTCCAACTCTTCTGTTCTTCGCACTACATATTAAGAAAAATAGATGAACTATCCATGCTCTGTTTTCCTTACTACAGAAAAACAAGGCCATTGTATGTCAAGCGGTTGGGTGGATAGAACGTTTGGGCCCCGAGTACTTCTAAATGTGGCCCTGGCCCTTTTTAGGACGAACGTTAGTTTGTTTTTGCTTACATTTATCTGTTACATGGCAGACAGACATTAACATATAGCACATTTCCATTATCCATAGCACTAGCCCCTACATTTGTACAGACAATCATGCAGTAACTTCTAAGTCATTATCATATGAAATCTCTTTATTGATGTCATAGCTTCAGTTTCACAATTGCTTTATTAATCTTCCATTCTCAAATTTGCATGAAAATGCACCATTTGCCAACTCTTCTTTTCAAAATTTTCACGGGGGAGAATTCCCCCCATCCCTCCCACCGGAACCCCTCTTTTGACAGTCGAACTCGCTCGATACGCTTATTCACCATAGTGGGCTCATCGCGAAAATGTACGCCCCACCACTTTCAAATGTCACCAGCTGCCACTGCTCCAAGGGCAATTCCTTCAGGTGTCTTTGATGCCCACAGGTCTGGAGCAGAACCTGGAGGGAGCACAGGCACAGACAAAGCCGAAGATTGGCAGGACAACGAGACCAGGAGCAGTAGGAGTCTTCCCATATGCAGTCTCGGTTCCCAAAGCGAAGGGCAACAAAGTCCAAAGTGCCCAGACGGTAGAAGTAGAAGTGATTTTGGATCTGAATCTTGTCCCACGACGAATCTGAAGAGCCACCCACAGGTAAGCCCTTAAGTACCCAAAGGAAAGGGTTGGGACGATCCATGGGTCCCTCCTAGAGGAGGAGTTGGACAGAGGGTAGGGTACTCCCAATTCCTTTGTCGAGTTTCACACCAGAGTGGGAGCCAACAGCTCCCTGAACTGTTTTCAACTGGAGTATACATGGAGGGCACCAAATGTGCCCTTCAAAGCAGTCTGGTGGTGCTAGCAAGCGCCCCCACCCCAGCCCAATACACTAAGTTCTCTCTGGGAGGTGGTCACGCCTCCCTGTGACAGGAAACCTATTGTTCTACCTTCCCCTGCTCAAGCTTGGCTCAGCAGCAGGAGGGCAGAATTGTGTCTGTGGTGGGCAGCAGCACTAGCTAGCTGTTAGACCCTGAAAGGCTGGTACCGGTAATAGAGGGGGGCTCTGGTTTCAGTGCAGCCAATATATAGTTAGACATCTCGTAATTGACTTTATGTCCACTGTATGTATAAAATAGCTGACCGCACTTACAAAGCTTGGAGAATCGACTCTTGGGTTTGTAGGGGGTGTCCTGCTCATGCAGGGAACCGTCACACCTGTAACCTAGAACCCTGCCTTCAGGATTGAATGGCCTGCCTTAGGGGTGACTTATAGGTTTTAAGTGCAGTCGCCTTCGATATAAGGAAACTTATATATGTTGTGAGTGGTGCTGGCACCAGCTCACTCAGGCTGCAATGGCAAGCTGAGTGGTCTCTCATGGGTGGCATAATACATGCTACAGCCCATGGGAGACCCCTGGTGTACCTAAGCCCTGGGTACCTTAGTACCATATACTCGGGACTCAGAAGGGTACACCAATAGCCAATTAGGAAGGTACCAAATTACTTACCATTGTCAAATTTACGGAGAAAGCACCGTGACTGGGGTCCTGATTAGCGGGATTCCAGTCAGACTAGTCCAAAACACAGAGACACCAGGCAAAGAGTGGGGGTAACCATTCTAGAAGGATCCTACCTTCCTACACAGCTCCTCTTCTTCTGAGCAGCATCTCCCTCAGACTACGTCCAATGCCCCTCTTGAGCAGCTCTCACCATTGAGGCAGGGTCCAGGCAGCCTCTCCTGGCAATCTTGGTTCAAGATCTTAGGCTATCAGTCCTGAACCTGGCAACAGGTGTTGGCGGTGTATACCCAATCCCTGGCACACAGACAGTTTCTCATTGTCGCTGATGTGGAGACCGTGGAGTCCATTAGATAAATTATGGCACACGAGCTAGATGTCTCTTCCACATGTTTATAGTAAACTTTCAGTCAAAAGTTGTGCCTTCGAGCAGTGGGCTCTGAGACCATTTCTGGGCAGTTCTGCTCCTTTTTCTTTCTCCACTCGGACAGATTTTGCCAACCCATTGTCAGACGTTGTTAGCAGAACCGTTGGGTGGAGCAGGAAGAACCCAAAACAAGGCTACAAAAGCACCGGGAGCTAGCCCCCTTAACTACCTGTTGACTTGTAGGGAGCTGGGTAGTCTTTACAGTGACCAATGGGCAGGAAAGGGCAGAAGAAACTCCCTTGTTGTAAAGTTCCTTGCTTTAAATCAATCAATCAATCAATCAGGGAATTGTAAGCGCGCTACTCACCCGTGAGGGTCTCAAGGCGCTGGGTCGGCAGATCTGTTTAGCCGAAGAGCCAGGTCTTGAGGGTCTTCCTTAAGGTGTTCAGGGAGGGGGCGCGTCTGATGTCTGCTGGCTGCTCGTTCCAGGTCTTGGCTGCAATGTGAGAGAAGGATCTTCCGCCTGCTCTGGCTCTGTGGATGCGCTGGGTTTCGGCCAGTGCGAGGTTGGAAGATCGGAGGGTACGTGGAAGTTGATTCTGTCGTTGAGGTATTTGGGTCCATTGTTGTGTAGGTATTTGTAGGCGTGAGTGAGGATTTTGAAAGTGACTCTTTTCTCCACGGGGAGCCAGTGGAGACTTCGTAGGTGTTGGCTGATGTGTTCGTGTCGGGGGATGCCGAAGACGAGTCTGGCGGCGGTGTTCTGTATTGTCTGGAGTTTGCGGAGTAGGGACTTGTTGATGCCGGCGTAGAGTGCGTTTCCATAGTCCAGTCTGCTGGTGATAAGTGCGTGGGTGACTGTCTTCCTTGACTCAGAGGGGATCCACTTGAAGGTCTTGCGGAGGATGCGGAGGGTGTTGAAGCAGCTGGAGGTGACGGCGTTGACCTGTCGGTTCATGGTGAGTGATGAGTCGAGTACGATGCCGAGGTTCTTGGCGTGGTCTGAGGGGGTAGGTGGGCTTCCGAGGGCGGTCGGCCACCAGGTTCTGTCCCATGCAGAAGGGGTGGTACCAAGGACGAGGACTTCTGTCTTCTCGGCGTTGAGCTTCAGGCAGCTGTTGGTCATCCAGACTGTGACGTCTTGCATTCCTTTCTGGAAGTTGAGTTTGGCAGTGAGGGAGAGGCTAAGCTGGGTGTCGTTGGCGTAGGATACGATGTTGAGGCCGTGTTGTCGGACGATGGCTGCGAGGGGGGCCATGTAGATGCTGAAGAGGGTGGGGCTCAGTGATGAACCCTGTGGGACTCCGCAGGTGATTTTCGTGGGGTCGGAGAGGAAGGGTGGGAGTCTGATCCTTTGGCTTCTTCCGGTGAGGAATGATCAGATTCAGTCTAAGGATGTTCCTTGTATGCCTGCGTCGTGTAGTCTGGCGACTAGTGTGGGGTGGGAGACGGTGTCGAAGGCCACTGATAGGTCAAGTAGGATGAGGGCTGCGGAGTGGCCTTGGTCCAGGAGGGTGCGGATGTCGTCTGTGGCGGCAAGTAGGGCGGTCTCTGTGCTGTGGTTGCTTCGGAATCCGGATTGGGACGGGTTGAGGACGGCGTTCTCTTCAATGAATCGTGTCAGTTTCCTGTTGACTGATTTCTCTGCAACTTTGGCTGCGAAGGGGAGGAGCAGATGGGCCGATAGTTCTTGAGGTCGGTGGGGTCAGCTGTGGGCTTCTTGAGCAGGGGTCTGACTTCTGCGCGCTTCCAGTCGTCTGGGAAGGTGCCTGTTGTGAAGGTGGTGTTGATGGTGCGTTGTAGTTCGGGTGCGATGGCGGCCGCAGCTCTGTGGTAGATGTGAGGGGGGTAGGGGTCGGTGGGGGCCCCCGAGTGGATGCTTTTCATGGTCGAGGCGGTGTCTTCGGCCGTGATCGGTGTTCAGTTGGAGATGGTGGGCTGGGTGGTGTTTCTGGGGGGCCGTCTGTGGCGCCTGGTGGATGGTCGATGAAGTTGTCGTAGAGGATTTTGATCTTGAGGTGGAAATAGGTTCCAAGCTTGTCGCAGAGGTCTTGGGATGGGGTGATGTCTGTGGCTTCGCTGCGTGGGTTGGTGAATTCTTGAATGACACTGAAAAGTTCCTTGGAGTTGGTGGAGTTGGCCAGGATTTTGTTGTGGATGAAGTTCCTCTTGGTGGCTCTGATCTGGTTGTGGTAGTCCGTCATGGCGTCCTTGTAGGTGGTGTGGTTTTCGGTTGTCTTGGTGTTTCTCCAATTCTTCTCCAGGCGTCTGCAGGTGCTTTCGGCTTCTTGGAGAGCGGTGGTGAACCAGGCGGCTTTCCTGGGGCATTGTCTGTTGGGGTTGCGTAGCGGGTCGAGCTCGTCTGCGCAGTTGGAGATCCAGGTGTGGAGTTCTCTGGCTGCGTCGTTTGCGTCGGGTGCCCAGGTGTGGTTGTCTCGGGTGAGGGTGGAATTAAGTTGCTCGTCGGTGACCTTGCTCCAGTTCCTTCGAGGTGGGCGTGGGGCTGGTTTGGGTGCCTTGGGTTTGTTGATGGCGAAGTGTACGCAGTGGTGGTCGGTCCATGGCGGCTGCGTTGTGTGGCTGAATTGGACGCTGTTTCCTGCCGTGAAGATGGCGTCGAGGGTATGTCCTGCTCTGTGGGTCGGTGTGTTGACGAGTTGTTTAAGTCCGATGCTGGCAAGGTTGTCACAAAGGATAGTGGAGTTGGGGTCGCTGGGGTTGTTGAGGTGGAAGTTCAGGTCTCCAATGAGTATGTAGTTTGTTGAGGCGATGGCGTGGGGTGCGATGAAGTCGGTGATGGTGGTGGCGAAGGGTGTTCGGGGGCCGGGGTGTCTGTAGATGAGGGTTCCTCGGAGTGTGGCTTTGGGGGTGGTCTGGATCTGGAAGTGCAGGTGTTCGGTGGAGGTGAAGGTTTCGCTGGAGGTGGTGAGGCGGAGGGTGCTCTTGTGGGCGATGGCGAGGCCCCCTCCTGGGTGGTTGGGGCGGTCTTTCCTCTGGATCTTGTATCCGTCTGGGATGGCGGTGCTGATGTCGGGGGCGGAGGATGCGTTGGTCCAGGTCTCTGTGAAGAAGGCGATGTCGGGCGAGAGAGAGTCGAGTAGGTTCCAGATTTCCATGGCGTGTTTGTGTACAGAGCGTACGTTGAGGAGGATGCATTTTAGGGTGTCGCCGGTGCTGGCGTCGGCGGTGTTGGAGGCCGAGGTGGCAGTGAGGGTCTGACGGTAGTGGAGGCAGGAGAACTGGCCGTGGGTCGTGTTCGGCGAGGCCTGTTGACATTCTCTAAGTCTTCCAGGGTTGAGTGCGAGGAGGGTGGTGGTGTCGTAGCGATGGGTAGTGGGAGGTCCAGGGTTCCTGGCGCTGGTCGCGGACGGGTGCAGATGGCTTGTCTGGCAGGCAGTCTGGTCCCAGTTGGAGCGGGCAGCAGGCGCAGGAGCGGGCAGCAGCCTCGAACCTCCCAAGGAGGAGGTCGGGGTCTGGAGGCAAGAGACGGCACAGCGGAGCTGCGGGGAGAGAGTGGACCTAGACCGAAGGTCAGAGGTCTTACTCACGCTCCCCCGCAGCGGCCGCCATTAAGTAGGGGAGGTGGGAGGGAGGAGAGGCTGGAAGCGGGGGAATTCCGGGGGGGAGGGGCCGCAGGGGCAACAGCGGCGAAAGGAACAGGCAGGCACGAGAAAATAAAAACAGTGGTGGAATTAGAGCAAGACACAGATGGGCACAATAACAGTGGCACAACAGGGAAAAATTAAGAAGAAAAAAACGGCTGAGAAAGGTTACGGTGGTTGCAGGCAGTCTGGTCCCAGTTGGAGCGGGCAGCAGGCGCAGGAGCGGGCAGCAGCCTCGAACCTCCCAAGGAGGAGGTCGGGGTCTGGAGGCAAGAGACGGCACAGCGGAGCTGCGGGGAGAGAGTGGACCTAGACCGAAGGTCAGAGGTCTTACTCACGCTCCCCCGCAGCGGCCGCCATTAAGTAGGGGAGGTGGGAGGGAGGAGAGGCTGGGAGCGGGGGAATTCCGGGGGGGAATTCCAGGGGGGAGGGGCCGCAGGGGCAGCAGCGGCGAAAGGCGAAAGAAACAGGCAGGCAAGAGAAAATAAAAACAGTGGTGAAATTAGAGCAAGACACAGATGGGCACAATAACAGTGGCACAACAGGGAAAAATTAAGAAGAAAAAAAAATGGCTGAGAAAGGTTACGGTGGTTGCAGGCAGTCTGGTCCCAGTTGGAGCGCGCAGCAGGCACAGGAGCGGGCAGCAGCCTCGAACCTCCCAAGGAGGAGGTCGGGGTCTGGAGGCAAGAGACGGCACAGCGGAGCTGCGGGGAGAGAGTGGACCTAGACCGAGTGTCGGAGGTCTTACTCGCGCTCCCCCGCAGCGGCCGCCATTAAGTAGGGGAGGTGGGAGGGAGGAGAGGCTGGGAGGAGGGAGCGGGGGAATTCCGGGGGGGATTTCAAGGGGGGAGGGGCCGCAGGGGCAGCAGCGGCGAAAGGCGAAAGGAACAGGCAGGCACGAGAAAATAAAAACAGTGGTGGAATTAGAGCAAGACACAGATGGGCACAATAACAGTGGCACAACAGGGAAAAATTAAGAAGAAAAAAACGGCTGAGAAAGGTTACGTTGGTTGCAGGCAGTCTGGTCCCAGTTGGAGCGGCAGCAGGCGCAGGAGCGGGCAGCAGCCTCGAACCTCCCAAGGAGGAGGTCAGGGTCTGAAGGCAAGAGACGGCACAGCAGAGCTGCGGGGAGAGAGTGGACCTAGACCGAGGGTCAGAGGTCTTACTTAAAGAGGCCCTCTGTTTCCTCTCTTCCATACACAAAAGCCTGACCCACGAGAAAGAATCACTACAATGTTCTAGGAGAGACCTGAAATTAACATTTGCTCTCTGGACTATCTCCAACCCTCCATCTTAGGTAGCACTTGGATGTTGCAAATACAAAATTGATTCAATTATGGCGATAGCCACACGTATCACATTTGCTCCATACACGCACCCTCTATACACGCAAAAAGTAGCACCCTTACAGCATCCTTGTCCCACTTGGATGGCAGAAGGACCCGGTTCCATGTGACTGAGAAACCAATTTACATAAAAGATGGTAGAGGTCAGATGGTTGCTCTCCCTGGCACTGGACGGTAAAAAAAAAAAGTCCTGCTTTGCCACTATAAACGGTATCGCTGCAACCACTGTCAGTCCTTTACAGCCTGATGAGCTAGTGATATAACCACATTTGGTATGGCGAGTAAGCTTGGTATACCCCTCTAATCCGACAGAACCCGGCTCTTAATCCATGTCGCAAAGGTCGCAAATACACATTTAAGATGACCGTGTGTGCTGAGGTGGGTGTCTAAAACCTAGAACTTGCTGTTGTGAGCTCAGAGTTGGGGCACATTCTCTTCCAAGTCTATTTAGGGGACCTTTCTCCATCCCAACAGTAAGGCACATTGGCACACCTCTTCCTGTACCCATATCTAATCTCTAGTAGTGTTTTACTAGGCATTGATTGTAAAAGTGCTACTAAAAAAGTGCTACTAAAATATGTCAGTCTTAACACGCATTATATAACAAAGAAAATCAATTAATCGGTAGCTCACTATATGCTTCGGTCCCATCACAAGGCAACACCAGGTTTACATAATCTGGCATAAACAAACTCAAGTGCACACGATGCATCATGAATGTGGGTTTATCTGTAGTGTGTTATGCTTTGTAGCTAAGATTTTGCTCTGTAGCTGTCACAACATATATCAGTTGATGCAATCTTAGCAGTAAATTCATGACGTGGGGAAAGTGAATTTGTTTGATTTAGCTCATGCGAAAATGGAATTCACACATTTTTATAGTGGTAGTTTCCACGTATACTTCTATAAATTCTTGAATTCCTGAAAGTCGTAAATCTGGCCTAATGCAAGGACATATACTTGCGGGTGTGCTTTTGTGGCTTTCCTTAATTACTGGGCCTCCAATTAATTATCATGTTGCCCATTTCGCTTTTGTTCAAATTCTCCATTATTAATTATGGTTTTTACAATGATCCTCCTTTATTAATCTTTTTTTAAATATTGGCATGCATCAAACACATTTTACAATCTATTGTCTCAAATAAATAGTATCTGAAATTGTACAATAAACATGACACCAGACTTCTACATTGAATCAAGCATGAAATATGCCTCCTATGGTAGAGTGTGAACAAGTGTAAAGTTTGACTAAAGGCGGGAAGCCAAGCTTGATCTATTGATTCAAGTGATGCTCTAACCAATTTCAGTCAGAGCTTCCCTCCCTTCACCCTCCCACCCACTCACTCACACACTCAGGGACATATTTATCATGATTTTGTGTTGGGCTTCCGCCACACAAGGGGGCGCAAGGGCGATGGAAAACCTAGAATCACATTTATCAAGCCACGCAAGGCCACCGTGAGTACCCTGCTGGCTTGGTAAATGTGGAGTCTGCCTTGCGTTACTCCGCCCCAGGGAGGCCTTCCAGGGGTGGAGCATGGGTGTTCCCACGCACCCACCCATGGATTTTGGCACATTCCCAGATTTACCATTAGTGGTAGACCTGGGAATCCGTCAAAATGTTACACCTCCTCAGGGGAGGCATAAAGAGGAGAAATATGTTTATTTCTTTTCGTTTTTTTCTCCTTCCACGTGTGTTGCATTATGCAGCACACATAGAAAGAGGAAAAAGCCTTCATGGATTGTTTTTGAGCAGGAAGGTGTCCATTTGCACTATGGTGCCTGCGTTGGCAGAAAGCAGGAATGCGCCATGTTAAATATGGTGCATTCCTGCCTTCTTCCTTTCACGCAGCACAGCAATGTGGCATGCTGCGTTGCATAAATATTTGATAAATATGCCCCATAGTGACTGGACAGGACACTCTACTTCCTATTTATTCCCCCACTCTGGCACACGCTGTTGGGATGCTAACTGTGTTGCTGAAGATGTATCACTGAGAGGCTGGCCTGTCATAGTATTTTAGAGTGGGTCTAGACAGTATGGTGCCCCTGGGTACTGGAGCCACGGTGTATGTACCTATCAGTCTTACTACTTGAATTTTTTTCAAGCAAAGAAATTCCTCAGATTTTATTTGGAAGGTAACTCATTAGGGCTGGGGTTGCACTGCAGTGTTTCAGCCTTTAGAAACGGGAACACAGTACCAGTCCCACTGGTTCAGGCCTCTGTCCATAATGCCTATTACTTGTGAGAGATGAAGGAAAAACCCTGCAAGGTGGTTGGTTTGAAAACTTTCTCAACAAAGCATAATTTTCTCATAGAACCATTCTGTGTCAGAGGTGGCAGTCAATCAGAAGCCTTCAACATCTGTCTGGGTTACTCCGCTATCTCGCTGCTTACATCGCTTGAGGAGACATGATTGCTAGTTCCAGAGAAATGCTTCAGCAAAGTTTCTGCTATTACTTGCTCTTGGTTTCCCCTAGATAGTGCCCCAGCTGACGCATAAAGTACTTCTGAGAACAACTCCCCACTTCTGATTAGGTTTGGCCAATCTCCCCACTTCCTAATCTTGCAGCACCTCCTGGACTCACAGCTGTAGCAAGCTTCAGTGGAAGACCTGAGAAATTCTGACTACAGTGCACTTCTGAGACACTTCTCAAGGATGTAGCTACTCAGCAAAAGTGCAAGGTCATAATCTATGCTTGGCTGCTCCATCTGGTCCAGTGGCACAGGGGTTGCCTCTCTATGCCACTATGGACAATTCCTGGTTATGCTTCATGAAAATTGAACTCGTCTCACTTGTGGAGTCTGCAAAGGAGCTCCATGGATAAATGTGCCCATGTGGTTGAAATGCATTTAACACAATGGTAATACAGGGCACCAGTTGTAAAGAGGCTTTGGGACCCCACCACCCTTTCACCTCACCTCAAAAGCTACGGGATTTGTTCTGTGGGGATCGGTGCTTCCTTGTCTGGCTTGTCATACAGAATGGCGGAATGTTATGCTGGGTATACAGAAAATATTTTCTGAGTCTGGAAAGGGATGTGTGCCTAAAAATAGGGACACTGGGATGCTGAAAACACCCTGCAACCACAGGAACACAAACGTTGTGGCCCCCACTACGCACAGTGCCCTTTTTCCAACTCATAACACAGTGGGAGAAAGAAATACAGTGCCAGGTTGCAATCCGGTACCTCTGGAATGGATGTGCCAGAGGGGAGCCTGTGGGGGCCTACATCTATATTGAATGCAGTTTCCTAGGCACTGTCAACCACTTATTAAATCCTTTCTGTTAAGCACTCCAACTAAAAGACTGATTTCAATAGAATTAAAGCTTTTTTTTAAGAACAATATTCTGGAAGCAATAGTGAATAAACACATTCTATCAATTTAAGTTGTATTGTGAGGCGTATTAACAAGCCACCAAACATGCCACTAATATGTCCATATCACTGTCTTTCAGGTCACAAAAGTCGGTGATAATAAAGAACTTGGGGGTGCAACTTACCTCCCTGGTAAGTTTACTACGTTCTTTGCGTTACATCTCATCCTCCCGGTTTGTACATTTTTAAGAGTCTCTCATATGTTCCAATCAGCACAGCTTTAGAAGCACACTTTGCTAGAGTGGGGGTGTTATACATTTTTACAATCAATGCTCGCCATTTTGAATTCTATTGATAAAGACCATATGTGACAATCCTCAACACCGTGCTACATGTTTACCCTAGAGGTACTGTTGGAGTCGTAGTAATTAGATTCCCTTATTAAATTAGAGTGAATGTGGTTACAAATTACCTTCATTTACCACAAACAATCCTACGTTGAGTTGCGTCATTTTATGGACACTCCTAAGGCCACCATCTGTCCTTGTGACTACAAATGTTCCCTTTGAAAAGGAAACTCACCTGGCTAGGCTGAGTATGAGATGCTTAATGGGCATTTGTACAGCCACAGTGGGCATAGTTCGGAACATGGATAAATGTATTCCTTCTACTTCCACCCCACCTATTTGAGAAAATCATGGAAGTTAATTAGTGATGGCCGTGGATAGCACATGCTACCCATGTAGGGCTCTCCATACGCAGGATCCTGTGGGTCCTTTAGGCAGTGGCATGAACAACAAGCATTGGCATAGCCAATAGGTCTCGCCTTTGGGACCTTATAAGTGTTTAGCCAGAGATATTGGCAATGTTTTTAAGGTATGTTGTTGAGCAATGTAGCTGCTGTGCTTAGTACTGTAAAGTTTGTGTGCAAGTTGTGCTTAGTGTAGTCACGTGTAATCACTAACCATGCTGACTGTTAATTGAATCATAAGGAGGCCAGGGCTTTACAAATCAAACCGCCGTGCCCCGCCCGGCCTGTCTCCATCCAAGTCTACTCTGGGTGTACCAGTCAGTACATGGGTGATCCCTAGGGCGGCGCCTTGCCTGTAGGTCTTCTGCAAAGGCACCACCTCATTGTTGGCCAGATTACTAACTGCATTTTAGTTAATGCTACTAAAAAATATTAGAGGGAGGTGTGGTATGCTAGGACAGGACGCAGGGCAACTTCAGAAATCTCAAAGTATCCCATTTCAGGTGTGAGTGGTTTATTTAATCAAGGTACTGCGCTGCATTTATTGATACAAGAGTTTTGCTTTGTATCATAATTTTCTTAATCCACTGCTTGTGATCAAGTGTCACTGAAGGTGTCACACATGAGAGACGTGAATGTCACTCATAGGTGCCTTGAAACAGGGCTTTATGTGGGCCGGTTCCTGCCGGTGCAGTTCTAAAAAGCAGGTGCTGAGACGGGTCCCCATCGGGCTCTCCATTTATGCCCTGACCCTCACAGTGGGAAAAAACAAACCTTAACTATGCAGCAGTACCACCCTTCACTGCTTTTGATGTAACTTCGAAGAGAGTCATTGTAGGTCTTTCATAGTCTCATCATTTGAGAACTGAAGCATTTTCAATATGATATATACAACGAAGCCGTAGTTGTTGCTTATTTATCTCCTGCAACTAACAACCATTGACAAATCCAATCGTCCTAGTTTGTAGATATAATGTTACTTGCTGTATTATATATATCTGGCTGCAATGACAGACAACAAAGTACAAGTGGGGTTGCACACTATGCTAAGCACAGGTTTTTAGTTTAGGTGTTTTTAAGCCACCACACCCTTAATTACATAGGCCACGCCCCTTTGAGAGACTCACCAGTTTTGTCATCCAACTTAAAGCCCTGCCTTGAAAGCATAGAAATGTCACTCGAGTGTGTACTGAAAACTTGGCAGCTATGTGGTAATTATCAAACCAAAATGTCCACGTCCCCCTCTCCCCCCCCCCACCAACCCAAGTTAAATTTAAGCACGTCAAACCTGCTGGAGTTTAACTACTGTAAAAAGCCCGGTTTGTAGTGAAATTTCGGATTTTGTTAGGGGTAAACATCAAAAGCTGCATGTTACGCCGCAATCTAAGGGAAAACCTTCTAATCGGTGCTACTTAATTGAGGTTTCACTGGGCTCTTATAATTAAGGTTTTGGTGTTTTTTTAACATTCTATTTCCGTTTTTCTATAGTCGTACTCAAGTCCAAGTAGACGTCAATGCCCAGCATGCTCACTGTGCACGGAGTACTGAAATGCGTGTTTGCACGAAAAAAGTGTCCATTTACTGCGAGTACAGATTATAAAAAACAAAAATACCAAAAATAGGACATATAACGGTGCCCGTATCCACCTTTGTAATTTAATATTGTCCTCTTTCGCGATCTAAGGAGGGACTACATAACACTGTATAGTTTCTACGCTAACGAAATTCCACACAAATGTAAAAACGCACTCGACTGTTTATCGGAGGTACTGTTTAGAAAGTACGTGCACTTTGTTGAAAAGACGTGTTCAGTGATAAAAATATTACCCTTTAGAAAAAAGCTCAAGTTATTAAAAAAAACGGATAATAGTCGTGGCTTCTATATGGCACACTATTATTTAAAATAAAATATACAGTATAGCGGGCGTATAAATAGGCACGCCCTGACTGAAAACGGGCTTACATACACATGCCCTTATCACTTGAGTGAGGTCCGCAATCTCCGAAGAACAGGAAGCTTTGGGCGTCTCCTGTTAAATTACTGACTCCTGCATAACAAGGCGGGGCATCTAAAAACAAGCACAACCATGCTGGCGCTATTACTGCGTTTGTTGTCTCTTTTAAGAAACCAGCACAGCGAGTGGTCAAGTGATAAAAACATTTAAGTGGAGGTGAGCAGTGTGAAAAATCATAAAGTAAGGATCGGAATTGAGTGTGGAGTTAATCTTCTGGTGGACAATAATTACACAGCACGGGTCCATCCTGATTGCCGCACCAACCATGAGCGTGCTGTAAGTGGAACTGATTTGGTGAATCGTATCGGAAAGGAAAGCAGTAGCGCCCGACATTAAGCGCAAAAACAGATCGAAGAAACAAGATCTATTGAACTGGTGGAACACAAAGGAATCACCCCTCAGTAACGCCGATGAAAAGGTAGTCGGATCTGGGGTCAACACAAGGCAAGAAGCTGAAGAATGTATAGCGGAGCAGCCACTGCGTGGAAATGAACACCAAGGCAGATCGCTGAACAAGTGGAGCTGGAGGACACCACGTGGACGGGAGACTCCTCTGGTGAGCAAACCGGCTGCAGTGTGGCATGAGTATCGAGGTGGGGAAAAAAGCATTTTTGAGTTTCCTCGTTCTTCAGGAGTGTAACAGGAAGAATAACTGCTAAACATACCAATCATTGGGAGTTCCGAGGACAAGAGAGAATTGATAAAGCATAAAATATCACAAGGAAATCAGGATCAAATTAATTATACAAGATGGAAGTGAAAGTGGCGAAAAGCTTACAAAAGGCGGAAACACTATTTACTAAAGGGAATGAGGGACAATATAAGAAAAATATAAATACTAAAGTAATGAAGACCAAGTGAAAATAAGCGCGCGCCTCGCGCTGACGAGGAGAGGAGGAGGCAGCAGGGGAGGGAGGAGGGGGCTGCGCCTGTTTCCCTTGTGGGAGCGAGCAGGAACCATCTGTTAATTAAAACCAGATGGTTTTAAAGCTCGCTCCCGCAAGGGAATCGCCAAACGTGCACGCGTTGCCATTAAAAGCAATGCAACGCGTGCACGTTTTTCACTGGAAAACGGAATCGTTTACAAGAGGTCTTTTGCCTAAGCAGCGCATGCGCGCTGCGTAGGCGAGACCTAAAAAGTAGTGACAGCCTCCTTTACTTTCTGTTTTCATCTTGTGCCAGAGGTTGTTGATGGATTCAGATTAGGAACAAGTAGTAAACCTTGTGATGTCATTGTGGAGATGTCAAAGGGTGTTTGATTTCACTTCTGCTAACACTTTTATTTTGATAAATTGAGGTTCATGCACCCAATGTTGAGCCTAAAGGGAGTTAATAACCCTCCCTTGTTCCGCCACCATTCCCATAAGATCCCCTCACCCCACTAAAGTGTAAAACGAAAGCCACAAATATTATATATGTATATTATACAGTCGCTGTAGCCGCTGTGTGGTTATAGTTAGGTCAATGTTTCCATAGAAAGAGCATTTTGTGTTTCACTAATAAGTTTGACGCCGGTTGACGAATCTTGACAAAACATTCTCGAAAACAAGTTTGTCGACTTCAGCTACTACTTCCTGGAAAGTTTTGTGGTGATCCATCAAGCAAAGTCAGAGAAAAAGGGGTGTCCAAAAACATTGTTTTCCCATGTTAATAGCAATAGGACATTCTGGGAAATGATACAGAAAAAAGGCTGAATAGAATTACACCAAATTTGATAGAACGTTAGAACTTCACTCAGAAAGCATGCTTTTTGTAATTTGGTTTAAATCTGTTCAGCCGTTTTCGAGAAACTTGCATTTAAAGAGGTGGTTGGGGTGGGTTTGAAAAGGTTAAAACAAATAGGTATGTATGGAGGGTTGGCCCCCCAGGATTTCCTTGGAACTCCCTTGGTATTGTAATTTCAAAGAATAAGGTGATCTGATTAGAAGAGGTCAGTGAGGTCTGATTGGCTCCCTGCAGTTCAGCTACAAATGATGCAGCCATTCATACAGTCCTGGTGTCGTGAATATGACTAAATAAAACATCTAAGGGGTATGGTAGTGAATCTTTAACCCCCTGCCATTTCTAGGGGGGACCTCAGACAAACCTCCCCTGGTGCCAAAAATAAAAAGAAATTGTGCTGCGGGTACTGTAGTACTCCTGTAGTACAAGTGGCGGCTGCTCCCGGGAAGCAGCAGTGGGGCGGTGGGAGGGTGGGGGAAGAGGTGGAGGCGGGGGGGCTTAAAAAAATCACTTACTTGCCAGCCGGCCTGCTGGCAGGCCACTGCCTTTCCTCTGTCCTCTCCGCCATCTTCCTTGCTTCTTCTCTGCAAATGCAGCCTTGTGATTGGTCTGAGCGCTGTGGTTCGGGGCTCAGCCAGGGAATGGGAGCCTGAGCATGTTCTCCACCCAGGCTGTAATGCAGCCTGGTTGGAGAACATGCAAAGTGTGCATGAGAGAGGGCCGGCCAAACGTTCATGCGCACTTACATAGTGCCCACCACTCCACCCCCTGCTCTGAGAGCAGAGCAGACCCGCCCGCCCCGCCAAGATGCCGCAGAAGGAACAAATAAAATGATAACATCAAGTTATTATATTTTTATTTTTCCTTTTTTATTCACTGCAAAAAGAAGTGGGGTGATGCTCCTTCGCCTTAGCGGAGGAGCCGCCACTGTGTAGTACCCAGTGCGGCCCTCCTGTCATACTGTGGGACTCCAGTGGGAGGCCACAATGGGTAAAGCTTTCACAGTTCTGCGGTTGCTTGTAGGTAAAGCTTGTACGACTATGCCACTGCCGTACTGAAAAAGAAAAAAAATGGTGCAGGGTTGCTGAGGGTTTGTGCGAGGTTGGCTGTCTGTGGAGGGTTGGACATAGGGCTTATCCGCAGGCCGAAGGCCGTGAGTGGTGGGGCGCATGTGAAGATTGACTGCAGCGGCCAACCTTCCACAGTGCATGGCCAGAAGCTGTGCTCAGCGGCTGAAAGGGGAGAATATGATCAAAAAATGAACAGAAACAAAGATTAAATTGGTGTTATAGTTAGGTATGGTAATAAGATCTTACTTTAAGTTAAAACAAACCATAGAAATTTACTGAAAAAAGCAAAGTTTAAAGTGATGCTGAAAAAAAACAAAGTTTAAAGTGATGTTACATTTAGGTAAAGATATATGATTTTAGCTTATGTTAAAAAAAAAAAAATAGAAATTCACTGAAAATACATGAACGTTGAAGTAATGTAATAGTTAGGTGTTGAGATAATACAAAAACTAATATTTAAAACACCCAAAACAAAATTCACTAGTCGTAATACTCTGAGCTAACTATAACTTGAGCACCCGTCATGCACTACTTATCACCTCACATATTACATCACTCATGACATGTTAACTGATGTCATTGATGATATCACTGATAACTTTTCAAATGACATAATTGATAAATCATTATTAACATCATTCAAGCTACTGCTCTTTAAATTGCTTTATAATTGTTAGATCGTTTAAACCAAAAACAAAGAGCATAGTAAAGGGCACATAAAAATATACAGCATATATTGACATTACGTACATATCATATGTACATGTGTTCGAAATATAAACAGTGTAGTACTGGAAACAAATCTGATTCAGTATGAGAAAGGTTATATGGTGCACACATTAGCTACCAGTGAACTTTTAACTGAAAGCAGTACTTCATTCAAACAAGGTAGACTGAGTGCAACTAGTGTGAATTGGAGACATATATTTCAACTAGATTGTGGGTTAATTCGAAGGCCTGTGTGAGAAACTAAAGCTTGTCCTTATATAACTCACCTGTGGATTTCTGTGCATACACTAACGTTAAAGAGTTCCCTTGTAGTGCTATCAACAATTTCTATATAAACTGGAGATTTATAAAGTGCGGATATTTATTTCTTTAGGTTCAGTGAAAATTCTGAGTCATGACACATTGTTGTAGAATGTATAATCTATGGGTGACTCACGGAGGTCTCAAGTTGCAGTATAATTATAGGAGTTGTTAAAATAGTGTGCATCATTTTGGTCATTTCAGGAATATGTCTAGGGTACTTTTATGTACTGCGGAGCACTGTCTATAGGGCCTGGTTGTGCATGTTATAACATTGGGTAATGTATAGATCAGAAGACGTTCACTTAAAATTCGATGACACTGGAGGTATTTAACGGACACATCTAATTAGGATAAATAATGACGAAGCACTACTTTTGCTACAGTGAAAACAACATTTGTGAGTTTTTACTGTCAAGACATTTAAAATATAAACTAAAAATGAACTTTTTTTATATATCCAGGACACTACCTTATGGGCTTATAAATATTAAAAAAGAATGTTTGGACTTGGCAAAGGGGTTATTTTGCCATGTCGAGTTATTAGTTTAAAAGCTACCCAACTTGGCGAACTTCTAATGAGACCGTTGGGGATTCTATCCCACCAGGTTTGAGCAGATGTTTGTGCACACTTCATCCAGTGCATGGAAATCTCGATTTACACAGCACATGCCTACACGAGTTAGGTTTATTCCGAGACATTTGCCAGACATTTTGATGTGCAGCCTGGGCTGACTTTGTTTCGTACATGGCGACGTTGGTACGGCAGAACCCTTAAGCCTCTGGCCTTGAATTAAGGGGACAACAGGTTTTTTGACCCAAGTATAGGTTCTTTATTCTTCCATGGTCCTGAGGAAGCCCATACTGAAAAGGGGCTGAAACGCATGGACACCTTTCTTGGAGGAGTTTCTTTATTTCAGAAATTAATTGTAATGAGGTGGTGGGACTCGCATTGAACAGACTAAGGTCATGAGTGTACTCAATATGTGATTCCTTGTGGAACTACCGCCTTTGTAGACTGTTTTTGTAATCAAATACTTACAGCCACTCCGATAAATAATTTGGAGGTTTGAAGTGTGGCATTTGCCGCCACTCACTTGATGTTGTTAGTCATTTGATGTGTGTATGTCTTTTTGTCACATTATAGGGTACTTGTTGTGTATGTCAAGTTGATAAAAACATTGATTTTGAATTGAGGTGTAAAGATTCAGAGTTGGAGGAGATTGCACTATGTAAAGTGATTAAAATTAGCTTTCCTTCTTAATAATATCGAGCATTTCCAGTGACTAATTGATGTTTTCACTGATGTTACAATTAGTTTCTCTTTGTCCCTACTGTATACCAATTGCATGCGGTCTGAACGACGAAGACGAGATACATATAATGTTCTTCTGTTTTGAGTATCGTAATCTACGTCGCAAATGGATTGTACCTATTGGCCGTGACATGGGAACATACAGACACTTGGCAGCTTTTAGGATTTTAAAAAGTAATACATCCACAAAAATAGTATTTGCAGTCAGCAAATTTTTACAAGCTGTATGGTTTAAGAGAACAAAAATGTTAAAGCCAATTTTTTAAAGTTGTGCTAACATTGTGCTAACTAAATATGCATTTTAACTATATTGCTTTGTGCACATTAGTACTTGTTGCACTATGCACGGTCACTTTGCGGTTTTATTGCACTACTTTTTAGTGTTCTTGTGAGGATGTTGCTTCATGGAACTGCATGTGGTGGCCTGCAGTTAGCAAATTCTTATAACTCTGCTTAGAGAACAACATTTTAAAGTTAACTGCTTTCAGCTATGCTACTATTGTGCCAACCAGGCATGTATTTTAACTCTTTTGTTTTTTGCACATTAGCACTGGTTGCACTATGCACGGTCACTTTATGGACATACTGTACTGTTTTATACTGCTCTTGGGGGAATGTTTCTTACGAAATCGCATGAGGTGGTTAAGACGTTTTTATTTTAATGTAAGAGATTGATGATGAATTTGCAACTGTTTTTTATTATAGAAACTTGAGATGATTATCGCAAATTTTATATATTTCCTCTTAAATGTGAAACGAAGCATAAGCTGATCGATATGTATGATGTGTTTATGTGTTGGTACTATTGCATTTTGGTTGTGTACACTTTGATGGTTATTCATAACCGAATAAAGTATTTCTACTACTACCAATTTTTGTTCTTTTCAACTAGGCTGCAGTGGCAGGCTTAGAGCCATGTTTTAGCCTAGTCGTTGCAATGGTGGCACAATAAATGCTGCAGTCCACTGGTGACATTTGTATTACAGGCCACAGGTACGCTGAGTACCATATACTAGGGACTTTCAAATAAGTTAAATATGCTAACCAGGGAATAGCCATTTGTGCATACATTTTGAGGGTTCAGTGCAAATGCACTGGGGACTGGTCAGCAGGGCCCGGTGCACTTCGAAGTTGAAAAACAAGCAGCATTCGTCCAAAAACTTGGGTGCGATCATACAAAAAAGAGGCATTTCCTTACAAGGTGGCTGAGTGGGTTGTTTGGCAAAATTCTCAGCAGTAACCACTGTGTCTCCTGTGGGCTGGGTCAAGGGAGAGCGAGGAACTTTGCAGACCTTTGCTGGTCATGGTATAGCACACCTCCCACATTAAGCCATCCATCATTTTTCAAGATCCCTATGCAGAATATCACATAAGGACTGGAGGATGAGTGATCACTGCCTACAAGAGCTCAATCCGATCCACATGCTTCAGCCAGTTCTAAAGTTGTGGATTAAAGTCTCTATTAATAAGATGCTCAGCACCACATACCACTGATGATGTTTTCTGTTCATATCTTGATAGCAACTTCCAACCCAGCCTTTGCCGGAGCCTTTTGTGAACCCAGTAGCCTGATTTAGACAAACTCACTTTTCACTCCGCACTACTTAATGTTAGGTCCCAGTCGCAGCATCAGTAGAAAAATTGAAGTTCATGTCCGAACATATGCTAACCAGTGCAGATGAATTGTAATTTAAAATCCTCTTTAATGGTAAAGTCAGATTTTAAGCCACAATTCTGAAAATGTCACTAATAGAGATTTGGCATTTTCTTGTCCTAGACATTTGTGCCTTCTGCCAGTATCCAGTGTCACATGCCTGTGAATGTCCCTGCTGTTGAGTTGTGCATCCTGCCAGACAGCAAGACAAAGGGGACTCGGTGTGGAGAGGATGGGCCATCGTGCCCGGATGGCATGACATGGAGCTGTGCCCTGCCCCACTTACACTTCAAAGTGCTTGCCTCTAGCACACACAGAGGAACCTGACACCAGCTTATTGTCACCTTAGATAGTTTGGAGCCTTGATAGGGGAAGGGGAGAACTTTCCAGAACCAGATGTGGGGGTAGGATATGGTGTCACCAGGTACAAATATTGGACCCTTAGAACAACTCTTCCAAGCACTCCTGAAGCTGTGGACATTACAGAAGACGGACTGCCCTGCTGTCTGAGAAAGAAGACTGGACCCATGCTAACCTGAGAGACTCCAGGGGTCAGTTGGCTGATCCCATGTGTGAGAAGTTGGCCTGGTATATGCTGTCCACTAATTAAAGTGGGCACCTTGCACCAGTCCAAACGACCCTTATTGATGATTAGGTTAAAGACAACCTTTATTGAAAGCTATCCTAGTGGTAGCTATGGAGAGCAGCCTTCAGGCTAAGTCTCGAAGGAGTGTAAAGCAGCTTGTTTTACCAGTATATAACCTCCTGAATGACCAAATGAAAGGAGAACCACACCAGGTGTATATAAAATATATGTATTTATTACTAAACACTCTCTACTAACCTCTTTATGAGATTAGAGAACAAGACACACAATATTAAATCACTAGAACGACAGTAAATAGCACAATACACAGCGGGCTCCAGGGGGAGACCGAACCATATACTAAGAAAGTGGTATAAGAACCACGACTTGACTAGACACAGTGCCTAGAGCACGTAGAAATCGCTGGGACCCCAAGGTGGTGACACAGGGGACCCACGGAGGACGGGTGCAGTGTTGGAACACAGACGCGTAAAGATTAAAGACACTTAGGAGAGGACTTCAAGCAAACCCAGCTAAACATAGAAGGTTCTAAGGCCAGCACCCTTGAGAGTACCGAGGTACCCGTGTTACCTATCCCGGAGGAGCCGGGTGCATAGGGGTCAAGTGGTGTTGGAAACCCTCGTCGTTTTCAATGGCGTGATGCGAGAAAGTACTGCTGCCATGGAGAAGAACAGTGTCCGGTGTGATCCAAGCCTGGATCGGAGATGTGAAGAACCTGAAAGCAGAGGGGACAAAGTCTGGGTCACTTCACGTGACCAGGAGCGGAGCAATCGAATGCCCACCGATGTCGGGTGCTTCAGGTGTGAAGAGGTGAAGCTTGACTCTGCAGCCACGGGGACCAGGAGATGTCTGCGACGACCACAGTCCAGATTCGAGCTGTCCCACGAAGGATGTCGAGTGCTGGGGGGTCAGTGTCCGGATTGAACACCAACCAGCCTTGGCAACTGCAACCCACGCGGTCAGAGGAAAGATGCTTCTGTGAGGACCAGCAAGGTCCTGGGGACTCCCCAAGCGATGGAGAGTCAGGGCACGTCTGGAGCAACCAGGGAAGCCCACTGAAAGTTAAAGTTGCCTTCTCAGGGACCCACAGGCCAACGGACCAGGGATCGCGAAGGGACCTCGAGAGGAATCACAAAGTGCCAGCCCACGGAACACTCGTGGAGTGTAGGCCGGAAATCTTCGGTGGAATTACTGCTCGGGGTCAGGACTACAAGTAGCCCAAAGCACAGCTTCAGGGGTCGCCGAAAAGCATATGCTGCTGCAAATGTACACGGTGCCCAGGGGTACGGGTTTCACGGTCCCCACGAGGGATACGGGCCTCAGAATTGCTGAGAGCGCAGATCGACCTCGGAGACCTCGGGAACCCACCTCCTGTATTGCACAAATCTTCGGAGTCCTTCGGGAGCTTCGTAGATGCAAACCGGTCAGATGCGTTTAGGTGCCTGCTCAGCAGGGGAGTAACTCCTTTACTCCAAGGGAGATTCTTCAGTCGTCCAGCAAAGCGTAGATCGTCGAAGGTTACTTGGTTTCTGTAGCAGAGTTTAGTCCAGGTAATATCTAAAGTCCTGTAGTCAGGGGTTCCTACTTTATACCCAAGGAAGGGGTAGGACAAACTCTGGGGACCCACCTATGGGAGGGTCAGGACAGAGGGGTGGCTACACCCATGTCCTTTGTCCAGTTTCGCGCCAGAGCAGGAGCAAATGGCTCCTGCAACCGGTTTGAGCTGGACTATGCACAGGGACACCAAATGTGCCCCCAGTGCAGACATCAAAGCACTCTGAGAGTGCACCCACCCAGCCCCAATACACACCTCCCTGGGACAGGAAACCTATTGTCAAGCCTTCCCCTGCCGGAGTTTCGTCCAGCAGCAGGAGGGCAGACTCGTGTCTGTGGCTGGCAGCATCCATTTTGTGATGCCAGGGTTCTGTGAAGCTGGTACCAGGTGTACCGGTGTTGTCATATTTCTCCCTCTAGGAGGGTGGAATCATACCTCCCACACCAGTTACTGGTGTGGAGGTATGATTCCAAGGTGTTTGACACCAAACACGACATGTTTCCATGCAGCCATATTAAAGTTAGCATTTACCGCGAGGTTATAATGCACTTAAGTATATATGGTTGGCTGCATCACAAACAACCCCGGAGAATAGGTTCCAAAGGCTGCAGAGGGGCTCTGCTCATGCATGGGCACCCTCTCACATACAACCCAGCACCCTGCCTTCAGGATTGGTAAGGCCTGCCATAGGGGTGACTGATACGTTTATATGTGCAGTGATTAGGATAGATATAGTGAACCTATATCTAAGTAAGGGGTGCATGCACCACCTTACACAGGCTGCAGTAGCAGACCTGTGGTGTCATTTTAAATGGTCTCTCAGGGGTGGCATAATACATGCTGCAGCCCCTGGGAGGCCTCTGGGGTACCTATGCCCTGGGTACATAGTATCCCATATACTAGGGACTTATAAGGGTACCCCAGAATCCAATCTGGAGTGAAACTAAAGAACCTGCAATCAATTTAGAGGAGAAAGCAGCTAGACTGGGGTCCTGAATAGCAGGATCCCAGTCAGACTAAGTCGAAAACAGTGAAACATCAGCAAAAAGTGGGGGTAACTATAAGAAGCAGATCCTACTCTCCTACACCATGTTTGAGCTACAGGAACACAACAAGTTCTAGAGGTCTCCCTGCAACTGCCCAGCTGCTGAGATTGCTGCAACTGGACTTGCCTGGACCTGCAAGTGGACCTACAGCTACAGCAATGACAGTCTGTGCCGCCCAGCCTGCTCTTTGCGCTACAGTGGCAATTATCCACAGCGGTATCACTGCTTTCCCTGCTCCTCCCGGGTCACTCCACTGCTAACAGAATTGTTCACGCCAGACTTTGAGAAGGTAACTTTTTCAGCGGGACTAACCAGGTCCCTGTATCTGACCCGTGTTCCATTGCGGTTGTTCTCAACTTGTGACTTCCCCCCTGTCTAACACAACCAGATGACTGAGTGGCGCTTTGTGCTTTCAGACGCAATAATTACCTAAGACTTTAAAATTGTATATCTCCAGTTCTTCTGATTGGATTTTTGCCAGTCTGGTATCATTTTATCTCTTATAGACTTACTCTATTTTTCTAAATTGATTTGGTATTTTTTCTTATGCTGCGTTTTCAGTTCCTTTCTGTTTGAGCTCTGCATAAATATTTTACACAGTGCCTCTACAGTAAGCCTGACAGCTTTTCTGCAAAGCTACAAGAGGCGTAAGCACAGATTAACTTAGTGACTTATTTGGTTCACTCTTCCAAGGATTGCGGTTGTTGCCTGAGTGGGGCTTTCTGCTCCTCAACCAATAATCCAATTTCTTACACCAATGAATCAACTGAGACTGCCAATATACACACAAATTAGAGGTAAAAAGTACAGGGTTGCAAAGATGTCTTATCATAAAGAACACTGAATACAAAAAATGATGGATGGAATGCTTGAATTAATCTCAGTCACTGGTAATTATTTCGGACACATCCCAGTCCATCATTATATGGGCATACACCTCACTGGAGCTAGTATGCCCATACATAGGTCCCGTGCACACTGTGTCAAGGTAACAAAGCTATACCTGACTGATGAGCCCTAATAAGGGTAAATTCTGCCTTGTGTTGCTTTTGTTTCGGTTCAGAGAGGACCTGCCCTGGCAGTTCAGGCTGGATTGTTCTTATTGGAGCAGGTTTAAGACTGATCTGCATGTGGCTGGGTCTAAATTGAAGTTGCATGGTATGCAAATTAATGATGGACTGGAATGTGGTCAATTAATATAAAGTGAGAAAGAAGTGATTCAAATACTATACATAATGCCAGTGTGCCTGCTTCTGTTACACATAGTGTCATGTGAAGGATTTGGAGGCTCCTGGGCAAAACATATTTTGGGGGTACTTGTGTGGAATTTATTTTAAATTTGATCACCCATTTCCTGCTAATTCAAGCCAGCAAGATGCCATACTGTATTGTATATTAAACTTCAACAGAGTTAAAAAACAAACCAGTTTAAATATGTTTTCCCTGAGACCCCAGAAATCCTTACGATGACGCTGGGCAGAGAGAGAGAGAAAGTCAGAAGTACATGTAGGCAAAGAAAGAGAGAGGTGTAGAGAGAGAAATAGCATAGACAAAGGTTTAAAGGAGACACGTTCACTGTCACAGGGGGTCCTTCACAGCTGGTGGCCCAGGGCAATTGCCCACTTTGCCTATGCCTCAAAACATCTGGTTACACAGAAAGCAAAAGCTTTTGATGCAGCCTTCCCTATGCAGAGAAGGGTGGATAAAGCATGAAGGATTGCATCTGTGTAGTAGTTTCCAGCTCACCTTGTGCTCAGCATGTGATATCTACTCTTCCCTGGATGACCGTGTTAAGAGTTCCAATATCGTGTGACACACTGTGTGAATCTGCAAGTTTAATTGTACCCTGAAACGTGCTGGGTACAAACATCTTTGTACCAGGTACCTTGCTCACACTGTTTTCAGTGAGCTGATCCTTCTGGTGTTCTGCACAGATAAAGAGAAAAAAGGGTGTAGAGACAGGCCCTTATTGGAATTATTACTCTGTTCTCCAGTATTGGATCTATCATAGATTCACATGCTTGAATTATTCCCCGTTGAAGTGGTAGTCCCAAGGTATTATATCAAAGTAATTATATTAGTAGCATAGGCTAAGATGGCATTAGGCCATGAATTTATTAGCCTATCCATAACCTTTTTTTCAAAAAGGACCAAACTTAGACACCAGCCAATCAGGCAACATCACCCTCTAGAACCTTCCCTACAGAGGCTAGTTCCCTCAGATTTTCTACCGCACGTCGTGTGAAGGGAGTCTCCCTGAGCTCTGCTCAGTTATTTCTTCTGGTTTCAAGAACCTTTTTTCAGGTCAAATATATATTGCTTTCTATATCCCTGGGGATATTCTGAACATGTCAGACCATTCGAGGAAGGGATTATTCAGGTCATGTGACACCTGTGGCAAAAAGAGACTATACATTGATGATCCTCATAAAAAGTGCATTTACTGCCTTCATGCTGACCACACAGTCAAAGACTGTAAGATATATGTTGCACTTTCTCACAGAAGACCCTCAAGGACAGAGAGGGAAGGCTTCTATTTTGGTTGCAGAGACTTAAATCTAAAGACAACCCTGTATCTGATGAGGAAAGTGATGATTCATTTATTTCTGCGAAGTCTCAAAAAAAGTGGGATCATCAGAAAAGGAGCCTTCTGAACATCCTAAAAAGGCCCTTAAAAAATCTCACCGTGAAGCGCCTGGTCATTCCAGGAAATCTCAGGAAAAGTCTCACCACAAAACTCCTTCAAAGGTTCCTGCTGAGCCTTGTACACCATCTGAGAAACCTGTTCTGGAGAAAAGGTCTTCTAAATCTCTCCCGTCGACGGCGAGATCTTCTCAATCTGAAAAAATCAGGAGTTCTGCATCTTTTTCTCTGTCAACGACACCGTCGACGATGCTACCATCGACGACACTGACATCCACATTCACTACAGCTTCGTCGCCTTTAATAATGTCATCATCTCCGACAGCGTTGACAATGATTGTTACCTGTAGACTGTTATCGTTGACGGCTTCTAAGTCTTCACCCTCGTCGACGAACCGTTCTTCTAAGTGCTCATCGACATCCTCGTCAACTGTTAAGGATCCTGCACCGTCGACGAAGACGCCCATGTCAACAGATATTCTAATGAAACCACCGTCGACGGAACATTCGTTGACGAAGTTACCGTCGATGACATCGTCGACAGCACCGACGACGACAGCCTTGTCAACGATACTTCCATCAGAAAGTATTGTTTTACCTGGGAAAGTGTTAAAATCCTCATCGACGAGGGAGTTATCGTCTACGGAGGCCCGGGATCTGTCTTCCGAGGCACCTTTAACTCCTCTGGTGCCAGTGTCACATCTTTCCTATTCTGTAGGTCTGAAGCTGACGTACTTCTACCAGTTCACATGTCTCCAAGCAAGGTGTTGCCTTTCCCACCAGCTATACTATTGAAGGAAGAATCTGAGGATGACAGTCTATTTAGAGCTGCTCATAGCACTTCAGAATTGAATGTAAAATGCCAAGACTTTGATGACGAGGAATATTATGAGGAGGAATATCAACATTATCCTGAGTATATTCCTCAAGAGCGCTCAATACAAATGCCCTTGGACTTGGTAACCAATCTACAGGGAATGTTGCAGGACTACTTTAGACGCTTTCCAGAGACTGTTTCCTCTACTCCTGCTCCTCGGGTTCTACCTTCAGCTCAATCCACACAAAAGACTCCGCCTCCCTAGGCCATGCGCTCTGCACATTCCAGGAACCCCTTTATCCTCATTACCTCTTGCGGAACCCCAGACGCAAGAACATGATAACTCCGATGGAGATCAGGAAGAAGAAGAGGGAGAGATAAGGGATCGTGCTTCCACTATTAACGAGTGGGATGATTACTTAATAACAACACCATCTCCTCCTGCGGGCCCTCCTGTGGATTCTCCTCCGGATGACATTGGAGGTTTCCACAATATTATGGAAAGAGTGGCAAATTGCTTTCAATTACCCTTCTCAACTAAGCAGACGGACTGCTTTCTTTATGATTTTAAAGAACCAATTAAAAAATCGATAAGGGCCATCCCTATTGTAGATTTTATTTGGCAAGAAGGGGTCCATATAATGAAAAGCCTGGCCACAGTCACAGCTGTTATGCCTGGGTTGGACAAAAAGTACAAGGCACCGGATGATGCCCCTGCATGTCTAGTCGGACAGCTGAGGCAAGATTCAGTCATTAGCCAAGCAGCTCAGAGACGCTCTCGGAACCCTGCTACTCCTATCACAACACCACCAGATAAGGAAGGGCGTAGACTGGACACGATTGGCAAACGTTCCTCCAGCATGTCTGCATTGAAAGTCAGAGCAGCGAATTCTCTGGCAATTTTAGGAAGATTCGATAGGCAAATGTGGTTGGACATGGCGCAGTTCATCGATCTTCTACCAGAGGATGTTAAGTCCGATGCCAGGAAAATTCTCCTTGAAGGAAAAAGAGCTTCTTCAGAGGTCATAGACTGTGCTGTCGATATAAGGTCTACAGGATTCCGTCAGCTTGCTGGAGCAGCTGTCCTACGCAGGCATGGTTGGCTGAAAGCGACAACATTTAGACCGGAAGTCCAGACAAAAATACTAGACATGTCTTTTGACGGAGAACCACTATTCGGTAAGCATATCGATGAAGTGCTTCAGTCCATTAAGGCGGATACTAATACCGCAAAGTCCTTAGGAACTTTACAGTTTCAAAAGCAACCCTTTCGAGGAGCTAGAGGGAAAAGTACTTATTCCTTCAGAGGAGGATTCCAAAGCTATAAGCAACAATACCAGCCTTATCAAGGTCAGTATAAACCACAATACAGGCAGCAGTACAGGCAGCCGCCGGCAGAGCTGCCATACAAGCAGACAACCAGAGGAAAGCAGCCCACCAGGGGGCGGGATGTCAACAGAAAGCAATGACCTTTCCTTACAGCTGCCTACCTCCCCCAAATCCACACTTTTAGGAGGACGCATTTCCCAGTACACCCACCAGTGGGCCAGTATAACAACAGACAGATGGGTCCTCGACATCATACAACAAGTACATACCCTGAAATTTGTCACCAAACCTCCGAATGCGCCTCCAAAAAGGTCATTTATTCCCCATCTGAAACAACTATGGAAGGAAGTTGCTATCATGCTGCAAAAAGGGGCGATAGAGAAAGTTCCAAAACGCAAATGGGGTACAGGCTTCTATTCCCGTTTCTTCCTGATCAGAAAAAAGTCAGGAGACTGGCGCCCTGTTTTAGATCTTCGAAAATTAAACAGATACCTGAAAAAACAGTAATTTCGAATGGTCACCCTGCAGGATATTTTAAGCTTTATGAAACATGGGGATTACATGACCGCTTTGGACCTTCAAGACACATAATTTCATGTCCCGATTCATCACAGTCACCGGAGGTTTCTGCGTTTTCAGGTAGCCGGCACACATTTTCAGTTCAAAGTGCTCCCCTTTGGAGTACGCTCAGCTCCAAGAATATTCACCAAGTGCATGGCACCAGTGGCAGCACGTCTGAGGCTAGACGGAGTACAGGTTTTTCCGTACTTAGACAACTGGCTCATAAAAGCTCCGTCATTCCATCAAGCCAAAGTGGATACTGCACAGTGCCTGTCATTATTCAAACGGTTGGGTCTCAAACCAAACCTTCAGAAATCAACTCTCAAACCGATGACATCGTTAATGTTTCTGGGAGCAGTCTTAAACACCCAATCAGACAAGGCCTTTGTCTCTTCAGAACGGCAAGCCAAAATCAAACAGCTGTCACAAAAGCTCTGCAAAGCAAAGTCCGCTTATGTCCGACTGTACAAGTCATTCCTAGGAATGTGCTCCTCCTGCATAGCTCTAATTCGAAACTGCAGACTTCATATGCGTCCTCTACAGGAGCAGCTAGACAAGCAGTGGCTGCAGGTTCTGGGGTCATTCGACGGTGTAATCCGGATAACCCCAACAATGATAAAAGCTATGCAGTGGTGGATGGTATCAACCAACGTTTCTCAAGTGATGGCCTATCTGTCTCAAACAACAAATTTAGTCATTACCACGGACGCGTCCCTGGAGGAATGGGGTGCTCATCTTCAGGAGCTATCAGTCAGTGGCAAGTGGACGACTATCGAGAAAACATTGCACATCAATCTCCTAGAATTGAAGGCCATAGCTCTGGTGCTGTGTTCATTCCTTCCCAGGATTGCAGGCTTGACGGTTCTCATCCGTACGGACAATACCACCAGCATTCACTGCTTAAACAAACAGGGAGGGATGAAACCTGCAGCTCTATCTCATCAGGCACAAACAATCTGGAATTGGGCTTTACAGCACAAGATAACACTGAGAGCAGAACATGTGCCAGGAGTATCCAATGTGCTAGCGGACACATTGAGCTGATTGACAACATATTGTCATGAGTGGGAACTCGATTCTAAAAGACATCTTCCTTCGGTGGGGTACTCCGAAGCTCGATCTTTTTGCAACACAGACAAACAAGAAATGCCAATATTACACAAGCTGGCATCCCCAGACAGGATCGTGGGGAAATGCCTTTTTGTTCGGATGGTCGAAAATATGTGCTTATGCTTTTCCCCCAATTCCTCCAATACCGAAGGTCCTAAAGAAAATGAAGAGAGAACCATGCAGATTGATCCGCATTGCCCCGAAATGGCCAAGACAATTCTGGTACATGGAACTTCTTCTCTCAGAGCAACATAACATTCCTCTGGTAGCGTCCCCGACGCTTTTGTCCATGAACAAGGGCGAAGTACTGCATCCCAACCAGACTTCTCTTTGTTGGCCTGGATCCTGACGACAATGAGCTCGGAAAATTGAATATACCTATTGAGTGTAGACTAATTCTATCTAAAGTACGAGCAGAATCCACCAATAAATTATACCAATTTAAGTGGAAACGATTCTGCATGTGGTGCCAAGAAAAATAATTACATCCATTACTTGCGACACCGGTACAGATTCTGCCTTATCTTCTTCATTTGGCCAGGACGGGGCCTTGCACATTCGTCAATAAAAGTACACCTTGCAGCAATTTCCCGTTTTAGGAGATCAAGGAACTCAGTGTCCCTATGGTCGGCTAGGTTAGCAAAACAGTACCTCAAAGGACTTTTTAGGTCTTTTCCACCGGTGAAACAACCTCCTCCATCATGGCACTTGAAGTGGTTCTGAGTCAGTTAATGAAAAGCCCTTTAGAACCTATCTACAAACTCAGCTGCAATTCCTGTCATGGAAGACAGCTCTGTTACTTGCACTAACCTCTCGAAGAAGGGCTTTCACTATCAGACAACCTTTCATGAAATTCAAAAAGGACAAGGTAATATTAAGGACTAACCCTAAATTTATACCAAAAGTCCCTTCTGACTTTCATCTTAATGAGCCTATTGTTCTGAGAACATTTTTTCCAAATCCACTCAGTATGGCTGAGAAATCCTTACATACTTTGGATGTTAAGAGATGCATTAAATTCTATCACCAAGAACAAAACAATTTCGAAAATCTGATCAATTGTTTATTGCTTATGGCAGTCTATAAATCTTCCATTGCAAGATGGATTGCAACAGCCATTCAGTTCTGCCGTTACGCTGCAGGAAGACCATTATCTGCTAGAGTCAAGGCTCACTCAACAAGAGCTGCTCCTACGTCCACAGCATTATTCGCTGGAGTTTCAATACAGCAAATCTGCAGAGCAGCCACATGGTCCACCAGGCATACCTTTACCCAGCATTATTGCCTGTATACTGCGGATAAAACTGACACAGCAATGGGACAGGCGGTGTTGCGGCATCTGTTTCAGTAAGGTGAGCCTCTTTGCATTTTCTATCCAGCCATCCTCAATGATTAGTTACTAATGTCATTTGTTGGTGTTGCAACTATCTTGATATGTTTGCAATATAATGATATGATAATAAGTACTCATATTACTGCTGACTATTCTGATTCAAGCATGTGAATCTATGAAAGATCCAATACTGGAGAATAAAATAAGTTACTTACCTGTAACTGTAGTTCTCCAGTATTGGTATCTTTCATAGATTCACCTGCGATCTACCCTCCTCCCCTAGAGGTTTTCCCTTACTTTCGGGACTATATTTGTTCCCAATTGTGCTCGAACATCTGAGGGAACTAGCCTATGTAGGGAAGGTTCTAGAGGGTGCTGTCGCCTGATTGACTGGTGTCTAAGTTTGGGTGTTTTTAAAAAAAGGTCATAGATAGGCTATTAAATTCATAGCCTAATGTCATCTTAGCCTATGCTACTAATATAATTGCTTTGATATAATACCGTGGCACTCCCACTTCGACGACGGGGAATGATTCAAGCATGTGAATCTATGAAAGATACCAATCCTGGAGAACTACATTTACAGGTAAGTAACTTATTTTCTTATCCATGGCTCCCACTAAGCACAAACATGCAGCAGCCAATAAGATAAACACTGAGTAATCAGTTTGGAGGTGGCACCTGGCTGACCAGAGGGTGTGTAGAAGAGGAACGAGGATCACCATCAAGATCAGGACCATCAGAAAAACCAGGGTGAGCAGGAAAAAGGGGCCACACAGATCCTGGACCAATGGATCATGCTCAAGAGGATCAGAGCCAGGTGGACCTGGATGAGGATCATGGTGAGGACAATAAGTGTCAAAAGCCCTATGCACAGAAGTATCAAAAGGATCAGGCTACACGATAAACCAGGGCCAGTTGGACAAGGAGCAGGAAGAACTGTTCCGGGAAGACAAGGACCAGTGAAATTTAGGCAGTGGATACCAGTGCCTGGAGGACCAACATCAGGTTGATTAGAAGCTAAGAGGTCCTGCAGGGTTAAGAGGAAAAGTACATGGCCTAAGAAGACCAAGAACAGAACTAGGAACAGGACAGAAGGCTATTATGAGGAGAATCAAGACCAGGAGAACCAGAATCAGGGGGACTAGTAGACGTAGGGACAGGAGTCCGGATGAAGATAAGGACCTGGACAAAGAGAAGGATGATGGTGAGGAGGGCCAGGGGATCCAGGACCGGAAAGGTAGGGGGAACAGAAGAATCACTTGGAGCAGGAGAATAAGGGCCAGGAGGGTAGGAGCAGGGCTCAGATAAGCATCAGAAGTATGAAGAGGGCCATCCATACTGCCTAATTTTATCCCAGTGTGCAGGAAAGAATTCTTTAAGGCCTGAATGAACTCCATGCGTCCTGGGATATTATGTACTCTCAGTCCAATCAGTCAGGGGTTGGTAAAGCGTAGCTACTCACCCGAAGGGGTCTCAAGGCGCTGAGGGAGGGGGGGGGCGCACCTACAGGATGTTACAGAGATTTGTCGAAGAGCCAGGTCTTGAGGCCCTTCAGGAACTTGGCGAGTGTTGGTGTCTGCCGGAGGTGGAGCGGGAGGGTGTTGCATGCCTTGGCCGCGAGGAAGGAGAATGAGCATCCTCCTGTTCTGGTCTTCTTTATGCGGGGTACCATCACAAAAAAGAGCTGGGCTACGCGGAGGGATCTTTGGGGTGTGTGGAACGAGAGGCGGTTCATGTAGGCTGGTCCGGTGTTGTGGAGGGCTTTGTGGGCGTGGGTGAGAAGCTTGAAGGTGTTTTTCTTCTCGACGGGGAACCAGTGTAGTGTCCATAGGTGTTGGCTGATGTGGCAGTGGCGCGGTAGGTTGAGGACTAGTCTGGCTGCAGCGTTCTGGAGTTTGCGGTGAGGTTGATCCCGGCGTAGAGTGCGTTGCCGTGGTCCAGTCTGCTGCTGATGAGGGCGTGGGTGACGTTTTTCCTGTGTTCGAGGGAAATCCAGTTGAAGGTCTTTCGGAGGAGACGGAGGGTGTGGTATCGGGAAGAGGTGATAGTGTTGATCTGGCGGTCCATTTTGAGTTCAGAGTCCAGGATGATTCCGAGGTTGCGTGCGTAGTCCGTGGGGGAGGGGGGTTCCCGAGAGCGGGGGGCCACCAGGTGTCGTTCCAAGCATCGGGGTGTGGGCCCATGATAAGTACTTCGGTTTTGTCCGTGTTGAGTTGCAGGCAGCTGTTCTTCATCCCCCTGGCGACTGCTTCCATTCCTTCTTGAAAGTTGTGTTTGGAGATGTTGGGTTCGTTGGATAGGGAGAGGATGAGTTGGGTGTCGTCGGCTTACGACACAATGTTGAGTCCCTGTGATCTGATGATGGAAGCGAACGGGCCATGTAGACGTTGAACAGAGTGGGGCTGATGGAGGATCCTTATGGGACTCCGCAGGTGGTCGGTGTGGGTTCCGAGAGGAAAGGAGGGAGTCTGACCCGCTGCATTCTGCTGGAGAGGAATGAGCGGATCCAGTCGAGGGCTTTGCGTAGTGGAGTCTGCAGGCTAGGGTGCGGTATGAGACTGTCGAAGGCAGCAGAGAGGTCCAGGAGGATAAGGGCCACAGTCTCTCCTCTCTTGAGGAGGGAGCAGATGTTTTCTGTCGCGGCGAGAAGGGCAGTGTCGGTGCTGTGATTCTTCCTGAAGCCTGATTGGGAGGAGTTCGAGGATGTTGTGTTCTTCTATGAAGGAGGCGAATTGACTGTTGACGTCTTTTTCCATGACTTTCGCCGGGTACGGGAGTAAGGAGATTGGTCTGTAGTTCTTGAGGTCAGTGGGGTCCGCCGAGGGTTTTTTCAGGAGAGGGTTGATCTCGGCGTGTTTCCAGTCGTCTGGGAAGGAGGCGGTCCTGAAGGAGTGGTTGATGATTCATCGAAGTTCGGGGCGATGTTGTCTGCGGCTTTGTGGTAGATATGGTGGGGGCAGGGTTCCGTGGGGGCCCCGGAGTGGGTTGACTTCGTAGTCTTCAGGGTGTTTCAATGCTGAGGGCAGTCCAGCTATCAAGTTTTGGCTGCGTGTTGTAGGGAACGGCGGGTGTGGGTTCTGCGTGGAGGTTGTCATCAAAGTTGTCATAGATGGTTTTGATTTTGTGATGGAAGAAGGCGCTGAGTCTGTCGCAGAGGTCCTGAGAGGGTGGGATGTCGGTAGTCTCACTGTTGGGTTGGGCGAACTCTTTGATGATGCTGAAGAGTTCCTTGCTGTTGTGTGCGTGGGTGGAGATTCTGTCCTGGAGTGCTTTCTTCCTTGAGTGTCTGATGAGTTTGTGGTGGTCGGTGGTGGCTGCTTTGAAGCTGTCGAAGTCTGCTGTGGTTTTGGAGTTCTCCCATAGCTTTTCGAGGCGTCTGCAAGTTCGTCTAAATTCTCGGAGTTCGGTGGAGAACCAGCTAGCTTTCTTGGCGTGTGGGTTGGAAGTTTTCTTGAGGGGGGCGATGGTGTTGGCACAGTCGGTGATCCAGTTGTGTAGGGTGCGGGCGGCGTTAGTTGGGTCGTTGTCTGTAGCGGTGGGAGCAGAGCTACTGAGGGAGGCGGTGAGCTGGTCGTGGGAGATCTTGTTCCAATTCCTGCGCTGGAGCTGGTGTGGACGTTTGCGGGTGATGTTAGTTTTGAAGGTGAAATGGACGCAATGATGGCCCGTCCATGGGAGTTCGGAGGTGTGGCTGAAGGTGATGAAGTTTCCTGCTGTGAAGATGGGGTCGAGGGTGTGTCGTGCTCAGTGCGTTGGTTTTGGTACGATCTGTTCGAGTCCGATGTTGTGGAGGTTGTCCATGAGGGAGGTGGAGTTGGGGTCTTGGAGGTTGTCGAGGTGGAAGTTGAGGTCTCCCTGAATTAAATAATCGGCTCCCTAGGATTTTTCTCCTACAATAAGGCCCGCCAAATATGAAACAGATCCTGCTACAAAGCAGATCGCAACCTGCCTGATTCATTCCAGGTCCGTACCGAAACATGCTTGTGATATAGTCTCCTCAGCTGAAAAGGATGGGATTTCATTTTACTCACTGACACTTGGCTATGTGACTATGTGACTCGTCTGTGCCGGACAGTGACTGAGCTATTCCTAACAGTTTCTCATTATTACATTTGGACTGTCAGAATAGAGCAGACAAGAAAGTGGCTTTGATCTTTCAATCCCATCTCCAGTGCAGAGGCTTAACTTGATGGTTTGCAAGAGGGAGAACGCCTTATCTTTTCACTCAAAATCACACCCAATTGTTCCTTTTTATGGGCTTTTATAGACCGGCCCTCTGAATATTCAGCACATTTTAAAGTAATCTCAAAAGAAGGTTTAGCAAATGTTATAGCCCTCTTTATATCCAGTATTCAAACTTCACTGTGCAGGGAGATTCTAACGTTCACATGAAAGAGCCCCACTGTAAGATTGCAGGTTGGTTAAAAGAAGCCTTATCTGACCTAAATCATACTCAGTACGTATAAGGTCCCAATCGTGAGGCTGGCCATAGACAGGATCCAATATGCTCACATTTTCCTACACATCAGGCAGGCATCACAAAACGCCTGATTAGGTGTGACTGCTAACTGGGTTTTTTTCTTCTTAAGCCTCAATTGATAGCTCAGTCAAACCATTTGGAGCCTGGCATAAAATATCACAAAAGAATCCCCCACTATTCCCACCCTGGAAGGTAAGGTAGATGTTCCCTCCTTTAATAACTGCCTTCTTAAGGCCATTAATCTAATTGCACCTTTAAATTTGCCCTTCTGATAGATCGCAACCATCTTCTCCACAGTTCTCCCTTGACATCAAAGCAGCCAAACGTCATTGTAAGCAGCTGGAAAGGAAATGGTGAGAACAGTTCTCCTCCTTAGCATAAAAGTTCCGTCATTTTGACTTTACTTTCTTGTTCTTTTTGGAAAAAGGTTTTTGCTAACCTTTGTCTTTTCCTTTGCAGGTTCTGAGCTGGGATTCCAAGCAAAATACCTCATTGAATCTTGGAGCTTCTAAGTCAGAAATGAGGCAAGTGACACTAAACGCGTGTGTTCCTTCAAGAGAAAGGAAGTCAAGCAGGGAGCTCATACTTGGCCACAGACTTTATAGTACCACACCCAAGATGGCTGCTGCAGGTGTGATCCTGCCGAGATCCTGCTGGAAATATCACCAGATCTCAAAGATCACTGGGCGATACAACAGGCAAAGAGGATGATCTGAGGGGATCTTCTCTTATACTCATGCCACAACTCTTGGGTACCATGGGGATATCTTGTGGTTTTTTTAGCTAAGGAATGCGGGAAGGTATTCTGGGCAAACAGGCAGTGCAAGTGGGACAGGAAGAAGGGAGGACCCACAAGCAGGGATTTCCAGGAGGCATTCCCCCATCCAGTGAGTTTGCTCGGGGATATATGGCCACATATTAAGCAGGCCATGACAAAGAGAAGCATGTGCTTCTCTGTCTGTGCATACAGGTGAGCGGAACTGGAAATTCTAGGTTTTATTCTGTCGGTTTGCAGACTTGTCTTAAATGATCATACCAAAAGTACGCCAACGTCTAAGACCAGAGAGCGGTGTAGTCCCGATACAGACTTCCATGCTCCCCGACTGAACCCATCAGTAATACATTTGAGATCAAGTTCAAGGATCAGTACGGAGACATTGGTTACAAATGACAGACACCTGATAATACGTTTAAAACTTTATATGAAAAATGAATGAGCAGGGTACATGAAACATGTCATAAAAAATTAGCAACAAAGCATACAATTCATGAGTACAAAGATCTTTGTAAAGGTCTACATGAAATCTGGCATAGATTTCCCTTCTAATGGTGGCAAATAAGGGGTTCCAGGGTACAGAGAAATATACGTCCTTTTATTGGACTTTAGACAAAAACTCTAATACATTCTACTTTAGTCCATGGTTATCAGGATAAGCACCAATTAGAGACAAGCAAGACGAAACATTTTACTACAGAATACATTCAGGGATTCTCTCATATTAGCATTACATTGGATTTTAGTGGTTCTCGCAGTGTATTCGAGCATACTAGTTGGTACAATGATAGCCTGAGACAGTTGGGATGTCCTTCGTTAGGTACAGTGCGGGAAAGAACTCTGGGAACACTCTCCGTTTACAAAAGTAAAGCACACAATTCTTTAGAACGAGAAACAAAAGTAGTAGTCATCATGTGGTGTATTATGACATTAATGCAAGATGAAGGACAGTGTAAACACAGTTTTTGTCAGCATAAGCCCAGTTTATAGCACATTTACATGAGGTAAAAAAAACAACTCTCCCAACCCCCCTGATGATTACTAAATCATCACTTCATTTTTGTATTGCAACACATCATCCATTAACTTTGGGTTCTTCACCTTAGATTCTCCCAGGTCCTTTGAGGTGTCGTCGAGATCACTTTGCATTTCTTCCACCTTTACATAGAGACTCTTTCTTTTCCTTCCTCTTGTTACTGACAACTTCTTATATTCCCAATGCATACCGTTGTTTGATGAAATTCTCCTGCAACATTTCAGAAAAATAAGTACATATGCAATGCCAATTAGAATAACCAAGATAGCGGTTAAAAAACACTTTAGAATTCCTCCGCCTACACTACCAAGCCACTCTTCTATCTTAGCAAATCCTCTTCCAGTAGATCCGAATATAGATCCCAATCCTTCCCAGGCTCCTGACTCTTCCAGCTCAGTTAGTTTGTGTGTTATGTTAGTAATATAGCTGTCAAGCCAGTTATCTATGCACGGAATATAAGCACAGCATTCCTGAGTGTGAATGACTTTCAAACTCCGAAATCTCTTTGCGAGGGGTAAATTCAATTCAAGGCGATTTTGCATAAGCATAGCTCTCATTGCAAGCAATTAATTGTTGATTACCGTTAGCGCTCCTGCCAAGTTAGTAGCTAGTTGATCTACCAGTGTGGACAGCTTTCTAATATTTACACCATTTAATGCCACTCCTATGGAAGGTATAAGTGCTCCAAAGATGTCGCTAAGGATCTATTTAAAACTACACTTGCTTCACCTTATGTATTGCTCAAGAGGAAAATCTAACTCATTAGTGTGATAGATACAAGGGAAAGCTAGAGCTGCATAGCAACTGCCTGGCCAATTATGCAGCAATTTGAAATAAGCTGTAGTATCGCACACATAATGATGCATTTAATACTGACCTCTAATTTCGAAAATGTCTTCCCCTTGACTTAGTAATTATGCTCATATTTGCTCCATCCCACTTTCTCAACGGTCTCATTTTCCTTTGGCTACCTTATCAAATGTAAAGATCCCTTCTTGGTTACATCAGTGCTCAATCTTGGTGGTGGTTCCTTTAAGGTCTCCTTACCCTTTCCAATAATATGTTCTGCATTTGTTTTCCTTTTCCCTTTCTCTTCATCAATTCTTCTCTTCTCCTTCAGTTCATCTACAAATACCCTTTCATCTTTACTAATTTTGCAGGTTACATCATGCAGGCTTTGGTTAGCAGCCCTTATGTTAGTCACGGGCATAAAGAATTTCGTCATATACTCACGCTGTTTCTTTGACTTAAACCCTTGATAAAAATGATGAACATGTTTAGTAGCCCACAAATACAGATTTGCACCAGTCACAATGGGTACATCTTCTAATGGGTTACCAAAATCGGAGTAGAACAGTTTAGTGGAATCCTGTCGATAAAGGAGATTGAGGAAAACAGTGCAAGAAAAGGGGTATGACAAAGGTGGATGAATATATGCTGCTCCCTCAGACATAGAGGCTGGAAGGTAGGAGCACACAACACAATTTCCTACGTCCTTAAAATCAGCATTTGATAATACACATTGTAGCTATACACACTTTCATGAAGTGGGACATGTGAGACCATACTCTCATATGCGGGGGTATTGACTACAGGCTTAAAGGTAGAGTTCATTTGAACATGAGGGACATCCCCTTCCAACAGATAGACATCCAACAGCCACCAATCATAGAAACAGAAATATCTGAAAGAAACAGTTAGTTATAGATTCCTTACCTTAGAATTACCCCCAGGCGTCAGACTGGATCCAGAAAGTTTTTTCGTCAGCAGTACCTCTGCGCGTCGGAAGGTGGCGTCGGTCGGCTCCGCGTCCGTCGTTGGCGTCGTGATCGCCGGGTTGACGTCGCGGTAGCTACTTAGACGCCGCTCTCGTGCGCTGACGTCAGTTCTTTCTTTTTCCGCGCCAGCCAGCGCAGATCCGGAGAGAGCGGTACCTCCAGTCACTTTTTGACTGGACTTTTTGCGACTTTTTGTCGATGTCTTTTCAGTCCGAACGACACCTGGTGCACGTAGGGATGCCCGGCTTCAAGGCTTGCAGTTCCTGTAACCGACTGGTGTTAGTGACGGACCCGCACCGCGTGTGCCTCTTTTGCCTGGAGCGCGACCACGACCCCAAGTCGTGCTCCGACTGCCGGTCCATGGCTCCGAAGGCTTTGCGGGAGCGGTCCCGAAGGCTTCTTGAGAGCCGGCAGTCGGCTCCGTGACGTTCGAGGTCCCGGTCGCGTGGGAGGTCCAGGGACCAGTCGCGGAGCCATCATCATTCGTCATCCAAGTCTTCGCACTCGGGGTCGGGTAAGTCGAAGCACAAAAAGAAGTCGAAGAAGCATCGTCGCTCTTCGACTTCTCCCCGTCAGTCGGCTGACGCGACGAGGGATGCGAGCGGTGCCACTCCCGTGGCTCCGCGTGCGGAGCCTGAAGGGCCGACTCCAGGGTTTCCTCCCTTTCCGGGACCCGGAGCGACCCCAGCCCAGCTTCGTCAGTTTTACGAAGCCATGCATGCCATCTTTAGGCAGCCCGACTCCGCCGGCGCGCCTTCGGGCCCCGCGGACTCGGTCGGGGGCCCTAGGCCTTCCCTGCCAGCGGCTCCGGCCCCGGTGCCGCAGGCCCCCCTTGGATCCAGGCCTGGATCTGGACCGGCGCAGGTCGACCTTGTGACACCTCTGCCGGCGCCGACTCCACCGGCACCGCGTCCTCTACCGATGCCGCCTGGACCCCCAGCCGGCGTCGACCCCGGCTTCCAACCCGACGTGGACACGGAGCCCGGACCGGCGTCGGCTGCCGCCGGATCCGCCGCCGTCAGGTACTTTTTGTCCCTGTGTTCCACCCTGGCCATTTTCAGCCAACCTGGCAGCCAGAGGAGGGTGAGGAAGACTGGGAGGGGTCTGGAGACCCTTTATCAGACCAGTTAGAATACGAACAGGATTGGAGAGAGGACCTGGGGGATGCCAGTGGTCTGGATAACTCCCCAGACCTTGGCATGTTGTCTCCTCCTACCGTGGCTACGGAGGAGGGAGCGTCTTACGCAGTGGTGTTGCGTAGGGCAGCCGATGCTCTCAACCTCGAGCTTCCTACAGTGGCAGTCAGAACTAACCTCCTGACAGAGGTGCTTCAGCCAGCGGCGAGTTCAATGAAGCCCTGACCGACATCCTTTTGGGCACCTGGTCCAGGCCCAACACGGGGGCTCCCATGGATAGGAGGGTTGCCCGACGCCACCGCCCGCCCCCGGGCGACCCCACTTTCCTCTCCCAACACCCCACCCCGGAAAGCTTGGTGGTCCAAGCTTCTACTTCCAAGAGCGCATTCCCTAACGCACCACCAGATAGGGAATCCAAGAAGTTGGATCATCTTGGAAAGAAGGTTTTCTCTTCCGCCAGCTTGGGACTGCGGTCGGTAAACACTGTATGTCTGTTGGGCCATTATTCCCACTCTGTGTGGGATACGGTTGCACAAGTGCTGCCTCAGTGTCCGGAGGAGGCCCGGGCCGTCCTCTCCCAGGCCGTTGCTGCTGGGAGAGATGCAGCAAAGTTTACCATCCGCTGTGGGCTGGATACCGCCAACTCTCTAGGCAGGGCGATTTCCACGTCGGTAGCCCTTCGACGCTACGCCTGGATGAGATCGACTGGCTTTTCTGGGGATGTCCAGAGCGCTCTTTTGGACATGCCCTTCGATGGCCGTCGCCTTTTTGGTGACAAAGCAGACTACACTCTAGATCGTTTCAAGGACTCACGGGCTACGGCCAAGTCCTTGGGCCTCTCCACTCGCCCTGTGCAGTCTGCTTTTCGCCCCTTTCGTGACTACGGAAGGGGTGCCCCACTACATCCCACCCAGGGCCACAGGTCGGCGCAAGCTGCACCACCTTCACGCGGCCGGGGACGTGGGAACCACCGCCGTGGTTCTGGGGGCCAGCGAGCGGGCCAGTCCACCAACCCCCCCTCTGCTTCCGCCTCCAAACCTTCCTAGTCCGACCTTCCAGGCCCATCAATCGCCAGTGGGCGGCAGGATCCGCCATCACCTCCCCCACTGGCGCACCATCACGTCGGGCAGGTGGGTTTTGCAGATAGTCCGAAGGGGCTACTCCCTTCCCTTCGAGACTACCCCTCCAGCCATGCCACCTCGGTACCATCGCATGTCGGAGGATCACCTGGGCCTTCTCCAGCAGGAAGTTGCGACTCTCTTGGCCAAGGGAGCCATCGAGCGCGTCCCTGTCCCAGAAGTAGGTCGTGGTTGTTATTCCCACTACTTTCTGGTACCCAAGAAGGACAAGGGCCTGCGTCCTATCTTGGACCTCAGGAGCGTCAATCGCTTCCTCCGGAAGGAGAAGTTCAAAATGTTGACGTTAGCTCAGGTCTTGTCTGCTCTCGACCCTGGAGACTGGATGGTAGCTGGTAGCGCTGGACTTGCAGGGCGCCTATTTTCACATTCCCATCCTGCCGGCCCACCGGCGCTACTTGCGGTTCATGGTAGGCCACGAGCATTTTCAGTTTACCGTGCTCCCCTTCGGCCTTACCAGCGCCCCTCGGGTGTTCACGAAAGTGATGGCGGTGGTCGCAGCTCACCTGCGCAGATCAGGGGTTCCAGTCTTCCCCTATCTCGACGACTGGTTGTTGAAGGCGGGCTCGCCCCAGGCAGTCATCTCCCACCTCCAGACTACTGCCAACCTCCTGCATTCGCTGGGGTTCTCCATCAACGTGCCGAAGTCGCACCTGATTCCCTCTCAGAAGCTCCTCTTCATCGGAGCGGTTCTGGACACGACGCGGTTTCGGGTCTATCCTCCCGAGCAGCGAGTCCGGGATATTCGGGCTATGATTCCAATCTTTCAGCCCTTATCCCGGGTTTCGGTCAGGATGACCCTCCGGCTGCTGGGCCTGATGGCCTCCTGCATCCTGCTGGTGGATCATGCAAGGTGGCATATGCGGGCTCTGCAGTGGGACCTGAAGTTCCAGTGGGCGCAACATCAGGGCAATCTGTCCGATTTCGTCCAGATCTCAGAGGGCACTGCACACCAATTGCAGTGGTGTCTCACGAACCAGCATTGGGTCAACGGCAGATCCCTCTCCCTTCCTCAGCCAGAGTTCACGGTGGTGACCGACGCATCACTTCTGGGATGGGGCGGCCACATGGGAGAGGCGGACATCAGAGGCCTCTGGTCTCCGGCGGAGTCCCGGCTCCACATCAACCTTCTGGAGCTGCGGGTGATCCGTCTTGCACTGAAAGCATTCCTTCCCTCTGTCCGGGGAAGAGTAGTGCAGGTGTTCACGGACAACACCACCGCCATGTGGTACTGCAACAAACAAGGCGGGGTGGGGTCGTGGACCCTATGTCAAGAGGCCCTCCACCTCTGGACATGGCTGGAACATCAGGGCATATACCTGGTGGTTCAACACCTGGCAGGTTCTCTGAACGCCAGGGCGGACTAACTCAGCCGCAGGTGCATGATGGATCACGAATGGCGTCTTCACTCGGAGGTGGTGCAAGGTCTCTTTCAGCAGTGGGGAGAGCCTTGGTTAGATCTATTCGCCACCGAAGAGAACGCACAATGTCAGCAATTCTGCACGTTGGAATTTCCAAGGCGGCCCTCGCTAGGCAACGCTTTTTGTCGCGAGTGGAGTTGCGGTCTGTTGTACGCCTTTCCGCCTATACCACTTCTGCCCAGAGTGCTCAAGAAGATCAAGCGCGACCGGGCCCAAGTCATTCTTGTGGCGCCGGATTGGGCACGAAGAGTCTGGTATCTCGAGCTACTCAACATGGCCATCGATCCTCCGATCCGACTGCCTCTTCGGGAGGATCTTCTGTCGCAGCAGCAGGGGACGGTCCTCCACCCGAACCTGTCCAGCCTCCACCTCCTTGTGTGGAGATTGAGCGGCGGCAGTTGACGTCATTTGACTTGCCTCCTGAAATCTGTGATGTAATCCTGGCAGCCAGGCGTCCCTCCACTAAGACGGTATACGCCTGCCGATGGAACAAATTTGTGGCATGGTGCGCAGCAAAGGCTGTGGATCCCCTTTCTGCCCCCCTCTCTGAGGTTCTCTTGTTCCTCCTTTCTTTGGCCCAGCAGGGCTCTGCTCTGGGCACTATCAAGGGCTATCTTTCGGCCATTTCCGCCTTTCTAAGGCTTCCTGATCAACCTTCTCTCTTCAAGTCCCCGGTTGTAAATCGTTTCTTGAAAGGCATTACTCATCTTTTTCCTCCTATCCCTTTCGGTAATGCCTCAGTGGGACTTGAATTTGGTCTTGACCTATCTAATGTGCGCTCCCTTTGAGCCGCTTCACAACTGTCCTTTACGTCTTTTAACTCTTAAGACTGCATTCCTGGTAGCCATCACATCTGCCAGAAGAGTGAGTGAGCTCCAGGCTCTTTCATCAAAACCTCCTTTTCTGGCTGTACATCCGGACAAGGTTGTCCTAAGAACTCGTCTATCCTTTCTGCCCAAGGTGATCGCCTCCTTTCACATCGAGCAAACCATCACTTTGCCCATCTTCTTTCCGCCTCCGCATCCTTCAAAAGAGGAAGAGAGGCTCCACCATCTGGACCCAAAAGGTACGCTTTCCTTTTACCTGCATCGCACAAAACAGTTCCGGGTGGATGATTAACTCTTTGTTGGCTACGTGGGCGCTAAGAAAGGTCGGGCCGTACACAAGTGGACCATCTCTAGATGGGTCGTTTTGTGTATTAAAGCCTGCTATTCTCTAGCTAAAAAGGAGCCTCCTGTGGGGCTACGCGTCCATTCCACCAGGGCGACGGCAGCCACTACTGCTTTGGGCCGAGGAGTCTCTCTGCACGATATCTGTCAGGCAGCTATGTGGGCATCGCTGCACACGTTTACGAAACACTACTGCCTAGACAGACAAGTCCGGAGAGACGGCTTTTTTGGCCGTTCTGTTCTCCAGGATTTTCTGGTGTGATCTTGGTTCGCAGACCCACCTCTGGGGTTGGTATTGCTGGGGTATCTATTCTAAGTTAAGGAATCTATAACTAACTGTTTCTTTCAGATTAACAAGTTACTTACCTTCGGTAACGATATATCTGTAAGAAACATAGGTTGGTTATAGATTACTTACCGCCCCACCCATCCTCCCCGTTCTGCGAACTGATTTCTAGGGTTAAGGACATCCCTTTAGGGCCCTAGTTTTGTGCACCAGTGGTCAGTGCCTTGCATGGCTCTGCGTTTCAGGCACGGAAAGTCGTGTACAGAATTGACGCCAGCGCGCGAGGGCGGCGTCTAAGTAGCTACCGCGACGTCATCCACGCGATCACGACGCCAACGACGGACGCGGAGCCGACCGACGCCACCTTCCGACGCGCAGAGGTACTGCTGACGAAAAAACTTTCCGGATCCAGTCTGACGCCTGGGGGTAATTCTAAGGTAAGGAATCTATAACTAACCTATGTTTCTTACAGATATAACGTTACCGAAGGTAAGTAACTTGTTCATCAACTGCCAAACCTACAAGCACATTTTTACAGTGTTACTGTGCCATGTTAGCTTAAATCACGTCAAGTGAATCTCAGATGATAGTAGTCAGTCCTCTGAGCTCTACCCTCTCGTCACTACCCTATCTTGAAAACTAAAGGAATTTTGAAACTGCGCCTGCTGGAGGCCTAAAGGAGCTAACATCCTTTGGCCGTTACCCTAACTCTCTGACCGTCCTTTCCCCATATGTTAGGAATCAACCTGGGTGTGCTCTTGGTGTGGCTGGTCTTGATCTCAAGTAGGTTTGTCAATGTCAGTCAGGTAATCATCAAATTCAAATTTGACTTTTTTAAGGTATGTCCAGCCTGGGCCTAATTACTTCCGGTTGACCTTTCTCTCCCTTTTGGGTTGCTTAGTACTGGTCAAGTCCAGGCTTTTGTCCACACCGTCAGTATGATCAATTTGATCTGGTTCCTCTTACTCCCTATCTTCCCTGATTGCCTCTGGTCCTTTCTTAGCTGTCAGTAGTCTCTTTCGGGTGGTTATATTCTTTGGTCAGCCTTCCTCCATTGGGTGTTGATCCTTGGAGGTGCTTGATATTTCTGGTTCTGATGAGGCAGATTCACTCTCAGAAGTAGAACTTCCTTGTACCACACTAGACTCTTGTGTCTTTGGCTGCGGTAGGTTAGTTTCAGCCTTCTACCAGTTTTCACTATCCCGGTGAATATGTATTCTTAATCCAGTGATTGGAATCACAGTAGTTGCTGGGTCAACAGGGTCTTCGTCTGGCTCTCGTCCCTGATGATGCTCCCGTGATGGAGACTGTGGGTCCTCGTACTGGTCTTCCTCTTCTTTAGAAGCCTTGGGCACTTCAAACCTGGGGCGACGCGAGAAGTTAGTGGATGTTGGCTCCACTTCTTCCTCTTCTCATCTTGCCCTCTTGGTATGGAAGTTGTGTATCCGATTCGGAAGAGCAGCACACTTGACTGCAGTGTTAGTGACAGGGATCACCTGATAAGGGCCTCTTTAACGCTTCTCCAAGCAACATTTGTGGACATACTTCTTGAAGGTGAACTCAGTTGCCAAGATATAAATCATGTCCTTAAGTTTCTCGTACTGCAGGGTTAGCAGCATCGACCTGATGAGAGATAGAACGCACCACATCAGATAATCCCTTGCAGTACTCGAGAACCAGGCCATCTGTGATATTCACAAGAGCAGCTGCAGGAATAGAGGTAATTTGCGTGGCTCTCCCCATCAGCGCCTCGTGAGGAGGCAATCCTGTTCGCTTATAGGGCATACTTCGGATACTCATTATCATGAAAGGAAGTGTATCAGGCCATTTGTGTGCGACGTAGAGGCACAGGCTTTGGTCAATTTAGCTTTGATTGTTCCATGCCTGACGCCTCAGGGCTGTAGATACAGTGGAGTTTCTAGTCAATCCTCAAGGCTGTACACAGTAACTGCATTACCTCACTCTTAAAGTGAGTTCCTTGATCTGATTCAAGATGAACTGGCATCCGAAATCGTGATATCAACTCCTGCAACAATAATTTAGCAACTGTTAGACTGTCACATCTCCTGGTGGGATATGCCTCAACTTATTGTGAAAACAAACACCCGATGAAGAGGATATACCTCAGTTGGTTACATCTCCACTAAGTCAATCTGGAGAGTGTTGAAGGAGCCATCCGACTTCCCAATGTGACTCATAGTCACCACAACTTTTTTGCCCACATTCTGCTTCTGGCAAGTAGCACAACGCTGGCACAAACTTTCTGCCATCGATCGGAAATGGGGATTCTACCAATAAAGTCTTGAGAGTACACACCATTACATCTATACTCATGTGTGTTGGACTGTGCTTGTGCTGCACTATCACGGGCCAAAGGGCGAACTGACTTCCTGTTGTGGGTCACCCAAATGTTACTGGCATCTTTCACACACCTCACCTTTTCCCATTTGGATTTCTTTAGCTCTCGGGTCATTGTTGCAGTTCTTTCAGCTCATTGAAAGTATGTACAGTATTCGGTAGCATATTGGAAATAGTCTCTCCCTCTGCATTACATGCTTCATACTTCTCCCACCTCGCTGCCTAGACCTGGAACACCCTGCCTCTCCACCTAAGGCAATCACCGTCGCTGACTCAATTCAGGAAGGAGCTCAAGACCTGGCTCTTCGACTAAACCCCTGCCCGAAGACCGATCAGCAGCTCTCAACCCCCCGCTCCCCTGTTAAGCGCCTTTAGACCCTCACGGGTAAGTAGCCGCACTATATAAACCCCTGATGGATTGGAATGAAAAGTGATAGACTCAAAAATGCAATATTGGGCAATTTTATCTGCATAACGGTTGCCCCTGGTGACAACATCATTGCCACTCTTGTGTGAAGCACACTTCACCACAAAAATTTCCCTCAGCAATTGTAAAGCATCCAACAAATTTGAAACACTCCATTCCTAATCAGGGAACCAGCCGAGGTCATGTAACCTCGTTGTGACCACAGCTGCCTGAAAATCATGCACAACTCCAAACCCATACTGGCTGTCAGTGTAAATGGTAACTCGTGAGGCTTCTGATGGGTAGCAAGCTCCGGTAAGGGCAATCAGTTTGCCTACTTGCGCAGACGTTACATGGCACAAGTAAGATGCTTCCACCACCCCGCTCAGTGTACACACTTCGTAAGTGATTCTTAGAGTACTGCGTCGGACTCTCAAGCAGGACCCATCAACAAAAAGAGTGTGCTCAGATTCGGGATGGGGTACATCCAGTATGTCAGGTCTCAGTTTTGTGCACAACTCAGTAACACTAACGCAGGCATGATCAAATTCGCCCTCATCATCTCCCTCTGGGGTCAGCAACAGAGAAGCAGGGTTTAGTGTATTACATCTCCTGATCGAAACATTTTCCGCTGCCAAAATGAAACTCTCATGGCGGGTTAAGCGGCTGTTTGTCAAACATTGTGTGCGGATATGGGTCATGAGAATCTCAATGGAGTGAGGGAGCATCACAATGTGGGGGTAAACCATCACTAACCACTCGGTTTGCTGCATGTTAAGGCTCACTGCTGCAACCACTTTGAGACAACCAGGCAACGCTATTACCAGTAGATCAAGAGTAGTTGAAAAATGTCTGATGGGGCGCTTAGTCTGCCCATCGGCTTGTGTTAGTACAGGCAAAGCATACCGATCTCTTTCATGACAAAAGAGTATAAATTATTTTGTATAGTCTGGTATTCCAAGGTCCGTTGTGCTACAAACTAAGGGGCATATTATCAAGCGGCAGCGATAATTATCGCTGGCCGCTGTTAGCGCGAGGAATCCTATCGCCGGCTATCGCTGGAAATTATCGCCATGCTAGCGCTGTATTAACAACGCTTAGCGCAATGGCGATAATTTTCCAGTGATAGCGATGTTTTCCATGGAACATCGCTGGTTTTCCAGCGATGTCCCATGGAAAACGGCGATATTCTTGGTGATAGGGCCTGTGTCTTAGCCACACAATCCACCCCCCATGTTAGGTATGCCTTAGTCAGGAATTTAGCAGACGTTAAATTCCTGCGTTAAGGCATACTTAACGCAATTTAAAATATCGCTAACCCACGTTGCTAATATGGCGATACCTGGGTTAGCGATATTTCCCCCTGTTGTTTTCACAGACACGCCCCCTTTGCATCTCATTAGCGATGCGATGGGAGGCGTGCAGGAAACGGACGCTAAGTCAGGAATCACGCGCTAGCCTGTCCTTGTTAATTCGGCGATAAAATTATCGCTGCTTTTCGTCCGAAAACGGACGCTAAAGCGGCGATAATTCATTAACGCCGCCTTGTTAATATGCCCCTAAGTATCTGATAAAGACATCTAGCCGCAGATTTCTTACCTTTGAATTTTCCAGGCGTCAAATTGGATCTGGGTGATTTTTCTTCGAGCAATACCCTTGCGCGCAGTTAGGTGGCGTCGGTGGGGTCCACTTGACGTTTGCAGCATCGTCTCTGCCGTTGTGACGTCCGCGTCACCTATATAGGCGCCACCCCAGCACGCTGATGTCAGTTCTTTTCTTTCCGCGCCAACCAGCGCAGATCCGTGAAGAGAGCTACCCCATGTCACTCTTCGACAGGCTTTTTTCTACGTTTTGTCCAACATTTTTTTGGTGTGTAGGTTTTTGTCAAAGAGGACTTCTGGATTCAAACCGTGCAGCACCTACCACAGCGCCATGTCAGTGACGGGTCTACACCTGATTTGTTTTTGGTGTCTGTAGCGCAACCACGTCTCGTGCTCTGACTGTCGGGCCATGGCTCTGAAAGCTTTGAGGAAGTGGTCCCTAAAGCGGCTTGCGGGCCGGCGCTCGGCACCCCATCATTTGCCCTGTAGGTCTCGTTCTTGGTCGAGAGAAAGATCCGGGCACCGCTCCGGGAGTCCTAAATCTTCCCACTCGAAGTCATCAAGTAGGTCAGGTAAGAGGCATAAGAAACACAAGAAGTCAAAGTGTGTTTTGACTTCTACACGTCCGTCGGCCGATGCGACGGAGGGGCCTCTGGGCTCTAGGCCTCGTTCTGAAAAATCTGTGCCTGGGTCGGCTCCACGCTACCCTGCGTTCAAACTCAAAGAATTTTATGACGCCATAGGCCTTATATTTGGTTGGCCTGACCCTACCTGTGCGCCTTTGGTCTCTAGAGGCTCAGAGGAGGCTCCATCAGGTTCCGTGCCAGTGACTCCGGCCTTGGCGCCGATGACCCTCCCCCCCTCATGGATATGGTAATGGATCTGGACCGATCCCGGTCATGCCACTGTGACCTTCTCCGGTGCCTGCCCCGTGCCGAGACTCCCAAATCTGCCCTCTGGGGGCCAGCCCCATTCTTACACCCGACAACTCGGATCGGCGCCTACCGACGCCGATTCCAGCGCCGATGGCACCCTTGGGTCCTAGATCAGTTCCTCAGCCTTATTTTGAAGGGCTAGGACTGAAGGAAGATTGGGAGGGGTCTCAGCCTCAATACGAAATGGACTGGTATGAGGAATTGGGGGAGGCCAGTGGACTGGATACCTCTCCCGATTTTACCCAGCTTTCTCCCCCTGCCCTGGCTACAGAGAAGGGAGTTATCTGCTATGATGGTGAGTAGGGCAGCTGAGGTCCTGGACCTTCAGCTCTCTTTGGTGGAAGTCAAGACGAACATCTTGGTCCTGCAGCCGGGTGTCTCCTCCTCGGAACTCCTCATGCCTTTCAATGAGGCCTTGACTGATGTCCTACTGGGAACCTGGTCCAAGCCCAGCATAGGGGCTCGGTGAATAGAACAATAGCCCTCTGCCATTGCCCTGCACTAGGCGACCCAAATTTCCTCACCAACCACACTACCCCCAAGAGATTGGTGGTCCAAGCCTCTACATCTCAGGGTGTGTTCCCTTCCGCACCCCTTGATAGGGAATCCGAGAGGCTGGATAGTTGGGGCAAGAAAATATTTTCTTACGCTAGGCATGCATTGCGGTTGTTAAACACTGCTTGCCTATTGGGCCGTTACTCCGATTCCTTGTGGGAAACGCTTGCGCAAGTGCTCCCACAGGTCCCAGAGGAGGCCCGGGACTTACTCTCCCAAGCAGTATCGACGGGAGAGATGCAGCAAAGTTCACCATTCGTTTGGGCTTGACACAACCAACTCGCTGGGCAGAGTGATGTCATCGATGGTGGCTGTTTGACGCCACGCCTGGCTGAGAATATCTGGCTTTTCAGGAGATGTCCAGGCTTCCCTAAGGGACATGCCCTTTAATGGCACCCGTCTTTTTGGAGACAAAGCAGACATGGCCTTAGAGCGCTTTAAGGACTCACGGGCTACGACCAAGTACTTGGGCCTCTCAGTGGACATACGTACCCCGTCTGCTTTTTGCCCCTTTCGTGGCTACGGAATGGGCTTTCAGTCACGCCATCCATACCCCAGCCACAAGGGCAAAGCTCATTCCAACCCCGTGGGTCAAGCGGGCAGAGGTTGAGTCAGTCCACCACCCTCCCGCCCCCTCAGCTTCCAAACCCTCCTAGTCCGGCCCTTCAAGATCATGGGCGGCCAGTTGGTGGCAGGATAAGCCATCACCTCCACCACTGGCAAAATATCACGTCAGACAGGTGGGTTCTTCAGATAGTCTGAAGGGGTTACTCCCTCCTCTTCAACACTACCCTTCTCTCCATGCCTCCAGCTTGAGTCCGGCTAACTGATTATCACCTGGCTTTGCATCATGAGGAAGTCATGACTCTTGGCCAAGGGAGCCATAGAGAGACTTCTGGTGCCAGAAGTAGGCTGTGGTTGCTATTCCCGCTACTTTCTGGTCCCGAAGAAAAAAAAGGTCCTGCGCCCTATCCTAGATCTGCAAGCCCTCAACTACTCCCTCAAAAAGGAAAAGTTCAAGATGCTCACTCTAGCTCAGGTCTTGTCTGTCCTAGACCCAGGAGACTGGATGGTAGCGCTGGACTAGCAGGATGCTTATATTTACATTCCCGTCCTGCCTGCCCATCAGTGCTACCTGCAGGTTACAGTGGGCAATGAGCCCTTTCAGTTCACGGTGCTCCCCTTTGGCCTTACCAGCACCCCTCGGATGTTCAGCAAGGTGTGTCATATGTCCTGTGCAGGCCCCCTGCCATTTTCCCTATGTTAGCATGAGCACGCTTCAGTCATTATTCTGCTTTGCACACGTTACTGCACACACGTTTTTTGCTTTGTGCCACTCTGTACTTTCACACAGAACTTACTGTTATTTTTGTGTTTTGTATTTTCCTGGGATTTAGCCTGAACACCGTAGACAAGGTCAAACAACAATGCCCCTTGTTATTCTGTTTCTGTTTTGGTCATGCTCTAGCACATAGACAAAACACACACATACAGCTGTTGTTTGGGAACATGTATTCTTTGTCATATAGGTATGCACAGAGAGGCAAATACACAGACAAGATTGCGACTACACCTGAGATGTAGAACCTTCATCTGTGCATGCTACGGTACGAGGTCTGCTGCAAACACCCAGAGATCTTTCGATATATAATCACTTTGCTCCTGTAGAAGGGGAGGGGGGTTAGTTTACCCTGTCTTATATGATGACAGCTCCATTTATGATTTATGAATTACTTACTATGTTGACCATATTTGTGTTAGGCATCTTCTTACTTATTGTGGCACGTATACTGGATACTAGAGGACGATAGTTAAAATAACTATTTTCAACTTTTCTTGTGTCTCTGTCAGATCTTATTGTGGACAAGTACGAGTGTGAGAGCAAAAGGGTATGTCCTGTCACCGTGATTCCTGGGAGGGTCGGGAGTGTTGGGTTCTGGGGTGTCTAATCACCTGTTCCTCTGTGTGTGTGTGTGAGGGAGGGCAAGTGAGACACTATAGATAGTCGGTCCCGGGCTCATGGGCACTAAGGTGGTAGGATAACTCAGTCCCTGCCTACTAAGGTTCCATGGTCCCAAGTATCGGTCTTTGATTTCGTAGAATCCTTGCAACATGGCGCCACCAACGTTTGGTCTGGTACTTATTCGCAGGATCCCTGAGTAGAGCTTGTGTTCGTCCACAATACCCTCACACCTTTACACGGAGATGTCCGTGGTGCGGGGGCTTTACCTCCTCGGTTTGAAGGTACTCCCTATTGCTGTAGGTTTTTCAAGCTTGAATTTGGGTGGTTACAACCCATTTTTGTGCTGCTGTTTGAATCCCTTACGTTTTCATATGGCTCAACTGGTTGAGATTCCAGCTCATTGCCGCACAGCGGTTACTCAACATTTCGTACAGAACGGAGTCCCAAATGCAGGGTCTCCTGTTGTTTTTGTGGTCGAGGCGGACCCTGCATACCGCTTCGAGGTTTTTTACTCCTGAGTTACGTTCCCCGTTGCTGACGCGAATGATAATACCTTTCATTCTTATGCAGTAGCTAATGTTCCTGCGGCTTATCGCCCTTATGCGATCATTGAGCTTCCTCATACGGCCTGGGAACACCAAATTTGGTTTAATGATGCCCTTCCCCCATCCTCTTGCTTCTGTTCACATGGGTCCCTTAAGTATTGACGGGCCACATGGCCTGTCCTGGCAGGTTATACTCTGTATCCGCAGTATGCCACCGCTACTGTGGCAGATGTAAGTTTGTTGTACGCTCAAGTAGTCCATTTATATAGACGTTTGATTCAGTTTGTTGCCCGTGCCTTTTTGGCAGCTCCGCCTGGGGCTGCACCTCCTGTGCAGGCCCCACAAGGTGGAGGGCTTGTAATTAGCCCTGTTCTTATAAACCCCGTTATGGGCAAACAGCCTCTTAATCGTGAGGACTTTCCGTTTTGGATTGCTGAAAAAATGTATAAACATAATGCTGTTTTCTCCCTTACGGGTCCTGTAGAAAAGCACAGGATCCTTACTATGTGTTTGCCTGTTGGTCTGGTCCCCCTCTTGGCCGACTGCAACACCTGGGGGACGGTGTTCACTACAGTGTATACACTTTGTTATGGCACTCCCCCGAAGAGCTTTCTTCCGAACGTTCTCAAACATGTACAGCATGAACATGGGGCAGGTCCTGCCCTAGATTTGGGGATGAAGCTAGTGGGTAATTTTCCCATAGTCTCCGAAAGGATTCTTTCTAATGTTAAAGGTGAAGCAGCGTCCTTGAATATATGCCAGCGACTTACTGCTGTGGCCGCAGCTGACCGCGTGGGTGAGTTGTCTGTAATTATTTCTGATGTTTATACATCTTTGGGACGTAATAATTTGGGGTACAGATCATCTGTGCAATCTTTGGGCAAACCTCCTCCTGAAAAGGAAGGTCGTCCAGTTTTTCCTAAGAAATCTTGGGATAAATCGAGACCACAACAACTGAAGCCTTGGTCTCGTGGCGCCTCCCCGCCACCAGACGCTTCTGAACAACGATATGATTTACGTGATCGCACTAAAATTAAGACTCTGGAGCTTTTTCAGGTTCCTGATCCTCGTTCTCCTTGTACCTTTCAGGAATCGTCTGATCAACAGTACGACAGAGGCGGGTGACAGGATTGCAGGCAAGGCGAGTCTGTACAGCTTAAACGTCACACTTAGCACTCTTTTGATGCTAAAGTCAAGAGACAGGAACCGCCTCCGTATAGAGCTCCCTTCCAAAAGAAGAAGGTTGCTGCTTTAACAGCGAAGTATGCCCCAGATGGTAAGAACCCGTCTCCTGGACAGGTGTTGGGCGGTGACCCTCCTCAACAGCATGGCGGAAGTCACCGTAGTGCGCCAGACACTCAGCCGCTTTCTGGAGGCGAGAGCAACTGAAACCTTTGTTACGGTTGAAACCGCGGATAGCCGCATTGCACCTCCTGATAGACTTTATCATTTAGACATTCAGATTAAAGGCGATATTAAACGCACCATTAATGCTATTTTTTGGGACAATTTGGCTTCTTCATAAGACATTTATTGGCAGAGGTCGATTGGCCTCCCTACTTTGTTCTTGCTTGTCCTCGTGGGGAAGATATAATCCTCCCTTCTTGTTCTCATCTCGTCCGGGAGGAGTCGCAGCATGCTTATGCTTTCAAGTGGGCCCTTGCTTTGGCTCCTGCAACCAGGTTGGTTGGGATGTGAACTCTCCGCAACATGTTATTCCGATTCGTTCCACTCCGCAACCGCAACCTCAGTATCCTATTAAACGCATCCGTTAAAGACATTCTAAGTCAGTTGTATTATCATTGTGTTCTTGAGCCCTTTGTCTCTTTTATGAATAATCCTCTTTTTCCAGTTTTGAAACCTGACAATTCTTATTGTATAGTGTTAGATTACAGGCATTTGAATAGTCATACACGCACCTTTGCAGTGCAGAACACCCACAGTACCTTCCTGATTAACAATATCGTCCGTAAAAAGTTTATAACTATGCTTGACTTTTCTAATGGGTTTTTTAGTCACAACTTGGCTCTAGAGAGCCGTGATTGGTCTGCATTTACCACCTCGGGTCCCAGAAACAATACACTTGTTTACCTATGGGATATAAGAACAGCCCCCAGTGTTTTTGCAGCATGTATCGTGTCCCTTTTACATAATATTGATCCTGGCGCTTTATCCTGTGTCGATGACATACCTTACCGATGATGAATTGAATCCGCATTTGGCGAGAGTGGATCACATTATTACCCAATTCGCTGAACTTGGCTAGAAGTTCAGTTTTGCAAAGTCTCACATTGCGTTTCTTGCTGTCCTTTTTCTTGGTTATGAATTAACACATAATGGTAGAGGTTAGGCTCCCCATTTTTTGGAGAGGTGTGCACAATTGCAACCACCCTCTACCCTGAAACAATTGCAGTCTGTGCTTGCTTTTTTGAATTTCAGCAGGACCTACATTCCTGAGTACGCTCAGCGAATCAAACCTCTTTATGCTTTGAACACCCGACTTTTTCCGCTTCCTCTAGGATTCCGGAACATACGACAGTCTTACGCCACTTTCAGTCTGCTCTACTTGCTACGCAGTTCTTACAGACCAGGCTTAACACCACTAATTTGGTCATCCGCATAGTACCGGTTGCAATTGGTTTTACTTATGTCACATTCAATGAGGGTGACACTGCTCCCATTTCTTATAAATTGCATCTTCACACTCCTGCTGAGATGCGTTTTTTCATCTACTGAAAATATTTTAACTGCAGTGCAGATGGCCATCCTTAAAGAACTGCCTCTCGCTTAAGGTAAACACGTTTGTCGTTTCACCTGTGCCTGCCTTAGAGGCGGTCACAAAAGCTAGCGTTTGTAATTCTAAAGCTCTTCACCCGCTTTGGATTCAATGGGCCACGTCTTTGACGTCTGTTGATGTTTCTTTCCTTTGTTTTTGATCCTTCGTTACAGACACAGGAATTTCTTCAATATGAACATGTACATCTTCCGCCATCAACGCTTCTTCCTCTTGATCAGGATAAATGTATAATTTACACTGATGGTTCGGCACAACCGGCCATTGGTTAGAAACAGACTTATTCTGCAGCTTGCGCTATAGTCATAGGCACTATGATTGATGGAGTTTTCCACTCCACTTTGATTCATACACAGTCCCTAGGTGTCTGTAAGGCATAATTGGCAGAGCTGTAAGCGCAGCTTTGTGGTCTTGAGCATTCTGATCCTGAGTCTCTCACCCTAGTGGTGTATGATTCTTTTTACTGTGTACAATCTTATAATGACAATTTACATTTTTGGAATCAAAATGACTTTCTTGATTCCAAAGGCAGCACAATAAAGCACAAAATGCTTTGGGTAAAGGTATCTGACCCCGAAGATCGCCTTCCACTTACACATGTTGTATATACATTGGGCCATCAAGGTGCGGGAGCGCACGCTGTTGGTAATTCAATAGCTGATGAAGCAGCCAAATCTGCCGTAGCCACAACTAGAGTAGCTGCGATTACGCGATGACTAAAATTGATAATGACATCTTGGCAGCTATAGCCGCATGTCGGGAGGGAACTGCTTTTCCTGAAGGATTTCCTTCTAAGTATACTTATCAGTTAACTACTGACAAGGTTCTCTTTGTAACAATTCCTAGGGTTGGTGATCGTCTGATACCTAACCTCGACTGCAGACACTCTTTAATAATGGCCGCTCATGAAGGCATTGCTTCTGCACATGCAGGGATTGCGGCCACTGTTTCTCTCTTACAGCAATGTTACTGGTGGCGGGGTCTATGCCAACTGACTCGCCGTTATGTCTTATGTTGTGAGGTTTGTCAACAAATTATATGTTCTACTGTGTTCCGTCCACCTTAGACACCTTTATATTTCAAATCAGCCCTTTCGCTGTATTTATCTAGATCACTGCGGTCCTCCTATTTCTGATAGTGCAATCAAATATATTTTGGTTGCAGTCGATTCTTGCTCTAGGTTCCTCAGGGCCTGGCCACAGCGCTCGGCTGACGCTCAAACTGTTATTAAGGATTTGCAGGTCTTTGTCGAAACTTATGCCTTTGGTGCTTTCCATTCGGATCAGGGTCCGGCTTTCACCTCTAAGGCGTACCGTGATTCAATGGTGTACATAGGAATGCAGGTGCATTTCTCTTCTCCATATAAGCCCATGGGCAAATATGTTGTGGAGCGGATGAACCGTGACTTAAAGCAGTCTTTAACATCGAGGGTATTTGGTACGGGACGTAGCTGGTTGACTCATCTTTATGTGGTTCAGAGAACGCTTAATAATCTCCCTAAAAGATCTCTGGGTGAACGGACCCCATACGAAATGGTCTTTGGCATCAAGATGTATGTTCAGGACCTTGATGGTCTAGACGTTGTGGTGACAGCCGCAAGCTTTGGCATAGATAACCACTGTGCTGTCTTACAGGATCTAGAAAAAAGTCGTAATACTCTGGCAAAAGTAATTTGCCATCCTCTCTCAATCGGATGCAGCTCTTCAGATTCCTGTTACCTGTCTGGCTTCCTAAAGTTGGTGATTTGTTTTGCCTTTGCCACCAGCACGGATTTGTGTTTTCATCTCCTGGTTAAAACGCACTTATCTGGTGCCGCCTTGGATATATATCTGGATCGTATTTTCTATGATATTTTTGTTCATGTGGATTGGGTTCATAACTGTTATTTTCCTTTTGATCAACGGCCATTACCTCCTAGAACCTTCTGCTGCAGAACTGGTCGACGGTTTGTTGGCCCCACATTCTTCTTCACATAAAATAAAAAGAGACCTGTCCCTTGTTAACATTTCAGCGGTCCCTGTCACTGATGGAATTGTATGGGATAAAGTCCCATTCTATGTCTTTGGTCCTACGGAGACTCTGCAGATACCATATGTGTTCCGTATTTCCATGGGTGATGTCATAGTACCTGGGTTGCGTTCAGATGATTGGCATGCTGATACTGTGAATTTGATGTTTTCTGAATTGCAATATTACACTCTTTGACTCTGAGGATTTGTATTTAAATTCTGCTAACTATGAGGATTTGTTCTGTTATCAACATTATGGACATCATTTTTTGCTAAGACTAGTGGACAGCGTCCCCAACATAATTATACTCAATGGGAGCATTGCCATATTCCACCTCAGGGTAGCTCAAAAACAAAAAATGAAGTTCACATATTTCACTATTTATAACCCATCCGACCCAAAATCAAACTATTTAAATTAGTTCCTACTCCCTTGAAGAAATATAGGCTTACTCAAACTAAGCTAATCTATACAGCTTCCTTTATTGAAGAATTAGCCTTAAAAGGCTATGATTACTAGAAAGACAGTATTGACTTGAAACCAATTTGGGGCACTAAGTCCTGGCAGGTCCAAGGTACAGAATCTTTATTTCGTGCATGTCTCATACCATCACAAATAATGTTTCTAAATGATACGGTCCAACAAACTACTTGTATGGGACTGACTAAAATTAAATAATTGAATACTATTCCTTCCCTTGCCCCTGTCGATGATTGGCAATCTTATACAAATTATACTGAAGATCAATTAAATGGCATGATACAAAATGGTCCGTTTAATTCTTCACATATGGCTCCAGGAGGGTGGTTAATATGGCCAGTGGACACTAACGTTTGTCATGCTTGTTTTTTATACTCCACATCTGGCTTCAAATCAAATAGACCTGATCCCCCGATATTCACAATCCACGCAACATAACATTGTGACTACTTATTCTGTGGGTAAATTATGCCAACAATGGTTAGAACATTCCACATTGTCTGCAGCGAAACATTTTTCCCTCCTATCGGAATATATGAAGCCGTCTGATTTCCTTTTGGGTCCAAACTCCCCCCGTTCTAAATGATTTGTTTATGCTGCTTATAATGAAATTTGGAAACTGTCGCGAATGGAGGCTGCAGTACTTTTGCATCAAATTGATCAAGATAATTTGGATAAAGTCTTTGCTGTGGTAGACAATAGTATAAATACGTTGTCATTTTGTATTTATAGTTTGGATAATATTGTATCGACTGCCATTGATATTGTACAAAGTGACGTGTCTGCTTTATATCATGGTTAGACCCAATTTAGATCCATAATGCAATTTAGTTGGACACTCCAAATACTGAAGAATGGGTGCGTTCCTTGGCATTACCTTAATTCCACTGCTTTGTTCCTACCATTTAATTTGACAGGTAGACAGCAATCAATGGCTATGAAAGACGCTAGTTATATTATGTTACGCATGGAGAAACTTGCTTACTTTTACAATAGCAGAAACACTGTCTGCCGCCTGGTTAATGCACAAGGTTATCTCATTACCTAACTATACGTTTCAGTTCACTGCCTGCATGAAACACTTCCTGGCGGGTAGATACAAACCTCTTGGGAGCAGTTATATACATGAAATGTGGTCCCTGCCATTTGCATATTTCATTGTCAACGGGCTGAGAGAGAGGTTTTTCTTACGGTAGAGAAGTCTGACCCCACTGCCGGTCATTCTCTTGTTGGTCAGCACGTAACAATCCATGGCGCATGTAATGTGTCTGCCCCTAATTTGGCTTGTTATTTAAAAGGAACCCCTGTTCACTCTATTATTCCCACTCTCACATTGCTTTCAAATGGAAGCTATCTTGTCCTTAATAATCAGGACTAATGCGGTCTGCGGGCAGGAATCCTGTATGTGGTGTCCATTTCCCAGTTAGTCACTTGCTGCAACAACGTCTTGTTTCCTTCCCACGGGAGTGTTGATAGTTCAATCTGGCCTTCCATTCCAACTTTGAAAACAGATTTCATTAAGCTAAGCAGACTCAAAGCGTTCTTGTTTCAACAAGAAGTGGCTCTCGCTTCAGGTCGCAAAACCTTCGAATTGCAGGTGGAGCAACATCCAGTGAAATACAGTCATTGTTAAACCCAAATCTCCCACTACATTTCAGTGAATAGAAAATATTTAATGCGTATGATACCACGGGCCTGGCCCACTTTTTTAAACTTGTGTGCTCCAGCCTCGTGACCTCCTTACAAACTATTTTTGGAGTAATACCAGCTTTTATACATCCTATTTTTTACAGTGTGTTCAGTGGGTTCTCGCTGCTGCTCATCTTGATTTTGGGCGTTGTAGTGCTGTCCCTGTGATTCCGCAATGGATGCCCCATTTGTGGTCCTTCCAGAGCAGGCATCACTGCAGTTGTACCGTGAGCGCAAGCTACAACGTTTTGGAGTAGTGGCCCTTGATGCTCTGGATGCCGAGTTCTGTTTAAACCTTCCGCTGCTCTTACTTCACCTGCATGCAACCTGTGTTTCATTGCATCCAGTGCCCCTTTCAATGGGCTCTGGACGTTTGCCTGGCCACGCTGTCACAAGCTGCCCTTGATTTCGAACTGTTGATGAGTCCCTTAGTGGCCCATTACCAGGACTGTTCCTTGGGCATGCGACTGCTTCATAACACGGTGTTAAGGCCAGTGGCCGGAAATGGCATGCGTACAACAGCACAGCGTCTTCTGGATCTCAGTTTAAGTGAAATAAACACTGGTTGCCCCATGATGGTGTTATCGACATAGGGCGCTCGCAAGCACGTTTGTTCCTTTGCCCTGCTCAATTGGATTGCTGATATTTGTCTCTCGGAATGAGCGGATTTAAAAATGGAATTGTTGGCCTCTTAGTTGGCATCACATGTCTTGGGGCCCACCGGCACTTTTTGAAACATTACAATGATACAGCTGAAGACTTGGCTGTTTACCGAAGCTGTTGATTAATTCGCTGTTAGAATCTATTGCGTTCCAGCATCTGTCTGGTTCTGATGTTTTGCCTATAGCGCTAAGACACCTTAGGGTAAACGCGCGCTTTACAACATCTTTTCATTCATACCATTTTTTTTTTTAGGTTTCCCAATTACTCATTACCTTCCATCGATGAACCATAGACTGTACTGCCAATTTAGCGCTTTGCGACTGCTTATCTCATGAATTCTGTCATCACTATTGGTGCTACTACCCTGACCAACGGAAGGATGTCATATCCGTGCGGGCCCATTGCCATTTTCTCTATGTTAGAATGAGCATGCTGCAGTCTATACTTTGCACACGTTACTACACACACGTATTTTGCTATGTGCCACTCTGTACTTTCACACAGAACTTACTGTTATTTTTGTGTTCTGTATTTTCCTGGGATTTAGTCTGAACACCATAGACAAGGTTAAACAACAATGCCCCTGTTATTCTGTTTTGGTCAGGGTCTAGCACATAGACAAAACACACACATGCAGCTATTGTTTGGGAACACGTACTCTTTGTCATATGGGTATCCACAGACAGGCAAATACACAGACGAGAACATGACTACACCTGAGATGTAGAACCTTCATCTGTGCATGCTAAGGTACGGGTTTTGCTGCTGATGGAGCAGGGTAAATATAAAAATTTTAACCTCCTAATATTTTCGTACAATATTAATAAACATGTTCGTTCAAGTAAAATAACCAACAATGTATGTAAAGGGTTAAGGATAACACGCAATTTAGTGTGCAAAGTAATGAATTAATAATTGTTTACGTTTCTAACATAACATAATAATTTTGCGTACTAAAATAATAATAAAATGCATGATTTGTGCTTTGAATAAAACGTGTGGTTGCAAAATAAGGCGATGGTAAGTAAGGGACAGCTTTATATGTTGCTTCTGCTAGGTAATACCTAATTGGGGTACGTAGAAAGACGGGAGGGAAACGAAAGGGTTTATATTTCATTGTTTTAATAACATTTTGTTTTCTTTAAAAATAGTGCGCTTAGGCCTGCCGAGCAGCAATATAAAATGGTCGCGAGATACTAGAGTGCGCATGAGCGGATGCGACCATGTGATAGAGGAGAGAGGCTGTGGAAAAGGGATGATCACGTGCTGATGCCGAGAGGCTAAGATGAAAGTATGGTCAAGGCTGCCGTGACCCTTCTGAGCAGATGTGTGCCAAGATGATCAGCAAGAAGCGTGAGAAGCCTGGTTGAATCAATAGAAAGAACTGTATTATACAAATTGTTGCAGAAAAAGAAACAATTTGGACTGATCGAAACGGATGAGCAAGTGCATGAACTGTGGGAAACGATGCTTGCATGGACATTCCACACGGAACTGGTTAAGACCAGGAAGTTTGATTAAAATGTATAGGGACCTAAGTTTTTGACCAATGAGAATGAATCACGCCATGTAAGAAGAAACATTTTATGCTGTAAGCTAGAATTTGGGTATAAGAAGACCTACTCTTGGTGGGAGGGGTTAGAATGCTGGAGTAGATGCTGCGGGATGCTGCGGGAGATGCTGAAGAAGTTAGATGCTGTAGATGGGAGAGTTTGCGGTTGCTGATGCTGACGAGCTGATGCTGCTGCTGTTATTTTCCTTTTCCAGTTGAGTATAAGATGCTGCTTTAGGAGAACTAGCATTTGATAAGATTTATATTAGAATTATTAGTATTTTCCCGAGAGATAGATAGGTTGATCTATAGAGTTCTTAGTATGATAACCTCATTTTCCGTCTAATAAAAGTGTCATGCAATTACAACTATTCTTATATTGATGATAAACGCAATGATCTGAATAATAAAATGAATCTAAAATTTCCTGCATTCTAAACTTATATATAAACTTTATTATTCTTTAAACAAATGACTCAGTGATTTTCTTCAGTATAATGACTGATAATAAAATGGTTAAGAGGTCATTGTGATTGAGCTGGTCTTAATCACCAACAACTGATTCCTACTAGTTGGTCCATCGACCAATGAGCTGAATACCTTAGAAGCAAATGAGAATTATTGTGTTATCATAAAAGAGGTATCCCGTCTCCTTCCAGCGAATCGTTTTTCTCCTAGGTTTCATGTCGGAGGAAATCCAGGAAAACAAATGAGTAAGTGAATGTATAGGCGGTGTTATGGGCCCCACCGTCATATGGATATAGTGTGTGTGCGTTAGAGAAATAATTGCACCTGGATGACCAAAAGCATAATAGGAGAAATTATTTTTATTGTAAGCGCTGGATCAGATTTCTTGGTAGCAGAGTTATGGTTACTATAGATTAGTTTGGTGATTATTGATTTCTGATTATAGATTATTGATAAGTTTATGTCTAACATTTTTTGTTGAGTCGCGTTATGTTATATGTAAGTTTTCACGCTTCCGGGAAGTAGGAAGTGGAACACGTGTGGCAAGAGAAGTCGCATGGAATTTTACACTGTCTGAGTTCATTTTGGTAATAACACAGGTTGTGTTATTTAGGGACATTTTGCGTATAAAAGGTGTGTTAGTGAAATAGTGATCGGTTTTCTTGTGAAACTCTGGCCTTAATTCTCAGGAGCAGTATAGTCTCCACATGTGTTTTATCCCCAGAGAAACGGGTTTACTGCTTGCTTGAAAGAAGGGTAAGGTAGAGGGAAGTGCTACTTTATCGACGAAACTGAAAGTTCTGTGGTAGGGTAGAGGTAAGCGCTGCCTACTGGAAAATACAGAATTTTTGTGTGAATGGTCAAAGCTATCTTTTCGGTTTAGCGAATCAGACAATGGAAATGTGGATAAAATGTTGTAATTAACAAAAATTGTTGAAAAAGAAATTGCTGATAAATTTTGTAAAGGAGGGGTCAAGAGGAGAAGTGACGTAGACAAAAGCCGCCCTGGGATTGGACAGTGCGATAGTCACATGAGAACAGGAGCGAAGTGACGTAGACAAAAGCCGCGCTGGGATTGGACAGTGCGCCGTAGACAGAAATTGCTGTGATTGGAGTGTTGGTGTGAGTCGCGCTAGCATTGGTTGAAATAACGCATAGGGAACAGTATTGAATTGCGGATTGTTGAAGGAGAAAAAGGTTGTGAATCATGTCGTACTATGAGTATGGAAAAGAGAAAACGTCTTGGATGTCGAAAGTTAAGAACTTCTTTAAGAAGGACAAAAAGGTAGTGACTAGAGAGGGACAAATAATTCCTCCGCCGAAATCACCAGCCTCACATATGATGCTGAAATATGGATATCATACATGCATTTGGTTAGAAAATTGGACAAAATACACCAAGAACGATGGAGCATTGGCTTTTCCTGAGAATGGTTCATTTAATGTAGCTGTATTACGGAACTTGAGAGAAAAGATGGTAATGTTAGAACCTAGACCTAGACCGACACAGTTTGAAGCTTTAGCGGAATGGGAAGATGAGATGTATGAGCGAGAGAGATCCAGAGGATTGAAGAATCATGAGTTTATACCTGGAAGATTGTGGGGAATAAATCATGAGGACAGAGTAAAGCGTTGGAGATACGCTAACATGGCAGGAGGTTTGTTTCCAGCTTTTGCGATTGAGGAAGAAGCAAAGAGAAAGTGTACTGATAAAAAGAAACATGTAGTGGTAGAAATGTATGTGTATGGTGGTAGTGAAACAGATGACGAATTGCTGGAAGATATTTTAAACAGAAACCCACCTCCATACCAACAGACTTCTGTAGTGGTGACACCTAATGCACCGCAAATGGAAACTGGGAGGAATAAAAAACCCGAACGAAGAAATGAAATAAATAGGTCACAAGAAACATTTAAATTTTCACAAAATGAAGAGACAGAAAGTGACAATGCAATTGAATTAGCAAAAACGACAAAAGAATTGACTGAGAAAATAAGAGAATTGACAAAGAATATGGAAGCTGTAACTGTACCAGTAACGATAGGTCCAGTAATGCCAATTTTTGAGAATCAGACAATAAATGAACATTCTTTGGTGATTCCCATGAATTCACATTTGCAAAGGAAAAGAGAAGGGATGGAACTGAATAATGAAGGTGCACACAATTCGGTTAGTACGTGTAGACCAAGTCCACCTACAAATTTGACGATAAATGAGAATGAGATTAGGAGAATGCCTATGGTGACAGAGTCCGCATCTGGAACACCAGAAAGAAGCAGTGATTGGATAGAATTAAATAGTACGGCTGTAGGTCCGACTCCAGAAGAGTTAAATGAATGGATGAAAGCACTAAAAGCAAAAGAACCAGAAGAAAAACCATTAGATGTAATTAGGTTAAAAATAGACATGGAAGAGTTGATTTTGGGAACAATTGGAACGGAAAAACTAAAGAATTATCAGGATGATGAGATTATGTTTTTGTGTAAGAGTCTTACTTGGAGAGCTAGAAATTTACATGACAAATTGGAAGAGATTGCAGGTGAACTAGGAGTGGAATTTGTGAAAGTGAGGACGTTACAGAAACCGTACAGAGTAGATTTTTGTGAAAGAGACATAGAAAATTTGAACACATCAGGAAGACTGACCCAGATAAAAGAGCTGATTGTTTTATTGAGAAAGTGGGGTGATGTGGATAGATGGAGAAATAGATGGACAAAGAGGAATGAGAAAACAACAGATAAAGCATCTTTGGCTTTTGCAGTGACAGATAAGGAACCAGTTACTAGGGAGTACCCAATGAGAGAAACACCAGGTGGTAGTTATGTGCATGTTCCGTGGACCAGACAGGATATACTGTCATTTACAAATGACTTCCCAAAATTGAGAGCGAAACCAGTAGAATGGTACAGACAAGTGGAGAGATTTGTTAAGGTGTCAAAAGTGCTGTGGATAGATCTAGATGGATTGTTTGACATAGTAGTGCCTGCTGATTTGTGGACAGAATGTAAGATTACAATTGACTGGCCAACTGTAGAATATCCAAGGGATGCCAAAACAGGAGCGCCAGGTCCAGAAGTGATGAGGAAGTATGATCAGGTAGTTACCTTTTTGAAGAATAAAATTCCACCAAAAGAAACAGATTGGGTGAAAATAGACAGAACAACACAGGAAAGCAAAGAATCAGTGCATGCGTACTATGAGAGATTGTTGTTGGTTTTCAAACAGTATATTGGTTATGAGACGCTAAGTGAGAAGGACATGAGTCACTTTGTATTTAGGTTTGTGTATGGATTAACACCAGAGATAAGCGAAAGGATTAAGCAGCATTTGATAGGATGGCAGAATAGCACAGTAGATGAGGTTTTGAGATATGCTAAGTATTGTAGTGATGAAATTGAGAGTAAGCAGCGTAAATTGAAAGAGAAAGCCATGTGGGCACAGGTGAAAGTTGCAGAAAAGCAAGAAGCTCAATTGAATAATACTAGCAGTGAAACAGGACAGTGTAAATCCCGACCTAATATAGGTAAAGGAAAAGGACAAATGAGCATAGACGAGGCGAAGAAAAAGTGGCCATGCCACAACTGCGGAAAGCTAGGGCATTGGAGAAACAAGTGTAAATTTCCTCCTAAACCTAATGTAGAAAATCAATCATTAAATTCACAGGTGCAGAGTGAGGTAGTTACTCAACAAGGTCTGGTGCCACAACCACCACTTCCCAAAAGTGCTAACCAACAGAAATACAGTGCAGAAACAGGATTCTACGGAGGAGAACAGGTAAAACAGTTGTCACGTGCAGCTGAAATGTCACAATATTGGTTACGACAGAATGAAGATGAGTCGTATGAAAGTTCATGACGGTGTCTAAAGAGAGGGAAGAGTGCGTGCTTGGCGCAACTCTAGAGGTAGATCAGTCAGGTCCATTTGTGGATGGAGAAGTGAATGGTGCAAATGTAACATTCCTTGTTGACACTGGAGCTACCCGTTCTACTGTTAGATCAGTGGAAATTCCAAATCTTCCTCTCTCAGGTGAACATATACAAGTGGTTGGAGTTTCCAATCAGCAAATTGAAACGCCTCTTACTAGATTAGTAAAGGTAAGAATTGGTCCATTTAGTGAAATGCACCGATTTGTGGTGTGTGATTGTAGTCCCGTAAACCTTTTAGGACGCGATTTGTTGTGTAAAATGAATTGCACAATTTATTGTACTCCAGACGGAATTGCATTTCAGACTCCAGATGAGGATGTGCTGTACAAAATGACAATGGTAAATTTAGAACCAGAAGTAAATGGTTTGTTTCCTGTATTTGATGCAGAGAAAATCCCAAATGAGTTGAAAGGGACAGTGAAAGAAGAAGTGTGGGACTTGACGGGAGAAGATGTAGGATTAATGAAAGGAGTAGATCCCGTAAAAATTACAGTAAAAGAAGGAACGAGTTACCCAAATACGCCCCAGTATAAATTGACTCCAGAAATAATTGAAGGAATAACGCCAGTAATAGATAAAATGATTGAACAAGGGATTCTAAAAGAAATCATGAGCAGTCCATGTAATTCGCCAATAGTGGGACTGAAAAAGCCAAATGGAACATATAGAATCGGGAAGGATTTAAGAAAGGTAAACAAAATTGTTGTGCCTTGTTGCCCAATAGTACCGAACCCTGCCGTGATTCTATACCAGATTCCATGCGAAGCAGAGTGGTACACTGTAATTGATTTATGTCATGCATTTTTCTCTATTCCATTGCATCCAGATAGCCAGCCAATATTTGCGTTTAGGTTTGGAGAGCGTATTTTGGCATGGTGCCGAATTCCTCAAGGGTACACAGAAAGTCCCTCAATCTTTAATCAGATCCTAAAGAAATCATTGGAAGACTTAAGAATGCCAGGTTCAGTATATTGATGACCTACTGGTGGCATCAAAAACGAAGGAAGCATGTGTCAATGACACGATTGCTTTGCTGAATCATTTAGTAAAAAGAGGACATAAAGTGTCCCCTTCAAAATTGCAGTTTTGTCAACAAGAAGTCCAGTATTTAGGGCATAAAATTGAGAAAGGAGTACGAAAGGTAACGACAGAGAGAATAAAAATGATTCAAGGAATGAGAGCTCCAATGACACAAAGAGAGGTAAGAATGTTTTTGGGAATGGTTGGATATTGTCGACAATGGATAAGCGGTTTTTCACTAATTGCTAAACCATTGCAGAAACTGACAAAGAAGGATGTTGAAGATCCTTTTGAAATGAATGATGAAGAAATAAAAGCATTCAGAGAGCTGAAAAAGAAATTGTGTGAGGCTCCAGCCTTGGGAATGCCTGACTATGAGAAAGATTTTGAGCTGTATTGCAGTGAAAGAGATGGATGTGCATTTTCAGTTTTGGTGCAGAGACATGGAACTATGAAAAGACCAATTGCATATTTTTCAGCTGTTTTAGACCCCGTATCAAAAGCATTGCCTGGATGTTTGAAAGCAGTTGCTGCTACTTGTGTAAGTCTGGAACAGAGTGAAGGCATAGTGATGGGGTATCCATTGAGAGTGTATGTTCCCCATTCTGTTGAAATTCTTTTGACAAGAACGAAAACCCAATACATGACACATAGTCGGCTGACTAGGTATGAAAAGGTAATTTTGAGTGCAGATAATGTGACAATTGACAGATGTATGAATGTGAATCCTTCAACATCATTGCCAGATGAAGAGAATGTGATTGAAATGGATGAAGTAGATCACGATTGTCTGAATGTGCTTGAATACTGTACTAAACCAAGAGCTGATATACGAGATGAGCCTTTGAAAGAATCAGATTATATTCTGTTTGTGGATGGCTCATGTTTAAGAACGAGTGATGGAGTTCTAAGTGCAGCATATGCAGTTTGCACAGTAGCAACTGTATTGGAAGCATCTTGTCTGAAAGGTGTACAGTCTGCCCAAGTTGCAGAATTAGTAGCTCTGATTCAAGCATGTAAGTTGGGAAGAAATGTACGGGTTACGATTATGACTGACAGCCAGTACGGCTTTGGGGTCGTGCATGATTTTGGTCAGATTTGGTCAAAGGGGTTTCTTGACGTCTGCAGGGACGCCCATCAGAAATGGAGATTTTGTGAAAAAGTTGCTTGAGGCGATACAGCTGCCTAAACAGATCGCTGTTGTGAAGTGCAATGCACATAAAAATGGGGAAGACTACATTACTGTTGGCAACAAATATGCTGACGAAATGGCACAGTACTGTGCAAAGAATGTGGTTTCTTTGAATAAATGTCGCGAAAGAGAGCATATTTCTTGTCCTTTGCTTTTACTAACTCTATTGAAACATGGGATGAGGTGAGACAGTAACAAGAGGCTGCAGAGGATGAAGAAAAAGATACTTGGCTAAAAGCAGGATGTAGGAAACATGAAGAAACTGATGTATGGGTTTACAGGGATGAGAGACCAGTTATGCCTGATAGCATGATTTCTGACATGGCACGGATGTACCATGGGCAAGCCCATATTGGGAGAGATTCAATGATCAGACTTTTTAGACAAACATGGTACAATCCAAAATTCAGAGCCATAGCTGAGAGTCTTTGTCAGAGATGTCTTATTTGTCAACAGTTAAATCCAGGAAGGAAGACAGTAGTGAGTCTAGGAAGAATAGGACGGGAAGGGGGTCCTTTCACCAGAATGCAGATGGATTTCATAGAAATGCCACCTTGCAGCAGATTGAGGCATGTTTTAGTGGTCGTCTGTTTGTTTTCCCGTTGGGTGGAGGCATATCCAACAAGAAGGAATGACAGTATAACAGTAGCAAAACTTTTGCTGCGAGAATTCATTCCAAGGTATGGTTTTCCAGTCACGATTGAAACAGATAGAGGAACACATTTCCAGAACGAATTAGTTAAACTGATTTGTGAAGCACTTAGTATTAAACAGAAACTGCATTGTGCATACAGACCAGAGGCTTCTGGAATAGTAGAGCAAGTGAATGGAACAATCAAAAACAGGTTAGGAAAAATGTGTCAAGCTACAGGACTGAAATGGCCAGATGCTTTGCCATTGGTTCTGATGACAATCAGAAGTATTCCGGAAAGGAAGACTGGACTCAGTCCACATGAGATAATCATGGGACGAGCAATGAGACAAGCACAAGTACCTGTCAACAAGCTACTGACTATAACTGATGATCTAGTACTGGATTATTGCAAAGGATTGGCTGATGTGGTGCGTTCTGTGTTTCATCAGGTTGGACCGGATGCGACCACTCTTGAAAGAAAACCAGCTCACGACTTGAAACCAGGAGATTGGGTTCGAATAAAAGTCCACCGAAGAAGAAACTGTTTGGTTCCTCGCTGGGACGAACCACGACAAGTGATCCTAGTGACGACCACCGCAGTCAAGTGTGCAGGAGTGAAACACTGGGTACATGCCAGCCACACCATCAGAGTTCCAGAACCTAAAGATCGACATGTGAGTCGGCATCTGGAAATATCAGATAACAGTTCAGCATCAGAAAGAGAAGAGGAGACAAACAGGGTGCCAGAACCTGAAGATCGACCTGTAAGTCGACATCTGGAAGACCCAACTACAAGTGAAACGATAGAAGAAGAAGATGAAATAGAAGAAATAGCTGAAATTCCAGAATTTGAAGATCGACCTGTAAGTCGACATCTGGAAATATCTGATACTAGTTCAGAATCGGATACAGAACATTCAGAAGGAGAAGAAATTTCAAAAAGAAAGTGGAATTTTTAAAGCATAAGAGAAGAAACTGAGCCAGAAAACAATGACAGTGAACAACCAAGTACAAGTTGTGGTAAAATTCCTTCGAAGATAATATTAATAGATGAAGAAGGGAGAGTTTCAGACCAAAAGTTAGAAAAATCGGAAAAACCCCGAGGAGCAGTAGGGACAGATAGTCAAACACAAAAACAGGGAAATTTAGAAGCAGATAGAGAAACTGACACAAAATCGGAAGAACCTCGAGGAGGGACAGAAATAGGTGAACGAAGGAAGTTAAGGAAAGAACCACAAGTAGCTGAAAGTGAAATAATTAGCTTCAAAATAAGAGGAAATAACGAAAAGATTGAAACAGAATCAGAAGAAAGTGGAGAAGAAAGAAATGAAAAACTAGAGACAAGAAAAAGAAATTGGAAAACAGAAAGAGAGAAAAAGGAAGTGAAGCAAAAGGCCAAGAAAAGGAGACAATTGGCCCGACAAAGTAAGAAAATTAAGATACAGAATCGTAAAATTGGATGGGAAAAGTGCTGAACAAGTGAATGAAATAACAAGTCAAAAGGAGCAAGGAAAACAAGGTGGTAAACACTTGCAGAAAACAAAAGAATAAAGAAAGTGAATCAAAAGTACAGATCGCCTGAATGGTTGTATCGTGCTTTGACTAGTCACAAAGAAGAATTGAACACTCACGAAAACCCAGAACAAAGAAACTTGATGGGAGAAAGTGAAGTGCAACAAACCTGAAGCAACAAACGTGAAAGAGTTTAGATAGTTTACCGGATTTGACAAAACACTGAATGGACGAAATTACCGGATGTGACAAAGAAAGAATTCTGAAAAAGAATTAAAAGAAAGTACCAAGCAAAGACAAAATATTGGAAGTACAGAGTGGCAAGCAAGTCATTTCTGAGGTGTAGTGACACAATTTTCTAGGAAACAAGTAAATAAGGATAAAAGAGACAATGGAGAATATTAAAGATAGAAAGTGTAGATGTGAGTTTTTAAATAGATGGTGCAAGATGTGCTGTTTTTGTACAGGTTTATTAATAACAGTATGGGTAGTTTTAGCAATAACTATTCCAATTAGTTTAGCTGTAGTGGAAAAGTCTAATAACACTGAGAAAGAAAAAGGAGCTAACACTCAAGAGCCAGTTATTTTAAGGAGTAGTGCAGAATTACATAAGGACAAATCAATAACAGATTTTTCAAAGAATGTTTTTACTAAATTATTGTATGAGTACGTAGAAACAATGGATGTAAGAGATTGCTATGTTTGTATGCAGTTGCCTGCATCTGTAGCAGAGGGTGTGACTTATCATCACCTCCCTTTGACATATGGAATAACATGTAGTGTATTAGCAAGTTTATTTTATAAAACAGGTAGATTAGAATATTATTACACTGATATAGATAAGATTTTTGCAAAGGTTTCTGTTTTTCCCGAGCTTAACAAAATAAAAGAGGGAAAGACGTTTGGTGAATATTTCTTAGAAGATAAGATTTTAACATCAGATAATATATTTAGGTACAACCTTGCCTGTGAGTTAAAGAAGGAAGAAAAGGTATTTCTAGAAATGGTTGAGGAGAGAAGAGTGAAATTTCAAAGAAAAGTGATATAAGAGACAAAAACGCCTCTTTGGGCGTTTGAGGAAGACCATCATGACAAGAAAAAGACAAATGCAGCTATGACTCTGGATTGGCCCCAACAGGGAAGGTTGTGCATTAGAAGAAATAAGACAAGATATGATAATTATTTTGTGGGTTCCAGCAATTGCTATGACAATTACCAAATTCTAGGTGGATGGGGATTCAAAGGGGGAAAAGATCCAATATTTCCAGGGATTTATTACGTTTGTGGGAATAGGGCTTATTATAGGTTGCCGGACCATTGGTATGGATCATGTTATTTAGGCCTGGTCTTTCCAAAGATTTTTCATGTGGATAGAAAAGAAAAAGGAACACACAAAATGATAAATACCTTTACACGTAGAAAAAGGGAAAGTTTTTCTGAAATAGTAGGTGATATTTTTGGTGCATTGATACCAGCAGTGGGAATATCTTTGAATGCATTTAGAATTCGGAAATTATCCACAGTAGTAGATCGTTTATCTACAGATACTGCTGGAGGGTTCTTAATGGTAAATACCGAGATGGTTGCCATGAGAGCTATGGTGATGCAAAATCGTCTTGCCCTTGACATTCTTTTGGCAAAAGAGGGCGGAGTCTGTGGAATGTTGAAAGTCCAACATTGTTGCACTTACATTCCAGATAAAAGCAAAAATATACAGAAGTATATAACAAATATTACAAATTTGCACAAAGAACTAGTTCCACTGGAGGTTGAAAGTGTTTGAGGAAAACTTGGTAAAGGGTTTTCTTCTGTAACTAATTGGTTAACAAGAATGAGTGGATTAATAATAGGGAAAGTTATAATAATAGCAACCATGATAATAATAATAATATTAGTACTGAAGCTTGCAGTAACATGTATAAAGAGAAGAAAGAAAGCAGAATAAGATAGAAAAAGAAAACATGATAAACAGAGAAAGAGAGAGAGAAATAGGTGAAATAGAGTTAGAAGAAATAAAAGAGAACCTGTACAAGAAAACGAAGAAACAAGTTGAAAGAGATACAGAAGTATAAACTAACAAAAGCAAATGGATAAAAGATATATGCTGTCTGAGAAAATTGTATAACTTGGGTTTTGTGGTGATGTTAAAAATCACCAAAGGGGGGAGTTGATGGAGCAGGGTAAATATAAAAATGTTAACCTCCTAATATTTTCGTACAATATTAATAAACATGTTCGTTCAAGTAAAATAACCAACAATGTATGTAAAGGGTTAAGGATAACACGCAATTTAGTGTGCAAAGTAATGAATTAATAATTGTTTACGTTTCTAACATAACATAATAATTTTGCGTACTAAAATAATAATAAAATGCATGATTTGTGCTTTGAATAAAACGTGTGGTTGCAAAATAAAGCGATGGTAAGTAAGGGACAGCTTTATATGTTGCTTCTGCTAGGTAATACCTAATTGGGGTACGTAGAAAGACGGGAGGGAAACGAAAGGGTTTATATTTCATTGTTTTAATAACATTTTGTTTTCTTTAAAAATAGTGCGCTTAGGCCTGCCGAGCAGCAATATAAAATGGCCACGAGATACTAGAGTGCGTATGAGCGGATGCGACCATGTGATAGAGGAGAGAGGCTGTGGAAAAGGGATGATCACGTGCTGATGCCGAGAGGCTAAGATGAAAGTATGGTCAAGGCTGCCGTGACCCTTCTGAGCAGATGTGTGCCAAGATGATCAGCAAGAAGCGTGAGAAGCCTGGTTGAATCAATAGAAAGAACTGTATTATACAAATTGTTGCAGAAAAAGAAACAATTTGGACTGATCGAAACGGATGAGCAAGTGCATGAACTGTGGGAAACGATGCTTGCATGGACATTCCACACGGAACTGGTTAAGACCAGGAAGTTTGATTAAAATGTATAGGGACCTAAGTTTTTGACCAATGAGAATGAATCACGCCATGTAAGAAGAAACATTTTATGCTGTAAGCTAGAATTTGGGTATAAGAAGACCTACTCTTGGTGGGAGGGGTTAGAATGCTGGAGTAGATGCTGCGGGATGCTGCGGGAGATGCTGAAGAAGTTAGATGCTGTAGATGGGAGAGTTTGCGGTTGCTGATGCTGACGAGCTGATGCTGCTGCTGTTATTTTCCTTTTCCAGTTGAGTATAAGATGCTGCTTTAGGAGAACTAGCATTTGATAAGATTTATATTAGAATTATTAGTATTTTCCCGAGAGATAGATAGGTTGATCTATAGAGTTCTTAGTATGATAACCTCATTTTCCGTCTAATAAAAGTGTCATGCAATTACAACTATTCTTATATTGATGATAAACGCAATGATCTGAATAATAAAATTAATCTAAAATTTCCTGCATTCTAAACTTATATATAAACTTTATTATTCTTTAAACAAATGACTCAGTGATTTTCTTCAGTATAATGACTGATAATAAAATGGTTAAGAGTTCATTGTGATTGAGCTGGTCTTAATCACCATCAACTGATTCCTACTAGTTGGTCCATCGACCAATGAGCGGAATACCTTAGAAGCAAATGAGAATTATTGTGTTATCATAAAAGAGGTATCCCGTCTCCTTCCAGCGAATCGTTTTTCTCCTAGGTTTCATGACGGAGGAAATCCAGGAAAAAAAATGAGTAAGTGAATGTATAGGCGGTGTTATGGGCCCCACCGTCATATGGATATAGTGTGTGTGCGTTAGAGAAATAATTGCACCTGGATGACCAAAAGCATAATAGGAGAAATTATTTTTATTGTAAGCGCTGGATCACTGCAGACACCCAAAGATCTTTTGATACATAATCACTTTGCTCCTGTAGAAGGGGGGGGTTAGTTTACCCTGTCTTATATAATGACAGATCCTTTTATGATTTATGGATTACTTACTATGCTGACCATATTTGTGTTAGGCATCTTCTTACTTATTGTGGCACGTATACTGCATACTAGAGCATGACAGTTAAAATAAATATTTTAAACTTTTCTTGTGTCTCTGTCAGGTCTTTTTGTGGACAAGTACGAGTGTGAGAGCGAAAGGGTATGTCCTGTCACTGCAAATCCTGAGAGGGTCGGAGTGTTGTTTTCTAGGGTGTCTAATCACTTGTTCCTCTGTGAGTGAGTCGGAGAGCAAGTGAGACACTATAGCTAGTCTGTCCCGGGCTCATGGGTACTAAGGTGGTAGAATAACTCAGTCCCTGCCTACTAAGGTTCTATGGTCCCAAGCATAGTTCTGTGATTTCGCAGAATCCCTGCAACAGGTGATGGCGGTGGTCGCAGCTCATCTGCGCAGATCAGGGGTGCCAGTCTTCCACTATCTCGACGACTGGCTGTTGAAGGCGAGTTCGCCCCAGGCTGTCGTGTCCCACCTCCAGGCTACAGAGAATCTTCTGCACTCACTGGGGATCTCTTCCGGTCCAGGGAAGACATGGCTTGGCAGTTCGGGCTGGACTGTTCCCATGAGGCACAGGGTCAGACTGATTTGCATATGGCCATGTCTGAACTGGGGTGGTGGAGTGAGCTAAAGAATGATGATGGATTAAACCCAGATCAGTTGACTGGGGGTGAGTGTTTGATTGGCTCAAGCGTTCCGTCCATCATCCCCTTTTGTATCGCTTTATCAATCCTGAAGGCAGGGTGCTGGGTTTCATGTGAGAGGGTGCCCATGCATGAGCAGAGCCCCTCTGCAGCCTTCGGAACCACTATTCCGGGGTTGTCTGTGATGCAGCCAACCATATACTCTTAAGTACATTATAACCTCGCGGTAAATGCTAACTTTAAAACAGCTGCAAGGAATTATGTCGTGTTTTGTGTCAAACACCTTGGAATCATACCTCCACACCAGTAACTGGTGTGGGAGGTATGATTCCTCCCTCCTAGAGGGAGAAATATGGCAGCACCGGTACACCCGGTACCAGCTTCACAGCACCCTGGCATCACAAAATGGATGCTGCCAGCCACAGACACGAGTCTGCCCTCCTGCTGCTGGACGAAACTCCGGCAGGGGAAGGCTTGACAATAGGTTTCCTGTCACAGGGAGGTGTGACCACCTCCCAGACAGGCTTTAGTGTATTGGGGCTGGGTGGGTGCACTCTCAGAGTGCTTTGATGTCTGCACTGGGGGCACATTTGGTGTCCCTGTGCATAGTCCAGCTCAAACCGGTTGCAGGGGCTACCAGCCCCTGCTCTGGCGCGAAACTGGACAAAGGACATGGGTGTAGCCACCCCTCTGTCCTGACCCTCCCATAGGTGGGTCCCCCAGAGTTTGTCCCACCCCTTCCTTGGGTATAAAGTAGGAACGAACCCTGACTACAGGACTTTAGATATTACCTGGACTAAACTCTGCTACAGAAACCACTAACCTTCGACGATCTACGCTTTGCTGGACGACTGAAGAATCTCCCTTGGAGTAAAGGAGTTACTCCCCTGCAACGCAGGCACCTCAACGCATCTGACCGGTTTGCATCTACGCAGCTCCCGACGGACTCCGAAGATTTTGCAACACAGGAGGTGGGTGCCCAAGCTTCCCCGAGGCCGACTAGTGCTCTCAGCAAACCTGAGACCCGCAGCCCTCGTGGGGACCGTGCAACCCGAACCCCTGGACACCGTGCACATTTGCAGCAGCATATGCTTTTAGGCGATCCCTGAGGCTGTGCTTTGGGCTACTTGTAGTCCAAGCCCCGAGCAGTGTTTCCACCGAAGATTATTGGCCTACACTCCACGAGTGTTCCGTGGGCTGGTATTGTGTGATTCCTCTTGAGGTCCCTTCGCGATCCCTGGTCCGTTGACCTGTGGGTCCCTGAGAAGGCAACTTTAACTTTCAGTGGGGTTCCCTGGTTGCTCCAGACGTGCCCTGACTCTCCATCGCTTGGGAAGTCCCCAGGACCTTGCTGGTCCTCACAGAAGCATCATTACTCTGACTGTGTCTGCTTTTCTCTCCCCATTTTCCCTTCTGTACCCCTCGCTGCCCCATTTGCATTGTGCCCGTATTTGTGTCTGCTTTTCTCTCCCCATTTTCCCTTCTGTACCCCTCGCTGCCCCATTTGCATTGTGCCCGTATTTGTGTCTGCTTTTCTCTCCCCATTTTCCCTTCTGTACCCCTCGCTGCCCCATTTGCATTGTGCCCGTATTTGTGTCTGCTTTTCTCTCCCCATTTTCCCTTCTGTACCCCTCGCTGCCCCATTTGCATTGTGCCCGTATTTGTGTCTGCTTTTCCCTCCCCATTTTCCCTTCTGTACCCCTCGCTGCCCCATTTGCATTGTGCCCGTATTTGTGTCTGCTTTTCTCTCCCCATTTTCCCTTCTGTACCCCTCGCTGCCCCATTTGCATTGTGCCCGTATTTGTGTCTGCTTTCTCTCCCCATTTTCCCTTCTGTACCCCTCGCTGCCCCATTTGCATTGTGCCCGTATTTGTGTCTGCTTTTCTCTCCCCATTTTCCCTTCTGTACCCCTCGCTGCCCCATTTGCATTGTGCCCGTATGTGTGTCTGCTTTTCCTCCCCATTTTCCCTTCTGTACCCCTCGCTGCCCCATTTGCATTGTGCCCGTATTTGTGTCTGCTTTTCTCTCCCCATTTTCCCTTCTGTACCCCTCGCTGCCCCATTTGCATTGTGCCCGTATGTGTGTCTGCTTTTCCCTCCCCATTTTCCCTTCTGTACCCCTCGCTGCCCCATTTGCATTGTGCCCGTATGTGTGTCTGCTTTTCCCTCCCCATTTTCCCTTCTGTACCCCTCGCTGCCCCATTTGCATTGTGCCCGTATGTGTGTCTGCTTTTCCCTCCCCATTTTCCCTTCTGTACCCCTCGCTGCCCCATTTGCATTGTGCCCGTATTTGTGTCTGCTTTTCTCTCCCCTTTTTCCTTCTGTACCCCTCGCTGCCCCATTTGCATTGTGCCCGTATTTGTGTCCGTTTTCTCCCCTTTTTTCCTTTTGTGCCCCCGCTGCCTCTCGCCATTCCCGCCGCTGCGTCCCTGCGGCCCCGCCCCCTGTCTGCCCATTCGCTGACCCTGCCTCCCGCCTCCCAGCTGCTCCTCCCTCCCACCTCCCCATAAATGGCGGCCGCTGGCGCGGTGAGGAGAGCGACCCTTGACCTTGCCAGGTAGGTCGCTCCCCACCACACAGCTCCGCCTGTGTTGGCCGCCCGCTGCTGCTGCTGATAAGATCGCCGTTCCGCTTGTGGCCTCGGTGCCCGCATTTCTTGCTTGTCTCCCCTTTTCCTTCTGTACCCCTCGCTGCCCCATTTGCATTGGGCCCGTATTTGTGTCTGCTTTTCTCTCCCCATTTTCCCTTCTGTACCCCTCGCTGCCCCATTTGCATTGTGCCCGTATTTGTGTCTGCTTTTCTCTCCCCATTTTCCCTTCTGTACCCCTCGCTGCCCCATTTGCATTGTGCCCGTATTTGTGTCTGCTTTTCTCTCCCCATTTTCCCTTCTGTACCCCTCGCTGCCCCATTTGCATTGTGCCCGTATTTGTGTCTGCTTTTCTCTCCCCATTTTCCCTTCTGTACCCCTCGCTGCCCCATTTGCATTGTGCCCGTATTTGTGTCTGCTTTTCTCTCCCCATTTTCCCTTCTGTACCTCTCGCTGCCCCATTTGCATTGTGCCCGTATGTGTGTCTGCTTTTCCCTCCCCATTTTCCCTTCTGTACCCCTCGCTGCCCCATTTGCATTGTGCCCGTATTTGTGTCTGCTTTTCTCTCCCCATTTTCCCTTCTGTACCCCTCGCTGCCCCATTTGCATTGTGCCCGTATGTGTGTCTGCTTTTCCCTCCCCATTTTCCCTTCTGTACCCCTCGCTGCCCCATTTGCGTTGTGCCCGTATGTGTGTCTGCTTTTCTCTCCCCATTTTCCCTTCTGTACCCCTCGCTGCCCCATTTGCATTGTGCCCGTATGTGTGTCTGCTTTTCCCTCCCCATTTTCCCTTCTGTACCCCTCGCTGCCCCATTTGCATTGTGCCCGTATTTGTGTCTGCTTTTCTCTCCCCTTTTTTCCTTCTGTACCCCTCGCTGCCCCATTTGCATTGTGCCCGTATTTGTGTCCGTTTTCTCTCCCCTTTTTTCCTTTTGTGCCCCCGCTGCCTCTCGCCATTCCCGCCGCTGCGTCCCCTGCGGCCCCGCCCCTCTGTCTGCCCATTCGCTGACCCTGCCTCCCGCCTCCCAGCTGCTCCTCCCTCCCACCTTCCCATAAATGGCGGCCGCTACGCGGTGAGGAGAGCGACCCTTGACCTTGCCAGGTAGGTCGCTCCCCCACCACACAGCTCCGCCTGTGTTGGCCGCCCGCTGCTGCTGCTGGTAAGATCGCCGTTCCGCTTGTGGCCTCGGTGCCCGCATTTCTTGCTTGTCTCCCCTTTTCCTTCTGTACCCCTCGCTGCCCCATTTGCATTGTGCCCGTATTTGTGTCTGCTTTTCTCTCCCCATTTTCCCTTCTGTACCCCTCGCTGCCCCATTTGCATTGTGCCCGTATTTGTGTCTGCTTTTCTCTCCCCATTTTCCCTTCTGTACCCCTCGCTGCCCCATTTGCATTGTGCCCGTATTTGTGTCTGCTTTTCTCTCCCCATTTTCCCTTCTGTACCCCTCGCTGCCCCATTTGCATTGTGCCCGTATTTGTGTCTGCTTTTCTCTCCCCATTTTCCCTTCTGTACCCCTCGCTGCCCCATTTGCATTGTGCCCGTATTTGTGTCTGCTTTTCTCTCCCCATTTTCCCTTCTGTACCCCTCGCTGCCCCATTTGCATTGTGCCCGTATGTGTGTCTGCTTTTCCCTCCCCATTTTCCCTTCTGTACCCCTCGCTGCCCCATTTGCATTGTGCCCGTATTTGTGTCTGCTTTTCTCTCCCCATTTTCCCTTCTGTACCCCTCGCTGCCCCATTTGCATTGTGCCCGTATGTGTGTCTGCTTTTCCCTCCCCATTTTCCCTTCTGTACCCCTCGCTGCCCCATTTGCATTGTGCCCGTATGTGTGTCTGCTTTTCCCTCCCCATTTTCCCTTCTGTACCCCTCGCTGCCCCATTTGCATTGTGCCCGTATGTGTGTCTGCTTTTCCCTCCCCATTTTCCCTTCTGTACCCCTCGCTGCCCCATTTGCATTGTGCCCGTATTTGTGTCTGCTTTTCTCTCCCCTTTTTTCCTTCTGTACCCCTCGCTGCCCCATTTGCATTGTGCCCGTATTTGTGTCCGTTTTCTCTCCCCTTTTTTCCTTTTGTGCCCCCGCTGCCTCTCGCCATTCCCGCCGCTGCGTCCCCGCCCCCCTGTCTGCCCATTCGCTGACCCTGCCTCCCGCCTCCCAGCTGCTCCTCCCTCCCACCTCCCCATAAATGGCGGCCGCTGCGCGCCTGCGCCGCTGGCGCGCCAAAGGCGCGCCTAAGGCAAGCCCGTCTGCGCCCGTCCGTGCCTGGACCGCGCCCAGCGCCAAACCCCTGGCCCCCGCAGCAGCCAACCCACCCACCGGACTTACGACACTGCCACCCTCAACGCACTCAACACCGGCCGTATCCCCGGCTGCCACCGTGCCACCCCAGGTCGCACCCACGGACCCTTCGGCTGCCAATCCTGCAAGTTCTCCTGCCTCCGGACCTGCACCGCACCCGCCAAGCCGAGCACCAGCAGCAACCACCTGAAGTGCATCCTGCTCAACACCCGCTCCGTCCACAGACACGCCGTGGAACTTTGGAACCTGCTCGACTCCACATCACCAGACGTCGCTTTCCTCACGGAAACATGGATGAACGCCTCCTCAGCGCCCGACATCGCCATCGCCATCCCGGACGGATACAAGATCACCCGAAGGGACCGCGCCAACCAGACCGGAGGAGGCATCGCCATCGTCCACAAGAACACCATCCGCATCACGACCAACTCCGACGACACCTTCACAGCCGGCGAACACCTGCACTTCCAGATACACACCGACCCCAAGACCACCCTCAGAGGCACCCTCATCTACAGACCCCCAGGACCACGCACACAATTCAGCGAAGACATCGCCGACCTCATCAGCCCGCACGCCCTCCCCTCGGCTGACTACATCCTCCTTGGGGACCTCAACTTCCACCTAGAGAACAACAACGATCGCAACACCACCACCCTGCTGGACAACCTCGCCAACCTCGGACTCAAGCAACTGGTGACCACCCCCACACACCACGCCGGCCACACGCTTGACCCCGTCTTCTCCTCCAGCAAGGACATCTCCTTCAGCCACACCACCGGACTCCACTGGACAGACCACAGCTGCGTCCACTTCAGCTTCAGCAGGATCACCACGCACCACCACCCGCAACAGTTTCCGTGCAGAAGCTGGAACAAGATCACCACCGACCAACTCACCACATCCCTGAGCCAGAACCCTCCCGCCAGCTCAACGAACCCCAACCAAGCCGCCAGCAACCTCACAAGATGGATCACCAACTGCGCAGACGACCTCGCCCCATTGAAGACCCCCAGTCAGACCCGGCAACAAGAAAGCATCCTGGTTCACCGACGAACTCAAGAAATCCAAGAAGAACTGCCGGGCCCTCGAGAAAGCATGGCGCAGAGACCCGACTGCAGACAACATGACCACCCTCAAGCACGCCACCCGAAAACACCACCAGCTGATCCACACCACCAAGAAAACCGCATTCAAGGAACGACTGGACAACAACGCCCACAACAGCAAGGAACTCTTCATCATCGTCAAAGAACTCTCGAACCCCAGCGCCGGAAACAACGACATCACTCCCTCGCAAGACCTCTGCAACTCGCTCGCCTCGTTCTTCCACAGCAAGATCGCAGACATACACAACAGTTTCAGCACACAGCCGACGTACCCTACGACCGTTCCAACGTCCCCCACCTCCACCCTCCGAGCCTGGACCCCGATCAACACCGAAGACACTATCCGCACGATGAACTCCATCCACTCCGGATCACCAACCGACCCCTGCCCTCACCACGTCTTCAACAAGGCCGACGCCGTCATCGCACCCCACCTCCGGGACATCATCAACACCTCCCTCGACACCGCCACCTTCCCAGAGAGCTGGAAGCACGCCGCACTCAGCGCCCTACTGAAGAAACCGTCGGCGGATCCCACCGACCTCAAAAACTACCGCCCCATCTCGCTCCTTCCTTTTCCTGCCAAAGTCATCGAGAAGACCGTCAACAGACAACTGGCCGCCTTCCTCGAGACAAATGGATCCCTCGACCACTCGCAGTCCGGCTTCCGGGCCAACCACAGCACCGAGACCGCCCTCATCGCAGCCACCGACGACATCCGAGCCCTGCTCGACAACGGGGAAACAGCAGCCCTCATCCTCCTGGACCTCTCCGCAGCGTTCGACACAGTCTGCCACCGCACCCTAGTGCAACGCCTGAACAACGTCGGAATCCAAGAGAAGGCACTGGAGTGGATCATCTCCTTCCTCGCCGGAAGAACCCAGAGAGTCCGCCTCCCCCGTTCAGTTCCGAGGCCACCGAAGTCATCTGCGGCGTACCACAAGGATCATCACTCAGCCCCACCCTCTTCAACGTCTACATGAGCCCCCTCGCAGCCATCGCACGCAAACACAACCTCAACATCATCTCCTACGCCGACGACACCCAGCTGATCCTCTCCCTCACCAACGACCCCACAACCGCCAGAACCAACCTACATGAAGGGATGAAGGACGTAGCCGAGTGGATGAGGAACAGCCGCCTGAAACTGAACTCAGATAAGACGGAAGTCCTCATCCTAGGATCATCACCCTCCGCCTGGGACGACTCCTGGTGGCCCCCTGCCCTGGGCAACGCACCCAAACCAACGGACCACGCACGCAACCTGGGCTTCATCCTGGACTCCTCCCTCTCAATGACCCGACAAGTCAACGCCGTCTCCTCGTCTTGCTTCAGCATCCTACGCATGCTGCGCAAGATCTTCCGGTGGATCCCCACCGAAACCAGGAAGACGGTCACCCAGGCCCTCGTCACCAGCCGACTGGACTACGGCAACTCCCTCTACGCCGGAACCACAGCCAAACTTCAAAAAGACTCCAACGCATCCAGAACGCCTCAGCTCGACTCATCCTGGACATCCCCCGACACAGCCACATCGCCGGACACCTGAGAGACCTGCACTGGCTCCCCGTCAGCAAGAGAATCACGTTCCGACTCCTCACCCACGCACACAAAGCTCTCCACAACCAAGGCCCCAGATACCTCAACGACCGTCTGACCTTCTACACTCCCACCCGCCAGCTACGATCGACCAACCACGCCCTCGCCGCCGTCCCCCGCATCCGAAGAGCCACAACGGGAGGAAGATCCTTCTCCTACCTGGCTGCCAAGACGTGGAACTCCCTACCCATCCACCTCCGCCTTACCCAAGACCACCTCTCCTTCAGGAAGCAACTCAAGACCTGGCTGTTCTAACAGTAGCGGACCCCCCCCTCCCTAGCGCCTTGAGACCCTCCGGGTGAGTAGCGCGCTATACAAATGCTTGATTGATTGATTGACCGCGTGGGTTGCAGTTGCCAAGGCTTATTGGTCTCCAATCCGGAAACTGACCCCTCAGCTCTCGACATCCTTCGTGGGACAGCTCGCCTGCGGATCCTGGACGTCGTCGATGTCTCCTGGTCCCTGTGGCTGCAGAGTCAAGCTTCACCTCTTCGCACCTGAAGCACCCGACATCGGTGGGCATTCTATTGCTCTGCTCCTGGTCACTTGAAGTGACCCAGACTTTGTCCCCTCTGCTTTCAGGTTCTTCTCATCTCCGATCCAGGCTTGGATCACACCGGACACTTTTCTTCTCCACAGCAGCAGTACTTTCTCGCATCACGCCATTGAAACGAGGGTTTCCGACACCACTTGACCCCTATGCACCCGGCTCCTCTGGGATAGGTAACACGGGTACCTCGGTACTCTCAATGGTGCTGGCCTTAGAACCTTCTATGTTTAGCTGGGTTTGATTGAAGTCCTCTCCTAAGTGTCCTTAATCTTTAAAATTCCAACCGCGACTTTCCCATAGAGTTGTACGGAGCTCGCGTCTGTGTTCCCACACTGCACCCGTCCTCTGTGGGTCCCCGGTGTCACTACCTTGGGTGGTTCCTTGGGGTCCCAGCGATTCTACGTGCTCTAGGCACTGTGTCTAGTCAAGTCGTGGTTGTTATACCACTTTCTTAATATATGGTTTGGTCCCCCTGGAGCCCACTATGTATTGTGCTATTTACTGTCGTTCTAGTACTGTAATATTGTGTGCCTTGTTCTCTAATCTCATAAAGAGGTTAGTAGAGAGTGTTTAGTAATAAATACATATATTTTATATATACCTGGTGTGATTCTCCTTTCATTTGGTCATTCAAGAGGTTATATACTGGTAAAACAAGCTGCTTTACATTCCTTCAAGACTTAGCCTGAAGGCTGCTCTCCACAGCTACCACTAGGATAGCTTTCTATAAAGGTTGTCTTTAACCTAATCATCAATAAGGGTCGTTTGGATTGGTGCAAGGTGCCCACTTTAATTAGTGGACAGCATATACCAGGCCAACTTCTCACATTGGTGTGCAGCGGTTGGGATTCAAGCTTGCTATTGTTTTACCAGATAATCTCAGTGAGTGACTAACTGAAAACCACTAAAGGTACTTAGGTACATATAAATCAAGTCTAGAATAAAGTAAGTTCTACTGAACTTGGAGTTGGGTAGCCAAAGGGTCTAGCACACCCTTTCTCCAACTCAAGAGAGTCTCAGTTCCCACTAGAGTAGGTAGGTGCATACACCACACCACACTAGAATGTCTTCAAGGCCTGAAGTCAGTGACTCCTTGCCAACTAGGTATGACCATCTCACATTCCAAGAATTGAGAAATATGTGTACATCTAGGAAACTGAAGACAGGGAGACATGCAAGCACTCAACGCCTCATAGAGGCTTTGCTGTTAGATGACCTCAGAAAGACCCCAGGGTCTGATGAGGCAGGCAAGTTGGGTGGGGCAGCAGAGGAAGAAAGGCCAGGAAGTGAAAGCTTCTATGACCTGGACTCCAATGCTGGCCAGGGGGATCAAGATGATTCTAACCTGGACAATCCAATTCTTCCTTCAGGTGAGGAAGGCCTCAGTGGCCCTCTCTTTACTCTCCCAGGAAGGGTTAACAGTCTACCAAGAAGATCAAGATCTCCTTCTCAGGAATCTGATCATTCTGGTACTTCTGTAGGGACCTCTGCTTCTCATAAAAGGGAATCCTCTTATGAGAAGAAATGCCAACTGCTTGAGTTTGAGAGAGTTAAGCTCAGAATCAAGAGAGAGCAATTGGCCTTAGATAGGGAATCCCTGGAGCTTCAGAGAGCTTCTCAGAAGTTGGGGCTAGAGCCCCATGGTGACAGCCACAGTGTCCCTAGAGGTAGAGAAAATACTCATGACCATAGGAACCTGAACAAGATTGTCCCTCCCTACCAGAGTGGGGATGACATCCACAAATGGATAACTGCACTGGAGAGGGCCTGTAAGGAACAAAGGGTCCCTCAGGAGCAGTGAGCAGCAATCTTGTGGCTCTCCTTTGCAGACAAAGGTAGAGACAAGCTCCTCACTGTAAGAGAAGAGGATGCTGATAATTACAAAGTCCTGAAGAGTGCTCTGATTGATGGGTTTGGCATAACCACTGAACAATACAGGTCAGAGACACCCAAAAGGCACAGACTCAGGACTGGGTTGACTTTGTTGATTGTGCTACTAAGGCTCTGGAAGGTTGGTTACTTGGCAGTAAGGTGTGTGATTTCAAACGATCGTATAATTTAATCATGAGAGAGCAGATCCTTAATAACTGTCAAAATCAACTGTTGCATCAGTACCTGGTGGACTCTGATCTGACCTCTCCCCAAGAATTGGGCCAGAAGGCAGACAAATGGGTCAGAACCAGGGTGAGGCAGAAGGTTCAGAACCAAGGTGGTGACTCCAAGAAGCAGGATTCTAAAAGCTCTGATAAGGGTGGGGAGAAGGGTAAAGACCAAAAGTCTTCTCATGGGCCCCAAAAATCTGCATCTGGTGGAGAGTCCCAATCCATCAAAGGTAAAGGCAAGAAGAAGCCATGGTGTCAAATCTGTAAACAGTAGACCCATTGGACAAGTGATTGTAACAAGTCCAAGGACTCCACTCCAACCACCACAGCTCCAAGTGGTGGTGTTCCAAATAAGGGTGTAGTAGGGTTAACCCTGGGATCTGAGATGGACTCTGGCCTAGTCAGAGTTCCAACTCAGGTTATGTTGATCTGTGATGGAGGCATGGATATGGCCTCCTTATTTGTAAGCCCCAGTAATCTGGGCAAATACAGACAGCCTATAATCAATGGAAAGAAGGCCTTGGCATTCAGGGACACAGGAGCAAGTGTCACAATGGTGACAAAAGATCTTGTGTCTCCTGAGCAAATCATACTTGGTGAGATGTACCAAGTGACCAATGCTAGCAATGTCAGGACAGACCATTCTTTGGCAGTTGTTAATTTCTCCTGGGGAGGGGTAACTGGCCCTAAAAAGGTTGTGGTAAGTGCAGACCTCCCTGTTGAATGCTTGTTGGGCAATGATTTAGAAACTTCAGTTTGGGCTGAAGTGGAACTCAGGACTCATGCAGAAATGTTGGGTATCCCTGCAGATGTGTTTGCTATGACCAGGTCACAGGCAAAAATGTCTAACACTGAACAGGTCCTGGATCCTGGAGAAATGGACCAGGCACCTTCCAAGAGAAGGAGCAGTAGGGTTAAGGCAGTGTCTTCCCCCCTGCCTCAGAATCCAGGTCAGTCTCTTGAGGGAGCTGATCTTAGTCATGAAGAAGGAACTGTCCCAGATGAGCTTGAACCTGATCAGGTTGAGTTCTTGGGGACAGGGGGCCCTTCCAGGGCAGATCTGAGCCAGGAGCAACTGAGCTGCCCCTCTCTTGAACCCCTCAGACAGCAAGCTGCTGCTGAGGCTGCTGGGAGTGCTAGTGGGTCCCATAGGATCTACTGGGATGATGGACTCCTTTACTCAGAGTGTAGAGACCCCAAGCCTGGAGCCACCAGGAGGTTGGTTATACCTCTGAAGTTTAGGAGCTTCCTATTGACACTAGCACATGATATCCCATTAGCAGGTCACCTAGGCCAAAACAAGACTTGGGACAGAATTGTCCCTCACTTTCATCTGCCTCATATGTCTGAAGACACCAAGGAGTTGTGTCGCTCCTGTGTCACCTGTCAAGCCAGTGGTAAGGCAGGTAGCACTACAAAGGCCCCCGATACCACTACCTGTGGTGGGGGTTCCCTTTGAGAGGGTAGGGATTGACATTGTTGGTCCCCTAGATCCTCAAACTGCATCTGGGCACAGATTTATACTGGTGGTGGTGGACCATGCCACTAGGCATCCAGAGGCAATTCCCCTTAGAACCACCACAGCTCCTGTGGTGGTAAGGGCCCTCCTGGGAATCTTTTCCAGGGTGGGTTTTCCTAAGGAGGTAGTATCAGACAGAGGTGCCAACTTCATGTCTAGTTACTTAACTGCTATTTGGAAGGAGTGTGGTGTAAATTACAAATTTACCACCCCTTATCACCCACAATGCAATGGTTTAGTTGAAAGGTTCAACAAAACCTTAAAGGGCATGATTAAAGGTCTCCCAGAAAAGCTTAGGCGCAGATGGGACATACTTTTGCCCTGCCTTCTCTTTGCCTACAGAGAGGTTCCACAGAGGGGGGTTGGTTACAGCCCATTTGAGCTTCTGTTTGGACATCCAGTTAGGGGTCCATTGTGTCTAGTGAAGGAGGGATAGGAGTAACCTCTCAAACCCCCTAAACAGGATATTGTGGACTATGTACTTGGTCTCCGCTCCAGGATGGCTGAGTACATGAAGAAGGCAACTAAAAACCTTGAGGCTAGCCAGGAATTGCAAAAGGCCTGGCATGACCAAAAGGCTGTGTTGACTGTTTATCAGCTAGGACAGAAAGTATGGGTGTTGGAGCCTGTGGCCCCAGCAGCCCTCCAAGACAAGTGGAGTGGCCCTCATACTATTATTGAGCAAAAGGGAGAGGTTACCTACCTGGTGGAACTTGGCACTCCCAGGAGCCCCCATAGGGTGCTCCATGTCAATAGGCTCAAACCATATGTTGACAGGGCAGACATAGGCTTGCTCATGGCTACTGATGAGGGACAGGAGGAAGAGAGTGATCCACTCCCTGACCTGCTCTCACAGAACCCTGATGATGGTTCTGTAGATGGTGTAGCCTTGGCAGGCAGCCTCACTGACCAGCAGCAAACTGATTGCAGAAAAGTTCTCAACCAGTTTAGACATATGTTCTCACTGACTCCAAGTCAGACTACCTGGTGCACTCATGAAGTGGACACTGGGGACAGTCTGCCTGTTAAAAATAAGATTTACAGGCAACCTCACCATGTCAGGGACTGCATCAGGACTGAAGTCCAGAAGATGTTGGATTTGGGTGTGATTGAACCCTCAGATAGCCCTTGGGCTAGTCCAGTAGTCTTGGTACCTAAACCTCACACCCAGGGTGGTAAGAGAGAGATGAGGCTTTGTGTGGACTACAGAGGTCTCAATGCAGTCACTAAGACTGATGCTCATCCAATCCCTAGGGCAGATGAGCTTATAGATACTTTGGCCTCAGCCAAGTTTCTGAGGACATTTGACCTGACAGCTGGCTACTGGCAGATCAGACTAGCTGAGGATGCAAAAGCCAAAACAGCATTCTCAACCCCTAGTGGGCACTACCAATTTGTGGTGATGCCCTTTGGTTTGAAGAATGCACCTGCCACTTTTCAAAGGTTGGTGAACAAAGTCCTTACAGGCCTGGAAGCCTATAGTGCAGCATATTTAGATGATATTGCTGTCTTTAGCTCCACCTGGGAGGATCACCTGGTCCACCTGAGAAATGTTTTGGAGGCCCTGCAGAAAGCAGGCCTCACTATCAAGGGCACCAAGTGCCAGATAGGGCAGAGCCAAGTTGTATACCTGGGCCACCTTGTGGGTGGAGGCCAGGTTCAACCATTGCAGAGCAAAATCCAGACCATCATGGACTGGGTTGCTCCAACCACCCAGACTCAGGTCAGAGCTTTCTTGGGCCTGATTCGGTACTATAGGAGGTTTGTCAAAGGATATGGATCCATAGTGACCCCTTTGAATGACTTAACTTCCAAGAGAATGCCAAAGAAAGTTTAGTGGACAGTCAGCTGTCAAAAGGCATTTGATGACCTGAAGCAGGCCATGTGCACTGCTCCCATTCTGCAAAGTCCTGACTACTCCAAACAATTCATTGTCCAAACAGATGCATCTGAGTTGGGGGTAGGGGCTGTGTTATCACAATTGAATGATGAAGGTCAGGATCAGCCAGTAGCTTTTATTAGCAGAAGGCTGACCCCCAGAGAGAAACGTTGGACAGCCATTGAGAGGGAAGCCTTTGCTGTGGTTTGGGCTCTGAAGAAGCTGAGGCCATACTTGTTTGGCACTCACTTCATTGTTCAGACAGACCACAAGCCCCTCTTATGGCTAAAACAGATGAAGGGTGAAAACCCCAAACTTTTGAGGTGGTCCATTTCCCTACAGGGGATGGACTATACAGTGGAACATAGACCTGGGAGTAACCATGCCAATGCAGATGGACTCTCCAGATATTTCCACTTAGAACATGAAGACTCAACTGGTCAAGGTTAGTTTAATGTCCTGACGTTTGGGGGGGTGTAGGAGAGTAGGATCTGCTTCTTATAATTACCCTCACTTTTTGCTGATGTTTCACTGTTTTCGACTTAGTCCGACTGGGATCCTGCTATTCAGGACCCCAGTCTATCTGCTTTCTCCTCTAAATTGATTGCATGTACTTTAGGTGCACTCCAGTTTGGATTCTGGGGTACCCTTATAAGTCCCTAGTATATGGTATACTATGTACCCAGGGCATAGGTTCCCCAGAGGCCTCCCAGGGGCTGCAGCATGTATTATGCCACCCCTGAGAGGCCATTCAAAATGACAGAACAGGTCTGCTACTGCAGCCTATGTAAGGTGGTGCATGCACCCCTTCCTTAGATATAGGTTCACTATATCTATCCTAATCACTGCACATATAAGCGTATCAGTCACCCCTATGGCAGGCCTTATCAATCCTGAAGGCAGGGTGCTGGGTTTTATGTGAGAGGGTGCCCATGCATGAGCAGAGCTCCTCTGCAGCCTTCGGAACCACTATTCCGGGGTTGTCTGTGATGCAGACAACCATATACTCTTAAGTACATTATAACCTTGCGGTAAATGCTAACTTTAAAACAGCTGCAAGGAATTATGTCGTGTTTGGTGTCAAACACCTTGGAATCATACCTCCACACCAATAACTGGTGTGGGAGGTATGATTCCTCCCTCCTAGAGGGAGAAATATGACAGCACCGGTACACCCGGTACCAGCTTAACAGAGCCCTGGCATCACAAAATGGATGCTGCCAGCCACAGACACGAGTCTGCCCTCCTGCTGCTGGACGAAACTCCGGCAGGGGAAGGCTTGACAATAGGTTTCCTGTCACAGGGAGGTGTGCCCACCTCCCAGACAGGCTTTAGTGTATTGGGGCTGGGTGGGTGCACTCTCAGAGTGCTTTGATGTCTGCACTGGGGGCACATTTGGTGTCCCTGTGCATAGTCCAGCTCAAACCGGTTGCAGGGGCTACCAGCCCCTGCTCTGGCCCGAAACTGGACAAAGTACATGGGTGTAGCCACCCCTCTGTCCTGACACTCCCATGGGTGGGTCCCCCAGAGTTTGTCCCACCCCTTCCTTGGGTATAAAGTAGGAACCCTGACTACAGGACTTTAGATATTACCTGGACTAAACTCTGCTACAGAAACCAAGTAACCTTCGACGATCTACGCTTTGCTGGACGACTGAAGAATCTCCCTTGGAGTAAAGGAGTTACTCCCCTGCAACGCAGGCACCTCAACGCACCTGACCGGTTTGCATCTACGCAGCTCCCGACGGACTCCGAAGATTTTGCAACACAGGAGGTGGGTGCCCAAGCTTCCCCGAGGCCGACTAGTGCTCTCAGCAAACCTGAGACCCGCAGCCCTCGTGGGGACCGTGCAACCCGAACCCCTGGACACCATGCACATTTGCAGCAGCATATGCTTTTAGGCGATCCCTGAGGCTGTGCTTTGGGCTGCTTGTAGTCCAAGCCCCGAGCAGTGTTTACACCGAAGATTATTGGCCTACACTCCACGAGTGTTCCGTGGGCTGGTATTGTGTGATTCCTCTCGAGGTCCCTTCGCGATCCCTGGTCCGTTGACCTGTGGGTCCCTGAGAAGGCAACTTTAACTTTCAGTGGGCTTCCCTGGTTGCTCCAGACGTGCCCTGACTCTCCATCGCTTGGGGAGTCCCCAGGACCTTGCTGGTCCTCACAGAAGCATCATTACTCTGACCGCATGGGTTGCAGTTGCCAAGGCTTGTTGGTCTCCAATCCGGAAACTGACCCCTCAGCTCTCGACATCCTTTGTGGGACAGCTCGCCTGTGGATCCTGGACATCGTCGATGTCTCCTGGTCCCCGTGGCTGCAGAGTCAAGCTTCACCTCTTCGCACCTGAAGCACCCGACATCTGTGGGCATTCGATTGCTCCGCTCCTGGTCACGTGAAGTGACCCAGACTTTGTCCCCTCTGCTTTCAGGTTCTTCTCATCTGCAATCTAGGCTTGGATCACACCGGACACTTTTCTTCTCCACGGCAGCAGTACTTTCTCGCATCACGCCATTGAAACGACGAGGGTTTCCGACACCACTTGACCCCTATGCACCCGGCTCCTCTGGGATAGGTAACACGGGTACCTCGGTACTCTCAAGGGTGCTGGCCTTAGAACCTTCTATGTTTAGGTGGGTTTGTTTGAAGTCCTCTCCTAAGTGTCCTTAATCTTTAAAATTCCAACCGCGACTTTCCCATAGAGTTGTACGGAGCTCGCGTCTGTGTTCCCACACTGCACCCGTCCTCCGTGGGTCCCCTGTGTCACTACCTTGGGTGGTTCCTTGGGGTCCCAGCGATTCTACGTGCTCTAGGCACTGTGTCTAGTCAAGTCGTGGTTGTTATACCACTTTCTTAATATATGGTTTGGTCTCCCCCTGGAGCCCACTGTGTATTGTGCTATTTACTGTCGTTCTAGTACTGTAATATTGTGTGCCTTGTTCTCTAATCTCATAAAGAGGTTAGTAGAGAGTGTTTAGTAATAAATACATATATTTTATATATACCTGGTGTGGTTCTCCTTTCATTTGGTCATTCAAGAGGTTATATACTGGTAAAACAAGCTGCTTTACATTCCTTCAAGACTTAGCCTGAAGGCTGCTCTCCACAGCTACCACTAGGATAGCTTTCTATAAAGGTTGTCTTTAACCTAATCATCAATAAGGGTCGTTTGGACTGGTGCAAGGTGCCCACTTTAATTAGTGGACAGCCTATACCAGGCCAACTTCTTACAATTGCAAGCACTGGGGTCTAGTGCTATACGGGAAGTGTTGCACCAATTTCCGTCAGACAGTTTGGCAGCATTCCTTCTAAGTTCACAAATTTGCATAGGCTCTTTGAACTTGGAACAACCTTTCCCAACTAAACAAGGATTCTTGACACGTACCCGATCACCAACTCTCAGTCTGCTCATACCACTTCCACCAATATTTAACCTCTTGGCGCTAGAAGAATTAGAATTGCTTCTCGCCACACTCCAAGACTCACTTACATTTGTGTTTTTAGGGAACAGCTTAGTCATCCAAAAAGGGTACAACTCTGTGGTCGCTTTCCTGCCTCGCATAAGATCAAAAGGATTTCTTGTCGTGACACTGTGGGGTGTCGTTCTGTAACACCAAATCAACTCTTTGATCGCTTTTTCAACATCCATGTTACACCTCAAAGTGGATTGTATACATTCAACTAGAACTCTATTAAAGTGTTCAACTTTACCATTACTTTGGGGATGATATAATGGTGTCCTTATGTGTTTGATGCTACACTTCTCCATAAAAGACATCATTTCTAGAGAAGTAAACTGAACACCGTTGTCAGTTAAGATCTCTCCAGGAATACCTTCTCTTGCAAACACATCCTGAAAAAATTTGATCACACTCTTGGTTGTAGGTTCCTTAACACCTCTAACCTCCACCCACCTAGACAGGTGATCTATCATAACAATGAAGTATTTCATGCAGTCGGGAAGAACGTGATAAGGTCCCAGGAAATCCACACTCTACCGGACAAGTTGCAATAGACTCAACTGTACCTTCAGTTCTCAACACCTTGTCACTCACCTTGCATTTCTCGCAATTTTGAACAAAAATATCAATTTCATTATCCATTTTTGGCCACCAAAAATCTTCCCTTACTCTTCTTCTGGTAGATGTCGAGCCCAAATGACCCAAATGTGCCAATTCAATTATGCGTTGGCAAAAGCAAGAAGGTGGAATCAATTTATCAGCACGCACTAACTTGCCCCTTTCCACTGACAATTCATCAGACACTTTCCAGAATATTTGTAATTTATCAGACTGATTTTTCCCTTTTGGCCAACCTGATTCAATCATCTGCAAAACATCTTTTAGTACAGCATCATTGTTCACTTCTAGTATCCATTCACTCTCTTCCTTGCATATGCTGATATCACCAATATGAGCAACAAAGCATTCCTCAATTTCCGACTCCCAATCGTATTCACTGGGATCCTCAATCGGTAGTCTAGAGAGGCAATCTGCTCTGGTGTTTTTTCCGCCAGGAATGTACTTCACAGAAAATGTGAACTCCAATAACCTAGCAGAAAGTCTGGCATTACGGGCAGTAGTACATTTTAATTTTCTCCCAGATAAAATGTCTACTAAGGGGCGATGATCGGTTCTCAAAATGAATGGCCTTCCCCACAGATATGCTCTGAACTTTTCCACACTCCACACACACGCCAAAAGTTCTTTTTCTATGACTGAATGCTTGCGTTCGGGTTGACGTAATGTTCTGGAAGCAAAACCCACAGTTGTTTCACGGGTATCATTTAGCTGAGTTAGTACTGCCCCTAATCCATATTCAGATGCATCCACAGTGACAACAGTCTTTCTGCCTTCTACAAAGGACTGCAAAGCTGGTGCCGAAGTTATGTCCTTTTTAACTCTCTCAAAAGTGCTCTGACATAATTCGGACCAAACAAATTCTTCCCCTTTTTTAAGCAAGACCTTAAAACATTCAGTGATGGTGGCGAAATTCCGCATGAATTTTGCGTAAGACTCACATAACCCTAAAAATGATAATAATTGCTCTCTATTTTGTGGAGCAGGAGCATCAACAATACTTTTCACTAAGCTAGGTTTTGGTTTCACACCATGCTCCGAAAATACATGACCTAAATATTCAATTTCTCTTGTTTTAAATATGCACTTATCCTTTCGCAACGTGGCACCTCTTTTTTCCAACACTTTCAGTGCATTGCTTATAGCACAATCATGTTTATGTTCTGTATTAGAGAAGATTAAAATATCATCTTGAAAGATGACAACATGTTTCATACCATCAAACATTTCTGTCATAAGCCTCCTAAATACTGCCGCAGCAGAAGCTATACCAAAAGGCATTCGGCAGAATTGAAAAACTCCATCGGGAGTCACAAAAGCTGTTAAATGGTGAGAACTCTCAGCTAGTTCAACTTGGTGGTAGGCCAGCTCTTAAGTCTAGTTTGCTGAACCAACTAGACTGACCAACCTTAGTTATCAGGTCTTCAATTCTGAGCAGAGGGTAATTGTCAACCCATATGGCTTCATTTACACTCCTCGTATCAACACACATGCGAAGTTCACCAGATTTTTCTTTGCCAAAACTATGGGAGACAACCATAAAGTTGCTTCTGTTTTCTCAATGATGCCCTGTGCGCACATATCTTTAAGCATTATAGAGAGGTCTTCCCTTACACTCAATGGAATATTACGTAGTTTGTGCTTGACTGGTGAAACGTCTTGTTTAACTTTAATAGTATATACAAAGTCTGAAATTTTCCCCAATTTGTCTTGAAAAATATTTTTAAAAATTCCATCCCATACATTTTTACTGTCACACACCGAACCTAATCTCTTTTTTTCAAAAGAGATAGGTTGGTCCAGACCTGGTCTTATTGTAATACCAAACTCAGCTTGATGAATTAGACCCAAGACATTGATTCCTCTTCTGGCTACGTATACTTTGCCTTTAATGGATTCCTCCGAAATTTTAATGTCAGCCCAAAAGAACCCAATGAGATCTACTCTACTACCTTTGAATGCTACAGTTAGAATGTCTGGGGGAACCAAAGCTTTACCATGCCAATTTTTCTCAAAGAGATCATGAGAGATAATGGTTATGTGTGCACCGGTGTCAACTAACAGTTGAATTGTGTGACCTTCGAGGGAAACATTGAGGTTCGGGTCTACAACCAGTTTTTCATCATTGGTACTTACACATCTTACACCCAAAAGTAATTCTCTGCTCTCCTCATAATTTTCCTCATCGAAATCTCCACTGTGCTCATTCAAAACACAGCGAACATTAGTTGTTCTCCCTGCCCTACACACTTTTAGAAAGTGACCTACTTTTCCACACTTTTTACATTGTTGACCCAGTGCAGGACAAAATTTGAAAGAGGACACATGTGATGGGGAGCCACATCTATAACAATACATTCTCTGATACTGTTGTGGAAAATTATTAGGTCTAGAAAACATTTTTGGTCTTGGGTTTCCTGAAAAGCCTTTGCTGGTGGTTTATTAACCACTGCACCTGAAATTGTGGACTTGGCTAATGATTCTTCCAGTAACCTTGCGTCGATAGAAGAACCCTCGATACTCTTAGCTAAATCTATAGCTTTGTCTAACGACGGGTTCTTGCATGCTAGCAACCGTTCTTGTATTTTCTTAGAATAACATCTAGCTACTAATTGATCACGAATTATCTCTGCAGTGAAATTGTCAAACTCACATTTGGATGCTAACATTTTTAGAGCTGTAACGTAAGTGTCTATGCTTTTGTTGGGTTGTTGTGTTCTTGTGAAAAATGTGTATCTATGTACAACCATATTCTTAGTTTTGGAAAAGTACTTGTCTAGTTGTACAACTGCTGTATCAAATTCGTCTAAATCTTCATCCTCCGCAGGGACATGTTCAGGTAAATGGTCATACACATTTTGTCCTTCTACACCTAAGTGATAATACATTAAACTTTTGCGTCTTTCAGGTCTAAATTTTTGTCCATCAATTGCTCCTAGATAAGCTTTGAAGGATCTTAGCCACAAATTCCATTCTAAAGGTGACTCTCCAGGTTCTTGTAAGAACGGCACTGGAGCTTGGACACTGCATGTTGAAAGAATGTTGTAGTCAACCAAAAGTTTGACAAGCGTGCAAATCGCTGTGTAAAAATTTATTGTAGAAGACCGAAAGTTTGACCAGCGTGCAAATCGCTGTGATCTGCACTGTACACTGAGTAACCAGCAAAAGAAATGATTGGAAAGATAAAATAAGTGTGCAAATCACTGATGACACATTTGCATTACACAGAAAGGAATTATTTGTAAAGCGTGCAAATCGCTGTTGTAAGATTTGCTTAACAATGTAGAGTTGTAGAAAATTTTGCTTTGATTGAAGAGATTTGATTAGAAAGGGATTCTGTCCTCTTTCTTTACTGATGATCTATGCCTTGTCTTTCTTCTCTTTTCTCTACCACTAATTCCCAGAGTTCAATTCGTCCCTCACAGGGAGAGCTCCGAGGCAGAAACGGACTGTTGCGCAAGCTGTGCCTGTCAGCACTGAAAACTGCTGGCAGGCAGAACAACAACAAAGGAAGTCACCAAGCTTCAAAGGTAAGAGTTTATCTTTGAGTAGCAGGCACTATACAGTATTGAAGTTGTAAGCGCAATTTTAAACCAGCGCGAGTGACTTACACGTCTCGGTGATACTTTAAGCAGCTGTATGAGGTCAGCCTGCGCCTCGCGCTTCTCTCGCCTCGCGCTGTAGCCGTTGGTGCCCGCGGCGAATTAAGTAATAAATTAGGGCCGCTAATTGGTAATTAAAATGACTCTCACCTCGGGATGTGCCGTATGTAGCATTTGTCTACATTACTGAATACCCAAGTCAAGCATCTTAATTTTCTTTTCGTAGTTGATCCTTCCTTCAGTGTTGATCCTCTGGCCCCTGTTGTTTCCGTTCCCACGTAGGTTAATACTTAAATATTCTTCGTTGCCCACTCGTCGCCAAATTCATGAAGCAAGTTTCGACGCATTTGTAGTGGGTTTAGGTGTTTATTAAGAGCGACGCCATGTCTCTCCTATAGGGGCCCAGAGACAACTGCCCGTCGTGGAATTCCAAGAGAACCTTGCATTCGGCGCAGCGCTCTGAACATACATCACCACAGGACCTCAATTGTTAGAACCGTTGAACGAGTGACTTCTCCAGTATTGTATCTTTTATAGATTTACATGCTTGCATCTTCACTGTCGTCATGGTGGGAGTCCCACAATAACAGTATTAACAGTAGTGCTAAAGCATTAGCATTAACTCCATTGAAAACAATAGTATTTAGTTACCTATTCACATTGTTTTAAAACATCCAAAGTTCAGCCAATCAGAGCAGAGACCCTGGAGTACTCATCCCCTGCAAAGTCCCCATAGCTCAAATGTCTTACAGCACGTTGTGTGTTAGGGAGTATCCCTGAGCTCTGCTCAGCCACAGTGTTTCTATGTTACCCTTTTGACCTCCAGCTTCCAGATATGACTTCATCTCATATCAGAATCTGAGGTACAGTTGGAGAGAGTGTGTAGCTGTGTTTCTCACAGAATGTCAGAGTCTAAATAAGGGCTGTTTAAGACCTGCAAGACTTGTGGAAAAAGCAGGCTCTTCTCTGAGGAACCTCATAAGGAATGCTTGTATTGTCTCTATCTGGACCTTAAGCCCAGAGAATGCAAATACTGTCATACCTTTTCCACAAAAACCCATAAGGACAGAGAGGGTAGGTTGCTTTTATGGCTCCAGAGAAGAGAATGCAAAAAGAACAATTGATGGACAGAATACAAAACAATTTCATACATTCACCCCAGTACAGAGATCTTGGCCTAAATCCATCGTTTTTTTGCTCCCCATGCCATTCCAGTTTGAACCCAACCATATACTAATCAGTCTTGACCCTGCGCCCAATGGTAACAGTCCAGCCCGAACTGCCAGGCTGGGTCGTCCCTGGACTGGAAACAAGCATCCTAGGACCAGTTTCGGGGTTTCACCGCTCATCAGCCAGGATAGCTTGACTCCTGTGGCATGGAGAGCACGGGACCCACGTCTGGGCATACCCGTCCCACTCGGGGTGACAAATGCAAAAAGAACAATTGATGGACAGAATGCAGAACAATGTCATACATTCACCCCAGTACAGAGATCTGGGCCTAAATCCATCGTTTTTTTTGCTCCCCATGCCATTCCAGTTTGAACCCAGCCATCTGCAAATCAGTCTTGACCCTGTGCCCAATGAGAACAGTCCAGCCCTAAGTGCAAGGCCAGGTCCTCCCTGGACTGGAAACAAGCATCCTAGGACCAGTTTCGGGCTTTCACCCCATATCAGCCAGGATAGCTTGACTCGAGTGGCATGGAGAGCACGAGACCCAAGTCTGGGCATACCCGTCCCACTCGGGGTGACAAATGCAAAAAGAACACTTGATGGACAGAATGCAGAACAATGTCATACATTCACCCCAGTACAGAGATATGGGCCTAAATCCATTGTTTTTTTGCTCCCCATGCCATTCCAGTTTGAAACCAGCCATATGCAAATCAGTCTTGACCCTGCGCCCAATGGGAACAGTCCAGCCCGAACTGCCAGGCCAGGTATCCCTGGACTGGAAACAAGCATCCTAGGACCAGTTTCAAGGTTTCACCCCTCATCAGCCAGGATAGCTTGACTCCAGTGGCAGAGAAGAGAAGGCAGCTTGTGACTCAGGCTCTGAGCGTGAGGAGAAGGCGCTCATAGAGACCTTAAAAGATTCAAGTCTCAGGGTAAAGAGACATCTGAGGAAAAAAGATCTAAGAAGGACCAGTCTTGCCCTCCCTCCTCTCTTCAGAGATCTGGTTTAGTGCCTCCGTCTGTTCCTCACACCGCTTTTAAGGAGCCTTCTACACAGACAGACCGTCCGTCGATGGCACTGTCATTGAAGAATTTGCCGTGTACAGCTAAGATCCCCGTTTCAGGTACACTGTTGACAGTCTCGTCAGTGACTTCTACCACGTTGATGATCAAGAACATCGACAGCGCCGTCGAGCAAAGATATGACTTTAACTCCGTCGTCGACAGCAACGAGACCGCCCCAGACGATGAAAATTTCCTCATCAACTACCTCACCGACGATGGCTGTGCCCATAGCTGTCCCGTCACAAAGGCTCCTCATGCCGCCTCATCGGCGTTGCAGTCAGCCATGTCGCCGACGGGACCGTCGACGGAAGGAAAAAGTATTTTAGTTCCGCCCTCATAAAACATTGCTTCTGGATTTTTCTAAAATCTCTCCTTTGCATTCAGCTTGTCTTCTGGATTTCCGGGAGTCAGAAGATGAAGGCCTATTTAGCCCTCTGTACAGTCCTTCCCAATTGAGGGTCAAATGTCAGGAATCAGATGAAGAGACTGATGCGGATGACAATGCATCCGTTTACCTGCAGGGCAACTACTCCTTCGCTGAAAGGGGTCCACCCTCCGCTCAGTGCTTGGATACCATTCAAGAGCATTACACTTATAAGGAACAGGAGGAGCAGCACCATCACCTCCAGGAACCCTCCGTTAGTGTCCCTATATCCTTAGTTACAGACTTGCGTCTAATGATAAATTACTACTATAGATGCTTCCCGGATTCTAACTCCGCTTAGCGGCCTCCACCTCCACAGGAAGTCCCTGTGACCATCCCTGCTCCACAAAGCATACCAAGATGGCTGAAAGAAAAGGTTATATCACCAGTTATTTCCATCTCGGATAATTTACAAGACAGTGATGATCAGCAAGTAGAGGAGGGTGGGCTTCACGCGGATCCTGATGCTTCTGATGAATGGGACAATTATATTGCCCTGATGCCACCGTCTCCTACCCCGCCAGTAGCTGATTCATTACCTGCAGATATTGGCGGTTTCCACGACCTTCTAGCGAGAACCACAAAACGCTTCGACCTCCCTATACCAGCTAAGCAAGCTGAGTGTTTTCTGTGTGATTTTAAACCTGGGACACAACGCACCACTCGTGCTATCCTCATCATGGACTTCATGTGGCAGGAGGGCCTCAAACTGATGAAGACACCAGCGTCCATTCCTGCTGTCGTACTAAAGCTTGATAAAAAATATATGGCCCCTGAAAATTCCCCCACGTGTCTTATTGGCCTTCCTTGGCCAGATTTGGTCATCGTGCATTCCGCACAGAGAAGGGCTAAGAATCCTTTATCGCAATGCATGGCCCCACCGGATAAAGAAGGTCACCATCTTGACAACATAGGAAAAAGATTTTCTGCCCTTGCGCACACTTCCATCAGACCCTCCAGTGCCATGGCCATCCTCGTGAGATACAACCGGCAGATGTGGTCCATCTTGTCTCTGTTGGAGTATCTTCCTGAATCCAAGTAAGAGGTGAAAGACATCCTATAGGAAGAGGAAAAGGCCTCTTCAGAGATTACTGATATTCCCATGGACATCTCATGCACCACCTTCAGGCAGATGGCTGGAGCGGCGGTGTTGAGAAGCCAGGGATGGCCTAAAGCCACCACTTTCCATCCAAAGGTGCAGGCTAAGGTGTTGGACATGCCGTTCGATGGAGAATGTCTTTTTGGTAAGCACATTGATGATGCACTCCAGTCGATCAGGTCAGATACTGACATAGCCAATCGCTTGGCGGCTTGCAGCAGAGGACATTTCAGTCCTTTCGAGGCAGAGGTAGAGTCCACTATCTCTCTCGACTGCACTTTCAGCAGCGGTTTCAGCCTTATTCCCAACAGGCTTATCGACCATCATGTTTGGCCCAGGCCTTCCGCCAAAACACAATGAAAAGCCACAGGCCCCTGCCACACAGTCCCACTTCAATTCGGTCTCGCCTTGTCTCCAAATTCTCCAATCAGTCGAAGTTCATATATTCCTACAAATGGGTGTTAGACGTTTTCCAGCATGGTCACACCCTTGAATTTATTCAACAGCCTACAAATTTCTCTCCATGGAAGACATCACATCGCCATCGTCCAGTTCTCAAAAAGGAAATCCGATTGCTCCTCTCCAAACATGCAATAGAAGAGGTACTGTTATGTGCCCAGTTTAGGCCCAAGTAATGGAGCTATACATTTCTCTTACATTTTCCTAATTTTGCACAATAACATTTCTGCTGCGACCTTTTGCACATATTTACGTGCAAGACAATGTTGGATTAGTTTCTCTGAAACGACCTTGTTTACACATCTAGCTTCCCATAACATTATCAAAATGCCTCAAACACCATGTACAAGGCCTCTTGATGAACTATGTACAAATGTCATTCTATCTTCATCCACAGGGCTGTCTACATATCCATAACATCGCTAATCTATACATACATCACAAGGCTGCTTTCTATTATAAATAATGAGCATCCCAAAAGATTAGCAGAGAGGCACTTCAGCTGACACCGAGGGTCCCTGCATGCTGAAACCTCACCACGCAGCGGTCTGACACCTCCGTGAGGGGTTGTCCATTTCGTGACCAAAATGGGCTCCTACATTCTCTCCCGCCAGGTAATGGGGTTGGATCGTCCCTTGGGGGGATTCTTGGCTTCACTCCTACATACACTAGGTACATGCAGAATAGGGTTTGCATAGTAGGAGTACACCTGATTACTGCCTTGTTTATATGCCTGCATATATACGCTGTTTTAGGACCATGGTAGAACTATATCTACTATTCAATCTTTTGGTGCTTGTAATCACTTTCATCTGCTTCTGTCTACTGATTATCACAGCACATGTGTTCTATACAAGAATAACGTTGGTTCAGCAAATATATTGAAAACGTCCCACTGTGTATTCTGTTTATTTCTCTGAGTATTAGCAAGCACGAGTAACTGATCAAACGGTTCTAATCTGTTTCCACGATTCCTGAGGGGTCAGGGTTGTCATGTTCAGTGGTTGCCAGAAACCATTTGTTCCCTGGCAAGGTTAGGGGGGACTTATGGTGACACTGTGAGCTAAAAAAAAAAAAATGTAAGTCCATTTTTATATAGCGCAGCTACTCACCCTTACGGGTCTCAAGGCGCTGGGGGCCGTCGTGGAAATTAAGTGAGCTATTGCCCAGAGTCACACGGTGCTGAGCTGAGCTGCCGCCGGAGCCGGGGATCGAACCGTGAACCCTGTGCTCCGAAGTCAGCTGCCCTGGCCGCTGCACCACACCTTGCCTCGCTGGTCTCTAGGCCAACATATCCTGCTGGGGTGCCTAGAACCAGTTTGGCACCCCAGCAGGGGTACCTCACCCAAAGTTTATGTTGTCCAACTAACTAGCAGGTCCTACCGATTAGTGGGAACTACACCGCATGGCACCGCCAACGTTGTTTGGCTTCTTATTTAACGGTCTATCTGAGTAGTTAAGTTTTGCTCTTTCTTAGAGACCCCTACTCACCAGGAAAAACCGGAGATGTCAGTGGTGGGAAGGGACATCTGCCTCAGCTGAGTAGGTATACCCTATGTATTGGCTGTAGGTTATTCAAGATTGTAGGATAAAAGTTTTCCCACATTGTGTAAACCCTATCTCCATAAATTCATTCATTTACTAAATGTCTTCTCTCTTCACACAATGTCCGAAAACGGAAAAGCCAGTAAAGAAGAAGTAGCTGCTCTAAATATTACAGAAATTTGCATTTATGCAGTTACTATGAAATTATTACAGTATGGTCTCCCGGCAGCGGGTGGAGACGTCACCTTCGTGTTTGAGGCACACAAAACATTCAAAACAGAGGTATTCTATTCTTGGGTCAAATTCCTGGCTGCGGATGCACGCACACAATTGTTTCACACTTACATTGAAGATGAAACACCAGATGAATACTTTCCATATGTGGACATAGAAGTTCTGTTAACTTACCAAAAACACATAATCTGAAAGAAACAGTTAGTTATAGATTCCTTACCTTAGAATTACCCCCAGGCGTCAGACTGGATCCGCAAAGTTTTTCGTCAGCAGTACCCCTGCGCGCCAGAAGGTGGCGTTGGTCGACTCCGCGTTCGTCGTTGGCGTCGTGGTCGCCGGGAAGACGTCGCGGTAGCTACATAGATGCCGCTCTTGCGCGCTGGCGTCAGTTCTTTCTTTTTCCGCGCCAGCAAGCGCAGATCCGGAGAGAGCGGTACCCCCAGTCACTTTTTGACTGACTTTTTCTCGACTTTTGTCGACATTGTTTTTTGAGTCCATCGACTCCTGGTGCACGAGGGATGCCCGGCTTCAAGGCTTGCGGTTCCTGTAGCCGACTGATGTCGGTGACGGATCCGTACCACGTGTGCCTCTTCTGCCTTGAGCACGACCACGACCCCAAGTACCCCAAGTCGTGCTCCGACTGCCGGACCATGAATCCGAAGTCTTTGCGGGAGCGGTCCCGAAAGCTTTCGAGGCCCGGCAGTCGGCTCCACGCCGTTCGAGGTCCCAGTCGCGTAGGAGGTCGAAGGACCGGTCGCGGAGTCATCATCACTCTTCCTCCAAGTCTTCGCACTCGGGGTCAGGTAAGTCGAAGCACAAGAAGAAGTCGAAGAAGCATCGTCGCTCTTTGACTTCTCCCAGTCAGTCGGCCGACGAGGGATGCGGGTGGTGCCCCTCCCGCGGCTCCACGTGCGGAGCCCGAAGGGCCGACTCCGGGCTTCCCTCCCTTCCCGGGACCCGGAGCGACCCCTGCCCAGCTTCGTCAATTTTACGAAGCGATGCATGACATCTTTGGGCAGCCTGACTCTGCCGGCACGCCTTCGGGCCCTGCTGACTCGGCTGGGGGCCCTGGGCCTTCGACGCCAGCGGCTCCGGCCTCGGCACCGCAGGGCCCCCTTGGATGCAGGCCTGTTCCGGATCGGCGCCGGTCGACCTTGTGACACCTCCCCTGGCGCCGATTCCACTGGCACCACGTCCGCAACCGGCGTCGGCTGTGTCCCCAGCCGACACCGAACCTGGCCTCCTCCTTGAGGTAGACACGGAGCCGGACCGGCATCGACCGACGCTGGATCCGGCGCCAATGGCTACTTTTGTGCCCCTGTTCTACCCTGGCTCTTTGAGACCAGATTGGCAGCCAGAGGAGAGTGAGGAGGACTCGGAGGGGTCTGGAGACCCTTTAACCGACCAGTTAGGGTATGAACCGGACTGGAGAGAGGAACTGGGGGAAGCCAGTGGTCTGGATACCTCACCAGACCTTGGCATGTTGTCTCCTCCTACCGTGGCTACGGAGGAGGGAGCGTCGTACGCAGTGGTGTTGCGTAGGGCGGCCGATGCTCTCCACCTCGAGCTACCTATGTTGGCTGTCAGGACTAACCGCCTGACAGTGGTGCTTCAACCGGCAGCGAGCTCTTCGGAGCCCCTGCTGCCGTTTAATGAAGCCCTTACAGACATCCTTTTGGGCACCTGGTCCAGGCCCAACACAGGGGCTCCTGTGGATAGGATGATTGCCCGATGCCACCGCCCGGCCCCGGGCAACCCTACTTTCCTCTCCCAACACCCCACCCCTGAGAGCTTGGTGGTTCAAGCCTCCACCTCCAAGGGCGCATTCCCTACCACTCCACCTGATAGGGAATCCAAAAACCTGGACCATCTTGGGAAGAAGATGTTTTCTTCCTCCAGCTTAGGACTGTGGTCGGTAAACACTGCATGTCTATTGGGCCGTTACACCCACTCGGTGTGGGACACGGTTGCGCAAGTGCTGCCTCAGTGCCCGGAGGAGGCCCGGGCCATAGTCTCTCAGGCAGTTGCCGAAGGGAGAGACGCAGCAAAGTTTACCATCCGCTGTGGGCTGGATACCGCCGACTCACTAGGCAGGACGATTTCCACGTAGGTAGCCCTTCGACGCTACGCCTGGTTGAGGTCGACTGGTTTTTCAGGGGATGTCCAATCCACTCTTATGGACATGCCCTTTGATGGCCGTCGCCTATTTGGCAACAAGGCAGACAACGCGCTGGAGCGCTTTAAGGACTCTCGGGCTACGGCCAGGTCCTTGGGCCTCTCCACCACCCGCCCTGCGCATTCTGCCTTTCGCCCCTTTCGTGGCTACGGAAGGGGTGCCCCGCCACATCCCGCCCAGAGCCACAGGCTGGCGCAAGCTGTTCAGCCCCAGCGCGGCTGGGGACGTGGGAACCACCGCCGTGGTTCTGGGGGCCAGCGGGCAGGCCAGTCCACCACAGCCCTCTCTGCAGCAGCCTCCAAACCTTCCTAGTCCGACCTTTCAGGGCCACCAAACGCCAGTGGGCGGCAGGATTCGCCATCACCTCCCCCACTGGCGCACCATCACGTCGGATAGGTGGGTTTTGCAAATAGCCCTAAGGGGCTACTCCCTCCCCTTTGAGACTACCCCTCCCGCCATGCCGCCTCAGTACCATCGCATGTCGGAGGATCATCTGGCCCTTATCCAACAGGAAGTTTCGGCACTCTTGGCCAAGGGGGCCATCGAGCGAGTTCCTGTCCCAGAAGTAGGTCGTTGTTGCTATTCCCACTACTTTCTGGTGCCCAAGAAGGAAAAAGGCCTGCGTCCTATCTTGGATCTCAGGAACGTCAACCGCTTCCTCTGGAAAGTAAGTTCAAAATGTTGACGCTAGCTCAGGTCCTGTCTGCCCTCGACTCTGGAGACTGGATGGTAGCGTTGGACTTGCAGGACACTTATTTTCACATCCCTGTCCTGCCGGCCCACCGGCGTTACCACTCCAGTTTGAAACCAGCCATATGCAAATCAGTCTTGACCCTGCGCCCAATGGGAACAGTCCAGCCCGAACTGCCAGGCCAGGAATCCCTGGACTGGAAATAAGCATCCTAGGACCAGTTTCCACAGGGCTGTCTACATATCCATAACATCGCTAATCTATACATACATCACAAGGCTGCTTTCTATTATAAATAATGAGCATCCCAAAAGATTAGCAGTGAGGCACTTCAGCTGACACCGAGGGTCCCTGCATGCTGAAACCTCACCACGCAGCGGTCTGACACCTCCGTGAGGGGTTGTCCAGTTCGTGACCAAAATGGGCTCCTACATTCTCTCCCGCCAGGTAATGGGGTTGGATCGTCCCTTGGGGGGATTTTTGGCTTCACTCCTACATACACTAGGTACATGCAGAATAGGGTTTGCATAGTAGGAGTACACCTGATTACTGCCTTGTTTATATGCCTGCATATATACGCTGTTTTAGGACCATGGTAGAACTATATCTACTATTCAATCTTTTGGTGCTTGTAATCACTTTCATCTGCTTCTGTCTACTGATTATCACAGCACATGTGTTCTATACAAGAATAACTTTGGTTCAGTAAATATATTGAAAACGTCCCACTGTGTATTCTGTTTATTTCTCTGAGTATTAGTAAGCACGAGTAACTGATCAAACGGTTCTAATCTGTTTCCACGATTCCTGAGGGGTCAGGGTTGTCATGTTCAGTGGTTGCCAGAAACCATTTGTTCCCTGGCAAGGTTAGGAGGGACTTATGGTGACACTGTGAGCTAGCTGGTCTCTAGGCCAACATATCCTGCTGGGGTGCCTAGAACCAGTTTGGCACCCCAGCAGGGGTACCTCACCCAAAGTTTATGTTGTCCAACTAACTAGCAGGTCCTACCGATTAGTGGGAACTACACCGCATGGCACCGCCAACGTTGTTTGGCTTCTTATTTAACGGTCTATCTGAGTAGTTAAGTTTTGCTCTTTCTTAGAGACCCCTACTCACCAGTAAAAACCGGAGATGTCAGTGGTGGGAAGGGACATCTGCCTCAGCTGAGTAGGTATATCCTATGTATTGGCTGTAGGTTATTCAAGATTGTAGGATAAAAGTTTTCCCACATTGTGTAAACCCTATCTCCATAAATTCATTCATTTACTAAATGTCTTCTCTCTTCACACAATGTCCGAAAACGGAAAAGCCAGTAAAGAAGAAGTAGCAGCTCTAAATATTACAGAAATTTGCATTTATGCAGTTACTATGAAATTATTACAGTATGGTCTCCCGGCAGCGGGTGGAGACGTCACCTTCGTGTTTGAGGCACACAAAACATTCAAAACAGAGGTATTCTATTCTTGGGTCAAATTCCTGGCTGCGGATGCACGCACACAATTGTTTCACACTTACATTGAAGATGAAACACCAGATGAATACTTTCCATATGTGGACATAGAAGTTCTGTTAACTTACCAAAAACACATAATCTGAAAGAAACAGTTAGTTATAGATTCCTTACCTTAGAATTACCCCCAGGCGTCAGACTGGATCCGCAAAGTTTTTCGTCAGCAGTACCCCTGCGCGCCAGAAGGTGTCGTTGGTCGACTCCGCGTTCGTCGTTGGCGTCGTGGTCGCCGGGATGACGTCGCGGTAGCTACATAGATGCCGCTCTTGCGCGCTGGCGTCAGTTCTTTCTTTTTCCGCGCCAGCAAGCGCAGATCCGGAGAGAGCGGTACCCCCAGTCACTTTTTGACTGACTTTTTCTCGACTTTTGTCGACATTGTTTTTTGAGTCCATCGACTCCTGGTGCACGAGGGATGCCCGGCTTCAAGGCTTGCGGTTCCTGTAGCCGACTGATGTCGGTGACGGATCCGTACCACGTGTGCCTCTTCTGCCTTGAGCACGACCACGACCCCAAGTACCCCAAGTCGTGCTCCGACTGCCGGACCATGAATCCGAAGTCTTTGCGGGAGCGGTCCCGAAAGCTTCTCGAGGCCCGGCAGTCGGCTCCGCGCCGTTCGAGGTTCCGGTCGCGTAGGAGGTCGAAGGACCGGTCGCGGAGTCATCATCACTCTTCCTCCAAGTCTTCGCACTCGGGGTCAGGTAAGTCGAAGAAGCATCGTCGCTCTTTGACTTCTCCCAGTCAGTCGGCCGACGAGGGATGCGGGTGGTGCCCCTCCCGCGACTCCACGTGCGGAGCCCGAAGGGCCGACTCCGGGCATCCCTCCCTTTCCGGGACCCGGAGCGACCCCTGCCCAGCTTCGTCAATTTTACGAAGCGATGCATGCCATCTTTGGGCAGCCCGACTCTGCCGGCACGCCTTCGGGCCCCGCTGACTCGGCTGGGGGCCCTGGGCCTTCGACGCCAGCGGCTCCGGCCTCGGCACCGCAGGGCCCCCTTGGATCCAGGCCTGGTTCCGGATCGGCGCCGGTCGACCTTGTGACACCTCCCCTGGCGCCGATTCCACCGGCACCACGTCCGCAACCGGCGTCGGCTGTGTCCCCAGCCGACACCGACCCTGGCCTCCTCCTCGAGGTAGACACGGAGCCGGACCGGCATCGACCGACGCCGGATCCGGCGCCGATGGCTACTTTTGTGCCCCTGTTCTACCCTGGCTCTTTGAGACCAGATTGGCAGCCAGAGGAGAGTGAGGAGGGCTGGGAGGGGTCTGGAGACCCTTTAACTGACCAGTTAGGGTATGAACCAGACTGGAGAGAGGAACTGGGGGAAGCCAGTGGTCTGGATACCTCACCAGACCTAGGCATGTTGTCTCCTCCTACCGTGGCTACGGAGGAGGGAGCGTCGTACGCAGTGGTGTTGCGTAGGGCGGCCGATGCTCTCCACCTCGAGCTACCTATGGTGGCAGTCAGGACTAACCGCCTGACAGGTGCTTCAACCGGCAGCGAGCTCTTCGGAGCCCCTGCTGCCGTTTAATGAAGCCCTTACAGACATCCTTTTGGGCACCTGGTCCAGGCCCAACACAGGGGCTCCTGTGGATAGGATGATTGCCCGATGCCACCGCCCGGCCCCAGGCGATACTACTTTCCTCTCCCAACACCCCACCCCTGAGAGCTTGGTGGTCCAAGCCTCCACCTCCAAGGGCGCATTCCCTACCACTCCACCTGATAGGGAATCCAAAAAGCTGGACCATCTTGGGAAGAAGATGTTTTCTTCCTCCAGCTTGGGACTGTGTTCGGTAAACACTGCATGTCTATTGGGCCGTTACACCCACTCGGTGTGGGACACGGTTGCGCAAGTGCTGCCTCAGTGCCCGGAGGAGGCCCGGGCCATAGTCTCTCAGGCAGTTGCCGAAGGGAGAGACGCAGCGAAGTTTACCATCCGCTGTGGGCTGGATACCGCCGACTCACTAGGCAGGACGATTTCCACGTAGGTAGCCCTTCGACGCTACGCCTGGTTGAGGTCGACTGATTTTTCAGGGGATGTCCAATCCACTCTTATGGACATGCCCTTTGATGGCCGTCGCCTATTTGGCAACAAGGCAGACAACGCGCTGGAGCGCTTTAAGGACTCTCGGGCAACGGGCAGGTCCTTGGGCCTCTCCACCACCCACCCTGCGCAGTCTGCCTTTCGCCCCTTTTGTGGCTACGGAAGGGGTGCCCCGCCACTTCCCACCCAGAGCCACAGGCTGGCGCAAGCTGTTCAGCCCCAGCGCGGCCGGGGACGTGGGAACCACCGCCGTGGTTCTGGGGGCCAGCGGGCAGGCCAGTCCACCACAGCTGTCTCTGCAGCAGCCTCCAAACCTTCCTAGTCCGACCTTTCAGGGCCACCAAACGCCAGTGGGCGGCAGGATTCACCATCACCTCCCCCACTGGCGCACCATCACGTCGGATAGGTGGGTTTTGCAAATAGCCCTAATGGGCTACTCCCTCCCCTTTGAGACTACCCCTTCCGCCATGCCGCCTCAGTACCATCGCATGTCGGAGGATCATCTGGCCCTTATCCAACAGGAAGTTTCGGCACTCTTGGCCAAGGGGGCTATCGAGCGAGTTCCTGTCCCAGAAGTAGGTCGTGGTTGCTATTCCCACTACTTTCTGGTGCCCAAGAAGGAAAAAGGCCTGCGTCCTATCTTAGATCTCAGGAACGTCAACCGCTTCCTCTGGAAAGTAAGTTCAAAATGTTGACGCTAGCTCAGGTCCTGTCTGCCCTCGACCCTGGAGACTGGATGGTAGCGTTGGACTTGCAGGACACTTATTTTCACATCCCTGTCCTGCCGGCCCACCGGCGTTACCTGCGGTTCACGGTAGGCCACAAGCACTTTCAGTATACCATGCTCCCCTTCGTCCTTACCAGCGCCCCTCGGGTGTTCACGAAAGTGATGGCGGTGGTCGCAGTTCATCTGCGCAGATCAGGGGTTCAAGTCTTCCCCTATCTCGAAGAGTGGCTGCTGAAGGCGGGCTCGCCCCAGGCTGTCGTCTCCCACCTCCAGACTACGGCCGACCTCCTGCATTCGCTGGGGTTTTCCATCAACGTGTCGAAGTCACACCTGATTCCCTCTCAGAAGCTCCTCTTCATCGGAGCGGTTCTGGACACGACGCAGTTTCGGGTCTATCCTCCCGAACAGCGAGTCCGGGATATTCGGGCTATGATTCCGATGTTTCAGCCTCTATCAAGGGTTTCGGTCAGGATGACCCTCTGGCTACTGGGCCTGATGGCCTCCTGCATCCTGCTGGTGGACCATGCCAGATGGCATATGCGGGCTCTGCAGCGGGACCTGAAGTTCCAGTGGGCACAACATCAGGGGAACCTGTCCGATTGCATCTAGATCTCGGAGGGCACTGCACACCAATTGCAGTGGTGACTAACGAACCAGGATTGGGTCGGCGGCAGATCCCTCTCCCTTCCTCAACCAGAGTTCACAGTGGTGACCGATGCATCACTTCTGGGATGGGGCGGCCACATGGGGGAGGCGGAGATCAGAGGCCTCTGGTCTCCGGCGGAGTCCAGGCTCCACATCAACCTTCTGGAGCTTCGGGCGATTTGTCTTGCACTCAAGGCATTCCTTCCCTCTGTCTGGGGAAGAGTAGTGCAGGTGTTCACGGACAACACCACTGCCATGTGGTACTGCAACAAACAAGGCGGAGTGGGGTTGTGGACCTTATGTCAGGAGGCCATCCGCCTCTGGACATGGCTGGAACATCAGGGCATATCCCTGGTGGTTCAACACCTGGCAGGTTCCCTGAACGCCAGGGCGGACGAACTCAGCCGCAGGTGCATGATGGATCACGAATGGCGTCTTCACTCGGAGGTGGTGCAAGGTCTCTTTCAGCAGTGGGGAGAGCCTTGGTTAGATCTATTCGCCACCGAAGACAACGCGCAATGTCAGCAGTTCTGCGCTTTGGAATTTCCAAGGCGGCACTCGCTAGGCGACGCTTTTCGTCGCGAGTGGAGTTGCGGTCTTCTATACGCCTTTCCGCCTATACCACTTCTGCCCAGAGTGCTGAAGAAGATCAAGCGCAACCGGGCCCAAGTCATTCTTGTGGCTTCGGACTGGGCACGAAGAGTCTGGTATTCCCAGCTGCTCAACATGGCCATCGATCATCCGATCAGACTGCCTCTTCGAGAGGATCTTCTGTCGCAGCAGCAGGTGACGGTCCTCCACCCGAACCTGCCCAGCCTCCACCTCCTTGCGTGGAGATTGAGCGGCGGCAGTTGATGTTGTTTGACCTGCCTCCCGAAGTCTGCGATGTTATCTTGGCAGCCAGGCGTCCCTCCACTAAGACGGTATACGCCTGCAGATGGAACACAATTGTGGCATGGTGCACAGCAAAGGCTGTGGATCCCCTTTCTGCCCCTCTTTCTGAGGTTCTCTTGTTCCTCCTTTCTTTGGCCCAGCAGGGCTCTGCTCTGGGCACTCTTAAGGGCTATCTCTCAGCCATTTCAGCCTTTCTTCGGCTTCCTGATCAGCCTTCTCTTTTCAAGTCCCCTGTTGTAAATCGCTTCCTTAAGGGCATTACTCATCTCTTTCCTCCTGTTCCCTTTGTAATGCCTCAGTGGGACTTGAACTTGGTTCTTACCTACCTTATGTGCGCTCTCTTTGAGCCGCTACATAACTGTCCTCTCAGGCTTCTTACTTTGAAAACTGCCTTTCTGGTGGCCATCACCTCTGCGCGCAGGGTGAGTGAGCTACAGGCTCTTTCTTCCAAGCCTCCCTTTCTGGCTGTCCATCCGGACAAGGTCGTCCTCAGAACTAGACCTTCCTTTCTTCCCAAGGTGGTTACTTCTTTCCACATTGGCCAAACCATCACTTTGCCCACCTTCTTTCTGCCTCCGCATCCTTCAAAAGAGGAAGAGAGGCACCACCATCTGGATCCAAAACGTGCGCTTTCCTTCTACTTGGATCGCACCAAACAATTCCAGGTGGACGACCAGCTCTTTGTTGGTTACGTGGGCGCTAAGAAAGGTCGGGCCGTGCACAAACGGACCATCTCCAGGTGGGTCGTTCTGTGCATCAAAGCCTGCTATTCTCTGGCAAAGAAAGAGCCTCCAGTGGGACTGCGCTCCCATTCCACCAGGGCGACGGCAGCTACCACTGCTTTGGGGCGAGGAGTCCTCCTAAATGACATCTGTCAGGCAGCTACGTGGGCATCGCTGCACACATTCACCAAACACTACTGCCTGGACAGCCAAGTCCGGAGAGACGTCTTCTTTGGCCGTTCTGTTCTCCAGGACTTTCTGGTGTGAACTTAGTTCGCAGACCCTCCTCCGGGGTTGGTATTGCTGGGGTATCTATTCTAAGGTAAGGAATCTATAACTAACTGTTTCTTTCAGATGAACAAGTTACTTACCTTCAGTAACAATATATCTGTAAGAAGCATAGGTTAGTTATAGATTCCTTACCGCCCCACCCATCCTCCCCGTTCTGCGAACTGACTTCTAGGGTAAAAGACTTCCTTTCAGGGCCCTAGTTTTGTGCACCAGTGGTCAGTGTCTTGCATGGCTCTGCGCTTCTAGCGTGGAAAGTCGTGTACAGAACTGACGTCTGCGCACGAGGGCGGCGTCTATGTAGCTACCGCAACGTCATCCCGGGGACCACGACGCCAACGACGAACGCGGAGTCGACCAACGCCACCTTCTGACGCACAGGGGTACTGCTGACGAAAAACTTTCTAGATCCAGTCTGACGCCTGGGGGTAATTCTAAGGTAAGGAATCTATAACTAACCTATGTTTCTTACAGATATATTGTTACCGAAGGTAAGTAACTTGTTCAATTGGTTTAAAAGCTCCCTCCCCCATACTACGGAAAAGGTAGGACTCGGTCCGCTCAGTAAAGAAGGAGCGACATAGCCAGTCTTAGCTGCTTATACACTGCGTCCTTATATTGCTAATTTAGATCCAGTAGAATTATCAACATTATCCGAAGATCTAGTAAAGATTTACAGAAATCTTGCATAGTTCAGAATGCGAACACTTACAGTTAGCCCTGCGCGGACTGCTCAGGCTGCACAACCAAAATTGGCTACTACGAGTATCTGATCGAGACATCTAGCCGCAGATTCCTTACCTTTGAACTTCCAGGCATCAGACTAGATCTGGAAGATTTTTCTCAGCAGTACCCCTGCGCGCCGGTTGGTGGCGTCAGTCGACTCCGTTTGGCACCGTGTTTGTCGTGACGTCCGCGTCGTCAATACAACTGCCACCCTGGCGTGCTGACGTCAGTTCTTTTCTTTCCGCGCCATCAGCGCTGATCCGTTGAAGAGAGCTACCCCTGTCATTTTTTGACAGACTTTTTTCGATTTTTTGTTAACTTTGTTGGTGTGTAGGTGTGTCACGTCGAGTAAGAAGACTTCAGGGTTCAAGCCGTGCAGCGCCTGTCACCTCGCCATGTCGGTCACGGACCCCCATTTGATCTGCCTTTGGTGCCTTTAGTGCGACCACAACTCCAAGTCGTGCTCCAACTGCTGGGCCGTGGCTCCGAAGGCTTTGAGGGAGCGGTCCGTAAAGCTTCTTGCTGCCCGGCGTCCTGCACCGCGGAGGTCGGCTCGTTGGTCTCGGTCGAGAGAAAGGTCAGAGCACCGCTCCGGTGAATCAAAATCCTCTTTGTTGAAGTCATTGAAGTCAGGTAAGAGGCACCACAAGAAGTCGAAGTGCGCTTCAACTTCACCCTGCACAACGCAGCGGAGGAACCTCTGCGTTCGAGGCACCGCTCTGCGGAGCGGATGCCTCGGTCGGCTCCGCGTTTCCCTCCCTTTCCGGGGCTGAGAGAGATCCCGGCCCATCTGTAAGAATTGTATGATGCCATCTGTGCCATAATTGGATGACCTGACCCTGCCTGCGCGCCTTGGGGCCCCGCAAGCTCAGAAGTTGGAGGGGCCCAGTGTTTCTCATGCCAGCAGCTCTGGCCACGGCCTCCGAGTGGACCCGTTCCTGGGTCCGGACCGACACCGGTTGCACCTCCACAGCAACTCATGAGGTCTCCCTTCGAGCCTATTAACAAGTGCGATCTGAAATTCCTTTCTTGGAAGGTGGCTTTTCTCTTAGCCATCAGATCTGCAAGACGTATTAGCGAATTTCAAGCTTTCACCGTAGCAGAGCCTTACCTCCAATTCCTTGAGGACAGGGTAGTCCTGCACACTAATCCTTCATTCATTCCCAAGGTGCCTTCACCATTTCACCTCAATGAACCAGTGATTCTTCCTTCGTTTTTTCACAATCCTTCTTCAACAGCAGAGTAAGCATGCACTCGCTGGGCGTTAAACGTTATTTGAAATTCTACTTGAAACAACCCAAGACTTTCCGTAAATCAACTCAGTTGCACATTTCTTTTTCTGCTCATAGAAAAGGACAGGCCTTAATGCAGGCTAGTATTGCTCACTCGGTCTCCTCAGCTCCCTCTTCTGCCATGAAAAGGCGGGGGCGCCCACTACTTGCAAAGGTGAAGGCTCATTCGACTCGGAAGGTGGCAGCCTCCTCAGCCCTGTTTGCAGGAGTCTCTATCTCTATCTGATATCTGCAGAGCTGCGACATGGGTGAACACCCACATCTTTACTAAGCATTACTGCCTCAATGGCTGGAGTAAAGCAGATGTAGCAGTCGGTCAGGCTGCTTTGTGACAACTCTTTGCATAAGAAATGCAGCTGTTCTGCTCTAACCTGTTTGCTGTTATAATATTTTGATTATTTGTGTTTAATACTACATCTGTCTCTTCTGATCTTGTACAATGTCAAAGGCATTTAACTGACTATTCGTATTACAGTAGGGTCTCATGGTGGGATGGTTCGCCTTACCCGCTACCAATTAGTCTTTGGCTACTGCTAACTAGTCTGATTGAAGCATGTGAATATATAAAAGATACAGTACTGGAGAACAAACAAGTTACTTACCTGTACACTGTGGTTCTCCAGTATTGATATATTTGATAGATACACATGCGACCCTCCCTCCTCCCCCTTCAGGCTCATCTTTTGCTTACCTCTGTTGTTAGTTTACACTCGTGCTTGAATTCCGAGGTATGGTGGCTCTGCAGGGGATGAGTACTCCAGGGCCTCTGCTCTGATTGGCTTAACTTTTGATGTTGTAAAACAATGTGAATAGGTTACTAAATACTATTGTTTTCAATAGAGTTAATGCTAATGCTTTAGCACTACTGTTATTACTGTTACAGTGGGACTCTCACCATGACGATGGGGAAGATTTAAGTATGTGAATCTATAAAAGAGATTAATACTGGAAAACCACAGTGTACAGGTAAGTAATTTGTTTTTCTCCGTCAATTAGGAAAGATACAAGGTGCCCGTTAACCTCTGCATCCACATACGGTCCACTCTGGTCCACTTCCAGGACTGCACCTAGTACGCAATCCTCCTCTCCTGTCAGGCACCATCACTGGTCCTGATCCAAATCTGCGGAAGTTTCAAACATCATGGGGCCATTTTGAGACATCATTGGATTTTGGGGTACTCTGTTGCTCAACTAGGGATGTGGGATCCCTCCCTGCATCTGCATCTATTTAAAAGAATTCGGCAGCATGCCAGTCTTAGGGACTTTTAGGACCAGCATAAGGGGTCTAGGTACCGGGGGAAGCTCTCCTTGCCCCTCAGGACTCATGGCTTGTGCATCGGTCATGATTTGGTCCAGATTGTAACAACACTCCCCCTTCCAATGCCCCACCTTGATGCAAATGTGACACAGGGTAACCTTCTTTAGGGGATGTATACTGGTCCTTGGTATGTTACCTCGACCTCTTCCCTTTACAGAGACATTCCCACCCTAGGACATGGAGACTCCTTGCATTACCATCCCATAACTGGGGTCTATTTTGGGTCCTAAGGGAGGAACTTTAAGTCCCTTTGGTTCCCCCACTCTGTGTGCCAATTGTTTCTGAGCCCCTTTTGTTTTGCTTCCAGCGTGTCACTACAGTATTTCACGTGCTGCAGGATCTTATCAACAGATTTGCTCTGCCAGCAGAGGAAACTTTGAATGATCTGATTGCTAATCTCGGGTCTCTGTATAAAGGAGACAAGGAACCCTTCCATATTGTCCTCCAGCGGATCGTCGTTCATTCCACTGTGCTCCCTGTGTACCTGCATCAACCTCTGAAAGTATGCATGCACCAACACTTTCGACTCTGAGAAGTCCGGAAAATCTTGGATCAGTTCATCTCCTTTTGGGGAATTTTTGTCTTCAGATGATTTATAACTTCATCATATTTGGCTTTGACTATGGGCAAAGGGGCATTCGTCCCTACCAACTGAGGAGGTTCTTGTGTTGGCCAGTCAACTGCACTCTTACATTCGGCCCACAGATCCTTTGGGACTGCTACCTCAAACAGGCTATCCAAATCTTCCCATAAGATCTTTGAATTGGTCACAATTTGTACCATCTGGGTATAACACTTATCAGGATTTTCTCTGAGTTTTGAGACGGGAGTTGGTAAAGTGGAAATGGTCTGATTGTGACCATGGCACATGTACGTATGCTCCTCGCTGTACTTCTCTCAGGGGATACCATTTTACCATTCCCTCTTCGGCTCCTTCCCCATCTTCCTTCGAACCTTCTTTCTTATGCTTAACTTTGATCTTCTCCTTCCTAGACCACAGTGCTCAGAATATTTTAATGGTTTCAATCAGTTGCCTTACATGAGCCCTTAACCCTCTCAGCTTCAAAAGCTACAACTCATTCTTGCTTATTGCCATTGTAGGAGGCTGTCTTAGTTTATGGTGCACACTTATTTTAGTGATGCACCTTGCACTAATCCAAGCAACTCTTATGGTGATTTTAGTAGTTTTTGATAACCATAAAAACCTGTCAAAGTGGTAGCTGTGAAGAGCAGCCTTCAGCCCTATCTTGAAGGAGTGTTAAGCAGCTTGTTTCACCAGTTTAATCATGTAGTGTAGGTTAAACGAAAAAGAACCACACAGTGTATATATAAAAATGTCTATTTATTACACGACAATCACTAACACATTGGTATATCTCCTACCCGGAGATATTAACACAAAAACACAACGATACTTCAATTGCAGTAGTCAAAAACATACTGAAACCAAGCAAAACGTGGGGGTAACCATTAAAGCAGATCCTACTTTCCTACAGCCAGCCTAGCATTTTTCTGCAATTTGCTTTGCTGGGTTATGTCAATTGCACATTCATCAACCACCTTCTCCATCCTTGCATGCGCCTTGCTTGCCACCCTCACTGATTCCTTGCTCATTTAGAGCAACTCGCTCTCACTGTAATGCCCTAAATAGTCCATTCCCACATTTCCCTTAACAATTTTTTCAAATTCTGTTTTCAGTTGGGTAACATTGAGTTGCTGCGGAGTTTGCCCTGTACTTAGCAGGTTACCTGATAAGGCTCTACTGGTTGTCAGGCCTTCTATCCTACTGCTAGGCAGACTCTCTTCTTGCAGGTACCCTAATACCAAAACTCCAAGGCCTTCGTGCAGAGTCCTGAGATGTACTTGGGATAGGTTGACTCGTTAGAGCACTGCCTAGGGTCTCAACCGGTAAAGCAACTGGGGTGCTTGACTAAGGCAGTGCACTTATTACTGCGGGCACGGAGATCTGAACATGGGATGAGACAGCAGTTTCTGTATAGCTAGGGTGTGCACATGGTTATTCTGCAACAGTTCCAGTCTTGGTCACTGCAGGGCCTGTGGCACCCAGTGTAGTGACTGCTTCTCGATGCATGAACCCTACTACGGATTTTTAATTTAAATTTCTTTCTTTTCTTTTCACTTGCTCTCTGCTCCCAAATATTTAAGGCTTCAAATTGGGTAGACCTAAGCTGTGGTTTTAAGTCATACGTTCTCCTCCTCAAATTCTCTATTTGAGGGATGTAGAATGTCCAGCTCAATGGGAATCTCTGTTCCCCATCCGTGGATGTATATTCATGCCATTGACTAAGACATATGCCTTAGGTAACCCTTTCTTGGCCGTCATCTCCCTAGCTGGGGTACCTTCTGAGGGGAAATGTTTCCTCCTTATTTACGTTCTTCACCTTTTTTGACAAGGGATTTCCCATTCTGACAAGCTTTCAGTCACTTTCTATTCCAAACACTCATTTACTCCACACTAAGGGGTCCATGATCTGTCCACCAATACCAGCGCGTCTCTGCCAAAGGTCTTCCTATCACAGCGCTGCTACGGCGTCCGCCAGCCAACCCCTGCGCGGCACCCTGATGAGGCAGTGCCCGAATACTGCAGGAATTTCCCAAAACACTCTCCACAGTTTTCCTGCTTTGACTTAACGGAAATCTCTACACAAGCAAGAGTATTACCTACTTTCATCCAACAGCAGACCCTCAACCTGCGAAAGTCTCTGTACTTGGTGCGTTTGCTCCTATACACTTATTCAACTTATACAACTTTGCAGAAAAGATTATATCCTTATCTTGGTGTAGCTGATAGCGTCTCACATTACACTTCACCTTAGCAGGCAAGTTCAACACTAACTGAGGTACCTTTCTATAGCTCTATAGCATATGTATAACAACTCGTTCATTTATCAATTTATAAAATCAAAGAACATCATTAGGAATATAATAACTATCGCTCCTGCAAATCTTAAAATCAAAGCCACATAATTGCTGTCAAAACCCATTTACTGCATTCCACCACAATGTGCCTACTACAACTCCCAACATGCACTGGTCTGCAAGATATTTAATTTTTGCATGCGTAAAAATCCCTGTTGATACTCACGTCATTATTCTTCAGCCACTTCGTCTCTTGGAACCAGGGTCGGGTTGGGACTGGGTCAATTTATATCTCGGGGGAAATCCTCTCAACTCTCAAAATTCTCAGTCATAATTTCACTTGGAGGGGGAAGAGCCAGGCCTGCTCGTCGAGGGTGAATACTGGAACTGGTAGTTCTTTATCTGTGTCACTGTTAGAGGACAATGTGTATGTTGTATGGTGTAGGCCAGTGCTGTGACAGAGGAAAGATAGGGGCACCAGGACTGTGGATGAAACTCGAGTCATGAGCTCCCTCCTCCCTTTATTATTCCTGTCATATATCCTGTGATATTGGTGAGGTATGTATGTGGAATGCGTGTGAGTGACAGGCCTCCTTTAAAGTGGGATACTTGTAGGACGAGCTCTCATGATCATTACTCTCCTCCAAAAGCAAATAATAGACAGTGTAGTCCCACAGAGGAAAAACAACTTGCATTTGCTAACTCTGCAATCTATCAGGGCCTAAGTGTCAATCCGCTAGCTATCACTGGACACTGCGTAAATGATGACAACAGTGTCACCTTCAAAAGGACACCATCAATCATGTTCATAATTTAACCTGCCTGCTAGTTCAAGGTACAAATGCTGATGCAGCATTTACCTATTGTTGATGCAACACTTTACCTACTGTTGCTCAGGTTGGAGAAGGAATAGTAAATCCAACACCTCCTAAGTCCAGCATTCTTCCTACTGGTGCTGACATTGGAGTGCGAAAAGTAAATTTGAGCCTTCCAAACTCCAGCACCTTTCCAACTGTTGCGTCCAATGAAGAGGGAATAGTAAATCTGACCCCTTTAAAGACTATCACTCTCCCTAGTGTTACTTGTGTTGGAGTGAGAATAGTAAATCTAACCCCTCCAAACTCCAACACTTTCCCAACTGTTAGTCAGGTTGCAATGGGTTAGTGAATTTGAATCCTCCCAGTTTGAATTTGTATGCAAAGTTTAAAAAAAATTGTTTTAACATATAACATATATAACATATAACATATATGTTTGTGATTTATTTTAAAAGTTAGTTTAATTTACGTTAATTTTCATTATATTTTTTGGTATATTATTTTTTTATTTTAATATTGATAGTGTATGTTTTGCCAATTTTAATATTTAGTGTTTGAAATTATGATTCACTATTGCTATGTTTATCTTATTTATGTTTATCATTTTAGTTATTTAACTATTATGTTTATGTTTTGCATTTAATTCAAAATATATGTTTTATTTTAGATTTTCAAGATATTTGTGGTCATGTAATGTTGATATTATAAATATTTAATTTAAAAGGTGATATTATTTTTAAGTTAATATGTATTTAAAATTAATATAATGTCTAATAGTGAAAATTCAATATACTTAACTATCTTGTGACAATATTGTGGTCTTTATATTTGTGTCCTTGACATTTTATTGACAATATTTTTGTCGCTGATATTCAAACATACAACTAGCCTCTCACCATTTTAAGACTGAGAGGAGTGACCACGTTCAGCCATGGCTAATATACCCTGCCCTTCTGGAAGGCTGAATTTAACACCAATCAGGAGGTTGAAGGGACACATACACCAATGCGCATCCGAATGTACTGACTTGAAGAGCTGCACCTGAGCCGGGAGGTTTGGTCTGGTGTTAAACGCACTACTTTCACAAACTACTGAACAGTTCTCATACAGTATCTCAAGCAAGGCACAAATAGGATACATAAAGTCATCAGATGCACAAGATGTAAGAGGTCAAGAACCAGTATCTGGATTCAGAAACATTGAAATCATCAGTTGAATATCCACAATCTTCTGCAAATGGTGTCCAGCACCACCCTTATTAAGGTCAGCCTTCATAGATGTCCTGCCAATACCGATGAGGACAAGCAGGACCTGGTTTAGTGACACTTTGAACATGTGCTGACAAGTGAAAAAGTTCAGAAAACAAAGTTCCAGGTTTGGACTCAGGCCACCGTTCTTGCCTGGGACCAAAAAGTAAAAGTAGGATATTCCTGTGCCCCTTTCCTCCATGGGAAACACCTAAATGAGCTATTTGTTCATCAGGGCAAGGACTCCTAGCTCCAAAATGGAGGCACATGCTGGAAAGTATATCCTGGGGGAAGAAGAGTGGTCTGTGTGGGAGAGATAGGAAATGTAGTGATAGCCCTTGAGGATCAGTTGGGTGGCCCAACGATCCATGGCAGTCATCTCTCAAATGGTAGAAAAATGGGAAAACCTACCCTCTGTGGAATATTTTATTAAGGCAGGGGAGTCAGCAAAGGTGTGATACAACACAGCCACAGGAAGATAGTAGAACAGTCTGCTATTTTATTGGTGATGGCGGGCCCTAGGTCCATCCCTGCTCGAAAGTAGCAGCACTGTGTTGTAGCATTTGTATCTTTTGCAAAGATTGATGTTGCTGAGAGTCCTAGAATAGCTTCAAGATTTTCTGTATTGCTGATGGAACTGCTATTCTGAAGAGGCTAGACCTTCAAGTGAGCCGACACTCTGCTGTTCTTAAATCCTTTCAGAGAGGAGTCAGCCTTTTTGATGAAATCTGTATTCACCGTCAAAGGGAATGTCCATAAGAGTAGCCTGGACAGCGCAGAAAGGTTTATAAAATACATCCAAGTGTGTTGCCAAAGGGCAACAACTGTGCCCAGGGACTGCGCCATAGTGTCTGCCACTTCAATCATTCAATCAATCAATCAGGGGCTTTTAAAGCACGCTACTCACCCATGAAGGCCTCATGCTGCTGGGGGTGGGAGGGGCTAGGGGGTGCATCTCTGGGTCAGCTGAAAAGCCAGGTCTTGGGGCTCTTCCTTCAAGATTTGTTTTGAAGAATGATGATTCTTAAAGGTTAACTGAATGAAGAATCGAGATTTTCTCAAAGACAAGGAGGCTAGCATTATGCATTGACTTTTATTCACTCCTTCTGAGCTTTACAACCAAAACATAAAAGCACATCACAATCAATTAAAATTTTCAGTCCCATAAGTAATACGTGTCCTCCATATTCTTCCTCTTTTGTTTGTCTCCTCTATAATATTCCTCTCTATAATATTCCTCTCTCTTCTTGATCTCCCCATTCTTCTGTTGCTTTTCTGTCAAAACAAATTCATAATATCCATCTTTCTTTTAATATTCACTTTTAGCAAAGTTTAGCAAAATGCATATCCTCTTCTGACTTCTACTTATTCCTGTATTTATGTCTCTATTAACAAGAGCAAGAATTCTCTTTAGGCCCCTTACCCTCTAACTTCCTTTACTCAATTAGGAAGGGAGGGCGGGATAAAGCTCACCTCCTTGTCGTCAATAAAATCTCAATTCTTTATTCAGTTAACCTTCAGGAATCATCATTTTTATGTCAAGACAGGAGGCTACCAATTATGCATGTTCAACATTTTTCAAGACAGCTTGAAACATGTTCTATAGCTTTAAAATAGAATTGTCTAACAGTGTCAGCATTAGACCAATCTACTGCTTTTAGCAAATTCTCCAATCATCCTCCTAACATATAAACCTTGCTTGCCATGGCACCTCTAACAAAATGTGCCATAAATGTAGATAAATCTACACCTGCTTCTTTCATTACTGATTTCACCCATCTTGCAATTGTTGCATTTATTACACCTTTAAATGGTTTAACATAAGAAATGAAGAACGGATCTCCTCCAGCACATCTTTTCTCCAATATTCTACACTCACACTCCTTTATACACGTCACCACACACAATTTTGGAATGTTGTCAAAACTTGGATAATAAATGAAACCAGACAGTCTTAGTCCTTTTCCATATCTCAAAAACCAACCCATTTGTTTGGAAAAATCTACTAGACACTTCCAGTGCTCTTATATCAGAAACTCAACTGAAAGAAATTAAACACAATAATGTTGCTAATTTTCATGTCAACTCCCTTATTCCAAAATATTTGTTACTTGGCTATCTCTCAATTTAAGCACTACATCTACATCTCATAATGACTGATAATGTTGTTCTTCGATCCCTTCATAACTCTGCATACTAATGGAATTCTACCAATAGAAATTCCTTGAATCAAAGAATGTCCCGCCGCCATAGCCGATCTATAGCAATTAACTGTTGATATGTATGATAAACCTTTCTCAAATAATTCTGCTAAAACATTTGCTACTTCTATTTCACCTGCCTGTACGGCATGCGAGTCCCTTGTAACGCACCAACGTAGCCATACTTGCCATGCCCCTCTGCATCTCTTTGTAATACCTGGGGCCCAAGATTCATCGAGCAGTTCTGCAGCTGTTCCTGAAAGACCTGAGAATCTTCCTGAATTCCTGATACTTTTCATACTAGTAGGTTGAGCAAATCTGCTTGCACTAACAGATGTTCCTCTCTCTCTAATCCTCTTAAAAGTACTTTTAATGAATTTATAAAATATGGAATCTCTACTGCCATCTCTTAAACTGTCTGAAACCATGCCTGAGTTTTCCAAAATGGGGTCAACAGCACTACCTGACACCTCTGCCTCCTCACATGTACTAATACCCGCTGAATCATTTAAAATGGTGGAAATGCATGACCCCTCATTTCTCTCCAATCAGTGTGAATGTGTCCACTGCTAGTGCGGTTGGATCTGGTGTCCAACTTATGTAACATTGCAACTGGGCTGTCAGTCAGGATGCACAAATATTTACTCCAAAAGGACCCAAATTCTCCTGTATTCTCTAAAACAAATCTTCCCTCAACTTCCAATCACTGAAACGTGTCAAATTTCTTGAATTCCAATCTGCTATCACATTGTGCTCCCCAGGAAAGTATTCTGCTTTCAAGACAACCTTTTGTTCCAAACAAAACTCTCACATTTCCTGTGCTAAGTCTGACAATCTCTTTGATCTGCTTCATCCAAACATGTTGATATATCTCACTGCAGATATATTGTCCATTTTCAAAACAACAGATTGTCCCCTCAACTGTTTCCTGAAAATCTGCAAGGGAAGTAATTCCGCCTTCATTTCTAGACAATTTATGTGAGGCTCTCTTTCTAATACATTCCAAACTCCTTCTGTTTCCTGTCCTGAGCATACCGCACCCCATCCTATTTTGTTTGCATCTGACTCCAGAATATAATCTGGATTTACTCCAAATATTGCCCTTCCATTCCACGCTTCCAAATTCTCCTTCCACCATTGCAACTCTGCTTTTGCATCTTTACTCGGTTATTTTCTCTCCATACCACAAACCCTTGGACAGTCGTCCTAAACTTTTTAAACGTTGCAAATCACCTGTATTGAAGAAGATAACAGACCAATCACTTGAGGCAACTCCCTTAATTTTACTTCCTCCTTCCTTAGTAATTTGTTTACCTCTTATCTTATCTTTGTTACTTTTTCTTATACTCTAAGTTATCAGCGAAAGGCCTATAATGTAATAACTGGGAACAATGTGCAATGTTGAGATCGTAACTCAGTCTCCATGTCACTTTTTTTTAAGTATAGCTTCAAAAGTGCAGGTGACCAGGACTGCAGAAGGTTAGAGCATTGAAATGCTCTGAAGCAGTTGCAAGATTTTCATTAAAAGTATACTGACTTGCTCAGGTCTTTAGAAGTTTAGTTCTTTAAAAGAGCTCTTAAGGAGCCTTCTGCCACGTGCAGTAAGATAAATGCCCAACTAATTATGTTTGCCAGAGATGTAGAGTAGGCGCTAACTAATGGGAGCTCTAAACGTAATGCTTGTACCGGTGTGGCCTGGCTCATTGTAGTTATCTTGCTTAGGAGCTTCCCTTCATTAAAATTAAAGATAGACCTTTTATTTACAGGGATATACTCTAGTGCATATAACAAAGTGGAGGATATCTTATCTCGATAATGTCTCTTTCTCGAAGAAGAATAAAATCTTATTAGAGCACTTACATGGGCTGCAGCATTAAGCTCCATGTGCAATAAGTGAGAAGTAGTTTCTTATGTCTGAAAAAACTCTCCCCGGGTAGTATACGTCCATGCTACCTCAACTGGTATCACACCCAGTTTCCAATCGTAGTGTCTATAGTGTTTCCTCCCCTAAACTGCACCACTTTTGTTTTAGAGATGTTTACTTTTTAAAAATGTTGTTCAGTACATCTAAAAAGAGCGTCCATGTTACGCTGTAGACCAATAGATGTGAGGTCAAAAATGACCAATTCGTCTGCGTACATGAAAGCATACATGTTGTGTGACACACTTTTTGGAGGGAAGTTGTTTACTTTTAAAAAACAGTTGGGTAGATCGCTAAGAAACAAGGAAAACAAGAAAGGGGCTAATAGACATCCCTGCTTAAGGCTGTTCAAAGTAGTTCTCTTTTGAGTTAATCCCCTGCCCCACCTCCCCCCCCCCATCTGAACTCTACACCAGGTGAAAAGCAAATATTAGCCTTAAGAGACCTTCAGCAATCCCCATTTTCATTAGTTTCCTCCACAGCTTAGGTCTATCTACCAGGTCGAAGGCTGTTGAAAAGTCAACAAACCCACTGTATACCAACTGCGATTTTTTGTTGTTGTCACATACTTGTTAATTATTGTTTGCAATAGGGCAATATTATCAGTCGCTGAATGTTTTGCCCGAAACCCTGCTTGAACCATGGCAATCACACCCCTGGAAAAGGCCCAGTATTTAAGATGATCCAAGACACTGGCTGCAAAAATCTTCCCTGTTGCGTCCAGGAGTGCAATTTGACGATAATTGCTAGGAGAGAGGCGGGAGCCTTTCTTGAGGAGGGGAACAATGATACTTCCTGACCATGAGCCAGGAATATGGCCGGTTTAATAGCAGTAGGTAAAAAGAGGGGCTAAAAACCCTCTGGAGAACTTTTACGGGGATCTTAACTGGACTCATCGCAGCCGAGGCTCTTGCCTTCCTTATATATGATTCAATTTGTTTCTAGGATAGGACTTTTATTTGCTGGTCTAGTTGATTCAATGGCCTAGGATTAAGACATTTTCTACTGCTGAGATTGACTCGATTTGTTCTATAGAGTTTGGAGACATACTTTATCTACTCCATCTGAGGAAGTGGTGATGCATTGGGTGGTTTCCTGCTTCCATTAACTTTAGCGATTAGACACAGAAAACCTTAATTTTTTTTTTTGCAGGACTACCTCTTGTAGGTCCACCCAGTTTTTGTCCATGATATCTCTGCAGCTTTTCCTGTTGATTCTCTTACGTTTTTTCTGAAGGACCGAAATTTCTTTCGCCCTGATGGCTGAGAAATCAATAAATTGCTGTCTGATTAGTTTGTTCAGCCTACTAGAGAGGCTGTCCGCTAGAGGTTTCTTCTTTTTTAGTGCTGTAGGGTTATGGAGGACTCCCTCTTTAGCAGAGTATGGACTACTGAGGTGAGTTTGTGTTCAAAGTTTGAAACCGGGTTACTTTCTTTATAAATTTGACACAGCTGTTGAGATATTATTGCTACGTTCATTTTACTTATATTATTAGTATTCCATATCATTCGGCCCTGTTTTTGTGCTATTAAGGTATCTCCTTTCCCATTCGATGAGGACCATGAGGATATGGCCTGCAGATTTAATTCAAGCTCTAGGTGAAGTATTGCACGGTCGCTACCTTGAACAAATTTAGTTTAAAAATGCCAGAATTTCTGAAATATAGCTTTGATGGTTCAAATCCGGCGATGTTCTAGGAAATTATTGAAATACTATTGCTAAAAAGGGAATTTTGATCCTCTTCCTTTTCGGTTTCTGTTTAGATTTCTTGAGATCCAAGACCAGGTGTTATCCATTTGTATTTTATCTGTTTTTGGTAAACTGTGATTCCATATCTGACTATCTCCATCATCTATGCAGATTGTTAATTTATCAGCTGGGACATGTTTTGACTTATCATTGTTGTGATTAGGTGGAGAAAGTAGTTACTTCACCCTATTGTTTTCCGTGTACAGTGTGTGGAAGGCTGTAGAACTTTTATGGCTGATGCCTACTACATCAAACCCATTTTTGTACAGTTTTTAGCTTTCCTGTAGCACTATTGATGGAATCACACCAGACCAAAATTCCACTTGTGCCGTAGTTACATCAAGCTTATCAGGGAATAATACCACCTTTATTTCCGAGGAAGTGAGTGACTGAAGAGAGTGGAGATAATGTAAAAGATTTAAGATCCTTTGCCGTTTTAAGGGGTCATTTCCTGTGGCAAACAGATGGGATATCTCCAAGATGCAAGATAGATTCTGTAAGGGATTTATCTCTGTAGTCACATCAGGGATTGGTTGCGAGTTGTGTAGAGGAGCAATGACCCTGTAGAGACTTTGAACTTTTGAAATTAGGTGCTTTAAGATTTAATTGCATTGGCGCCTCCTTTCTGAATAATGATGGAAATATTCCCAGATCTTGTGAAATATCCGGGGTTGATGCATTTTCATCTTCACACCTCTTTGCTTCTTTTGGTGCATCTTTTGGCAATAGGTAATGTTGTGGAAACTTTATTTTACGAGTTTTCCGCTTTGTAATTCTGCGGGTGTTTCTGCTCCTTTTCTTTGCAGATATTTTTGTTTTTGTTTGGGCATTAGGTTGATTTGAAAGCCTTATTTTCATAATTGATTTTGTTTCCATTTCATTTGATACTGAGAGAGATGTCACAGATTGTTGTGAGGACTCTGGAGCACTTGTACGATTGAATATCGGGTAACAAGGTAGGACATTTGTGACTGTATTTGACTCACCTTCTCATTTTGGGTCCATAAAGTCTTACGAAGTAAGTAAACTGTACCAGATTTTTCTCTTTTCCTTCTCTCCTACATTTTCTGTTGGTTTGTGTCGCACTAGTTATTTTTTGATTTTGAGCTTGTGTCCTCCCCTTGAGTTGTGTTGTTGCTTGATCCATAACCTCTCTTTTTTGTTCTACACTTTTGAATAAGTTCCTTGCAGTGGGTAACTTGTTATTTTGATCCACCAAGTACTGTAATGCAGTAGTTTAAATTTCCAATAGATGATCAGAATTAATTGTATTTTTTCTCGAGCAGTTCAAGTATTGATTCTCTGCAGGGAAAATAACATTTCAGAAAAAATTATTTGCTAGTTAACTGAATGAAAGGATAAAAAGTAACGGAAAATCTGAAGAATGATAGATTTTCTTTCTAAACTTGATGGATTACTCGGAGTACTATTGAACAATTCAAGTGTCTCTTTCGATGGTTTGGTCTCTGCTAAATGGGGGAGCTGACTCAAGTTTATATCTGGAAGTGTATAATCCATAATAGGGATTTGAGCTATAGCAGCTTGAGAAGATAGCTGTTGTTGATCTATTATTGTTGGAAGATCTGTTAGGTTATTCTCTACAATGACTTCAACTTGTCGCTCTTGTCTTGTTGCACCAATTTTTCCAGTGTTCTTTGTTTTTCCTCCGGGTTGTTCTAAGATTCCTTTAGACTTATTTGCTTGGTCTTTTGATACGGATGACATGGAAGAGGGAAAAAACTCTGATATTGCTTGCATACCTGGTAGAGCACCTATATGTGCAGATCTCAATTTGCTCTTCCTCAGAGATTCTGCTGTACTCAGTCTCTCTTGTAGATTGTACGATTTCTTAATTTTTTGAAAGCCATATCAAAGAAGTACCTTTACTTTGTATTGGTCCTCAATCGGGACCTACGCTCTGTAAAGGGCTTCAATTTCCGACAGAATTTCGCTTTTCCAGGGCTTGGTTTACAGAGAGAGGCTAAGTAAACTGTTTGGTAAGGGAACCCGGCATCTAGCGCACTGTTTTGTGGGTTCTTTTGTCTGTCCTCTTTACACGTCCTCCCTGAGGTGTAAGAGTTAATATTATTATTGAAGTATATTGGCTTAATGATGTTCATAGATTTCTGCTCCGCAAGGGATGGCCACAGGCAAGGCAGACTCTGGAACGTGCACCAACCACACTGGCCTAATTTTGGACGCCTCCGTGTAGCGTTCAGTGCCACAGTCTAGTTCTTAATGCCGGGCTCTCAGGCCCCCGCTGCCTCTCTCTGCGTCCCGCTGCCCACTCAAAACACCTTCCCAAGGCCTCCCACTGCCGCTCTGGCACTCACCGCTCTATCTCTGGCACTTGACTGAAAGCTGCCCTTGCTTCTTTTCGTGGGGCTTCTAACGTCTGGCGTCCCGCTTCCCTCGTGTTCTCAGCCGCGTCAGCCCTAAACAGTCTGCTAGATCCACCACCTCCTCCACAGTCGCCATGGGGCCGTAGAATGGAGGGGGGGCCTGAAGGCTTTGAGAGCTTGTGGACGGGCGACTGGCTATTTAGGCAATTTCCAACGTCTGTACCAGCGCCCTCAAAATTGCCAGGGAAGTGGGCAGGTAGGCAGAATGCACAAATGGGGCGGACGTGCGATGAGGTTTGGCCTCCGCCGCGGTCCGGGGCCCGCGGTCCTACGATCCTGCGGCTCAGTGGCCACACCGTCTGCCCCACCACTCTGGTTTTACTCCGTACAACCTGTTGGTGGCTTGTGAGGAAGAGCCCATGCCCGAACCCGGCTGGACTGTGGATCCGCTCACCCACACTTGTTGCACTCTTCGAGCTGATAGGTGACAGGCTCAGGCCAGACTGGCTAACAGCAGACAGTTTACGGTTGCAGCTACGGCCGTGTGAATAGTTTTGGCGCGGGCAGATCAGGACAGGCACAGACCCGGATCCAAGCTGCTGCACTGCCTCGCGTTCTGACCATGCCTCACTCGATTGCTCGACTGCTCACGAGCACTGTTCACTCACTGCACGGACTCATTCAGTAATATCTCATCAGTGGTGAAATATGCATCTTTAAGATCCATTTTCACCATCCAATCTTGATCCTGAAGCATGTCCCTTAACAGATGTATCCCTTCCATTTTGAAATATCTGTAGTTTACAAATTTGTTAAAATTTCGCAAATTTATTACTGGCCTCCATCTTTTTTCCTTTTTTTCTACAAGAAATAATGTATTCACAAAACATTTCTTCTCCTACCCTACTTCTACTATTACACCTTTTGTCAGCATCTGTTTTTATCTCCTCTAATACAATACTTTCCAGATCTTCGCTGAAAATAAATTCGTTTGGTTCCCTTGCTTGGTAAGGTTCAGTTGAGAATTCTATTTGATACCCTTTTACAGTTTCTAAAACCCAAACATCTCTTGTCAATTGACTGCAACGATCTTGGAACATCTGTAATCTTCCTCCCACCTTTAATGGGATAAAACCAGTGACAGTCTTCATACTCACCTTGTCCTGAACTGGTAGCCTGTCTACGTCCTTGACCTGGGGGCTCATGCTTGGGTGCAGTATTTATAGTATAGCTCCCAAAATGGCTGCCTCATGTGCGATTTTTCCTTTGAAAGAATATCTCCTTTTCTTAAATCGGGCCTTTTTGACCAAGTTTTTTCTATTGTTCTTCAATCCTTCTTTTACTGTCTTCGAATCCTTTTTGAGAATTGCTCCTTCCTTTTTCCTAGTTGGTCTCAGTGTTTGTTTCCTTGCTCGTATTTAGGAAGACAAGGGTGCCCCAATGTATGAACCTGGGGTAATGTAGTTTAAAGGAACAATGGTTCTAGAGTGGCCTAAAGGGTCCAAGGAAGTAACCCTGTAAAAGGCACTGAGAAAGTAAGGAATAGAAACTTAATTACAGGAGAAGTGCAGGAAATACAACGAGGACAGGTCACGATGACAAATATTTATTACACACTGCAGTCATTCAGGTGCTGCACACAGGCGACACAGCGCGACGTAGAGGGTGAATCCTTAAAGATGACATCGCATTGACAACAGTACAGAAGCCTCTAAAGATTTACAGAGCATAAGGAGTCCATGTTGGAATGACGACGCCAACTCAATTATTCGAGTCTATTCAGACAAAGTGTGAGCAACTTGAATTGAGCTGAAGAAGGAACTAATATCCCTGGCGAGCGCCTACGCAGCGCCGCTTAGTGACCGGGATAGCCTCGAGCCCATGCTAGCAGTGGGGACTCGTGGGGGAAAACAAACTTAGTTTGCTGAGCAAGGCATGCAACTCCTTCGAGCAATGGCAAGGTCAGCTCGGGGAATTAATTAACTGGTCGGTCATGTTCAGAATGGAGGCCTGGAGCAGGCGTGTCCTGCCCAAAGGAAAATCCGCGGATTTCTCTTGAGCAGGACACGCTCCTTCCTCTCCCAGGCCTCCATTTACTGAACTGTGACCGCCACTTTAATTAATTCCCCCCCGGCACAGCATACTGCCATTTAGCTGCGAAGGAGTTTAAGCATTTGCTTCCAGCAAACTAAGTTTGTTTTTCCTTACCGGGTCCCACCATAACGCGCATTAGTTCGCAGGCTATCCCGGTCACCTTAAGAAGAACAGCGCTTACGAGACGCTTTACCAAGGATATTAATTCTTCTTCAGCTCAAGTCTGCTGCTACACTTCTTTGTCCTGAAGATGAACTCGAATAATTGAGTTCAAACGTCGTCGACCCCCTACAACATGAACTCCTTATACTCTGTAAAAATCTTTAAAGGAGCTTCATTTCTGTTGTCAATGCGATGTCATTATTTTAAGTTCACCCTCACTTCTCACGCCACGCTTATTGTCACTTACTGTGTGGAGCACCTGAATACCTTCATTGTGTAATAAATATTTGTCATACATTGACCTATATGTCCCTCGTTATATTTCCTACTGCTCTCCTTTGATGAATTAAGTTTCTATTCCTTTACTTTTTCAGTGCCTTGTTTCCTTGCTCGTGCACTATATCCAGTCTATGTCGATTATAAAACGATCGTCCCAATCTTTTCACTAGTTCTCAGTAAGACTGTCCTTTTTTCCTACACAAACACAATATGCCATGGGGAAATGAAATGTGGGACTGCAAAACAGTGCACACCTAAAAATCCTGAATACAGTACTGCGCCTTAACATCAAATATGCATGATCTTGTCTTTCTTTCTTATTCTTATTTGAAAAGGTTTTTGCTCACCTTTGTCTTTTTCTTCGCAGGTACTGAGCTGGGATTCCTAGTAGAAGAACTCGATGAAGCTTGGAACTTACAAGTCAGAACTATGGTAAGTGACACTTGACCCATGTGTTCTTTCAGGAGAAAAGAAAACAAGCAGGGGGCTCGTGGTTGGGTGCAGTATTTATAGTACAGCTCCCAAAATGGCTGCTGCATGTGTGATCTTGCTGAGATCCTGCTGGAAATATCTTGAGATCTCAGAAAGAGCGCTCGATGGTACAAAAAGCAAGTAGTATGATCTGAGGGCAACTTCTGTTATGCTCATTACACAACATTTGGGTACCAGGAGGATCTCTTGTTTTTAAGGAATTAAGAAATGGTGGGAGGGTGTCTTTGGCATAAAGTTGGTGCAACGCTCACAGGATGAAGGGAGGACCCATGAGCAGGGATTTCCAGCATGAGTGCCCCATCAAATGAGGTTGCCCAGGGAGTTGAGGCCACATATTGAGCAGGCCATAGCAAAGAGAAGCATGTTCATCAGTTTCCAGGCATGCAGGGTCATGGCTAAGGTGAGGAGAGGGTACATAGGGAGGAACTGAAAAACCTGAGGCGGATTTCAATCAAAGTTTACCTCAGAGGGGAAACAGCCAGACCTGCTTGTCGAGTGTGGATCCTGGAACTGGTAGCTCTTTACGGGTGTCACTGTTAAAGGGCAATGTTATGTTGTATGGTGTAGGCCAGTGCTGTGCTAGAGGAAAGACAGGGGTACCAGGACTGTGGCTGAAACTCGAGTCACAAGCTCCCATCTCCCTTTTATTATTTCCGTGATATGACCTGTGATATTAGTGAGGCTGTCGTGTAGTTCTTATAAACCCTATATAGGATCTGCACGTTTAGACAACATACACTGTAGGATTGGTGTTAGACTGATTCCCAGATACCCCCACCGGGGTATGTTAGCCTGTGTACTACTAGCTAACTCACAGTGCCACTAGAAACCCTCTTACCAAGGAAAGAATAGTTCTTGGCAACTACTCGAACATGACAACCTCTGGATCCCCAGACCGTGGGGTGAAACAGTGCACTACTTACACTCAGTCACTCGTGCTCACTTAGTCTCAGAGAGTTACACAAAATAAATGGTAGGACGTTTTTTAAATAAGTATTTATTAGAACGTGACCTTATTCTTAGTGGGGTAAAAATAGGTGCGCTGAAACAACCATTAGACAGTAAAAAGATATAAATGATTAGAAGCGCTAAGAGAAGTAAAAGGATGTGGTAGATTTCTACCATTTTGCTATAACCATAAATACAGGCAGGTATATAAATACATGACAATAAAATGCGAATTCTCACGATGCTACCCTAACTAGATGTACCTAAGTGTACCTAGCATATATATAGGTGTTAAGCCAAGAATCTCTCTAGGATAAAGTCAACCCTATTACCTGGAAGTGAGAGACTGTGGGACCCCGCCTTGTCTCGAGTTGACACCCCAAGCAAGGGATGTTAGGACCACTCAGCTGGAGTATCTGCATGCAGGAACTCTCAGCTGTCCCGCAGTTACTAGTGTGTGGGTCACGGCAGGGAAGTCCTGATCTCCTCTCCTTGTCTCAGCAAGATGTGATGATTTTATACTCCAAAGGTCTCCCCGGGGTTCTAACCTTCGCAGAGCCACTTGTCGGACTTAGGATGACGTCAGGAATGAATCCTTATACAGAGATATTATGCAGAGACAGTAGTCCTGCTGAGTTTCCAAGAATCCTGCAGTGCATGTAATGTATGAGGCCTTTACCTTGGGGAAAATCCCAAGTGCCCTGTGCGCAGTGTCGTGACATCTAGGTAAAAGGGTCAGTCCCTAAGAAACCGCTATGTATGTAATGTGTAGGGGAGAATATAGGCCGAAAGCTTAGGATGTTGCTCAGCCTATATTCGGGCACCTATATGGAACATAACACCCACTCCTCATCCCGACTGGACGATACAATTAATATCCCTAACGCATCTCTATTCGGCTGTCTAGGCACTGGTACGCCATAGGAATAACTAAGCAATAAAAATATTGTTCGTAAAAAAAAATGTTAAAAAATTTAAAACATGAAGTGGAAAAGGGGAAAATTGATCACCAAGCAATAGCTCTAATGTGCCTCGTATATATAGTTCGAACCGGCCACAAGCATCGGAAAGCCATGCAGGTCATGGTAAGAATGTCTATTGTTTTGGAGTTCCAACCTTGACTTTGCTTAAAAAGGTAGCTGATTTTTTTCCAGCACACTTCGACTTAGCACAAATGTTTGTGTCCTGGCTGGTAGACGCAACATCGCTGGTGTCCTGCCTCTCGCAGACGACTGACCACCCTTGTAACACCTCGCAGATCACGCCAATTGGAGCACAGATAATTCCTCTGTACTGCCTGCAGCCGATGCTGGCGCAGCCTGTGTGCCGCCCAAGGCCCGCGTGCCAGTGACGACGCCGGTATCCATTCCAACAGGAGCTGAGACTTTCCTGTGGAGGCTCTAAGAATGCCGCCACCGGGCTGCTAGGTGAATACGCTGGCCGGACACTGCAAAACAGGGGCCGTCACCGGTCCAGCGAAGCCATCAACGTCCGGCTGGCGCAGAACTGATGGGAAGTGTCAGACAGAGATCTGCAACACGCATTCTTCTCCGCAGAACAGGCATCGGAGAACAGGTGGGGCATGCAGTCCATCCAGACTGGTCTAAATGACAAGAAACCAAGAGGCGATCAGTTCTCGGGAGAGGGCGCAGACGTGGCCCAGATGCTGTACCATACGATCACAGGATTTATGGCAACCCAGGAGCGCTTTTTTTCATCTCCTTGGTGACTGGGACTTCCATTGTGTAGCAGAAAATTACAATCGGGATAACCTGAAGTTAATAGGAAACAGGATCAGCGGAAGTCCCCCAAAACAATGCTTCCGAACACGGAGGTATAAAGTTTGGCATAACTCCGAGGACCGCCAGAAAGGTGCTTAACAGTCCCTGAACCTATGTTCTAATAAATAGGTGTACTATAACCGGCCGTATCAGACATGTTAAAGATATGATTTACCATTTCTGTGAAAATGGAAAGGGCAGCCCGTACGCATGAGTGCCTGCATCTCAGCCGAGGACCTTGCGATCTGGAGATCAAAAGTCTCCCGGGCGGAGGGTTAAGGGGGCACGGTTTTCTGTAGAAGCATGGCTTGCATTCTGCTCAGAGTATCAAACCGCAGAGAAAGAAAGACATTCAACTGAGGGCCACAACGGCACCCCTCCCTGACTGCATGTGTCGGTGAAACACTAACATTTCTGCATACAGCATGTAACCCTGGAGCCTCGTGGCAGATCTAGATACGCGATGCCCGAAAGCATCCCACAACAACCTTGATCGCTTCAGCATCAAGTAACTCCCATTCCAAAGCAGCTTGAATACCAGGGCAATCACGGCTGCCGGGGTACTCTTCAAGTGACAGGATAGGCTCTCGGCTACTGAACCATTGCAGGCCCCGTGTGCAGCCCAATATCCTGGCATATGGGAGAACCACTTGACAGGGTTCTCGCAGTTTGTACCGCTTAGAAATACTTCTAGATCCCCACTCCTGCATCAAAATCTGTACGGTAATTCCCAAGATTCCTTGGATGAATTCCCTACCCATTTCTTCACATACTCGCCTGCCTGTTGTTGTTCTAGGCAATACTGAAACTGGAAAATTGTGACCGGTAATGTTATATGGCCATGGATCAACCATTCTGTGGACGGTGACTCAGCCACAGTAAAAGGTAGTCTGTCCAGTTTTTCAATACGCAGCATTGTATATTTTGCTCCCCTCTGTGCCATTTTCATCTGTTTTTCTGTTAGATTATATGCAGGAAACAGTGACGTACTGTTGATAAAACGCCAAGGCACATAACCTGCGTGCAATGATTGCAGCGTCCAGCTCAATAACATAATAGAACGTAATTGTGATTGTCCGTGCTGTAGTATGGACAAATCGTGTTCTAGTACATCAATAGCAGAAGATACCATGTTGCCCAGTGAATAAATCCTGGATGTTAACGTAGTCATACCATTGTCAACTACGGCTAACGCTCTTTCTAAATTGATCCTATCTATTTCTCGTAATCTCTCCGCTGCTTCTTGTTGGGAGATTTTCCAAATTTAATTATAGACAGCATAATAGAAATGTTTTTGACGTGGTTTTCTGGGACCCAATAAAAAATCCCGTAGGTCCACATCCTCTGTAAGTAAGGATAAGTGTTGTTTAACCTGTGTTAGTGTTGAGGTTTTTAACCAATCGAGGCATAACTTCCCAACACTGTATGATGTCACCACCCCAGGAAGTTCTCTTTGTACATATCGTGGGTCTGGCCTATGGATACTGAACCCTTCGGTTGTACCCCTGAATCTTTCCTGACATCTATTAGTGTCTGTGGGCCAAACCACCCATCCCTTCCAATTGGGTTCAGATCTATTGTATTGTAAAATGTCATCTAAAGTAATCCCTTCTCGTGATGTAAAGTTACTCTCGGTATGTGATGATGTTGGAATCCGAGGCAAGTTCAAATCCTTATTATTGGCCATTCCAAGACAGGAAGTTTGTTGCACAGTATCGTTTAGAAATATCATCTGCTGAGGGATGAGGCATGCTCTAAATAGTGCTTCTGTTCCCTGGACTTGCCAGACTCTAGAACCCCAGACTGATTTTAAGTCTATAGTGTCTTTCCATAAGTCGAAACCCTGTTCAGACAGTTGGGTAATGAAGGAAACAGAGTAAATCTGTTTGGTGTTAGTCAGCATATTTTTCTATGCGGTTGTCGGTGCAACCCTATAGTATTATGAGGGCGGGTCTAACATGTTAAACCCTGAAAAATATGAAAATTTTTGTGCAAACGTTTTCGAACTACTTTTCGGTGGTGTAGGGCAATGTTCCCATTGATGATATGTGAAAACATTCCTAGGGTTACTGGATTTGTGTAAAAAGTGATGACCATAATGTTGATAACAATACATTAAAATCTGATGTGTCTTCTAACATTTAATTATTAGAAAATGCGGCAGACTGTTCTAAATCAGACAATATATTATTAACAGTTTCAAAATCCCAATCATCGGAAAATGTACTGGAGGTAATGATATCATTTAAGGAAATTTTAAATAAATGAGGTATTTTTAAAAGTCTGGTCGACCAAATATATCATAATCAACCTTGTCCCTTCCTATACCATCAGGTATAGGAACTGCTGTAATGTTCACTGACAAGTCTCTTTGTTCGCGATGTGACGAAACATAAGGTTTTAAAATCAAATTCACTTTTGATGCTGCAGATCTTTGGCGAAGGTAAGTTCCAGTAATAATTAAGCAGAAAACAGTTACTAAGCCTATCCAGAAAAGAAAGAAAAGTATCCCGGTGCTTATCCAAAGTTCTAGCCAAGGTGACACCAGGTAAGTCTTTTTCAGCAAAATGAAGAAGTCTTTGATTTGTTGTTGTTGAGATATTGGGGCTGGCGTTGTTTCAGGTTCACTTTGATCCAAGGAAAAGGTATCGAAGTCGTTGAAATAGCCAGATGCAGTTCGATCTATTTTAGGCAGCTCAGCAGGTTGTGTTGAACTTGTAGATGGCTCTTGTTGAGGCATATTTATGTAGACATCAGTGTTAGGTCGAATTGAAATTTGTCTTTCATTTTGATCTTGAGTATCAGTTTCAAGAGGAACGAGTTCCATGGCATTGTTACATAGTCGATCATTCCGTATAGGTGACTCTTCAAACGTGATGAGCCTTTCTGTTTGTACTTCCTGAATGGTAGCGAGGGGAGGTCGTCGGCTACCCAGGAGCCCACGAGGCCTACTATTCAGTATCGGCCACATAGTGTGGTTTTATTAGATCAATAGAGACAAATCTTTTCTCCTTCTTTCCGGCAAGAGGTGGCAGAAGTACTGTTCTTATTCCTTCGACTGCCAGGACAGGTACAGGCTTTCTATATGATGGCCCAAATTCTTTTTCGTCCATTATATTTTCTCTGACCAGATTTCCGACTTTAGGAACCCAGACAGGTCTTGCTGTGACTGACTTGACTTCCCCAGTGGCAAACCGTTTTACTTGAACATTGCTCTGTTGTGCTCTAGATTCATTCAGATCCTGTAAAACAGCCAAACGTTTATTGATGTTGAAAGGTTTTTCATCCGCCACTGTGCCTTCACAATCGAGATCAGGTACCCACATTCTTGTCCCAAATAGGATCTCATAAGGAGTGACACCCCCTAGAGAACTTCTTGGCATATTGTTTAAGGCCCTCTGTACCCCATATAAATGATTGACTCAACTACCACCCGTGCCTAATACTCTAGCCGTTAATGATTGCTTTAAGTCCCGGTTTTTTCTCTCCAGAACCGAAGTTCCCTCGGGATGGTACAGAGAGGAGTACCGCAATGCAACACCCAAACTTCCCATGGCTTCCTTGTAAGCCCGAGAGCCAAACACGGGGCCACAGTCAGAATGTAATGTGCCAACTGCGTATGTCCCTACAAAGACTCACAAATCTTTGATAACAGTTCGAGCGTCAGCCGAGCGCTGAGGCCATACCCATAGGAATCTTGAGCAGGAATCCACTGCAACCATAATGTATTTGTAAGCCCCATCGGATTGTAAGGGGCCGCAGTGGTCCAAATAGACACACGCGAGTGATCTGTCTGATATTAACAATGGTGTCTGCGCTGGACGTGTTACGGTGGAGCCCTTCATCTGTTGACAGGTGTCGCATTTTAAGGCATAGTCTTTGGTCTGCTTTGTTAACTCTGGCCACCAATAGCGTTGTTTCAGTAAAGAAACAGATGCCATAACTCCTGCGTGTGCAGACCCCAAACCCTTGTGTGCAGCTAATATTAAGCCTAATCTGCGATCCATGTTTGGTATTACTCTATCCCCCACTCCGGGAATCTGAGCAAATGGAACGTTGTTTGCATCTAACTTATAGGAGTACTTGAGTGGAAATTCTTTCGGTACAGCCGAGTTATTGCGTGTAGCAATGACAGCAACCATAATGTCTCCGTCTATTCTCGTTTTTGAACGAGTGATTGCAGCTACGGAAGCCGTACGTACAGCCCCTATTGCGGCTTCAGCAGCCAATGAATTCCCTTCAACGTGAACGCCATCACGTTGATGACTCAGTGTGTGTGTGTATCACGTGAGCTCTTGGTAGTTCGTTTTTCAACTCTGCTACCTGTTCCCATAGCATTTTGTGCTTAATTGTGCCACCTTTTGAGTTCTTAAACCCATTCTGTCCCCAGTAGTGAAGATATTCATTGTACGACTGTACACAGTAAAAGGAATCACACACGATTAGTGTGGGAAATTCTCGATCCGTATTTATCAGTGCCAGTAGTAGAGCTTTTAATTCTGCCAGCTGAGCTGTGCAGTCTCCTAGAGACTGAGTTTTTGTACAGCTTGGAGGGAACTTTCCTTCCTGCATACGACCTTTTACAATCGCACATGTGGCGCTGTATTGTTTTTTACTTCCAATGGCCGGCTGAGCAGATCCAGGTCAGTGTAAATAATATATTCATACTGATCTAGAGGCATTATTTCATTCGGGAGAGGATATTCTTGTTCATATTGCAGAAATGCTTGTGTTTTTAGATTTGGGTCGTATCTGTATTCTACTTTTGATGCAGTGAGAGAATTAGCCCATTGTATCCATCTCGGATGTAAGGCTTTAGCATTTGGAACGTTTGCCTTTGTAGCAGCCTCTAAGGCCGGTACTGGAGACACGACAATTATTCGTTTTCCCGGAGCCAGTGCTCTTCCTCTCACTACAGCAGTTAGAATTTTTTCTGTGGATGCAAAACGCATCTCAGCATTTGTGTACAAATGTGATTTGTATGCTATGGGTACCATTTCGCCTTCATTGTATGTTAGGTAGGTGTACCCAGATTGACCCGCAACTATACAGATCACTAGATTGCGCACATTTACGCATGTCTGTAAGTGTTTTGAAGCTATCATGTCAGCTTGTAGGGAACGAAGGGTGTCTGTGTGCCCCTGTGTCCATTGCCTAACTGAAAAATCAGGTCTTTTGAGGTCGTAGAAAGGTTTATCCCTTTCTGCGTAATCCAAAATGTATGTTCTGCCAAAGTTCAGGAATCCCAGTATGGATTGTAAATTGTTCAATGATTTTGGAGGTTGGAGCAGCGAACATTTTTCTTAGAAGTTGGCTGCCAAGCTTTTACCTTCACTTGAAAGCTCATAACCCAGAAATAGGACATTGAGGTGGGTATTTTTGATTTTTTGAAGTTGAATTTGTAGCCCTCAGAGGCGAATCCCAAAATTATGCTGCTCACCCTGGTCAAGTGTCCTTCTAGGTCATCATCCGTCAATAAATATCATCCACATAGGACAATGCCTCTTCATCCAGATTCTGAAGTAACTCAGTTACCTTGGCGGAAAACAACCCCGGACTGTTCTTATACCCTTGGGGCAGTTGACAAAATTGACGCTGGGACCCCAGCGCTGAGAATGCTGTCAAATATCTGCTCTCAGGCGCTATATACTGGCAGAAGAATCCATTTGAGATATCTAATGTTGTTTTGTATTTTTTTCCGCACAATGTTGTTCATTAATGCAGCACTATGTGCGTTTTGTACTGCAAATGTTTTTGTGCATGAGTTTAGATGTCTATATTCTAAAACTAGACGATATGAGTTGTCAGGTTTCATTACGGGAAATAAAGGATTATCCATTGAAGAGGTGCAAGTTTCAATCACCCCCTGGTATTCAAGTTGATTTAAGATCTCCCTGACCTGTTTTTTAGCTTCTTGCTTAATTGGATACTGCATCTGTGGAGTTGGAGTAGATTTTAATGGTATCACGTGGTGGGTTGAATCTTCATCCCATCCAACATGGTTGCGATATAGTGCTGAAGCAAGGGCTACCGCCCACTCCCGTTTGTATGTGTGTTTTAAATATTGTGGAACGAGGTCGGAAAAAGCTGGCATAATTACTGTTTCTCCCTTGGGCACCTATAACAATAGTAGGCTGGCTAATCTCTTCAGCTAAAAGAATGTCGTAGCCAAAAGTCAGGTTCTCCCAAAAAGAGACCTTTAATTTTTCTGGGTTTGTCCCCCTCTATTTGGAGTGTTATTTCATGTAACCTGTGTGGGACACTTACCCTAGTATCAGGTGTTTCCACAGTGATATGTTCACTCAACTCCACTGTCACCAGAAATTCCATCAGTTTCTGGTGAGCTATTGTTACTTCTGCTGCGCTGTCTAGCATTGTCAGAGCCCATTCCCCGTTCAGTAGTTGAGTCCTCAGAATTCTGGGCATGTCTAACTTTGAGACCTGCTACTTTCTTCTTTTTGAATTCGAGGTTTTGCTTTTAGGTTTCTCTTCTTTTTGGAAGCGTAGTCTGAAGGGCGTTGTGCATCTCTGGACTTTGTACACTCTTCTTGTCTGTGTTCTGACCGTCCTTCCCTCTCCGAGTTTTTCGATGAACCCTGAAAGGAACGAGAGGAACGTTTATCAGTGTCCTGATCTGTCAGGTTTCCTAATCGTTGTCCCTATTCCTAAGGTTATACTCTCCTTTCGGAGGGCTCCTGTTGAGGAGGCCTACCTCTGGATTGAGATCTATTGGCTTTATTCTTTTGTTGGTTGTTACTATCCCATTTTTCTCATTTTGTCTCAGATTGCCTTTGTGAATCAGGCCCAATCACTTTCCCTAGCATTACTTGTGTTAGAGTGGGAAAAGTAAATCTAACCCCTCCAGACTGCTACACTTTCCCAACTGTTGGTCAAGTTGCAATGGGTTAGTGAATTTGAACCCTCCAAGTTAAATGTTTAATGCCAAGTTTTTTTAAATCGTTTTAGCTTATATATTTTTGTGATTTATTTTAAAAGTTAGTTACATTTACATTATTTTTTTAAATATTTTTAGGGATGATTTTTTTATTTTAATATTGTTATTGAATATGTTTTTTTTTACAATTTTTAATATTTGGTGTTTGAAATTATGGTTAATTATTGGTTGTATGATGGAACAACAAATTGATGAATAACGCATGGCTGAAGTACACATGCGAAACAACGACAATACAAGAACAACGTAGATTTCTACCACAAGTGTCTAAACCACGTATTTCTATAACATACATTAAAAACTTCTTAGCCACAAATATTAATACTCTGCATGCCTCCACGTATTTTCGCACACAAACACATAATTAAACTTCCATTAAAATGAACATCCAAACATACACTATGGGTCGCATTCCGACTCCGGGCTCGGAAATGTCTCCGACCGAGCCGGGACCCGGAGAGATTTCCGACCGACCGGACCCAGTGCAGTCCGACCGGACGAGTACGTGATGCGGCCGTATGTTATCGGACACGAGTCGGCCGGACTCCCGATTGGACTCAACGGGAGCCGGTCAGCACAACGCGTGCAGACGCGGGCTCCCATTGCCCTCAACGGGTGCGAGGCGGACAAGGGCGCTTCCTGGGCGCGAAGTACGCCAGCGAAGCGCCACGCGGCGCACACGCACAGGCAGTGGGGACCCTTGGGTCCCCCCGTGCGCGCGGGCAGCCGGGTGCACGCTGCACAGGGGGTCCGACACGGACCCCCAGCAGTGCGGCTCCGACAGGCCTCTTACGAGCCGGAGGCGCGGCTCGGTCGGACTGCTCGCGGCGCGCATCGCACTTACCCGGCCGGGAAACGCCGGCCATTGCGCGGTGCGAATCGGGTCCGAGCGAGTCGGTCGGAGCGGCTCCGAGTCCGAGCGAGTCGGTCGGAGCTGTCGGGACGCCCGCGACGCAGTCGGCCGGCGACCCCGCATCAGTACTCGCCGGGATCGGACCCGCGTACGGTTCGGTCGGGAAACAGGCTGTCGCATGGCTTTTTTCCCCGACCGAATGGTATTGGGCGCGCTCCGACCGAAAGATCGAACCGCCCTCCCATAGGGGTCGATTCCGATCTTCGGGCCGGAAATTTCTCCGACCGAAGCCGGACCCGAGAGATTTCACGACCGACCGGACCCGTGCAGTCCGACCGGATCGAGCACGGCGCGGCCGTATGTTATCGGACACGAAGTCAGTGTCGGACTCCCATTGAACTCACCGGGTGCGAGGGCGGACAAGGGCGCTTCTCTACAGCTGAGTGCGCCGCCGCGGCGCTCGCGGCGTAGCGCGCACTAGGTAGGGGGGACCCTGGGTCCCCCTGTGTGCGCTCGCACGGGTACGCGTGCAGGGGGTCCGACACGTGACCCCCAGCGTACGCCTCGACAGCTCTTACGAGCCGGGAGCGCGGCTCGGTCGGACTGCACGCCGCGGCGCGTCGCGGCTTACCCGGCCGGGAACGCTCCATTGGGCGCGGCAGCGAACCGGGTCCGAGCGAGTCGGTCGGGAGCGGCCCGAGTCCGAGCGAGCCGGTCGGAGTCGCCGGGACGCCCGGACGAGTCGGTCAGGCGACCCGCATCGTACTCGGCTCGGACGGACTCCAGGACGGCCCGGGTCACCGGGGAAACAGGCTGTCAGCATGGCTTTTTTCCCGACCGAATGGTATTAAAAGCGCTCCGACTCTGAGATCGGAATCGGCCCCTATGTATTTAAAAAAACACAGCACATGTAACTTACAATGGTCTCTTTTTTTTTAAAAACAACAATTTGATGTTTATTAATTTTCCCAACTACACTTTTATGTAATTAAACTACAAACAAGCATTTGCAATGCAATAGGACTCGCACTTACGTGAGTTTGAGCTATTGGTATTGTAAATAACAATGCCTTTTAAATATATTTTGGTTTTTAAAACATAAATAAAAGGCATTGTCATTTACAATGCTAATAGCTTAAACTCTGGGAAATGCGAGACCTATTGCATTCCAAATGCTTGTTTTGTAAAAGTGCCCCGTGAAAGCGCGCATGGCGCGCTGAATGTTGCAGGAAAGCATGTAGTGCCTGTAGTAGGAGAAACCATTAAAGAAAATAGTGCTTACAGAGTTCATAAGACGTACCGTGTAACAACCGAAGTAAAAGGGCCAGTCCTCATGGAAGTTTACAAATAAAGACAAGGCAGTACCAAGGAGGGACTAACAAGCCTATTAACAAATCAGAAGCCAGCATTTAGGAAGGACAATGACACCAGCCAATTATAAATATGGGCGGAGAGTGGGCGGGGCTTCAAGTCCGTACTCCAATACAGCATGGCTCGCAGAGCAGCGAATGCCCTGCCCAGGCTCGACCTAAAAACAAATAACAGACCAGTACAAAAAGCCACACGTTGTGCATTTCCTGCAACCTGCTGTGAATTCCAAATCTTCTATTTCACCAACATTGTGTCCAGGCCTGTCACATTGATTTTGTTATGCAGTCAGAATGTTAGTACTTCACTTCTATATCAGACCTCTGGAGCCTAATTTCCTAAAATCAGTGTAAAAACGCAATGATGGAAGTCAGCTCTTTATGTGAAGCAGAAAACATATTTGACAAAGGAGAAAATCTAGATAGAGGGTATATTTTTAACTCAATTCTTAATTGTGAAGGAGGGGGAGGCTTATGTTACGTTAATCAAAACAGCATACCTTGACCTTTATTCGATTGGGACCGGTCCTCCTCAGTATTCGCCACTTTCATCCTGCATGGTTAGCTCTAGAAATCTCTACCTCCCGCTAACACCGCCCAAGTTCAACAGTCACAAAACCCCTTTAGGCAAAGATAGCCTGGGAAAAATATCTCTGACTCTACTTTCAGCCCAATCCTTACTCATTGTCAATGGAGAAGACACAAGTTGTCCCTTGGCAGCGTCTGTTATTGGACTATTGTAATTTTAAAAAACAAATTAAATTTGGCTGAGCACCGTTATATTTTGGACAGTGACAGCAGAAACTGTGCAAGCAGGCACACTTTGTGTGGCTTGTGAGCTTGGACACACCATCCGAGGCATCCCGAACCTAAATCACTTTTTTTTTAAAGTATATGTGTTTCCAAATAGAAAATAACAAAAAAAAACATGTCACTAGTAGACGACCTTTACTTTATTTATTTTTTTAATTCACATAATACAATTAGCAAATCTGTCATTGTAAAGTATAAATTTGAATGAAAAACGTCCAGGCAAAGTCTTTAGCAAAACGTTTTTGTAAAAGATAAAAGGTGCAGTGTGCTGTAGGCTTCCCTCAACACTGTGCCAACAGGCCTCATTGGTGCTGACAGGCTATGCTCCATTTGTGTGCTCCCCCCCCCCACCTGTACCCTGCAGTGTGACTCTATGATATAGAATGAAGTCAAAAGCAACTACTTGTGGGAGATTCACTAGATGAGGGGCTATGTTAATTGTAGGCCTTATACAAGGAGATATAAAGAAAGAATCTTACAGGATATGAGGAAGGAGATCGGCCTGCAGAATGAAGGAAAGAAGATCCCACTGTTTTCCGATCAGGCATCCGAAATGACGTGAAAAAACAATGAACATGAAGACGGAACCTTCAGAATATTTCAGCGAAGGCTCAACATAGGTGAATCACAGAGTTAAAATTCGATATTGCAAAGCCTGCCCCTCCAATTCTACAACTGAGAAAATCTGTAATTCTGCGGTTCGTTGTACTGATGAAGAACAATGTGTGTGCGCTTTTGCAACATATACCTTGTTAAAAGCAAGGCTGTCAGTGGCATCTATGAAGGAAAGAGGCAAATAACTAATATTAAAAAGGTCATGGGACCGTTCAGGTCCAAATCCAAGTAAATAAAACATCGGCCATGCAATGGCTGCATGGGGCACTTCACAATAATGCAAAGACTGCTCGCGTCTAGCTCCAAGGCCACTTGGGTCGGATTTCAGTAAACAAAGCACTTTAGCTGTGAGGAGTGTAGCGCGATCTCCCTTTGGGCCCAACCACTCTGGGTACCTTGAGGATTGCGTTGTCGCTGTCCCTCCCGGACTTTGAGGGGTGGGGCACGTCTTTAGCTCTCCCCTGTGGGTATGCAGATAAAGTGGAGCGCTAGCTTCACCGGTGCTTGGGGAACAACCAAGGTTCCCCTTGGTCAGACAGTGTGAGGTGCTGCAATCAGACGCCGCGCTCGCTTGGCAGAAGGGTTATTTAATCTCAAACACACAGTGGAGCCTGTAATGTTGTCCATGTTGGACCACTCCACATTGCCCATATTAGTAAGGGGTGGTTGCCCCGGTTCACCACCTTTGCGTCATGTAATGGGCTGGCCCAGCGTACGCTCGGCCAGCACGTGTGTGTTTCTAATAAATAGCCCAGGTCACGCTGGGCGGAGTCAGTGAGTTACTGGCTGCTAACAGACCCACACTTGTATTGACTCTATGTGTCCTCTGCACCAGGCCTAGACCTAGGACACTACACTGGCGACGAGGTGGTCTCCCCACCCCACCGTGACTCACCACACCGTTGTGCCTGCCGCCAGCACCGCCGCAGCGAGACCGCCCCAGCCGCGTCTCCCGCATCCCGCGCCTGGCGCACTGTGCTCTCTACCGCACACCAGCTGCCACTGTCACGGAGCCCGGCGCTGGCTTTCCGAGCGGCTCTCGGCCATCAGTCTCGAAGGCCTCTACAGCCGCCTTGCCGACCGCGCATGCGCGCGGATTCCTTCAGTGCCCTCCGTCACCCGGCCATCTCCGCTACGAACCTCTAGCGGCCCTCAGGTTTGCGGTAAGAGTGACGCTGCCCACTCCCAGCCGCTCTCCTCCTGACGCTCTCCATGCCTGTGCCTCCGGCCACGGCCCCCTGCTAGGCCTTACTCTCTCTTTTCTCCTCGCATCAGGAGCATTCCGGGCCGCCTCTGCCAGGCCGCACGTGACGCCCCAGAACATCCTCATATAGCACGGCCACGCTGGGAATAGGCCGCAGATTGCCGAGACTCACTCCGCAGCACCCTCTGGTGGCTGTGCGCACCCACCTGCGACGCTTCACCCCTCGCAGCCTCACTGCCGCCGTCAAGAGTTTGCTGCCTGCACTACCCTAAGGCGCCCTGTTTGACACCGCGCCGGATCACGAGCCCTACCTGCTGGTGTCCTACCTCGAGTGCTCTGCCACCCTAGCCGCGCCCACTGCGTCGCCCACATGGCGTCTGTGCCTCATCTGGAGCCGTTCGCCATCACCGGCCCCCGCCCTCCCAAGCAGCACGCTGGAAGGCATGGGTCGAGCGCCTAGAGACGTACTTCGACGCGGCGGACATCCCTGCTCCACGGAGGAGACCCATGCTTCTTCACCTCGGAGGGGCGGACATTCATAAGATCTCGAAGACCGTGCGGGAAGCAGGACCCCCGAGAAACTACGCCACGATGCGCGACGCCATCACGGCCTATTTCGAGCCTTTTGCCAACCCCGACTACGAGCGTTTCCTGCTCCGCCAAGCACGCCAACAGCCGGAGGAGTCTGTAGATATCTTCTACGCGAAGCTAAAAGAACTGGCAAGCACCTGCACCCTCCCAGACGAGGACGACGAAATCCGAGCCCAGTTCATCCAAGGCTGCGCGTCCTCCAAATTGCGCGAACGGATCCTGCAAGAGCACAACATGTCCATGAGGGACATCCTGACACTTGGCCGCTCCAAAGAATTGTCCAAGGCCCGCGCGGCGCACATGGACCCCAAGCCGGCCACCACCGTCAAGGAAGAACCGGTATGCGCCATCCGCACCGACGTTCAGGAGCCACGACAGAGAGCCACGAGGCCGAAGTCTACGTCCTCCCAACCGAACTCCCGTAGTCGCCCATGTGGGTGGTGCGGAGGCTTGTTACCCCATGAAGGGGCCTGCCCCGCGCATGGCAAGACCTGCAGCGCGTGTGGGAAAGTGAACCATTTCTCCAAAGTATGCCGGTCGACGCAGAGGAGGAAGCAAACTGGCCCGCCACGGCGAGTTCGCGCGATTGAGCCGCCCCCCGAAGGTTCCCCCGACAGTGACATGGACGACGATGAAGCCGATGCTGCCACTGTCCACGTAGTCCGAATGCTGAATGCTCTGCCGGCCACCCATCACGCCACACCCATGTGTAAGGTTAAAGTGCAAGAACATGCCATAGCTGCCCTCATCGACACAGGTGCCACCATCAATCTTATGGCTGCCAGCGTCTACCGGAGGTTACCCAACCCTCCAACGCTCCGCCCTACCAGAGTACAAGTCTACGCCTTCGGCACCCGTTCTCCGCTCACGCTGTGTGGCGTATTCCAGGCCAGCCTCTCTCATGAGACTGCACACCAACAGGCCAAAGTGTATGTGTCAGAGGAAGGTTCAGGATTCCTCCTTGGCTGCCGCACCGCGCAGGATCTCAATCTGATCCACTTTGCATTCAACGTGCATGGCCAACGATCTAGACCGCCTGCTACAAGGGTTCGGAACCCTATTCGAAGGGATTGGATGCCTGAAGGGTCCAGCAGTCCGACTGCACATCGACAAGTCCGTCGCTCCAATCGCCCTCCGCCACAGAAGGATTGCCTTCCACCTCCGCCCCAAAGTAGAAGCAGAGCTACGCCTTTTGGAGAGAGCGGGCATCATTGAACGGGTGCGTGGCCCCACCCCATGGGTGTCACCCATTGTCGTCGCGAAGAAACCGAAACAACCGGAAGCCGTCCGCATCTGTGTGGACATGAGGGTCCCGAATCTCGCAATCAAGCGGGAGCGCCACCTGACTCCAACAGTAGACGACATCATCGGGGAACTCGCTGGCTCCAAGTGGTTCTCAAAGATGGACCTTCGCTCAGGCTATCACCAGATCCCGCTCCACCCGGACTCTCGCCCCATCACTACGTTCTCCACCCATGCAGGACTCTGGCGCTACACCCGCCTCAACTTTGGCATCTCCAGCGCTGCTGAAGTATTCCAAAATATCGTCAAAAACGTCCTCCAAGGGCTGGAAGGTGTGCTCAACGTGAGCGATGACATCCTGGTGCATGCACCCACGCTGGAAGAGCACCTCCTGCGTCTCCAGGCCGTGCTATCCCGCATCCGAGACAGTGGACTCACCCTCCACCGTGAAAAGTGCGAGTTCTTGAGGAGGGACATCAGTTTTTTTGGATACCGTTTCTCCGACAAAGGCGTTGGCCCCGACCCGGACAAAGTAACGGACATACAGAATGCTCCCGCCCCGACGTCAGTGTCCGGCGTCCGCAGCTTCCTAGGCATGGTCACGTACTGCGGGCGTTTCATCAAAAACCTCTCAGACCTGACAGGGCCTCTCCGTGACCTCACCAAAACCTCCAGCCACTGGACGTGGGAAGCGGAGCAAGAGGAGGCATTCTGCCAAACGAAAGCTGCTCTCTCAGCTGACACTACGTTGGTGTATTTTGACCCCGAAACGAGTCCCAGCTGGTAGTGGATGCCAGCCCCACAGGCTTAGGAGCGGTCCTAGCCCAGCAGCAGACCTGTGGAGAATGGGCCCCGGTAGCCTACGCCAGCAGGACACTTACGCCCACGGAACAGCGCTATTCTCAAATCGAGAAAGAAGCCATCGCGATCCTGTGGGGGTGCCGCCATTTCCACATCTACTTGTACGGGCACCCGTTCACTGTGGTCACGGACCACAAGCCACTCGTCCCGCTGTTCCAAGGGTCATCATCGCGTCCTCCCCACGGATAGAAAAATGGGTGTTACAGCTACAAGAATTCCAGTTCACCGTAGAGTACCGACCAGGCACACGAAACCCAGCGGATTTCCTATCCAGGCACGCCAGACCTGTCACCAAGCCAGAAGCTGCTGAAGCGGCAGCAACAGAAGACTACGTGCGGATGATAATCGAACGGTCCAGACCGCTCCCGATCTCGTTGGAGGAAGTGATACAAGCCACCAGAGAAGATGACTGCCTCCAGATCGCCATCCAGGCAATCACCTCGGGAGACTGGAAGCGTTTGCAAAACCCAACACCGTTCCGCACGACTACAGCCCAAACCACGTTAAAGGCTCTACATCAAGTGCGCCACGAGTTGTCCGTGTCTGCAGATGGTTGTCTCCTGCGAGGCCCTCGCCTCGTCCTGCCTGAACGCCTGACTCACCAGGCAGCCCTCCTTGCACATGGAGCACACCAAGGAATTGTAAAGTCAAAGAGCCGCCTCAGGAGCAAGGTCTGGTTCCCTGGTCTAGATCAACAAGTTGAATCGATCATACAACGCTGCCCCGTTTGCCTGGCAACCAGCCTGCCCAGCAGACCTGCGCCTGTGATCACCGAAGCAGGCCCCAACGCTCCCTGGGAAAGAGCCAGCGCAGATTTCGGCAGCTTACCGGGAGGGAAGTACATGTTGGTAGTAGTGGATGACTTCTCGCGCTACCCAGAAATCGAAATCGTCTCATCTACGTCAGCAGGAGAAGTCATTCCCAAACTTGAGAAGATTATGGCCACCCATGGCCTGATTGGAGAGCTCCGGACAGACAACGGTCCGCCGTTCACCAGTGCTGAGCTACTCGAATACCTGACCTCCCACCGGATCAAGCACCGCCGGATAACCCCAAGGTGGCCCCAGGCGAATGGGGAAGTAGAACGCCTGATGCGGACCCTGAACAAGACGATCCAAATAGCCCTCGCCGATGGCCACATCCTGGAACAGGCACTGTACAGTTTTCTCCGCGAATATCGCCTCACCCCCCATTGCACCACCGGCATCTCCCCGAGCCGCCTGTGTTTTGGTCGAGCAGTAACAGACACCATCCCGCACCATCCAGTGTGGGCAGAGTCCCCGAACCCTCCAAACCACTCCTTGGCAAGGCGGATGAAAACCAACCAGGAGGCGTCCCAGAGGAGGCGTGCGCAGGTGAGCCCGATCGCGGTTGGAGACCGTGTACTGGTGCGTGACCGCCACCCCGGCGGAAAATTCAGGCTGCCGTTTGAACTGGATCCATGGACAGTGATCGGAGTCAAAGGTACGATGGTGACGGCATCACGAGGGCACGAAAGTGTCACCCGCAACGTATCTTTCTTCAGGAGAGTTCCCGCTGACGACGCGGAGGAGTTTCTACCCTCGACGAGCCAAGAGTGGCTGAACCGGACATTCCTCACGACTCCCAGGGAGGGAACGACCGACCCACCGCCGTCACCGCGGATGAGGACAGAAGCGCCCCAGCTCCCGAGAAGGCCCATGACAAGGAACTCAGGGGCGGTCAAACAACACGAGACAATGGCAGTCCTACAGAACCTTTGCTGACCCCCCTGACAGAAACAGCCAGGGTCGGTATTGCCTGCGGCCCTACCCCAAGCCGTCTCAGAAGTATCAAGACTTTGTAGCCTGCTGTCGAACTCCAGGCCGAGGACATGGTGGTGTCGGCAGACCAAGTAAGACTGTTCCATAGATGTCCCGTTTGTTATCTTGGTGCTCATAACTGTGGGGTGTTTCTCACTTGTTTTGTTTCGTTTGTATTTTGGGTAAAGGAGGAATGTAATGTTGTCCATGTTGGACCACTCCACATTGCCCATATTAGTAAGGGGTGGTTGCCCCGGTTCACCACCTTTGCGTCATGTAATGGGCTGGCCCAGCGTACGCTCGGCCAGCACGTGTGTGTTTCTAATAAATAGCCCAGGTCACGCTGGGCGGAGTCAGTGAGTTACTGGCTGCTAACAGACCCACACTTGTATTGACTCTATGTGTCCTCTGCACCGAGCCTAGACCTAGGACACTACAGAGCCCGTGCTTTCCAGCGATGTCAATGAAAAAACGCTCTTGCAATGGAGCGCTTGCTGGGCAGAAGGAATAGGCCCTCTATTTCCACACTACGCCCCATCATGTTTGGGGCGGCTATCCTCACGGAGAGTGTTTAGGCTGTTGCTCCTTCAAGCGGAAATGAAAGACATGCAACGCCGCCTACTCCGACTTCGCTGTAGCATGTGTATTGAAAATACAACTTGGCGCAAACAAAAACCCCGGGGATTTGCCAAATAACTAAAAATAAGATTAAATTAAATAAAATAACAGCGGAACAGTTGTTTGACACAAGCGGTAATTATTGTAATGCCGATGACCAGCTGTGATGCCGAACTGGAGCAGGAATATACGGCAACGGAGCTCGAAGCGGAGGGGGTGAAAGGATAAAAGAGTTCCTCAAAAAACAGTACAAAGAGGACAGCGTAAAGATAGGGGAAGTTAGGTGCTGCTGCCTGGGAGGACACAAATTACAACAAGGTGGGACATTGAAGAAGGATTAACCAATAGGGAGGGAGCCTTTTTGAAGGACAATCGAAGTGAGCAATAAAAAGTCAATGGGTGGGCTGTATGCCGACTGAGAGAATACTGCATGTCTCGAGAGACAGCGCATGCGCTGCATGCACTGCCTAGGCTCGACCTAAAAAACGGCGTACTGTGGGATTGCAAAGTGAGGCCCCACGGAATGAAGAGCTGAGACTGTGGGCGAATTACTCTCTACTTTATTATAGGTTATATCTGTGTATAGGGGAGAACCGTCCTTCATGCCGCTGAGCCGCTATCTCCGGCGCCCCCCGCGTCACATCCTCCCATGGTGCCTTGCGGCGGGTCACGTGACTGCGGGAAGGCTAGACCGCAACACTACACATCTTCCCCCTTAACAATAACGGACATGACTGTACCCACAGGTGTGGGAGAGAGAGAGAGAGAGAGAAAGATTCACAATTGAAAGTCACTGAGGTGTTTCAGTAGCTTCACCGCACGGCCCTTGCGGGTGTGCGTTCCGGTCCCTTGCTCTCTTCCTCCGCGAGGTCCGTCTGACCTCGCGCCCTCCTCCTGGTCTCTCTGGGAGGCGTGGATGTCTCGCCCGGAATGCCCCTCCGTCTGCGTCCTGGCTGGGCTGACACGGCGTCAACTGTCCGGGTGATTGCCCTCCGCACTGGCTGCGGGTCCGGCCGCACTCACGTGGTCTGTAGAGGATGCTGCCGCTCCCGCTACGCTGGGGCTTTCTCTAGCTCACTGTTGTTCGTGCCCCAATGCAGGATCTTATTGCACTTGGCCATTCTGGATTTGGTCCAAACCTTGCCATCACTCAATAAGGCAGAGCGGGTGTATGCTTCTACCACCCGCAAGGGCTCACTGAATTTGCTGTCTCCTTTGAGTCCTGTTTGGCCCTTTCTGACTCGGACCCACTCGCCCTCTGCCAATGAGGCTTCACGCACACTGTTCCTTTTGTCATAATGTGCCTTGTAGATGCTTTGTGCCTTCTCTATGTTGCTGCGGACAATGGCTGGGGACCATTTGCTTTGGAGTGTCATGGTCATCCAGGCTGTGTTGTCTCTGGTGAAGGGTTCTCTGCCTCTTAGGATCTTAAACGGGCTGTAGCCTGTCAAGGTAGGTGTGATGCGGTAGGCCCATACTGTGTTTCTGACTTCGGACTCCCAGTTCTTAGCGGCGCTGATGGCTGCTTGGATCGAGCCCATGATCACCCTGTTAAAGCGTTCCACTTGGCCGTTACCCGCTGGGTGGTAGACCGGAGTGCGCTTCGTCTGGATTCCGTTTCGGTTGGTGAAGGCTGTCCATTTGGCTGATGTAAACTGGGGTCCATTGTCGCTGGTGATGGACTTGGGGATGCCCTCCCTCAAAAAGATGTTGGTGAGGAAGGTGATGACGGCATCGGAATCAACCGATTCACAGATTTCGACTTCTGGCCACTTTAGAATAACGGTCCACGACGAGCGATGAGGTGTTTGGGTGTGCCCCAGGTGTCTAGGACCGGGCCTACAATGTTGATGGATAAGTCCTCCCAGGGGTTGTTGGGAGTGGAGAACTCGCCCATGGGGGGCCTCAGGGTGACGAGAGTTTTGTCAGCTCTGGCGCAATGGGCGCAGTCCCTCACGAACCTTTCCACTTGGATGTCCATGGCAGGCCACCAGTACATCAGTTTCATCCGCCTTTTGGCTTTTACGATGCCCAGGTGTCCTTCGTGGTTGATGTGAAGAATGTGGTCATACAGAGCCTTCGGGGGCACCACTTTGTCACCTCGTACCAGGAATATGGAGTCCTCGCCAATGGAGAGTTCCTCGCGGACTTCCCAGAATTTTCTGAGGCTGCTGTCGATGTGCTTCTTCTCCGGCCAGCCTCGCGTGACGTACCGCTTGACTTGGGATAGTTCCGTGTCCTGCGTGTAGGCTTCTGCCCAGTCCTGGGCACTGATGGTGTGTTCATGATCCGCCATAAAGGCAACGCTGTATTCCTCCCAATCCGATGATGTGACGGGTTCTTCCTTGGCTGCTGCCCTGCTCAGGAAATCTGCCACTCTGTTCTGCGGGCCCGGGATGTACTCCACATCGTAGACAAAGTCCAACAGGCGCAATGTCATTTTAGCGATGCGCGGAGTGGCTGTCACATTGCCGCTGGATGTGAGGACCTTGATCAGGGGCTTGTGATCAGTACGGATTGTCAATCGTGATCCCCACAGATACTGTCGGAATTTCTCCATCGCCCAGATGGCGGCTATCATTTCCTTCTCAATTACACTGTACTTCTCTTCACTGGGGGTGAGGGATCGCGATGCGAACCCCACCGTGGTTTCGGTGCCATCTGAAGCCCTCTGGGAAAGGACTGCCCCCAGTCCCTTGTCACTGGCGTCCGTGGTGAGGATGCTGGATGCAGAGCCGTCAAATCCATGTAAGGGAACCGCCTTGCAGATGTCCTGTTTGATGGCTAAAAACTCTGCTTCCGTCTCCTCTGACCAGGCGAAACTATTCTTTTCCTTGAGCAGTTGGCGTAGGCTGTGCGTCTTTGTCGCAAAGTTCCTAACAAATTTACTGTAGAACTCCGCCTGCCCCAGGAAAGAGCGAACGTCGTCTTTGGTTTTCGGGGAGGGCGCTGACATGATGGCCTCCACGTTTGCCGATTTGGGGGTGATTCCTGTGTCGCTGATTTCATGTCCTAGATATGTGACCGTGCGGAGGCATTTCTCTAATTCGGCTGTGAGGCCATTCGCTGCGAGTGTGTGTAGGACGGTGTGCAGGATGTCGTTGTGTTCGGCTTTGGATTTCCCCATGACGAGGATGTCATCTTGAAAGTAGAGGACTCCTGGGACACTTTGGAACAGCTTGTGCATGAGTTTTTGGAAGACGGCCGCCGCGGATGCGAGCCCAAAGGGCAGGCGTCTGAACCTGTAGCATCCAAAGGGTGTGATGAAGGATGTAAGTTTGCGGCATGACGGGTGGAGTGATACCTGGTGGTAGGCGGCTTTGAGGTCGATGGTAGAGAACCATCTTTAGTCTGGGCGAGCAGTTCGTTTATTTTGGGCAATGGAAATTTGTCCACAATGATGTTTTTGTTAAGTTCGCGGAGATCAATGCAGAGGCGGATCTTCCCGCTTGGTTTGCGCGCCACCACCAAAGGCGCGAGCCATTCGGCGCATTCGATCGCTTCAATGATGCCGCTGTCTTCTAAGCGCTTAAGTTCTAGCTGTACTGCTTCTCGGCAGTTGAACGGGATGTTCCTGACTTTGTGGGCGACTGGTACCACTCCGTCTTTAAGTACGATCTTGTGGGAGAATTTGCACATTTTACCTATTTGGTTGCTGAAGACAGTGGGGAACTCTGCTTGGAGTGAGGACGGCATGGACGTGTCATCCATCAGGAGCACCTGTGTGTCGCCACCGGGGTTGAGCTGGATGCCGAGCGCTCCCTGGTCAGCCCAACCCAGGACCAATGGGCCCTTCTTCGCCACGTACAATTTCGCTGTGGTGTGCCGTCCTTTGAACTCGAACAGGAGCTGCTGGAAACCTACCATGGGGATCCTTTCTCCCGTGTATGTGACTGGATGGACGTCCGTGGGGTGAAGCTGGTCCCCCACCACTCGGGCGAAGTCTTGGTCCCAAATCTGTTTCTGGATGATGGTGTAGGGCGACCCGGAGTCCGCTACCATGACGACGTGGACGCCCCCAATCGACAACTTGCATGAGGGTTTTTTTGTTGCGACACCCCCTATGCCCAGGATGTGATCTTCGATGCAAAGAATGCTGTCTGGGTCTGAGAGATCTGCTCCCTCATGATCATCGGAGACGTCCTGGACGTATTTGACTGCAGCGTTTCTGGGCCTCCGACGGCAGACCTTGCCGAAGTGTCCTCTGATGCCACAGAACGAGCGTTTAATGTGGAACGCCGGGCATTTTTTGTCATTACCCATGTGGGTGTGGCTGCCGCATCTGTAACAGGCACCTTGTTTACCCTGAGGGGCGCGACCGGGACCTCTGCCCTTCGACGTCGATTGGCGGGGGAGGCGGAGTCCGTTGTGGTTTTTGATGGTGGCACCTTACGATCGGTGATTTTGCACACTGTGGCTTGTGGGGCTATGTCTTTCTTGGCCGCGAGAGCGCATCGCTTGGATAATTCCGCCCGTTTCACAATCGCGATGATCTCAGGAAGGGGCGCTTCGCCGCTAACCCAGAGCTTTTCCTGGACACTCATGTGGGTGGAGTGCATGATGATTTGGTCTCGTATGAGGTCGTCGTGCAGGGTGCCAAACTTGCAGTTGATGGCCAGTTTCTTGAGGGCCACCACGTAGTCCTCCACTGACTCCGCTTCTGCCTGTTTCCGTTGGAAGAAATTGTAACGGTCAATGGCCGTGCATATCACGGGCTGGTAATGGCTGTCCAGATCTTCGAGGGTGTGTTGGAATACGTCGTCATCGGTGGAAGCCCTGGTCTTTTTCAACATCTGGTCGTAAACGCGCAGACCCTCCGGCCCTAGATTATGTAACAGGATCTTCTTCCGCCGTTTGCTTGAGAAGTCCTCCTCGCCTTCGTCCTCCAGCGCTGAGAGGTAATTCAAGAAATACCCTTTCCAATCAGCCCATTTCATGGCCGGCTCCCCGGGTTTAGGCAGGAAGGGCACTGGGTTGGTTAAGGAGAAGGTCTGTGCACACACGGTGCGTGTGGCGAGGACAGCAGTGGAACCTTACGGTGCAGGTAGAAGCCCGGGTGGCTGCCGCTGGCTTGGAGGGGGTGCACCCCTGCATGGGCTGAGAGGGCACCGCTTTCTGGGTTGCCGGCTGCTACGTGCCGCTACGGGGCGCCTCTCGTGCTGGTGGTTGAGGCAGCTGTGTGGCCTTGTGGTCTCTAAGGTCGCAGGAGGCCAACTAGGGGCCCTTTTGTAGGAGTGGTCGGCGGGGTACACGGCCCTCTGGAAGTGCAGGGGTGGAGGATGGTGCGCGCCGATGTGCGCGCCGAGCTGGCCACGTGCAGAGCGTGGCTCCTCGTGAAGGTAGGCCTGGGGGTGATTTCCCTTGCACACAGCCTTTCCATGTAACGGTGGACTCCCCGTGCCCCAAAGCCTGGTGGTGGTGGCCACTTGTGCCCAAGCTGTGCTGTGCAGTGGCTGGCCCCTCTTGGAACGGGGCCTGGTGGTGGCTGCCCCTATGCGCAGGCCGCTCCTAGCTGGGAAGAGCGTGGTGCTCGCGCCGCGTGCCGAAATGCGTGCCGAGAGTGAAGTGGGCGTGGTCCGCGCTCCGCGCCGGAATGCCCGCTGATGCCGCACAGCGGTAGGGCTGCAACTTGGAGCGGGTGCAAGGAGGAGCGCGAGAAGCATTGCGCCCCCCGCCTAGTGACAATCGCCGGCTCTCCCCTACCTGGCCGAAGTTGGGCGGCGCACTGGTCCTTCCCCCTCGTCGCCATAGTGGGATTGCAAAGTGAGGCCCCACGGAATGAAGAGCTGAGACTGTGGGCGATTTACTCTCTACTTTATTATAGGTTATATCTGTGTATAGGGGAGAACCGTCCTTCATGCCGCTGAGCCGCTATCTCCGGCGCCCCCCGCGTCACGTCCTCCCACGGTGCCTTGCGGCGGGTCACGTGACTGCGTGGAGGCTAGACCGCAACACTACACGTACTAACGATGATCTGAGGCGAAGCCTCGTAAGTGTAGTCCTTCACCTATTTTTACACATATCACCAAGTAGAATGGTTTCTAAAATGGTGGACATTTGAACACTATAATGCTTGTAAATGCATTTTATAAAATGGCAAAAATAAATACACTTTCCCACATAACTAAATGTTTCAATTTAAACCCTTTCCACAACATATTTAGTTTAAAAAAAAGAACAAAACACAAATAAAAACGTCCGACCACCATTGTGTAGTCAGTTGTACTCAGGATATCTACACTGAATACACGCTTCGTTCCCAGCTGCTCTTCGCAACCCACATTACTTAGCAAACAGTGCCATCTAGCGGCTTCATTAGGTAAATTTGAAATTTATACAACTATTTCGACAACACTCAAAAGCATCGACAATATATAAATATTTAAAATAAAAATAAAATTATATTCCAGATTTTGAAAATTGATCAACCTCTGCCTTACATATTTTAATATTACTGCAATGTAAGTAGCATATTTTAATGACATTTAAAAAATGTTTTAACAATAAATCTCCAATCTAATTTAAAATCAGTAAAAACCCGAACTAATATAAATGTTATACTTAGCTCTGGGCATGTGTTGGACAGTATATTGGGAGTCAGAATTACTATTCCTACTCCACCAGTAACCTATGGCAGGGCAGGTGCTGGACAGTGTCTTAAGGGTTCAAATTAATATTCCAACTCCACCAGGTACTCACCTCAGGCCAAGTGATACTCAGTGACATGGGTTCCAAATTAATATTCCAATTCCTCCAAGTACTTACCTCAGGGCAGGTGTTGGTCAGAAACTTGGGGGTCCAAATTAATATTCCAACTCTGCTGGGTACTTACTTCAGGGCAGGTGCTGGTAAGTGACTTTAGGATCCAAATTAGTAATCCTACTCCGCCGGGTACTTACCTCAGTGGAGGTGCTGGTCAGAAACTTGGGGGTCCAATTTAATATTCCAACTCCGCCAGGGAATTACCTCAGGGCAGGTGCTGGTCAGTGACTTGGGGGTCCAAATTAATATTCCAACTTCGCCGGGTACTTACCTCAGGGCAGGTGCTTGTCAGTGACTTGGGGGTCCAAATTAATATTCCAACTCCACTGGGTACTTACCTCAGGGCAGGTGCTGGTCATTGACTTAGTGGGTCCAAATTAATATTCCAAATCTGCCAGGTACTAACCTTGGTGGGTGGGAGGTCCTTGAAAAAAAAATCCCATTCTACCAGATACTTATTTCTAGGCAATTCATGTTTAAAAAACATAAGAAAATTTGAAATAATTTTACATTTTGTTTTCAGTCTTTCAGATTTCAAACCAATAGAATAACTTGATTCCCTGTCTAAGAGCCTGAAGAAGTCCCTTGTCAACCTACTACTCTCCAAAGTAAGTACTAAAAAGGCTACCAATATTAATATTAGTGCTAAGAAGCTGAACAGTAACTACAAGCTCAAAATTACTCTTCCAACTCCACCACGTACTTACCTCAGAGCAGGTGATGCTCAGTGACTTTGGGGTCAAAATTAATATTCCAACTCCACCAGGTACTTACCTCAGGGCAGGCGCTGGTCAGTATCTGGGGGGTCCAATTTAATATTCAAACTCCGCTGGGTACTTACCTCAGGGCAGGTGCTGGTCAGTGACTTTTCGGGTCCAAATTAATATTCCAACTCCACCAGGTACTTACCTCAGGGCAGGTGCTGGTAAGTGACCTGGGGGTCCAAATTAATATTCCAACTCCACCAGGTACTTACCTCAGGGCAGGTGCTGGTAAGTGACTTGGGGGTCCACATTAATATTCCAACTCCACCAGGTACCTACCTCCTCAGGGCAGGTGATGCTCAGTGACTTCGGGGTCAAAATTAATATTCCAACTCCGCCAGGTACTTACCTCAGGGTAGGTGCTAGTCAGTGACTTGGGGGTCCAAATTAATATTCCAACTCCACCAGGTACTTACCTCAGGACAGGTGCTGGTCAGTGACGTGGGGGTTCAGCTTAATATTCAAAGTCCACCGGGTACTTACCTCAGAGCAGGTACTAGTCAGTGACTTGGGGGTCCAAATTAATATTCCAACTCCACCAGGTACTCACCTCAGGACAGGTGCTGGTAAGTGACTTGGGGGTCCCCATTAATATTCCAACTCCACCAGGTACCTACCTCAGGGCCGGACTGGGAAAACAAACCGGCCACGGCAATTGAGTCGGGCCGGCCGCAGGGGGGGGTGGAGGTTTGAGGTTGCGTGCGCAAAACACGCAGCTGCTTTTGTTTCAGGTGGCCGATATAAAACCGGCCCGGTAACAAAAACGGACCCCAGGGGTCCGAAATCGGCCCCGACCCTGGCGGTCCACCGGGGAAATGCCTGATGCCCGCTATGGCCAGTCCGGCCCTGCTCAGGGCAGGTGATGCTCAGTGGCTTCGGGGTCAAAATTAATAATCCAACTCCACCAGATACTTACCTCAGGGTAGGTGCTAGTCAGTGACTTGAGGTTCCAAATTAATATTCCAACTCCGCCAGGTACTTACCTCAGGACAGGTGCTGGTCAGTGACGTGGGGGTCCAACTTAATATTCCAACTCCACCGGGTACTTACCTCAGAGCAGGTGCTAGTCAGTGACTTGGGGGTCCAAATTAATATTCCAACTCCACCGGGTACTTACCTCAGAGCAGGTGCTGGTAAGTGACTTGGGGGTCCAAATTAATATTCAAACTTTGCCAGGTACTTACCTCAGGGCAGGTGCTGGTTAGTGACTTGGGGGCCCAAATTAATATTCCAACTCCACCAGGTACTTACTTAAGGGCAGGTGCTGGTAAGTGACCTGGGGGTCCAAATTAATATTCCAACTTTGCCAGGTACTTACATCAGGGCAGGCACTGGTCAGTGACTTGGGGGTCCAATTTAATATTCCAACTCCGGCAGGTATTTACCTCAGGGCAGATGCTGGTCAGTGACTTTGGGGTCCAAATTAATATTCCAACTCCACCAGGTACTTACCTCAGTGCAGGTGCTGGTAAGTGACTATGGGGTCCACATTAATATTCCAACTCCACCAAGTACCTACCTCAGGGCCAGGGCTGGACTGGGAAAACAAACCGGCCATGGCAATTGAGTCGGGCCGGCCGCATGGGGCGGGGGTTTGAGGTTGCGCGCGCAAAACATGCAGCTGCTTTTGTTTCAGGTGGCCGATATAAAACTGGCCCAGTAACAAAAACGGACCCCAGGGGTCAGAAATCGCCCCCCACCCTGGCGGTCCACCGAGGAAACGCCTGGTGCCCGCTATGGCCAGTCCGGCCCTGCTCAGGGCAGGTGATGCTCAGTGACTCCCAATCCAATTCAATTCAATTCAATTCCATTTATAGAGCGCACGGCTACCACCAACGGTGGTGTCCCGGCGCTAAGCAGCGGAACAACAGATTGAGGAACGGGGGGGAAACTAAGGAAGATCAAATAGCCAGGTTTTCAGAGCCTTCCTGAACTTAAGTTCTGACTCAGCTTTACGAAGCTGGTCTGGCATGGAATTCCAGAGGGCAGCTGTTCTCACCGAGAAAGCTCGCCCGCCAATCCTGGCTTTAGCAAAGCGAGGAATCCGGAGCAGCTCCTGATAATTGGATCGCAAGGTCCTAGTCTGGCGATATTTCTGGAGTCTCTGCTTCAGATATCCAGGGCCGCTGTCTCTTGAAGCTCTGTAAGCCAAGGACAGTGCCTTGAACTCTATTCTCCTCTTAACTGGAAGCCAATGGAGGCTACGCAGATGTGGGGAGATATGATGGCGGAGTGGCACGTTTCTAATAAGCCTAGCTGCGGCATTCTGGATAATCTGCAATTTCCAGATCAGATATGCTGGGAGACCCAGGTACAAGCTGTTGGCATAGTCCAGCTGAGACGTGATAAGAGCATGGACCACCGTTTCCCGGCAGTCCATCGGCAGAAGATGGAGAAATCTCCGCAAGGCTTTCAGTTTCCAAAAGGAGGATGCGGAAACTTGACCAATCTGGGCCTTGCCAGAGAGTTTGGAATCGAATTTAAAAGCTAAATTTCTGACTGAGGTGACAGGAACGGGAGGGGGGTTAAGCTCCACCGGCCACCAGAGATCGGACCGTGGAGGAGACGGTTGATTAAAAAACAAAACCTCCGTTTTGTCAGCATTTAATTTCAGGCAACTGTCTGTCATCCAGGAGGAAATATTGATCAAACATTGCTTAAAACTATCAAATGCAACCTCTGTGTGATCTTTAAAGGAGAACACCAGCTGGGTGTCGTCAGCGTATGATACCACTCTCACCCCACAATGCTCAACTACTGATGCCAGGGGGGTAAGGTAAACATTAAACAGAGTAGGGCTCAACGCCGAACCCTGAGGGACTCCGCACACAAGAGGACTAGAGGAGGAAACATGAGGGTGGAGAAACACTTGCTGTGACCGGGCCTTGAGGAAAGAGCGGAACCAAGCTAAAGTAGTTCCCATCACTCCTAGCAGTGCCAGTCTTTGTAGCAAAATCTGGTGTGATACCGTGTCAAAAGCTGTGGACAAGTCCAACAGCACAAGCATAGCACAGCTGCCCTGGTCTAAGGATTCCCATATAGTTTCCGCCACCTCCAGCAGAGCAGTCTCTGTACTGTAGCCCGACCTAAAGCCCGATTGGGAGTCATGAAGATGGTTGTTAGCCTCCAGGAAGTCAGATAACTGCCTCTGAACTTCCTTCTCTAGGATTTTTGCGGGTGCTGGTAGAAGAGATATCGGCCTAAAGTTCTTTAGTACCGCTGGGTCTGCATCCTCTTTCTTAAGGATCGGCAGGACATATGCCTTTTTCCATATTGAAGGGTAACTGCCCGTTGACAGAGAAGCATTCCAAATTGAATTTAAACAGGGGTTAAGCAGAGGGGCCAGCAGTTTAAACAAGCATTGGCATAGCCAATAGGTCTCACCTTTGGGACCTTATAAGTGTTTAGCCATGCAACAGTTGTTGTTGCACCAAGGATATTGTGCTGCATAACTAAATAATTATAAGGTCCCAAAAGCGAGACCTATTGGCTATGCCAATGTTTGTTGAACATCTAATATGCTTAGACAAATTGAGCAGGCCTACTATGTCACAGCTGGTCAAACTATGCGTCGCATTGATATGAAACGTAGTCCGCTTGGAACATCACGCCCGTCGCCGTTCTGTCAAAATTCTCTTGGTGAGCATCCCACAACAGTGCTCAGGAAGGGAGCGCGCCTGCTGTGTTCCAGTATTCTTACACACTCTTCAAAAAGGGAGACGATATAACAATGCAGATAGCTAAGCATTCTGCAACATTGCTCAGAAAAGAGTGACTGCTCTAATGCAGCGTGGGGACCTTCTACGAAACTCCAGAAAAGCAACAAGACTGCTGGGCATTTACCACAGTGCTCGTGCCTTCCACGTCACAGTTCACAAAGCATTCTGCCACGTCACAGCTCGCCAAGCATTCTGCCACGTCACAACTCGCCAAGCATTCTGCCACGTCACTGCTCACCAAGCATTCTGCCACGTCACAGCGCACCAAACATTCTGCCACGTCACAACTCGCCAAGCATTCTTCCACGTCACAGCTCGCCAAGCATTCTGCCACGTCACAACTCACCAAGCATTCTGCCACGTCACAGCTCGCTAAGCATTCTGCGACGTCACAGCTCGCTAAGCCTGGTCTGAGGAGCACTCCTGAGCTTATAGGGCTGAAGCATCCATTGGAGAGCCACAGCGGATTACAGAGCATAGAAGCCTACTTTTGAACTTCTACTGACACAGGTATGGATAATCTACGTCATACATCCAAGAAGTCAAAGCAGAGAGCACGAGTAAACCCGGAAGTGGAAACTTCGGTGGCAGTGTTTACAATGGGAGCCCCTGAGGGGAGTAAGCACAAGTCCGGTCCCCAGCTCTATTAACGTGCGAGAGACTCTGCTACCGATAAACCCTAGGAATCTACCACAACACACAACTGTGCTGCATGCTCGCGGTTATCGGATGAAAACGGTACCGCGTGGCATTAGCACTGTAATCTCCCAGAATACACGGCCGGGCATCTCAAGAAACCCAGACAAGCTCCAGGTGAAGTGCTGAGGCGGAGGGGACAGGAGCAGTCCAGATGTATGAAAGCATCTGTGTTCACCAGCCCAGAAATGTGCTTTACAAACAACAACAAATCTGCTCCCTGCGTACACAAAGGCGGACTTGTGTGGAGGACAGCTGAGCACAAGAGAGTAAACAAACAACAACAAGAAGCGCAGGAGAAGCGCAAGCAAAAACAAGCAAAACGAAACTTGCTTAGTGTGTAAACCACACTTTTATAAATATAAAGCGGGCGCCGTGCTCAAACAAAGCACGGCGCCCGTGCATAAAAATAGTTATGTGCAGGCATTTAAAAAGAAAATACAGGAACGCGGGTGCCGTGATCAAAAATAAAGCGTGTTGCCCGCGTTTTAAATATGAAAGCGGGCGGCAGTATGGACCCTCTGAAGTGCGGTTTGCCGGGGTAGAAGTGCTTGGTAGCATATAAAAATGTACATAACTGCAAACATAACAAGTTTTCCGATTTATATGCACCACCAGCCATCGAATCAAAAACAAGCAGGATTAGCCTTGGAAAGAAGCCCAAAAATGTGCATGTCCTACCAAAAGAAGCCCAAGGACCTTTAGCCGTCGCTCTGCTCTTTTTGGAAGCACTGCACTCGTGCTTGTGGCACGCCCCTGCTCGCTCCCGCAAGCTGGATGCCGCCACAAGCACGAGTGTGTGCTTCCAAAAAGAGCAGAGCGACGGCTAAAGGTCCTCCTACGCAGCGCATGCGTGCTGCGTAGGCGAGACCTACAAATCTTGCAGGGCAGGGGTCAAGGGGCGAGCCAGACTTAACTCTATTCAAATCCAAGAGGGAAGATTCTAGGCAGAATGGGCGAAATTCAGCCCAAACACAGGAGTGGACAGGAGACAAGAGATTTGTGGTATAGGACCCCATCGCAGTGAAAGAGGAATAAATCGCTTGAACCGTCTCCTGAAAGAAAGTCGATAAATTATCACATAGAGTGGCAGAGGGCGCAAAAGTGCTCTTCATAGCTTGAGGTTTCATAAAGCCTTGCGCAATCTTAAAGACTTCCTTGGAGGAGTTATCAGAAGCCTTGATTTGGTTTGCAACATAATTTCTAATAGTAAGGCGTGTAAGGCCGTGGAATTTTTTTAATGCTGCTTTGTAGATTAATTTAGCCTCCGAGTTATAGGTTTTTCGCCACGCACGCTCTAGCCTTTTACATGAGCTTTTCTCTAAACGGAGTTCAGTAGAAAACCAAGGAGCAGAAGGCTTATTCCTAGCCAGTTTCATAGTTTTAATCGGAGCAGTTATATCAAGAGCTGAGGTAACCCAGTCATTATAGGATGCTGCGTCCTTGCTGGGATCACCTGTCAATCAATCAATCAATCAATCAATCACGGCATTTATAGAGCGCGCTACTCACCCGGGAGGGTCTCAAGGCGCTGGGGGAGGGGGTAAGTTACTGTCAGCTGAGGGGGAGTATTATGAAGAACGGGACCCATGGACTCAAGGGAGACCTTCCTCAAATTTCTCCTCTCCTCATACACAGGCCTGGAATTATTATTCAAGCGAATACTGGACAAACTAAAAGGAACTAACCGGTGATCAGACCAGGTTATTCGCATGGGGGCTTCTACCTTCAATGTAGGATCATTAGAGAAAATGAGATCCAACGTATGGCCAGCCAGATGTGTGGGAGCAAAAACCATTTGAGTCAGATTCAACCCCCTGCGAGTGTCGGCCACCTGTGATGCCAAGGAACAGTTGTCATTGTCCATACGGACATTAAAGTCACCAAGGACCGTGAAGTTAGCATGTCTCAGTGAAAGATCGGCGATAATGTCGCAAAGCTCCAGAAGGTGCGCAGACACTGAGTCCGGGGGTCTATAGACCAAAATTCCCGCAATGGAGAACCCAGGGGAAGTTTTAATAGAAAAAGACATCGCCTCAATCAACCCTAAGTTCTCAATTCTCTTGCAGGAAATCTCCCAACCATCTTTCAGAATAATCGCAAGCCCTCCCCCCAACCTATTGTCAGCACGGTTAACCGTGGAAATCTTAAAACCTTCTGGTATAGCCAGCAATATATCTGGGTTGGAAGACTCTCTTAACCAGGTCTCGGTCAGGAACATGAGGTCCCAAGAATCAGACTCGAGAGTGAGCCAGATATCGTCCGCGTGTTTAGGGAGAGACCTACAGTTAACTAAACACGCCCTGATGTTGGATTTAGTAGCTTTAATACAGGCTGACAAGGCTTTAGCCTGCAGCGTCCCAACCCTGTTTTTTACCTCTAACCCCCCTAAGGCAAGGGAGCATAGGCTACAGTATCGCTCCTGATCGTGGCTCTCCAAACCAAAATCAAAGCATGTAGGTTTGGGGCAACTCACCGTATTCAATTCGCATAGTTGCTTCGTGGACCAAGTAATTCTAGCGCAGGGTCTAGGGGGGCAGCATGGCTGGCGCTGGCCGCGATCCGGACGGGCGCAGACGGGCTTGCCTTAGGCGCGCCCGCTGCGCGCGTCTGCTGCGCGTCTGCTGCGCGTCCGCGTCGCGGCAGCCATTAAATAGGGGAAAAATTAGGTCAGGCGGTAAACTAGACCGCTGACCAAGATGGCGCCCGTATATGTCCTAACACCGGAAGTGAAAATGGCAGCCAAGAACGGCGAAAAGACAGAGCAGGGAGTGGATTACTGCATCCTGCAACACGCAGCATGCAGGTAAAGCCACTGATTCCCGGCGAGCAGGCAAGTAAAAAAAACAGATACAGAGCAAAGTACAATTTAGCAGCAAGTATTTTGAAACAAAAGTATTTAAAAAAGCAAGTTAAAAACAAGTAAAAGTTTCTACAATTGAGCACCAACAAAATTAATATTCCAACTCCGCCAGGTACTTACCTCAGGGTAGGTGCTAGTCAGTGACTTGGGGGTCCAAATTAATATTCCAACCCCACTGGGTACTTACTTCAGAGCAGGTGCTGGTAAGTGACTTGGGGGACCAAATTAATATTCGAACTTTGCCAGGTACTTACCTCAGGGCAGGCGCTGGTCAGTGACTTGGGGGTCCAATTTAATATTCCAACTCCGGCAGGTACTTATCTCAGGGCGGGTGCTGGTCAGTGACTTTGGGGGTCCAAATTAATATTCCAACTCCATCAGGTACTTACCTCAGGGCAGGTGCTGGTCAGTGACTTGGGGGTCCAAATTAATTTTCCAACTCCACCAGGTACTTACTTCAGGGCAGGTACTGGTAAGTGACTTGGGGGTCCACATTAATATTCCAACTCCACCAGGTACCTACCTCAGGGCCAGGGCCGGACTGGGAAAACAAACCGCCCATGGCAATTGAGTCAGGCCGGCCGCGGGGGTGGGCGGGGTGAGGTTGCGTGCGCAAAACACGCAGCTGCTTTTGTTTCAGATGGCCGATATAAAACCGGCCCGGTAACAAAAACAGGCCCCAGGGGTCCGAAACCGGCCCCCACCCTGGCGACCCAACGGGGAAACGCCCGGTGCCCACTATGTCCAGTCCAGCCCTGCTCAGGGCAGGTGATGCTCAGTGACTTGGGGGTCCAAATTAATATTCCAACTCCGCCAGGTACTTACCTCAGGACAGGTGCTGGTCAGTGACGTGGGGGTCAAATTTAATATTCAAACTCTGCCGGGTACTTACCTCAGGGCATGTGCTGGTCAGTGACTTGGGGTTCCAAATTAATATTCCAACTCCACCAGGTACTTACCTCAGGGCACGTGCTGGTAAGTGACTTGGGGGTCCAAATTAATATTCCAACTCCGCCAGGTACTTACCTCAGGGCACATGCTGGTCAGTGACTTGGGGGTCCAAATTAATATTCCAACTCTGCCAGATACTTACCTCAGTGGGGGGGTTGGGAGGTCCATATAAAAAAAATCCTATTCTACAGATACTTATTTCTAGGCAATTAATATGTTTTAAAAAAACAAAAGAAAAGCTGATGTAATTTTCATTTTTGTTTTCAGTCTTTCAGATTTCAAACCAATTGAATAACTTGATTCTCTGTCAAAGAGCCTGAAGAAGTCCCTTGTCAAGCTACTACTCTACAAAGTAAGTACTAAAAAGTCTACTAATATTAATATTAGTACTAAAAAGCTGAACAGTGACTACAAGATCAAAATTACTATTCCAACTCTGCCAGGTACTTACCTCAGGGCAGGTGATGCTCAGTGACTTGGGGGTCCAAATTAATATTCTAATGCCGCCAGGTACTTGCTTCAGAACAGGTGCTGGTCAGTGACTTGGGTGTCCAAATTAATATTCCAACTCCACCAGGTACTTACCTCAGGGCAGGTGTTGGTCAGTGACTTGGGTGTCCAAATTAATATTCCAACTCCACCAGGTACTTACCTCAGGGCAGGTGTTGGTCAGTGACTTGGAGGTCCAAATTACTATTCCTACTCCGCCATGTACTTACCTCGGAGCAGGAGCTGGTCAGTGATTTGGGGGGTCTAAATTAATATTCCTACTCTGCCAGGTACTTACCTCAGTGGGTGGGTGAGAGGTCCATGAAATAAAAATACTATTCTACCAAGTAATTACCTCAAGGCAATTAATATGTTTAAAAAACAAAAGAAAATCTGAAGTAATTTTCATTTTTTCAGTCTTTCAGATTGCAAACCAATCGAATAAATTGATTCCCTGTCAAAGAGCCTGAAGAAGTCCCTTGTCAAGCTATTACTCTACAAAGTAAGTACTAAAAAGTCTACTAATATTAATATTAGTACTAAAAAGCTTAACAGTGACTACAAGATCAAAATTACTGTTCCAACTCTGCCGGATACTTACCTCAGGGCAGGTGCTGGTCAGTGACTTGGAGGTCTAAATACTATTCCAACTCCACCGGGTACTAATCTCGGGGCACGTACTAGTCCGTGAATTGGGAGTCTAATTACTATTCCAACTCCACTGGGTACTTACCTTAAGGCAGATGCTGGACAGTAACTTGTGGGTCCAAATTAGTATACTAACTCCACCATGTACTAACCCCAGGGCAAATGCTGGACAGTGACTTGAAGATCAAGAATACTTCTCCAACTCCACCGGATACTTACGTCAAGGCAGGTGCTGGACAGTGGGTTGGGGCTCTAATTACTATTCCAACTCCACCTTCTACGTACCTTAAGGCAGGTGCTGAATAGTGTTTTAAAGCTCAAAATTACTATTCCAACTTGAAAACAAATATCCTAAAAAAGATTACTAATTTAATCAATTATTCAAATTCACCAAAATAAATTAATATTGTTTTTCAACATGAAATAAGATTCCTTTAAAAAAATATATTTTTATTAAATTTGTTTTAGCCATGAGTACGCTGGTTGTACAAAACAATGAGAGAAGAAAAAGAAAAGAAAAAGGAACAAAAAAACGTTATCTTAACATTTGGTAAAATTAAGACAGTTATTACCAAGATAAGAGACTGGAGGTAAAAGACCTGAAAGAAGGAAATACAGGATTACAACAAATAATAATAAAGATAAGTAAATGACTAAACCCATTGTAGACCGGACCAGACCACATTGAGCCTACACAATGCACGGGGGCCTCTGGCCTTAGCCAGGGCTAGCTCAGATTCAAACACCTGTCTGAGCAATGCCCAAAACTGTTTAACATTTGGACTAATAGGGTTTGGCCATGACCTAGCAATACAGAGGTGGGTGCAGACAATGACAATAGAAAAAAAGGCCCTCTCGGAGTTATTGACATCATGCTTAAGACCAAGAATTATTTTTTTTTCAGTAAGCTGGAACTGGCAGCCAAGTTGCGCTGCTGATATTGTACAAACATCTTGCCAGTAAGTCCTAAGCATTGGACAGTCCAAAAACATATGCTTTAAGTCTGCAGCATATAAATTACATTTAGGGCAGTGCGACTTATTAGGGAATCGAGATGCTGTCCACTTAGAGATGAGCTCAGGTGTATAATAAAGCATAAAAATAGTCTTATGGGGAGGCGTGGCTTGCTGCCGCAGAAGATGGCCGCAGGTTGATCGCGCTGCGCTTGCAATCAACGATTTAGCCCAGACATCCGGCAGAATCCGGCAATCGGCAGGGCTCCCGACGACCGCATCGTGCATCGGAACAGTGGCGCTACACCCAGCGGGGTTCAGAGGCCAAAGCTGCACGGTATAACGGCAGGGGGGCCCGGTGACCGACGGCGGCAAAACAGACCCCAAGATGGCGGCCGGCGCTGTGTAACTACTAGACCCCTCGAACTCCCTCCGGCGCTCAGGTGGTGGGACGGATGCACAGCGAGGAGCAGCGGTAAACGTGCGCACCGCGGGCCCAGACAGCAGAGCGACGCTGCAGGCAGCGCCTGGAGCACGGGAGGCGGAACAGCAACAAGCACCGCAGAGGCACGCCGGATCACAGTGGAGCCGCACAGCACAACGGATCCGGTCCACAGCCGACACCGGGAGGCTCGCTTGAAGTGAGTGAGTGCAGCGAGGGCCCGGGTACGCCGGACCGTCCCCAGCGCCCTAGCGGTAAACTGTAGACGGAGTGTGTGGATACAGCGGGTGAGAGTGCTGCGGACCCCGTGGGCCGAGAGACGCTGCGGGAGACGCCAGGCCGTCCGATAATCGAGGAGGGGCGGGAGATTACGCGGACTGCTCGATCCACCGCAAGACCGGCAGCAAGGGGCATGTAAGCGTAGTGCAAGCCCGAGTAGCAGCGAAACACCGTGATACCTGAACCCCCTGGCCACCGGAAGGGGTCAGGGCCGTTAACGTTTCTCGCCCGGGGGGCTGCTCTGTTTCCTGGAAGCCGGGGGCAGCCAGGTCTCAGATAGGGGCTGCTTGGACTTTCCTGTCGCCCCGGGGAAGGCGGGCCTCGGAATAGAAGTCTACACACGAGTGGTGTGGGCAGTGGCGGCTGGGGACCGGACGCTCCCAGACCTCATAACCACGCAGCCGGGGGCGCAGCAGTAGAAAGCGACAGGCAGTGGTTCAGCTCTCCGGCCGGACACCAGCAGACGAGACCTGAGTGCGCAGACATGGGCCGCACCAAATCATCAGGCCCAGGCCAGGCGAATCAGATCGATAAGTATACGGTCGCCATGGGTCGCGAAGACGAAGCGGTGGGAGGAGGCCCACACGAGATAGACAGCGACCCGGACCCCTCCCTCAAGGATATAATGCGGGCCATCAGAGACTTTAGAGGCACCCTCGAGCCAAAATTGGACTCCGTGACAGAGGAGGTGAACCTCCTACGAGCCGACTTCAGGAATATGTCGGAGAAGGTTTCAGTGGCGGAAACGGGCATTGGGAGCCTCCAGGCCAAAACTAAGCGACTGGAGGAGCAAGTGGCCTCCCTCACTAAAAACCAGGAAACCATCTATGCCCGCCTTGAAGACCAGGAAGGTAGGGCCCGGCGCAATAACATACGCGTCGTGGGGTCCCGGAGGGAATGGAAGGACAGTCGGCGGACTGGTTCATCGAAGATCTGGTGCTCAAGCACCTGAAGCCCAAAAGACTGTCAAACTTCTTCTCCGTGGAGAGGGCACACCGGGCGCTGGGTGGAAAACCAAGGCCGGGAGCCCCCCCGCGCACTATCATCGCCCGCATCCTAAATTTCCGGGACAGAGACGCCATCCTGCAGGCTGCACGCACAACCGGAGACCTGCACATCGAGAATGCCACCATTCGCTTTTTCCCGGACTTCACCCTTCGGGTCCAGCGCCAGCGGCGCTCCTTCGATGGAGTGAAGAGGGCCCTCCGAGAACAGGGGGTAAAGTATATGATGCTGTTCCCTGCCAGGTTCAAGATCCTAGACGACGGAAAAGCGTACTTCTTCGACACGCCGGAAGAGGCGAGTGACTGGCTCGAGGGCTGGCGAGCAGTGGGTCGGAGAGGCAGACAGGAACGTCCTGACCCGCACCAGCAGCCTACCGAGGCTGAATCCGAGGACTGGAGGCGACCTAACGGCCAGAGACCGGATCAGCGGCCAGATAAGTGACTATGGGAAGGGGCAAATCGCAGACTGGGAACTGGCCTCTGCGGGAGAGGTGCTTAACTGGACACACTGCGGGGAAATGGGGGATGAGGTGGCTCCATATTAGTAAAGGAGAGCGGGTTGGTGCCCCTTGTAAATAGTTGGATGTAACGAGCCAGACTCGTCCCGACTGGGACACTCCAGTGGCGCAGCCCGGGCGGACAGAGGGGCCTTGGATATCGGGGGTCCTGCTGAGCTCTGAACTATGGGCACTTGTTGTAGTTATTTGATAAGTACATCTTCATGCTGGCTGCAGGCGCGCAGCCCTGTTTCTTCGTTTGTTCTTGATTCTATGGTGCGACAGGCACTCTGCCAGTTTCAAGGGTGGGTGGTTGGGGACTCACCTAGCAGGTCTGGGGGCTTCCCTGCTTTATGGATTGTCACTATCATGGCTTCCCTCTGGTCCGGGGGGAGCCGCCCCACTTCGCGCGCCTCAGTGAACATCCGCAATAGGGGAGCTCGTATCACCGCCGCCTGACGTTGATAAATCTCGATCGGGAGCCCATTGGGCCCGGCCGCTTTGCCGGACTGTAGGGCGCTCAGAGCTATTCCTAGTCCCCAGGGAGGGGAGTGAGGGGGGAGGGGGTTTGTTTCTTTCATGGGGGGTGGGAGGGGTGTTAGCTCGAGACCACAATAGCAATCCACAGAGGCAGTTCATGGCTGGCGACAAGACGGGGGGTAGGAGGGGAGAAGTGCGACTGATACTACTCCAGGAAAATGGGTGACCCAGTTAGCCTGCGGGTATGGACCTGGAATGTCAATGGGTTGGGCAACAAAATAAAGCGCACACTGGTGCTACAACACCTAAAGAGGCACGCCCCAGACGTAGTCCTGATCCAAGAGTCGCATTTGCGGGGAATAGGTGTAAGGCCCTGGATCGCTTTGGTTATAAAATGATTGCACACGCAGGGTACACTTCCGGGGCCCGAGGAGTAGGTATCCTAGTGCGCAGCACCCTACCCCTGGTGATATCTGACACGTGGGCGGATGACACAGGATGTCTAGTGGCAGCAGTGGGTGCCTGGGAAGGGCGCTCAGTGGTACTCTGTTCCTGCTACCTCCCACCAGGCCTACACTCCACTTTTCTACCGAAGCTGGGTGCCTTTCTAGCCGATCTCCCTTCGGGTACTCTCCTCCTGGGAGGGGACACGAACGCTGCAATGAACCCATCCCTAGATCGATCTAACTCTCCAACGGGTGCACGGGATGAGCGAGGCCTGGCGGGCTTCATCGAGGCCCTCGGCATGTGCGACATATGGCGGGCACACCACCCTCAGCTCAGGGATTACACGTTCTACTTGGCTAGACACGGGTCCTTTTCCAGAATCGACCATTTTTTTACCCGACTCACACATATGGGGGACTTCACGGATACCAGGCACATGGCGCGTGGGATCTCAGACCACTCACCAGTATGCGTTACCCTCCGAGGCCCGGAGGTGAATAGGGCTGCATATCCGAGAATAGACCCCTGGCGCCTCCGAGATCCGGTCATAAGTGACAAGCTTCGCGAGGGGTCCAAGTTATACTTTGAGGAGAATCGGGGCTCTGTGGACTCCCAGGTCACCATGTGGGAGGCATACAAGGCAGTTCTGCGGGGACAGGCGCAAGCGTTAATCGGGGGGCAGAAAAAAGAGGAATCCCTACAGATTCGACGGCTTGAGCTGGAGGTAGAGACACTAAACCGAGATCCCGCATTGACGGAGTCGGCGGAGCTGAGACACAACTTGGCTCTGAAGCAAAGGGACCTTAAGGCACTGGCGGAGGGAGAGGCGCGAGCGTATGCACTGGCCACACAGCATCGGTTGTATGACGTTGGGGATAAGGGGCTGAAGCTACTAGCGTGGCTGGAGCGCCGAGACAGAGAGCGCTCCTGGGTATCCGGGGTGCGGGATGAGTCAGGGACCCTGTGTTCCACCAGTGGGGAGATGGCCGAAGCGTTCGCGGCCCACTTCGAGAGGGTTTACTCGCCGGTCTGCACGAGGACCGAATCGGACTGCGAGGAATTCCTGCGCGACTTTGCGCTGCCCATGCTGTCCTCGGAGGCACGAGAGAGGCTCGAGGCCGACATCACAGTGGAGGAACTAGGAATAGCTCTGAGCGCCCTACAGTCCGGCAAAGCGGCCGGGCCCAATGGGCTCCCGATCGAGATTTATCAACGTCAGGCGGCGGTGATACGAGCTCCCCTATTGCGGATGTTCACTGAGGCGCGCGAAGTGGGGCGGCTCCCCCCGGACCAGAGGGAAGCCATGATAGTGACAATCCATAAAGCAGGGAAGCCCCCAGACCGGTGCGACTCATACCGTCCGATCTCACTAATAAACGCGGAGGCTAAGGTCCTAGCCAAAGTCCTGGCAGAACGGTTGGTGCCAGTTATAACGGACCTAGTGCACATAGATCAATCCGGGTTCATGCCCCGGAGGAGCACCCGTCACAACTTACGGAGGCTGTACGGGGTACTCCACTTGACAGAAGGAGTCGGGTCCACCCAAGCGGCGGCGGTGGCCTTGGACGCCTCTATGGCCTTCGACAGTATTGAATGGCCCTACATATTCATGGTTCTACAGCGGCTGGGATGCGGGCCGATCTTTTGTAGCTGGGTGAAATTGTTATATGTACTACCAGTGGCCAGAGTACGAGTCAATGGGGCGGTGTCTAGATCCTTTCCCCTGAGGAGGGGCACCAGACAGGGTTGCCCCCTGTCCCCTCTCCTGTTTGCCCTAGCTCTGGAACCGCTAGCACACTGGATAAGGAGGGACCCCATGATATGGGGCATTGTTACACCAGGGGGCTGGGAAGAGCGCGTGTCTCTATACGCGGATGATATTGTTCTGTACTTGGCTCGGCCGTACCACTCATTGGCCCGTGTCCTGCATATCTTCGAATTGTTCGGCAGCTCCTCCGGCTACACCATAAACTGGGCGAAGTCGGTGGTCTTTCCACTCTCTGGCCCTCCCCCGCGACTCCCATCTTGCTGTTCGGCTCCGGTAGTAACTGACGGGTTCAAATACTTGGGGATCCATGTTACCCGAAATAAGACCGAGTTCCTGATTAAGAACCTCGAGCCCCAACTGTCTCGCCTGGACACAGATGTGAGCCACTGGCGATCCCTCCCGCTTACGCTTATGGGCCGAGCGGCTCTATTCAAAATGCTAACTTTGCAGAGACTGCTTTACATTTTACAAAACACGCCATTTCCGGTTCCCCGCACTCTTTTAAACGGATCGCACAGGCAGTCCGCACACTGCTGTGGGATGGAGGGTCCCCACGGATTGCGCTTCACAAACTGCAAAGGGGGGTGTTTGATGGTGGCCTGGCAATCCTGGACGTAAAGCTGTACTACTGGGCGTCGCAACTACAGGTTGTAAACGACTGGGTTTACGCAGACTGCAACGAGCCGGCATACCGGGTGGACAGGATGGTCATGACCGGCAGCAGCTGTGAGTCCCTTCTTTACGCCAGGAAGCCATTGCAGGGTTGGCCGGAGCACACTAGGGTGGTGGTGCAATGCTGGAAGGATGCCAATAGATTCCTTGGGTGGGAAAGTAAGCTGACCGGTAGGACCCCGCTGTGGTTGGGGGACCAGCTCCGAGAGGTGACCGCTCTGACGGGTTTCGGGGGTGGCGGTTAATAGGCATCGAGTATTTGGGAGACATCTGGAAGGGTGATTCCCCCCGCTCGTTCGAATAAATGCGGAAAGAATATGATATGCACCAGTCACAACGAAACCAATATATCAGATTAGTCCACGCCCTCAGGGTGCACGTGCAGAGGGGCGCATCCATACCGGAGTACTCCCCATTGGAGGACCGGTTACTGCTTGATCCTATTGCGGGAAAGCCCACATCCACGATTTACCGGAAGCTGCTCAACAACAGCCCAGACCCATTGATCTCTCTAAGAACAGCGTGGTCCATTGACCTGGGCAGTATCAATGATGAAAGTTGGCAAGAGGCGCTACAAAGCCCCAGAGAGGTAGCAATACGAGCCAGATTCCGACTGGTACAGTTGAAAATCCTGCATCGCACATACTATCCCCGCACTCTCCTCCACAAATGGGGTAGAACTCAATCGGGGCTTTGCCTGAGGGGGTGCCACCAAGAGGGATCCTTCTTCCATATCCTGTGGGAATGCCCTGAGATTGCATCATTCTGGGCTGGGGTTACAGACACTCTGTCCAGAGTGATGGGGAAAGTGGTCCCAAGCGACCCGAAGTGGCTGCTTTTAATGATCAAGGGCGAAGAAGCCTGGCCCAGGTACGCGGAAATCTGGCTGGTCCTGGCGGCGGGGCTGGCAAAACGTAACATTGCCCGATGCTGGGGGAAGCAGGCACCCCCGCAATTAGAAGATTGGAAGCGAGACCTAGACTGGTGCCAAAGGGCCGAAGCAGTTGTGTACAAAAGCAGGGGGTGTGCCAAAAAATGGGGAAAGGTCTGGGCGCCCTGGAAGCGGTATAGAAATCCTGGGGCAACCGGAGATGAGTGAGAGGAAATGTCATTGGTACTCCCCAGAGCGGGTCTCCCCTGCTCCTATCCCCTGTTGATATATGTATTCGGCGTAATAATGAACTGTTGCTGCAAGTACATGTTGTATGGTCTCATGAGCTGTGTTAATAAAAAGAGTTTAAAAAAAAAAAAAAAATTGTCTTTTGTTGTTGCAATTTTAGATTAATAGAGGCGACTGCTCTATCTAAAGTAACGAGTGACTCCTGTACTTCTTCGGCCGTGATATCAGTATTCACAAGCTGAGCAAATGCAATAAGTTTCTGATATAATACACCTATAACGCCTCTACCAGAGTTCTCATATATACCAGCCAATATTTCAGATGTATATGGTGCAGTAAGTAATTTTATCCTGTGTAAGAAATATTCTCTTACCTGGAGATATTTAAAAAAAAGAGCTATGAGGAAGCCCAAACTCATCTCTGCGTGCCATAAATGAGCGAAAACCCTGTTTATCATATAATTGGCCCAACCTATTAATGCCCAAAGACTGCCAGATTCTTCCAACTGAATCCTGAAATATATCGGGCAGGGTTGGATTGCCCCATAAAACAGTATAATAATGCAGCGAAGACCAAGAACATTTCTTAGAGATCTCCCGCCAGATCCTAGTTATATCCCTGATCACCTTAAATTGAACCCGCTTGTAGTAGTTGGAATCAGAGGTCTTATAAAGCGTAAATCCTATAGACTGCCCGCAAGCTAATTGATAAGCCAATGAAGAAAGACCAGTTTCCAGCCCGTTCAGCAAACTCTGCATCCGCCCTGTGAATGCAGCCCAAAAATAGAGTTTAAAGTCTGGGAGACTAAAGCCCCCTTGTTTATATGACAACTTAATGCAGCTGAGAGCCTTTCTGGCGCGTCTATAGCCCCATATAAAACTGCCTATAGCGCTTTCCAGATGCTTAAAAAAGGAATTCGGAACCCACAGAGGTATTGAGCAAAAAAGGTATAGAAACCTAGGTAAGATATTCATTTTAATTATATTGCACCTGCCGATAATACTAAGAGGGAGCCGATGCCAGCTGCGGAGTTTGGCAGTGACTGATTTAAGGGGTGGTTCATAATTCAAGGCGATAAGCTCATCTACCCGACTACAGAGACAGATACCAAGATATACAGCCCTATTGGTAACCCCCAGAGATGTTGGCAGAATATCGGGCAGGTAGTTAAGGAGTTTTGAGTTTTTGATAAGTTCAACTTATAACCAGAGAAGGAACCAAAATGTTCGGCTTCGTCTGTTATGAGAGCTACCGCATCAGCAGGGTTCACAGAGTAAACAGCAATATCATCCGCGTATGCGGTGAGTTTTAATTCCATACTATTCAGGCTTACTGGGAGGATACCGGTATTCTGCAAAAGGTGCCTTATAAAAAGCTCAATGTTAAGTGCAAAAATTAAAGGGGAAAGTGGACAACCCTGGAGAGTGCCCCTTTGGACAGGGAATTGTGTGGAGTATACAAGGGGTCTAATTGCCCTCAATCTTATGGGAAGTTTCGCCCCACCACTTTCAGACCTTTCCATCAGATCACCCCAGAAGCCCTGAGTGAAGCACTCAGTCACCATCCGATTTCCCTCAGTGGCAACCTCGAGTGTGATGTACTCTGCCTGGAGAATTGGCTCCAGCTACGCTCCTGGGAGCTTTCTCCCTCTTCCTCTTGCTCAGCTAAATCCGCTAGAGTCTCAGCCCCATGGTTTACGGAAGCTCTCAGGAAGAGCAAAAGTGCCTGTAAACGACTGGAGAGGGCATGGCAGAAAAACTTTAATCCCGAAGATAAAGCAATTTACAAACATGCCCTTAAGGTCCACTACAACAAAATCTTTGAGGAAAAGAAAAAATTTCTTCTCATCTAAAATCGAGACAGCGGGGAAAAAAAGTAAAGAAATCTTTAAAATAGTAAAACACTTCTTATCCCCGAGTGCTGCCGACAGACCTTTTACTTCCACCTGCGAATGGACAAGCCATCTTGCCTCTTATTTTTATGATAAAATCAAAACCATTCAAGACTCCTTTGAGGATCCCACCCTGGCCAATAGAGTGAACATAGGACCTCCATCTCCCGTCACTCCTGAGACAGGTCCATTTCTTACACAGTTTCCTCCAATCCCCTTGGAAAAATCTTTGGAGATTATGAAAGCCCTCAAGTCAGGCTGTCCCTCCGACCCCTGCCCAGCTAAAGTGTTGGCATCTGTAGCAGTGATCATCAATCCAATCGCCAATTTGATCCTCAATGCCTCGCTGAAAAATGGCCAGGTGCCGGGCAGATGGAAAAATGAGAAAATTCTCCCACTATTAAAAAAGCCCTCTGCCGACCCCTTGGTGGCTTCAAACTATAGGCCAATATCACTACTTCCTTTTTTCTCCAAAGCCCTGGATAAATATGTGAATTTAGTCACCACAGAATACGTGGAAACTAACCATTTGCTCCATCACAGCCAGTCCGGTTTTAGAACTAATTTTAGCACCGAGACAGCCTTGCTCGAAGTCTCTGAGGTTATTAAGGAGAAATTAGATAAAGGAGGCAAAGCTGTGCTGATTTTGCTGGACCTCTCCGCGGCCTTTGACATTGTGCCCCATGACCGGCTCCTGCAGAGACTTCAGGAGTACAGCCTTGGTGGCACGGTACTCAAGTGGTTCTCCTTCTTTTTGAAGGACCGGCATCAAGTGATTTGGTCTCCTCCTTTTGCTGCCCCCATTCCCCCCATGAAGGTGGCGTTCCTCAGGGCTCGATTCTGAGCCCGACACTTTTTAATTTATATATGGCCCCCCTTGCTCCCCCAGCTGAGTCATATGGCGCAACAATAATTTCGTACACAGACGATACACAACTCTTGTTTACATGTGACAAGGGTGATGATTTTAGGGGTGAGGAGATTAACAAATGCTCGACAAGGGTGTTCACCTGGCTAAGGCTGAACCAATTAAAGTGCAATCCTGAGAAATCCGAGATAATCTTCTTTGGTTCTCCATCCTGCGACGTATGGCGTCAATGGTGGCCTTCGGACATGTCACCCCCTGCAACCTCAGTAAATGCAGTTAAGAACCTGGGGGTCAAGCTCGATGACAATCTATCCATGAAAGCTCAGATTCAAGGGAAACATCCTTTACATCGCGGTGATTACACCGCGATGCATTTAGAATGCTGCCATTACAACGCAAGCGTTACATCGACTTGCACTGGAGGGCGCTATAACCTAAGGAATAGTAAGATTTACTATTCCAACACCTTCCCTACTGTACGTAGACTGGTGTTGGAATAGTAAATCTTACTACTCCTAAGTCCAGCGCCCTCCAGCGCAAGTCGTTGTAACGACTTGCGTTGTAAAAACTGCAATGTTACATACCGCGATCATTTTGATCGCGTTGTAACATCACATATTCAGATTCAAACAGTAGCCGGTTCCTGCTTTGGCCTCTTAAGAATGCTAAAGAACTTTCTTCCCTTACTATCGATCACTCACAGGAAGACTGTAGTCCAAGCGCTTATTGTTTTGAGGTTGGACTACGTCAACGTCTTCTACCTGGGCCTCCCAGAATACCTACTGAATCGGCTTCAGGTGGTTCAGAATGCGGCGGCCAGGGCGATTCTCATGTTAGGACCCAGAGCGCGGGTTGCCACCCACATGAAAGCTCTGCACTGGCTGCCGGTCCGAAAGAGAATTCGTTTCAAAGCTTTGGTCTTGGCTTTTAAAGTTCTTCATGACACTGGCGCATTTTATATTAGAAAGAGAGTTCAGCACTACATCCCGGGTAGAACTTTGAGGTCTTCCTCGCAGCAGCAGGCGATTATTCCCAAGTTCTCCCGTGCCCGCACGGGGGCCGCTCCTTCCAAGTGCAGGCTGCCCGTCTTTGGAACTGTTTGCCATTGTCACTCAGACGGGTGCATGATTTACTTACCTTTAGGAAGCAGCTGAAAACCTGGCTATTTCAGCAATAGCCCCTCTCCCCTTTAGTAATAGTGACAGTTTTCTGCCCTGAGGTCTTTTAGCGCCGGGACACTCTTCTGAGTAGCTGTGCGCTCTATAAATACCAATTTAACATAACATAACGATGACAAGCCATTCAATTTGACAACCGCAACTGGATTATTATACAGTTTCTGAACTAGAGAAATAAACTGAGTCCCCAGTCCAAATTCTGACATTGTCCCCCAAAGTGCCTCCCTGTCAAAAGCCTTCTCGGCATCCAGCATGATCATACCGATCGGTGTTGCTAATTTGCCGGATACGTCGAAGGCTGCTATGGCAGTGTTAATATGTGACGCCATGTCTCTACTGGGAACAAACCCATGTTACTGTGCGGAAACAAGCCGGTGTATATTAGAAGCCAAACGCATAGCCAAGATTTTTTTAAATATTTTGGCATTGAGTTGATCAGAGAGATGGGACGATAGGAGCCTCTATCTTCCAGAGACTTTCCCTTCTTAGGGAACACGATAATAGTGGTCAGACTCCATGAAGCCGGAGCTTGCCCTCCATTAGAGATGTAAGTGGTTAAATCCATAAACTCTGGAACCAAAATATCCCCAAAAACTTTATAAAACTCCAATGGAATGGTATCCTCGCCTGTGGCTTTACCTGAGGGCAGGGCCTTAATTGCACCCTCCACCTCAGCTAATGATATGTCTCCTTGTAATATCGCTGCTTCATCGACATCGAGTCGTGGAAGATGACTCTCTTGCAGATAGTCTGTAAGCCTGATCTTATTTGAGACTGATTCGCGATAAAGTTTAGCGTAACAAACTCCAAATTGTTCAACAATTTCGTGAGACTGAGGGGCCGATTCCGATCTCGGCCGGTAGGGCTCCGAATCGGATTCGGCTTAACCGGATCCGATTCGGAGCCCTATTTCCCGACCGATTCGTATGCGCGTCCGGTCGAGCGAGTACGATGCGAATTCGCCGACCGACTCGTCCGGGCGTTCCGACCGACTCGTTCCCGGCTCGAACCGCACCGACCGACTCGCTCGGACTCAACTCGCACCGCGCAATGGAGACGTTCCCCGGCCGGGTAAGTACGATGCGCGCCGCGAGCAGTCCGACCGAGCCGCGCACTCCGGCTCGAAAGAGCAGTCGGAGCTGTACTTTGGGGGTCCGTGTCGGACCCCTGTACGAGTACCCGCGCGAGCCGCACACAGGGGGACCCATGGGTCCCCCTACCTGTGCGTGTACGGCGCGACTCGCTCGCCGCGTACACGCTGTAGGGGCGCCCTTGTCCACCTCGCACCCATTGAGTCAATGGGAGCCCGCGTACGCGTTGTACGACAGGCTCCCATTGACTTCAATGGGAGTCCGACCGACTCGAGTCCGATGGCATACGTGCACCTCGTACTCGTTCGGTCGGGCTGCTAGGGTCCGATTCGGTCGGAAATCTCTCCGAGTCCGGCTCGGTCGGAGAGATTTCCGGCCCGAATCGGAATCGGCCCCTGAGTGTAGAGGAGCCCGCCCTCCCCTTTATCGATTTAATATTCGATTTTGCTTTCCTGATAGCTCTTTTTTTAAATAGCTCCAGGTAAGAGATTATTTCTTACACAGGATAAAATTACTTACTGCACCATATACATCTGAAATATTGGCTTATATATGAGAACTCTGGTAGAGGCGTCATAGGTGTATTATATCAGAAACTTATTGCATCTGCTCTTGAATGATAACCTGTGCATATCTATTAAACTAAGTCGGCTTGTGAATACTGAGATTTCTTAAAACAAAAACACTACGAAGTCCATTAAAAACAGTGAATTATACCCACTAAATTCTTGCATATTAAATTTGTGTGGGATTGAAAACAAAGACCCACATATTCCTCTACATTCACAAGGATTAACAAGCCATTCCTTTTTCTTCAAACAGAAAAAGAACAAAAGTATAAAACCAGAAACCATCAAGCAGCAAACAACTGTTCTACAACTGACATCCAACTCAAGCTTTATCTACCAAACCAAAAGAAAATTAACGTCAGGTAACTTATGCCTTTGTATTCTAATTTGAAAACCCTACGCACACTGTGACAATAACAAGGAAAGTAAACTACTGTACATTTAAAAAAAATTCCACAGCAAATTTGTAAAAAAATTTCCCTCCAGAGAATATGCCGAATAACATCTGTTTTTCTTCCACAGAATAATAAGATAAATAAAAACAAGAAAAAAATGTCAAAACATAAACACTACAATTTTATTTTTCTTCTTTCTCCAACAGATTGTGCAACAATTATGTCAAATCCAGAATTGGCAAAAAAAAATTAAAGTATGGTGGCTATCTATATTGCAAAGACAGATTTACAGACCCAGGAGTCATTGGAGGTATGTGCAATATTTCTCTTCCCATTGCACAGGCAGAGTGGTTACTATGGAAGATACCGTTATTGGTACAACAGAATATAACCACTCTGCCTCTGAAAAGGAAATAGAAGTACGAAAAAATGTTCAACAAATAAAGCTTCTCGCACACACCTGCAATGAAACCTGTGTTACCATTTTACGGGAGGTTGCCCAAAACATTCCAGTGCACGTTCCCAGTAGTATGCTTTCTGTCCCCAACCTTAGGAGGATGGTTCAGAGGCAAAAACTGGCAAGTAATCCTCACCGTGTAACACCCCGAACCTTCGAAGACATTAACATCCCTCCCCAACTAACTGTAACTTTCTCCAATGACCCTTCCCTCCCACATGACAATGAAAACCCTCAAATTTTTAGCACCAACCATAATCTTGTAACCTTGGAGAATAGTCCAATTTGGATGATGGCTACGATATTTGAATCAACACCCCATCCATTATCACAAATTTATACTATTCATGCTAACAGGTATAACACAACTGTTCCTTTAGTGTATGCTTTGCGCCCTGACAAACATTCCTCAACATACAGTGAATTTTCAACAGTAATCAAAATCAAAACTTTGAATCAAAATCCTGTAAAAGTAATAATTGACTTTGAATTATCAATGATTAACACATTAACCAAATTATACCCTGATACCCAAATTCAAGGATGTTTTTTCACTTTTCTCAGGCATATTGATGAAAGATTAAAAAATCATCCTTGGTTGCAGACTGTTTGTCAAGCAGCAAACTACAATTTGAATTGCGTAAACCAACTGCGTTATGTTTCGTACCACCAGACAGTGTAAATGAATTCTACACTTCCATTACCGAATCAGACTATTTTACCCAAAATGAAGAAAAATTAGCCCCTCTACTAAATTACTTTGAGGATACATGGATTAGCCATCTTTCTGGTCAGGTGTCGCAGGAGGAAACCAAGGTATCCCATAGAATGGTGGAACTGCTATTCAACCTGCTTAGAGGGTGGTGCGAAAACTAACAATGCCATCGAGGGATGGCACAATTCTTTCAACAATTCAATAGCCAAATATCATCCTAATCTTTATCATTTTCTGTCAGTTAGCCTGAATCCACGAATTTTGTCTGAAAGATTATTGGAAAAACTTCAACAATTTTCGTTGATGGTGGCTTCTGACTACCTTGACAGTATTGCGTACATACTACATTTCTAACACTATCTAACAACTTTTCCACATTACTTGTCAGTTTTTAAACAATCACCAATTCATTTCGAATTTTTGAAAAAATGTCTCTAATATTTACGGAAAGTTGGGGTTCCTACTTGTTGAAGTCTTCTTCTTCTCATGGTAACGTTTTACAAGCCACTTGTCACCATGAGTCTCCAAAAAGAACAATTCTTTCTCCATTCATCCATCTGTTTTTTTTTGGGGGGGATCCACTTCAAACTAAAAGCTTGCAAAGACTCTCTTCGCAAAAAAAGCATTTAAAAAAGCACCTACATTAGCCTTAATCCGCCACACGAATGTTGCTTTCTATGAATTAATCAAAACACCAGTTTTTTTTGTTGTTGAAAAAATAGTAAAACATTTCTTAAGGCAACTACTTTAGCAATAATCCGCTGAAAGACTGCTTTTTCTGGACAATGTAAGTCACTCCACATTTTTCAAAAAATACATCAAAACATTTCTTCAGGCAACTACATTAGCCTTAATCTCAAGCACTCAAAAATGATTTTGCCAAAAAATGTGTCTTCTCCACAAAACGTCATTTTTTTTCACAAAGGCAACTACATTAGCCTTACTCCTTCAAAACGGCGTCTCCTTTTCCAATGATGCACTGTTCTCTTTGCGATGCATAAATCCATTTTTGAAAGGCAACTGTATTAATTAGCCTTAATCCATATGTGGTGCAAATTCTTTATAAAACCCTTCAAATTCCTCCTCGATACAAAAATCCATTATTCCGATGCCACTTCGTTACCATGAATTCCATGCAGTCTTTCACATTAAAAGCCACTCGAACTACAATGTGAAAAACTTTTTTTTTTCCTAAAAAAGAATACAAGTCCCTCGTAGCCAACTTCCGTTCACTCGAAGACCCAAGATGCAAAACAATTTTTAAAAAAATAAACTTTTTCCAAACAGATTAGAAAAAGTAGTATTTCCAATCTGGCTTCTTTTATCGAAATGTCTACCTTTTTTTTTTTTTTTTTAAACCATCCTCACGGAGAAATATTACACTAACCTACACTGGAATTAAAATTGGGTTTATACAACAACATACGTTTCCTACAATACACAATAACATCTACACAACTCTCCCTTCTGTCTTTACTCTAGAGATAGCCACCATACTACTTAAAAATATAAATTAAAACAAACTTACCCTAACACAGATCTTCCGCCTTCCGAGCTTGAACGCGACGCTCCACCTACTGGCAAATGAGACGCATCACCTTCATCCGCTAAAATAAAAAAGGACTATTTCACCCATTGAACTGAATGGGAAAGTGTGAGAAATTGTTGTATAACATTTTTTTAAACTGCTATAATGTTTTTTGTGAAACCAAAATATTTTTAATAAATATAAAATATTTAATGTTTTATAAAAAAAATTATTCAAGAAAAAAAATGTCAATGAAAATAATTTTATTAATATGTTCATTATTTCAAAAAAAATAAAATGTCTCAGTGTCAAATGTCTGCTTTTTTTAATAGCTTAATAATTAAATTAATGATTACTTTTTAAAAACCCACTGCTCTAACAGCGTATTCTGTTTTTATATGCCACTTACTGTATTTTTTTTAACTTAAAATTTTATATTAATTAATACACAGGTATTTAATTATATACCAGAGTATTAAAAACATTTCTACACCTAGCCCCTAAATCCCCAACATCCTATAACTAACATTGTGTTAATCAAAATTTTTCTTTCTAATCAATAATAATTATAACAAAATGTTTAATACTAAGATATCAAAATTAATACCCGAATATTAAAACACTTCCCCACCAATAACCACTATATCCCCTGCATCCCGTCCCTAAAGGTAAGTATTGCAAATGTTCATTCTAATTTAAATAATAATTAAATAACATTAATTTTAAAAGCTCCAATAATAATTAATACTCAGGTATTTCAATTAAAACCTCAGTATTGATACAATTCCCAACCATAACCTTTATATCCCACCATCCCTTTCCTAATCGTGTCTGTTAAAAATGTCTTAAGTAAAATTATTTATTCTATATTTTAGCATTAAATTATATATAATTGCACAATCAATATTTAATACTCAGGCATGAAAATGAATACCCGAGTATTAAAACACGACCCCAAACATAGCCCCTATATCCCCTGCATCCTGTACCAAAAAATAAGTATTGCAAATCTTTATTTTATTATATATAATAATTAACATTACATTTAAAAGCTCCTATAAATATTAATACACAGGTATTTCAATTAAAACCTCAGTATTAATACAGTTCACGACAATAACCTTTATATCCCCACCATCCCTTCACTGATGATGTGTGTTTAAAATTTCATAAGTAAAATTATTTCTTTGATATTTTAGCATTAAATTATATATAATTGCACTATCAATATTTAATACTTAGGTAGGAGAAATAATACCAGAGTATTAAAACACTTCTCCACCCATAGCCCCTATATCTCCTGCATCCCGTCCCTAATGGTAAGAATTTCAATATGTTTTTTAAAATAAATATAGCATTCTAAATTTAAAAATAATGACTACTACTCAATGAGAAATGAATACTAAATTCTTATAACAAATACATATGTCTCGCCCACCCATAGCCCCCTATAGCATTAATAAAAATCTAAACAATATGCACTACTCACCCAATATGCGTGGTTCAGGCTTGTCGTGGTTCAGGCACCTTGTTGTAAATGAATGCGTGGTTCATGCACGGTATGGTTCAGGTAACCTTGTTGTTCTGACTTTGTGGTTAAATTAATGCGTGGTTAAGGATGCATGTTTCAGGTCGTTTCCCTTAATTATTACTATGTTTATCTTATGTTTAATAATTTTTGTTGTTTAATTATTATGTTTATTATGTTTTGCATTTATTTTAAAGTATATATTTCATTTTAGATTTTAAAGAAATATGTGGTTGTATAATGTCGATATAAATATATAATTTAAAAATAATATTGTTTTTAAAGTTAATATATTTAAAAATTAATATGTCTAATAGTGAAAATCCAATATACTTAATTATATTGTGATGATATTGTGGTCTTTATAGTTGAGTCCTTGATATTTTTAATGTTATTTTTTCGACAATATTTTTGTTGCTCATATTCAAACATACAGCTAGCCTTTCACCATTGTAAGACCGAGATGGGTGCCAAAGTTCAGCCACGGATAACGTAGCTTTCCCTTCTGGAACGCTGAATTAAACACCAAGCAGGAGTTTGAAGGGACACATACACAGTGCACATCCAGATGTATTGACTCGAAGATCTGCACCTGAGTCAGAAGGCTTCTCTGGTGTTGGATTTGTTGAACTTTTATGGCTTGATCAACGCAAGGACTCCAGATATTACATTCTCATCACTTACCACAAACAGGAGATTAATTTCTTTGATATGAAGATAAATCACCTTGAAGGAAGGATTTGCACAACAATGTATAGTAAGGACACGGACTGGAGGAATACATTTCTGCAGTGTTATACCTGGCACTGTTGCCGTGGGTCTCCCTTCCATTTTTTGCTGTTGCCTCAGGTGTTTTTGCTGGTTATAGATGCTTTGGGCACTGTGCCACTGCTATTCAGTGCCACAGTGCAAGTGCTCCCTATGGTAAATTGATGTATGGATTAGTGATTCCATGATTGGTTGTTTGGTTTACTTGTCAGACCCTAGTACAGTGCACTGAGTGTGCCCAGGGCTTGTAAACCAAATGCTGCTGGTGGGCTTGCAGCACTGGTAGTGCCACCCACAGAAGCAGCCTGTAAAAGTGTGTCTCAGGTCTGCCATTGCAGAGCCTGTGTGCAGTCTGGTACTGCCATGTTGACTGGGCAAGTGCACCCACTTGCCAGTCCCTAAACCTTCCCTTTTCTTCATATCAGACACCCCTATGGTAGGCCCAAGGGCAGGGTGCATTGTAAGTATAAGGTAGGACATGCCCTGGTGTGTGTGGCATGTCCTAATAGTGAATTACAGCTATTTTCGTTTTTCACTATTGCAAGGCTACCTGTTCTCCATAGGCCAGAATGGGCAGTTTGATTATTACAGCTTATAATCCTAACTGACCCAGGGAACATGGTAGAAAAACGAATTTAGTATGCCTGAACTCAGAATGATAAAATACATCTTTTAGTGAAGTTGGTTTTAACATTCTGTGTTTGAAAATACCACTTTTAGAAAGTAGGTATTTTCTTGCCTAACCATCCAAGCCTGCCTCTGCTAGGTTGTGTATTCCTTGTCTGGGTTTGTGAGTGACAGGGGCTGGGGGACTCCAGGAGACAGGGTGAGTCAGCACAGGGTTGAATAGAGAGATCTGCATGGAGATAGGTGGGAGGAGTTGCACCTGGGACCTGAATAGGGCTGTGCCTTCCCTCCACAATGCTGGCTCCACCTCCTGTGGTGTGTCTGATGTCCCTGGCCTACTCTGTGATAGGAAAGAAGGAGTCTTGTCAACAAAGTGCTCCAGGACTGACCAGAACTGGTTTGGACTAGAGCAAAGGCCTCTCTGCCTTCAGAGAACAAAGAGAATATGTGTATAAAGAGGGGACCCAAACCCCAGAACTTTAGATCACTTTGGGAAACAAGAAGAAACCTTTGCTGAGGAGAGGAACCAAGAGAAACTGAGGAAGAGACTATCCCTAAGCTGAGTGCTGTTTGGGGGATTGGCCTGCAGTGGTTGCCTGACTGCCAAGAAAGGAGAAAGGAACTTTGTGTGTACTTTCATCAACTTGTAAGAGATCTCCAAGGGCTTGAGAAAAGAGCTTGCCTCCTGCTGAAGTCTCAGGGACAACAGACTTCACCAACCAGCTCCCCAAGAGTCTTTATGTAAAGTGCTTGCTGCTGAGCTGGACTTTCTGAGGGACTGCGTGTCGCAAGGAGCTGGAAGCGCGACTCACGAAGGAGAAGTGTCGCCGCCCGAAGCGCCTCGCATCACCGAAGAAAGGATCGGCGTCGCATCAGACGCCGCCGCATCGACGGAGAAGAGCGTCGCCGCCGCTGTTGCATCGTTGCCGAAGCGCCTCGCATCGCCGGAGAAGAGGACCGGCGTCGCATCAGACGCCGCTGCATCACCGGGAAGCGTGTCGCAGGCCCTGTCGCGGCTCAGAAGAATCGTTGAGTCGCCGCACAGCTGTTGCATCAGTGCCGAAGCGCCTCGCATCGCTGGAGAAGAGGACCGACGTCGCATCAGACGCCGCCGCATCACCCGGGAAACGTGTCACAGGGCCTGTCGCGGCTCAGACGCATCGTTGCCGAAGCGCCCGCATCGCCGGAGAAGAGGACCGACGTCGCATCAGACACCGCCGCATCACCGGGAAGCGTGTCGCAGGGCCTGTCGCGGCTCAGAAGAATCGTTGAGTCGCCGCACGGCCGTCGGGCGTGCACGCATCGTGTCGCAACAAGAAGAAGATGCCATCTTTGTTCATTGCACCGGATCTTCATCGCATCACGGCGTTGCTGGTCGCATCGCCACGAAGCGCAGTAAGAAACCGACGCATCACCTCCCCTCGCAGAGAAGAACCGACGCATCCCCTGCGCATCAGTAGGGACCCGACGCATCACCGTTCTTGCGTGTAAGGAACCGACGCATCACCTTCCCTGCAACACTTTTGTTGTATAGCGTTACGCATCCTAAGGTACATTGAACTCAAAGTGTCGCATTTACCATCTTAAGAGAACTGAGCTAATTCTACCATTTTGAAGTACAGTATTGTGGATTTTTGTCGTTTGTGGTCATGTGTTAAATCTATATAAAAGATACTTATTTTTAATATACATCTGGAGTGGTGTCCATCTGTAGTGTTGTCACTTGATTACTGTATGTGTTCACAAATGCTTTACACACTGCCTCTGAGATAAGCCTGTCTGCTCGTGCCAAGCTACCAAGGGGGTGAGCAGGGGTTATTTTAGGAGTGTACCCCTTACCCTGACTAGACGCAAGGGTCCCTATTTGGTCAAAGGTACCTACCTCTGCCAACTAGAGACCCCCAAATCTAACATTGGTGGTCAGCGGTGAGGATTCTGGACTTGCATTTGTGACTCATGTACAGTGATTGGTGAACACTACTAGTGAGTGCAGACCAAAACGCGACCACATACTTTTGGTAGATTGTTTTTTCTGGGATTTTCTATTTTTGGCAAGAACTGCCAAGTTTAACCACCATGGATACAGCAGCATCCATAGCATCTGTTGATTGTGATTGGGAAGAGGAGAGACTAGAATGCTACAATGTGAAACAGCTAAAGCACTTCTGCAGGAAATTTAAAGTTGCTATGACCGGTCTCACCAAGAAGGATGAGTACCAAAAGGCGCTGAGGGCCTGGGTTCAAGCAAGGAATACCCCTGAGAATGAGGAAGGGGCTGAGAATGCAGATGAGCAGCTTGAGGGGCCATTGGGTCCACAGGGGAGGAGAGCACCTTCCCCAGTAGGTAGCAGTGTCTCTGCCAAAAGCCTGTCCCCAGAGGAGTTGGCGGACAGGAAAGAAAACAGGATGCACGAATTGGAGCTTGCCAAGCTCAAGTTGGGTGGGCAACTGGAGTTAGAAAATAGGAGATTGGCCCTAGAAGAAAAGAGAATACAGTTGGAGCATGAGAAAAGTTTGAGGAGTTGGAGTTGAAAGCAAGAAGCTTAGAGATTACTCCCTCTGGTGGCAGCACACCGTCAATGCCTGTTGAAGCTAGAGTGTACATTCCTAAAGATGTGGTGAGAGAGTTTTATAAGAATGATGATATTGGGCAGTGGTTCAAAGCCTATGAGGTAGCCATGTCTTCCCACCGGGTCCCTGAGAAGGATTGGGAGCGGGGTTGTGGGGGCGGTTCCTTAGTGAGGGGCGGGACACACTGTTAGACTTGCCTTCTGAAGTCCATAATTCTTATAGCCACATGAAAGATGCATTGATGTCCAGGTATGGGTTGACTCCTGAATTGTATAGACAGAGGTTTAGAAATTGCAAGAAGGTAGAGTCAGGTACCTGGGTAGAATATGTCACTTTTTTCTGCAGAGCACTGGATGGTTGGGTGAAGGGTAGCAAAGTTAATGATTTTGAAGGGCTCTTTGATTTAATTGCATGGGAGCACTTGTCAAGTAATTGTTTTCCAGAGCTACGCCAGCACCTGATTGATAGCAGGCTGACTAACCCTAGGAAGATTGCTGAGGAGGCGGACCGCTGGGTGAGCACCCGGGTCCACAAGGGTCATGTGGGAGACTCCGCCAAGAGTGGGCAGGGTCCCCAGCAGAAGAGTGGGGGGGACAAGGGTAAACAGAGGGAGTTCCAGAAAGGGCCCCAAAGTAATCCCCAAGGGACCCAAGGGAAGGGTTCCCAGCCTCCCCTGAGAAGAAGCACGGGGCCCCGACAGGTAGGCCTGTTCCCAGGGGACCCCTGAGGTGCTACAAGTGTGTTGAAGTGGGTCATAAGTCTAGTGATCCCAAGTGCCCACAGTTTGGAAAGACAGCACCCACTGGTGCTCCACCCCGGCAGATGGCGAGTGTAGCCCTGGGGGAGGAGAGGGGTGTCCAAGGTGGGTGGGGTCCCGCAGAGATGTCCCTTGTCTCTTTAGGAGACTGTGAGGTGGTCCCAGAACCCAACTGCCTGATAACACTCAAAAGTATAGGCAGTGGGTGACCATCAATGGCCATAGAGTGGAGGCTCTTCGAGACACAGGAACCAGTGTGACAGCTGTCAAGTGTCACCTGGTGTCTGAAGAGCAGGTTGTCCCCAATGCATTTTACCCAGTTGCTGCCGCTAACAACACAGAGAGCCACTGCAAGGTGGCTCAGGTTCCCTTTGAGTGGGGGAGGGGGGTCTCTGGTACTCTTCAAGTAGCTGTGAGGCCAGCCATGCCTGTTGACTGTTTGTTAGGGAACAATTTGGAGAGCTCACCTTGGGCTAAGGTGGAGCGAAGTGCTCATTTGGAGATGTTGGGTCTGCCTGACTGGGCGTGTGTGACCACACGGTCCATGGCAGCCAGTAAGGGTATTCAAGAGGACCTGGAGCCTGAGAGGAGGCCCAGGTGCCTGCCTTAAAGAGAAGAGGCAGGGGCGCGGGAAACCGGCCCCGAAGTTCCCACGGTCCAGGAGGAGGTAGACCCTGAGGGGATGCCCTGGAGCCTACAGGGGAACAAGTAGCTGAACTGGGGGACCTGCCTGAGCTGACCCATTGGCAGCAGGAAGGAGGACCCTCCAGGGAAGAATTCTGCAAGGAGCAGAAGGAGTGCTCTTCTCTTGTGGGTTTGCGGCAGCAGGCTGCAGACAAGGCAGCAGGTGATCAGTCTGGATCACATTGGATCTACTGGGAGAATGACCTCCTGTATACTGAGCCTAAGGTTGCTGAGCCTGGGTCAGCCCGTGTGCTGGTGGTACCCCAGCGCTTCAGAGCCTTCCCTACTGGGGCTGGCTCATGATGTGCCGTTAACAGGACATTTGGGGCAGGACAAGACCTTTGAGAGGCTTGTCACCCACTTTTATTGGCCCCAAATGCGCAAGAGTTCAGACACTCATTGCAGGACCTGTCAGACTTGCCAGGCAAGTGGAAAGAGTGGGAGGAAGCAGAAGGCTCCTCTCCAGCCATTCCCTGTGGTCAGCACCCCCTTTGAACGGGTGGGTATGGACATTGTGGGGCCACTGGACCCAAAGACAGCCATGGGCAACAGGTTCATCCTGGTCTTGGTGGACCATGCCACCCGGTACCCGGAAGCCATACCTTTGAGGACAGTGACGGCCCCCATGGTGGGACGGGCACTGATGGGAATTTTCTCCCGAGTGGGATTCCCTAGAGAGGTAGTGTCTGACCGAGGTACAAACTTCATTTCCAAGTATATGAAGTCCCTGTGGCAGGAGTGTGGGGTAACTTACAAGTTCACCACTCCTTACCACCCCCAAGGAAATGGGTTGGTTGAGAGATTCAACCGGACCCTCAAAGGCATGATTATGGGTCTTGAGGAACCTATGAGGCGTAAGTGGGACGTCCTCTTACCATGCCTGCTCTTTGCATACCGTGAGGTGCCACAGAAATCTCTAGGGTTCAGTCCCTTTGAGCTTCTCTATGGTCACCCAGTGAGAGGACCTCTGAGTCTGGTCAAGGAAGGCTGGGAGCAATCTCCCAGGAAACCTCCCCAGGATGTATATAGCTACATGCTGGCCTTCAGGAACCAGACTAGGCGTTTCAGGCAACTCGCTGAGGCGAATCTGGAAGCCAGCCAGGAGGAGATGAAGCGGTGGTACGACCAGAATGCCACTCTGGTAGAGCTTCAGCCTGGTCAGAAAGTGTGGGTCATGGCCCCAGTGGAGCCTTGTGCGCTCCAGGATAAGTGGACCGGACCATTTGAGGTGGTGGAGCGCAAGAGTCTTGTTACCTACTTGGTGGACTTGCGGGTCTCCCAGGAACCCGTGCGGGTCCTGCATGTCAACCGCCTGAAGCCCCACTTGGAGAGGTCCGAAGTGGGCATGCTCTTAGCGACAGATGCTGGAATGGAGGAGGAGACTGAGCCTCTTCCTGACCTCCTGTCGGCGACAGAGCGAGATGGGTCAGTGGATGGAGTGAACCTCTCTTCCACCCTGACCCCTGAGCAACAGAATGACTGCCACCAGTTGCTGGGACAGTTTTCTGATTTGTTCTCCCTGATTCCCAGTGTCACTGATTGGTGCAGCCATGATGTGGACACTGGAGACAGTCCTCCTGTTAAGCACAAAACTTACAGGGTAACTGACAGGGTGAGAGCTTGCATCAAGGAGGAGGTCTCCAAGATGCTTGCGTTAGGAGTGATTGAGTCCTCTAACAGTCCTTGGGCCAGCCCAGTGGTCTTGGTCCCAAAGGCTGCCGCACCGGGTGCCACACCAGAACTCCGGTTCTGTGTGGACTACCGAGGGCTCAATTCAGTCACGAGGACTGACGCGCACCCCATCCCCAGAGCTGATGAGCTCATTGATCGGTTAGGGGCTTCCCGGTACCTCAGCACGTTTGACCTAACGTCTGGGTACTGGCAGATCGCCTTGACTGATGGGGCAAGAGAGAGGTCAGCATTCTCCACACCAGATGGGCACTACCAGTTCCGGGTTATGCCCTTTGGGATGAAGAATGCCCCTGCCACCTTTCAGAGGTTGGTCAACCAGGTGTTGGCTGGACTGGAAGAGTTCAGTGCCGCCTACCTGGATGACATTGCAGTGTTCAGCGCCAGTTGGGAAGAACATCTGCGCCACCTCTGGGAAGTGTTGATGGTGCTGCGGAGGGCAGGCCTCACGATCAAGGCAAGCAAGTGCCAGACCGGGCAGGGTTCCGTGGTGTACTTGGGACACCAGGTTGGGAGCGGCCAGGTGGCGCCCCTACAGCCCAAGATTGAAACCATCCTGGCTTGGGAGCCCCCAAGACCCAGACAGAGGTGAGAGCCTTTTTAGGACTCACTGGGTATTACAGGAGGTTTGTCAAGGGTATGGCAGCATCGTTGCACCTTGACAGAGCTGACTTCCAGGAAGCAGCCCAAGAAAGTGATTTGGACTGACACCTGTCAGAAAGCTTTTGAGGCCCTGAAAACTGCCATGTGCACGGCGCCCGTGCTCCTGGCACACAACTTCTCAAGAGAGTTTATCGTTCAGACAGACGCTTCAGAGCATGGTGTGGGGGCTGTTTTGTCACAGATAAATGAGGAGGGCCTAGATCAACCCGTAGCCTTCATCAGTAGGAGGTTACTTCCACGGGAACAGAGGTGGAGTGCGATTGAGCGTGAGGCATTTGCTGTGGTCTGAGCGCTGAAGAAGCTGAGACCATACCTGCTTGGGACTCACTTCCGGGTTCAGACAGACCACAGGCCCCTCAGATGGTTGATGCAGATGAGGGGTGAGAATCCAAAGCTGTTGAGGTGGTCCATTTCCTACAGGGGATGGACTTCACGGTGGTAGAACACGCCAATGCTGATGGTCTGTCCAGATTTTTCCGCCTTAGTGAAGAGAGCTCCCAGGAGGTAGGGTAGTTCTCCCCACATTTCAGCTGGAGGGGACACGTGTTAGACCTGGCACTGTTGGCGTGGGTCTCCCTTCCATTTTTTGCTGTTGCCTCAGGTGTTTTTGCTGGTTATAGATGCTTTGGGCACTGTGCCACTGCTATTCAGTGCCACAGTGCAAGTGCTCCCTATGGTAAATTGATGTATGGATTAGTGATTCCATGATTGGTTGTTTGGTTTACTTGTCAGACCCTAGTACAGTGCACTGAGTGTGCCCAGGGCTTGTAAACCAAATGCTGCTGGTGGGCTTGCAGCACTGGTTGTGCCACCCACAGAAGCAGCCTGTAAAAGTGTGTCTCAGGTCTGCCATTGCAGAGCCTGTGTGCAGTCTGGTACTGCCATGTTGACTGGGCAAGTGCACCCACTTGCCAGTCCCTAAACCTTCCCTTTTCTTCATATCAGACACCCCTATGGTAGGCCCAAGGGCAGGGTGCATTGTAAGTATAAGGTAGGACATGCCCTGGTGTGTGTGGCATGTCCTAATAGTGAATTACAGCCATTTTCGTTTTTCACTATTGCAAGGCTACCTGTTCTCCATAGGCCAGAATGGGCAGTTTGATTATTACAGCTTATAATCCTAACTGACCCAGGAACATGGTAGAAAAACGAATTTAGTATGCCTGAACTCAGAATGATAAAATACATCTTTTAGTGAAGTTGGTTTTAACATTCTGTGTTTGAAAATACCACTTTTAGAAAGTAGGTATTTTCTTGCCTAACCATCCAAGCCTGCCTCTGCTAGGTTGTGTATTCCTTGTCTGGGTTTGTGAGTGACAGGGGCTGGGGGACTCCAGGAGACAGGGTGAGTCAGCACAGGGCTGAATAGAGAGATCTGCATGGAGATAGGTGGGAGGAGTTGCACCTGGGACCTGAATAGGGCTGTGCCTTCCCTCCACAATGCTGGCTCCACCTCCTGTGGTGTGTCTGATGTCCCTGGCCTACTCTGTGAAAGGAAAGAAGGAGTCTTGTCAACAAAGTGCTCCAGGACTGACCAGAACTGGTTTGGACTAGGCAAAGGCCTCTCTGCCTTCAGAGAACAAAGAGAATATGTGTATAAAAGAGGGACCCAAACCCCAGAACTTTAGATCACTTTGGGAAACAAGAAGAAACCTTTGCTGAGGAGAGGAACCAAGAGAAACTGAGGAAGAGACTATCCCTAAGCTGAGTGCTGTTTGGGGGATTGGCCTGCAGTGGTTGCCTGACTGCCAAAGAAAGGAGAAAGGAACTTTGTGTGTACTTTCATCAACTTGTAAGAGATCTCCAAGGGCTTGAGAAAGAGCTTGCCTCCTGCTGAAGTCTCAGGGACAACAGACTTCACCAACCAGCTCCCCAAGAGTCTTTATGTAAAGTGCTTGCTGCTGAGCTGGACTTTCTGAGGGACTGCGTGTCGCAAGGAGCTGGAAGCGCGACTCACGAAGGAGAAGTGTCGCCGCCGAAGCGCCTCGCATCACCGAAGAAAAGGATCGACGTCGCATCAGACGCCGCCGCATCGACGGAGAAGAGTGTCGCTGTTGCATCGTTGCCGAAGCGCCTCGCATCGCCGGAGAAGAGGACCGACGTCGCATCAGACGCCGCTGCATCACCGGGAAGCGTGTTGCAGGCCCTGTCGCGGCTCAGAAGAATCGTTGAGTCGCCGCACAGCTGTTGCATCAGTGCCGAAGCGCCTCGCATCGCTGGAGAAGAGGACCGACGTCGCATCAGACGCCGCCGCATCACCGGGAAACGTGTCACAGGGCCTGTCGCGGCTCAGACGCATCGTTGCCGAAGCGCCCCGCATCGCCGGAGAAGAGGACCGACGTCACATCAGACACCGCCGCATCACCGGGAAGCGTGTCGCAGGGCCTGTCACGGCTCAGAAGAATCGTTGAGTCGCCGCACGGCCGTCGGGCGTGCACGCATCGTATCGCAACAAGAAGAAGACGCCATCTTTGTTCATTGCACCGGATCTTCATCGCATCACGGCGTTGGTGGTTGCATCGCCACGAAAGCGCATTAAGAAACCGACGCATCACCTCCCCTCGCAGAGAAGAACCGACGCATCCCCTGCGCATCAGTAGGGACCCGACGCATCACCGTTCTTGCGTGTAAGGAACCGACGCATCACCTTCCCTGCAACACTTTTGTTGTATAGCGTTACGCATCCTAAGGTACATTGAACTCAAAGTGTCGCATTTACCATCTTAAGAGAACTGAGCTAATTCTACCATTTTGAAGTACAGTATTGTGGATTTTTGTCGTTTGTGGTCATGTGTTAAATCTATATAAAAGATACTTATTTTTAATATACATCTGGAGTGGTGTCCATCTGTAGTGTTGTCACTTGATTACTGTATGTGTTCACAAATGCTTTACACACTGCCTCTGAGATAAGCCTGTCTGCTCGTGCGAAGCTACCAAGGGGGTGAGCAGGGGTTATTTTAGGAGTGTACCCCCTTACCCTGACTAGACGCAAAGGTCCCTATTTGGTCAAAGGTACCTACCTCTGCCAACTAGAGACCCCCAAATCTAACATGCAGTATACCAGTTTCAATCAATGTAATCTTAGAGATAATCTACCATTTCCTTCGAGAAGCTTCTATAAAAAAGAGGACTACTTCATGCATGCAAATAGACTACTACAAAAATGTGAAGAAAAACAGTATCCAAGGAAGCTACTGTGTAGATCTTTAAAAAGAGCATGGACCCTAGAGAGAGACCCTACCAGAGTAGAGGACAAAACCCACCAAAGGAAAGAATTGTTTGTGTGACGACTTACAACCATCACACCAATATAATCAAGAGAATTATCCATAAGAACTGGCACATACTAATAATTCATGGCTCTTCATTGAAAGATCCTCTTTCCGCTCTATGAAGGAGTAAAAATAATAAAGATCTGATTGTGCATTCAAACACAGAAAAAAGAAATGAACCTTCCACATTATGAGAAATATTTGGTCTTCCACTCACTACGGGTCACCACAAATGCGTAAATTGCTCCCTGTGTCAATTTACCAAAGAAGGTAAAGAATAAACATACAGTCAATCTACAATAAAACGTGGAGTCCACAAATTTTAATACCAAAAATGTGGTGTATTTTATTAAATGTCTATGCAGGTTAATGTATGTTCGAAAATCATTGCAAAGAGTTAAAAAAACAAATAATCGGAGCATAAATCAAGTATTTGAAATAGGACTCTGATTGCCCTATTGATGCCAGACTATGTAACACATAACCACAAAGAAAACAATATCAGATGAGGGTTCTAAGGTATGTGACCTCGAAGAATAATGACTCAACAACAGTGCTCCTAAGAATAGAGGCAAGGATGATTCTTAGTATGTATGCAGTAGAAAAAGGACTCAATTAAATGTCAGAGGGAAACAACCTGTGAGTAATGGCATTAATGATCTTCTGCGGAGATACAGCAAATTATCCCAGCGTTAAGAAAAACACATTGAAACCCCTGTAGCTATCGGCTTGGTAACAATAGAAGAAATTGAACTCCAAACCTATTCAAGGTTTGGGAAAATCACATACTACTTGCTCTACAACATCGTAATCAATAGGCTCCATATTAAAGGCGAAGCACTAATAATAATATTGTGTGTCGTCCAAGTTCATACCACAGTCGCTGTGAAAAAATAAAGCTGTAAGAACATATCTAAATAAACGCCTCTTCAAAACAGTATAAGTTAAGACAATCTTCATTGAATTATAATATTAAAACCTATTGCTTAAAAGAATTACTGAATCATCAGATCATAACACTAGATAATTATGGTTTCTTTAGTACAAAAAAACGACATCCACAAAATACCCTGAAATAAATAACTGAATTAGCTAGATAATGATAGAGCCTCTAGCGTACAGATTCATCCAAATATGGGTCTACATTGCCTATGGTTCCCTGAAACAAATAACCAGATATCTGCTTATTGACTATGTATTGGGTTTACATTTTTGTCCCTGGACCCTTATTTTTGTTTTTTCCATGTTAATTACCAATTGATTCTCCTTACAATACATAGTAAATGCCATGAATTTCCTTTGGAGCCCATTGGATCCTGTCTAATAAACTTTCCTAAGTAGGATACTGACCGACCGCTGCGCAACCATATTTGGGGTTTGTATATCTAAGATGTTTCAGTATGAATCGCTAGAAACAGGGGCCCTACCCAAGATGGCTGCCGTTTTTATCACAGGGACTCAATGGACGGTCTAGAGATCTCCCAACAGAGGGGTTACCACATGTCTCCCATTGAGCAACTGGTGGAGTATATAGATGTGAAACACCCACGATCAGGCGTTTGATGGTAGAAACACGTACTGGCGTCTATGCGGCAAGTACTCCTAATGTAGAAGGTGAGTATTTCTTCCCGGTTAGTGAGATACGGATGAGAAGTGTGGCCACCATAGCCGTAGTATTTAGTATAGACCCGGATTGGGTGGTTGGGATTGGTTTCCCTATAGGGGGTACAAGTGTGGACACGCATCATTGAAAAGTAGCAGTGTCAGTTAAGGGAGGTGTGACGGGACGAGCCCAAGGTGATGGGGATGTGAACATATGAATATTAGTCCCTATACAGGCTGGTCTGAGGAAGTACCGGTAAGGAAGCCGAGGGGGTCATTCATAAAACTAGAAAAGGGAAATTAGATAAATCTTTTTTTAACACATGCACAGTACGAATAAGCACCTTGCTCGTGACCACACAGACTTATTTCTACAAGTAACAGATACTAGTGGAATTTGAACCTCGTAACACAGTTCAGAATGAGGCAACTGGGTAGCGTGGCGAGTATGATTAACCTTATGTTGGGTTACAAGGGAGATAGAGGGGATGCCCCAATTAGGGGAGGATAATAAAGGATTATTATTCCCTCCCATAGAGATCCTGACGATACAGAAGCAGGTCTCCAGCAAACCCCAATACCAATGAGGAAGTAAAAGTGGGGCACTTTGATTGATTGAATATTGGCCCTGTGTAGGATCTTCGAATAACATACACCGGTGAGTGGGGATGAGATATCCTCGAGGATGTTCAACCTAGGGGTAGTTATAGCAGCAGAAAATGAAATGTGACTGACAGTAAAGTACTGATAAGATCGTAGCAGGAATAAGCCAGAATAAATATACATTTGGGGAAAAACCCAGGAAGGACATAGACCTATTAGGAGTCATATTGTGCATTTAATGATCAAGTACCTGAAGTAGTTTCAAGAGGTGTGCAAGATGAAGTGAAAATGAAAGACGGATGTCGATAAGATATTGCAGTTGGATGAATGATAGGATTTTTGATAGATGATTGAAATATTAGTACCACTAAAGCATTGGACAACGTGTAATATTGTGTCCCGTTTGGGGAGGTTTTAAATTATGCGGAAATGCATGACATATTAGGGAATTAGTTGTGATTCTTTTCAGAAAAAGGGTGTTTATTTAGATGTATATATGACATATTTATTGTATTAATTTCTCCACAGGTTTTATGTATTTTTGTTATACTTTGTGGGAGATTATTTGTTGACCCGAGGAAGGTAGTTGAAATTGGAAGTCCACCAAAACGCGTCAACGCTTTTAATTTACCGAATTGTGAAAGTGGTATTGGCAAAATAGACAAGTGTTTGTTGTCTCATAGGTTTCTCCCTTTTTGTATTTGGTTTTGCAAATGTTTAAATTATGTTTTGCGCCGTATATTTATATATGTCAGTGTGTGATGATGTTTTTACGTATACCATGGTGATGTAGATCTTTTGATCACAAATTCATTTTTTTTTTTAAACTGAAAAAATAATGGATGGTGTTTATGAAACATTTTTATTAAAAGCCAAAAGTGTTTCTGTATTGTTGTGGTACTAGTTTGATTGTAGGATTTCCCACTGCCTTGAATGATGTATATTCAGATTGTTTTGTGTAGTGACTTGCTAGTAATACAATAACTTTCCGAAGGGGAAATCTGATCTTACGGGTCATGGCTAATATGGCCAGGTCATCGAGGCACAGTAAACAGGGAATATGATGACGCACCCCATTGTAGAAGAGGAGTGTGTATTCAGTAGAAATGCAGGAAGGTCTGTGAGCTGAAGTGCAAAGAGGGTGGGCGCTAATCGCACCCTTAGCAAAGCCCATTCTCTATTGGTATTTTACATGATAAGGATCCAGATCTATCTAGTTCTACCTATTTAATTATTTTGTCATCATTAAGAGTTCGAGGGGTATATTCAAATTTTCTAGCTTTTGCCAAAGAGTCTAACGGTTTACTAAGTCAAAAGTTGAGCGAAAGTCAACAAAGCCGAAATATAAGGTGCCTTTTGTATTAATTGCCCCCTGAGCCACTGCCCAAAGACTGAAACAGTAGCCTATGGTTGAATGGCCTTCTTTAAACCACCCTGCTCAATAGGAATCAGATTTTTAGAGTCTATCCAGTCTTTCCTATGTAGAAGTAGTGTTTTGGCATACATTTTTGCCCCACATCTATCAGGTTGATGACCAATTGTTTTTTTGGCTCTGACAGATCATTTTTATTTAGAATGGGCTCAATATAAGCCCCTCTCCAGCTTTTTGGAAAGGATTGGAATACAACCCTAAGTATTGTAGTCCACTAGTCGGTGCCACTTTTCATTATTATTGTGGGCAAATCATCCGGGCCTGCTGCTCTTGCTAAATTAAGTGTGGCAATTAACTTTTTTAGTGAATTTGCCATAAGTATGACTATAAACCCTCTTCTACTATGAACTCCTCATTCTGGCTACTCTTATTTTTACCCTCATACAGAAATTTGACCCAGAATTCTTCAGGGACCATACATCTAGGTGATCTTGCTTTCTGCGCCAACCTCCAGAATTTCCTATCATTAGAAGATATCACTCCTACCATTTTCCCCCCCAATTTTCCATTTAGTAATATGCTTTATTCTTTTTAATGCAGTTGGTATACATAGACTTTATTTCAAGATCATGTTTTTTTGCGTTGTCACCTTCCAATTTTTCCCCTTGATTTGTCTCAATTTTTTCATCTTCTTTTTTAAGGCACATTGTCTTTCAAACCAAATGGCTGACTTGTTAGGTCTCGTAGGCTCTTTGTTCACATTGTTGATGTTCTCATTTAGATTCAGGCAATTTACCACCCCGTTATTCTCAGTGTACTTGTTAACAATTTCTTCTTCGTCAATCACCCAATTATCTAGCTTTCTTGTACACTGTTCCTAAGTAAGTAAGAATGTTTTCATCAATACATGTTACCAGTCTCTTGGGATACGTCATCTGCATATGTAGAACCTGGTTTCTCTTAACTGTTTCTAGGTTTAGCTCTGTTCTTAGAGGTCAGTGATCACTACCATCTTTCTCGAGCATTGGATCTTTCATAGATTCACATGCAAACTTTTACCTAAGGGTAACATAGAGGTCATATAGATTAAATGTTCATTCAATCCTGGATTTTTGCCCTACATATTATGTTTCAGGTAATTAAGATGAGAATGAGTTACTTACCTGTAACTTCGGTTCTCCAGCGTTGGTATCTTTCATAAATTCACATGCCAGAATAATTCCCCGTCATCAGACTGGGAACCCCCGTTTCTTTCAACAGCAGTACACACTCAACCTATAACATGCATAGTAAACCAACAGGCATCTTTAGCAACCGGTCATCCTCTTTTTATGACCACAAACTTCAACCAATTATAATGCTCTGCCTCCAGCTTAACTCCCACTGAAACTTACACTTGTCAGATTTTCTCCTGCACTGTATCTCCAGCATTGGTATCTTTCATAGATTCACTCCCTCCCCCCTTTAAATGAGGCTTTCAAATGTCATGTGAAAATGGTAGGAACTGTACTGAAAATATGCCCCGTGGTACCTGTCCCCGTTCCGCTCGATGTCCGTGAAGGACCTGCACCTTGTGTGCCTCTGGTGCCTTGAGCACGACCATGCACCCAAAGGCCTTGAGGGAGTGATCCCTCAAGCTCCTGGTGGCTTGACGTGCGACGATCCAGATCCCAGTTAAGAGGAAGGTCCCAGGAGCGGGTGCGTATTCAGAGAAGCTCATCGCACTCGAAATCATCGGGTCATTCGGGTAAGTCCCAACACAAGAAGAAGTCGATGCGTGCTTCAACTTCTCCTCATCCGCTGGCCGATGAGACGAGGACTGTCTGTGCAGTTGAACCAGCGCCTGGGTCAGCTCTGAGCCTCCCCGAGTTGCCAGAGTGCTATGCACCTTATATTTAGGCAGCCCTGTTCCCTCCAGTGCGCCTTTGGGTCTCACAGGTTCTTGAGGGGCCCCTACTGGATCCACACTGGCAAATGTGGTGCCAGTCAGGCTACAGGGATCCACAGATGGATCCATAACAGCATCAGTCATGCCATGTTTACCTTCCCTGGCATCGGTCCTTAGGCCGATACTCCCAGTGCTGCCAGCGTCCACTGCCTGAGTCATCCTCATTTTCATCCCCGACTCGAACACGAACCGGAGGGGCATCACCCGACTGCGGCGCCGCCTCGGGGAAGAATGGGAGGGGTTGCTGGACTCTGAAGAATACCAGCCTTATGACTCCGACTGGTGTGAGGATCAGGTTGAAGCCAGCAGGCTGGACACTTTTCCAGATACTGGCATGCTTTCTCCTCCTACTATGGCTACAGAGGAGGGAACTTCATTCGCAATGGTGGTGCAGAGGGCGGCTGATGTCCTGGAACTTAGCTTGCCCTCGGTGGCAGTCGAGACTAATGTCTTGATGGAAGTGCTTCAACCGGAAGTTCCCTCTTCCGAACCGCTACTCCCATTCAACAAAGCACTTACTAATGTCCTGCTTGGGACCTGGTCCAAGCCCAGCACAGGGGCTCCTGTGAACAGGAAAATTGTCCACCACCCCAAATTCGTCACGTAACACCCTACCCCAGAAAGCTTGATGGTCCAAGCCTCCACTTTGCAGGTAAAACCTGGTGCATTCCTATCCGCCCCTCCGGATCAGACAATTTAGGCAAGAAAATGTATTCTTCTACCAGCCTGGCATTGCGGTCGGTGAACACCGCATTCCTTTTGGCCCTCTATTCCCACACTCTGTGGGTTATGGTTGCACAAATGCTGCCTACAGTCCTGGATGAGGCCTGGGCCGTGCTCTTCTAGGTTGTTGCCGACGGGAGGGATGCAACCAAGTTCACCATTAGATGTGGACTAGGCACCACAGACTCACTAGCCAGAGTGGTTTCGACAGCGGCTCTGCGGCGCCACACCTGGTTGAGGACTACTGGCTTTTTGTAGGGATGTCCAGTCATCACTCATGGACATGCCCCTTTGATGGCTGCCGTCTATTCGGAGACCAGGCAAATTTTGCACCAGAGCACTTTAAGGACAGCAGGGCTACAGCCAGATCCTTGGGCCTTTCTATGGCCCCTCAATACCCTAAATCCGCCTCTCGCTCCTTTCGTGGGCATGGAAGGGGTGTACAATCACATCCTTACCTGTCCAGCCACCACAGCGTGCAGGCTTTCCAGCATCTGTGTGGCCCTGAACTTTGTTCCTGCCAACCGTATGGGTAGCCAGCGGTCAGGTCATTCCACCACCCCTCCATCAGCCACAGCCTTCAAACCCTCCAAGTCTGCCAGTTTATCATCATGGCACCCGGTGGGCGGCAGGATTTGCCATTACCTGCCCCACTGTCAGTCATTAACATTGGACAGGTAGAATTTGCAGATTATCTGATGGGGCTATTCCCTCCCTTTCTGTCAGGATTCCCCGGGCTGCACGTAGACATCTTCCCTCCAGCAGGGTGGGAATCGTCAGACGAGGGGACCCGCAGCAGCTGTCTTACCGTTTGCCCTTTAGGACAGCTTGGGCTCCAGCTATAGGGACTCATTTTTCCATTTCACCCACATGTCACCTTTAGGGTATGGGGGGTCCGTGTATACTTAGTGTATACTTGTTCCTAAGTGTGGGGGGGCTCTGAATATGTCTCTTTATTATTGCCCGTTGTTTTCTTCCTTGATTAATCGTTCCTTTCAGCCTGCTGCGGCTGCAGACGATCCTTGCCGGTCCTGTGCGGCTGGGGCTGCGCGATCGGCAGAAATGGCAGGCCCTTAGTGGCTGGACCGGCACGTCTCTGTCACGTTAATGACAGCATCTGCAGCTGGGGCTCACGCTACGGGTATTTAAACCCCGCCTAGCAACGCCCCAACTGCTTCTCATCGCAACACAGCCCTGGAGCGGTCCTGCGGCTCTTCTTTCCTTCCGTTGGTGTTCCGGTTGGTGTTTCAGGACGAGAGCGAGAACAGCCGTCGGAAGCTAAGTTCTATATACTACAATTCCCCTTTGATTCTTGTATTTATGGCCATACTATTCCTGCCTTGCTCACTCGTGCAGTAATTGGGGTCAGGGTCAGCGTCACCGGAAGGCTTTCCGGTTTATTACATCGTGACTATTTACTTTTCTTTTATTATTCTTATAGCATTTGAGGCTCATGAGACTTCGCCTGTGTATGTGATGAATATTCAGGGGCTTGCCAAAAACTGTTGATGTTTATAGAAAACCTGTCATTGTTTATTTGAATATTATGTTTCCTTGATACAAATATATCAGTCCCTGTTTGGCTAAAGGATTTGGTAACGCTCCCAAACCGTTTGGGTATCCACTCTTTGTATTATTCAAAATTCATAGGTTTAGAAGAGTGTTTATATATATATATATATATATATATATATGGGTATATGGGTACAAGAGTGTGAGTGGTGTAATTATTTGTTTTCTTACTGTGTATAATTTTTCTGGAGTCTGTGTCTGCCAAACAGTTCCTCCAGATATTTGAGAATCAGGTATGCCTTGATGTTTGCCACAAGTAAGGTCAGCAGTTTTTCTGGTGCATTGTGTAACTAGGAGCTGGTCTCCATTTTCCTCTTAAGGATTGCATCTTCCACGAGGATTCAGTGACCCAGCATTTGCATTCTCCACTAGCACAAACACGCAACAGTTGTTACCTTCTTTATTTTATCTTGTTATTTTAATTCTTTATTTTAGTTTATTGTGTGTTCCCAAACCCCCTTCCCTTGAGGTCATCTAAAGAGTACCGGTGTTGTCTGATTCAGTACTCATTGGATGGTTTCCAGGTATCGTTGGGTTCCAGCTGCCTCTGCGAGTTCGGCAGAGAGAAGAACGCGTTCCAACATTCATCACCCCAGCTTCCTTTCCTGATAGAATGAGAAGCCATAACTAATTTGTCTCGCCCAGGCAGCATGGCGTCCGGTTCTTTCGATGTATCTGCCTTAAACGACACCTTGAGGGATCTCCAGCGACAGGTGGAGTTGGCGCGAGTGGAGAATCAAACGCTGCGGTCACATGTGATAGGGATGTCCCAAAGATTAGATCGAGTTCAGCTTGGGGGAACTGACACGGGACCTCGCCCTACCATAGGAAGCACGTATACTGTCCACACGCAAGCATGTCAACAAGTAGCAGTCCCATTAGCACCCCCAGAGCGCTACCAAGGAGACCTACAAAAATTACATATATTTTTAACACAATGTAAGTTACATTTTCTATGTAGGCCAGCATCATTTCCCACTCCAGAATCTAGGGTAGCTTTCGTCCTGTCATATCTTTCTGGAGATGCTGCAGCATGGTCCACCACTTTGGTAGCCAGTGACGATCCCATTTTGTATTCTTTTGAGCGTTTTGAACAGGATCTCAGACGCATTTTTGATAGAAGAACATCAAGCCAGACCGTGGATAACGAGCTCCTGGAACTACGACAAGGGAATAGAGACCTACTTGTATACTTAGCAGAGTTCAATAGACTTGTAGTAGAAGCACACTGGCCCGAACACAAAAGAGCGTCATTGTTCTACCGTGGGTTGCGTGACAAACGAAAGGACATGCTGGCACAAGTCGTGGATCGTCCTCAAGACTGTGACGCCCTGATAACCCTGGTGTTACAACTCGACCACCGGCTGTATGAAAGAAAAGGGGAAAAGAAGCATGCGGGAAAACAGGTTACCATCCCCTTTATTTCGCAACGACTCCCGACCATTGAAAAACACTTTGTGGGAAGCCGGAGAACCTATGCGGATTGGTTCCGTGCGACCTCCTCTTACTAAAACAGAGAAAAACAAAAGACGACGAGACAACCTTTGCCTCTATTGTGGACTCGGTGGTCACTTTGTGAGAGACTGTACAAAGAAGCCAAGAAGCGACTGGAGATCAACTACGTTCCGGAAGGGAGTTGGTGCCAACACAACGCAAATTGTCACTACCCACGTCACCTTAGATGTATCCTTATCTGGTCCTACTTTCCATCTCCAACACGTGTCAGTCATGATCGACTCAGGGGCCACAGGGAATTTCTGTGACTGGGGGATTGCTCGTAGTTATCACATCCCTATTCAAAAGAAAAATACTATTGAACAGGTTTGTGCGGTAGATGGTTCCCCACTTTCCTCTGGGCCCCTGTCTCATAGAACCATCACTCTTAACATGGAGACAACCATGGGGCATAAAGAAAAATGCCAGTTCGACTTAATAGATGCTCCACAGTATGGACTAATTCTAGGTATTCCCTGGTTGGTACAACACAACCCTACCATAGACTGGCAGAAATGGACTGTCCTCTTTCTGTCTGAGTACTGTTCTCGGTTCTGTATGGGTCACACGTGTTCACATCCTGCTCCGATACCCTTCAGTACCTTCCAGGCCCCCGGATACCAAGCCGTCGCCAGCACCCTTGTGGGATTGCCCAGTGCATACAAGGCATTTTTGGACGTTTTCGATGAGCACAAAGCAGAGACCCTACCTCCTCATCGGGAGTTTGATTGCCAAATAGATCTTGAACCTGGAGCACGAGTCCCGTGTAGCCGTATCTATTCTTTAACTGAGAAGGAGAACATCTTCTTGAAAACCTACTTGGACAACTACTTAGCGAATGGATTCATCCGGCACTCTAAATCACCGGCTTCATCCCCACTTTTTTTTGTCCCAAAGAAAGGGGGAGAACTTCGTACCTGCAAAGACTTTCGCGCCCTGAACCAGGTGACCATTAAAAATAGGTACTCCTTGCCGCTCATTTCCAACATGATGGATCAAGTCCAGTCAGCTACCATCTTCACCAAACTTGATTTACGTGGTGCACACCATCTTGTACGTATGAGACCAGGTGACGAATGGAAGACGGCTTTTCGCACCAAATTTGGGCTTTTTGAGTACCAAGTTATGCCATTTGGCTTGTGTAACGCCCCAGCCGCCTTCCAACACCTGGTCAACAGCGTTCTGTGTGAATATCTGGACGTATTTGTACTCGTGTATATTGATGACATTTTGATTTTTTCACACTCTCTCCCCGAGCATATTAACCATGTGCGAAAGGTACTACAGGCTCTTCGTGAAAATCAACTATTTGCAAAAATCGAGAAATTTGAATTCCATGTCACTACTGTACATTTTTTAGGGTTCATCATCTCGCCTGGAGGTTTGACTATGGATCCAGCCAAGGTTCAAGCAGTCCTCGAATGGCCAACACCAACCTGTATCAAAGAAATCCAACGCTTCATCGGCTTTGCCAACTTTTACCGGCGTTTCATTACAGACTTTTCGCAAGTGGTGGCCCCCATTACCTCTCTCCTTCGTAAACATCAGAAATTTGCTTGGAGTCCAGAAGCCGAGCAAGCCTTTCAACAGCTAAAAAAGGCTTTTACGTCCGCTGCAATTCTCTTACACCCCGACACCAGCCAACCGTTCTATCTGAAGGCCGATGCCTCTAATATCGCCCTACGTGCGATTTTATCACAGAGACACCTGGAGACAGGGCAATTACACCCAGTGGCCTTTTATTCCCGTAAATTAGCTGAAGCGGAAAAGAATTACACCATTTTTGACAGAGAGCTGTTGGCGGTCAAAGCAGCTTTTCAGGAGTGGAGACACTACCTTATGGGCACCAAACATCCTGTGACTTTGTACACAGATCACAGGAATTTACCGTTCCTGAAATCTGTCAAGGCACTCACGCCCAGGCAATTGTGCTGGTCGTTGTTTTTTGCTGATTTTTCCTTTGTAATCACCTTCCGACCAGGATGTAAAAACGGCAAAGCTGATGCTCTTTCCCGACCCACACTAGAGGCAGAACATACTAACGAACCTCCCTTATTATTGGCCAGGACTAATTTCATCAACAATATCACTACCAAGGATGCCACATGGACCACGCAAGCGCATCAAGCCTCTGCTCAGGTAGACCAGGCACAATGGTTAAAAGAACATCCTGACCGACAAAAGATCGACGGTGCGCTCTATCATCTAAATCGTCTGTTCCTTCCCACAAAGGATCTGCAACAACAAGCCCTAGGATGGTGTCATGATTCACCTCTGTCAGGTCACCATGGTATCACTAAAACATTGGAACTACTTCAAAGAGATTACTGGTGGCCAAATCTACGCACTGATTGTCAGCAATATGTCCAAACTTGTGATACATGTGCTCGTACCAAACATGAGCGACGAAAGCCGACTGGATTACTCAATCCACTCCCAACCCCACCTTCACCCTGGCATTCCGTATCCATTGATCTGATTGTTGATTTACCTTTGGACCAAGGGTTTACATCCATTGTGGTGGTGGTTGATCTATTGACTAAGATGTGTCATTGCTTCCCAGCAAAAGGAACACCCAGTGCCCCTCAGTTGGCTAAATTATTTTTACAGCACATTGTACGACTCCATGGATTGCCTTCACACGTCATCTCCGATCGTGGACCCCAATTTGTGTCCTATTTTTGGGAAGCATTTTGTACTTTACTCAACATTTCGGTGGAACTCTCGTCTGCCTATCACCCGGAGTCCGATGGACAGACCGAACGAACCAACCAGGAAATCGAGCAATTACTACGAAATTATGTAACTGAACAAGAGTTATGGGTTGATCACCTATGGTTAGCCGAATTCGCCCACAATAACGTGGCAAATGCATCCACTGGTTTCTCTCCTTTCTACGCTCTCTATGGGTACCATCCTAGAATTTCGCCTTTACTGGCCAAATCCTCTGTTTCCTCGAAACCCTCATCACAGGGTCATGCTCTACCACATCAAGTGCTAAAAGAATTGAAAGAAAATATGACTCATGCAAAACTCATGTACAAACGGTACGCAGACAGAAACAGGAGACCGGCCCCCCCATACCATGTAGGTCAAAAGGCATGGTTGTCCACAAAGCACTTACGATTAAAGGGGTCTCGCAAATTTCAGCCACGATACATTGGACCTTTTCCATTTTAAAAATCTATAAAAACTCTGCAGTACGTTTGGCTTTACCATCCCGCTTTAAAATTCACTCCACCTTTCATGTGTCCCTCTTAAAACCCACGCACCTTGACACTCGACACCAAGCCCCACCGTTACCTGTGGAAGTTGCAGGCCAGTTAGAACATGAAGTAAGCACTATAGTTGATTCCCGTCTTACTCGGGGAACTTTATATTATCTAGTGGCCTGGAAGGGCTATGGTCCCCACGAACGGACCTGGGAACCCGCTTCCCATATTCATGCTCCTCGTCTTCTGCGAATTTATCACCAGCGCAATCCCCACAAGCCTGGCCCTGTCCCCGGGCCTTGGGTGGGAGGTACTGTCAAGATTCCCCTGGCTGCATGTAGACATCTTCCCTCCAGCAGGGTGGAAATCGTCAGACGAGGGGACCCGCAGCAGCTGTCTTACTGTTTGCCCCTTAGGACAGCTTGGGCTCCAGCTATAGGGACTCATTTTTCCATTTCTACCACGTCACCTTTAGGGTATGGGGGGTCCGTGTATACTTGTTCCTAAGTGTGGGGGGGCTCTGAATATGTCTCTTTATTATTGCCCGTTGTTTTCTTCCTTGATTAATCGTTCCTTTCAGCCTGCTGCGGCTGCAGATGATCCTTGCGGGCCCTGTGCGGCTGGGGCTGCGCAATCAGCAGAAATGGCAGGCCCTTAGTGGCTGGACCGGCACGTCTCTGTCACGTCAATGACAGCATCTGCAGCTGGGGCTCACGCTACGGGTATTTAAACCCCGCCTAGCAACGCCCTAACTGCTTCTCATCGCAACACAGCCCTGGAGCGGTCCTGCGGCTCTTCTTTCCTTCCGTTGGTGTTCCGGTTGGTGTTTCAGGATGAGAGCGAGAACAGCCGTTGGAAGCTAAGTTCTATATGCTACAATTCCCCTTTGATTCTTGTATTTATGGCCATACTATTCCTGCCTTGCTCACTCATGCAGTAATTGGGGTCAGCGTCACCGGAAGGCTTTCCGGTTTATTACATCGTGACTATTTACTTTTCTTTTATTATTATTATAGCATTTGAGGCTCATGAGACTTCGCCTGTGTATGTGATGAATATTCAGGGGCTTGCCAAAAACTGTTGATGTTTATAGAAAACCTGTCATTGTTTATTTGAATATTATGTTTCCTTGATACAAATATATCAGTCCCTGTTTGGCTAAAGGATTTGGTAACGCTCCCAAACCATTTGGGTATCCGCTCTTTGTATTATTCAAAATTCATAGGTTTAGAAGAGTGAGTGTGTGTGTATATATAGGTACAAGAGTGTGAGTGGTATAATTATTTGTTTTCTTTCTGTGTATAATTTTTCTGGAGTCTGTGTCCGCCAAACAGTTCCTCCAGATATTTGAGAATCAGGTATGCCTTGATGTTTGCCACAAGTAAGGTCAGCAGTTTTTCTGGTGCATTGTGTAACTAGGAGCTGGTCTCCATTTTCCTCTTAAGGACTGCATCTTCCACGAGGATTCAGTGACCCAGCGTTTGCATTCTCCACCAGCACGAACGTGCACCAGTTGTTACCTTCTTTATTTTATCTTGTTATTTTAATTCTTTATTTTAGTTTATTGTGTGTTCCCAAACCCCCTTCCCTTGAAGTCATCTAAAGAGTACCGGTGTTGTCTGATTCAGTACTCATTGGATGGTTTCCAGGGATCGTTGGGTTCCAGCTGCCTCTGCGAGTTCGGCAGAGAGAAGAACGCGTTCCAACGTTCATCACCCAGCTTCGTTTCCTGATACTTTCGAGGCTACCCCTCCCTCCATGACACCTACTTACGACAGGCTGGCTGAGGACCATCGGTCTCTTCTCTGCTTGGAAGTGACAGCTCTTTTGGCGAAAGGTACCATAGAGAGAGTGCCGACGGCAGAACTAGGTCATGGTTGCTATTCCCGCTACTTGACTGGATGGTAGCATTGGACTTGCATGATGCATATCTCCACATTCCCATCTTGCCTGTCCACAGGCGCTACCTGCGGTTCACAGTGGGCCACAAGCACTTTCATTATGCTGTGCTCCATTTTGGCTTCACCAGCACCCCTTGGGTGTTCATCAAGTTGATGGCGGTGGTTGCAGCTCATCTATGGAGATCAGGGGTGCCAGTCTTCCCCTATCTCGACGACTGGCTGTTAAAGGCGGGCTTGCCCCAGGCTGTCATCTCGCACCTCCAGACTAAAGCGGACCTCCTGCATTCGCTGGGGTACAATATCAACGACCTGAAGTCACACCTGACTCCCTGTCAGACACTCCCTTTCATCAGAGCTGTTCTGGACACGGTGCAATTTTGGGCCTATCCTCCCGAACAGCGAGTCCAGGATATTCAGGCTTTGAGACTGATGGTCCAGCCTCTATCCAGGATTTTGGTGAGACTTACTTTGAGGCTGCTGGACCTCATAACCTCTTGCATCCTGCTTTTGACACATGCCCAATGGCATATGCAGGCTCTGAAATGGGACCTGAAGTTCCTGAAGTTCCAGTGGGAGCAGCATCATGGGAATCTCTCGGATATGGTCCAGATCTCGGAAGGAACTTCAAAGGATCTGCAGCGGTAGCTTATGAACCGTGATTGGGTCAGCCGCAGACCTTTCTCTCTTCCCCAATCAGATCTGACAGTAATGACAGAGGCGTCACTCCTTGGATGGCATGTCATCTTGGAGTGGTGGAGATAAGAGGTCTATGGCGGAATCCGGTGTCCACATCAACCTGTTGGAGCTCCGAGCTATCTGATTGGTTTTAAAAGATTTTCTACCTTCCATCCTGGCAGGGCTAGTGCAAGTGTTCACGGACAGCATCACCACCAGGTGGTACTGCAACAAGCAGGGCGGAGTGGGGTTGTGGACCCTTTGTCAAGAGGCCCTATGTATCTGGACATGGCTGGAACAGCAGGGCATATCCCTAGTGGTTCAACATTTGGCATGCTCTCTGAAAGACAGAATGGACGAACTCAGTCACAGATGCCATGTGTATCACACATTTTGTACCAGATTAGTTTGGGACCCGCCGCTTCTTCAAGCATGCCGCTTCTTGGTCTCCAGATCCACTCATGATTGTAACCAGCTACTTCCACAAGGCTAATTTGCATGCCTCGCACCGGCTTATAATTATAGCTGGCCCCATCTCTCCCCAACACCTGGGGACACACTCACAATACCAAATCGGTTTGGGTACTATACGATATATGTGATTCATTCACTTAATCTTTCGCCGACACGAAGCACTGATTTCTTCCTGCCCAGACCTCCTATAGTGGATTAATTTTAACCCTCCCTGGTCAGACGCATTTACACACACTGGTGGTATTTCTCCACGTGCCCTGGACACCTTTCAGCAGTCATCCTTTGTGTCATTTTTGTCCTGATGATGACCTCTAGTCGTACTCGACTCATCACTCACCATAAACCGGCATCATACTCGACTCATCACTCACCATGAACCGACAGGTCAACGCCGTCACCTCCAGCTGCTTCAACACCCTCCGCATCCTCCGCAAGACCTTCAAATGGATCCCACCTGAGTCAAGGAAGACAGTCACCCACACACTCATCACCAGCAGACTGGACTACGGAAACGCACTCTACGCCGGCATCAACAAGTCCCTACTCCGCAAACTCCAGACAATACAGAACACCGCCGCCAGACTCGTCCTCGGCATCTCGCGGCACGAACACATCAGCCAGCACCTACGAAGACTCCACTGGCTCCCCGTGGAGAAAAGAGTCACCTTCAAAATCCTCACTCACGCCAACAAATGCCTACACAACGACGGACCCAAATACCTCAACAACATAATCAACTTCCACGTACCCAAAAGAAACCTCCGATCTTCCAACCTCGCACTGGCCGAAACCCCGCGCATCCACAGAGCCAGAGCAGGCGGAAGATCCTTCTCCCACATTGCTGCCAAGACCTGGAACGAGTTACCGGCAGACATCAGACAAGCCCCCTCCCTGAACACCTTCAGGAAGACCCTCAAGACCTGGCTCTTCGGATAGACAGATCTACGGACCCCCCACCCCCCTCAGCGCCTTGAGACCCTTGCGGGTGAGTAGCGCGCTTACAATTCCCTGATTGATTGATAAAGGTCAAAACTCAGTGGACATGTACCAGCGGGTTTTGGATCTTTAATTAAGACATAATCTCGTAAAAAAAATATTGTATTCAAATGATTTATGCATAATAATTTTCAAAGTATTTCCAATATGCTGCTTTACGTTTACTCTCACATTTTTCACTTGCACCCTTTAGGTATTTTTTCACAAGCACAATATGTTCACTTTCCACTTAGTACTTAATTTTAAAATCATGGCTGATGCTGCATTATAACCCTCGAAGCATATTTTTGTGCCTCTATTGAAAATATCACATTTACCAAAAGGTTGGGTCTACGTGTTGTTTCTTGTATAATTGATTTATTCTATTGACACCAATTGAGACATTGTCGCATGATACTATTGCATATCACAAATGACTTCTCTATCTGGAGGTGGTGCAAGGTCTCTTTCAGCAGTGGGTAGAGCCTTGGTTAGATTTGCTTGCCACAGCCGAGAACGTGCAATGTTAGCAGTTCTGCGTGCTGGAGTTTCCAAGGTGGCTCTCGTTCGGCGACGGTTTTTGGTTCGAGTGGAGCTCAGGCCTTGCGCAGTGACAGTTGACAGCTTTCGACCTTCCTCTCAAAGTCTGTGACATTATCTTGGCAGCCAGGTGTCCCTCCACCAAGACAGTTTAAGCCTGCTGTTAGGCAAAATCTGTGCATGGTTTACAGAAACACAAACTGACCCCCTTTCTGCCCCCCCTTTCTCAGGTTCTTCTGTTCATCCTGTCCCTTGCCCAGCACGGCTCTGCTCTGGGCACTCTGAAGGGTTATCTCTCTGCTAGTTCAGCTTTTCTGTGGTTGATGAAAGATTTACAACATTTGTTTTTACCTTCTCCCTTTATTATGCCACAGTGGGACCTCAATCTCGCTCTCACTTTCCTTATGTGTGCTCCCATGGAGCCCCTGCACAAATGTCCTCTCAGGCTCCTTGCCATTGTGTCAATAACATTTGCCCGGAGGGTCAGCGAGCTTCAGGCCTTGTCATCCACGCCTCCTTATCTGAACGTCTATCCAGGATCAGGGATGCTTGGAAGGTGAACGTTGAAACGTGTTCTCTCTACTGAGATCGCAGAGGCAGCTGGAACCCAACAATCCCCTGAAACCATCAGACAGGCATTAACACCAGAATCACCAGTACCCATCCGATGACCCCAAGGAAAGGGAGTTTGGGAACACACAATAAACAAAATAAACAAGCATTTGCAATGCAATAGGTCTCGCATTTGCGAGATTTTGAGCTATTGGCATTGTAAATGACAATGCCTTTAATTTATGTGTTTAAAAAACCTGCAATAATAAAAGGCATTGCCATTAACAATACCAATAGGTCAAAGTTTGTGAAGGTGGTGAAGTCTGGCTTTGTGCAAAGTAGGGACGCTTGTAGAGTGAGGGTGTTGATATTACCCTTGTCCTGACATTTGACTAAGACTGGGGGGGTTTAAAGAGTTAACGCTGGCAGCAGCATCTGTATGTGTACTGGAGGGTGCCATGGTCAATCTGTAAGTTGATAAATTACTATCATTAATTTGGTTAATGGTAACAACCTGTTTTGATGAGGAGAAGAAACGTCAAACGGCAATATAAAATAAAATACAAGGTCCTGATCTTATTATAACTTCTCCCTTTCGCTAAACTAAACAGTTGTAGCCGCCACACATTTGGGTTCACTCTTATCAATGATGTGATCACGGGTGAGCCTGTGCCAGTCCCAGCAACCACCCTCCGACTTCCGGACCTCAAGCGACTATTCGCCCCCACCCTTATGTCTGTTCTCCCCGGCTCGGCCTGTGTGCACGGTGCTTTCCAGCACCTGCTCCAGCGTTGTACTCTGACCTGGGAGGAGGCATACACACTGCCAAGGGCCAGGGAAGGGCATGAAAAGTAAACACGGACGGGTGTAGTTAGGTAGGCGACCAGCAGTTTGAGCGCCGAACGTCCTCGCACCTGCGGAAAGGCCTCTGTCGCTGTTACGCGCCAGCCTTTTCTTCGTTGGGGATGAAATGCGGGTCCCATCCCCACCGCCGCTCAGATAGTAGCCCTGGGCTGGAAGCCGCGCCTTCCTGCACCTCCAGCAAAGCTTTGGAAGCATTTACCAACAGAGTTGCCTCACAGCTACCCAAATGCAAGGGCATCTTGAAATGCCATGCAAAGCCGCCGGTATCGTTTTAAAGGCCAAGAACACCAGCTATTTGCTGGGCAGGGAGATGAGGGATGCAGGGACAGGAGATGCTCAGAGTGTGTTAACAGGCCACGGGCCCATACGCTAGAACACCACTGTCCCTGTTCAGCAGCATTCCCTGACTCACCAGTTCATACACCAAGCAAGCTATCAGCAGCAACTTAATTACAATAGTATAGAGGCCAGTCTGACCCTACACAGAGCCAAAAACGTCCAGAGTCACTGCACGGAGTCTAAAACTGTCCCGCTTGAAACTAAACTGATGCCTCGGAAAATGCAAGATGTTTCTATGCACATTACATTTAAAAGTTTTACTGCTAGTTTTCTGTCTCGATCTGTTGAATCTTATAGGACAGAAAATGTAACCAATAAACCATCATATGTCTGAAGGGGCACTTCTGCCAGCTCAGATTACTTTGGAGCTGCAAATCGTTCCTACACCGAATGGCTACGGCTTGAATGGTCCCGAGACACCACTTCCGCGTGAAATTAAGCTGGCGTTTCTCTTTCTAAACAAATCAAACAATACTTTATACCCACTGCCACCGTCAGCGGTGCATCAAGAGCAACAACAATGCTAAATGCGGTGTAGCTCGGATTCCCTGATGAGGCCCTAAAGTACTGGCCATGTTTCTCGTTCCCATACCAAATGATAGGGGTGGAATGATATATTTCCCCAGCCAAGAATCAAAACTGTAACCTGTCGGCTGAACAACATTTTCTGCTGCAGGTACATTAACACTCGAGTTAAATCACCAGTTGGATTACCCTTGTGATGGGCTTTCAAACACACAGGCAAAGGTCCTCTCTTCTGTGGAGATTCAAACTTACGAACCCTAACCTTACTGTAACACATCTGGAGTTAGAGGCTTACATCAGATGCCAGTAGGAGCCGAGAAGGAAGCGGCAGAAGAGCAGAGGAAGACGCGCACAAAACGCTGGGCTCCCAGCTGCCAACCCATGACCCCCGCCGCCCCCCCTCCCTCAAATACTCAGAACAGCATTTCCAGATGAGGGCATTAAACAACACAGCGTTGTACAGAAATAGTCATTGTCCTTCACAAAAACGTAAGTCACAAAAATGCCTACCGTGACAACAACGGGATTCAGGCAGAGGTTTTAGAACCGGGTTTTTAATGAAAGTCCCCAGAACTCTCTGTGTGTGCTTCGAAAAGTTCGAAAACACCACGCCGTTAGCGAAAAAAGGAGTAAAGTAAAAACAACCACAAAACGTGTTTTCAGATCTAGCTCAACCACGTAAAAGAACAGCTGCTGGAGACGTTCGAGCTCGGAGGAGACGGGTTGTGGCCGAGACTGCGGCGCTCACATATAGGACAGGCCTGCCTTTACCGGCAGTGTTTGCGCATGCGTCACACCTGCTATACACACAGCTCAGATGCACTCGGCGGCTCTACCTTTTATCTGCTCTACCGTTCTTTGTCTTGTACAGAGCAGCCCAAACTCTTCTCCATACTTGTTTGATATCACTGTTCAGTCGAGGCAGAGATTCATAATAGCGCGGTGCGGGAGCAGACCAAGGTATTCGGGTAACAGCAGGCATGAAGTATGCAGGATAGACTGTTTAAAAGGGTAGCGTGTTACCAGCTACGGCTGCGTGTAACACTCGCAGACAGGAGATGTGCACGCGTATGGTGCGAGCAGGAGTTGTGATAACGCCGCGAGCCGTACGCGTGCACATCTCCTGTCCTCCGAGTTGTCTTGTAAGTAATGCAGCTGACGTAAGCGCGCCGCGTCCAGACAGGAGATGTGCACGCGTATGGTGCGAGCAGGAGTTGTGATAACGCCGCGAGCCGTACGCGTGCACATCTCCTGTCTTGCCATACGCGTGCACATGTCCTGTCCCGCATCGCTAAGCAAGTCGACAACAATAGATCTCGCTTAGCGAGCAGCGCATGGCGCTGCATCGCTAGGCGAGACCTAAAAAGGAAACAAAAGGTGCACTTTTGTGCTGGTGAAGAAGCCAAACAGTGGGTCACATATCCACCTTTGGAGTTCAGTGGCACATAGAGCAGCGAACAGATACCTGCCAAAGGTGTTTAATTGAGAAGATTGCAAGGCCAGCTCCTGCAAGGTATTATGTTATAAGCACACAATAATTACTCAACAGTAAGGGTGATAAACATCTGTATGGTATCTGAAATGTATACTATGGTGATAGGCATACATAAACATCTGTATAATATCTGAACTTAAACTATGGTCACAGGCATATGTAACTTCTGTATGAACACACACATAACACAGAAAATCAGGGTAATGTATTAAGCTCAACTACATCAGACCCAATAAGTTCTCGGGAACGTTTTCATGACCTTCAGTAGTTTAGTGTTTAAATCACACTAAAATACCTTTCCTAGGACAGAATCAGCCAAAACACAAGACGCGTTGTAAGTAGTTTCACATTCAACAAACAACTCAGTAGCCCAGAAGTACAATACCACAGTGCATATTAATGGGCAAGAGCAAAAGGAATCCCCATTGAAGCACTGTTTGGAGCCAAGCAGTCGCAGTGATTTATCTCAAATGTCGCTGAAGTTGCAGAATCCTCTGCATTTCCCAAGAAATCAATGACAGGACCTGGCCAGAGAAGAAACAAAGAGCTAGGGGACCACCCCGACTGAAATCCATAATGTGAAGTGCTGCGACATGCAGGGTTAGGGTTTATATACTGGCCAGCATCCAAGATGGCGTCCGAGAGCAGTGGCGGCTCCTCTGCTAAGGAAGAGGAGCATCACCCCACTGCTATTGCAGCAGTGAAAAAAAGAAAATGATAATAACAAGACATTATCATTTTCTTTTTCTTTCGGGAGTCGACGGGGCTGGCTCCCTGACGCCAGGGGAGTGGTTTGCACTCATCTATGTGCACATGACAGTTGCACTGTCGGGCCGGCCAAACCATCATGTGCACTTGGCATGTTCTCCATTGGGCTGTGTTGCACAGCCCCGTGGAGAACATGCCCAGCTTCCCCAGGCACTGCCTGAGCATCCAAACAGGATGCTCAGGCCAATCACGATGCTGTTCCTGCAGTGTGGTGATTGCTGGGAGAGCCCGGAAGCCTGCGTGCTTCCAGCAGAGGAGGAGAGGCGTGCGGCGGCAGGAGAGGCAGGCGGTGGAGAAGATACATTTTTTATTGTTGTTTAATCCCCTCTGTCTCCCCTGCCCTACCACCCATGTTCTGAGCGAGCCGCCACTGTCCGAGAGTTCAGTGGTTCATGCGAGGGAGCCCCAGCCCCACCAGACCTCTCATGCACCAGCTCAAAGGAGTGCAGGCCCAGCCACTCAGGACCGGTCCATGAAAAGAGAGAGAGCACTGCCCCAACCGCCACGGGCCAGCCCTTACTTGGTTTGCTGCTCCTCGGGGTCCAGGGGCACCTGGGGGAAAATAAAGGTAAGGAAAACACCTCCAGCACAATAGGGTAAATGTAACATGACAGAGCACTTAGTGATGTGTGTAGTGCATATTAGTGTGTGATATGCACAGAGGGTGCAGACTTGAACTTCGAAGTGTGCCTTAAAGGGGGAAACCTGCTGGTGGCCAAAGGGGATTTTCTAGGAAGGAGATAAGTTACCCATAGGGGGGAACAAACTCTATGTCGAGGTACTGTACCCCAAACCTTCCAGAATGAGAGGTCCGAGCAGCTTGAGAGATCCCGACACCCAGACAAACTGGTGCTCCGTGCAAGAGCTTGCTTTCTCCCGAAAGTGGTCACTCCATTTCACATAGGCCAATCCATCACTCTGCCTACTTTTTACGCTCTGCCTCATCCTCCAAGAAAGCGGAGCGACTTCACGGCCTGGACCCAAAAAGAGCGTTATCGTTCTACCTTGATTGCATGCAAGAGTTCTGGGTGGTCGACCAACTCTTCGTGCGGTATATCAGAGTGAAGAAAGGACAGACTGTACAAAAGAGGACCATCTCACGATGGATAGTGCTCTGTATCAAAATCTGCTGCGCATTGGTTAAGAAGCAAACCCCTGAGGGTTTGCATGCTCATTCCACCAGAGCTAAAGCGGTAAGCACTGCATTAGCTTGCGGAGTTCCAATGCTGGACATCTGCCAGGCAACAACGTGGGCCTCCATGCACACATTTACCAAGCATTACTGTCTGGACAGTCAGGCCCGTAGGGATGGGCACTTTGCCCGCTCGGTCCTGCAGGACTTCCTCATGTGAAACTGGTTCACAGACCCACCTCCAGGGAGGTATTGCTTGGTTATCTATCTAAGGTAAGGAATCTGCAGCTAGAAGTCTCCATCAGATGAACAAGTAACGTCTTATCTGGTAGAGACTATCTGGTTGCAGATTCCTTACCGACCCACCCATCCTCCCAGTTCTGAGAATGAATTTCCAGGGACTGGGCTTTCCACTTCAGGGCCCTGGTTTTCCACACCAGTGGTAAGTGCTACAGAGCTATTATACACGACTGTTGTGGTGCTGATCATGCAATGAAAATAACATGGTTGAAATATATAAAAAACTTTATGCTTGACATTTGCCACTCTGAATACTACGAAAATCCTGCATCTCTGTTGCACGTTTCAAGAGAATCACTAAAAAGAGTATGTTTGAACAACTTAGAGGATAAAAGATTAACACTGGAACTTGTGAAGCCCACCATACATCATAATCAATCGATACTGACCTGCTATTCGATTCAACCATATTTAATTGGTGTTTTAAACGCACAACATAGATTTGTCTTGACACGTTTCAGGCTAGACATTTTTCATCGTCTGACTAGTTTCCCGAATACTAATAACTGGTCTCGTCAACTAATATGCTGTCCGTGTGACCAGATTTCCAAACAATCAACCATTCATGTACTGTTTTTCTGCAAATTTTATACAGACTTAAGGACTATTTTTATCAAGCCTTTAATGAAATTGTTAAATTTTAGACAATGTAGCCGGCTTACCGATTTTTACAACTGCTTCCGGATCTGTTTACATGTGTGGTTGTGGCAAGATTTTTGAGGTCCGTTATTACTAGAAGGAAGTTTTTAACGGCTGTACCATAAGTTTATAACTGTTTTTTGTATCTGTTTTTATTGATACGACTAAATTCTTTCTTCTAAATCTGTATTGAAATTGTAAACTTTTATGATTGTTTGTATGAATCGAATAAAGTTGAATAAGACTAAGAACAAGTAACGTCTTATCTGGTAGAGACTATCTGGTTGCAGATTCCTTACCGACCCACCCATCCTCCCAGTTCTGAGAATGAATTTCCAGGGACTGGGCTTTCCACTTCAGGGCCCTGGTTTTCCACACCAGTGGTAAGTGTACTTAGTGGCTCTGCGCTTCTGGCGTGGAAAGTCGCGAAAAGTAACTGACGTTAACACACTGGAGTGGCGCCTATATAGGCAACGCGCATGTCACATCCAGTGCAGACAACACCAAGCGGGGCCGAACGACGCCCCCTACCGGTGCGCAGGGGTACTGCTCTAGAAAAGGTACTGCTCTAGAAAAATGGCCAGATCCAGTGTGATGCCTGGGGATAATTCTAAGGTAAGGAATCTGCTGCTATATAGAGCTTTTACCAAATAAGGCATTACCGAAGGTAACTAACTTGCTCCAACCATGATGTATTACTTTGTAACCAGAGTATTTATTTTAACCAGTCCACTTTGGGGGCCTATTCACAAAGTGCATTTTGTTGTTTTCTAGGAGTACCACAGCAGTACGAGTAAAGTACTTCAAAATGCTTTTCACAAACCTACAGTGTAAATCTCTACCTCTCCTATCTTTTCTTGTGGAGATCCTCTCACATGTAAGTTTACTATGTTGTAGTTAATGTGAGCGGGGGAGTGGCTGGAAAAAGGGGCTTATTTACAACTAAATGGGGGGCTAATGAGGGGTTTAGGGAGGGTCAGACCAACAAAAGAGTAAGCAACTTGCTGGCCTCAAACTGCACTTCTAAAATTACTGCAGCCAAAAGGGACCCAAAACATAAGTAAATTACTTCAGTTCAGAGCTGGAGTAAGTCCAGCACCACACATGGTCAACCACAGGTACTGCAATACCCTTCTATAGAAAATAATGGAAGCAGGGACTTAAAATAAATAACCGTAGGAAATAATGTTTATTAAATATATATATATTTTTTAAATAGTTAAAAATATTAATAAACCTAATCTAATGTAAAACAAATCTAAAATATGTATCATTTAATTGTAAAATATTTTATTAACCTATTTTGAATTTAAAAATTAATGTAACTAATTTTAATTAAAACATTAAATTACATTTAATTAATTCTGTTTTACTTTGAATTATTTTTAATACATAATATATAAATGTTTTTACTGAAAGTTGGTATTTATTTTTTAATTTAAGCTTCAGCAAAATATCTCTAATTTAATTTGATATAGTTAAATAAATTAAAGATTTTATTTAATGTGAAGTTAATAGAGCTGTAACATTTTTTACTTTTGTTCTGTATTTAAAAGAACAATATAAAACTTAATTTTAACATCTGATAGACGGATCATTCAAATTGTTCAGCATGGCTAAGCTCTACCCGTTCTTTTTGCTCTGCTAAATTCCACTTCCACATCTGATCAACTTTCAGAGGAGCATTCTGTTACAGGAGGTGCAAGTGTTTCTGTTTAAAGGTGCAATTGAGAGAGTTCTGGGCTCGGAAAGAGGAGAAGGTTACTTCCTTGTGATGATAAAGGACGGGCGCCACCGGGCTATTTTTTTAAACTTTTGACCTCTGCCTTTATGCGGCAGGACAAAACCAAAATGCGTATTCCGGTGTCATACGGCTTATACTTTCTCAGTAAAAACTGTGCATCTGTGGAACAACTTAAATTAAACGTCAGGATTGGGCGAGACTGATTCCATGCACATCATCAGGATATGTTGGCCTTAGTTCTGCTAGCTCACAGTGCACCATCTGTATCGTAAACCTGACAAGGTAAAAAATGGATTTTGCAACCTCAGATCTTGACAACCCTGACTCCCCCAAGGAAATAGTGGTAACATATCTAGAACCCTTTGTTTTGTTACTCATGAATACCCACAGAGATACACAAGAAATACTCAGCAAGATATTTCAATATTTATTGAAGCATTGTGATTCTTGTATAAAAGACGTACACTGCAATTATCAACAGAAGGAAACAGAATAACGTGACCAGCATTACAAGAATGGTAAAGAAGATAAACAGTTCAACCATTGTGCTGTAACAGAGAATATATGCTTGCATATAAGTACTGTATTATATTGTACTCCTACCTAGTTCTACCTATCCTAGTGTACCTAGGGTGGGTGAATCTGCCAGAATCCCTGCAGGGTGATCTAACTCCCCGTTACCTGTGGGTAAGTGTCATCAGGGTGCCAGTCTTGATGGAGAGCTGGGCATCATCCCTCGCAAGAGATAAACAGGAATCAGCTGGGCTGGATTTCTGGCATGTGGCGGCCTCTCAGGGCCATCAAAATGCTCCACTCACCAAACAAAGAAGTGATGCAGTTTATATAATAAACATTACCCATTTTGCCATGCCGAAGACCCAGTCAGGCCGCTATTGTTGATTCCATTGTAATAGCTCTGTCGCCAAGCGGACAATAACAAACAACAACATTTTGTGCAGTGAACTTAGCCCTTCTACAGAATGGTCAAGGTATTTGATAATATGCCTACGAAGTAGAAATGCAAGGAAAGGCCATTTCAGAGAATATTATCCTGCACAGGCACTAAATAAAATGTGTGTCAAATGTCAATGTTCAGTGTTCAAGAAAAGATGTCAAGTTTAAACGTGAACATGCAAAAGGGTGGTGTGCTCGCTCGATCCGAATGTGACCACATGACACCGACTCCTTGGATGCAAGGGGACTTAAAAGCTTCCCACAAACTATGCCAAAATATAAGGTAAAAATATCCATTTAAAACCTAAAATCTTAAAAAGCATTGGGCTTCTTTAACAACAAAAGCATAGTGAAAGCCAAATTATTTAGAAATCAATACAAAAAAAATAATTAAAAAGGTACAATTTAAAAGCAATTTGGAACAATAAAAACATGGCCGAATTAAAAAGTCCCATGACTCGAAACTGCCAGATTCTTTGTGTTCGGAGCAGTAGACAAAATATTGCTGTTCCCAGCAACCGCAGGCAATGTTCCCAGAGGCACCAAACGCATCAGATCCATAGAGCAAACATGTTCCAGTCCATCCCTCTCAGTGTCTGCCAAGGGAGGAAAGGCAAGTACCAAATCCACAGAAGAGGAGGCAGGATCCAGATCACCAGAAGCTGAAGCATCCCAGTAAGGCTCTTAGTATGCGTTTAGAAGCAACAGCAAGCGTGAAGTACAACAGTATAAGTGGGCCTTTAAGGTAGACACCACCCGTTTTATGTTTGGAGATTGAACCAATTGCGTTCCTCTGCATATGTCCAGGATACACTCGAAAGTGCACAGCAGCCAGCATAATATGGGCGGCATGGAGTGTAGCCAGATAGGAGGAAAGGACAAGAACCAGTGGTCATTGAGTTCCTGAAGCAAGGGTGTGACAAAGGACTGTATCATTCTCTCACGAAACAGGAACACATGTGGTAATACCATCCCCATTAGGCCTTATCATCGGACATCCATTGCGGAGCAGAAAAAATAGAAGCACAGTCCCAACAACTAGAATAGGACAAGCAGTAAGCCTCCAAAAATGCTTCCAAGCATGGAGAGTATTAATGATGGAATAACTCATTGATTCCAGAACCCGTGATGACGGCGGGAGTACTCTCCCCTTTTTGAATTTACTATACATATACCTATTTGGACCAGATTACAAGTCCGATCGAGATATTGTCTACACAAAATATATCAGGATGTTGAAGGATACGCATTATTCAAATACTTTTTAAACTCATAATTATATGGGACTATATTGAAGTCTTTCCTGAAATGTGGTGATATTATTACTAGAGATTTGTGTTTGCCCTGAGGAAGTCATCGGGTGAATCTTCCGGAGACGAAACACGTGTTGGCTATTGGCTACATTGGCTAGTGGCTACTTTTGGTGATGTCATCTACACCAAGCCATCCACTGTGATTTTGTGTATAAGTTGAATATGTTTTTGACAAGGATAAAGAAAACAAGAAAATAAAAAAGAAGAAAAATCACTCGAGATTATCTTGGATCTGGATATTTTATTGGACTGTTGATCTGTTATGGTTTAAATTTTGAATGTCATTTTTGCTTTCTGCTCGGGAAGAATATCTTGTTTATTGCTTATTCTCTGTGTCTTTCTAGTCACAGGAGTATTTGGGATGCGGGTGGCCTTTTCCAATTTGTTCCCTAGAGCAACTTTTAGAGAATCTCTGTCACAGTGATACCCAAATATTGGTTTTGCGCAAGGTGTAACCTAGCCACGCTTCTAAGTTTATTGTTAACTCCGAAGACCGTCTGGAAATTCCTAACCAACCCGGAGCCAATTGTTTTAAAAAAGTGTGCAACCCCACCCTCCCCCACCCCCAGTACTAGACATGTTTAAAATGCGGTGCACTTACCTCCTGGATCGTATAGATCCAGACCAAGTTGGCTTCATACACAACAGACAGGGGGCCGACAATCTTCGCCGTTTGGCCCACCTAGTGGAGAAGTCTCACCGCCATGCTATTCCGCCTTGCCTCATCTTTCTTGATGCAGAGAAGGTTTTTGACAGGGTTAGCTGGCCCTTCTTGAAGGCAGTGCTCCAGAGGATAGGTCTGGGTCCTGCAATGATCTACAGGATTATGGCCCATACACATCCCCAACTTCGAGTATCTGGGTCAATGGAGGCTTATCCCAAACCATCCACCTGAGGAGGGGCACCAGACAGGGCTGCCCCCTCTCTCCCCTTCTCTTTGCCCTGGCAGTAGAGCCCTTGGTGGGCGTCACCTGGCACACCGAGGATATTGTAGGGACACCCTTTAGGGGGCGCAGCCATAAGGTCACTTTATTCGCTGATGACCTTCTCCTGACCTTTGCACAGCCAGAGTAATCTCTCGTGGCGCTTGTGCGCACTCCATGCATTTGAGGAAGCCTCAGCTTCTCTTCCAGGGGATCCTCATCAATAGTCATAAGCACTGAATATTCCCGCCCACGTGCGGGGACCCCGGAAATATAAAAATTATATATGGAAATCACATATATACAGCTCTACATATATGCATATACATATATCATTTTTTCTCATACCAATGCAGCTCTCAATAGGAGGCTAAACAATGTAATTACACATAAAAAACTACATTTGCCAATATATAAAAACACCAGAGGACAATTAGTACTTGAACTCTGTTTTTTTTAATGAGCAAAACACTCATAAAGAGTAAAAACTGCAAAATAAGTAGACATTGTTAGCCTACAGGCTGCATTGTAAACCAATAGCATAGAAAATGAAAACATTTTCAACAAGAAACTGGAACCGTGCCTTTAAGGCAGCCATGACCCCTAGCTTCCCATCATGCCTCAGGGGTGACAGTTAGTTCAGTTGTTCTTTCCAGCTCCTTCAGTCAGGACCCTGGATTTTCAGCTCTTGTTTTTTTGACTCTCTGTCAAAAAATATCTATATAAACTAGCTTTTTCTACTTTCACTCGACGTCTTTTGGTCCTAGAGTGCAAGTAACACCTTTTTGTGTTACAGAAAAGGTTTATTTTTGGATAAAATGCCTTCTTTATTCGATCCTTGCCCGTCCTGTGGCAAGAAGAAGGCCAGAACAGATACACATCCTGTGTGTATTCTCTGCCTCCCGAGTCCCACTCTTCTGACAACTGCCAGCATTGTAAGAAGTTATCAAGAAGGACTATCAAGGAGAGGGACAGGATCCGTCTCTATGGCCTCTCTGAAAGAGGTAGGTCTCCTGTGAGGCAGAAGAAGAGGAGAACTCGGTCGACGTCGAGAGGAAAAGTCCCGACCTGTTCTCCGTCGGCGTCGGTATCGACGTCGAAGAAATCGGCGACGAAGAAATCGGCGTTGAAGACTTCGGTGATGCCGGCGCATCATCATTCGACTACGAAATCTTCGTCGACGAAGGTAACAGGTCCTCCGTTGGCGTCAACCAGGCGGCGCTCAACGTCGAGAGACAGGTCTCCGTCGGCGCCGGGTGGGCGTACGACGTCGAGGCAGACCGCTCCGTCGTCGCAGGCGCGATCGGCGTCGAGGCACAGCGCTCCGTCGTCGCAGGCGCGATCGACGTCGAGGCACAGCGCTCCGTCGTCGCCTCATCAACGGCGATCGGCGTCGAAGCACATCTCCCCGTCTCATCAGCGGCGATCGACGTCGAGGCGCATCTCTCCGTCGTCGCCTCCTCGTCGGCGATCGACGTCGAGACACAGATCCCCGCCGGGATCAAGCAACGATCTTCGGTGTCGAGACACACGACACCTCCTTCGGCGTCGAAGCAGACTCTAATGTCTATCCATCATTCCACGCCGTCGAGGCGGATGACTCCGCCGAGTGGATCTTCGGCGTCGAGACCAAGACCTCCGTCGCCGGCAGTCCAACGCCGGTCGACGTCGAGACAGCAATCTCCTGAAAGGGTGCAGGGAGTGTCAAAGCATGACACTGCACCAGTGTTGGAGAGACGTTCGTCGTCGAGAAGTCCACTTTCTAAGAGAAGAAGGTCAACGTCGAGACATACGTCTCCGTTGAGAGGGCAGTCGACACTTAGACGCTCCAGATCAACGTCAAAGCGCCTTTCTGGAGACGCCTCACCTCCAGTGAGCCTGTCTTCGTCACCTTCAGGTTCGTCCAGATCCCCGGAGGTGGTTATCTCGACGTCCAGCAGCCCAGTGTCAGGGGGTCACCAAGATTCTCCAACAAGGCATGAAGAGCTGAGCTTCACGCCTCCGGCTCAGTCTCCTAAGGAAAGAGAGAGCCACAGATCGCCTTCCATCCATTTATCGCCACGATGGCACAGGCCTCTACATCACTGGGCTACGGACAGGAATTACTCGAGCCCTCAGAACAGATCCCCGTTGGCTCGTTTAACTCAGAATAAAGAGCGATCTCCTTCAAGAACAAGAGCTCGCAGCCGCACACCGGTGCACTCACACAGGAGGAGGTCTAGATCAAGAAGCAGGAGGAGAGCACACAGATCGCCTACTCCGTCCTCTTCTTCCACTCATACATCCCATAGAGACTATTCGCCTACTTTGACGAACAGTCCACCGTCAAGAGTCTCTCCGGTGGACGACATCTACACGTTTCAGGACATTCTTGGCAGAGGAGCTATAAAGCTGGGTATCCCTATGCCAACTCGTCAAAGCAAGTCCTCTGTGATTTTTGAGACTCTACACCAAAGAGCAGCAGCTAAACCTCTGCTTCCCTTGGTACCAGGCATCATAGAGCCAGTGATGGATATCTTTCTCACGCCAGCGAGTGTTAAGACCGCCCCAGCGAGGATCTTAAAAAGTACCGTTCACCAGAGGACGATCCGCTCTTCCTCAGGGCTGACCCTCCTCCGGATTCAGTCGTAATTGCGGCGGCAAAGAAGACTCATGCAGTGGCATCCTCCTCTACTGTCCCACCAGACAAGGAGAGCAAGGTGCAGGATTCCTGGGGAAAGAAGGTTTGTGGCACTTCGGCCTCCATGTTGAAGGTCTCCAATGCAGCGGCACTCCTGGGCCGCTATGACAGATCTCTGTGGGACTCACTACAGAGATTCACTGAAAAGTTGCCGCAGGAAGACCGTAAAGATTTTGAAGAAATCTTAACAGAGGGCAGTCAGGTGTCTAACCAGGTCATCAGTGCTGCGGCGGATGGAGCTACCCTTTCGGCACATGCTTATGCTCATGGGGTATGCGCAAGGAGAACATCATGGCTACGTCTTACAGCACTCAAGCCAGAAGCGCAGTCACGCATCCTCAATCTTCCGTTCTCTGGTTCCTCTTTGTTCGGGACTCACACGGATGAAGAGATGACGCGGATGAAAACGGAACTGGACACGCTTAAAGCGGTGGGCCTGGAGAAAAGAAAGGAATTCCGTAAGAGATTCCGTCCTTACAATAGACGATCCTCCCAACAGAGGGTTCAAACCCCTCATTGGCAAAAAAATCAGGATCAGCAAGGCCAGCAAAAAACGCAGTATCGAGGCAGACGCTCCTCCAGAGGAGGAAGAAACCAGCAACAAGGCAACAATTCCGCCAAGACGCAATCAAAACAATGAGCACTCACTTCCCCTGTCGCCGTTCACCACTCCAGTGGGGGAAGTATCGCAAATCATCTCGAAGAGTGGCGAGCTATCACAAAGGATCGGTGGGTACTAGCCACGTTGCAGAATGGGTACTCTCTACGTTTTCAACATCGCCCACCATCAATCCCTCCAGTTCCTCCGTCGTGTCATCAGTTAAAACTCTTGCAGAAAGAGGTTACCACCCTTCTCAGAAAGTCAGCCATCGAGAGGGTCCCAGTATCTCAAAGAGGAAAAGGGGTTTACTCAAGATATTTTTTGGTAAAGAAAAAAGGCCAAAAGCAGAGTACAGACCCATTCTGGACTTGCGGTCACTCAACCTATCCATAAAAAGGAAAAGTTTCGCATGTTGGCTCTCCATCAAATATATCCACATCTCAGGCAGGGGATTGGATGTGTTCGCTGGATCTGCAAGATGCATATTTTCACGTTCCGATCAATCAGTATCACAGACAGTACCTGCGATTCCTAGTGGGATCCGCTCATTACCAGTTCAAGGTTCTACCCTTCGGTTTGAAGTCAGCCCCAGAGTGTTCACGAAGTGCATGGCGGTGGTGGCAGCCGCACTGCGCCGCAGGGGCGTCTTCGTATACCCGTACTTGGACGACTGGCTGTTGAAAGGTCCTTCCCCAGACAGTGTGAGGATTCATTTCTTGAGCTGTCTCGAGCTGTGTCACCGACTGGGCCTGCATGTGAATTTCGTCAAATCAACTTCACAGCCAACACAGAAAATACATTTTTAGGAGCTCTGCTAGACTCCACGGTAGGAAAAGTGTTTCCTTCGGAGGAGAGACAGTGTTCCCTCATACAGAAATGCCAGCTGGTTCTGCGCAACAGAAAACTGCCTGTGCGTCGGATTGCCTCCCTGCTAGGGTCGATGGCATCCTGCATCTTCCTGGTTCCCAATGCCAGACTACGAATGCGTCCTCTTCAGCAGGATCTGGAGGACAAGTGGGACCAGCAGACCGCTCGTTGGGACGAAAAATAAGTCCATCAAACGCGGCTCGAGCTTCCATACCTTGGTGGATGAGAAAACAAAATTTGCAAGTCGGAGTTCCTTTCCATCAACCTCCGCCTGCTCAGACACTGATCACGGACGCCTCGCTGCAGGGTTGGGGAGCCCACATGGGTTCTCTCCAGACTCAAGGACTGTGGTCTCCAAAGGAGCGATCCTATCACATCAACATGCTAGAGCTGAGAGCAGTACACCTAGCCCTCAAAGCTTTCCTCCCTCGATTCAGGCAACCTCAGTGTTAGTACAGACGGACAACACCACCACCATGTACTACCTGAACAAACAGGGGGAACTCGCTCACGCACACTTTCCCTGGAAGCTCAAGCACTCTGGCATTGGCTCCTGGCTCGGAATCTGGCAGTCACAGCAGTCCACCTGCCAGGAGAACAGAACGTGAGAGCGGATGCACTCAGCCGTCACTTCGAAGACAGAGAAGACTGGGTACTCAACGACGAGGTCGTCGAAGACATCTTCCAGACATGGGGTCGTCCCATCATCGACCTCTTCGCGGACCGACGAAAATGCCAAATGCCGAGACTTCGCCTCACGGTTCTACCGACCAGGATCGAAAGGGAATGCCCTTTTGATAGACTGGTCAGGGGCATTTGTGTACGCCTTTCCACCCCTTCCGCTGATCCCGAAGGTGGTGACCAAGCTGTCCCATTCGTGCACGAGGATGATACTAATTGCCCCGGACTGGCCGAGACAATGGTGGTACCCGGACCTTCTGCACCTATCAGAGTGTCCTCACAAGAGGCTGCCGTGCAGACCAGACCTGCTGTCCAAGATGAACGGGAGGATTCATCATCCCAACCTTCCCTCACTGAACTTGGCGGCATGGCTCCTGAGGTCCTCCAGTATGGCCACTTAGGACTACCGCAGGACTGCATGTCCATCTTGAAGGAAGCAAGAAGACCGTCCACGAGGCATTCGTATGCATGCAAGTGGAAACGGTTTTACATGTGGTGTATGCAGAACAATTGTAACCCAATCAAAGGTCAGGAAGAGGTCATCCTTCCTTACCTACTTTATCTGGCGAAAGCAGGTTTGAAGTTTTCTTCCATTAAGGTGCATTTAGCAGCTATAACTGCATATAGGCGTTCAGCTTCTCAACCTTCCTTCTTCCAGTTACAGGCTGTTAAGGATTTTTGCAGGGTTTAAAGAAGGTCTATCCTCCGGTACGGCCTCCTTCACCACCCTGGGAGCTTAACCTGGTGCTATCAAAATTGATGGGTCCTCCTTTTGAACCCATACACAAAGCAACCTTACAGCATCTTTCTTGGAAGGCGGCTTTCTTGGTAGCGATCACGTCAGCTCGCAGAGTGAGTGAAATACAGGCACTCTGCTCTAAAGAACCCTATACAGTCTTCCATCTTAACAGGGTTGTGTTGAGGACGCACCCCTCTTTCCTTCCAAAGGTGGTGTCGGATTTTCATGTGAATCAGACCATCTCTCTACCCACCTTTTTCCCAATCCCTCCACTCCAGCTGAGAGGGCTTTGCATTCTCTGGACCTCAAAAGGGTTTTAAAATTCTATCTGGATCGGTCCAAATCTATAAGAAAATCTGATCAACTATTTGTTAACTATGGGTCGATCAGATCTGGGTTCGCAGCTTCAAAGCGCTCCATCTCCAGATGGATAGTTTCATGTATCAAGCTTGCTTATCAATTAGCGCAGAAGCTCCTGGGGTTTACTCCCAGAGCGCATTCGACTAGAGGAAAGGCGGCTACTACTGCTTTTCTTCAGAATGTGCCCATGTCTGAAATCTGTAAGGCGGCAACTTGGAGGTCCGTCCATACATTTACGAGGCACTACTGTCTGGAATCAGACACCAGAGCAGACACCCAAGTAGGCCAGGCCTCCTTGAGGAATCTGTTCAACAGCTGATTTCGGCTGTTATGTTTATTTGTGTTGGGTCACTTTACTCTCATTTACCTGCAGGTGGTTGATGGGCTTGCTATTCTATTCAGTGCTTATGACTATTGATGAGGATCCCCTGGAAGAGAAGGATAAGTTACTTACCTGTAATCCTAGTTCTCTTCCAGGGGTATCCTCATCAAAGTCATAAGCAACCCACCCGCCTCCCCAGGTAAATGAGGGATTTCTAAAGTGTTAAAGGATATCTTTGTGCCCTGACCTTCAGGGTTATGCAAAGAACAACTGACCTAACTGTCACCCCTGAGGCATGATGGGAAGCTAGGGGTCATGGCTGCCTTAAAGGCACGGTTCCAGTTTCTTGTTGAAAATGTTTTCATTTTCTATGCTATTGGTTTACAATGCAGCCTGTAGGCTAACAATGTCTACTTATTTTGCAGTTTTTACTCTTTATGAGTGTTTTGCTCATTTAAAAAAACAGAGTTCAAGTACTAATTGTCCTCTGGTGTTTTTATATATTGGCAAATGTAGTTTTTTATGTGTAATTACATTGTTTAGCCTCCTATTGAGAGCTGCATTGGTATGAGAAAAAATGATATATGTATATGCATATATGTAGAGCTGTATATATGTGATTTCCATATATAATTTTTATATTTCCGGGTCCCCGCACGTGGGCGGGAATATTCAGTGCTTATGACTTTGATGAGGATACCCCTGGAAGAGAACTAGGATTACAGGTAAGTAACTTATCCTTCAAGATCAATATGTCCAAGTCTCAAGCGCTAAATTTAATTATCCCTCCTGCTGACCTTCCGGCGCTACAATGACTTACAACCTTTCAATGGGCCCCTCGATTCATCCAATATCCGAGCCTCAGGCGCAACCCAACATTGACTACCTGGACAATGGCTAACTGGCCAGAATATCGGAAATCTGTCTTAGAGGACCTGCACATTTGGAAACCCCTCCAGGTTTCATGGCAGGGCCGTTTAAATGAGGTAAGAATGTCTCTTCTGCCAAAAATACTCTACCTCTTCCAAAGTTTACCCACCGATCCCCCAGGATGAGATCCTGCGCCTCCAACAGGACATTCATTCCTTTATTTGGGGTAGGAAATGCCCTTGTTTTTCGAACATGGTGCTAATGTTCCCTCAAGATAGGGGAGGGTTAGGGTGCCCTAACCTCCTTGAATATTACTGGGCTGCACACCTACATTGTAAAAAACCTACTGCTCTCCCCATAGCACTATGGTTCACTCGCATGTGGCAAGTCCTAGCTATGGAATTGCTTTCTCATAAAATAACCCACACGGAGGGGAAGTTGCTCCGCATTTGGCAAGCACTCATACAATACTTTTCCTGTTTTGGAATATTCTTGCCTCACGTCTCCAAGACTTAAAGTACTCCAGTTCTTCGACTGAGCTCTTATTCCTAACCGGAATCCCTGGGCACCTCCCCCACACCTTGTCCCACTCCCTGGGCCCTCTGGGGGCGCTTGACGGTGGTGGATGTTTGTTTTCAGCCTAGAACGACATGCTTCCTTTTAGAGCATGCTTTTATTTTTTCTCTTTATCTATGTTAAGTAGTTGGGGATGGGGGGGTTCTGACTACGCTGCACTGGTATTCCCCAGCTTTTCCTATACTCCTTGGCCGCCTTACTACCATATGTGAAATGTACAATTTATATCACTGTCTTTGGTGGCCTGTGTCGGCGCGAAGTAATGGAATACTGTTGCCTTGCTGCACTCAAGGTATAATGGCTCTGTTTGTTGTCTTTATACCACAAAACTGTCAAAAAAATGCGGTGCACAAGATCCCCAAAATGGTGTGGAAAATTAGTGCGCAGTAGCGACTGTATCTCAGAAGATCAAATGTCTCCCTTGCAGATGTAAAGCCACATCTGTCTGGAACAATAGGGCTTTCAGACTGCTCAAAGCATCGAAGTGCACATTTGAAAGCATTATTGAAGGCCAAAGCATCGCATCCCTAACTGTATGGGCAGGTGGAATCAGTACTTGCGTACAACAAGTCACGACCGCAGAAACCATCACCATTTTCATCCCATAGCAGCCCTAATCGTTCAACATCAAGTAACTCCCATTAGAGAGTAATCTGAAAGTCGGATGGACGACAGCAGCTGGAGAACCCTTCAGATAACATGACAAGTTTGTCTTAGACGCATTACTTGCACCATGAAGCAAAACTTCCCTGCAAACTAAGGAATGTCCCAGGGCACTCTCGCAGTCAGTCCTGCTAAGAAAAACCTCAGTCTCACCATTCCTTTAGCGGTATTTGAAATGTAAGATCCATGACTCATGTACATACCCCTCTCCTAGCGCTTCATATCTGCCCACTTGATGGTGTTGGAAGCAGTATTGGAAGTGAAATGCTGAAATTGGCAGAGAAATAAAGCAGTGCATTATCCAATCTGTGGAAGGTATTTCTGCAACAGTGAACGGTAGTTTCTCTAACTTCTCTATGTGATACATAGTATATGTTGCATCCTTTTTAGCCATGATTGTTTGTTGTTTTGTAAGGTTTTAATTGTGCCACAGTTATTAGACAGATACATGTCAATAATGTCATCAACATGGTTAATAAACCATATACCAGAAAGAGCCCTGTCATGTTATCTGACAGATCTGCCTAAACCCTCCCCCACTACTAAAGCTAAGCGATTATAGATTATAGATCTCTGGGTTCAGTGGAGGACACCGTACCTTAGCATGCATAGGTGGATGTTCTACATCTCGGCTGACGCAGCGCTCTTGTCTCAGGACCTTTGCTCGGTGAATCTGTTGTTTTCCAGAACCCCTGTCCCTGAACCCCTGTCCCTAGTTATATGACAAGATATGTGTATTCAAAACAGGAGCTGCATTCTCCTGTTATTTCTAGGTGCTAGTGTCTAACCAGAGAAAATAACAAGGGGTAATGTTGTTTGACCTTGCTTAGGCTGTTCAGAATAAATCCCCGGAAAATAAAATGCAAAAACGTGCTGGTTCCGTGTGAAAATACTAAGTGGCACAAAAGCAAGCGTGATATTTAGTAACGTGTGCAAAACCAAAGCGGTCCACAACGTGCATGACCAGGCCAACATAGTGCAAACGACAAGGGGCCATGTGAGAAGCACACAACACCCTCGCTTTGGTCAGAATAATAGCACCATAAAGCACAAAAAAATACAAAGGTATTCAGAAGATAAACTCAAAGCACTATTCATAAAATTATATTTGGAAAGCTAGAAAATGAATTGTCAATTTTGAAAAATAGTCAAATTATGGTGCTCCGGAGGAATCCATGTCAGTCGCAAATTCAAAGGCCAGGAACTCCAAAAAGGAGTCTGACTCCTCAAAGGACGATTGATTGACAGCCCAGGTTACAAGTTCCAAAGACGAGACATGATCCTCAATCTCAGCCGATGCTGAGGTAGCTACCGGGTAACCTGCATCTGTGTTAGTAGAGCCTGTATTCTACGATCCGTGTGCTGATCTACACATTTCCTCAAAAGTGAGTGGCTCAAACCTTGCATTGTGGAGAAGCTGTAAACCCAAGGGACAGTCCTGAAAATGGGTCGCTAAGGGACTCATTAGCAGGTCAATGTCCATGTAAGCGGTTGTCTGCAAAGCCAGGCAATTATCTAGTGCCCATTCGAAGGGGCAGCAGAGGCAATGGAACACGGGTTGCACTCAGGTAAACTAGACAGGCTGGAATGTTAACGACCAATCAAGATACATTTCTTGTAGTAGAAATATTCCAAAATACTCAAGCATGCGCTCACGATAGTGTTGGAGCGGTTGTAGTTCCAGGGGCCTTGCAAATGAAACATCCATTGCCGAGAAGCAGAAATATGATGAGAATGCCGCAAATGAGGAATAACAGAAGCGGAAATCCTCCGAACACACTAGAAAAAATGGAATGAATAAAAGCCAGTATTATTTCAAAGACAGTTTGGAATGAACGGACTAGGCCGGGTACCAACAACCTTAAAAAAAATTGTTCAAGACCCGCTGTGTTAGAAGCACTGCACCAATTCACCAAAATGCAGGGGGAGGTTTGTGTTTAACGATGTGTCATGTAGTTCCTAAAAATAAATAGGATCTGCGCGTTTAGGCAACATAAACTAAGGGATTGGTGTCCAGACTGATTCCAGACACCCCCAAAGGATCGGTTAGCCTTCAGACCAGCTAGCTCTCAGTGCCACCGTAAGCCCCCTAACCTTACACCAAGGAGCAAATATTTTATGGCAACTATCGAACATGACAACCCTTGATCCTTCAGGGATCGTGGAAACAGTACAGTACTTTTCACTAAGTCAATCGTACTCACTTAGTCTCATAGAGATACACAGAGCAAACGTTGGGGATGTTTTCAATAAGCCTTTATTGAACCAGCGTCATTCTAGTATAAAACATGTGTGCTGTGACAATCATTAGATAGAAGCAAATGTAAAAGATTACAAGCACCACCTCAATGGCTTCATTCCGAGGTATATTATTGTAAAGCGACTCTACATCTAGAGTGACTAGAATATCCTGGTCACTCTCTTGTAAATACATAACCAGTGAACTTTTATATTTTGCTTCTTATGTGTATATTATGATAGATGTTTGTCACACTTGAGCACTGCGTCACCTGCACTTACATTATTCATAATATTATTATCTGCTTATGAAAATAATACAAAAATTATCACACAAACCATTGTCAGTATATATATTCCTTGATGGTTGTTTGCACTCATGTTTATATGAAAGATTACCAAAGTGTGTAGGTACCACTTGGTGTTTAGAAATATTACATTAATTGGAGGCTGCCCCGAACTGATGTAAGAGGGTTGCCAATAGTAGTCTGAAAAGAGTCCCATGCTGGATACTGTTTTCCATATAAGTTAGCAACTAAAGCATTACAGGCTCCATGAAGCGAAATGTCTTTGCAAACTAAGGAACCACTTAAGGCACTCTCACAGTTTGAACCACTGAGAAAAACTTCAGTGTCCCCATTCTTGCATCTATATCTGTACGGTAATTCCCAGTACTCACGTATGTGTCCGTCTCCCAATTACCCATTCTGTGGAAGGTGACTCAGCCACGGTAAAAGGTAATTGGTCCACTTTTACAATGTGCAGCATTGTATATTTTGCGTCTCTTCCTGCCATTACCATCTGTCTTTCCGTAAGATTATATGCGGAAAACAGAATTGTTCTGTTGATGTAATGACAGGGCATGTGGCCGGAACGCAATGATTGTAGCGTCCAGCTCAATAATAGAATGGATTGTAATTGCGATTGTCCTTGTTGAAGAGTAGACAAATCCTGTTCCATTATATCTATTGCAGAAGACACAATGTTGCCCAGTGAACAAATTCTAGAGGACAGTGTGGTTATACCGTTGTCGATCACTGCCAAAGCCTTTTCTAGGTTAATCCTATCAATCTCACGTAGTCTCTCAGTAGCCTCCTGTTGGGAGATTTTCCACAGCTTGTTGTAAATAGCATACAAAAAGCGCGTGTGACGTGGCTTCTGGGGACCTAACAAAAAATCCCTAAGATCCATGTCTTCTGAGAGAAGAGATAAGTGTTGTTTCACCTGGGATAGTGTTGAAGTCTTTAGTCATTCTAGGCATAACTTCCCGACACTGTATGATGTCACCACCCTGAGTGTACATAGCGTAGGCCAGGCCTATGGATACTAAACCCTTCGGTGTAACCCCTGATTCGTGACTGACACCTGTTTGTGTCGGTAGGCCAAACCAACCATCCCTTCCAATTGGGGTCAGATAAATTGTACGATCCATTGTGTAGCACGGCATCTAATGTATCCTCACTGTGTTGTGTGTAATTTTGCCATCCCTCAAAGTGTGTAATTGCGGGAATCCGAGGTAAGTTCAAATCCTTAATCTTGGCTTGCCCAACACAAGAAGTCTGTTGCACTGTCTCGTTCAGGAAAATCATTTGATGTGGTATGAGGCATGCTCTAAATAAGGCCTCAGTTCCCTGACCTTGCCAATCTTTAGTACCCCAGACAAATTTTGTGTCAATAGTGTCTTTCCAAAGGTCGAAACCATGTATAGACAGCTGGGCAATAAAGGAAGCAGAGTATATCTGTTTTGTGTTAGTGAGCATATTTTTCTTTGTAGGTGTAGGTGCAAGCTTATAGTAATACGTTGTCAGGTATGAAGTGTAAACCCAGAAAAATAGAGAAATGTATGTGCAAATGTGGTTGAACTACCTTTTGGCGGTTTTGGGCAATGTTCCCATTGATAAGTGAAAACATTACGTGGGATACTTGCTTTATGCAAAAAATGGTGACCAGTGTTGGTAATAAAACATGGTGTCAAAATTAGATGTACTATCATACAGTTCATCATTTGAAAATGCAGCTGATTGTTCTAAATCAGACAGCATAGTATTTACAGTTTTTACAGTTTCAAAGTCCCAATTCAGAGAAAGCACTAGAGGTGATGATATCACTAAGAGAAATTTAAAATTTGTGGTATTATTAAAAGTTCAGTTGGATCATATGTATCATAGGTGTGATGATGCATGCGGTTTCAGGACCAAGTTCACATGTTGTACTGCAGAGCGTTCGGGGAGGTAATGTCCATTCAGGAGCAGGAAAAAGACAGTCACTATACCAATCCAGAGGACTAGGAACAGTAGACCAATTGCAATCCAGAGCTGTATCCAGGGAGAAACAAAGTAAGTCTTTTTCGGCCAAAGGTAGAAATCACAAATTCGTTGTTTTCGGGAAACAGGCGGTGGCGATAACTCAGGTTCACTTGGATCCAATGAGAAAGTATCAAAATCAATGAAGTAGCCAGACACGGTTCGATCTATCTTTGGTAGCTCAGCAGGATTTGTGGAACTGTCAGATGTCTCCATTTGAGACATATTCAGATAGATGAATACTAGCGACCAGAGGGTTGAGGCAGAAACAATCCGCACTTGCCAATCTATTGTGTGGACAGTCTGTGCTGGTGCAGGAAACCAAGGAGTACACCCCTCCCTACTCCACAATTGGAAAAAAAAATCCAAATAAACTTAGAACATAAGAGTGGTTCCGCACACAATAATGTGATTGAGCTAAATACAGAAACAGAGAGCAGTCCTAATATGCACACATAAGGATTTCGGATTCCACGACGTATCTTTATCCAAGAAAGATTCTTCATTGTGTTTGTACAAAGATAAAATCCAGTAGTATTCAGATAGATGTTGGTGTTAGGCCAAATTGAGATCTGTGTTTCATTTGTAGATTGAAGTTCAACAGGTACAAGTTGCATTCCATTGTTGGTAACTCCTTCACTTCGTGGAGTAGAATCTTCAAATGTAATTCATCTTGTCATCTGAACTTCCTGTACGGTAGCGAGAGGATATCTGGTGCTACCGAGGAGCCTACGTGGCCTACTATTGAGTATCAGCCACATAGTGTGACTAATCTCTTTTCTTTCTTGCCGGCAAGGGGCGGAAGAAGTACTGTTCTTGTTCCTTCAACAGCCAGGACAGGTACAGGCGCTCTGTAAGATGGCTCAAATTCTTTTTTGTCCACTATTTTTTCTCTGACCAGATCCCCAATCTTCAGGACCCAGGCAGGTCTTGCCGGAACAACTTTCACTTCTCCAGTGGTGGTGCGTCTTACTTGGACATTGCTTTGTAATGCCCGGAATTCATTGAGTTCCAGTAAAACAGCCAAACGATCATTGATGTCAAATGGTTTTTCATACGCCACTGTGCTGCCACAGTCGAGGTCAAGTACCCACATTCTAACCCCGAACAGGACTTTGTATGTAGTATGGCCCCCCAGGGAACTTCTTGGCATGTTGTTCAGTGCCATCTGGACCCCATATAGGAGATTAACCCAACTGCCAACGAGCCTATTACCCTAGCTATTAAGGATTGCTTTAAGTCCCAGTTCTTCCTCTCCACAATCGAATTTCCCTCGGGATGATACAGAGAGGAGTACTGCAATGCTACAACCAAACTTCCCATGGTATCTTTGTAAGCTCATGAGCTAAACGCAGGGCCACGGTCGGAATGTAATGGGCCAATTGCGTATGTCCCTATGAAGACTCGCAAATCCTTTATAAGAGTTCGGGCATCAGCCCCCAGGAATCTAGAGCATGAATCCACTTCCACTAGGATGTACCTGTAAGCCCCGTCGGATTGTAAGGGGCCGTATTGGTCCAAATAGACACATGCGAGAGGTCTGTCTGATATCAGTAAATGTGTTTGTGTGGACGCGCTACGGTGGAACCTTTCATCTGCTGACAGATGTCGCACTTTAGGACATAACCCTTGGTCTGTTTAGTGATACCTGGCCACCAATAACGCTGCTTCAGTAGTGAAATAGTTGCAGCGATACCTGCGTGTGCTGAATCGAGACCCTCGTGTGCAGCTAGAATTAATCCTAATCTGCGATCGATGTTTGGTATTACTCTATCTGGAATTTGCGCGTACTGAATGTTTTGCGCATCTAACTTGTAGGAGTACTTGAGTGGAAAACCTTTTGGCAAGGCTGAGCTGTTACTGTGCGTAGCGTTCACAGCTATCATTATCTGTCCATCTATCCCCGTGCTAGAACGAGTGATTGCAGCAACAGCCAGTGAATTCCCTTCAACGTGCACACCAACACACTGATGACTCAATGTGTGAATTAAATGAGCCCGTGGCAAGCATTTTTTCAGCTCTGCCACTTGTTCCCACAGTAATTTGTGATTTATTGTGGAATCTCGAAACCCATTTTGGCCCCAATAGTGAAGATATTCATTGTATGACTGGACACAATAAAACGAATTTCACACAATGAGTGTGGGGAATTCCCGATCCATATTTTTTAGTACCAGTATTAGGGCTTTTAGTTCTGCCAGCTGTGCCGTGCAATCTCCTAGAGACTGCGTCTGTGTATTGCCAGGACAGAACTGTCCATCCCTCATGCGTCCCTTTACAATCGTACATTCCGGGCCTGTATTGCTGTTTACTTCCTATGGCAGGCTGGGCAGATCCGTCAGTGTATATAATGTATTCACACTGATCTAGAGTCATTATTTCATTCGGGAGCGGATATTCTTGTTCGTACTGCAGGAATGCTTGTGTTTTTAATGTAGAATGGAAAATTTCCTAGCTAACGTAACAGAAGGTTTCAATTCTATTAAGGACTCAAAGGCAAGGATTATGATTTATCCTTTCTTCACTTTATTCCACAGCAGTCATTTATTAAACATCCACAAAAAACACATTTCCATGGACACTAGGGACATTGGAGAAACAAACAACAGACAAGCACAATCCATGAAAGGGCATTGTCCAATCAGAGTCCAGGATCCAGCATATATGTTATGTTAACAGGTATTTATTAAGCGCACAGCTACTCCCGGGAGTGTCCCGGCGCTCAAGGCAAAGACCCGCAACACTGAGCCAAAGTACTCCAATCTAAGGCTGCTGTTGGAATAACCAAGTTTTCAATTTCCTTCTGAACGTGAAGAGATCCTGGGATTGCCTCAGCGTGAGTGGCAGGCCATTCCAGAAGCGAGAGGCCACCACTTGGAAAGATCTGCCACCCCTCCGAGAGAGCAGGATTCGTGGGGTAATGATCAGTGACTGGGCGGACGACCTCAGAGTTCGACACGGAATATAGTGCTGCAGTCTTTCCCCAAGATATGGGGCACCTATTTTATGAAAGGCCTTAAAGACCAGCACTAGTGATTTAAAGGCGATCCGTTTCCTAATTGGAAGCCAATGCAGGGAGGCCAGGAGGGGTGTAGAGTGAGTTCTCGGCCCTACCAAAAGAATGGCTATGGCTGCCACATTTTGGATCACCTGGAGGCAGCCGAGTAAAAATTCAGGAAGGCCAAGATACAGGGCATTGGCATAGTCCAATCTCGACACCACCAGAGCTTGAACTATCGTCTTCCTGTGAGAGACCGGGAGTAGAGGGAGAAAGTTCCTCAACATCCTCCGCATCCCAAAACAGGTCCCCGCCACTGATTGAATTTGGGCCTTCATTGAGAGAGAGTCATCAAATTTGACGCCTAGATTTTTTACAGTCTGAACAGCTGAAGTGGGAGGAGACATGTCTTGCGGCCACCAATGATGCTATAGATCACAGGACCGAGAGCCGAAGAACATCATCTCTGACTTCTCAGAGTTGCACTTCAGTTGGTTTTTCCTGAGCCAGTGGAATACCTCTGATAAGCATGTGTTGATTTACTTACTGTTAAATTCTGAGCTCTTCTCGCAGGTAAACAGCAGTTGTGTATCATCAGCGTATGACACTATCTTTGCCCCATGATTCTCTGCGAGAAGCGCCAGAGGCGCCATATAAACATTAAACAATGTGGGGCTAAGAATTGAGCCCTGAGGGACCCCCACATTCATAGGGGAAATGGGTGCCGAGAACGGCGGGGACCAGATAGTTTGCTGGCGGTTGTTCAGAAAGGAATTAAACCATCTTAACACCGTGCCTCCGATCCCACCCTCTTGGAGCCCTCGTAAAAGTCCACTGTGGGGCACGGTGTCGAAGGCCGCGGAGAGATCCAGCAGCACCAGAGCTGCCCTGCCCCCCTTGTCCAATATAGCCCGTCTTCAGTGTCCTGGTCCTCGTCTTTCTCCGTGCGAGCTACACCATTCGTCTTGCTCTACGCGTCCTGCTTCCCAGAATCTCCTCCTGGAACCAAAGAAGAGGGATCAGAACTAGAAGTGAATCAGCGTTGAATTAAATGCATAGCAACAATCGTTATTTCACAGAAGGAAGACCCTGACCTCGAATCACCAGTACGTAAACCGTTGTTTAAATGAAAACATTTCTATACCACACTGTTTCAACATCATGAAAAATATGTTAAGTGTGCCAGAATGAACACTTTACTTACTGTCTACGGGCAGGCATTCCGGAACCTCTCCGCGGGTGGGATAATCCGCGCCTCCGAGTCCTTAATAGAATTGAAACTTTTCGTTGCGATAGCTAGGAAATTTTTCATTCCATGTCAGGACCGGAGGCTTCGGATTATGCTTGTTCAAAGCTTACTTACCACCAAGTGTGCCAGATCAATAATAGGTTTGAAGTAGAAACTCTTAAAAGTTGAGCCTGAGGACCATTCTGCCACGTTCATTATGTCCTCCAATCTCGCTCCTAGAGTAAGCCTTGGAGGCCATCGCTCCTCTAGCAGAATGGGCTCCAAAAAGTCAAAGGTTAATAACCGCTACCTGCATGACCCACCGCACCCAACGTGCAATCGTGGGAGATGACACCGCTTTATGCGGCTTCCAGAGGGCGATCAAAAGTTGCCTCTCCCCGGGAGGTCTAAGTTCTAATGACATCTCCTCATATGCTTTCAAGCAGCGCACCACACATAGCTTGGGGATTCTGGAAATGCTGGGTACTCTATCACTCTGGTGTGACATTTCGTCCTTCGATAAATTGTGAAAGAAACCCAGGTAGGGGAAAAAACCCTGCCTGTGATATCCAGGGCTCTAACGTCTGAAACTCGTCTACACGAGTTCAGGCAGAGGAGCATCGCTAACTTAGCCGACAATTCTTTCCTCGGCAAGAACTCATTTGATTGCCAGGACAAGAAGAGGTTGAGAACCTTGTTCACATCCCATAACTGAGTAGCGCGGCTCAGGGGGTAGAGTCAATCAGAGCCCTCTCAGAAGGCGACACACAAAAGGATGCTCCCCAACCGGTGCCCCTTGTACCGGAACATGCCCCGCCGAAATGGCAGATCGAAAAGTATTGAACGACCGGTAGGTCAAACCTTGTTGGGCCAGGCTCGCCAGAAAATTCATGATCAACATCACAACCCCGCTGCACACACCAACGACACCATCGCTTCCAGGCATCTCTTGATCGTGCTGTCGGACCAGGCCTTGGACAAGAGGTCCTCACCATATTCTGAAAGGCCTGAGATCGACCATCTACTCCTGTAATCCTCCACGCCATAAGGTGTAGGGACCGTCCAAAACCATCTGATGCGGAAACTGATCTGGATTGAGAAGAAGCTCTGGAAACTGGGGGAGACGGATTGGAAAATCCTACGAAAGTTCCAGTAGAACCGGAAACCAAACTTGTGACCTCCAAATCGGGGTAACTAGAACCACCTCGCCCGATGCCGCCTTATCTGAGCAGACGCTCTTGAGATCATCGCAAATGGCGGGAACGCATAAGCCTGCTCCTGAGCCCAATCCTGCAGGAAATGAAATGAAATGAAATTTGTACTTGTAAAGCGCACTTATACCCCCAAAGGGGTGTCCTGGCGCTGTACGCATACCGCTGTGGAACCCTTCCTGGCTTTTCCCTGTGAAATGTCCACTCCTGGGCACCCCCAGGGTGAAGCCAGGCATCCCAGCGCTGTTGGGGCCGTTGTGGAGATTAAGCAAGCTATTGCCCAGAGTTGCAGAGTGGGACCCATGATTAGAATAGGCACCGAGGCGAGAATTATCAGGACCGAGGAAATTGAGCCCAAGACCCGCCGAGGCGGGAATTGAACCCTGGTCCCGGGCCAGATCTCTGCATCAGGGTCTGCCGCTCTAACCATTGAGCCACACTTCTCCACAGGAAAGAGTCTGTGGCCGCCGCCAGAGGATCCGGCCTCCAACTGAAGAACCAGGTACCCTGGTGATCCAGTCTGGAGGCAAAGAGATCCACCGAGAACGGGCCCCAAGGATTCTACAACATGGCAAAGACCTCCGGGTGCAACTTCCAAAGACTGGAATCCCGAAAGTGGCGGGAGTGCCAATCCGCGACCTGCTTCTCCCATCCGGGAAGATACTCCGTAGTCGCCAAAATCTGGTGGTCGAGGCAGAACTGCCAAAGGTTTGTCGCTAGATCCGAGAGTACCTTTGAGCGAGTGCCACCAAGGTGATTTATATACCTGACCGCCGAGATATTGTCCATCTTGAGTAGGACACACGATTGACCCGGTCTCTGGTCCAACAATGGACAGCGAAAGACCCCGCCAAAATGTCCAAACAATTGATGTGTAGAGTCTGCTCCTGCGGTGACCAAGAACCTCATGTGGAAAAATCCCCACACCTGGCGCCCCAGCCTGATCTGCTGGTGTCTGACTCGATAACCAGTGGAACCGAATATTGCTCGGCCATTCCACGCGTCAGTATTGGTGAGCCACCAGCGAATCTCTTTCCGTGCTTCGTCGGACAGGGACACTGGATGAGAGTAAGGAAGCCTTCTCCGCAAGTGCCCCGCTTTCAGCCTCTGCAGGGCCCGATAGTGCAATGGACCCGGAATAATGGCCTGAATGGAGGCTGACAGGAGTCCCACCACGCGGGCAATTTGTCTGAGGGGCACTCTCTCCTTGATCAACATCCGGCGTAGCTCATTACGGATCTTGGACATCTTCCCCGAAGGAAGGCTGAGAGTTGCCTCGGTAGAGTCCATCACGAAACCCAAGAACGTGGCCTTCTGAGCCGGGAACAACAGTGACTTTTTGGTATTGATGACAAACCTTAGGCCCTTTAACAGGTTGACCACCTGTTGCAACTGCTCCTGCAACTGTTGGGGATCCTGCGCTAAGAGAAGCATGTAAACAATGAGGCGGGTCCCCCGAGCCCGAGGTGTTCCACGACTGGCCTGAGCAACTTCGTAAAACACCAAGGAGCGGAGGAAAGCCCAAAAGGTAGAGTGGTGAACTGGTACGCCTGATAGCGCCAAAAGAATTGCAGGAACTTCCTGTGCAGTAGAAAAATTAGAATAGCCAGGTATGCATCTTTTAAGTCCAGGCGGACCATCCAATCCGCCGGGCGTAAAACGTCCCTCAAGAGGTGGATTCCCTCCATTTTGAAATGGCGGTACACCAACCACTTGTTGAACTCGCACAGGTTCAGAACCGGACGCTGCCCCCCATCCGCCCTGTCTACCAAAAACATGTTGCTTATGAAGCCTTGCGGATGCGGTGATGTAGGGCAAATCGCCCCTTTTTCAGGGAGGGAAGTGACCTCCGAATCGATCAGTTCCGCCTCTAGTTGTGAAAACTGGATAGGCCTGGGTCTGTTCTCCTGAACTGGAGTGCCGCAGAACTCTACACGAAAACCTCGGACTGTTTGCAGCACCCAAGCATCGCTCATTATAGTTTCCCAAACATGCACAAACTTTGCCAAACGGCCGCCCACTTGCAAAAGGGAAGAGGTGGAAACACTCACCGGCGTTAGAGGCGTTGTCGCCTCCTCTGTAGCCACGACCTCGACCATCGTCCACGGGTGGGGTAGAAGTTGTGATAGCGGGCCTGGTCTTGAAACTGCCCACGCCTGGAGCCTGGCCCCCTGAAGTTTTGGGAGACCTGGCCGGTCGAGCGGTTCCTACCTCGACCGGCCCCACGGAAAATCCGGGAGGGGAAAACCCGCTTGATAGATCACTGGGCCTTATATAGGGACGTGAAAGTACTCACAAATTTACCGAGCTCTTTAATAAAAGGCTTGCCAAACAAACCGCCCTGGGCCACTGCCCCAGCTTTGGAATCGGCCAGGTCCCCCAACTTAGAGTCCACCTTAATAAGGAAAGAGCGCCTCCGCTCCGTGGAGAGCGCACAGTTGGCGTTACCAAGAAACACCACTGCACGCTGTGCCCAACCAGAAAGGGCCTCTGGAGATATAAGGGCACCCGAGGCCTTGGCGTCCTCGCCCATGTCCAGAATCATAGTGATCAGACCCAGGGCGTCCAAGAGCTTATCCTGGCACGCCCTCCAGGATCTGTCTATCCCCTTTTTGGGGTCCTTAATAAAGTTAGCCAAGAAAGTGGCCATTCTGGGGTCCAATTCAGGCGTCTGGGCAACTTTACCATCTCAGGAGGGGCGTGGGCACTCTGTCCGGAGGCGGCTACGAGCCTCCTTCCCCATGGGGTTGCAAATCCTACTGGCCACGTAGCTCGCCACCTTCGACGACCGAGGATGTACGATCATCTCCGGATCCAACATATCCAAACTTTCCCCCACCCTTTGAGGGTCACTAGGCAAAGGGGTAGCCGCCGGACGCCATGGCCTGTATGGGCCGGCCTCTTCATCAGTATCACCTTGGGTATCGTCCTCCGCCCCTTGTGCCGGGCTCGCGGGTGGAGGCAGAATGGGCTAGGGAACGGTATCTGTGGGCACTGACAAGGACTGGTTTAGGGCCAGAAACGCCTCCCGCAAACGCGAAAGGCGTCCTGGTCCACTCCGTCTACCCTGGGGTGCTTCGCAGGAGCTGGCTCCTCCCCCTGCGCATTCTGCAGGTTATTAGGGGCATTTGCCGGAGGCGGAGCGCATTTAGCACATTCGCACACTATCTGCTGAGCCAAGCGCTCCTCCATGGGGGCCATCGCTTCTTCCACGGCCCTATAGATTGACGCGTCTACCGCGTCGTAAAAATCATCATCCCATGGAATCTGGGCCAAGGGATCGTCCTCCCACTGCATATCTGTGTGCTCTGCCATGCCTTGCAACCCCAACAACTAGCTAGGGGCCCTTTTACTGCTGCCTAACCCGTAAGCTGCCTCAGATCAGTGGAGCAACTTAAAACCTCCAGCAGTCCCAGGAGAAACTGCTTTATAGGCGCCAGGGACCAGCTACTTGTCAGCATAGGGCACAGCCCCATTCTCAACAGGGGGTCTCTGCCCTGGGGACACTACCCTGCCGTCTATGCCAAGAACCCAAATATATATATATATATATATATATATATATATATATATATATATATCCCCCTGGAGTGTGTCCCCTCCAGGCCAGTCGCAGCACCCGGTTAATTACACCCTTGGTCAGGCGTCTATTTCAACACACACACCTACCCTAGGTACAGAAACCAGGGCATCAAAACAAAGCAGGCTTCACAGCCTGTACAGACCCTCAAACGAGGGCGTCTCTCTCCAGGGGGCTGGCGGAGGCTCCGGTAGGCGACACGCGGACCTGGTTCCTGACAGGGAATCCAAATTCTGCGCATCGCCAACCATAGAGTGTGCGTGCTCACACAGCGCCACCTAGCGGTTGGAGGTGTAAACCGCACTCCGCCACAGCTCAAGGTAAAATGAACATCAACAAAGTCGCGGAGGACAAGCTGTCCCGCAACTACCACAATCACACTCAGCCTCACAGGGAAAACACTGATCACTACTGGCAGACACAAGAAAGACTGGAAAAAAATCAAGAAAAAGTCACGTAGGACCAGCAAACGGTCTTGCGACCACCGCAGTGATAACTTATGAAACTGACATATTAACTATCTAAATCACAGTAACAACTTAAGCCTTAATACTACCACAAAGCACATCGCAACAAAAGGAAGGAAAAACACTCATCTGTGGCTGCGAGCAGTGAAGAAAGAGGAGGACCAGGACACTGAAGATGGGCTATATGCTGGATCCTGGACTCTGATTGGACAATGCCCTTTCATGGATTGTGCTGGTCTATTGTTTGTTTCTCCAATTTCCCTTGTGTTCTGGGAATTGTGTTTTTTTTGTGGATGTTTATTTAATGGCTGCTGTGGATTAAAGTGAAGAAAGGATTAAGCATAATCCAAAGCCTCCGGTCCTGACATAGAATCAAATTTGTAGTCTACATCTGTTGCAGTGAATTAGCCCATTGTATTGTGTATCCATCGTGGATGCAGGGCTTTTGCATTTGGAACACTTGCTTTGGTAACAGCCTCTAAGGTTGGTACTGGAGTCAGGACAATTATGCATTTCCCCTGAGCTAGTGCTGTTTCTCTCACTACAGCAGTCTGTACTTTTTTCTGTGGATGCAAAACGCATTTCAGCATTTGTGTACAAATGTGATTTGCATGCAATGGGTACCGTTTCGCCTTCATTGAATGTGAAGTAAGTGTACCCAGATTGACCCGCGACTACACAGATCACAAAATTTGTGGTATTTACACCTGTGTAATGCTTGGAAGCTATCATGTCAGCTTGTACGAAACAGAGAATTTCTGTGTGTTCCTGTGTCCAATGTTGGACTGAAAAATCTGGTCCAATTAGGTCATAGAAAGGTTTAACCCTTTCTGCGTTATCCAAAATGTATGTTCTGCCAAAATGTAGGAATCCTAAAATGGATGGAGGTTAGAGCAGCACACATTTTTCTAAAAAATTAGCTGCCAGGCTTTTTTCTTCACTTGATAGCCCAGAATTATGTTGTTCACCCTGTACAAGTGATCCAATAACTCATCATCCGTCAGATATATATCATCTACATAGGGCAATGCCTCCTCATCACAATTTTGAAGTAACTCTGTTACTGTTGCTGAGAACAACCCGGGGCCATTCTTGTACCCTTGGGGCAGTCTACAGAATTGGCGTTAAGAGCCTAGAGCCGAGAATGCTGTCAAATATCTGCTTCCAGGCGCTAGATTCAGGCAGAAAAATCCATTTCAGATATCGAATGTTGTTTTGTATTTCTTCCACACAATGTTATTCATTAATGCAGCACTGTGTGCATTTTGTACTGAAAATGTTTTTGTGCATGTGTTCAAATGCCTGTAGTCTAAAACTAGATGATATGAGTTGTCGGGTTTCATTACGGGAAACAAAGGATTATTCATGGAGGGGGTGCAATTCTCAATCACACCTTGGTATTCAAGTTGATCTAAAATCTCCCTGATCTGTTTCTTTGCGTCATGTTTCATTGGGTACTGCCTCTGTGGTGTAGGAGTAGTTTTTAATGGGATTTCATGGTGAGGTGACTCAGCATCCCACCCTACATGACTGCGGTAAAATGCGGGAGCTAGCGCTAATGCCCACTCCTGCAAGTATGAATGTTTTAGTGACTCTGGAACGAGGTAGGATAAAGCCGGTAAAATTACATCTTCCCCCTTTGGGCACTCCATAACAAACTCAGGCGGCCAATCTTTTTCAGCCAAAAGGATATTGTAACCATATGTCAGGTTCTCCCAAAAGAGACCTTTCACTTTCGTGTAAATAATGTGGGACACTTACCCTTGTATCCGGTGTCTCCACCATGATATGTTGATTTAACGCTGCTGTCACCAGAAATTCCATCAGGCTCTGGCGAGCTATTGTTATTTCTGTTGCGCTGCCTAGCATCGTCAGAGCCTATTCCCCGTTCAGTAGCAGAGTCCTCAGTAGCCTGGGCATTTCTTATTTTAAGGCCAGCTACCTTCTTTTTAAATAAAGGTTTTGTTTTTTGTTTATCTTCTTGTTTGATAATATAGTCTGAAGTGCGATGTGTGTCTCTTAGCTTGACTCGCTCTCCTGAAAATAAATCTACACAAGAAACTCCCACTAGACCGATATTGCTTTTATGTAGGCTGACTGCAGCTCTATGGGGCTATCCACGGTTATAACATAACAAACTCATAGCTTCTATATATTTTGTTTTTTATTTGATTATTCATAAATTTTTAACATTTGTGTTAACATACAAAGAGTAAAAAACACTTTTTTAGAAAGAAAAAAAATTGTATCCACATATTTTTAAATACCCAACAATTTCATCTATTACAAAAGATCAACATGTGTGTTATTCTTCTTTATAAACAATAATGTCTGTATCATTTCATTGTAATTGTATATCCCCCGATTATTGACCACACTTGCATATTAACCTGTCACACCATCATACATTCCCACTCTCTTGTCAAGACATACCATACTGTGGTAATGAGCTAGCCTCCGGCTTGGAATGTCTTGGGTTTAGAATGTGCCATGAGGTCACTGGAGCTCTGCATTCCGACTGTAAGCAGTTGCTCGAGTGCCCCTTCATGGACGGATGTATTCCTCTTGAATAAACCTACTCTTACTTCAACCTACTACTCGGTATCATCATTACAAATCTGGCGACGATCTGGATCGAATTGGACATTCACCCACCCATTGGATGTCATCGGACATCATTTAAATAGAAGAAGGGGCCAAGGAGCAATCTTGTTACGACTTCGTCAAATTCAATGTCATTATTATTCACTCATAAGTGAATAAATGAGGTGAGACATTTTTTTTTTTTTATCCTTACTGCTTTACCGTACTCTTTAAGGATTTATGGACTAAAAGTGTAATTTTTGAAGTTGTACACTTTAAGTTTACATAGAAGATCTTATCACAAAAATTGGTCAGTCCAACTGGTTCACCAAATTGGATCTTAGATCAGCTTACCATCAAGTAGAATTAGACAAAGCTTCCCGCCATCTTACCGCTTTTGTTACACCAGATGGCACCTTTCAATTCTGTAGAATGCCCTTTGGTATAGCTTCAGCGGCAGCAGTCTTTCAAAGATTAATGTCCGAAATGTTTCTTGGTATTTCACAGGTGGCTGTTTTTCAAGATGATATTTTACTATTTACTAAGAGTGAATCAGAACATGATGTTTTAATAACAAAATAAAAATTAAAAAAGTTTTGAACATACTTGAATCCAGAGGTGCTAACTTAAGGAAAGACAAGTGCATTTTCAAAGCCAAGGAGATTGAGTATTTGGGTTTCTGCTCAAGGAGTTAAACCCAAGCGTTGCTTTGTAAAGCATCATAGATGCACCTGCTCCTAAAAATAAAGAACAGTTGCTTTCTTTTTAGGTATGTGTGAATTTTACGCTACGTTTCTAAAGAACTTTGCCAATTTGACTGAATGATTTAGACCTCTTTTTTAAAAAAAATGCAGAATTTCTATGGTCAGATTCTTGTGAACAATTTTTCAAAACTATCAAAGAAAGAATTGTAAATGTTCCTGCTCTACAACCTTTTCTCGAAGGTAGAACCACTGTTGTAACTGTTGATGCCTGTGAATATGGTCTTGGAGCTGTTCTCACTCAAGTTGATAATGGGCGTGAATTTACCATAGGCTTTGCATCTAAGACTCTTAGACCTGCTGAACGTAAGTATTCAGTAATCGAAAAAGAACTTCTAGCTTGTGCTTGGAGTGTAGAAATGTTTAAAGCATATGTATGGGGCAGGCCTTTTATACTCAAGACTGATCACTGTCCTTTGGTGAACATACTTTCTGGCAAAAAGATCAAGCGCACCACGGCCAGAATCTCAAGGTTAGCAGCAAAACTTTTAGAATTTACTTTCTCCATTGAGTATATTCCTGGTGGGAAAAATTCTCGTGCAGAGTGCCTCTCCAGGCTTCCCATTGATGAACCTGAAAATCTTAAGTGAGAAACAGAAATTGAGGAGTGCTTTATTGCCTATATAGGGGATGCTACTTTTGTGAGAAAGATTGGGTTTCTGCTATTGAATCTGACTGCATTCTTAGCCAAGTTATTGCTTTTGTAAAATCTGGTTGGCCCAAAGAAACCCTATTGCAACATGAACTTCAGATGTTTTGGAAAGTTTTAGATGAGTTGTCCTTAGAAGGTGACATTTTAGTACATGGAGATAAACTAGTGGCACCCTCTTGTTTTCGTGAACGTTTAATCAGTTTAGCACATAGTGGCCATTTAGGTTCCACTCTGACCAAGAGAAAAATTAGAGAGAGATTTTGGTGGCCTCGCATGGACTTTGAGGTCGAGGAATTTGTTTCCAATTGCGTCAAATACAAACTTAGCGACAAGGTTTTAATAACTGAACCTCAAGTTGAGTCTGTCAGATTGTGTCCCAAAAGAGGTTGGCAGCGCATTGGTGTAGATTTTTTGGGTCCCTATCAAATTCTTCCTAACCACATGAGATACTTCATTGTCATGGTTGATCATCTTTCTAGATGGGTTGAAGTTGAAGCAATTTCTGAACCTACTACCAAAAAAGCAATTGAGTGTTTTCAAAGGGTATTTTCAATAGAAGGTCTCCCTGGTGAGATTCTTACTGACAATGGAGTTCAGTTTACTTCAATTAAGATGTCTTTATTCTTGAAAAATTGTGCCATAAAACACTTAAGGACACCTCTTTACCATCCCCAAAGTAATGGGAAAGTTGAACGCTTCAACAAAGTACTTGTGGAATGTATTCAATCTTCCATCAAAAGCAATTCATGTGTTGTCAAGTCCATTCAAGATCTGGTTTGGTCTCACCGCACCACACCACATTCTGTAACTGGGAAATCTCCTTTCGAGTTGATGAGGAGTAGAGAACCTACTACTGAACTTTGTCCTTTTTGGACCACAAAAATTTCACAGAAGGTTGGGAGTGTGGATGAATGGTGGAAGTCCGCTGAGTTTAACTCGAATCTTGTCAATTTAGAGAGAACTGTTCAAGCCAATCCTGGTCTAAGGAAAGAATGTAGTCTAAAAATAGGTGATTGGGTATGTGTGAAAAATCCAATACTTGTTGGCAAAGGTATATCCAAATTCAAAGATCCTGTTCAAATTTGTGAGCTAGGGAAGAATTCTGTAAAACTCTCTGACGGGAATTGGTGGGGTGTTTCTCGTGTAGCTTTGGTTCCTCACAATATCATGTCTGGTAATACTGAGAAATGTTTTCCACAGTGCTTTTCTTTGCCTAACAAAGTTAAGAGATATTCAAAAAACAATTTGTTGACACAAACCACCAGAAAGAGTGCTCGTACTTCCGTGCGGCCAAAAAAATGGAACGACTTAGTTTTACGTTGATTAACTTACTATTTTCTCCTTCAGTTTTTCTTCTTTTCTCTTTTTCTTCTTTTCTTTTCTTCTTGACTTCTCTTTTTCTTTTTTTTTTTTGGGAGTGGGTATGGGTACAGTGTTTTGTAACTGTTGAATTTGTTTAAAAAATAACTTGCTTCATTTCATCTTTATTGTTATTTTGTTAACTTTGCATCATTCTTTGTTTTATAAAAAGGGAGATGTGTGGTAATGAGCAAGCCTCCGGCTTGGAATGTCTTGGGTTTAGAATGTGCCATGAGGTCACTGGAGCTCTGCATTCCGACTGTAAGCAGTTGCTCGAGTGCCCCTTCATGGACGGATGTATTCCTCTTGAATAAACCTATGTAGCGGGTTGGAAGAATGGGGCAGGAGACTGGGTCTGGGTAAAGAGGGTTTTATTGAATACAGAGTACGTCTTCGGGGAGTAACCAGTCTCTTGTGGAGAAAAGGGGGTGAAGACTGTTCGTCTTTGGTTTCCCGATTCCTCGACGGGGTCCAGCCTCTTCTCATCAACTCCAGCGCGAGCCCGTTGACACGTGGATGTCGGGGGGGGGGGTCGGTATTCGTCGGACAGGAAAAGAAAGAAACAAAAGGTGGTGCAGTATCAGTGTGGGGTTGTAACACGTTAGAATGGGAAGGGGAGTGAAGGGGGTCACAGTGTGAGTAGCACGTCTATCTACGTGAATGAAGTGCTTGGGAGGGGAACACCGGGATGGTGGGATCCTCTAGGCTTACGTATCAGGTCTCCCCCTTCTCCCCACCCAACCCGTAAACCGCTCGCATACCTGCGAGAGCCACGCTCCTCCTGGAGCGTGGCTGGGCGAATCACGGGGTCGTTGGCCTCCTGGCTTCCTGTCGTCTCTCGACCACTCTGCCTCCACTGCTCCACTCGACTCCGTCTGCTCTGCTCCACACTCTACTCCTTCCGATTCTCTCTCCTCGACTCCTCCGGTGATGCCACACACCGACTTCCGGATCTCTCGCGTTCTTGTGGGCCAGACCTCCTCGACGTCATCACTGGGGGCGGGAATCTCTGAAATGTCCTCCCAGTTAAAGGAACAGCGCCTGTTTTCCCCTTCTCCTACATACGCGCGTATGTCCTGGCAATTCCACTCGTCTTGCTGCTGGGAAAGAAGAGGGGAAACGGTGGTCGTCACATCCCACCAGTCCGCTGTCCTTTTCTGAAATGAAATGAAATTTGTACTTGTAAAGCGCACCCATACCCCCAAAGGGGTGTCCAGGCGCTGTACGCATACCGCTGTGGAACCCTTCCTGGCTTTTCCCTGTGAAATGTCCACTCCTGGGCACCCCCAGGGTGAAGCCAGGCATCCCAGCGCTGTTGGGGCCGTTGTGGAGATTAAGCAAGCTATTGCCCAGAGTTGCAGAGTGGGACCCATGATTAGAATAGGCACCGAGGCGAGAATTATCAGGTCCGAGGAAATTGAGCCCAAGACCCGCCGAGGCGGGAATTGAACCCTGGTCCCGGGCCAGATCTCTGCATCAGGGTCTGCCGCTCTAACCATTGAGCCACACTTCTCCACTCACCCCCCTTGGCCGGACCTGCCTTGTTACAACCTACTCTTACTTCAACCTACTACTCAGTATCATCATTACAAATACCCTACCTAGATCACATACACTACAAAGGTCACGGTAAAGATGAATGCAAAGCAGTCTCCGTGGTGGTGTTGTAGGTTGGGTATCAAACTTCAAGGTCAACGCACGTTTTGGTGGCTATTGTCACTTTAGGACCACCTTCTTCAGGACCACCAATATAGAGTATAAAGGTGAGTGGTAGGGGAACTCGCTCTTCTGATCTGTGTTCTGACCGTCCTTCCCTCTCTGAGTGTTTTGATGAACCCTGAAAGGAACAAGAGGAACATGTATCAGTATCCTGATACTTGTCAGGTTTTTTAATATTATCACGGTTCCTAAGATTGTATGTTCTATCAGAGGGCTCCTGTTGAGGAGACCCACCCCGTGATCATGATGCATTCTGCTTATTATTTTTTGATTGTTTGTTATTCCATTTCTTTGTAGAAGAATCAGATGCTTGCTTTGAGTTATCCTTCGCAGGATTGCTCGTTATTTCTACCTCCCAAGTTAGCTCCCAAGTTATCTCTACCCACCGAAGCATAGGTTTCAACGATAATCTTAGGTAGTTCTCGCCCCTGTTGTGCAGGAGTAACTTCCCTCAGGCATTGGCGTATAGCCATCGCTGCTGCCTCCCCTTTTATGTTACCTAACATAATTGTTTATACCTAGGCAAAATTGCCTATCCATTTCATCCCCAAGTCCAGTGCAGGTTCTGCCCCGTACTTATTCTGTGTTTCAATACTTCTGGTATGACTGCTATTGTGGAATACCATGAATTCTGGTATAAACGGCAGCGAAAACTGTACCCCATGTGGTGCAATCCTCTATCGGGGGAGCTATTCCCTTTGGCAAGCAAATTGTTAATAATCTGTGTTTTTCCTGCGGGCCTGCGTGGGGAAACACTGCCTCAAGCTGCTATTTTCTGTGCTATCCAGAACGGCATCTGCTCACGCCTAGTGGGCATCCGTCCCATAACCGCGTTCAGCGTTTGTGGGCTTATATGTGTCAAAGTCTCTTGCGGTTGACCAGGTTGAATGGTAAGTGTTCGCATTACGAACTGTGTAATGTTTCTATATAGTTTTGCATCTCTTTGAAAATTGTACGTAAGTCTGCTGCTGACAATGTTTCAATCTCTGGATGCGGTGTGTAAGCAGCTAGGACTGGCCAAGTCGCTCCTTCTCTGCTGAGCGACTGAGTCTCCCATTTCCTGTGGTATGGGGGAGGGCGCAATTAATATGTTCTTTGTAAGTTAACAGGACTTCTATTTCCTCGTATGGGGAGTATTCTTCAGGAGTCTCATCTTCAATGTAAGTGTGAAACACCTTTGTGCGTGCATCTGCAGGTGGAAATTTGATCCATGAATAGAATACCTCTGTCCTGAATGCCTCGTGTGCCTCAATCACGAAGGTAACATTTCTACCCATTGCTGGGAGGCCATAATCTATTAATTTCATAGTAATTGCATGTCTGCAATTTTCTGAAATGTTAAGCGCACCTTCCTGCTCAGCTTCCTCTGTACTAGCACCACTCATACCAGTGTCCCCATCGTTAGACATTATGGGAGGAAGTATTGAGAAAAAGAGATAAGGTTTTGCACAATGTGGGGAACTATAATCCTTCAAGCTTGAATATACCTACAGCCAATACGTAGTATATACATACTCAGCTGCAGCGGATTTTCCCTTCCCACTCCAGACATCTATGGTTAGATATGAGTATGGGTCTTTGAGAAAGCACGACTACTGAGATTTGACCGTTAAATAAGAACCAAACCAACGTTGGCGGTGCCATGTCGTGTAGTTCCTAAAAATACATAGGATCTGCACGTTTAGACAACATAAACTAAGGGATTGGTGTCCAGACTGATTCCAGACACCCCCAAAGGATATGTTAGCCTTCAGACCAGCTAGCTCACAGTGCCACCATAAGCCCCCTAACCTTACCAAGGAGCGAATATTTTCTGGCAACTATCGAACATGACAACCCTTGATCCTTCAGGGATCGTGGAAACAGTACAGTACTTTTCGCTCAGTCAATCGTACTCACTTAGTCTCATAGAGATACACAAAACAAACAGGGACGTTTTCAATAAGCCTTTATTGAACCAGTGTCATTCTAGTATAAAACATGTGTGTTGCGACAATCATTAGACAGAAACAAATGTAAAAGAATTACAAGCACCAACAGAGTAAATAAAAGGTAGAATTCTACCATGGTGCTAAAACAGTGAATATTCGCAGGCATAAATACATGATGGTAATCAAGCATACTCCTACGATGCAAACCCTATCTAAGTGTACCTTGCAAGTATGTGGGTTTAAAGCAAAGAATCCCCTAGGAAAGAGCCAATCCCATTACCTGATGGGAGAGACTGAAGGACCCCGTCATGGTCTCGAGTTGGACACCCCACAAGGGATGTCAGACCGCTGCGTGTTGTAGCTTCTGCAGGCCGGGACGTCAGTGTCTTGTGTCAGCGTGGAAGCTTCTCCTGTGCCTATCTAGTGTTGGTATGGTTCTTTTATACCATAAAGATTGCCTTGGGGTTCCTCACCCAATCGATATGTTGGGAGTACGATTATGTAAATGAGCCCAAATCAATACGTGCAATTATGCAATGCAGTTCTTTCGCCCTAGAATGAAGATGACCATGACTTTTGTACAGAGTATGTTAATCCTGTTAAGTACGTCATGTACAGGGGCTTTTCTAAGAATCCTCATGCTTAATAAAGGAGGTTAGTTTCAAGGAAACTGATCAACATTCATTCAGAACATAACTGGGTAAAAAGTCAGTGCTAGAACTGTTATGCACAGCAAGGTAGGGCAAATGTAGGTAAAAGGTTGTGTAGCTACCTAGGCCGAGATTAGGGTTCATTGGGGTACATAACAGATGACTGTATTTCACGGGAAGGTCTAGCATCTGCAATTCGAAGGTTTCGCGAGTATATGCGAGACCTACCTCTTTTTGAAACAATGATGCTTTGAGTCTGTTTAGCTTGTTGAAATCTGCCTTCAAAGTTGGAATTGAAGGCCACACTGAGCTATCTACAATCCCATGTGTAGGGGGGAACAGAACGTTGTAGCAACAAGTGACGAACAGGGAAACGGACAAGATGTAGGGAACTCCAGCTCGCATTCCACAGCAGTCTTGATCACTAAGCATTAAATAACTCCCATTTGAAAGGACCATACTAAGTGGAAGAATTGCTGGAACCGGCATTCCTTTTTAAATAACAGGCCAAATTTGGTGCTGAAGCACTACATGCGCTGTAGATCTTAACATGTTTGCAAACATTCACTATGTCCAACAGAAGAGTTACATTCTTCTCCGGTAAGGAAAACTTCCTTATTGGCACATTCACAATGATAGGAGGAGGGAAGTGTCTATAACTCATGAATGAAGCTGCCTCTGAGGGATTCATATTTACCAACAGGAAAATGTAACATGCAAGCTGTGAAATTAAATGTCGAAATAGGTAAAGAGATAACACTGTGTATCAACCACACAGCTGTGTTGTATTCCGCTTTAGGTGTCCGTATATGGGTTTTCCTGATACATGTCCTTATATAGGCACAATTCGCATTGCCCTTATATAGGCATAAGATCCCAGTCCTTATTTAGGCATTAGCCATGCTATCCAAATTCAGGCATGGTCACCTACATCCGTCCACCCCAACGTCACAACGAGTTCTTAGAAACCGGACCCTTAAGCTCTTGGGAGTTCCCCTAGCACAGAATTATTGATTTCTCCAAGAACTCATTTATTATGCATGAACCGCTATTCCTTAAGGGTTCATTCCTGACGTCTTCCTCTGCCCGACTTTACGTCAATGCTAACATTCCAAGGCACCTACCAGGTATAAATATACCTTCCCTTGCCCAAGCAAGTAGGAGGAGACCTCGACTTTAGAGGAGCCCGTGTCCCGGCCTGACGCACTGACAAGAGACGCTGTCATCCCTGCTCACAGAGAATCCTGCTGCCAGTGTTCTGACTCCCTTCGCGGGGTGTTAGAGTTCGAGACCCGGAAAGAGATTCCCACCTCTCTCATTCTCAAGGTATGGAGCTGACTAGAACCTAGAGGGACTCTTGGCATACCAGACTTGGCATACCAGACTTGGCATACTATAGCATACCATACTATAGAATACATCACCTACTTCTTACCTCGCACTACACTTAGGTTAGGTACACTGGGGTAGAACTAGTTAGAGAAGCATCTTATGAGTACTCGCATTTTTAGCTTATGTTATTTATGTATATGAATATATGTGTCATAGCTAAAAGATAATGCTAGCGCAGTATTATTTCTTTCTACTGCTTACGCTGTACATAATATATCTCGCATACTGTCTTATGATTGTAACAGCTCATATCTCTTACACGAGAAACAAGACTGTTCAATAAATCCATTTATTGAAAAGCCAGTCTATTCTTTCTGTGTAACTCTGAAGAAACTAAGCATGCACGATTAGCTGAGTGAAACTGTTATCTATTGTTTCCACGATTCTGAGAGTGTTCCGATTCTAAAGGGGGAAACAAAGTTGTCATGTTTATGCGGTTGCCAGAAACTACTCCCTTCTTGTTTACAAGGAGTTTCTAGTGGCCTCCGAGTTAGCTGGTACAAAGTAATTAAGTTTAATATACTCGATAGGGGCATACTGACCTCAGTCCTATGTCAAACCCATAGGGTATATTATTCCACTGCGCAGAGCCTACTAGGGAAATAGGAACTACACTACAGCTGAAGGTGTCTTGACTATAGTTAATGGAAGTTGTTCTAACTTCTCTAAATGTAACATTGTGTAGGTTGCACCTTTCATTGTCATCAATTGTTGTTTTCGTGTTAAATTAAAAGGCAAAAACAAATTACTGTAATTCGCTGTGGTATGCGCCCATTCTGAAGGGTTTGAAGCGTCCAGCTAAACTGCCTAATAGATCTAAGCTGACTTTGCCATGATACAATGTTGACATGTCACTTTGCATAATATTAACAGACAACACATTGTTATTTAAATTATAAATACGAGAAGACAGAGTATTAATACTATTATCAACAACAGCAAGCACTTTATCCAAATTATCTTGATCAATTTGTCTTAAATGTGCAGCAGCTTCCATTTGGTACAGTTTCCAGATTTAATTATAGGTAGCATATATAAACGTTTTAGAACGCGGAGATTTGGGACCCAATAGAAAATCTGATAAATCCATGTCTTCGGACTGGAGAGAAAGATGTTGTTTCACTGCAGACCGTGTGGAATGTTCCAACCACTGTTGACACAATTTTCCCACTGAATAGGTGGTAACAATACCAGAATGTTGTGAGTGAGAATATCGGGGATCGGGTCTGCTTGATTTGAACCCAGGTGTGGAATTGAGAAAATGAGCATGACAACCATTAGTGCACACTTGCAACAATAACCACCCGTTAGGACCTGAAAGTGAGGAATTAAATGCACCATTCTGAACCATGCTATTGAGTTGTTCTTCAGTATAATTTGTTAAACTTTACCAATTATCAAAGCGGGCGATGGAGGGAATATTTGGGGCATTCATTTCTTTAATTTTTGCCAATCCCAGACATGTAGTCTGCTGGACGGTGTCATTCAAGAAGATGATTTGTGTTGGATTTAAGCAGGCTCGAAATAAGGCTTTCATTCCCTGAACCTGCCAAGGTTTCATTCCCCAAATCGATTTCAGATTAATGGTGTTTTTCCAGTAATTATAGCCTTTAAGGGCTAACTGGTTGACAAACGAAGCTGTATATATGAGCTTGGTCTGTGTAAGCATATATTTTTTTGGTAGGGTAGGGCCTAATTTGAAATATGACGTGGGGTCTAAAGTGTAATATCTTGTAAAATAGGTAAATTTGTCTTTATGCGTTTTAGAGCTCCCTTGTGGGGGATTCGGACAATGTTCCCATTGTGCATAATTAAAAAGTGTACATTGTCTACTGGCTCTGTGTAGAAAAAGATGTCCATAATAGTGATAACAGAACATATCAGCTTAGTTAGCAGAATTGAGGTATAGGTCCTCCAATTCAAAAAGAGTATATGATTCCAGCTCCGAAAGCATAGAATTTATGGTTTCAGCATCCCAATCATCTGAATGTAACCCAGGTACTATTATATCACCCACACAAACTTTGAACATATATAGTATCTGCAGGATCTCCGTAGAGCTGAATGTATCAAAAGGAACATTATCTCCAACAATTCCATCAGTCACTTGAACGGCTGAAATGTTAACGAGGAACAAGTCTCTTTTGAGTTTATAGGAAGAAGAATGGGGGGCCAACACCCCGTCGACCAGCTCCGTGGCAGAATATTCTGGGAGGTAGTGTTCATTGATCAACAGGACAAAACAGCCATAAATCCAATCCACATAAACAAGTAATCCAGGCAAAGTATAATCCAAACATATAAGTGTGTTTCAGTCACTGTGGCGGCCGGCACGGATCACGGGCGGGGCGCGGGGCACAATGTAAAATAAAAATAAATGTACCTTGCCGCCGGGTCCCACGTCTCTGCTCCTGCTCTCCTCCGTCTCGGACTCCAGGAAGCACAGCCAGGCTCCCCTGACTAATCACAACGCTGCAATGTAGCATTGTGACTGGTAAGCACCCAGGCTCCCCTGACCAATCACAACGCCTGCAATGCAGCGTTGTGATTGGTCTGAGCGCCTTGGTTCGGCACTCAGCCAGGGACTGGGGCCCTGGGCATGTTCTCCATGCAGGCTGTAATGCAGCCTACATGGAGAACAGGAAAAGTGCGCATGACAGTTTTGGGCAGCCCGAGATGGCCGGCCAAACAGTCATTGCGCACTTAGGAGGGTTCTACCACTCCTCCCCTGTTCTGCAGCCCCACCCCGTCACGCAAAGCTGCTGCAGCAGGAGGACAAAATAAAATGATAACATTACGTTATCATTTTATTTTTTCCTTTTTTACTGCTTCGAGGCAGTGGGGTAACGCTCCTCTGCCTTAGTGGAGGAGCCGCCCCTGTTCAGCCATGAAACACAGATCCGTGCTGCAGAAGTGTGTAAAACAGAAGAACTGTCTGAAGAAAAATCATTGTGAACCATATAATACCCAGAGGTGCTTAGTTGAAAAACTGGAGGCTCAGGTCCAATTACAGGATTTGAAAAGTCCAACAGAGGTGGATCCATCAACAGTGGATCAGTATAAATGACTTCCGCTGTAGAAGACGTAGTAGTAGAGACTGCACTCACTTCGGTCATGTTGTCGATTGCGGACTTAGTCTCCCCCCCCTCCCTCAACCGGGGAGTATCAGCATTGGTGGTGCTCACGGGCTGCAGAGGAATATCCTGTTGAGTAGCATGGACACTCCATGGCTTACTAGTGAGTATCAGCCACATGGTGTAATTTGACATGTTTGATGGAGACCAAGCATTTGTCTTTAGAACCAGGAAGAGGTAGCAAGATCACAGTTCTTGTTCCTTGAGTCAAAGGACAGGCAGCGGAGCATGGTAGGATGGGCCGAACTCCTTTTTAATCACCACCTTCTCTCGAACGAGATCTCTAATTTATTGGAATCTAGCCGTAAACTGCAGGCTTTACGTCTGCATTTGGAGAGAGAGAGATGTGTGCATGACTGCATGAGATTCTGATCTTTGAAAACCATTGATGGAGGTTCATTCAAAAATGGCTCAGAGTGAAGAATAGCACAGAAACGGACAGGCAATAGAATGGCACAGAAAAAAATATGTACAATAAAAACACTGCTCAATTAGTTTTAGATGGTCCAGGAGGGGGTGGCATGGTTAGGGTAGCTCATCCTTCCAGGCATGGGAAACGTCCGACAGATGAAAAACAAGAACATAGTAAACTAACTCGTATGGGCTGTGAATTGCAGGAAAGCATCTCAAACAAACTGTCCGTATGCATTCAACTTATACTTAATTTAACATGTACTCTATTACAAAGGGAGTCCTGTCACCCAAGAACTCACCTGCACGACTCACTCCCTAACTGGGTTTGTTCCTAAGGTGCACGCCTTACTCATGCACTGGATAGCCCCCAAGAAGGGGCTCGCTGGTCATCGGCCAGAGGACGTGGTGTCCAGGGCCCCGGTGCGCATGGACAATGGAAGATGAGTAGCCTGCATTGCTACACGCCAGCTTCCTAGTCCTTCCAGAAACCAATCACATCTGTCCAATAGCATTAAACTTGCAGCAGAGAAGGCATCTAAGATGCTGACCAGGGACTAAGGACTCATTCCGGATTCATACCCCGGGGTATGCTATTCAGAGACGAGATCGGGAAGTAGGCAGAGGAGGCGGCATAGCAATTATCTACGAAACAACATTTAACTGCCGCATTTCTGCAACTTCCCTTTCCGATTGTGAGAGCCTCTTTTTCGCTATTAGTTTTTCGCACATTTGCACTTTCTCCGGGATTTTAATCTACCGCCCCCCAGGTCCCCTTGGCAAATTTTGCGACAATCTTCTTGATATTGCCGCCAACTTTGCTAGCACCCTCCCCAATTTTACCCTACTAGGTGATCTTAATCTCCATTTGGAGGACACTGCACACTTAGCAACATGAGAGTTGATCGAAGGTCTCCGGGCTTTTCAACTCAATCAAAAAGTTGGTAGGCCCACTCACCATAAAAGGCCATTTACTCGACCCTGTCTTTTCCAACCTTGAATACCTTCTAGTCGGGGATCCTATCCCTGTGCCCTGGACTGACCATTTTCAAATTCCATGTACCTGGGCCTTTCCTGTCCCCATCACGCCAGTTATAAGAAATAACGCGTTTGGTCAAAACTCCCAATAGAGGCTTGGGTGAAAACGCTTGAAAATACCATACCAACACCTGATTCAAACCCCACCATAGCAAATGATAAATTTAATGCATGGTTGGAGTCATCCCTGGACCAGGTCCTACCCAAAAAATTGATTTGCAATAAGGTAGGGGCCAATCGTAATCCGTGGTACTCTCCGAAACTTCGCGAGCTCAAGCAATTGTGCAAAAAGCTCGAAAGAAGATGGAGAAAGGATTTCTCAGTACTCAATAAAGATAAATATAGAGAGGCTATTAGAACCTACAAAGCTGAAATAAAATTGGCTCAGGCTCGCCACTTTGAGGAGAAAATTACATCAGCCTCCAATTCTCCACGTGAAATTTTTCGCATTGCGAAATCACTTCTTCAATCCCTTGCCTCTCCCATTGTATCTGATGATACTTTATCTCGCTGTAACAAAATGGCAAAGTTCTTTTTTAACAAAATACAGGACATATACTCCGCCTTCCCTCAGGAAATATCCAAACAAAACGTAACATCTCTGGACATTATGCCCCAAGACAGAGAATGCTTATTTGCCGAAATTCCTCTTCTCAATCTGTCCATTCTTCAAGGGATTCTTAGCCAATTAAAATCAGGCTCGCCTATGGATCCCTCCCCCCCCACCATTCTCAATTTAGTCACGGAGACCATTGCCCCTGTGATCCTCGATTTTATTAATGCCTCATTCCAGACGGAACTTGTCCCCCCTTCTTGGAAACGGGCAATGCTCAAAGTATTGTTAAATAAAAACCAATCTAGATCCGGAAGTGGGGGGGAATTACCACCCCATTTCACTACTGCCAGGAATCTGCAAAATTGATGAGAAACACCTTAACACTGCTCTTTCTGCTTTTCTGGAAAATAATGACTCTCTCCACCCCTCACAGATGGGATTTAGACACCTACTAGGTCCAGAAACCGCGCTCCTGGCAGTAGCAGAAGAGTCTAGAAAAATCCTAGATGACGGAGGCTGCGTTGCTATCATTCTTTTGGACCTCAGCACAGCCTTCGATACGGTCAATCATCAGCTGCTGATCCAGAGACTTACAGATGTGGGAGTGGTTGGGACAGCATTGAAATGGCTGCAGTCCTTTTTAGAGGATAGGTCTTTTGAAGTCTACGAGGATGATATCACCTCAGCACGGATGCCGCTTAGATGTGGGGTTCCTCAGGGCTCCTCCCTAAGCCCCACACTATTTAATATCTACATGAGGTCTCTGGCAGAGGTGGTTCTACCTTTCGGAATTCAGATTGTCCCATATGCCGATGACACCCAACTGGTTGTCTCTTTCAATCAGCCGGATAGTACTGGACATGGTCTAACAAGGTGTCTTGAGAAGGTTTCACTTTGGATGGAATGTTCGTACTTGAAACTCGACGGAGCTGATGTTCCTCGGTAATTCGTCTTCCCTCAATATAGGACCATATTGGCCCAGTTGTCTGGGTCCAGCCCCCTCTCCTAAAGACCAGATTAAGAGCCTGGGCGTCTGGCTTGATCGGAACCTTGATTTCAAGGTACAAGCTCGGAAGGTTGCAGCCAGCTGCTTTGGGATCCTAAAAATGATTAGGAAAATCCTTCCTTTGCTACCTTTTGCAGCCAGAAGATTGCTGGTGCAAGCACTGATTCTCTCTCGGCTTGACTATGCCAATGCCCTCTACTTAGGAGCTCCATGTTGTACCACAAAAAAATTACAGATTGTGCAAAACTGTGCAGCACGTGTGCTATTGAACATTCCCAATCGTTTATCAGCTAAGCCTGCTCTCGCGGCTCTTCACTGGCTTCCTATCCATCGCGTTAATAGGACTCGCATTAACGCGAGACCTATTGCATTGGAAACATGACTGCGGGCGGGTGGGCAAAAAAGCACGGAGGGGGGGTGGCGGCAGAAGTCACGACTGCGGGAGGGGGGCAACACGGGAAGAAAATAGTGTCGAAAGTAAAGGGGCCAGTAGCCATGGAAGGATACAAATGACGACATGCTCGTCATAAAGAGGGACTAACTAGCCTAAAACCAATTGCAAGGCAGCATTTAGGACCTAAGCCAATCAAAAAGATGGGCGGAGAGTGGGCGGAGCTTCCACGAAGCTTCCACGGTATACTGTATACTGCATGCCTCGCAAAGCGAGCAGCGCATGCCTGCTACGCTAGGCTCGACCTAAAAAAATGGTGTGTGTTTCTGCCTGTATTTGTAACTGCCTGCGGTTGCATTGTGTGCGTGCGTGATTGCGCGTGTGTTGGTGGATGTGTTTGTGTGTGTTTCAGCATGCCCGCTTGTATACTGGTGTGCACCTTTTGCATTTGAGCGTGTTTTTTTTTTTTTTTTTGCAGATTTATATAGCGCAAACTCGACCCGAAGGTATTGGAGCGCTTTACATGAGCACCGGTTACGTTACACAAGGACACATTCATTTTTTTTTTTTTTTTGGTAGGCACGGGGAGATTAGGTGATTTGCCCAGAATCACAGGATGTGGACGCGACCCCGAGGCTCGAACCTTGGTTTCCAACACCAAAGTCGGCAGTCTAGCCGTCAGACCACATCCTCTCCCCTCTCTGTTTTGTGTATGTTTGGTTCTGTGTGTGCATGTGTGAGTTTTGGATTGTACTGTTTTGTGCACATGGTTGTCAGTGGATGTGTTTGTGCCTGTTTCTGTATTTGAGCTTGTGCAGGTGTGCCCCTGTTGTCTGTTTGAACATGTGTGTGTGTGATATTTACTAGTGGGTACGAATGCCGCATCTAAAGTATGTGAGGGCGGACAGCATCAGAAGGCAAGAATGTTCAGCATTTTCTTAAAATAAAATAAAACATGAGGTGTATCCCGTGTCACCAGGCTGTTTTCACTACTAGGCAGTGTGCTCATTGCACATAGTGCTTGCACATCACGCAGAAAAGAACCCGTGCAAAGAATGGCACAAGTGCTTATCTGGTGCAGCTATAGGGCTCTGGGAGCCGTCCCTGCTACATTGACACACACTGGAAGCCGACCGTCCTTGCTGCGGTGACCACACCCTGGGGTCTGTCCCTACTGCTGTGACAGCACACTGGAAGCAGTAATTAATAGTTACATCAGATTTGCATCGGGTCACGCTTCTGATATTACACTGGAAGCTTGTCTCATGTCGGTGACATTAGGCTGGGAGCACCCCCCTCCCGCAGTGACAGCACATTAGCGTCTCCTACATCTTTGACTGCACTGTGTCTTTACAAGGAGACCTGCACCAGAGACTGTCCACACTGCAGTGACCGCGCAAGAGAGCTAGCCTTTAATGCAGTGACGTCACACCGGGTGCTAGTAACCGCATACTGGGAGCTAGTCTTACCCCGGCAATATTATACCGGGAGCTAGCTTTTACTGCAACACGAGCACACTGCGAGCTGCGCTCACTCAAGGCCCATCACACTGGGAGCTAGCCCCTGCTGCAGTCACTGCGCACAGGATGTTGTCACTTACTGCAAGGACATCACACTGAGAGCTCCTGCTGTAGTCACTGGACAGTGGCAGCGGTCTTTACTTCAGTGACAGCTTCATGTGTGCTATTACTGCAGTCACAGCCATGCTGTCTCTTACTGCATCACACTGGGTGCGCCCACTGTTGCATCAGTGCCACACTGCGAGCTGTCTTCACTGCACTGTAATTACTATTGGCAGCCAACACTGTAGTGAGGAGCTGGCTATGGCCTGTGTGGGACCCCGTCCCGGTAGCAGGCCCGACCCGCATGTGGCCCGCAGGGTTGTGTCCACTGGTTGAGAGGGACCATGACGGGGGCAGGGTAGGAGAGGGGGTTTCATGCTGCTCGGCGTCACGCCAGGCAGCCTTGTCCCAGCCGAGGAGTGTTCTAGCCCCTCTTGCTTCCACCCAGGTTCGGCCCTTCACCGGCACCCACAGGGCCATAGAGGCCATCCGGCAAGGGGCGGCAGGCGGGCAGTGGGCCTGTTGGGAGGCCGTCCCGCCCCAGCTTCCCCGGCTCCGAAGCCTAGCTACCCCCCCCCCCCGCCTCACTGCTCAGGCCTCGGCTTTCATTATCCATCCGAGTAAGCGGCACGCGACCAGGCTTTGGGTGTGGGTGCTGGATGCCAGCCAGGTGTGCACGGCATGGCAATTCAGTTAGGGGCTGCAGGGACAAGCGTTGCCTTTCACTGAGCCACCCCACCCCTTCAGGCAGCTGCGAAGGGGGCAGTGGAAAAAACTACCCGCAGTGCAGAGCGCATTTGCAAACCATATTCCCCGTCGTGGGGTTGAGGCTCGTTGGGGGGGCCCCTGCTTGGGGGGGCACACGAAGGCTGGGTAGGGCGCGTGTTGCCGCGGGCTAGGCCCGCATGTATCTAAGGCTGCTTGCTGCACCGACAGAGGGGTACAACCTGTGCGTGTTGCCTCGGGCTATGCCCGCAAGTATTTAAGGATGCTTGCGGCACCGATAGAGGTGTACAACCTGTGCGTGTTGCCTCGGGCTAGGCCCGCATGTATTTACGGCTGCTTGCTGCACCGATAGAGGTGTATAACCTGCAGGTTGGACGGGAGCTACCGCAAGCTCCTTCCCTGATACGGAGAACCGTTCTGCCCAGAGAGCAGGCCGGGCGGCGCACTGCCAATTGTAAAGTTTTTAGCGGGAGGAGGGTCAGCATGGCAATGGCTCGGGCCCTCTGTCGAAGCCTCCACTACCCGGGAGTTGTTGCCGGGTTGGAGGGCGGGTGGGGCATGCGAGGGGGAGGGTGGCGAGCGCGTGGCTCCTCCTCCCCCCATGCGGCGAACGCTGATCTGGTGATGTGGAGATGTGTCCTCTGGCTGCGGGGGGGGGCGCTCTCCCAGAAGCAGAAAACGCCGTTGAGGCTCCGTGCGGCATTGGGGGCCAGTCGGGCGGGGTAGGGTTGCGACGCTTCGGCCCCGGCCCCGAATAGTAACGCTTAGGCCATGTGTTTCTGGGCCTCGATGGCAGACCAGTACGGCCCGGTTGCCCGAGATCTTATCTACCGAAGCACCAATTTTGATTGTGATCGTAACATCCATCTTAAGGTGTGTGACTTCCGCCAGCAGCACACGGAGAGAGAACAAAATGGCCGGCACTCATTTGATTTGTATCACTACCAGGCTGCACAGATGTGTTCTTAAATAATAATCATGAATTTCTTAAATAAGGATCACAAATCTTCACTTTAATGGCATGTGTTATATCAGAAAATATGATAACCGATTTCACTAAGGAGCTATAGCTCAATGGTAAGTCTTGTGCCTCCAGTAGTGAAGGCTCTCACAAGACAGGGGTTCGAAACCTGCCAATGCTGTCATAGTATCCTAAGGTGGTAAATTCAAATGCACCAGGGTACTTTATTTTGTCAATTTTCCAGTAATCAGAGCTAACTTGTAAATAAATGTTATCACAATCTTGATGCACCGTGTCTTGGGAGAATACAGTTAATGTCCAGCTCCTTATAATATTCTGGAATACCATGCACCGAAGAGTTTATAATAATCCAAGTTTCCTAATTTAGTGTTGCTTTGCTATGTTTTCTGTTCCAGTTACTCGCACGGGATTAACCGTTCGCCGTCACATGCCTAAAAGACACGGCTGCGCAAGGCTCAGCAACAGGTACAGGGTGGAAAGGGTCACACTGGGGCGTTGCTGTCAGTGATGCAGGGTATCAGGAGGCAGGAATATCCAGAGATGGAGAGTAACGTTTTTCTAATTACAGGACCCATTGGAACAAGCGCCAGGCACTGCACAAAGAGAGGATTGCAGGGAACAGGATCAGCTAATACAGGCCCTTGGGCCGGCAAGCAAAGTCGCATTGCACCCACGCACGCTCCAGCCATCAAGGACACTAGAAGCCCCCCCTCTTCCCTCCCCCCCAGGAACCGCTTGTCAGGATAGGTATCAGGAGCAAGAGACGAAGTAAGTACTGGGGGCAGACGTGGGTTGGACACGCAACAGGGCATTGGGCTCCCGTGACACGGCCACGTGGTGGCTCAAGCAGGAAATGTGGAGAGTAGCTATTTACGATTCTTTATCCCCTCTAGGACCCGCATCGAGCCCGTCGGTCCGTCAAGTCCAGAGCCATGGATAGCCAAGGAACCCCCGCCCTCTTGTTTTCCCAAATCAGCTGTGTGGATGAGTCTCAACCCGGCACGTCACAGGATGCAGTGTGGGCGGACTTTATGGCAATGGTTAAGGCCAAAGGAGTCGATTGGGCTAAAGGAATGCTCAACTCCCGAGAGCAAGAAGATTCTGGGCTGGTGGCAGACTTACCAGTTGCCCCCCATGTAGGACCAGTGGAAGTAGGACCAGGCAGGCCGAAGCGGGCTCGCCGGCCTACCAATAAGGACTTTCCTTCAGACCCCCCGGCTCCAAAGGTCAGGGTAGTGGCCAACCTGCAAGAAGCAGGGCCAGCAATGGCTGCAACGAACATTTCCGCTGTTGGCGACGGGAACATGGAGAAGATGGGTAAGATGATGGACTCTATGTTGAGCTTGATGGCCAGCTTTCAATCACGTCTAGTCAATCCGATTGCACCCCCCCCGCCCGCTCGCTCCCCCTGCCTTGGGTGGAGTCGGGGCACCTTCCATTACACAGGTCTGGGTGGATCAAGACAGCAGCCCAAGAGCTCCCGAGGCAGCCGCCAACGCAGGGAATCCTGGGTCTCAGCAGATGGTGGGGGCAGTGGCAGCCCAGATCCAAGGCGGCGCAGCGTCAAGTAGCATTCCCCCAGGGTTGGGGGGGCAACAGCGGGCGATAGCTGCCCAGACGCCTACGGCAATCGGGCCCAGCCCCCTGGTCCCTCCCATGCTTGTGTCCCCGCTGGCTGCGCCCCAGGATGTTAGCATTCACACACCTCCGGCTGAACCAGCCAAAGCAGCTGCGGCGCCCCTGCCACTCGTCACAGTGGCACCATTGGTGTCCGGGCGTTGCTCCTTGGCATGGGAGGTGCCTTTAGCGGTCAAGGAAAGGATCTGGAGGCGTGAGTTCATCGACATATTCACCTTATTGATGCATGGGCTAGATGGGGTTGACACGAGAAAGATGGGGGGTAAGGAGGATGATAAGAAGGTGCGATTCCAAGCGTGGCCTGAGAAAACAATTGCAACTTGGGGGGAAGCTTTCGCCATCTTAGCAGCGGTGATCATGGAAAAATACCCAGAGCAAGGTTGTTCCAGTACGCCCGCACCATAACCAATGAGGCGGAAAAGAACAGTGGGATGGGTTGGTACAACTACGACCATGAATTCCGGAAAAAGATGGCAATGTGCCCTGAACTGGGGTGGGACCAAATGGAGGTTCGGCTATGGGTCCAGCACATGGGGAAATACACGTCTAAAATTAAGGATGGGACAAGTACGAGCACTTTGGGGGAAGACAAACCCAAGGGTCAGAAGCAGGCGGGGAAAGGCCAGTTCAAGCAGCCCTTTCAAGGAGGTCAGGGAGGTGGTCAGAAGCAAGGGGGTAAAAGATTCAACGCTGGCACCTGTAGGTTTTACAATGCGGGGTCCTGCTCCTGGGGCAAAGCGTGCAAGTTCGCCCACAGTTGCAGTAAGTGTGGGTCCACCCATCCGGCCGCCTCTTGTAGCATCAAGCGAGAGGGTCCCCCAACACTTGCTGGCTGGCAAGGCAAGTAGTCCAGTTTTGGTGTCCAGCCCTCCCCGGGTCCCATCCTCCGAGGTACCTCCATTATCACTCAGCGCGGACACCCCTTGCTCACCCTCCCGGGTGGTGTCCTCCGAGGTTCCCAGGGCAAAGGGCACTTCCCCATCATCATTTCCAACCTCCTCCCCCTGATCCGAGACTACCCGAACAATTCCCTGATAAACTGCTTTTAGTGGTTTCGTTTGGCTACGGCTGGGTTTTACACACATTTAAGCCAACTGGAAGTCCCCTCAGATGGAGCTGAACAGGCATCATTTCTGTAAGACAGAAAGGGTTCAGGGCAAGTTCATGAGGACACACTTACTTATTATCACTTATTCCTGGTTCATCAGATAGTTCAACCTGTCAGGTGTTTGTCAGGGACACACTAGGGCATTAATGGAGCTGCATGAGACAGCGAGGCACAAAAGGGGGCTGCGGCAACACTTGAAACTGGGAACTTCAGATTCTAACAGTATCATTGGTAATATACACATGACCCCCTCCTGGTCATTTTATGGTGACTAGAAGGTAAGCTGAATGCGGACTTGAATTTGTGGAGGGCAAGCATTCCAGGGATAACAAAGTGAACTGGGTCTATAGCTGTATTGAGCTCCAAGGATCACAGGATCGAGCTTTAGTTAAGCAAGCCAAAGAGTCCGGTGCAAATGTTTGGGCAACTGCAACAGGGTATGGGCACCCTGGTGTAAGGGCAGGTTTCGTCCTGTTACATCCGCCCTTGAAGGCAATTTTGTATATAGCAATTATAGTGTGCAGTGACTTTGAGTGTTCTAATGACAAATTATGCGTGAATACAATGAACATTAAAAAGCAGAGTGTAAAAATGGTGTCCTTTACTTTACCAGGATTCCAAGTTTGGGTGATCGGGCACTCATTCGTCGCCAGGGTGGCGCAGTGGGCTGCGCACCGGAATTGGACGTGGGGATTTTCACAAACACAGTTTGTTTGGATGGGTTTCCCCGGAATGAGATAGAGCAGCCTCATGAACAGATTGGAACAGAGATTGGCCCAAGGGGGGTTCCCCCCCAATTTCTTAGTGATACACCTAGGGGGCAACGACCTCATTGCCATGGGGAAGAGGTCACTCCTACAAGCCATGAAAGCTGACTTAGGGGAGATCAGTAAATACATGGGTCAATGTGAGCTCTGGTGGTCTGAGATTATTCCCCGCAGAATGTGGCACAGGGCTAAGTCAGAGGAGGCCGTTGAACATTCCCGGAAGAGAGTTAATAGTTCAATGCGTAAGTTCACAGATCAGAGGGGTCTGGGTTTCATCAGACATAAGATGATTCAAGCTAATATGAAAGGGTACTTTGATAAAGATGGGGTTTATTTATCACCAGTAGGGATGGATCTCTTCCTTCTAGATTCGCAGGAGGCTCTAGAGATGAGAGGTTGCAGGTGAGAGTATAGCTGTTTTGGTGGGGGGCTCTGGCGGCGACGGAGGCCGCCTCCAGAGCTGTGGAGGAGTTACAGGGTGATCTGGAAGCAAATGGGTACAAAAGGGTACCTCTGCAGGGCACAATAGGGGTGCCAGAGCCAAATCCCAGGAGCCTCATGGCAGGTTCCTGGAAAACCGCGTCGACGTCCCGTTAGTCCTTCGGACGGTTGTGGGCCTGAACAACCAGGGGCTTGCCTTGCTACGCTCCGCCCTGAAAGGGGCGTGAGTAATAAGGGACCAATGTGTCACGTGATCCGGAAAGAGGATCACCCCATAAGGTGCAGCACTGATTGTGTTCTCCATAGTGCTGCTTGGCTCATCAGGCAGGCAAGACAGCATAGGTTGGTTACAGCTGCCTGCCCTTGGATCGCCCGTAAGATAACCCACCATATTGCATACTTTTGTATGGAATAAACCTGCAGCAATATTTTCCCAAACAAAAGTTGTGTTGTGTATTTATTTACTTAGCATGCATGCACTGTGGTTGTGTGGGTGGGGTGTGTTGCCAATAATGGCACTATGAACAAAAACGCCCATGCTGCTAGGTGACAATCCAGTTCATGAAAAGGTGGTGAAACAAGTTTAAACAAGCATTTGCAATGCAATAGGTCTCGCATTACTGAAAGTTTGAGCTATTGGCGTCGCAAATATTAATGCAACGCCAATAGCTCAAACTTTCAGTAATGCGAGAGCTATTGCATTGCTAATGCTGGTTTATAAAGGAAACCTAGCAATTCACTCATCTTGCGAGACGAAGGCGAGTGCTAAATTCCTGTGCATGCCTAATTCCCTGAACACAACTCGGTCATCGGCACGACCATACATGCTTGGCAGTCCCGCCCCAACTGGAACACCTGAATGGGGAAGCATATGCGGCCATAAGTACCCCTCAGCGGTCGTTATAGCAAGTCCCCCACTTTGTAAGTGACCGTATTGAAGCTTTCTATTTTTGTCACAAATTTACACATTACTTTAATTTTAGCTCCGTCCTCTGGGTAGCGTTGCTGACAGAGGAAAAACAGGAAGCGAGGGAGGAGGCAGGTGCCCTTAGTAACCCATTACGGCATGGTGTAAACATAAAAGACTGATTAGGTAGTGTGCGTCGGAGCCAGAGAAAGCCCCCTTCTGTTATGACTATAACAAGGAGGACTGAGGGGGGGGGGGTTATTCCTAATTACCAAACGTCCGTAGTGCAAAGGTACTTCAGCTTAGAAGCAAAAGAGAAACAAGAGGGAACTTAGAATTAATAACTTCTTTTCCTGCAACACAAACAACCTTAGTTTTACCATTTCGTAGCACTTTAGAAACAAGTGTTACTATTACGAAATGTAGAAGTACGAAATTTATCGACCATGGAAGAGTGAATTGCAGAATGGACCCTGCAAGGTTTCAAATTCCGAAGCGTTTAAAAGGGAAACATGTCCAGTTAATCTTTGTTACAAAATAGTTCTGTTTCGACTCGTTGCGTGTTGGTTCCCGATTAGACTGTTTTAGTGCTTAGATATGTATATATTTAGGGCGAAAAATGTTCGTATATTTAGCAAAATACTGGCTTTTTGGTTGATACAGTGGTTTGACGCACTGCAACGTTTCAGGAGCACTGTAAAAGGAGAACAACTAACCGGGGGGAAGGGACGGCTTTTGCATTTTATTACATTACACCAGCTTCCCCCTTCAGAAAAGGCAGCACTATGCAGCAAGCACCTGGCTTCGAAGCACACGACAACGGGACGGATTTTGAAGGCACGGACAACGGGAGGGAGGTGGGGGGTTAAAAAATGCACCAAAGCATGTCGTGCCTGAGGAGGATAACCTCCTTAAAGAAAATAGTGCTCACAATTTAAAATATCACGTGCCCTGTATGTAACAAACGAAGTAAAGCGGCCAGTCGCCATGGGAGGTGACAAATGAAGAGGAGGCGGTACTAAGGAGGGACTAACAAGCGGATTGACGAATCAGAAGCCAGCATTTATGACAGGCAATGACACAAGCCAATGGCAAACATGGGCGGTGAGTGGGCGGGGCTTCTATTCGCTACTTGTTAGGTGAGCGTTTACAAGAAGTCTTGCGGAGCAGTGCATGCGCGCTGGCTCACGCTCGACCTAAAAAAGGGTTATGGGTCTTTCACTGTCATCATTTCAAAACTGACGCATTTTCAATGTTCTATTCAACAAAGCCATGATTGCTGCTTTTTTATTTTATGCAACTAGCAACCATTGACAAAGCCATTAGTCCTGGTGTAACACTACTTGTGTTATATATCTGGATGCAATGACAGAAGCAGCAAATTACCAGTCGGGTGGCACACTATGCTAAGAACAGAATTTTAGCTTAGGTGTTTTAAGCCATGCCCTTAATTACATCGAACACCCCCTTTGGAGAGACACCCCAGTTTTTTCATCCCACTTAAAACCCTAGAAACAACACCATGTCACAGTGGCACTGTGCATCATGCATGACTCAGGACTTCCACTTTTTCGGATTGTCTATGTACAGGGGTATAGTGAGCCCTCCCCCGCCCCACCCCTTGCTTTAGGAACAACAGCAGGTGTGAAGTCCTTGATGGGCCTCTCCTGTCTGCAACTCAGCAGACAAAGGCTCAGCTCATAATTAATGTGAAAAGGTGTGTAAGTGAAGGGATGGGTGGATGGCTGGATGGATTAGTGAAAGGGTGAATGGATGAATGAAAGGGTGAATGGATGAATAATGAGAAAGGATAGACGGATGAGTGAGTGGATGGATGAGAGAAAAGGTAAATAGATGGATGTATGGGTGGAAGGGTAGATGGACGGGTAAAGGATGGTTGGATGAGTGAAAGGATGGCTAGATGAGTGAAAGGGTGGATGACAGGCGGGTGGATGAGTGAACTGATGGATGGATTGATGAATTGATAAGTGAAAGGATGAATGGATGGATGAGTGAAAGGGTGGATGTAAGGCTGGATGAGGGAGTGAAAGGGAGGGTGGAGGGACAGAAGGGTGGATAGATGAGTGAAGGAGTGAAAGGGTGGATGGATGAGAGAAAGGATGGATGGACGAGTGAAGGAGTGAAAGGGTGGATGGATGAGAGAAAGGATGGATGGATGAGTGAAGGGGTGGATGGATGAGAGAAAGGATGGATGAGTGAAGAAGTGAAAGGGTGGATGGATGAGAGAAAGGATGGATGAGTGATAGGATGTATGAGTGATAAGGTCAATGGATGGATTCATGAATGGATGAGTGGATGGGTGGATGGAAGGATGGATGGCTAAATGAAAGGGGGATGGAGAGAGAAAGGGAGGATGGATGGATGGATGACTGAAAGGATGAATGGGTGGAAGGATGAGTGACTGGGTGGATGAATGAGTAAGTGAAAGGATGGCTGGATGGGTGAAAGGGTAGATGGCTGGATGGATGAGTGAATGGATGGAAGAGTGGATGGATGAGTGTACGGATAGATAAGGTGAAAGGATGAATGGAGGGATGGATGAGTGAAAGGGTGGATGGAGGGATGGATGAGTGGAATGATGGATGGAAGGATAGATGATGGATAGGTTTGCAAATGGTTGAATATTGATATGGATGGGCACACAGATGGAAGGACAGACTGAATGATGGATGAAAGAATGATTACACCTTGTAACCCCCATTATCTTAAGTACATTTCCCTTTAGATTGACTTTCACATTTATGAGTCATTGTCTCTATATAATATGTGTGTGATGTAACGCACCTCGACACCCTGTCCTACTTACTTGGGATGAGTAGCACTATAAAAGAAATTAAATACACATGAGAGAGGGTCTATGTGAAGAGGAGGGTCACCATTGGAAGGTGGTAGAAAGGCCGGACTGGCCGGACCGGGCATCGGGCGTTTCCCTGGGAGGCTGGAAAAGTGGGGATGGGGGCGGTTTTGTTACCACAAAAAGACCTGCACATTTGCTCAAAGCTGCGCGCATACTGAAAAACCATGAAGTGCACAATTGTCTCAACCTAATATAAACTTCTTTTCACTTGTACTTAAGTGGTTGTCTATTTACTTACTTATATACTATTGCGCGACCTCTTCTGATGTGTAAAACTTACCTTTTGTCCTGAATTTTGACCTCCTGTCCTGAATTTTTGTCCTGAATTTTGACCCTTTGTCCTGAATTTTTTCCATCACCGTCCTGAATTTGCACCCATGCCAGTTGGTCAACCTACTCTCTCTGGGCATATGATCGATCCCCTTGAGCACCCCCAGTGTACATCTGAGGTTTCATCAGATCGTCACCTCTGCTCATCTCCTCTGGATGCCATGTATTTCGATATTTCATCCTCGAGATTTCATACCCTGCAGATCTCTTGCCTCTTGGTGTGTTTTTTCCCAAGCAGTGATGCATGCACAGGGATGCTATGTGCAGGGACACAGAGGCGACCGTTGAGTGGGCTTAGAGCGGTAATTGTTTTTTTAAAAAATTATTATTATTAGGAGGGATACACATGCCCGAGAATGCCCGTTATTCCATTTATCGACAAAGGAGTACAGCGCGGATTCGGTTCTCAGTCTATGCAATGATGGAGTATAGCACGAGTGAGACCTTAGTCCATGCAGCGACAAAGTGCTATTGCACGGGAATGACCAAGCACTGATGAAATATAGCACGGGTATGATCTTCAGTGCTTCCAGTGACGAAGGAGTGTATAGTTCAGTGTGATCTTAGTCCATGCAGTGACAAATTAGCGCAGCACGGGTAAACTATTCGGTCCTTGCAGTAACCCAGTGAGTGAGCTCGGATGCAGATGCCTGGTGATGCCCAGGGGTGTACTTTATTTCACGCAGTGGCACGAGAGCAGTTCAGTTCTCAGATGAGGGTTGTGACAATGGAGACTCCAAATTCCAGACGCCAATGAGAACATGTAGGACTGACTGCTTTACAAATGCACCCAGGCAGAGCAGTACACTCTCTGCCCCAGTTCTTTCGGCATGGCTAGAGAGGAGCAGTGCCACCCAAGCTTTCTGAGATGCAGGGCCCCTCCTCTGTGCTGCTGGACTACAAAGAACCTTGTACTGAGAATTCCATTGCCACCCCACCAAGAAGCCAGACTCAAGTGATGTTTGTACAAGAGTTGATGTATTCTGGTGCTTGATCTTGAGAAACTCCACAGTTAATTTAGTTTTTAAAGTGTCGCCCATCTGACCCACCCTCCTCAACAGGATACCCTTTGGGCGACAGTGCGCTTTACAAGTGCCCAATACAATACAATACAACAATGACACGGACACACTGGGCCAGTCTTTCAGACTTCTAACAATGTTTATATTCATGCAGATGACGCACAGCTCCATCTGAACCAATAATAGCTACCCTGGAGACTGGCACCGGGTGGCAGCTTGCCTGTTACCACTCCTCCACTGAAAAGGCTCACAATTGGCCCTATTCCAAGCTACACAAGGGGTGTTCCACTCCTGTGAAGAACCCGGAAAATTGTGTTGATCTTCACAGTGATGATGCCATACCTGGGCTAGTTTCACATCTATGTATTGGATGCCTCAATACATTCCTTGACAAACTGCCGAGAGAGCCAAAAAAACTACGTGGCCTCCACTCCTGAGCATCCTCTTTGACAGTGCCAGTACGATGCCCACATTGAAAACAACACCCAATCAAAACAAGCATTTGCAATGCAATAGGTCTCGCATTTACGCGAGTTTGAGCTATTGGCATTGTAAATGACAATGCCTTTTATTTATGTTTTGGTTTTTAAAACATAAATAAGTCATTGTCATTTACAATACTAATAGCTTAAACTCTCACAAAAGCGAGACCTATTGCATTGCAAATGCTTGTATTATTGTGCTTCTGGCACAGTTTAAGCTTCGCAAAATTAAGTTGCAGGTTACAAGGCATCAGTGCACAATTTTATACGCCCCTTTTGATCGGATTGGGTAGATACCTCTGGCAGCTTGTAAGCACCTTCATTAGTTTTGATGCACATTGCCTATTTCCTTGTAGCAGCCGGGACTCTGGAATGAATGCAGTTTTGTGGGGTTCGTTAGTGAAGTCTCGAGGGCACCAGTCAGACTTCAGTTACTAGTAAAGACGCTGGGTTTCTGTTCCGGCGTTGTGATTTTTTGGTAGCTATGTTACCTTTACCTCGTCCAACCACGTTTTGTTTTAATGTATAGTGCTGCTGTCAAATAAGTGGACTGCTATAGTCTATTCTATGCTATAATAATCAAACAATGATATATGTATGCTTTCGCGTTCTCCTTCTGGGCAGTGGGCATGAAATGTACCATTGGGTGGTGCCAGGATGTAGGAAATGGGGGAAAAAAGTGGTGCGGCCTCCTAAGAAGAATTATGGGCACCGAGGCTTCGTTTTTCTTTTTCATTACACATTTAGCACTGTCTAGTGCCATACATTTCAGAAGCCTTCTCCTTGCCCAGGCAACAAGACAGGTTCATTGAATTACAGACTTTTACTTCAAAGACATGAGCAGTTACTTCGCATGCACTCTTCTGTGTTCAATGATGATTCCTAAAAAAATCTCCACCTGACACCGTCTCTCCTCTCTTTGGCTCACTGTTTTAAATAAAAAAAATCGCATGAGAGGAACTAATGCACGAGGACTAAGCCTGGGCGTAGTTTGCGTAGTAGCACTTCACGTAGCTACATGAAGTACATTTTGAACTACACGTAGCTATGCAAATTGCGTAGCTGTGTGCTTGACTGCACTGTACAATAATTGCCAAAGGCATCTTGCACAGTGCAAGTTAAGATAAAATAAATAACTCTGTCTTTATATGCTAAAAATGCATATAGTCATTTCACAAAAGTGAAAATGATAAATTAACAAGCAGTGAGAGAGGTGATGATTTTGGGATCCTCCCTAACCTAGGGAGAGAACCAAGCAGATGCCTTGAAAACAAAAAGCACATCTTTTGAACGATTTAGTGGTGGTCCCATCCTCTTAGGACCACCCCAAGCACAGTTATTGGCAAAAATAGAATCCCAACCAAAGGCCCTGCAAAGCATTATGGGACGAGATTAGCAGTGGGCAGTGAATATTATAGTATCCAATATCAAAATAATTCTACAAAGAGCTGCAGTTCCACTAGTCGTTACTAGATGTCCCTCACGAGTCAAATGCAAAAGCTTCATGAAAGGGTTTCAATGCTTTTGCATTTGACTCGTGAGGGACATCTAGTAACGACTAGTGGAACTGCAGCTTGATGTATTAATAATTTCAATGCTTTTGCATTTGACTCGTGAGGGACATCTAGTAACGACTAGTTGAACTGCAGCTCTTTGTAGAATTATTTTGATATTGGACACTATAATATTCACTGCCCACTGCTAATCTCGTCCCATAATGCTTTGCAGGGCCTTTGGTTGGGATTGTATTTTTGCCCATAACTGTGCTTGGGGTGGTCCTAGGAGGAAGGGACCACCACTGAATCATTCACATGATATGCTTTTTGTGTTCAAGGCATCTGCTTGGTCCTCCCCCTAGGTTAGGGGGGACCCCAAAATCCTCACCTCTCTCATTGCTTGATATTTTGTTGTCAAAGTTCACTTTTGTGAATTGGTTATATGCATTTTAGCATAGAAAATTGCTTTATCAAAGCATTTGTAGGTGTTTATTATACTGCTGCTACACTTTGAATGCTCCGTGAGCGTAGCGAAGTATTATGCCCAGGGTTAGGACACTGTAATACTGACAGCACATATTCAAGATATCAAAAGACTTAGACATTTGTAACCCTTTTTACTCTCGTTTTAAAATTGCTGCTACCTGCCCTGCCCTCTTAAGAGGCCGTAAAAGGTAAAGGGGCCTGGTCCAATATGAAAATGCAGGCGCACAGCTGTTTCGAGAATATATTCATCTGTCGCAACAACAGGTATGCGACTTGGATGCTGTGAAAGCTAAATATAATCGGCTGTTTCCCTTTAAAAAAAAAAAAAAAAAAACAGAGGCAAATCTTTTTTTCACTATCCCTGACCGAGAATGAGAATAGGGTAAAGTCAGTGCTTAATTTAAGCCAGTGGGTTCCAGTGCGCGGCACTGGCATTTAATTGACAACACTGGTACTTATGACAGTCTACTACACAGTGGAGCGGTCTGTCTAATTTAGAAATGAGCACAACTTCAGTAGTTTATAAACTCAATATACATTAGAAGGGACTAATACCTGCCACCCAGGCCATTCTTATAGTGTTGGGCGTCTGGAATTGTCACACTTGTAGGAGTGTGATGGTTAGTAGTTTTGTTGGTTCTGTGATTGGCAGGGGCAGTGGGTGGTGAATGCGGCAGTGGTCTCCTGACAAGGGCCCTGGCACTCATTGTTTTACAAATCAAGCACTGGGTAAAGTGTTGCAGACCGTGTGTTAATGAATCTAAATTCCCCGCTCAAGAGATATGAACCTTCCGCTCCAGTAGCATGAATGGACTCTGCAGGGAGGTGTGGAGAGGGGGGGCACAGGGGTATGGTGCTGGAAGTCTCTAATGTGGACTTGGAACCGGATATAAATTGTGGGATGTTGGTTGGATGTTTCCTGTGGACTGTGATCCAACTATGGGAATGGGGAGCAGTGTTCAGGGATTAAGGGCTTTGAATGGAGCACTCAAAGGCAGATGCGTAGCTATCAGGGGTGCAGCGGCACCGCGCCCAGAGGTGAAAGAAAGGGGCCCAACTTCACTGGCTTTTTCACTTCTGCGAGTTGCTAGTGCGAGTAGAACAGGCGCCAACATGACCGCAACTGAAATTGTGTGGGTGATTGCTCAGGCTCACCAGTAGCGTGGCTAGTGTGTCATGGGCCCTAGTGCAAGGAAGGGAATGGCCCCCTTGGCCTCGGTTTGAACTATGAAATCCAACAATAAATTACTGGGTAATAAGGTAACCTTTTCACACAGTGGAATCTCTTTTTGTTGGTAGTAGTAGCTGAATGATTAATTTCTCAATCACATCATGAGTTCCAAAAAGAGTAAACAACATACCTACATTCTTCATTCCCCATGCATGCTGAACAGGACGTGTGAAAGTGTTGCTTTCTTTTCTGCACTTCCTGTACACTATATAAACAATTTTGCGAGCACTATTTGAGCCAAGCGGTTTCCCTGATGTTTTAGGGGTGGGGTAGATGTAATGATGCTACAGGAACAGGTTTGTGGAGTGGAAAAGGCCTCCTGGTGATTCTCAAGCTTGCACTAGTATATACATCTAAATCAAAGGGCCAGATTTACAAAGATGCTAGGCAATGCGGCACAGAACCTAAAGCTGCTGCACTGTGTGACTAGTAGCAGGAGAGCGCCATATCTACAGAATATGACGCTCTCCTCCCCTCTCTCTAGCACCGGGCGCACAGTCATGCAGCCGTGCGCCATGCTCACACCTTTGCACCATAGTGCAAGGGTGTCTGCCTGAGTCTAGCATACATTTTGTACTGGAAGGATACCGTTCCAGTACAAAATATAGGCCCAAATTTATCAAGGGTTTGCGTCGCCCTTGCGGCACTGCCTTACGTTACTCTGTCCCAGATGAGTGTGGGTGTTTCCACACATCCACCTATGGATTTTAGCACATTCCCAGATTTGCCATTAGTGGTAGACCTGGGAATGCTTCAAAGTGCTATACCTTCCCAGGTGAGGTGTAAAGAGGAGAAATAGCTTTATTTATGCTTGTTTTTCCTCTTTTTTTATGTGTTCTACATTTTGCAGCATATATACAAAGAGGAAAATGCCTCTCAGGATTGTTTTTGTGCTGGAAGGTGTCCCTTTCTCCACAAAAACAAACCTATCTACAACGCACAGACCCTTGCACCATGACGCAAGGGTGTCTGCGTTGGCCCTAGGCACCCAAAATACCCCAGCAATACCAACCCCGGAGGTGGGTCTGCGAACCAAGTTCACACCAGGAAGTCCTGAAGAACAGAGCGTCCAAAGAAGCCGTCTCTTCGGACTTGGCTGTCCAGGCAGTAGTGCTTAGTGAACGTGTGCAATGAAGCCCATGTGGCCGCCTGACAGATATCATGAAGGGGGACTCCACGTCCCAAAGCAGTAGTGGCCGCCGTTGCCCTGGTGGAATGGGCACGCAACCCTACTGGAGGTTCCTTTTTCACAAAGGAATAGCAGATCTTTCTGCAAAGAACGAATCATCGAGAGATGGTGCGCTTTTGCACGGGCCGACCTTTCTTGGCGCCCACCTATCCAACAAAGAGCTGATCATCCACCCGGAATCCAAATAAAATGAAAGCGCACGTTTTGGATCCAGACGGCGGAGCCTTTCTTCCTCTTTAGAAGGCTGCGGAGGCAGAAAGAAGGTTTGCAAAGGGATGGTCTGTCCTATGTGGAAAGAGGTAACCACTTTGGGAAGAAAAGAAGGTTGAGTTCCAAGGACAACCTTGTCCGGATGAACAGCAAGGAAAGGAGGCTTAGAAGAAAGAGCCTGGAGCTCACTCACCCTGCGAGCAGAGGTGATGGCAACCAGAAAGGTAGTCTTCAGAGTCAAGAGTCTGAGAGGGCAATTATGCAGCGGCTCAAAGGGGGCGCACATCAAAAAAGATAAAACAAGGTTAAAGTCCCACTGGGGCATTACGAAAGGAATAGGAGGAAAAAGATGAGTAATGCCCTTTAGGAAGCGATTTACAATAGGGGACTTGAAAAGAGAAGGTTGATCAGGAAGGCGAAGGAAGGCCAAAATGGCCGAAAGATAGCCTTTGAGAGTGCCCAGAGCAGAGCCCTGCTGGGCCAAAGAAAGCAGGAAGAGGAGAACCTCTGAAAGAGGGGCAGAAAGGGGATCCACAGCCTTTGCTGCGCACCATGCCACAAATTTGTTCCATCTACAGGCGTGTACCGTTTTGGTGGAGGGATGCCTGGCTGCCAGAATAACGTTACAGACTTTGGGAAGAAGGTCGAAAGCTGTCAACTGTCGCCGCTCAATCTCCACGCAAGGAGGTGGAGGCTGGACAGGTTCGGGTGGGGGACCGTCCCCTGCTGCTGTGACAGAAGATTCTCCCAAAGGGACAGTCTGATCGGAGGATCGATGGAAATGTTCAAGAGCTCAGGATACCAGACTCTTCGTGCCCAGTCCGGAGCCACAAGAATGACTTGGGCCCGATCGCGTTTGATCTTCTTCAGCACTCTGGGCAGAAGTGGTATAGGCGGAAAGGCGTATAGAAGACCGCAACGCAACTCGTGACGAAAAGCATCGCCTAGAGAGTGCCGCCTTGGAAATTCCAACGCGCAGAACTGCTGACATTGCGCATTCACTTCGGTGGCGAATAGATCTAACCAAGGCTCTGCCCACTGCTGAAAGAGACCTTGCACCACCTCCGAGTGAAGACACCATTCGTGATCCATCAAGCACCGGTGGCTGAGTTCGTCTGCCCTGGCGGTCAGAGAACCTGCCAGGTGTTGAACCACCAGGGACATGCCCTGATGTTCCAGCCACTTCCAGGGGCGAAGAGCCTCCTGACATAGGGTCCACGACCCCACTCCGCCTTGCTTGTTGCAATACCACATGGCTGAAGTGTTGTCTGTGAACACCCGCACTACTCTTCCCTTGATAGAGGGAAGGAATGCCTTCAGTGTCAGACAAATCGCCCGGAGCTCCAGAAGGTTGATGTGGAGCCCGGACTCCGCCGGAGACTAGAGGTCTCTGATTGCCGCCTCTCCCATGTGGCCGCCCCATCCCAGAAGTGACGCATCTGTCACCACTGTAAACTCTGGTTGGGGAAGGGAGAGGGAGGGACCTGCCCTGGACCAAATCTTGGTTCGTAAGCCACCACTGCAACTGATGTGCAGTCCCTGCCGAGATCTGGACGACATCAGACAGATTCCCTTGATGCTGTGCCCACTGGAACTTCAGGTCCTACTGCAGAGCCCGCATATGCCATCTGGCAGGATCCACCAGCAGGATGCAGGAGGCCATGAGGCCCAGTAGCCTCAGGGTCATCCGTACCGAAATCCAGGATAGAGGCTGGAACATCTGTATCATTGCCCAGATATCCCGGACTCGCTGTTCGGGAGGATAGGCCCGAAACTGCGCTGTGTCCAGAACGGCTCAGATGAAAAGGAGCTTCTGGGAGGGGATCAGGTGCGACTTCGGCACGTTGACTGTGAACCCCAGCGAATGCAAGAGGCCCGCCCTAGTCTGGAGTTGGGAGACGACAGCCCGGGGCGAGCCCGCCTTCAACAGCCAGTCGTCGAGATAGGGGAAGACTGGAACCCCTGATCTGCGCAGATAAGCTGCGACCACCGCCATCACTTTCATGAACACCTGAGGGGCGCTGGTAAGGCCAAAGGGGAGCACGGTAAACTGAAAATGCTTGTGGCCTACCATGAACCGTAGGTAACGCCGGTGGGCAGGCAGGACGGGGATGTGAAAATAAGCGTCCTGCAAGTCCAATGCTACCATACAGTCTCCAGGGTCGAGGGCAAACAGGACCTGAGCCAATGTCAACATCTTGAACTTCTCCTTCCGGAGGAAGCGGTTGATGTCCATGAGGTCCAAGATAGGACGCAGGCCTTTGTCCTTCTTGGGCACCAGAAAGTAGTGGGAGTAGCAACCACGACCTACTTCTGGGACAGGGACGCGCTCGATAGCTCCCTTGGCCAAGAGAGCCGTAACTTCCTGGCGGAGAAGGGCCAAGTGATCCTCTGACATGCGATGGGATGTAGGTGGCATGGGTGGAGGGGTAGTCTCGAAGGGGAGGGAGTAGCCCCTTCGGACTATTTCCAATGCCTACCTGTCCAACATGATGTTGTGCCAGTAGGGGAGGTGATGGCGTATCCTGCTGCCCACTGGCGGCCCTGAAAGGTCGGACTAGGAAGGTTTGGAGGTTGCTGCAGAGGGGGCACTGGAGGACTGGCCCGCCCGCTGGCCCCCAGACCCACATCTCTGGGTTTCATGTCCCCAGCCACGTAGAGGCTTGGTAGCTTGCGCCGGCCTGTGGCTCTTGGCGGAACGTGGCGGGGCACCCCTTCCGCAGTCACGAAAGGGACAAAAGGCAGACTGCATGGGGGGTGAGGTGGTAGCGAGGCCCAAGGATCTGGCCGTAGCCCTAGAGTCCTTGAAACGCTCGAGCGCGTTGTCTGCCTTGTCGCCAAACAGGCGACAGCCATCAAAGGGCATGCCCAAACGTGTCGATTGGACATCCCCTGAAAAGCCAGTGGACCTCAGCCAGGCGTAGCGTCTCAGGGCTACCGATGTTGAAATCATCCTGCCTTGCGAGTCAGCGGTGTCCAGCCCACAGCGGATGGCCAACTTTGCTGCGTCCCTCCCTTCGACAAGTGCACAGGAGAGTACTGTCCGGGCCTCCTCCGGGCACTGTGGTAGCACTTGCGCGACCGAATCCCACACGGAATGGGAATAACGGCCCAAGAGACATGCGGTGTTCACCGACCACAGTCCTAAGCTGGCGGAAGAAAACATTTTCTTCCCAAGATGGTCCTGCTTCTTGGATTCCCTATCTGGGGGAGCAGTATGGAACGCACCCTTGGGCGTTGAGGCTTGGACCACCAAGCTCTGAGGGGTAGGGTGTTGGGAGAGTCAAAGTGGGTTGCCCGGCGCGGGTGGTGGCGTCGGGCAATCATCCTATCCACAGGAGCCCCTGTGCTGGGCTTGGACCAAGTGCCCAGTAGGATGTCTGTGAGGGCTTCGTTAAAAGGCAGCAGGGGCTCTGAAGAGGCTGCCGTTGGCTGAAGCACCTCAGTCAGGAGGTTAGTCCTGACCGCCACCGTAGGAAGCTCAAGGCCCAAGGCCTCAGCCGCCCTACGCAACACCACAGCGTAGGAAGCTCCCTCCTCCGTAGCCACGGTAGGGGGAGAAAGCATACCAGGGTCTGTCTAGAGTCTAGACCACTGGCATCACCTAACTCCTCTCTCCAGTCTGGCTCTTGTAGCTCGTCTGTTAAAGGGTCTCCAGTCCCCTCCCAATCCTCCTCCTCGTCATCTGGCCGCCACTCAGGGCGAGGGGAGGGTCAGGGACGACGCCGGCCGGGGGTGCGGCCGGCGCCGGTAGAGGTGTCGCCAACGGATTCGGTACCGGAGGAGGTGTCGTGAGGTCGACCGGCACCGATCCGGATCCAGGGCTGGATCCTCAGGGGATCTGGGGTGGAGTGACCAAAGTCGCCGGCACCGAAGGCCTAGAGCCCCCGACCGAGTCCACGGGGCCTGAAGGCACGCCGGTGGAGTCGGGCTGCCCAAAGATGGAATGGAGGGCTTCGTAAAATGTACGAAGTTGGGCATGGGTCGCTCCGGCTCCCGGAAAGGGGGGAAAACTCGGAGCCGACCCAGCAGGCTCCGCGGGCGGAGCCGCAGGACGACTACCTTCCGCATCCTGCGTCGTGTCGGCTGACGGACGGGGAGAAGGCAAAGAGCGACGGTGCTTCTTCGACTTCTTCTTGTGCTTCGACTTACCCGAAGACGAAGACTTCGATAAAGAGTGGTGGTGGTGGCTCCGCGACCGGTCCCGCGACCTCCCTCTCGACTGGGACCTCGAGCGGCGCGGAGCCAAAGGCCGGGCCTCAGGAGCTTTCGGGACCTCTCCCGCAAAGAATTCGGGGCCATGGCCCGTCAGTTGGAGCACGACTTCGGGTCGTGGTCGCACTCCAGGCATCAGAGGCACACGAGGTGCGGATCCGTGACGGACATCAATTTGTGACAGGAGTCACAAGGCTTGAAGCCGGTCCGAGGACGGGACTTCCCTACGTGCACCAGGAGTCGGAAGACTCGAAAAAAGATGTTGACAAAAGTCGAAAAAGATTTAGTCAAAAAATTGACTAAGGGTACCGCTCTCTCCGAATCTGCGCTGGCTGGCGCAGAAACAGAAAGAACTGACATCAGCGCGCAGGGGCGGCGTCTTAGTAGATACTGCGACGTCACGACGGCGACCATAACGAGTCGACCGACGCCACCTACCGACGCGCAGGGGTACTGCTGAGAAAAAATTCTCCAGATCCAGTCTGACGCCTGGGGGTAATTCTAAGGTAAGGGATCCATAACTAATAGTCTCTTTCAAATACTTTTCTTACTTTGTAAGTGTACTGTATAGGGCAGCACACATGCAAAGTTGGAAAAGAAAGGAGAAATAATGAAAGGAGTACTAAAAAGATTTATCTTTTTAACGCCTGCTTTGAATTAGCAATACCTTCTGGAGGATCACTGGTGTCCTGTGGGTGGCCAGACTATTTACAGGATCACAGTTAAGAGTACCATCATCACAAGCTCTGTGCATGGCCGTACTATCAACAGGATCACTGGTGTTAATAGTACCATTAGCACAAGCTCCGGGCATGGCGGTACTTGATCAACAGGATCACTGGTGTTAGGAGTCCAATCGGCACAAGTCTTGTGCATGGCCGGGCTACCACAGGGTCACTGGTGTTAAGAGTATCATCAGCACAAGTGCAGTGTGTGGCCAGACTATCAACAGGGTCACTGATATCCGCACAAGCCCTGCACGTGGCTGGACTATCCACAGGATCACTGGTGTTAGGAGAACAATAAGCACAAGCCCTGGACATGGCTGGACTATCCACAGGATCACTAGGGATTGGAGTATCATCAGCACAAGCCCTGTGCACAGCCGGACTATCCACAGGATCATTGGTGTTAGGAGTATCATCAGCACAAGTCTTGTGCATGGCCGGACTATCCACAGGATCACTTGTGTTAGGAGTACAATCAACACAAGCCCCGGGCATGGCCAGCCGCTACACAGGTTCACAGGTGTTAGGAGTACAATCAGCACAAGCCCCAGGCATGACCGAACTTTCCACGAGATCACTGGTGTTAGGAGTACAATCAGCACACGTCCTATGCTTGGCCGAACTATCCACAGGATCATTGGTGTTAGGAGTACAATCATCACAATTCTTGTGTGTGGCTGGACGATTCACAGGATCACTGGTGTTGGAAGTACACTCAGCTCAAGCCCTGTGCATGGTCGAACTATCCATTAATGTAACTGGCCTAAGAGCTCATATTTTGTGAGACCTGCATTAAATTATATAGGGTCTGTCCCAGACTGGTTCTGGACGGCTTCAATCCAGGTTTCCATAATCATACCTTTTGGCATCTCTGAAGGTAAATGAGTTTCTAAATCTGCGTAGAACTAATTCCCAGTCTCACACATACAGAAACTAATGACAGGCTCTTCTACAAACAGATACCCATGAATGGGCGCAGAGTGTAAGGCAACATGAGCCATCCTGTCGGGGCCACTCCTGGTCCTGCAGAACACTCTTGGTCCTATTTGCATAATTAACTGATATGTTAGAGAGCTTAGAAGGGATGTGCCAGAGAGACTGCAGCTGTGTGTTTGAGCGAGAGACTGAGAGGAAGGGTCTTACGTCCAGGTATACACATGGGGTTCATGACACCCTGTGAGAAAGAGCTGATGTGAGTCAGGGTGCATATAAGAGAGAAGTGAGGGAGGATGTATATAATAGAGAAGGGAACAGTTTCTGCAGATGAGTGTGTATGTGTAAGGGGGAGGTAATTTGTCAAGCTTTGTTTGATAAAGATACTGAGTGAAACTGAGAGGGAGGCGATTGTACATATAGGTTTCAGTGGATGCAATGGGTATAATTTCCCGAGCTATTTGCATGTGTAAGTTGTAGTCACATGCACAGTAAAACCCCATTTATATAACTTGCCGTAGACCTATAAAAGATTTTCTATCACTTAGATTTTCATGTAAGTAAATCCCATATTGGGGAGTGGAGTGCTTGTTTTAGGGCAAGAGTTCCCTTATAATTTGGGATCATTCAGAAATGTACTTTCATATTACTTAACTTACCTCAGATATTTACTAACTTTTGCTCAGCGATTTACTCCTGTCAAAGGCATTAGTAATTATGTGTCTGGGGTGGGAATGGGCTAGGAATACCACCAAAATTGGTGGGGATCAGGGGAAAGGTCTTTCTCCATAAAAACAAATATTTTTCTTGAGGAGGAAACAAAGTGGAATTGCACTAATTATAAACATTTTTCACATTTGCTAAAGTTTTCAAAGAGCACTGCTGGAAATCTGCAACTGTCACAGCTTTCCAGGAGAACTCTTGGAAACCTTTGTGAATCCTCAAACTTTGTAAGTCTACACCCAAATGTAGAAGAAAACCGACAAAGGACTAAACATTATAGTCCTTGATTTACAGGAAATTGGTCTTTAGTGACGTGGTGGATGTCATGTGGCAGTGATTGTGAAGTGTGAGAGACTGAGACAAGCCATAAAGCTAGAATAGACTAAGAATAGGGTGTAGAAATACATTGTGCACAGTACTTTAAATAGTGTGTGATGGTACCTGTACCATGAGTGCATGTCTGCTGTAAAACTGAAAAGTAACACTGCTGCATTGAAATATGTTTTGAGTTCTGGCATTATTATGGTTTAGAGCCAACAAAGTGTGAGCATTTAAAAATAACTGCATTGTAGGCACTGTTTGGCAGAAATGAATTAAAAAGGTGTGCAAACCATACCTTGGAGAATGTTGTTAGATCTCAGCCAAGGCAGGCTCATTCTTGCCAATATTTAGTATGCACTTAGAAACAGCTTTGGGTCAGCCCCTTAATGATGACAGGATAGCTTTTTTGTCTATCTCCATTGCCTACTCTTGATTGAATGGCGTTCCTCCCTATTCTTTTGTTTGTTCCACCCAGGTGCATTTTGTTGTCACCTCATTCCGATTTGAGTTGTATCCTTCCACTGCTAACTTCAGGGGACTTATTTGCTACCATTAAGAAATAATGAAAGTGCATGTGTTTCCTTTCTCTCTTCCCTGCTTGTTATTCTCGGCTCTCTTTTTGTTGCCCTACTCCTCCACCACTTCCCGAGGGTCCCATCCCTCTTCCAGTCCCATTCATCACCCTGCTCATCATTTTATATATTAAATTTTTTTATTTTATTGTATTGATGTTTTTATGAGAGCCTGGCAGCTGCAAAGTACCATTGGGTTGCTCGCTTCTGTTTTTTACTCATTTTCTAGCTTTAATTTACTGTTCTGACATGGCTGTCTGATATGTTAGAACAATAATTTTAAAATACCAAAATGGCTGTCATGCATCGCAATACTTGTGCACTCATGTATCATGAGGCAAGTTACCCATGTGCCACAACATGCTTGTTTGTTTGTTGTAATGCAAATGTGCCTGTGTTTTGTGAAACATGCATGTGCATCATTGGTGATACAGCCCTCAGCAAATGTAGGTGCAAAAACAAACTCGGGCAACACTCACACAGATGGATATTTAGTTCAGACTGACACTGACATGACTATCAATGCATTTCAATAACGTGAAGCACATTAAGCACAAAAAAGACAGAAAACATTAGATTTGTAATCCAAGAAGGTGTATAAAAGAATTAGCAAAGCTACAAGTCAAATCATCAAATAACTTGAAAATCTGTATCCAGTACATTTATCCATTAGTCGATATAATTAGAAGCAATTCAAAATCATTAATGCAAAGACAAACTTATGAAGTTGTCTCAAAATAACACAAAGCAGACTCAACTTCCCATGAAAGGATTACCCTTCAAAGCAAAGCTAGGATGAAGTTCTGGAAAACTGAGGATAAGTCAGGATAAAGGTGGGGGCATGAAAAGCCACTGAAAGGCAGCAAGTATTAATCAAGCAAAGCTTCTTCTAGCAAGTGGGGACAGCAGCATTGCTAAGCAATAGGAAAAAAAATATCTTTAAGAGTAGAGTAAAGCTCCTTTGGGCAAGGAAGAAAGGCATCTCTGAACTACCTCTGCATTGCAACAGTTTAAATCATTCCTGTTCTACATTTCACTACACCTACACACGATTCCCATGAAGGGGAACAATCAGGTTACAGTACCTGTCGATAATGCACATTAATTATTTCCACACGCTAAAGCACAATGAAATCTCTTTCAGCATTCTTCAAACTTCAATTATCTGCAACATAAGAAGATACATTCTCCGGAGGGAGGAACCACGTAGAGCACCAGTCAGGCTCCATGGTTAAGGCTGCTTCTGGGTGATTGTGGGCGTTACAAAATGGTGGGTGTGCAACATGCTGTGTCTCGCATCTTGGATCAGCCGTGTGTCGCAAGCTGGATTCCCGTTCTTCAACCCTCTGCAGCCTGATTCTGAGCGGGGCTACCCTCAGGAGGGGGTAAGCCTGTATGCCCATACCCTGCTCCCGCAGAGATTCAGAGTATCAGAGCCATGCGCTCCTACAGCGTGCTGCCGTCAGACCTGTTGGGGAATAAAAAAAACATTAAGAACACTTCACTCTTGACCCCCCGCTCCCACTCTCGCTTCAACTACTGCCACAAGCATGCTCGGCCCCAACCGAGGAAGGACTGGCTGCATGGTCAAATCGTAAATAGAGGTACTAGAACCAGAACATTCATGCATTTTTCATGTTTGCAGTGGCTATTTAAAGAGGTTTGCCTGGATTGGCAGACATTGCAGGACAATTTCTAGCAAAGGAAAGGGAACCTGGCAGTTATCAATTGCAGTTGGCCAGCAGTGAACAGGGAGTAAGCGAGTTTTGTAAGCAAGGCATAGGGACTACATCCATACAAGAGGAGAACGGCAAAATATGATAGCGTGTTTTGATGCACAGCATTGTGCTACCTTCAACCCTATAGCAAGCTTAGCAATTGACACGGTTGGGGCTCTAGCAGAGGGAACCCATGGTGTGTTGCAGAGGTGGTCCGCGTAGCAGCGGATGCGGCTTGTTACCCCGTGTGGGAACCCCCAGTATATCCCCTAAACATGTTCGCAAGTACATGATTGAGCCTTTCGACGTATGTCTCTTAAGCTATAAGAAATCTCTACCCGCCCCTGGTGTCAAAAGAAGCAACTTTCACGGGACACCTCGGCAAGAACGCGCGCGCCTGGCAAAACTACAAGGGGCGCCATTCATCGTATCCATATAGCATCCCTCTCGATGCAGGAGTCTAGCACCCTAGAGGAAGGCCAGCAGATCACTCCACCCTGACCTTCCAGATCAATGCTAATATTCAGCTGCTTACCTCGCAGGTTACTCAAGTGGAGCAAAGAGTCTCTGACCTAGAGGACTTTAAGCACAAACAAGACTCCACAACCCTAAAAATTCAATCAGAATTGGCCGAGTTACAATTGAAACTCGATGACGCAGAAAATAGATCTCGCCGTTCCAACTTGTAGTTTGTTGGAATTCCTGAGGGCCTTGAAAATGGCCAGATAGTTGTCAAATTAATTACAGATCTCATCAACAAGCATGTACGCCCAGAAACAACCAAGGACATGGATCTTGCAATCTCCCTGGTGCACCCCGTCCCTGCATTTCAGCTCCCCCACCACCCCCCCAACTCTAAATGCCCACAAACTATTTTGGTGAATTTCGGTAACTTCCGCGTGAAAGACTGCATTCTGTCCAATGCTATGAGAGACAAAGGTACCATACTCAAGAAAACTACTTTCAGAAATGTAAATATCCGCTGCAGAGCACTGTAAGGAGTTCAAAGTCTTGATTGACAACTTCAAGAATCAAGGGGCCCCTGCAGGGATTGTCCAGCAGTTTGAAGGTTTTCTGTAAGGGACACTCACAAATGTTTCACTCAGTGGAACAGACCAAGGACTTTTTACACTCAATTCAAAAGCCCGGGGGGGAGGAACGGGAGTAGGTAATCTATGAAGTAGTGCTCCAAAAGTTACTATAGCGCCAAGCTCTATATATTGTGGCTTGGTTGTGTCCGAGTTTACAATATGCTGTTGTATCAAAGTAGGATCTGCTTTCATGGTTACCCCCACTTTTTGCTGGTGTAATTCTGTTTTCTGACTAGGATCCTGCTAATCAGGACCCCAGTCACTGTGCTTCCTCCCTAAATTTGAAAGTGGTAAGTACCTTCCAAATTGGCTACTGGTGTGCCCAGGTAAGTTCCTAGTATATGGTACTAAGGTACCCAGGGCATAGGTACACCAGGGGTCTCCCATGGGCTGCAGCATGTATTATGCTACCCATGAGAGACCACTCACACTGTGACTACAGGCCTGCCATTGGAGACTGTGTACGTTGGTGCTAGCACCACTTACAACAGATATAAGTTTCCTTATATCTGAGGTCACTGCACTTAAAAACTATGGCAGGCTGTTCAGTCCTGAGGGCAGGGTGCTTGGTTACAAGTGTGAGGGTGCCCCTGCATGAGCAGGGCCCTTCTACAAACCACAAAGTCGATTCTCCAGGCTTTGTAAGTTTGGTCAGCCATTTAATACATATAGTGGACATCAAGTCAAATACAAGATGTCTATCTATATATGGGCTTCACCAAACTGGTCATCTTTGGTATCACAGATGTTGGAATCCTACCCCAACACTGATTCCAGTGTTGGATGTAGGATCCCATGTATGGGGGGGGGTCCCCTAGGGTGCCCCCCGTATTCCCTGCACCAGCCTGTCAGGGTCTAACACCAAGCTACTGCTGCTGCCAACCACAGACAGGTTTCTGCCCAACCTGCTGCTGAGCTCGAGCAGGGGAAGGCATGACCAATAGGTTACCTGCTACCGGGAGATGTGACCACCTCCCAGACAGGACTTAGTGTATTGGCTGGGGTGGGGGGCGCTTGTCAGCGCCACCATACTGCTTTGAAGGGCACATTTGGTGCCCTCCTTGCCTATTCCTGTTTGAGCCAGTTCAGAAAGCCATTGGCTCCTGCTCCGGCATGAAAACTGGACAAAGGACATGGGAGTATCCTCCCCTCTGTCCAGCCCCTCCTCTGGAAGGGACCCTTGAATCATCCCAACCCTTTCCCTAGGGTACTTAAGGGCTTACCTGTGGGTGGCTCTTCAGATTCATCATGGGACAAGATTCAAACCCGAAACCACTTCAACTTCGATCGTCTGGGCACTTTGGACTTTGTTGGACTTCGGATAGGAACCGAGACTGCACCAAGGAAGACTCTTGCTGCTCCTGGTCTCGTCGTCTTGCCAGTCTTCTGCATTGTCTTTGCCTGTGCTTCATCGAGGTTCCTCTCCAGGTCTGTGAGCATCAAGGTCACCCAAAGTAATCTCCCTTGGAGTGAAGAAGTCACTCCCCTACATCTGCAGGCACCGCAACCAAGCTGACCGGTCTACTGCTCCTGACGTCCTACGGACTCCGAAAGGCTCACCAACACAGGTGGTAGTGCTGCAACTCCCTCGAGGCCTGCACTGTTTTCTCAGCAAGTTTGAGGCCTGTATCCCTCGTCAAAACCGCTGTAGCAAAACCCCTGTGCACCGCGTCGACTTGCCATTGCCAAGGCTTGTTGACTCTGTCCTCCAGAGATCTTCAGGCTACAAGAAGCTCCAGCCTACAGCATCTCTCGTCACAAAGATTTTTGTCCTCATCCGCATCCTCTGCACTGTGGGTCTGCATCTTTGGGGAGCTGCTTGCGGTCCTCTTGCGACTCCTGTGCCTTCGGCCTGTGGGTCTTATTAAGGGCCTTCTATGGCTTCAGTGGGCTACCCTGCTTCCTCGGGGCCTGCTCTGACTCTCCTGCACTTGGTGAATCCTTTGGACCTTCCTGGTCCCAACGCTACACCTTTTTTGTTTACCACGTTTGTTGCTGCTGCCAAGGCTTGTTGATGCTCCCCTTGGTTCTTGACTTCCGACATGGGGCAGCTCGTGAACAGCTTCTGGTCTTACACACCATCGCCTGGTCCTCACAGCTGCAGCGACAAGGTCACCGTCATCACTCCTGCATCTTCCGTCATCGGTGGTCAGAAGTGACCAGGAGGCATTGGTGCCTCCTGGTCACTTCTAAGTGGCATAGACTCTGTCCCCTCTGCTTGCAGGTACTCCTCTTCAAGAATTCATCCTTGGATTCCACCGGACTCTTTCACCTTCTTTGCCAGCGGCATCTTTTCTGAAATCCTCCATTATGGTCTACGGTGGTTTCCGACGTCACTTCACACCTATGCACCCGGCTTCCCTGGTGTAGCTATCCTAGTTCCTGGGGTATCCACAGGTGGGATGACTCTTCAACCTTCCATTTTCCATGGGGTTTCTTCAGGGTCCACTGGGAAGGGTCCTTCTTCTTGAAAACTGCAACCGCGACTTTCCCATTGACTTGTATTGAGCACGCGGCTGTGTTTCCACTCTGTACACAGCATCTGTGGGGTTCCTGGGTACTTACCTCGGGTGGTTCCTTGGGTCCCCAGTTCTTCTGAGTCTTCTGGTCCAAGTCCCGACTTTGGTCGCCATTGGCATTCCACTTCATCAGTATATGGTTCGGTCTCCCCCTGGAGACCACTGTGTATTTGGGCTTACTTACCTGTTTTACATTTCAAATATTGTCTGTATTGTGTTGATATCTCCGGGCAAGAGATATACCAATGTGCTAATGAGTGTGTATAGTAAATATTACTATTTTTATAACCACACAGTGTGGTTCTTTTTCGTTTAACCTACACAATATGATTAGTTCTGGTAAAACAAGTTGCGTAACACTCCTTCTGGACTAAGCCTGAAGGCTGCAGGGTTTACCCTGACAAGGGTTGTGATTATACCACTTAGAGAGCTTTCTATGGTTGTCTAAGACCACTAAAATCACCATAAGGGTTGTCTGGATTAGTGCAAGGTGCTTCACTTAAATAAGTGTGCACAATATACTAAGCCAGCCCCCTACAGTTGCCCTATGTGACAAGTCCCAGAAGGCTACGTAGCAGACTGGGACGTCCTTAATCATATGTTTGCAGTCTCATGAGCGCTATGTCAGAGCAATCACTTAGGGGGAAATGGAAAAGGGAGGGGGGGGCGCACTTGTGGGTGGGCAGTTGCTTCTAAGGGAGCCTAGGATGGGTTGGGCTCCAGGGGCTACTGGAGTGGGGTGTGTGTGTGTGTGTGTGTGGGGGGGGGGGCGATGGGGTCACTTCAGGACTGAAAAACCCAGGTAGAGAAGTCCGGAAGCTTTTTGTGCTGCCAAGTAGAGCTATTACCGAATGGCCCTAGCAGATATTAGCAGTCGGGGTCGCAAGAGGTTTGGGGGAAAGTTATCCAAGTCTTTATTCTTTGTTTGGGCAATTACTAGGTTAAGACTTCAAGAGGGTTAGGAAGCAGCCGCCCAAGTCAGTATTAGCTCCTTAACCATGAAATCCAGGTGCTTTAGGGTAGTATACTGCAATGCCAATGACATTAACAACCATGCCACATTTAGGTCCATTTTGGCATGGCTTAAGATACCCAAAGCTAAGGTCATATTTCTCCAGAAAACCCACCTAAAGGCTTCGGTCAAGCGAAGAAAAATCCCAAGTTTTATTTCACATGGATTTTATGCGTCAGCTAGTGCAGCAGTTGGGAGTGTGGCAATCTTATTCTCGCAAGATTTTCCAGGCGGAGTGCAACAGGTATTAAGAGAGCCTATGGGCAGGTGGATTCTGGGTAGCCTTGTGGTCTATAAACAGCTTATCCACCTTGTCAGTTTTTATGGCCCAATTGAGGGCGAGGATTCCTCCCTCAATGAAGTTTATAATTAGGGCTCCCGGAATTATGTAATTTATCCATTTTTTTTGTGGCCATTTTATTGGTATTTATCCAAATTGTATTTTGTTTTGAGAATAGTCGTAAAATGGAATATTTCCAAATTTATTTAACTGATAAGCATGCACTCATACTTTGATTGCCTGTCCGGTTTTAGCAAATTAAGCAGCAAAATATAACAAAACACTACACAGACAAGTAAATATTGGCATTATATACAAATATATGTTTACATATGCCTGTATTTAAAGGAATCATCCTTTTTTGCCAATGGTGTCTATCTACTTAGCAGTTGGTCTGGAATTCATGAAGGACAAGGAGAGTCACTCACAAGAAGCACATTTTTCTGTATTTTTCCGCATTTAAGAATAAATACAGGCATGAAATATGCTGTTTTCTGTACATATTTATCTGTAAAAACAAAAAACTGGAAGCCTTATTTATAATATTCTACTCCCATCAAATGGATTATTGATAATGGGGGGAGACTTCAATATTATACAGGATATTAGGGTAGATTGCTCCCGCAATAATAAACAGCAACATAAGCAGGGCATCGCGTTTTTTAGCAAAAACTGAGCAGTGATTTCACCTTAGTTAACCCCTTGCAGTTGGATTACCCTCAAGCGAGGAAATATAGCCGTTTTTTACTAACAAACTCAAATGACAGGCAGTGAGCGACTGGTAGATCGTGATCAACTCCTGCTTCAAAATAAGTCAAGTAAAACAGCAAGAAGATGAAACCATCAATAGGTTTTATGCCAGACTCTGAAAACTGGTCAACACGTGCATGGAAGACAACCCAACAAAAGAAATCAGAGTAGTTAATAAGAAGTGTTGGTCATCAGCACAACTAAAACAAATTGGTTTATTATTTGGGGTGGACAAGTACCCACTTAAGGGTATAATCACAACCCTTGACAGGGTAAACCCTGCAAGTCACTAAGCTAACCTATGCTCAACATTCTGGTAGCTCTGGCATATACAGACAGGTTTAACGTAGGGCAAAGTCTACAGTAAAGTATTTGAGTACCAAATCAGAAATAAAGTAAAAACACCAAGCAATCAAAATCCCAAACCAAATTTGGAAAATAGATTAAATTGTAATAAGCAAAATTACACAAATTGGTAAAATTCCATAAGGGGAATCAGAGATATGAATTTGCAAAGTGTTAAGTAGAAGTAGCACCAAAAAGCACAAATCACCAATGATAGTTAGTGGTCGCAGTAGACAAGGACCAGGGCGCAGTTTCCGAATGGCAGGATCTCAGTGTATTGCCCCACTAGAGTTTTAGCCTCGTGAGATACTCGGCTGTTAGTGGTCCAACGCTTAAAAATAAAAAAAGCCAGCGCGGCTCCACTTTCTCGGTACGAGTCGCTTGGATCTGGAATTAGCTTCCACTTCAACTCAGAAATATGCCCAATGAGCCTTCCTTCCTGAAGTTGTTGAAAACCCATCTATTGATCCTATAAAATCAGTAGCGGCTGGCAGGGAATGAGGGTGGAGAGGCAGTGGAAGGGGGGGGAAGCGGGGGAGACAAAGAAAAAAATACCACTTACCTCCGGCTGTCTCACCTCGCCTCTCCGTAGTTCGGGAACGAGGAAGCACCCAGGCTCCCCATAGCCAATCAGAACGCTGCAATGCAGCGTTGTGATTGGTCTGATCGCTGTGGATCGGCGCTCAGATGGGGACTGGGGGCCTGGGCATGTTCCCCACCAGGCTGTGTAGTGCAGCCTGGTGGGGAACATGCTAAGTGCGCATGACTGTTTGACCGGTGTCAGACGGCTGGCCAAGCAGTCATGTGCACTTAGTGTGCACAAACCTTCCTTCCCCTGTGCCTCCAGCCCCGCTCGCCCTAACCAAGCCTCGAACCTGCGAAAAATAAAATAACTACGATATCATTTTCCCACTCAAAGAGCAGTGGGGCAACGCTCCTCCGCCTTAGCGGAGGAGCCACCCCTGTATGAAATGCCTTATTTGACCTGTACCTGCTGTAGTGGTGGGACAGTCGAGTAGCCGAGCGCTTTACACATCTAGTGATTTACTTATTCTTTCAACTTTGAGGATAGCGCTTAAACAAGACAATGTGCAGTGGGCTGTACACCTTTTCTTGAATGTCTACCAGATGACACAGCACAGCACCACACACTGTTATGGCAAGCCTCGTGGTTGGGAGGCTCCTTTGACACATCATGCATAGGAGCACACATTTCATCCCTTATGAACTTGATGTGCAGCAGACCCAGGACAAAAGATCAAAGACACATGACTATGCCAGGTCAAGGCACAGAGGAGTGACAAATCAGTTGCAAATGGGTGATTGGGTACTGAAGCACGACTTATCTAGGGAGGAAGTTCTGAACGTTGTTGGAGTGCACCTTATGGCAAGTAGTCATGGAACGAGGAACGCTAGTGACAGCCCGAAGAGGACATGAAATGGTCACCCAAAACATCTCAATGTTCAAGAGAATAGCAGTGCCCAAACAACTCACAGACTCCGCAGGAAGTCCTAGCAGACTGCGGAGATAAACATGAATGGGAAAGATCCAGTGGAGAAGCAGGGGAGGGGGTGATCCCTCAGCCCCCTTGACAGCCCACACAACACATTTCCTGACTGCATCAACCGGAAGTGTTGAGTGTTATGGTTCAGGTGTTAGACACTCCCCAGAGAAGCCAGCGTAGAGGGCAGATACAATTTAAGTCAAAATCCACTGCCGACTTGGAGACTATCTGTGGGTCAAAACACCCAAAATGTCATTAAAGTTTACTGAAGTTTTATTAAAGCTGGCAAAGGATGTAGCTTGCTGCCTGACACAGCATGGTAACACAGAGAAGGTATTTACCCGAGGGCTAGGCCGGGTGGCTACAACAATGCCCACACTCAAAGGGAAGTAATACCAAGCATTGGCAAAGCCAATAGGTCTGGCCACGGCTGCCAAACGTTTGGCTTTGTCAATACTTGTTTTGCCAAGGTTTCTGTTAAACTTTATTCTTGAGGGACCTGCAGTGCCCTCGCCAATATAAACGAAACATTGACTAAAAGCACAAATATTTTTTCTATCTGAAAGAGCAAACTTTGCCACAGTAGTCCCCGACACTGAAGGGAACTACCTTGTGTGTGAATGTGCTCTTTGTGAAAAATCGAATTCTGTTGCTTCAAGTGAAGTTGGCCAATGGTTGAAGTGGGCTGACCCATTGCCCCATGCTATTTGCAGTAGCAAAAATGTCAATGACAACAGACTGAAGAGGACTGGCTGAAACCCCTTTCAATAAGTAAGCTATGACCCCACCTGTGTGATGTGTGGTTCCTGCAGTGTCTGCGAGCGAGGTTCTGATTGCAGGTTCGCTTGTTGACCTAGGGTACACTCTGTTGACATATTTTATGTACCATCCCATAGATTCTTGTTGACACTTGTTTTATTTGGTGTAAGCATCCTAGGACCGGTTTCTGGCATTTCAGCCGTCATCAGCCAGGCTTGCCCGAATCCAGTGGCAAAGTGAACTGGGGTGGTAGAGTGAGCTAAAGAATGATGATGGATTTAACCCAGATCAGTTGACTGGGGGTGAGTGTTTGATTGGCTCAAACGTTCCGTCCATCATCCCCTTTTGTATCGCTTTGTTCGCCCTAAGTTGGCGGGGGTATGCCCAGACGTGGGTCCCTTGCTCACTTTGCCACTGGATTCAAGCAAGCCTGGCTGATGACGGCTGGAATGCCAGAAACCGGTCCTAGGATGCTTGTTTCCGGTCCAGGGAAGACATGGCTTGGCAGTTCGGGCTGGACTGTTCCCATGAGGCACAGGGTCAGACTGATTTGCATATGGCCATGTCTGAACTGGGGTGGTAGAGTGAGCTAAAGAATGATGATGGATTTAACCCAGATCAGTTGACTGGGGGTGAGTGTTTGATTGGCTCAAACGTTCCGTCCATCATCCCCTTTTGTATCCCTCACTCATTGAGCCGATCTCTCCACATTGACTAAGTAAAGCCAGCGCCAAGACGCCTCTGGACATGCGAGCGCTTTATAAATATAATTTCATTTTATTTCAAGCAGTGATGCACTTCGTCAAAATTGCATTAGAGGGAGTTAAACTGCAGCCCCTCAGTGGATTCTCAGAACAAAAAAGTCAGGGAAGGGGAAAGTCGGACAGCCTTACTTTGCAGCAGTACCTCAGGGGTAGAACGGAGTACAGGCCGGCACCACAGGATGTCCTCCCAAATTGGGGACTATTTAATTGCATCAGTTGCTGAAAACCTTTGGTGGCTTGATGTGCATGGCTTAAACTCCCAGAGCTGCCGCATAAGTTACCTGAGCCGAAGGCAGAAAAGAAGTCCGAGAGATAAAACAGCAAAAAGAAACAACGGAGAGAAAGGAAGAGCAGGATGCAAGCCATGCATAGGAGTCAGCTGAGAGCTAGAGAAACAGGTACTGACTGACACTGTTCAGCAGAAAAAGAGAACTGACGAGGGCGCATGCGCGCAAGGAGGCGTGGTACTGGCAAAGCCGGGTGTTAACTTTTAAAGCAGTTTCTAGTTCTGGAATGGGTGAGATATAAGAAACAGGAATAAAATACTTCTCTTTGCCATAAGCAAGTGCAACAGCCTCAGATACAGAATGCACGCGGACGTAGCATGTCCACTGACAGTACATAGGGTGTGCACTCCTGGCCTCGTTCCATTACATACCTTTGCAAGCACTGGTACAAATCTCTCATGCATTTGTCTCGGAAAGGTGGGATATTTTTGGGTTAATGTACTCTTGACTCTGTATCTCCTATCTGTTGTGCCAGCATCCATTGGTCTTCGTGATTTAGTGGCAAAGCTGTCATTTATTTATGAGTGGAGTGCTGTGATATGCTCACAGAGACAGGGTAGTCCTAACAACAAATTTGAAATTCCTACCAAAGGTGGTTTCTCCATTTCATGTCAACGAAACTATAGAATTGCCCATCTTCTTCCCTAATCCACACTCTGCAGTGGAAAGGCCAGTATATAACTTAGACGTTGAGAGGGCACTCCTGCATTATATCAATAAAACCACATCCATAAGTTAAAACAACGGTTTGTTGCTTTTGCAAAGCCCTATCCTGGGAATCCAAATTCTTAGGCAGGCACTGGTAGCTGGATTGTGAAATGCATATAAAGTTGTTAAACTAAGACCAAGCATACACGGCTTGTACCGCATTCAAACTATAAGGAGCCACTATGGCTTTCTTGAAAAAATTTCTTTCGCGGACATCTGTAAGGCTTCTACATGGTCAACATCATACGTTTCTCAAGCACTATTATGTAGATATATAAGCCAGTCAGGCTTAGTTTGTCCAGAATGTATTAAAAACTTTATTTCAAACATCTACATTATAAGCTCCCTAGCCACCACTTAGCAGGGTAGCTGCTTTACAGTCTGTGCAGAACTTGTGTACCTACAGCCACAACTGCTACGAATGAAACGTGCTGTAGATTCACAGGCGTCTGCAGTGATGGACAAGTTACTGACCTTCAGTAACACCTTATCTGGTAGAGACATGATCTAACCGCAGATTCCTTACCATGAGCTTCCAGCCGTCAGGCTGGATCCGGAAGATTTTTGATACCAGTAACCCTGCGCACCGATAGCTGGAGTCGGTCGACTCCACGCGACATCGTAGGCATCTGGTTCATCTATATAGGCGCCACCCCGGCGTCAGTACATTTCACGACTTTCCACGCCAGAAGCGCAGAGCCATAAAGTGACTGAAAGCGAAGGGGGAAACAGCTCTGACACTAAACCAATCCTCAGTGCAGGGAGGATGGGTGGGTCGGTAAGGAATCTGCAGCTAGATCATGTCTCTACCAGATAAGGCGTTACCGAAGGTAGGTAACTTGTCCATCTGATAAAGAAATCTAGCCGCAGATTGCTTACCTTTGAACATATACCCAAGCAATACCATCCCCAAGGAGGGACTGCAGAAAGGTTTTAGACCAAGAAGTCCTGCAAGATAGAGCGGCTTAAGAGGCCCTCTCTGCGGACCTGAGAATCCAGGCAGTAGTGTCTGGCAAACGTGTGCAATGATGCCCATGTGGCTGTTTGGCAGATGTCAGAAACCAGGACACCACGCTGGAAAGCCGTAGTGGCTGCTTTAGCCCTGGTAGAATGGGCCCTAAGGCCTTCAGGAGGTTGTTTCTTCACCAAGTCGTAGCATATGTTTATGCAGAGGATGACCCAGCGTGAAATTGTCCTCTTCTGACTGCTCGCCCCTTCTTTGCTCCAACGTACCCTACGAAGAGTTGGTCATCCACCGCAACTCTTTAATACGATCAAGATAGAACAATAACGCTCTTTTTGGGTCAAGACTGTGGAGACGCTCTTCTTCCTTGGAAGGATGCGGAGGTGCATAGAAAGTGGGCAGAGTTACAGATAGAGCCAGATGGAAGGGTGTTACTACCTTAGGCAGAAAAGATGCCCTAGTGAGGAGTACTACTTTGTACAGAAAGACGGTCAGGTAAGAAAGCTGAGATGACAGTGCCTGTAGTTGCTCACCCTCCTGGCAGAAGTTATTGCCACTAAAAAGGCTGTTTTGATAGTGAGCAGCCAGAGGGGACAATTGTGCAGCGGTTCAAATGGTGCACTCATAAAAAAGTTAAGGACCAAATTAAGGTCCCATTGGGGCATAATAAAAGGCAAAGGGGGAATCATATATCTGTACAAGAGGTGATTTGTAAAGAGATGGCTGATCGGCAGCCGAAGAAAAGCAGACAAGGCCAAAAGGTAGCCCTTCAGAGTGCCAAGACCAAAGCAGGGCTCTGCTGGGCCAAGGAGAGAATAAAAGAACATCTTACCGGGAAGCAGAGAAAGGGTCAACAGACCGTTCTGTACAGTATTAACAAAATCTTTGATAGCGGCAGGTGTATACCGACTTTGTGGAGGAATGCCTGGCTGCCAGAATAACCTCACAGACTTCGGCAGGAAGGTCAAAAGCTGTCAACTGTCGCCGCTCAATCTCCACACAAGGAGGCGGAGATTGGACAGGTTCGGGTGGAGGACCCTCCCCTGCTGCGGCAACAGAAAATCCTCCTGAAGAGGCAGCCTGACCGAAGGATCGGTGCTCATTTGGAGAAGCTCAGGATACCAGACTCTCTGTGCCCAGTCCGGAGCCATGAGGATGACTTGGGCCCGGTCGCTCCTGAACTTCTTGAGCACTCTGGGCAGGAGTGGTATGGGCTGAAAGGCGTAAAGAAGGCCTGTGCTCCACTCACGCTGAAAAGCATCGCCTAGCGAGAGCCACCTTGAAAACTCCAGCACACAAACTGCTGACATTGCGCATTCTTTTCGGAGGCGAATAGATCTAACCAAGGCTCTCCCCACTGTTGAAAGAGACCATGTGCCACCTCTGGATGAAGACGCCACTCGTGATCCACAAGGCACTGACGGCTGAGTTTGTCCGCTCTGGCTAGATATTGAACCACCAGGAAAATGCCCTGTTGTTCCAGCCAAGTCCAGAGACGTAGAGCCTCCTGACAAAAGGGTCCACGACCCCACTCAGCCCTATTTGTTGCAGTACTACATGGCAGTAGTGTTGTCCGTGAACACATGACCTAGCCTTCCTTTGAGAGAAGGTAAAAAGGCTTTCAGTGCCAACTGAACGCACGAAGCTCCGACAGGTTAATATGGAGCTTGGCTTCCGACGAGACCAAAGTCCTCTGATCTCCACCTATCCCAGATGGCCGCCCCATCCCAGAAGGGACACATCCGTCACTACTGTTAGATCTGAGTGGGGAAGAGAGAGGGGTCTGCCTCTGACCCAATCGCAGTTTGTCAGCCACCACTGCAGTTCGTTCGCGTTTTTCTCTGATATCTGAACTAGATCAGTGAGATTTCCCCGATGTGGTGCCCTTTGGAACTTTCGGTCCCACTGCATAGCCCGTATGTGCCATCTGGCATGGTCCACTAGCAGGATGCAGGAGGCCATGAGGCTCAACAGCTTTAAAGTCATTCTTACCGAAATCCAGGATAGAGGCTGAAACATCGGTATCATAGCCTGAATAACTTGAGCTTGCTGCTCGGGAGGATAAGCCAGAAACTGCACTGTGTCCAGAATTGCTCCGATGAAAGGAAGCGTCTCAGAGGGAGTCAAATGTGACTTCAGTATGTTGGTAGTGAACCCCCAGCAAATGCAGGAGGTGCACCATAGTCTGGAGGTGAGAGACAACTGCTTGGGCGAGCCTGCCTTAAACAACCAGTCGTCAAGATAGGGGAAGACTGGAACCCCTGATCTCCGCAGATGGGCTGCGACCACCGCCATCACCTTCATGAACACCCGAGGGGCACTGGTGAGGCCGAAAGAGAGCACAGCAAACTGGAAGTGCTTGTGGCCCACCGTAAACCGCAGGTAGCGACGATGGGCAGGCAGGACGGGTGTAGGAGGCTGGCTGAGCATATGTTGCACACTTATTCAGGTGAAGCACCCTGCACTAATCCAGACAACCTATTTTAGTGGTCTTAGACAACCATAGAAAGCTCTCTAAGTTGCAGCTGAAGAGAGCAGCCTTCAGGCTTAGTCCAGAAAGAGTGTAAAGCAGCTTGTTTTACCAGAACTAATCATACTGTGTAGGTTAAACGAAAAACAACCACACAGTGTAGTTATAAAAATAGTTATATTTATTATGCACACTCACTAACACATTGGTATATCTCCTACCCGGAGATATGAACACAATACACACTATTTCAAAAGGAAACAGGTAAGTAAGCACAAATACACAGTGGTCTCCAGGGGGAGACCAAACCATATACTAAAAAAGTGGAATGCGAACTGCGACCGAAGTTGAGACTTGACCCAGGAGACTGAGAAGAGCCGGGGACCCAAGGAACCACACAAGGTAAGTAACCAGGACCCACAAGGAGGCTGTGTGCAGAGTGGAAACACAGCTGCATACTCAATACAAGTCAGTGAGAAAGTCGCAGTTGCAGTTTTGAAGAAGAACCCTTCCCAGTAGACCCTGAAGAAACCCCATGGAAGATGGAAGGTTGGAGAGTCACCACACCCGTGGATACAGCAGCAACCAGGATACCTACACCAGGGAAGCTCGGTGCATAGGTGAGAAGTGACGTCGGAAACCGTGAACACAATGGAGGACTTCAGTGAAGATGCCGCTGATGAAGAAGGTAAAAGAGGCCGGTGGAATACAAGGATGGATTCTTGAAGAGAAGTAGCTGCAAGCAGAGGGGACAGAGTCTATGCCACCCGGGAGTGACCAGGAGGCATGGAAGACCAATGACGGAAGATGCAGGAGAGTTGACGGTGACCTTGTCGCTGCATCTGCGAGGACCAGGCTATGCTGTGGAAGACCCGAAGCCGTTCACGAGGTGTGCCAAGTTGGAAGTCAAGAACCAGGGGGTCAGTGTCCGGCGGGAGCACTAACAAGCCTTGGCAGCAGCAACAGACGTGGTAAACGAAGAAGGTGCAGTGTCAGGACCAGCAAGGTGCATGGGACTCACCAAATGCAGGAGAGTCATAGCAGGCCCGAGCAAGCAGGGGAGCCCACTGAAGCCCAAGAAGACCCTCAAGAGGACCCACAGGCCGAAGGCACAGGAGTCGCAAGAGGACCTCGAACAGCTCACCAAAGATACAGGCCCACGGTGCATGGGATGTGGTGAGGTCGAAGACCTTGGTAGGAAGAGATGCTGGAGGCTGGAGCTTCTTGAAGCCTGAAGATCTCTGGATGATAGTCAACAAGCCTTGAAAACAGCAAGTCAACGCGGTGCACAGGGGTTCTATTCCAGGGGTTCTGATGAGGGATACTGCCTCAAACTTGCTGAGAAGACAGTTCAGGTCTTGAGGGAGTTGCAGAACCACCACCTGTGTTGCTGAGCCTTTTGGGGTCCGCGGGACCTCAAGAGCAGAAGACAGGTCAGCTTCATTGCGGTGCCTGCGGATGCAGGGGAGTGACTCCTTCACTCCAAGGGAGATTACTTCGGTGTCTTTGACGCTGACAGGCCTGGAATAGAACCTGGATGAAGCACATGCACAGATGACGCAGAAGACTGGCAGGACGACGAGACCAGGAGCAACAGGAGTCTTCCTTGAGGCAGTCTCGGTTCCAGGCGAAGTCCAAGGTGCCCAGACGGTTGAAGTGGAAGTGTTTTTTTCGGATCTGAATCTTGTCCCACAATGAATCTGAAGAGCCACGCACAGGTAAGCCCTTAAGTACCCTAAGGAAAGCGTTGGGACGATTCAGGGGTCCCTCCCAGAGGAGGGGCTGAACAGACGGGAGGATACACCCATGTCCTTTGTATATATTCACGCCAGAGCGAGAGCCAACAACTCCCTGAACTGCTTTCAACTGGAGTGTGCAAGGAGGGAACAAATGTGCCCTTCAAAGCAGTCTGGTGGCACTGGCAAGTGCCCCTACTCCAGCCAAATACACTAAGTCCTGTCTGGGAGGTGGTTACACCTCCCTGCAACAGGAAACCTATTGTTCTACCTTCCCCTGCTCGAGCTCAGCTCAGCAGCAGGAGGGCAGAATCGTCTCTGTGGGCAGCAGCACCAGCTTACTGTTAGACCCTGAAAGGCTGGTACTGGGAATACAGGGGGGGCTCCCTAGGGGACCCCCCCCAGTACATGGGATTCTTCATCCAACACTGGAATCGGTGCTGGGGTAGGATTCCAACATGTTTGATACCAAACATGACTGGTTTCGTTGCAGCCAATATATAGTTAGACATCTCGTGTTTGACTTGATGTCTACTATTTATTTGAAAAGTTTTATAGAGTGTGAACAAGACCCAAACAGGTATCAGAGCGTTGGACATAGGAATGAACGTTGGCATGAGGTAACAGTATGAATACAGTACAATAAGGAAAATACGAAGTACCTGAAACATAAAAAGTACATGGGGTGCAAGAGAAAGACGAAATAAAAAGTGATCAACAGGTATCGGCCCTACTAGTAGGCGCTGTACAGTTCTAGCAGAACAGTATGTCAAAAAGACAACAAAACACATTTTGAAAGACAATGTAAAAAGACTGTCAAACAGGAGATGGAAGTAAATTGCAAATGGCATCAGGGCTATTGATGATGAAGTTCATTCAGGAGCAGCCATTTGACATGTTTTTTGAATGACGCAGTCGATGGGTTGGATCTGATCTCAGGAGGAAGGGCATTCCAAATTCTTGCAGCAAGCCCGGAGAAGGCACGGATGCAAGTTCTTTTCTTGTTAAATTTAGGTTTCAGTAGTAGAGTATTAGAGCTTCTTAAGGTCCGACTAGAGCAGGAGAGCTCAAGTATTTTTGCCAGGTATATGGGGGTGTTGTAGTGAATAGCTTTGTACGTCAGGCAGGCTATCTTGAAACAGAGCCTTGCTTCAATGGAAAGCCAGTTAAGTTGAAATAAGTCAGGTGTGATATGGTCATGTTTTCTGGAGCCAGTGATGAGTCTGGCAGAGGCGTTCAGAGTGGCTCTTAGCGGAGCGAACCTAGCTTTAGGAAGCCCAGCTAGGGTCACCAAACCATATTCCAATCGGGAGATAACTAGGGATTGGACTGCTGACTGGATGTCCTCAGGAGGTAAGAAAGGCTTGATTTTCCTAAGAGTGTTGAGCTGATGATTGGCACCCCTAATGATGGCACTGATGTGCGCTTGCATATTAAGGTATTTGTCCAGGATAACACCTAAAGATCTAGCAGAGTCAACAAAATGAGGGGAGCAGTTGAGTGCGGAAAGTTGTTTGAGCCAGTCTTGTGCAGGTGCCAAGTGGTTACGAGGGGCAATCAGGAGAAATTCTGTTTGAGGGTATTTAATAACAGATGATTATGCTTTAGCCATTGTTGAGTTTTTAGAAGCGCGCCATTAAGAGTTTTTATGTCATCTGGAGAGGAGATCTTCAAATACAGTTGAGTGTCATCCGCATACATATGGTATTGAACTCTAGCGCAGTTAAGAATATCAGATAGAGGTTATATGAAGAGGTTGAAGAGCGTGGGCGAGAGTGCCGAACCTTGAGTTACTCCAATAGTGACCGGGTACTAGCAGCAAGTGATTGGTTGACGTTGATTCTTTGGGTACGGTTATGTAGGAAAGAGGCGAACCAATTTAAGACAGGGCCAGATAACCCCATCCTATGTTGAAGAAGAGCAATCAAGTTACCATGTTTGATAGAGTCAAATGCAGAGGACAAGTCAAGAAGGATCAGAAGACAAGGAAATGGCTGACAGCACTTACAAAGCCTGGAGAATCGACTCCTGGGTTTGTAGGGAGTGTCCTGCTCATGCTGGGCACCCTCACACTCATAACCTTGCAGCCTGCCTACAGGATTGAGAGGCCTACCTTAGGGGTGACTTATAGGTTTTAAGTGCAGTGACCTCAGATATGAGGAAACCTATCTGTGGTGAGTAGTGCTAGCACCAGCTCACACAGGCTGCGATGGCAGGCCTGCAGTCACAGTTTGAGTGGTCTCTCATGGGTGGCATAATACATGCAGCAGCCCATGGGAGACCCCTGGTGTACCTATGCCCTGGGTACCTCAGTACCATATACTAGGGACTTAGAAGGGTACACCAGTAGCCAGTTGGGAAGGTACCAAAGTATTTACCATGTCCAATTTTAGGTAGAGAGTACAGTGACTGGGGTCCCGAGTAGCAGGATCCCAGTTAGACTAGTCAAACAACAGAATGACACCAGCAAAAAGTGGTGGTAACCATGAAAGCAGATCCTACTTTTCTACACAACCCCCCACCCCCAAACTAAAGCAGATGAGACTAACCTTGCCCAGTTGAGTCTTCATTTTCTAAGTGGAAATATCTGCAGAGTTCATCTGCATTGGCATGGTTACTCCCAGGTCTATGTTCCACTGAAGAGTCCATCCCCTGTAGGGAAATGGACCACCTCAAAAGTTTGGGCTTTTCACCCTCCATCTGTTTAAGCCATAAGAGGGGCTAATGGTCTGTCTGAACAATGAAGTGAGTACCAAACAGGTATGGCCTCAACTTCAAGGCCCAGACCACAGCAAAGGCCTCACTCTCTATAGCTGACCAACGTTTCTCCCTGGGGTTCAAACTTGTGTTTCTAAAAGCTACTGGTTAGTCCAGGCCCTCTGTATTAAGTTGTGACAAAATAGCTCCTACCCCTATCTTCGAAGCATCTGTCTGGCCAATGAAGGTTTTGGAGTAATCAGGACTTTGCAGAATGGGAGCAGTGCACATGACCTGCTTTAGGTCATCAAATGCCTTTTGACAGCTAACTGTCCACTGAACTTTCTTAGGCATCCTTTTTGAGGTCAGATCATTAAGGGGAGTCACAATGGACTCATACCCCTTAACAAACCTCCTGTAGTACCCAGTCAGACTCAAAAATGCTCTGACCAGAGTCTGGATAGTTGGAGCAAACCAGTCCATTATGGTCTGGATTTTGCTCTCCAATGGTCTCCTTCCTCTCCGGCAGAACACAGAGGATCCGACTTCCTCCCTTCCTCTCCAAACCCACGGAAATCAGCTGTGGAGTACCCCAGGGATCATCACTCAGCCCCACGCTCTTCAACATCTACATGACCCCCCTCGCCGCCATCGTCAGACAGCATGGGCTCAGCATCGTCTCCTACGCAGACGACACTCAGCTCATCCTCTCGCTCACAAAAAATCCTGAAGACACCAGACTCTGCTTCCAGGAAGGAATGAAGAACATGGCAGCCTGGATGAAGGACAGCTGCCTGAAAGCTAAACTCAGAGAAAACCGAGGTCCTCATCCTCGGACCCTGCACCTCCGCCTGGGACAACACCTGGTGGCCCTCCGCCCTCGGGAGCCCACCCACCCCTACAGACCACGCTCGAAACCTCGGCATCATCCTTGACTCCTCCCTCTCCATGAACCGCCAGATCCAGCGCTCCGTCGCCTCCACCAGCTTCAACTGCCTTCGCATCCTCCGTAAGACCTTCAAATGGATCCCCCCCGACTGCAGAAGGACCGTCACCCACGCACTCATAACCAGCAGACTGGACTACGGAAACGCCCTCTACGCCGGAATCAACAAAACTCTTCTACACAAGCTCCAAACCATCCAGAACGCCGCAGCCAGACTCGTCCTCGGGACACCGCGCCACGAGCACATGACCCAACACCTACGAGGCCTCCACTGGCTCCCCGTCGAAAAGAGGATCACCTTCAACCTCCTCACCCACACCTACAAATCCCTCAACAACGTCGGACCCAAATACCTCAACGAGAGATTATCCTTCCACGTACCCAAGAGGAACCTCCGCTCCGCCGACCTCGCCAAGGCAGAGGTCCCCCGCATCCGCAGAAACAAAACCGGCGGGAGAGCCTTCTCCTACATCGCAGCGAAAACCTGGAACGAGCTCCCTGTGAACATCAGACGCTCCCCGACCCTGCACACGTTCAGGAGAGACCTCAAGACCTGGCTCTTCGACTGACTCGGAGCCGCTGCCCCCCCACCCCCCCACAGCGCCTTGAGAACCTCACGGGTGTGTAGCGCGCTATATAAACCCCTGATTGATTGGTTGAACGTGGCCTCCACCTACCAGGTGACCCAAGTATACAACCTTACTCTGCCCTATCTGGCACTTTGAGGCCTTGATAGTGAGGCCTGTCTTTTGCAGGGCCTTCAGAACATTTCTGAGGTGGACCAGGTGATCCAGGTGGAGCTAAAGACAGCAATATCGTCTAGATATGCTGCACTATAGGCTTCCAGACCTGTGAGAACTTTGTTCCCCAGCCTCTGAAATGTGGCAGGTACATTTTTCAGACCAAAAGGCATTACAATAAATTGATAATGCCCACTAGGGGTTGAAAATGCTGTTTTTGACTTGGCATATTCAGAGAGTCTGATTTGCCAGTAGCCAGCAGTCAGGTCTAATGTACTCTGATATTTGGCTGAGGCCAAAGTATCAATAAGCTCATCTGCCCTTGGAATTGGATGGGCATCCGTCCTAGTGACTGCATCGAGGCCCCTGCAATCCACACAAAACTTCATCTTTCTCTTGCCATCTTTGGTGTGAGGTTTCGGCACAAGGACTACTGGACTAGCCCAAGGGCTATCCGAAGGCTCAATGACACCCAATTCCAGCATCTTTTGGACCTCAGTACTGATGCAGTTTGACATGGTCAGGCTGTCTGTAAATTGTATTCTTTACAGGCAGACTGTCATCGGTGTCCACTTCATGGGTACACCAGGTGGTTTGACTGGGTGTCAGAGAAAACATGGCGGAAAACTGATTGAGGACTTTCCTGTAGTCAGCTTGCTGCTGGTCAGTGAGTCTGCCTGCCAAGGCTAGTCCATCGGCTGACCCGCCAACAGGGTCCTGAGAGAGATCAGGGAGAGAGTCACTCTCTTCCTCCTGTCCCTCCTCAGGGGCCATGAGAAAGCTCATATCAGCCCCGTCAACAAAAGGCTTCAGGCGGTTCACATGAAGTACAAAGGGAAAGAACTACCCACCCATTCAAGGATTATAAAGGCCCACAAAGGAGTCCTGTATTGATTAATTAAACAAGGCAATCCCGTGCAAGCATTGAGAAAACCACCTTAGATACAATGAATAGTTTTGTCTTTTTATTATCAAAATATCAAAAAATGACATTTGATTTTAGATTACACAAAAAAATTTTTTTGAACATATAGTTAAAAAACAGTGGAAGAATTACAATGAATAAAGTACCCCACAACCAATCTTCATTCATGCATAGACACTCATACAATTCTCATGAGCTCCTTTCATCCAACTAACATACATGAAAAGTCATCCAAAATTAAAAAGGGACCAGCAAGGTAAATAAATGTTCTGATACGCTGGTCCAAATAGAGGATAGAAAATCTCTTCAGGGTTTAGAAAGACCAACGCCGACGCGAGTTTCGGTGAAGACCCTACTCCCGGGCCACACCTTCCTCAGGGCAAGTCATAAACCATGAATTAGATGGCGTGGGACACTCAATCAACCTATAATGATATAGATATAGATATGTAGATTCCAATGCTATAAAGCAAACTTAACATCATAATCAATGCATGCACGAGAAGCTTAAACAGATATGATATCAAAGGATACATAGATAAAGGTACGACAACAATGGTCAGAAGGACAAAATCAAGGAAATGTGCATCACATGTAATGAAATAAAAATAAACATAAACAAACAAACGGACAATTCAGAAAGAAAAATATGTCATCAAAAGATTAGGTTACAATGGTATTAAAAACCTCAAAAGAGATAGAAACCAACCACCAGGCGTGAACTATTCATCAAAGTTTATCACAATGTATAGAACTACCACGTGAAACTAATCTACAGAAGAGTGAATATTCTATTAGATAAAGACCCCTTCCCATAGATATTAAAGGCATCAACATACCTATTGAGGTATTTAACACAAACGCATAATCCAGCAACGGAAAGATGACCAGATCGGTCTGTGGATTTTCAAAGGATGTGACCTTGATCTATATGGGGCAAGTTAACAGGCAACAATAGGCAATAGATAATATTCAAATATAGTCAATAACCGATGATAGATGGTCCAATGCAAACCTACCCAGTAGTATAGGCCCAGATATATATTAGGCGAAGAACCACAAGCATAAAGCTTCGGCCAGTTCAATCTTGATTGGAATTCTTTTACGGAGCGCGGAATCGATATGATCTTAAAAGAGATACCAGAAATAGAGAATTAACAGAGTTCTAGAGCGATCTATAACTAGCCACTGGGGCAACTTTAGAATGATGAACACATCACAACTAGTGGCTAAATATTGTAAAAACTCGCACATGTCCTAATTCAATAGTAAATATGACTTATTGCGACAAGCAATCAATAAAGAAAGCAATCCTTAAAAACCCAACGACCTTCAAACAGCTAATGAGCCTGTCCCAGTGTTTTATCAATTCTTCTTGGGTGGTAGTGTACTGAGTCGTATATGGTTTCTGAAGATATTATCAGGACTGTCTGCAACTCTATCGGGTCCCTTGCTAAAAATAAGTTCTCATGGTGTAGTTCCGTTATATAGTTGCACCTGTAAATCTGGTAAATACGATTTAAGGCGACAAAAAATCGATAAGAAAAGCGATCCTTAAAGACCCAACAACATTAAAACAGCTACTGGGTCTGTACAGGGGTGTATGTCAAACTATAAAATCTCCTGGAGCCAGTCTCCTTACCTGGATATACGACACACGTTCAAACTAGGGTGCACGGATATCACCCTTTGCTTTCTTTCGTCTGCATAAAGAGTGACATAGAGCCAACTAAACATAGGCAGCCATTCGGCAAAAAGCCCGCCGGATTTCAGTGTAACGACACAAACAAGGGACCTATATGTATACAACGGATAGGCAGCAAACGGCAGCAGCCATCGGGGAGTGGTGGGAGAGTATAATTCCCAAAGGAGAGATGGTGAGTCTCAAGCTATTCCCTATGACCAAGATCGTTAACTAAACAATCGATCCACATCTAGGCAAAAGAGTGAATATGAATAAACAGAGAACTCACCCGTTTGTTATTGCCGTCCGAATTAAAGATGAGTGAGGCTCGGCTAAATGATATAGACGGATAGTACGGGAGCCAGCAAAAGGCGTGCCAACACAAACAAGGGACTTAACTGTCAAGAACGAATAAAGTGACACAGAAACAGCGGCCATCTATGAAGGGAAGAAATTGCCAAGAATAGCAAGCTAATCCAAGACATAGGAACCTGCATCATAAGAGACCAATAAAGAAAATTAATAAAAAGAAGAAAATATTTATATGATGGCATTCTCCCAGGGGCAATGCTCATTGAGGCCGTTCTTTACAGATTTAAGGAAATAAATCCAATAAACTTCGCGTTTTTTCTAGTCTGCATGGGATCCTGTCCCTTGGGCACCTTGATTTTCTCAAGAATGGACCACCTGAGATCAAATTCAGTATGTTGTTTGTTGATCCAATGCTCCACTAAAGGTGCTGAGGTCTTTTTGGTGCGTATATTAGATTTATGCTCGCCAATTCGATATCTTATTTCACGTCCCGTCTCACCAATGTATATGGAATCACACGGGCATGAGATAATGTACACCACGTTGGATGTCCTGCAATTCGTCATGTCCAGAAGTGGTATAGAATGTTCTCTCGTTTTAATGACATCGCCAACCAAGGCATTGGCACAGGCCTGACAACAACCACATTTATGGTTGCCGTGAATGGGATTGAGACCTGTGATAGACTTCTGGCACAAGCCCGAGGTTTGATTAACCTTACCCGTCACTAGATGGTTTTTCAGATTTTTATTTCTTTTAAATGCAAAAAGAGGCTTGGCAAGTTTAGGTTCGTAGTGTTCCAGATTAAGTAAATACCAAAGAGAGTTGATCGTGTGTCTAATTTTGTGATTAATATTAGAATGTTTAGTAACACAAACCACTCTGTCCATTTTCTTTTTATCTTGGGCTTGAAACATGGCTTCCCGATTAAAATATCGGGCCCGCTTGAAGGAATCCTTAACCAGTTTAAAAGGATATCCGCGGTTGACAAGTTTATTTTTCAGGATATCAGCCTGTTTGAGAAAATCCTTGATATTAGTACAATTTCTTCGAAGGCGGAGAAATTGACTAAAGGGATGCTATCTTTTTGGAAAGATGGATGATAGCTCCCATACTGCAATAGAGTGTTTCTAGCAGTGGGTTTAGTATACAGAGACACAGATAATTTGTTATCACTGTGCTCAACCCAGACATCAAGGAATTCCAATTTGTGCCTACTGGAATGAGCCGTGAATTTCAAATTCACGTCTGCGGTACATTGATCCATGAGATGAATTCATCTAGGGTGGTAAAATCCCCTACCCAGATAAAGAAGATGTCGTCGATGAACCGAGACCAAGCTCGGACATTTTCATGAAAAGGGGCGATCTCGTTATATATATGGATTCGTTCAAATTGGCCCATATATAGTCATGCCACACTAGGGGCACATGACGCTCCCATACTTACTCCTTGGGTCTGATGAAAGAAGTTGTTATTAAATTCAAAATAGTTATCCCCCAGGACCACTTGAAGACACTCCAGAATAAATGGGGCATTGGTAATGTCCGATTCATGAAGAAGGGCTTCCTGTATAGGCTTTCATAGCCCCATCCTGTGGTATATTGGTGTATAGAGACTCCAAGTCCAAGGTGACTAGGAGTTCTCTATCGCAAGAATACTGCAGTCCTTCAATTTTGGAGATAAAATGTCCAGTGTCTCTGACATAAGAATCCAACTTTTGGACTAGAGGTTTGAGAACATTGGTCCACATACTTGGAAAGGGTTCAGTAGCCGCCCCAATGGTGGACACAATGGGTCTCAAAGGCGGTGACATAAGATCTTTATGCGTCTTAGGGACACCATAAATAATGGGTATCCTGGTGTAGGTAGGCGTAAGATATTCAGCTTCGCTAGTGCATATAAAGCCTTGTTGTACGGCTGCCTCTACCAGATGCCTTGGTTGGCGATGTCATTAAAACGAGAGAACATTCTATACCACTTCTGGACATGACGAATTGCAGGACATCCAACGTGGTGTACATTATCTCATGCCCGTGTGATTCCATATACATTGGTGAGACGGGACGTGAAATAAGATATCGAATTGGCGAGCATAAATCTAATATACGCACCAAAAAGACCTCAGCACCTTTAGTGGAGCATTGGATCAACAAACAACATACTGAATTTGATCTCAGGTGGTCCATTCTTGAGAAAATCAAGGTGCCCAAGGGACAGGATCCCATGCAGACTAGAAAAAACGCGAAGTTTATTGGATTTATTTCCTTAAATCTGTAAAGAACGGCCTCAATGAGCATTGCCCCTGGGAGAATGCCATCATATAAATATTTTCTTCTTTTTTATTAATTTTCTTTATTGGTCTCTTATGATGCAGGTTCCTATGTCTTGGATTAGCTTGCTATTCTTGGCAATTTCTTCCCTTCATAGATGGCCGCTGTTTCTGTGTCACTTTATTCGTTCTTGACAGTTAAGTCCCTTGTTTGTGTTGGCACGCCTTTTGCTGGCTCCCGTACTATCCGTCTATATCATTTAGCCGAGCCTCACTCATCTTTAATTCGGACGGCAATAACAAACGGGTGAGTTCTCTGTTTATTCATATTCACTCTTTTGCCTAGATGTGGATCGATTGTTTAGTTAACGATCTTGGTCATAGGGAATAGCTTGAGACTCACCATCTCTCCTTTGGGAATTATACTCTCCCACCACTCCCCGATGGCTGCTGCCGTTTGCTGCCTATCCGTTGTATACATATAGGTCCCTTGTTTGTGTCGTTACACTGAAATCCGGCGGGCTTTTTGCCGAATGGCTGCCTATATTTAGTTGGCTCTATGTCACTCTTTATGCAGACGAAAGAAAGCAAAGGGTGATATCCGTACCCCTAGTTTAAACGTGTGTCGTATATCCAGGTAAGGAGACTGGCTCCAGGAGATTTTATAGTTTGACATACACCCCTGTACAGACCCAGTAGCTGTTTTAATGTTGTTGGGTCTTTAAGGATCGCTTTTCTTATCGATTTTTTGTCGCCTTAAATCGTATTTACCAGATTTACAGGTGCAACTATATAACGGAACTACACCATGAGAACTTATTTTTAGCAAGGGACCCGATAGAGTTGCAGACAGTCCTGATAATATCTTCAGAAACCATATACGACTCAGTACACTACCACCCAAGAAGAATTGATAAAACACTGGGACAGGCTCATTAGCTGTTTGAAGGTCGTTGGGTTTTTAAGGATTGCTTTCTTTATTGATTGCTTGTCGCAATAAGTCGTATTTACTATTGAATTAGGACATGTGCGAGTTTTTACAATATTTAGCCACTAGTTGTGATGTGCTCATCATTCTAAAGTTGCCCCAGTGGCTAGTTATAGATCGCTCTAGAACTCTGTTAATTCTCTATTTCTGGTATCTCTTTTAAGATCATATCGATTCCGCGCTCCGTAAAAGAATTCCAATCAAGATTGAACTGGCCGAAGCTTTATGCTTGTGGTTCTTCGCCTAATATATATCTGGGCCTATACTACTGGGTAGGTTTGCATTGGACCATCTATCATCGGTTATTGACTATATTTGAATATTATCTATTGCCTATTGTTGCCTGTTTACTCGCCCCATATAGATCAAGGTCACATCCTTTGAAAATCCACAGACCGATCTGGTCATCTTTCCGTTGCTGGATTATGCGTTTGTGTTAAATACCTCAATAGGTATGTTGATGCCTTTAATATCTATGGGAAGGGGTCTTTATCTAATAGAATATTCACTCTTCTGTAGATTAGTTTCACGTGGTAGTTCTATACATTGTGATAAACTTTGATGAATAGTTCACGCCTGGTGGTTGGTTTCTATCTCTTTTGAGGTTTTTAATACCATTGTAACCTAATCTTTTGATGACATATTTTTCTTTCTGAATTGTCCGTTTGTTTATGTTTATTTTTATTTCATTACATGTGATGCACATTTCCTTGATTTTGTCCTTCTGACCATTGTTGTCGTACCTTTATCTATGTATCCTTTGATATCATATCTGTTTAAGCTTCTCGTGCATGCATTGATTATGATGTTAAGTTTGCTTTATAGCATTGGAATCTACATATCTATATCTATATCATTATAGGTTGATTGAGTGTCCCACGCCATCTAATTCATGGTTTATGACTTGCCCTGAGGAAGGTGTGGCCCGGCAGTAGGGTCTTCACCGAAACTCGCGTCGGCGTTGGTCTTTCTAAACCCTGAAGAGATTTTCTATCCTCTATTTGGACCAGCGTATCAGAACATTTATTTACCTTGCTGGTCCCTTTTAATTTTGGATGACTTTTCATGTATGTTAGTTGGATGAAAGGAGCTCATGAGAATTGTATGTGTGTGTATGCATGAATGAAGATTGGTTGTGGGGTACTTTATTCATTGTAATTCTTCCACTGTTTTTTAACTATATGTTCCCCAAATTTTTTTTTGTGTAATCTAAAATCAAATGTTATGACATTTTTTGATATTTTGATAATAAGAAGACAAAACTATTCATTGTATCTAAGGTGGTTTTCTCAATGCTTGCACGGGATTGCCTTGTTTAATTAATCAATACAGGACTCCTTTGTGGGCCTTTATAATCCTTGAATGGGTGGGTAGTTCTTTCCCTTTGTACTGTTTACATGATCCCCTATTTTACCCACCCCCATCTCTTGTAGGGGTCCCTCCTTTTCCTAGTCATTACGTCACAGCCTGGCTGCTGTGGAGGTTGCTTACTCTTGGAAAGTGCATTTCTGTTCTCTCGATTGTCTGTGTTATATATTCTTCATAACTTCTCTTATTTATTTGTTTGTTTCTTGGTTTTAGTTTACCACTTGGGTGTGTTATATTTTGATTTTTGTTGATAACATGGCGAGTATAAAAACATTCGGATTCACGGATGAAGAATTTGCCAATATGATCGGGTCAACAGTTGAGAGCAGCAATCAGTTTAATCTATCTAAGGGCCTTGAACAAGAATGGAACAAACTGTTGGACACTAAAAAAAAGTCCAAACGCATTGAATATCATGCGAAATTCATGCTTGAGTATCTTAAGGCTGGCACAATTCCGATTGGACTTAGAGTCCGAAACATCCCCGGCCTTTTTGTTGACATGCGCCAGTTTCTTGAGAAATGGGCACTTATTGCCAACCGTTGCTCTAGAGACTGGATTATGTTAATTATTGAGACCGCGAGGAGGTAATAGCCATTCTTAATAAGGAGATTGACGACCTTGAAGAAAAACTAAAAAAGGATAATTCTGTTGAAATTGGAAAAAATAAACTTGAAGAGATCGGACACGAATTAAATTCCTTTTCTGATTATCTTCTCAAAAGGAAAACAGAAAAACTCAGAAAGGACATCCGATTTTTCTCCATGGAGCGAGCCTATCCGTATCTATCCACCAACTTTTTCACCCCTGCTGACAACCAGGGTGCCCAAAGTGAGACCCCACGATGGGGCAATAGGCGAATTACTACATTCTCCGATACCACAGATTCGGATGGTGAGGGACCATCTAATTATGAATCTGAATATAATCCCAATTATCAGTCCAGACAAGCATCTGGAGAGAGACCTAGTATGCCTAATCGTTTTTTAGGCCAAGGCAGAGGGAATTTCCGTCCCAAAACACGGAATCCTCAATCGAGGAACTTCAATCGGGGTCAGAGTCAACCCCAAATGTATGTCCAGACTCGACAACAGCAATATTGGAGAACATAGATAATATTCCTGTATTCAATCTATCTTCTGCTACCATTGCACCTGACTCCTTGGAACTGTTATCTAAAGGCCTTTCTTTTGTTCCGTCTGTCGGTTTCAATAAGTTTGAATTCTTGAAAGATCTATACATATTTTTTAGAAAAATCAGACTTAGGAAATTCTTTTCCACGAGAGCTTATGTGGAAAATGATGTGAATTCCTCTGGTTTGAAACCTCCGTCCAATTTTACTCCCACATTGGACGAAGTTGGCCTGAAGTGGCCTGCTTTGAGAAAGCAGTCCTTTTGAAAATTGAACAAGTGATTAAATTTGTTCCTAGACCAATTAACAACCTTTTGAGAACAGAGAATTCTGCCTTAGTGTCCCTTAAAAACAATAGACAACTGACCATTAAGCCTTGTGATAAGGGGGAGGAATTGTTATTTTTGACACCTCCACATATATAGAGAAGATGAATTCCCTTTTGTCATCCACCCAACATTACAGACACATCTTGAGAAACCCTGAAGTTGCTTTAAAAAAACGGATTGTGCATCTGGTAGAGGCAGCCGTACAACAAGGCTTTATATGCACTAGCGAAACTGAATATCTTACGCCTACCTACACCAGGATACCCATTATTTATGGTGTCCCTAAGACGCATAAAGATCTTATGTCACCGCCTTTGAGACCCATTGTGTCCACCATTGGGGCGGCTACTGAACCCCTTTCCAAGTATGTGGACCAATTTCTCAAACCTCTAGTCCAAAAGTTGGATTCTTATGTCAGAGACACTGGACATTTTATCTCCAAAATTGAAGGACTGCAGTATTCTTGCGATAGAGAACTCCTAGTCACCTTGGACTTGGAGTCTCTATACACCAATATACCACAGGATGGGGCTATGAAAGCCATACAGGGAGCCCTTCTTCATGAATCGGACATTACCAATGCCCCATTTATTCTGGAGTGTCTTCAAGTGGTCCTGGGGGATAACTATTTTGAATTTAATAACAACTTCTTTCATCAGACCCAAGGAGTAAGTATGGGAGCGTCATGTGCCCCTAGTGTGGCATGTCTATATATGGGCCAATTTGAACGAATCCATATATATAACGAGATCGCCCCTTTTCATGAAAATGTCCGAGCTTGGTCTCGGTTCATCGACGACATCTTCTTTATCTGGGTAGGGGATTTTACCACCCTAGATGAATTCATCTCATGGATCAATGCCGCAGACGTGAATTTGAAATTCACGGCTCATTCCAGTAGGCACAAATTGGAATTCCTTGATGTCTGGGTTGAGCACAGTGATAACAAATTATCTGTGTCTCTGTATACTAAACCCACTGCTAGAAACACTCTATTGCAGTATGGGAGCTATCATCCATCTTTCCAAAAGATAGCATCCCCTTTAGTCAATTTCTCCGCCTTCGAAGAAATTGTACTAATATCAAGGATTTTCTCAAACAGGCTGATATCCTGAAAAATAAACTTGTCAACCGCGGATATCCTTTTAAACTGGTTAAGGATTCCTTCAAGCGGGCCCGATATTTTAATCGGGAAGCCATGTTTCAAGCCCAAGAAAAAAAGAAAATGGACAGAGTGGTTTGTGTTACTAAACATTCTAATATTAATCACAAAATTAGACACACGATCAACTCTCTTTGGTATTTACTTAATCTGGAACACAACGAACCTAAACTTGCCAAGACTCTTTTTGCATTTAAAAGAAATAAAAATCTGAAAAACCATCTAGTGACGGGTAAGGTTAATCAAACCTCGGGCTTGTGCCAGAAGTCTATCACAGGTCTCAATCCCATTCACGGCAACCATAAATGTGGTTGTTGTCAGGCCTGTGCCAATGCCTTGGTTGGCGATGTCATTAAAACGAGAGAACATTCTATACCACTTCTGGACATGACGAATTGCAGGACATCCAACGTGGTGTACATTATCTCATGCCCGTGTGATTCCATATACATTGGTGAGACGGGACGTGAAATAAGATATCGAATTGGCGAGCATAAATCTAATATACGCACCAAAAAGACCTCAGCACCTTTAGTGGAGCATTGGATCAACAAACAACATACTGAATTTGATCTCAGGTGGTCCATTCTTGAGAAAATCAAGGTGCCCAAGGGACAGGATCCCATGCAGACTAGAAAAAACGCGAAGTTTATTGGATTTATTTCCTTAAATCTGTAAAGAACGGCCTCAATGAGCATTGCCCCTGGGAGAATGCCATCATATAAATATTTTCTTCTTTTTTATTAATTTTCTTTATTGGTCTCTTATGATGCAGGTTCCTATGTCTTGGATTAGCTTGCTATTCTTGGCAATTTCTTCCCTTCATAGATGGCCGCTGTTTCTGTGTCACTTTATTCGTTCTTGACAGTTAAGTCCCTTGTTTGTGTTGGCACGCCTTTTGCTGGCTCCCGTACTATCCGTCTATATCATTTAGCCGAGCCTCACTCATCTTTAATTCGGACGGCAATAACAAACGGGTGAGTTCTCTGTTTATTCATATTCACTCTTTTGCCTAGATGTGGATCGATTGTTTAGTTAACGATCTTGGTCATAGGGAATAGCTTGAGACTCACCATCTCTCCTTTGGGAATTATACTCTCCCACCACTCCCCGATGGCTGCTGCCGTTTGCTGCCTATCCGTTGTATACATATAGGTCCCTTGTTTGTGTCGTTACACTGAAATCCGGCGGGCTTTTTGCCGAATGGCTGCCTATATTTAGTTGGCTCTATGTCACTCTTTATGCAGACGAAAGAAAGCAAAGGGTGATATCCGTACCCCTAGTTTAAACGTGTGTCGTATATCCAGGTAAGGAGACTGGCTCCAGGAGATTTTATAGTTTGACATACACCCCTGTACAGACCCAGTAGCTGTTTTAATGTTGTTGGGTCTTTAAGGATCGCTTTTCTTATCGATTTTTTGTCGCCTTAAATCGTATTTACCAGATTTACAGGTGCAACTATATAACGGAACTACACCATGAGAACTTATTTTTAGCAAGGGACCCGATAGAGTTGCAGACAGTCCTGATAATATCTTCAGAAACCATATACGACTCAGTACACTACCACCCAAGAAGAATTGATAAAACACTGGGACAGGCTCATTAGCTGTTTGAAGGTCGTTGGGTTTTTAAGGATTGCTTTCTTTATTGATTGCTTGTCGCAATAAGTCGTATTTACTATTGAATTAGGACATGTGCGAGTTTTTACAATATTTAGCCACTAGTTGTGATGTGCTCATCATTCTAAAGTTGCCCCAGTGGCTAGTTATAGATCGCTCTAGAACTCTGTTAATTCTCTATTTCTGGTATCTCTTTTAAGATCATATCGATTCCGCGCTCCGTAAAAGAATTCCAATCAAGATTGAACTGGCCGAAGCTTTATGCTTGTGGTTCTTCGCCTAATATATATCTGGGCCTATACTACTGGGTAGGTTTGCATTGGACCATCTATCATCGGTTATTGACTATATTTGAATATTATCTATTGCCTATTGTTGCCTGTTTACTCGCCCCATATAGATCAAGGTCACATCCTTTGAAAATCCACAGACCGATCTGGTCATCTTTCCGTTGCTGGATTATGCGTTTGTGTTAAATACCTCAATAGGTATGTTGATGCCTTTAATATCTATGGGAAGGGGTCTTTATCTAATAGAATATTCACTCTTCTGTAGATTAGTTTCACGTGGTAGTTCTATACATTGTGATAAACTTTGATGAATAGTTCACGCCTGGTGGTTGGTTTCTATCTCTTTTGAGGTTTTTAATACCATTGTAACCTAATCTTTTGATGACATATTTTTCTTTCTGAATTGTCCGTTTGTTTATGTTTATTTTTATTTCATTACATGTGATGCACATTTCCTTGATTTTGTCCTTCTGACCATTGTTGTCGTACCTTTATCTATGTATCCTTTGATATCATATCTGTTTAAGCTTCTCGTGCATGCATTGATTATGATGTTAAGTTTGCTTTATAGCATTGGAATCTACATATCTATATCTATATCATTATAGGTTGATTGAGTGTCCCACGCCATCTAATTCATGGTTTATGACTTGCCCTGAGGAAGGTGTGGCCCGGCAGTAGGGTCTTCACCGAAACTCGCGTCGGCGTTGGTCTTTCTAAACCCTGAAGAGATTTTCTATCCTCTATTTGGACCAGCGTATCAGAACATTTATTTACCTTGCTGGTCCCTTTTTAATTTTGGATGACTTTTCATGTATGTTAGTTGGATGAAAGGAGCTCATGAGAATTGTATGTGTGTGTATGCATGAATGAAGATTGGTTGTGGGGTACTTTATTCATTGTAATTCTTCCACTGTTTTTTAACTATATGTTCCCCAAATTTTTTTTGTGTAATCTAAAATCAAATGTTATGACATTTTTTGATATTTTGATAATAAGAAGACAAAACTATTCATTGTATCTAAGGTGGTTTTCTCAATGCTTGCACGGGATTGCCTTGTTTAATTAATCAATACAGGACTCCTTTGTGGGCCTTTATAATCCTTGAATGGGTGGGTAGTTCTTTCCCTTTGTACTGTTTACATGATCCCCTATTTTACCCACCCCCATCTCTTGTAGGGGTCCCTCCTTTTCCTAGTCATTACGTCACAGCCTGGCTGCTGTGGAGGTTGCTTACTCTTGGAAAGTGCATTTCTGTTCTCTCGATTGTCTGTGTTATATATTCTTCATAACTTCTCTTATTTATTTGTTTGTTTCTTGGTTTTAGTTTACCACTTGGGTGTGTTATATTTTGATTTTTGTTGATAACATGGCGAGTATAAAAACATTCGGATTCACGGATGAAGAATTTGCCAATATGATCGGGTCAACAGTTGAGAGCAGCAATCAGTTTAATCTATCTAAGGGCCTTGAACAAGAATGGAACAAACTGTTGGACACTAAAAAAGTCCAAACGCATTGAATATCATGCGAAATTCATGCTTGAGTATCTTAAGGCTGGCACAATTCCGATTGGACTTAGAGTCCGAAACATCCCCGGCCTTTTTGTTGACATGCGCCAGTTTCTTGAGAAATGGGCACTTATTGCCAACCGTTGCTCTAGAGACTGGATTATGTTAATTATTGAGACCGCGAGGGAGGTAATAGCCATTCTTAATAAGGAGATTGACGACCTTGAAGAAAAACTAAAAAAGGATAATTCTGTTGAAATTGGAAAAAATAAACTTGAAGAGATCGGACACGAATTAAATTCCTTTTCTGATTATCTTCTCAAAAGGAAAACAGAAAAACTCAGAAAGGACATCCGATTTTTCTCCATGGAGCGAGCCTATCCGTATCTATCCACCAACTTTTTCACCCCTGCTGACAACCAGGGTGCCCAAAGTGAGACCCCACGATGGGGCAATAGGCGAATTACTACATTCTCCGATACCACAGATTCGGATGGTGAGGGACCATCTAATTATGAATCTGAATATAATCCCAATTATCAGTCCAGACAAGCATCTGGAGAGAGACCTAGTATGCCTAATCGTTTTTTAGGCCAAGGCAGAGGGAATTTCCGTCCCAAAACACGGAATCCTCAATCGAGGAACTTCAATCGGGGTCAGAGTCAACCCCAAATGTATGTCCAGACTCGACAACAGCAATATTGGAGAACATAGATAATATTCCTGTATTCAATCTATCTTCTGCTACCATTGCACCTGACTCCTTGGAACTGTTATCTAAAGGCCTTTCTTTTGTTCCGTCTGTCGGTTTCAATAAGTTTGAATTCTTGAAAGATCTATACATATTTTTTAGAAAAATCAGACTTAGGAAATTCTTTTCCACGAGAGCTTATGTGGAAAATGATGTGAATTCCTCTGGTTTGAAACCTCCGTCCAATTTTACTCCCACATTGGACGAAGTTGGCTCTGAAGTGGCCTGCTTTGAGAAAGCAGTCCTTTTGAAAATTGAACAAGTGATTAAATTTGTTCCTAGACCAATTAACAACCTTTTGAGAACAGAGAATTCTGCCTTAGTGTCCCTTAAAAACAATAGACAACTGACCATTAAGCCTTGTGATAAGGGGGAGGAATTGTTATTTTTGACACCTCCACATATATAGAGAAGATGAATTCCCTTTTGTCATCCACCCAACATTACAGACACATCTTGAGAAACCCTGAAGTTGCTTTAAAAAAACGGATTGTGCATCTGGTAGAGGCAGCCGTACAACAAGGCTTTATATGCACTAGCGAAACTGAATATCTTACGCCTACCTACACCAGGATACCCATTATTTATGGTGTCCCTAAGACGCATAAAGATCTTATGTCACCGCCTTTGAGACCCATTGTGTCCACCATTGGGGCGGCTACTGAACCCCTTTCCAAGTATGTGGACCAATTTCTCAAACCTCTAGTCCAAAAGTTGGATTCTTATGTCAGAGACACTGGACATTTTATCTCCAAAATTGAAGGACTGCAGTATTCTTGCGATAGAGAACTCCTAGTCACCTTGGACTTGGAGTCTCTATACACCAATATACCACAGGATGGGGCTATGAAAGCCATACAGGGAGCCCTTCTTCATGAATCGGACATTACCAATGCCCCATTTATTCTGGAGTGTCTTCAAGTGGTCCTGGGGGATAACTATTTTGAATTTAATAACAACTTCTTTCATCAGACCCAAGGAGTAAGTATGGGAGCGTCATGTGCCCCTAGTGTGGCATGTCTATATATGGGCCAATTTGAACGAATCCATATATATAACGAGATCGCCCCTTTTCATGAAAATGTCCGAGCTTGGTCTCGGTTCATCGACGACATCTTCTTTATCTGGGTAGGGGATTTTACCACCCTAGATGAATTCATCTCATGGATCAATGCCGCAGACGTGAATTTGAAATTCACGGCTCATTCCAGTAGGCACAAATTGGAATTCCTTGATGTCTGGGTTGAGCACAGTGATAACAAATTATCTGTGTCTCTGTATACTAAACCCACTGCTAGAAACACTCTATTGCAGTATGGGAGCTATCATCCATCTTTCCAAAAAGATAGCATCCCCTTTAGTCAATTTCTCCGCCTTCGAAGAAATTGTACTAATATCAAGGATTTTCTCAAACAGGCTGATATCCTGAAAAATAAACTTGTCAACCGCGGATATCCTTTTAAACTGGTTAAGGATTCCTTCAAGCGGGCCCGATATTTTAATCGGGAAGCCATGTTTCAAGCCCAAGAAAAAAAGAAAATGGACAGAGTGGTTTGTGTTACTAAACATTCTAATATTAATCACAAAATTAGACACACGATCAACTCTCTTTGGTATTTACTTAATCTGGAACACAACGAACCTAAACTTGCCAAGACTCTTTTTGCATTTAAAAGAAATAAAAATCTGAAAAACCATCTAGTGACGGGTAAGGTTAATCAAACCTCGGGCTTGTGCCAGAAGTCTATCACAGGTCTCAATCCCATTCACGGCAACCATAAATGTGGTTGTTGTCAGGCCTGTGCCAATGCCTTGGTTGGCGATGTCATTAAAACGAGAGAACATTCTATACCACTTCTGGACATGACGAATTGCAGGACATCCAACGTGGTGTACATTATCTCATGCCCGTGTGATTCCATATACATTGGTGAGACGGGACGTGAAATAAGATATCGAATTGGCGAGCATAAATCTAATATACGCACCAAAAAGACCTCAGCACCTTTAGTGGAGCATTGGATCAACAAACAACATACTGAATTTGATCTCAGGTGGTCCATTCTTGAGAAAATCAAGGTGCCCAAGGGACAGGATCCCATGCAGACTAGAAAAAACGCGAAGTTTATTGGATTTATTTCCTTAAATCTGTAAAGAACGGCCTCAATGAGCATTGCCCCTGGGAGAATGCCATCATATAAATATTTTCTTCTTTTTTATTAATTTTCTTTATTGGTCTCTTATGATGCAGGTTCCTATGTCTTGGATTAGCTTGCTATTCTTGGCAATTTCTTCCCTTCATAGATGGCCGCTGTTTCTGTGTCACTTTATTCGTTCTTGACAGTTAAGTCCCTTGTTTGTGTTGGCACGCCTTTTGCTGGCTCCCGTACTATCCGTCTATATCATTTAGCCGAGCCTCACTCATCTTTAATTCGGACGGCAATAACAAACGGGTGAGTTCTCTGTTTATTCATATTCACTCTTTTGCCTAGATGTGGATCGATTGTTTAGTTAACGATCTTGGTCATAGGGAATAGCTTGAGACTCACCATCTCTCCTTTGGGAATTATACTCTCCCACCACTCCCCGATGGCTGCTGCCGTTTGCTGCCTATCCGTTGTATACATATAGGTCCCTTGTTTGTGTCGTTACACTGAAATCCGGCGGGCTTTTTGCCGAATGGCTGCCTATATTTAGTTGGCTCTATGTCACTCTTTATGCAGACGAAAGAAAGCAAAGGGTGATATCCGTACCCCTAGTTTAAACGTGTGTCGTATATCCAGGTAAGGAGACTGGCTCCAGGAGATTTTATAGTTTGACATACACCCCTGTACAGACCCAGTAGCTGTTTTAATGTTGTTGGGTCTTTAAGGATCGCTTTTCTTATCGATTTTTTGTCGCCTTAAATCGTATTTACCAGATTTACAGGTGCAACTATATAACGGAACTACACCATGAGAACTTATTTTTAGCAAGGGACCCGATAGAGTTGCAGACAGTCCTGATAATATCTTCAGAAACCATATACGACTCAGTACACTACCACCCAAGAAGAATTGATAAAACACTGGGACAGGCTCATTAGCTGTTTGAAGGTCGTTGGGTTTTTAAGGATTGCTTTCTTTATTGATTGCTTGTCGCAATAAGTCGTATTTACTATTGAATTAGGACATGTGCGAGTTTTTACAATATTTAGCCACTAGTTGTGATGTGCTCATCATTCTAAAGTTGCCCCAGTGGCTAGTTATAGATCGCTCTAGAACTCTGTTAATTCTCTATTTCTGGTATCTCTTTTAAGATCATATCGATTCCGCGCTCCGTAAAAGAATTCCAATCAAGATTGAACTGGCCGAAGCTTTATGCTTGTGGTTCTTCGCCTAATATATATCTGGGCCTATACTACTGGGTAGGTTTGCATTGGACCATCTATCATCGGTTATTGACTATATTTGAATATTATCTATTGCCTATTGTTGCCTGTTTACTCGCCCCATATAGATCAAGGTCACATCCTTTGAAAATCCACAGACCGATCTGGTCATCTTTCCGTTGCTGGATTATGCGTTTGTGTTAAATACCTCAATAGGTATGTTGATGCCTTTAATATCTATGGGAAGGGGTCTTTATCTAATAGAATATTCACTCTTCTGTAGATTAGTTTCACGTGGTAGTTCTATACATTGTGATAAACTTTGATGAATAGTTCACGCCTGGTGGTTGGTTTCTATCTCTTTTGAGGTTTTTAATACCATTGTAACCTAATCTTTTGATGACATATTTTTCTTTCTGAATTGTCCGTTTGTTTATGTTTATTTTTATTTCATTACATGTGATGCACATTTCCTTGATTTTGTCCTTCTGACCATTGTTGTCGTACCTTTATCTATGTATCCTTTGATATCATATCTGTTTAAGCTTCTCGTGCATGCATTGATTATGATGTTAAGTTTGCTTTATAGCATTGGAATCTACATATCTATATCTATATCATTATAGGTTGATTGAGTGTCCCACGCCATCTAATTCATGGTTTATGACTTGCCCTGAGGAAGGTGTGGCCCGGCAGTAGGGTCTTCACCGAAACTCGCGTCGGCGTTGGTCTTTCTAAACCCTGAAGAGATTTTCTATCCTCTATTTGGACCAGCGTATCAGAACATTTATTTACCTTGCTGGTCCCTTTTTAATTTTGGATGACTTTTCATGTATGTTAGTTGGATGAAAGGAGCTCATGAGAATTGTATGTGTGTGTATGCATGAATGAAGATTGGTTGTGGGGTACTTTATTCATTGTAATTCTTCCACTGTTTTTTAACTATATGTTCCCCAAATTTTTTTTTGTGTAATCTAAAATCAAATGTTATGACATTTTTTGATATTTTGATAATAAGAAGACAAAACTATTCATTGTATCTAAGGTGGTTTTCTCAATGCTTGCACGGGATTGCCTTGTTTAATTAATCAATACAGGACTCCTTTGTGGGCCTTTATAATCCTTGAATGGGTGGGTAGTTCTTTCCCTTTGTACTGTTTACATGATCCCCTATTTTACCCACCCCCATCTCTTGTAGGGGTCCCTCCTTTTCCTAGTCATTACGTCACAGCCTGGCTGCTGTGGAGGTTGCTTACTCTTGGAAAGTGCATTTCTGTTCTCTCGATTGTCTGTGTTATATATTCTTCATAACTTCTCTTATTTATTTGTTTGTTTCTTGGTTTTAGTTTACCACTTGGGTGTGTTATATTTTGATTTTTGTTGATAACATGGCGAGTATAAAAACATTCGGATTCACGGATGAAGAATTTGCCAATATGATCGGGTCAACAGTTGAGAGCAGCAATCAGTTTAATCTATCTAAGGGCCTTGAACAAGAATGGAACAAACTGTTGGACACTAAAAAGTCCAAACGCATTGAATATCATGCGAAATTCATGCTTGAGTATCTTAAGGCTGGCACAATTCCGATTGGACTTAGAGTCCGAAACATCCCCGGCCTTTTTGTTGACATGCGCCAGTTTCTTGAGAAATGGGCACTTATTGCCAACCGTTGCTCTAGAGACTGGATTATGTTAATTATTGAGACCGCGAGGGAGGTAATAGCCATTCTTAATAAGGAGATTGACGACCTTGAAGAAAAACTAAAAAAGGATAATTCTGTTGAAATTGGAAAAAATAAACTTGAAGAGATCGGACACGAATTAAATTCCTTTTCTGATTATCTTCTCAAAAGGAAAACAGAAAAACTCAGAAAGGACATCCGATTTTTCTCCATGGAGCGAGCCTATCCGTATCTATCCACCAACTTTTTCACCCCTGCTGACAACCAGGGTGCCCAAAGTGAGACCCCACGATGGGGCAATAGGCGAATTACTACATTCTCCGATACCACAGATTCGGATGGTGAGGGACCATCTAATTATGAATCTGAATATAATCCCAATTATCAGTCCAGACAAGCATCTGGAGAGAGACCTAGTATGCCTAATCGTTTTTTAGGCCAAGGCAGAGGGAATTTCCGTCCCAAAACACGGAATCCTCAATCGAGGAACTTCAATCGGGGTCAGAGTCAACCCCAAATGTATGTCCAGACTCGACAACAGCAATAGTGGAGAACATAGATAATATTCCTGTATTCAATCTATCTTCTGCTACCATTGCACCTGACTCCTTGGAACTGTTATCTAAAGGCCTTTCTTTTGTTCCGTCTGTCGGTTTCAATAAGTTTGAATTCTTGAAAGATCTATACATATTTTTTAGAAAAATCAGACTTAGGAAATTCTTTTCCACGAGAGCTTATGTGGAAAATGATGTGAATTCCTCTGGTTTGAAACCTCCGTCCAATTTTACTCCCACATTGGACGAAGTTGGCCCTGAAGTGGCCTGCTTTGAGAAAGCAGTCCTTTTGAAAATTGAACAAGTGATTAAATTTGTTCCTAGACCAATTAACAACCTTTTGAGAACAGAGAATTCTGCCTTAGTGTCCCTTAAAAACAATAGACAACTGACCATTAAGCCTTGTGATAAGGGGGGAGGAATTGTTATTTTTGACACCTCCACATATATAGAGAAGATGAATTCCCTTTTGTCATCCACCCAACATTACAGACACATCTTGAGAAACCCTGAAGTTGCTTTAAAAAACGGATTGTGCATCTGGTAGAGGCAGCCGTACAACAAGGCTTTATATGCACTAGCGAAACTGAATATCTTACGCCTACCTACACCAGGATACCCATTATTTATGGTGTCCCTAAGACGCATAAAGATCTTATGTCACCGCCTTTGAGACCCATTGTGTCCACCATTGGGGCGGCTACTGAACCCCTTTCCAAGTATGTGGACCAATTTCTCAAACCTCTAGTCCAAAAGTTGGATTCTTATGTCAGAGACACTGGACATTTTATCTCCAAAATTGAAGGACTGCAGTATTCTTGCGATAGAGAACTCCTAGTCACCTTGGACTTGGAGTCTCTATACACCAATATACCACAGGATGGGGCTATGAAAGCCATACAGGGAGCCCTTCTTCATGAATCGGACATTACCAATGCCCCATTTATTCTGGAGTGTCTTCAAGTGGTCCTGGGGGATAACTATTTTGAATTTAATAACAACTTCTTTCATCAGACCCAAGGAGTAAGTATGGGAGCGTCATGTGCCCCTAGTGTGGCATGTCTATATATGGGCCAATTTGAACGAATCCATATATATAACGAGATCGCCCCTTTTCATGAAAATGTCCGAGCTTGGTCTCGGTTCATCGACGACATCTTCTTTATCTGGGTAGGGGATTTTACCACCCTAGATGAATTCATCTCATGGATCAATGCCGCAGACGTGAATTTGAAATTCACGGCTCATTCCAGTAGGCACAAATTGGAATTCCTTGATGTCTGGGTTGAGCACAGTGATAACAAATTATCTGTGTCTCTGTATACTAAACCCACTGCTAGAAACACTCTATTGCAGTATGGGAGCTATCATCCATCTTTCCAAAAAGATAGCATCCCCTTTAGTCAATTTCTCCGCCTTCGAAGAAATTGTACTAATATCAAGGATTTTCTCAAACAGGCTGATATCCTGAAAAATAAACTTGTCAACCGCGGATATCCTTTTAAACTGGTTAAGGATTCCTTCAAGCGGGCCCGATATTTTAATCGGGAAGCCATGTTTCAAGCCCAAGAAAAAAAGAAAATGGACAGAGTGGTTTGTGTTACTAAACATTCTAATATTAATCACAAAATTAGACACACGATCAACTCTCTTTGGTATTTACTTAATCTGGAACACAACGAACCTAAACTTGCCAAGACTCTTTTTGCATTTAAAAGAAATAAAAATCTGAAAAACCATCTAGTGACGGGTAAGGTTAATCAAACCTCGGGCTTGTGCCAGAAGTCTATCACAGGTCTCAATCCCATTCACGGCAACCATAAATGTGGTTGTTGTCAGGCCTGTGCCAATGCCTTGGTTGGCGATGTCATTAAAACGAGAGAACATTCTATACCACTTCTGGACATGACGAATTGCAGGACATCCAACGTGGTGTACATTATCTCATGCCCGTGTGATTCCATATACATTGGTGAGACGGGACGTGAAATAAGATATCGAATTGGCGAGCATAAATCTAATATACGCACCAAAAAGACCTCAGCACCTTTAGTGGAGCATTGGATCAACAAACAACATACTGAATTTGATCTCAGGTGGTCCATTCTTGAGAAAATCAAGGTGCCCAAGGGACAGGATCCCATGCAGACTAGAAAAAACGCGAAGTTTATTGGATTTATTTCCTTAAATCTGTAAAGAACGGCCTCAATGAGCATTGCCCCTGGGAGAATGCCATCATATAAATATTTTCTTCTTTTTTATTAATTTTCTTTATTGGTCTCTTATGATGCAGGTTCCTATGTCTTGGATTAGCTTGCTATTCTTGGCAATTTCTTCCCTTCATAGATGGCCGCTGTTTCTGTGTCACTTTATTCGTTCTTGACAGTTAAGTCCCTTGTTTGTGTTGGCACGCCTTTTGCTGGCTCCCGTACTATCCGTCTATATCATTTAGCCGAGCCTCACTCATCTTTAATTCGGACGGCAATAACAAACGGGTGAGTTCTCTGTTTATTCATATTCACTCTTTTGCCTAGATGTGGATCGATTGTTTAGTTAACGATCTTGGTCATAGGGAATAGCTTGAGACTCACCATCTCTCCTTTGGGAATTATACTCTCCCACCACTCCCCGATGGCTGCTGCCGTTTGCTGCCTATCCGTTGTATACATATAGGTCCCTTGTTTGTGTCGTTACACTGAAATCCGGCGGGCTTTTTGCCGAATGGCTGCCTATATTTAGTTGGCTCTATGTCACTCTTTATGCAGACGAAAGAAAGCAAAGGGTGATATCCGTACCCCTAGTTTAAACGTGTGTCGTATATCCAGGTAAGGAGACTGGCTCCAGGAGATTTTATAGTTTGACATACACCCCTGTACAGACCCAGTAGCTGTTTTAATGTTGTTGGGTCTTTAAGGATCGCTTTTCTTATCGATTTTTTGTCGCCTTAAATCGTATTTACCAGATTTACAGGTGCAACTATATAACGGAACTACACCATGAGAACTTATTTTTAGCAAGGGACCCGATAGAGTTGCAGACAGTCCTGATAATATCTTCAGAAACCATATACGACTCAGTACACTACCACCCAAGAAGAATTGATAAAACACTGGGACAGGCTCATTAGCTGTTTGAAGGTCGTTGGGTTTTTAAGGATTGCTTTCTTTATTGATTGCTTGTCGCAATAAGTCGTATTTACTATTGAATTAGGACATGTGCGAGTTTTTACAATATTTAGCCACTAGTTGTGATGTGCTCATCATTCTAAAGTTGCCCCAGTGGCTAGTTATAGATCGCTCTAGAACTCTGTTAATTCTCTATTTCTGGTATCTCTTTTAAGATCATATCGATTCCGCGCTCCGTAAAAGAATTCCAATCAAGATTGAACTGGCCGAAGCTTTATGCTTGTGGTTCTTCGCCTAATATATATCTGGGCCTATACTACTGGGTAGGTTTGCATTGGACCATCTATCATCGGTTATTGACTATATTTGAATATTATCTATTGCCTATTGTTGCCTGTTTACTCGCCCCATATAGATCAAGGTCACATCCTTTGAAAATCCACAGACCGATCTGGTCATCTTTCCGTTGCTGGATTATGCGTTTGTGTTAAATACCTCAATAGGTATGTTGATGCCTTTAATATCTATGGGAAGGGGTCTTTATCTAATAGAATATTCACTCTTCTGTAGATTAGTTTCACGTGGTAGTTCTATACATTGTGATAAACTTTGATGAATAGTTCACGCCTGGTGGTTGGTTTCTATCTCTTTTGAGGTTTTTAATACCATTGTAACCTAATCTTTTGATGACATATTTTTCTTTCTGAATTGTCCGTTTGTTTATGTTTATTTTTATTTCATTACATGTGATGCACATTTCCTTGATTTTGTCCTTCTGACCATTGTTGTCGTACCTTTATCTATGTATCCTTTGATATCATATCTGTTTAAGCTTCTCGTGCATGCATTGATTATGATGTTAAGTTTGCTTTATAGCATTGGAATCTACATATCTATATCTATATCATTATAGGTTGATTGAGTGTCCCACGCCATCTAATTCATGGTTTATGACTTGCCCTGAGGAAGGTGTGGCCCGGCAGTAGGGTCTTCACCGAAACTCGCGTCGGCGTTGGTCTTTCTAAACCCTGAAGAGATTTTCTATCCTCTATTTGGACCAGCGTATCAGAACATTTATTTACCTTGCTGGTCCCTTTTTAATTTTGGATGACTTTTCATGTATGTTAGTTGGATGAAAGGAGCTCATGAGAATTGTATGTGTGTGTATGCATGAATGAAGATTGGTTGTGGGGTACTTTATTCATTGTAATTCTTCCACTGTTTTTTAACTATATGTTCCCCAAATTTTTTTTTGTGTAATCTAAAATCAAATGTTATGACATTTTTTGATATTTTGATAATAAGAAGACAAAACTATTCATTGTATCTAAGGTGGTTTTCTCAATGCTTGCACGGGATTGCCTTGTTTAATTAATCAATACAGGACTCCTTTGTGGGCCTTTATAATCCTTGAATGGGTGGGTAGTTCTTTCCCTTTGTACTGTTTACATGATCCCCTATTTTACCCACCCCCATCTCTTGTAGGGGTCCCTCCTTTTCCTAGTCATTACGTCACAGCCTGGCTGCTGTGGAGGTTGCTTACTCTTGGAAAGTGCATTTCTGTTCTCTCGATTGTCTGTGTTATATATTCTTCATAACTTCTCTTATTTATTTGTTTGTTTCTTGGTTTTAGTTTACCACTTGGGTGTGTTATATTTTGATTTTTGTTGATAACATGGCGAGTATAAAAACATTCGGATTCACGGATGAAGAATTTGCCAATATGATCGGGTCAACAGTTGAGAGCAGCAATCAGTTTAATCTATCTAAGGGCCTTGAACAAGAATGGAACAAACTGTTGGACACTAAAAAAGTCCAAACGCATTGAATATCATGCGAAATTCATGCTTGAGTATCTTAAGGCTGGCACAATTCCGATTGGACTTAGAGTCCGAAACATCCCCGGCCTTTTTGTTGACATGCGCCAGTTTCTTGAGAAATGGGCACTTATTGCCAACCGTTGCTCTAGAGACTGGATTATGTTAATTATTGAGACCGCGAGGGAGGTAATAGCCATTCTTAATAAGGAGATTGACGACCTTGAAGAAAAACTAAAAAAGGATAATTCTGTTGAAATTGGAAAAAATAAACTTGAAGAGATCGGACACGAATTAAATTCCTTTTCTGATTATCTTCTCAAAAGGAAAACAGAAAAACTCAGAAAGGACATCCGATTTTTCTCCATGGAGCGAGCCTATCCGTATCTATCCACCAACTTTTTCACCCCTGCTGACAACCAGGGTGCCCAAAGTGAGACCCCACGATGGGGCAATAGGCGAATTACTACATTCTCCGATACCACAGATTCGGATGGTGAGGGACCATCTAATTATGAATCTGAATATAATCCCAATTATCAGTCCAGACAAGCATCTGGAGAGAGACCTAGTATGCCTAATCGTTTTTTAGGCCAAGGCAGAGGGAATTTCCGTCCCAAAACACGGAATCCTCAATCGAGGAACTTCAATCGGGGTCAGAGTCAACCCCAAATGTATGTCCAGACTCGACAACAGCAATATTGGAGAACATAGATAATATTCCTGTATTCAATCTATCTTCTGCTACCATTGCACCTGACTCCTTGGAACTGTTATCTAAAGGCCTTTCTTTTGTTCCGTCTGTCGGTTTCAATAAGTTTGAATTCTTGAAAGATCTATACATATTTTTTAGAAAAATCAGACTTAGGAAATTCTTTTCCACGAGAGCTTATGTGGAAAATGATGTGAATTCCTCTGGTTTGAAACCTCCGTCCAATTTTACTCCCACATTGGACGAAGTTGGCTCTGAAGTGGCCTGCTTTGAGAAAGCAGTCCTTTTGAAAATTGAACAAGTGATTAAATTTGTTCCTAGACCAATTAACAACCTTTTGAGAACAGAGAATTCTGCCTTAGTGTCCCTTAAAAACAATAGACAACTGACCATTAAGCCTTGTGATAAGGGGGAGGAATTGTTATTTTTGACACCTCCACATATATAGAGAAGATGAATTCCCTTTTGTCATCCACCCAACATTACAGACACATCTTGAGAAACCCTGAAGTTGCTTTAAAAAAACGGATTGTGCATCTGGTAGAGGCAGCCGTACAACAAGGCTTTATATGCACTAGCGAAACTGAATATCTTACGCCTACCTACACCAGGATACCCATTATTTATGGTGTCCCTAAGACGCATAAAGATCTTATGTCACCGCCTTTGAGACCCATTGTGTCCACCATTGGGGCGGCTACTGAACCCCTTTCCAAGTATGTGGACCAATTTCTCAAACCTCTAGTCCAAAAGTTGGATTCTTATGTCAGAGACACTGGACATTTTATCTCCAAAATTGAAGGACTGCAGTATTCTTGCGATAGAGAACTCCTAGTCACCTTGGACTTGGAGTCTCTATACACCAATATACCACAGGATGGGGCTATGAAAGCCATACAGGGAGCCCTTCTTCATGAATCGGACATTACCAATGCCCCATTTATTCTGGAGTGTCTTCAAGTGGTCCTGGGGGATAACTATTTTGAATTTAATAACAACTTCTTTCATCAGACCCAAGGAGTAAGTATGGGAGCGTCATGTGCCCCTAGTGTGGCATGTCTATATATGGGCCAATTTGAACGAATCCATATATATAACGAGATCGCCCCTTTTCATGAAAATGTCCGAGCTTGGTCTCGGTTCATCGACGACATCTTCTTTATCTGGGTAGGGGATTTTACCACCCTAGATGAATTCATCTCATGGATCAATGCCGCAGACGTGAATTTGAAATTCACGGCTCATTCCAGTAGGCACAAATTGGAATTCCTTGATGTCTGGGTTGAGCACAGTGATAACAAATTATCTGTGTCTCTGTATACTAAACCCACTGCTAGAAACACTCTATTGCAGTATGGGAGCTATCATCCATCTTTCCAAAAAGATAGCATCCCCTTTAGTCAATTTCTCCGCCTTCGAAGAAATTGTACTAATATCAAGGATTTTCTCAAACAGGCTGATATCCTGAAAAATAAACTTGTCAACCGCGGATATCCTTTTAAACTGGTTAAGGATTCCTTCAAGCGGGCCCGATATTTTAATCGGGAAGCCATGTTTCAAGCCCAAGAAAAAAGAAAATGGACAGAGTGGTTTGTGTTACTAAACATTCTAATATTAATCACAAAATTAGACACACGATCAACTCTCTTTGGTATTTACTTAATCTGGAACACAACGAACCTAAACTTGCCAAGACTCTTTTTGCATTTAAAAGAAATAAAAATCTGAAAAACCATCTAGTGACGGGTAAGGTTAATCAAACCTCGGGCTTGTGCCAGAAGTCTATCACAGGTCTCAATCCCATTCACGGCAACCATAAATGTGGTTGTTGTCAGGCCTGTGCCAATGCCTTGGTTGGCGATGTCGTTAAAACGAGAGAACATTCTATACCACTTCTGGACATGACGAATTGCAGGACATCCAACGTGGTGTACATTATCTCATGCCCGTGTGATTCCATATACATTGGTGAGACGGGACGTGAAATAAGATATCGAATTGGCGAGCATAAATCTAATATACGCACCAAAAAGACCTCAGCACCTTTAGTGGAGCATTGGATCAACAAACAACATACTGAATTTGATCTCAGGTGGTCCATTCTTGAGAAAATCAAGGTGCCCAAGGGACAGGATCCCATGCAGACTAGAAAAAAACGCGAAGTTTATTGGATTTATTTCCTTAAATCTGTAAAGAACGGCCTCAATGAGCATTGCCCCTGGGAGAATGCCATCATATAAATATTTTCTTCTTTTTTATTAATTTTCTTTATTGGTCTCTTATGATGCAGGTTCCTATGTCTTGGATTAGCTTGCTATTCTTGGCAATTTCTTCCCTTCATAGATGGCCGCTGTTTCTGTGTCACTTTATTCGTTCTTGACAGTTAAGTCCCTTGTTTGTGTTGGCACGCCTTTTGCTGGCTCCCGTACTATCCGTCTATATCATTTAGCCGAGCCTCACTCATCTTTAATTCGGACGGCAATAACAAACGGGTGAGTTCTCTGTTTATTCATATTCACTCTTTTGCCTAGATGTGGATCGATTGTTTAGTTAACGATCTTGGTCATAGGGAATAGCTTGAGACTCACCATCTCTCCTTTGGGAATTATACTCTCCCACCACTCCCCGATGGCTGCTGCCGTTTGCTGCCTATCCGTTGTATACATATAGGTCCCTTGTTTGTGTCGTTACACTGAAATCCGGCGGGCTTTTTGCCGAATGGCTGCCTATATTTAGTTGGCTCTATGTCACTCTTTATGCAGACGAAAGAAAGCAAAGGGTGATATCCGTACCCCTAGTTTAAACGTGTGTCGTATATCCAGGTAAGGAGACTGGCTCCAGGAGATTTTATAGTTTGACATACACCCCTGTACAGACCCAGTAGCTGTTTTAATGTTGTTGGGTCTTTAAGGATCGCTTTTCTTATCGATTTTTTGTCGCCTTAAATCGTATTTACCAGATTTACAGGTGCAACTATATAACGGAACTACACCATGAGAACTTATTTTTAGCAAGGGACCCGATAGAGTTGCAGACAGTCCTGATAATATCTTCAGAAACCATATACGACTCAGTACACTACCACCCAAGAAGAATTGATAAAACACTGGGACAGGCTCATTAGCTGTTTGAAGCTCGTTGGGTTTTTAAGGATTGCTTTCTTTATTGATTGCTTGTCGCAATAAGTCGTATTTACTATTGAATTAGGACATGTGCGAGTTTTTACAATATTTAGCCACTAGTTGTGATGTGCTCATCATTCTAAAGTTGCCCCAGTGGCTAGTTATAGATCGCTCTAGAACTCTGTTAATTCTCTATTTCTGGTATCTCTTTTAAGATCATATCGATTCCGCGCTCCGTAAAAGAATTCCAATCAAGATTGAACTGGCCGAAGCTTTATGCTTGTGGTTCTTCGCCTAATATATATCTGGGCCTATACTACTGGGTAGGTTTGCATTGGACCATCTATCATCGGTTATTGACTATATTTGAATATTATCTATTGCCTATTGTTGCCTGTTTACTCGCCCCATATAGATCAAGGTCACATCCTTTGAAAATCCACAGACCGATCTGGTCATCTTTCCGTTGCTGGATTATGCGTTTGTGTTAAATACCTCAATAGGTATGTTGATGCCTTTAATATCTATGGGAAGGGGTCTTTATCTAATAGAATATTCACTCTTCTGTAGATTAGTTTCACGTGGTAGTTCTATACATTGTGATAAACTTTGATGAATAGTTCACGCCTGGTGGTTGGTTTCTATCTCTTTTGAGGTTTTTAATACCATTGTAACCTAATCTTTTGATGACATATTTTTCTTTCTGAATTCTCCGTTTGTTTGTTTATGTTTATTTTTATTTCATTACATGTGATGCACATTTCCTTGATTTTGTCCTTCTGACCATTGTTGTCGTACCTTTATCTATGTATCCTTTGATATCATATCTGTTTAAGCTTCTCGTGCATGCATTGATTATGATGTTAAGTTTGCTTTATAGCATTGGAATCTACATATCTATATCTATATCATTATAGGTTGATTGAGTGTCCCACGCCATCTAATTCATGGTTTATGACTTGCCCTGAGGAAGGTATGGCCCGGGAGTAGGGTCTTCACCGAAACGCGCGTCGGCGTTGGTCTTTCTAAACCCTGAAGAGATTTTCTATCCTCTATTTGGACCAGCGTATCAGAACATTTATTTACCTTGCTGGTCCCTTTTTAATTTTGGATGACTTTTCATGTATGTTAGTTGGATGAAAGGAGCTCATGAGAATTGTATGAGTGTGTATGCATGAATGAAGATTGGTTGTGGGGTACTTTATTCATTGTAATTTTTCTACTGTTTTTTAACTATATGTTCAAAAAAAAATTTTTTTGTGTAATCTAAAATCAAATGTTATGACATTTTTTGATATTTTGATAATAAAAAGACAAAACTATTCATTGTATCTAAGGTGGTTTTCTCAATGCTTGCACGGGATTGCCTTGTTTAATTAATCAATACAGGACTCCTTTGTGGGCCTTTATAATCCTTGAATGGGTGGGTAGTTCTTTCCCTTTGTACTGTTTACATGATCCCCTATTTTACCCACCCCCATCTCTTGTAGGGGTCCCTCCTTTTCCTAGTCATTGGTTCACATGAAGTACCCTGTGCGGACTTCTAGGAGTACCTAGGTCAACCAAATAGGTGCCCTCACCTTTTTTCTAGAGAATGGTATGGGGGCCACTCCACTTGTCCTGGAGAGCTGCTGGGGCCACAGGCTCCAGCACCCAGACTTTCTATCCTTGCTGGTAAACAGTCAGTACAGCCTTTTGGTCATGCTAAGCTTTCTGAAGCACCTGGCTGGCCTCAAAGTTTTTGCTGGCCTTCTTCATGTACTCAACCATATGTGAACGCAGGCCAAGGGCATAATCCACAATATCCTGTTTAGGAGTTGAGAGGCTGCTCCCAGCCCTCCTCAACCAGACACAATGGATCCCTAACTGGAAGTCCAAACAGAAGTTCAAATGGGCTGTAGCCAACCTCCTTCTGTGAAACCTCTCTGTTGGCAAAGAGAAGGCAGGGTAGTAAGACATCCCATTTTTGCCTGAGCTTTTCTGGGAGCACCTTGATCATACCTTTGAGGGTCTTGTTGAACCTTTCAACAAACCCATTGCACTGTGGATGGTAGGGTGTGATAAACTTGTAGTGTACTCCACACTCTTTCCACATGGCAGTAATATAACTAGAAATGAAGTTTGAACCTCTGTCTGTTAAGACCTCCTTAGGGAACCCCACTCTGAAAAATACTCCCAGAAGGGACATGGCCACTACAGGAGCTGTAGTGATCCTAAGGGGAATAGCCTCTGGATATCTAGTGGCATGGTCTACCACCACTAGAATGTAACTGTGTCCAGATGCTGTTGGAGTGTTTAAAGGACCAACAATGTCTATCCCTAACCTCTCAAAGGGAACCTCAACCACTGGAAGTGGAATTAAGGGGGCCTTTGTAGTGCCACCTGACTTACTACTGGCTTGGCAAGTGACCCAGGAGTGACAGAACTCCTTGGTGTCTTCAGACATATGGGGCCTGTGAAAATGAGGGACAAGCCTGTCCCAAATCCTGCTTCTCCCAAGATGTCCTGCAAGTGGAATGTCATGTGCCAGGGACAGAAGAAAACCCCTGCACTTCTGAGGTATAACCAACCTCCTGGTGGCACCAGGCTTGGGGCTCTACACTCCGAGAACAAGAGCCCATCTTCCCAATAGATCCTATGGGAACCACTGACATTCCCTGCTTCCAAAGCAGCAGCTTGCTGTCTGAGCTGTTCAAAAGAGGGGAAGGAGGTCTGCTCCAAACTCAAGTCTGCCCTGGAAGGACCCCCTGCCCCCAAGAACTCTGCCTAGTCAGGCCCCAGTTCCTCTGGGGCAGTTCCTTCACAGGGACTGAGATCATCACCCTCAGGAGACTGACTCTCACTGGGACTTTGGGAGGATAAATCTTTACCCGTCCTGCTCCTTCTCTTAGGAGCCAGCTGGTCCATTCTTTCAGGATCCAGTGTTCCCTCAGTGCTTAGCTGTTTGGCCTGAGCACTGGTGACAGCAAATGCAGTGGCAGAGAGTCCCATCATCTCTTCATGTGTCCTGAACTTCACTTCAGACCAGGCTGCAGTTTGTAGATCATTGCCCAACAGACAATCCACAGGTAGGTCTAGAGAAACTACAACTATTTTAGGGCCAGTTACCGCTCCCCAACTGAGATTCACAACTACCAAGTAGTGATCAGTCCTGACATTGCTAGCATTGATCACTTGGTACAATTGACCAAGTATGATCTGTTCAGGGGATACAAGTTTCTCTGTCACCATTGTGACACTGGCCCCTGTAAGCCATAGCTTCTTTTCCATTAATCAAAGCCTGTACTTGCCCAAGTTAGTGTGACTTACTAGTAAAGTGGCACGATCCATGCCACTGTCACAGACAAGGACAGCCTGAGTGGGTGTTCTGACTAGGCCAGAACCCAAGGTTAACCCTACTAATCCCTTGGGAGCTGCACTACCACTTGTACTGGTGCTAGGGGGAGCAGTTGCCTTAGGGGCAGTGGTAGTTGCTTCCTTTGTGCTGGCTTTAGGACAATTAGAATCCCTTGCCCTATGGCCTTTTTCCTTACACAGGTAGCACCAAGGTTTCTTTTTAGAGTTGTTGGAGTTTTGGGGCTCACCCCTAGAGTCAGGTTTTTGGGGACCTTGAGAAGACTCCTTTTTATCTTTACTCTTCTCCCGACCCTTCTCTGGGGCCTTAGATGAATCTTTTTTCTTTTTGTCACCTCCACCACCATGGTTTTCTGCTTAACCCTGGTGCAGACCCATTTGTCGGCCTTCTTTCCCAATTCTTGGGGAGAGGTCAGATCAGAGTCCACCCGGTACTAGTGCAGCTGTTGGTTCTGACAAGTAAGGATGTGCTCCCTCATCAACAAATTGTACAATCTCTCATAGTCCTGTACCTTGCTTCTATGAAACCAGCCTTCCAGAGCCTTAAGATCATTGTCTATAAAATCAACCCAGTCTTGAGTGTGTGCCCTCTGTGGGTCCCTAAACTTAACTCTGTACTGTTCAGTAGTTAAACCAAACCCATCTATGAGGGCACTCTTCAAGACTGAGTAATTATCAGCATCATCTTTTCTAACAGTGAGGAGCTTGTCTCTACCTTTGTTAGCAAATAGCTGCCCACTGCCCTTGAGGGACCGTCTGTACTTTACAGGCCCTCTCTAAAGCAGTGATCCTGCTCAGGTTCCCAGTATCAAAGGATGGTTCCATGACTCTGGGTACACTAGTGACACCATCATGGGACTCTAGTCCCAAATTCATCCTACCCCTCTGGACTTCCAGGGCCTCTTTATTAAGGGCCAACTGTTCTTTCGTGAGCTTGAGTATAACTCATGTTTGATCAGGTGGTATTCCCTCTGTAAAGAGCCCTGCCTCTTGCAAGAGATGGAGGTCCCTATGGAATTTACAGAAGCATTGGAATTGGCAGAGGACCTAGACCTCCCCTGCATCCTCCCAGGAAGAACAGGGGTGGACCTACCTCTAGGGACACCCTCTGTACTATTCCCTAGGGGATCAGAGTTTACCAGGGTAGAGTCATCAGACTCCTCCTGGACATGCTCAGTTTTAAGGTCGCTAGGGGCAACCCCTCCTGACCCGTCTTCTGGAGCATCCCCGCCCACTTTGTCCTGCTCTTCTGCCCTATCAGGATTCTGGAGGTCATCTAGCATAAACAGCTCTAAGAGGTGCTTAGTAGTAGGGTTACTGTCCGTCTTTAACTTTCTAGCGGTACACACGGTCCTTAGTTCCTGGAACTTAAGACCACTGTATCTAGAGGGTTGGGACCCACTGGGTTCCATTAGTAAAGACGTGGTGACTAGGTGTAGTGTGGGGTTGCACCTACCTACCAGTGAAAACTAAACTTCCAAAGATTGGAGAAAGGGTTGTGCTAGGCCCTTTGCAACCAATCTAAAAGTTCAGTAGAACTTATTTACAAAAATATTTTTATACGTGCCTAATGCTAGTGAGGGTTTTTCATATAATCCACACCTAGATTAGCTGGTAAAACAGTGCAGGCTTAAATCGGAACTACTGCACACCAATCTATGAGGCTGGCTTAGTATATGGTGCACACTTATTTAAGGGAAGCACCCTGCACTAATCCAGACAACCCTTATTGTGATTTTAGTGGTCTTAGACAACCATAGAAAGCTCTGCAAGTTGTACCTGTGGAGAGCAGCCTTCAGGCTTAGTCCAGAAGGAGTGTTAAGCAGTTTCTTTTACCAGAACTAATCATAGTGTAGGTTAAACGAAAAAGAACCACACAGTGTAGTTATAAAAAAAAGTTATATTTATTATACACACTCACTAACACATTGGGTTATCTCCTACCCGGAGATATGAACACAATACACACAATATTTCAAAAGGAAACAGGTAAATAAGCATAAATACACAGTGGTCTCCAGGGGAGACCAAACCATATGCTAAAAAAGTGGAATGCAAACTGCGACCGAAGTTGAGACTTGATTCAGGTGACTGAGAAGTGCCGGGGACCCAAAGAACCAGCCATGGTAAGTAACCAGGAACCACACGGAGGCTGTGTGAAGAGTGGAAACACAGCTGCATACGCAATGCAAGTCAATGGGTAAGTCGCAGTTGCAGTTTTGAAGTAGGACCCTTCCCAGTGGGCCCTGAAGAAACCCCATGGAAAATGGAAGACTGGAGAGTCTTCCCACCCGTGGATACCCCAGGAACCAGGACATCTACACCAGGGAAGCCAGGTGCATAGTTGCGAACGGATGTCAGAAACTGCCGTATCACAATGGAGGACTTCAGTGAAGATGCCGCTGACGACTAAGTTGAAAGAGTCCGGTGGAATCCAAGGGTTGATTCTTGAAGAGGAGTACCTGCAAGCAGAGGGGACAGTGTCTATGCCACAAGGGAGTGACCAGGAGGCACGGAAGATGCAGGAGAGTTGACAGTGACCTTGTCGCTGCGGCTGTGAGAACCAGGCAACACTGTGGTAGACCAGGAGCTGTTCACGAGCTGTCCCACGTCGGAAATCGAGAACCAGGGGGTCGGTGTCTGGCGGGAGCACCAACAATCCTTGGCAGCAGCAACAGACGTGGTAAACAAAGAAAGTGAAGTGTCGGGACCAGCAAGGTTCAAGGGACTCACCAAATACAGGAGAGTCAGAGCAAGCCCCAAGCAAGCAGGGGAGCTCACTGAAGCCCAAGAAGACCCTCAAGAGGACCCACAGGAGTCGCAAGAGGTCCTCGAGCAGCTCACCAAAGATGCAGGCCCACAGTGCAGAGGATGTGGTGAGGAGGAAGACCTTGGTAGGAAGAAATGCTGGAGTCTGGAGCTTCTTGGATCCCGAAGATCTCTGGAGGACAGAGTCAACAAGCCTTGGCAACGGCAAGCCGATGCGGTGCAAAGGGGTTCTGTTCCAGCGGTTCCGACGTGGGGTACTGGCCTCAAACTTGCTGAGAAGACAATGCAGGCCTCGAGGAAGTTGCAGAACCACCACCTGTGTTGCTGAGCCTTTCGGAGTCCGTGGGACTTCAGGAGCAGCAAACTGGTTAGCTTTGCTGCGGTGCCTGCAGATTTGGGGGAACAACCCCTTCACTCCAAGGGAGATTACTTCTGGTGTCTTTGATGCCCACTGGCCTGGAGAAGAACCTGGATGAAGCACAGGCACAGAAGACTGGCAGGATGACGAGACCAGGAGTCTTCCTTGATGCAGTCTCAGTTCCAGGCAAAGTCCAACGAAGTCCAAGGTGCCCAGACGGTTGCAGTGGAAGTTGTTTCGGTTCTGAATCTTGTCCCACAACGAATCTGAACAGCCACCCACAGGTAAGCCCTTAAGTACCCTAATGAAAGGGTCAGGACGATTCAGGGGTTCCTCCAAGAGGAGGGGCTAGACAGAAGAGAGGATACTCCCATGTCCTTTGTCCAGTTTCGCGCCAGACCGGGAGCCAATGGCTCCCTCAACTGGAGTATGCAAGGAGGGCACCAAATGTGCCCTTCAAAGCAGTCTAGTGGCGCTGGCAAGCGCCCCCACCCCAGCCCAATATACTAAGTCCTATCTGGGAGGCGGTTACACCTCCCTGTGACAGGAAACCTATTGTTCTACCTTCCCCTGCTCGAGCTCAGCAGCAGGAGGGCAGAATAGAGTCTGTGGTCGGCAGCAGCACTAGCTTGCTGTTAGACCCTGAAAGGCTGGTACTGGGAATACAGGGGGGCTACCTAGGGGAGCCCCCAAGTACATGGGATCCTTCATCCACACTGGAATTGCTTATGTAGGGCACCCTCACACTCATAAGCTTGCAACCTGCCTTTTGGATTGAAAGGCCTACCTTAGGGGTGACTTATAGGTTTTAAGTGCAGTGACCTCAGATATAAGGAAAGTTATACCTGTGGCGAATGGTGCTAGCACCAGCTCACACAGGCTGCGATGGCAGGCCTACAGTCACAGTTTGAGTGGTCTCTCATGGGTGGCATAATACATGCTGCAGCCCATCGTGGACCCCTTGTGTACCTATGCACTGGTACCTCAGTACCATATACTAGGGACTTTGAAGGGTACACCAGTAACCAATTGAGAAGGTACCAAAGTACTTACCATGTCCAATTTTAGGGCGAGAGCACAGTGACTGGGGTCCTGATTAGCAGGATCCCAGTCAGACTAGTCAGAAAACAGAATGACACCAGCAAAAAGTGGGGGTAACCATGAAAGCAGATCCTATTTTCTACAACGGGGAAACAAAATAGGCATCCTGCAAGTCCAGCGCTACCATCCAGTCTCCCGGGTCCAGGGCAGACAGTACCTGAGCTAGGGTGAGCATCTTGAACTTCTCCTTTCTGAGGAAGTAGTTGAGGGCTATGAGGTCAAGGATAGGACGAAGGCCTCCGTCCTTCTTTGGGACCAGAAAATAGCAGGAATAACAACCACAGCCTATTTCTGGCCCGGGAACCCTCTCTATAGCTCCCTAGGCCAAGAGAGTCTTCACTTCCTCGCGGACTTACTCCGCAAGGTGATCCTCCGTCAGCCGATTGTACACTGGAGGCATGGATGGAGGGGTAGTCTCGAAGGTGAGGGAGTATCCCCTTCGAACTATTTGCAACACCCACCTGTCCAAGGTGATGTTCTGCCAGTGGTGGAGGTGATGGCATATCCTGCCACCAACTGGGTGGCCATGATCCGGAAGTATCGGCTTCGGAAGGGTTTGCAGTGGAGGAGGGGGTTGTGGCTTGACCAGACTTCTGGTCACCCGACCCACGGGGCCGGGGTGAACCGCAGCCACGGCCCGCAGAGGTTGTTGGACTTGTGATGGTGGGAGAAGCAAGATGGTGGCATCTTGAGAGCAGCTGATTCCATTCTCCCGCATGTCCAGCCCACGATCGTGAATCTTGGCTCTTCACCTCGCACTGGCAGGGGGATGAGGCTAAGCTTGGCGTTCCGATTTTTTGCGCTCCCTGTTGCCTGTTGTAGGAACTCCTTACGGTTTACCTGGTTTGGTAGCAGCTCGGGACACGGCTCTCCCACCGAGCCGCTGTAGATAATCCATACAGAGGAAAAAGGAGGCCGCCGAAGACGACAACCAGAACAGTGAAGAGCTGTCGGAAGACGGATCAACTGGGGAGCAGAAATTAAGTGCCCAGCTTCGACCAGGACTCCACCTGTGACCGAGTCTGGATCAGCAGGGGGAGCAAGCTTGTGGGCAAATATATTTAAGAAGCCTCTGCAAACATCAGGTAGTAAAGCGGGCACATCCGCCGCAAACACCCATGTCAGTGGTATAGGCTTAAGTACCACACGGGGAGAGACCACTACAGGAGCGGAGATTGTCGGTAACACAGAGGATAAGGAGAATGCAGTGAAAATCCCCCCGGAGCGTGAAGCCTTTCACGGCACATCGGCTGGTAACTTTCAGGGTAAAACAGGCCCCACCCATATTCAAGGTACATTTATATCTGCTAAAACAAGGGGGTGCAAATCTGTATTGGTGGAAAGGGAGACAGAACAGATTAACAAAAGGGGGACTCTAGAAGGTAATATGTCACTACAACACAGCCCCACTGCACAGAGTACTAAACATGGCAGGGAAATTGCCTCAGGGGACAAATTCTTTTCATTGGCAGACCATTCGGATGGGTCAGATGATGAGAGCCTTAGTTTGACAGATATCAGCTCCCAGGATGATCAGGGGGATGCTACCACTGTCAGAAGGAAAAAGATAACCCCACGGAAGAAATCCAAGACTGGGTCAAAGGAACTCTTATGGGACTATTCAGCCTCAAATGTCAAGTAAATAATTCCCTTTGGATGCACTTATCTTAATCACACTACTAGCGTACTATTCAGCCTCACCATCTTTAGAAGAAGCTCTGGCGGGGGGTCCGAATAAAATGACCCAACAGTTGGAACCAGTTTCCCTGGAGTCAATATATCAGAGCATAATGACACGGAAGAGACCCGCGCTGAGGGTCGGAAAACACAATCAGCCCATCAGAAGATACAGGGGGCTATTCGAAAGGTCGCTAAAACATGTTCTGAATTCGCAACTAGAATGGGGGAAGCCGAAGAAAGGGCTGCGACGTTGGAGAATGGAGTATCCATTCAGAAAAAGGCAATGGAGACTTTGGAGGTCCAAATGGCTGACACTCAGTGGAAGTTAGAAGACTTTGAGAAAAGGCTGAGACAAAATAATTTACGGGTGTTGGGTATTACAGAGGTGGTAGAAGGGGGTCGATGCTCTCAAATATGTGATTAAACTTTTTAAAGCTTTTTCGGAGCTAGGAAGCTGAGACTGGGAGCAGGAGCTACAAAGGGCCCATAGGTTTCCCTTCAAACAGAATACACAGGCATCTCATGAAGGAATTAGACCCAGAGTGATATTGATCTACATAGCGAATTTCTTATTGTGTCAGGCAATTTCGGACTTGGCCCGTAGAAATCGTAAACGTACACACGATTGTACATTTTTTGTTAGACCCGATTTCTGTCACTCCACAGTTGAGCGTTGATGGCAATTCCGCCAGTTAATAGAACCCTTTAAAGCTAATATATAAGGAAGCCCAGGTTTATCTTACGAACCCAGCTAAACTAAAGGTGATCTGGCAGGAAAAGGCTCTTTTTTTTCATCCGAGATTTAAGCAAAGGAATTTTTAGAAAGCTTAAGTTAAGACTAATAATACCGCTCCATGTATGGTATACACTTATTTTGTGAAGGGGTTCTTCTCTGGATAGGCTATCATTGATTTACGGAGGGAGAAGAGGCTGGGCATGTGGGTAGGCGGATAGTATTCCATCATAGGATCTAGCTGGTCCCATTGCTTTTATGAGGAGGAAAGGGGTTGGGGTGTTGTGGGCCACAAAAAGTGTTGTCTACTTCGATTTAAATAAATATCACAGCGTACAGTTTTGTTTTGCAGGAGATTGCAGTTTTCAATTGAAGAGACTTTTTATAGCAGCAGCAGTCATCAGCAAATGCAATTTTTGGAATGTCTGGGGCTAAAATATGCATAACCACGATTAATATATGCGGCCTTAATGATAAAAATAAGAGCAGGACGGCCCTGGGGCTAAGGTTTATGAAAACAGATCATGTATGCTTACAAGAGACCTATATCCCATGGGGAAAGCGGGGATAGCTAAAAGATCTCGGTTTGTCATTGCTGGCGTGCACCCAGCAAGGGGGGACATCAAGGGGAGTTACGATATTAGCTAATAAAACTATTGGCCCCTGCAAACAGATTAAGGAGGATGAATTCGGCAGATGGGCTATTATTAAATGTATGACTGGCGATGCCCTGTTTACGGTGTGTTCAGTATATGGGTCCAATATTGATGAGGACGGGGTGTTTGATGATTTAAACTCCGAGCTAACCCAATGGCCTTGCCACTTATTCTTTGTCGGGATCTGAATATACACATTAATATACATGACGACTTCAGGGGGAATCAACCATATTCAGGGAGGAAACGAGGTGTTTACAGAGTCCTAAAACATATGGTTCAAGACCATGGTTTGTTCGATGTCTGGGCCACACTTAAATCTCTGAATCCAGTCTTTTCTTTCTACTCTTCCCCACATAACAAATTAGACTACATTACTTTTTCATTTCAACTACTCTGATGGGGCAAGTAGGGATTGAGAGTTATCCTAGGGCTTTGTCAGATCACAACCCCATTGTGTTGGAGTTCTCAGTTGTAGGTTTACCAAAGAATAAAAAATCTGGGACTTTTGGGAGGAAACTTTTGCAGGATGCATTGTATAAGGACCATATGTCTAAATGGATAGTGGAATTCTTTGAGATCAACAGGGAGACGGCTATGGTTAGCTCAGTTTGGGATTCTTTCGAAGCCGTGGTTAGAGGTGAAACTCTCAGCTTTTCTCTCTACCAGCAAAAAAAGAAAAGGGATATGATGCGGGGCTATATGATCAATTGGCCCTTGCTGAAATGGATCTTATAAGTAAGATTTTTAGCGGGTTGAATACCTACCATTCTCAACAGCAGATATCGATTTTAAAATCTAGAATTAACAAATACTTTGGGTCGGAACTGGTCGCCAAATTTCAGCAATAGAGGGCCGAACGTTATGAATTTGGGGAGAATACAGGACGACTCCTGGCCAAACCTATCCGACAGAAAGAAGTTGCCAATCAGAAACTGGCTATCAAAGACCAGGCGGACAGCTGTTTGAGTCCCCACTGGATATTCTCAGGATCTTGAAGCAATTTCATGAACAACTATACACCACAATTCCAGACCTGTTGAAAGATGAGTGCAGGTTTTATTTTTCAGGGATTGGATACTGCTAAGGTTAATAAGGAGGAAGGACTGTGGGAAGCAATATGCTTTCTAGCAACTGGCAAAGCCCCGATAGTATTCTAGTCAAATTTTATAGACTTTTTAAAAAGAAATTCAGCAAGATATGCTAACGGCGGCTCTACAGGCTCAAATTGAGATGATCCCAATGTCATGGGGGTTCAACAGTATAATAGTTTAAAAAAAAGAGGTTAAATCTGCTGAACTACCAGGGTCGTACAGACCATTCTCCTTGATCAACTGTGATGGTAAGGTCTATGCATCGATGTTAGCCAATAGATTAGGTAAAGTCATCGCTCCCTTAGTCTCGCCGCATCAACATGGTGTTATACCAGGAAGAAGTACAGTTGACCATGTCCGGAGGGTCATTACTCTGTTTGACATCACCCAAGCCTCGGGGTCACCACATGGTCTTGCCCTATAAAGACGCTAAAAAGGTGTTTGACCGGGTATCTTGGCGGTTTTTGTGGGTGGTTTTACAGTTGAAGGGCTTTGGGGATAAATTTATTCAGGCTATTAAGTCTTTGTATAAAACACCTAAGGCTGTTGGATAATGGGATTGCAATCTGAATGTATTACCATCTCAACGGCACTAGACAGGGGGGCCCATGTTCCCCATTTTTATTTGCTCTTTATATAGATCCCTTGCTGAGAAACCTAGAGAACAGCGCTTATATTAAACCTATGATTGTTAATCAAGTAGGATACAGGACTCTTGCGTATGCAGACGATATCGCAGCCCTTACGACTGACCCTTCCTCTGCACTTCCTGAGGTGGAAACTCTAGCCAGGCAGTTTGGGACATGTTCTGGGTACAAGTTAAATGAAAGTAAGACACAAATTGTGTGCACAGAAGGAATTGGATTTGATGATCCTACGGTGGTTACGGAGGCGGTTTACCTCAGAGTAACACTCACTGCCACTTTGGACAGGATAGCAGAACTGAATCGGACTCCACTTGTGGGCACCATCTAAGGCAACTTGGACAGAATAAATCACCTACACCTCACTTTGTATGGTAGAAATCATGTATTGAAAATGAACACCTTACCAAAGATCTTATATTTTTTCAGGACGATGCCCTTAGAAATTGATAAAGTATGGCTATCTAGCTTAGAGAGAATTTGTTTTAGGTTTTTATGGGGGTATCGTAATCCGAGAAGGGCAGCCAAATGGATGATTTTACCCAGGGCTCGGGTGGGGGATGGTCAACCCCCAGTTTTACTTATTATTGGGCGTGTTTGTTGCAACATATGGGTCTTACTCACCGATAACCCGGAAAGGATGAACCCTGCAGAGACCTCTTCCATTTATGAGTTGATTTTAGGGCATGAAGCAAAAGGTTTTTTAGCAAAGAATATTGAACCAAGCTATTATAGAAAATACTAGATTTAAGGTTTTAAAGGCGGCATGCAAGGTTTAGCTACAGGTTAAACGAACGGTTGGTATCCCCAGAGTAGAAGTATACACCCCTATGACTGCTTCAGCAATTTTACCAGTAGTATTTCAAGATCGAGTAACTTCTAGATGGATACAGATGGGTGTGACATCCTTGGGGAACTTATATATAAATGGATAGCTCTGCTCCTTTTCTGAACTACAAGAACAATATGGCCTGGCCCGGGGGGGATTTCTTGGAAGTACCTACAGCTACGGGACTTTCTCTTTAAAACTATGAGGGATTCAAATATGGCAACTCAGATTCCTCTGGTAGAAACCATAAATCGAAAAGCGAAGAGTGGATCAATATACCAAATATTATTACAGGAAATACCAGATGATCTGGAGGTACAAAATTACAAATGGGAGACAAGATTAGGGACGGAAGGGCCTACATCTACACATCACTAGAACTTGGTAACAAGGATCTTCTAACTTCTAGTTTGAAAAGCCAACATTTTTTAGCCTATACTATACACATTCAAAAAAATGTGAGATGCGGTGGCAGTCAGGGGGGCCAATGTAATAGGTGTGGGGCGCAGTTGGCTGATAGTCTTCACATGTTTTTTCTTTGCCCCAAACTGGACATATGTTTACCACAGATGGAGGTTTTTGGAAATAGTGCTAGGCACACAAGATTCAAATAACACAGATTTTGATTCACATTGATGATCCTGGGGGCTAACAAGGACACACATAATAATGAATCAGAAGAGAGGGAAGTAGGAAGCTGGCTCTGTATATACTATACCAAAGTAAGGTATAGTGTACAGAGTCCCCAGAGGTATAGCAGAGGCTAAATTAGGTAAGTATGACCAGCTCTTTGTGGTAGTGTGGGAGAGCAGTTAGGCTAATCCAGAGGGCGTGTTAAGCATTTATTGTATTCACTCAATCAAGACTGATGGCACACACTCAGAGACTTAATCCAAACCAATTAGGTAAGTATAAAAAAGGTATACTTATGTTTTATTTTTAGAACTAAGCCGGACTTGGCAAAGGTAGGTAAAATGTACTTTCAGTCATAGAACATTTCAAGAAGTGCAATTGGGAATTGATTTCCAATCGTTACAAGTCGGTATTGGTTCAAAAACCAGCTTAAATTACACAGTAATTACTTTTGGAATACTTTTGGATTACAATGACTACTCTGGGTGGTATGCCTAGATACCACACCGGGGATCTCACAATACAAGGTAAGTAAGCATTTTCTTGATTTTAAGCACAGTTACTTTCTTTCCATATAAAAGTTCCACTCGACACATTTTAGGAAGAAAACTCGTAACATTGGTTCCTATGGGAGAAAAATGGTTATTGGTTTCACAGGTAAGTAAGCGACTTATGAGTGGGAGTTTTGGGGGTTAGGACCAAGGTTCCCCAAGGTCTAGGTAGGCACTCAAATTGCACAACCAGCGGCACTAGGGTGGGCAGGTGCTGAGTGCAGAGTCCCAATGTTAGTCAATAAGGCTAAGGGGGCCTTCAGTCAGGGGCTGCTTACGAGCAGGCCACTCGAGTATGGGAACAAAGCTCCTGGGGTTAAGGTGAGCACTGCGGGTGCCAACAATCCACACAGGAGCTGCACCACCAGTGGCACAGGGACAGCCAGGTGAAGAGTGCCAAGGAGACGTCGGAGACCCTGTGGATTCCAATAAAGACCTTTGGTTTGGCAAAGAGGCTGCAGACTTGGGCAGGGAGACTTCCTGAAGGGGACCACCTGCTGGAGAGGTAAGTTGGGTTCTTGGGTGGAGCCTGGACACCATCGGGTGGGCCACCCAAGGCCGAGGGACGTCGGGTGAAGGGGTGTCTTTTGGCATTGGTTCTTCTTACCAGCTCCGGTCGTGGGGGCCCTTCAGGTTGAGGCTACAGGCGTCGTCTTGAAGCTTGAGGGAGGTCAGGGATCACCAGATCCCAGGTCAGGATCGCTGGTGAGACCTCCTTGTGTTGTTGGGCCACTCGAACTCGGGTCGTGGGCAATGGGGTGCAGAACCGCAGAGCTGCCTGGGTCCGGGTTCTGGTCTTGGAGTCTTTGTTGAGCAAATTCGGTGCTCACGGGAGAGTCTGTAAGGTGAGTGCAGGGCAGGTCTTCCGGGCTCTGGGGGGCTGCTGGACACGACGGTTTCTTCACTGTAGGCAGGTCGGAGTCTGTCAGGCCGGTAGGGCTGGGGCCAAAGCAGTAGGTGACCGCTTCTTCCTGGGTCAGCACGGCTCTTAAGGTCCTTATTCTTTCGTCCTCGAATCGGAGGAGGCAAGGTTGAGGGTTGCCCCTAAATACTAGAGTTAGGTGCGTTACTAGGGTGTGCAGGTCAGGACCAATGGGTCCCTTCTTTGGGTTGAGTATACCCCTATCATACCACCGTCCAGTGGGAGGGGGGCATGAGCCTCTTCCTGATTGGTTGGGTCGCTTCATCTCCAAGATGTAGGGAACTGAGATGTGTGCTTCACCCCGCCTCCCCCGCACCCCCACATGAGAGGTGGGGCTGGCAAAGGTGGGCACACTTCTCCTCCTAGCTTGGTTTTCATGCCAGTTATCCCCCCCCCTCCCAGTGGGGGTCAGAACAGGTGGTCGCCACTTGCTGGGGGCAGCAAAAGGCAGGGACAGCGTACAAAGGTGGCAGGCCTTTGAAGCTTCCCCTTTCGTGGACCCAACCCATCCTGGGAGAGGAGGGATGGCACCTCTGCCCAGGATGGGCTTTGTTTCTGGGCCTAGAGAGCGGAGGCTCTCCTCAGGGGTCCAGAAACCAGTCTTGTGGTGGCAAATGGCAGGCAGCCATTCCGGAACCACACCAGGGCTGATCGCTTTTCAGGGGGCATCTCTATGTGCATTTTACATTAAATCCCACACTGGCATTAGTGTGGGTTTAATGTGCTGAGATGTTTGCTACCGAACTTCCCAGGTTTTAGTAAAGCCATTATGGAGCTGTGGAGGTCATAATGACCAACTCCCAGACCATATACTCTTTGTGGCTGTACTACACTTACAATGTCTAAGAATGGACTTAGACACTGAAAGGGTACAGGGCTCATGCCTCTGTACCCTCACCTGGGGGCTAGTGCACCCTGCTAGAGGGGTGACTTACGCCCCAGACAGTGGGTTGCAGGCATGGCACACAGGGTCATATAATAGAACTTTTGAATTTCTTGTTCCACAGTGGTCACCACGCACGTGGTAGAAACTCACTGTAGAGACAGTACAGATGGTCCTTCTTTGAAGGGATGAGCACACGGTGTAATATGGTGGTCTTGAGAGCGGTTACTTTTCTTCCTTACCTCATTCTGACGGCCAGTTTATTTCTTACAGAATTAGCACAATAGGAATATTGATTACTATACCTTGAACGAAGGTGCAGACAAGGAATTTTAGTTGTGAGTATCAGCTGTCATTTAGAAGATTCACCTTGGTTTATTTATGAAGGGCAGCAATAAGTAGGCACCAATTAGATGATAGAAACTCTGCACACATCTTTGAACCTTGCAACTTTCTATTTTCTTTGGCACATATAGTGACATGTGGTCACACACTATTTCTTGCTGTGATGGTGTGATGCTGTGATGGTGTTTTTAATCTCTGGTCATTTAGGCACAAGGGTTTATTGTTGAATTACCTCTCTGATTCCTTTGAGTGGGTCTAGGGTCTGTCACTTCAGATATCTGCAGTTCTTCACCCGTGAACAGTATTCTTTAACATGCATTGTGATTTCGCTTGATCAAGTTGTGTGCTCAGAGCATCAAATATATGGATAGGTGATATTTCCTCCCCCTCATTATTGTGCATTTACATTTTTTACAGGGGCCCCCGAAGACGGGACATAGATATATGTGAAACAACTAATTCCTACAACAGAAACCATTATTTGTTAAATAGGCCATTCGTTCTTTAAACTCCATTCTTTGTTCAGTGTTGAATATATCAGTATGAAATTCTTTGATGAATGAACGTTAGTATTGACATTGTGTATGAATTGTTACATTAAAAATGAATACAGATGATTATGGTGGTGTAATATATCTTTTGATAGAGTCTTAGAGCTGTGCGGCCAGTTTACAAGAGTCACTTGAAGCACTGAACACAGGGATGTGTGCCATGTCGACTCTTCACTTTTCTCCACCAAAACACGCAGCCTGCAATGGCAGTGTGTAGGTATTATTGTACAGGGGCTCCAAGTGTGGCACAATAGGTGCTGCGGCCCTTAGAGGCCTTCCCTGGTCACAGTGCCCATGGTACCTTTTACAAGGGGTTACCTGGGGCCAGAGAGGTGCCAATCGTGGGTACAAAGCTACAGCTTTGGGAAAGAACACAGGCCCTGGGAACCTGATTGGCAGGGACCCAGGCCACACCAAGTCAAAGTGCATCATGTGTGTAGGAGGCTGGCTTAGTATATGGTGCACACATATTTAAGTGAAGCACCCTGCACTAATCCAGACAACCCTTATGGTGATTTTAGTGGTCTTAGACAACCATAGAAAGCTCTCTAAGTGGTAGCTGTGGAGAGCAGCCTTCAGGCTTAGTCCAGATGCAGTGGTAAGCAGCTTGTTTTACCAGAACTAATCCTGTAGTGTAGGTTAAACTAAAAAGAACCACACAGTGTAGTTATAAAAATAGTTATATTTATTATACACGCTCACTAACGCATTGGTATATATCCTACCCGGAGATATCAACACAATACACACAATATTTCAAAAGGAGAACAGGTAAGTAGCAAAAATACACAGTGGTCTCCAGGGGGAGACCAAACCATATAAACTTTAATGCGAACTGAGACTTGTCCAGCCTCTTGGATTCCCTACCCGGACGGGTAGTAGGAAATGTGCCAGGATTTACTTGGGAAGTGGAGGTTTGGACCACCAAGCTCTCTGGGGTAGGATGTTGCTTGAGTAAACTGGGGCCCCGTGGGGTGGGGGGCAATCATCCTGGTCACTGGAGCCCCTGGGCAGGGATTGGACTAGGTCCCAAACAGGAGAAGTGGTTCTGAGGAGGGGGTCACTGCTGGCTGAAGCATCTCTGTCAAGACATTAGTCTTGACTGCCAGTGAGGGTATGCTAAGGTCCAGGACCTCGTCCACCCTTCTCACCACCATAGCCAAAGAGATCTCTCCTCTGCAGCCATGGTAAGAGGAGAGACCATGACAATATCTGTAGAAGTGGCCAGTCCATTGTGTCAGTCAATTCATCACACAAGTTCATGTTGGGGTCTAGCGGCTGGAATTCTTCAGGCTCCAGGAGCCCCTCCCAATCTTCCTCAAGTCCCTGCCTTTAAGAAAAGGGCTCTAGCTCCAGGCTGGAAGGCATGGCTCCATTCGACATCCGACGACAATCCTCCCGCTCCATGTTGGAGTCAGGGATGAGAACGGAGATGGCGCTGCCGTTGGCATCAGGACCGTGGAGGTGGTATGACCATGACCAGTCCGGATTCATCTGTACATCCAAGGGGTCCGAATAGAGCCGGGGATGGAACCGCTGGCGGAGGGGCCCCTCCTGAACCCGAAGTCGCACCAGCGGGAACCCAAATATGAGGTGCATCGCATCACTGAACGCTCAAAGTTGGGCGGGGGCACTCCCAGAAACTCGGGGAGGCGTGGAGCCAGCCCAGGTCGTACCGCAGAGCTGGGCCTTGAATGATGATACTCACTCATCTGGTCGGATGGTTTCGACGGACTGGGTGAAGTCGAAGACCTCTTTGACTTCTTGCTTTTCTTCTTGTGGGACTTACCAGAAGACTACTTCGAGTGCGATGAGGATCTAGGACTCAGCGATCCTTCCTGGGACCTTCCTCTCGACCAAGATCGAGACGGTTGTGGCATCGCACTTCGAACGGCAAGGAGCTTGAGGGATTGCTCCCTCAAGACCCTGGGGTGCATGTCGTCACAGTCGACTCAGATCTTGGCATTGTGGTCGCACTCAAGACACCACAGACAGACGAGGTGCGGGTTTGTCACTGACATCTGTCGATGACAGGCACCGCAGTGCTTGAAGTCAGCTTTTTAACTGACATACCTGCCACACCCAGAGAAAGATTCTCAAAAAAAGACTTGGGCAAAAGTAGAATAGAGTCAGTCAAAAAGTGAATGGCGGAAGCTCAACATTTGTGCTGACTGGCATGGAAAGAAAAGAACGGACGTCAGCGTGCTGGGGTGGCGCTTATATAAGCACTGCGCATATCACTTACGGCGCAAATGACGCCACACAGACCCCAACGCCACCTAACCGCGCACAAGGGTACTGTTGTGCCTGGGGATAATTCTAAGATAAGGAATGTGAGCTAGAAGTCTCTATCAGGTCTACAATATACATTGGGGATGCATGGCCATCTTAAACTTCTGGATAGAACCTTCATTGTGACTCTCAGCCTCTTTGCTGGGTAATCATGATACTATGTTGTATGCGGATCTAGGATATTCTTTGTTCAGAACTGTCGCTTCCAGTTGTTTAAGGGACATGAGGAATACGGACAAGTATATTTGGAAGTAGATTTGCGTTGTGCATACTAACTGAACTATCAGAACATTTAACTTGAACTCTAAGACCGTAGGATTATCACTGAAGGTTATCCTGAAATGGAACAGAAAGCATTCGTGATATATATATGTTACAAATGTTATGTATTCTGAATATGTGTACGTTATAACAGAGTTACAATAATGCCAACAGGAACAGCCAAGCTTGTATTCACAGAATGTATAGTGACTGTGAGCGACCCCTGACCTTGACTGGTAGGTCGCTCCCCCACCACACAGCTCCGTCTGTGTGCCCTGCTGCTGCCCCGGATTGTGCTCTTTTTTCCTTTCTGTGCCCCCCTTGCTGCCCCTGATTGTGCTCTGTTTTTTCCTTTCTGTGCCCCCTTGCTGCCCCTGATTGTGCTAGCTTTTTCCTCTCTGTGCCCCCCTTGCTGCCCCTGATTGTGCTCGTTTTTCCTTTCTGTGCCCCCTGCTGCCCCTGATTGTGCTCTGTTTTTCCTTTCTGTGCCCCCTTGCTGCCCCTGATTGTGCTCGTTTTTCCTTTCTGTGCCCCCTTGCTGCCCCTCATTGTGCTAGTTTTTTCCTTTCTGTGCCCCCTTGCTGCCCCCGATTGTGCTCTGCTTTTTCCCTTTCTGTGCCCCCTTGCTGCCCCTGATTGTGCTCTGTTTTTTCCTCTCTGTGCCCCCCTTGCTGCCCCTGATTGTGCTCGTTTTTCCTTTCTGTGCCCCCTTGCTGCCCCTGATTGTGCTAGTTTTTTCCTTTCTGTGCCCCCCTTGCTGCCCCTGATTGTGCTCGTTTTCCTTTCTGTGCCCCCTTGCTGCCCCTCATTGTGCTAGTTTTTTCCTTTCTGTGCCCCCTTGCTGCCCCTGATTGTGCTCGTTTTTTTCCCTTTCTGTGCCCCCTTGCTGCCCCTGATTGTGCTCGCTTTTTTTCCTTTCTGTGCCCCCTTGATGCCCTGATTGTGCTCGTTTCCCTTCTGTGCCTGTTTCCGCCGCGCTGCGCCCCCGCCCTCACTGCCCATTCCCTGCTCCTCCCTCCCACCTCCCCATTTATGGCGGCCGCTGGCGCGCCTAAGGCAAGCCCGTCTGCGCCCGTCCGCGCCGTGACCGCGCCCAGCGCCAGACCCCCTGGTCCGGGCATCCCCCGCGCCCGCCACATCAACAGACGCCGATACGACGCCCGCACCCTCCACGCACTCAACCCCGGAAAAGATCACGCCTGCTACCAGGCCACCCCGAAGCGCACCCAAGGGCCCTTCACCTGCCGGAACTGCAGCTTCGCCAGCACCCGCCCCGCCAAACCACCGCCCAGGAAAGAACCCAACTACCTCAGATGCATCCTCCTCAACACCCGCTCCGCCCGCAAACACGCCATCGAACTCTGGGACCTTCTCGACTCAACCTCCCCAGACGTCGCATTCCTGACGGAGACCTGGCTGAATCCCGCTTCAGCCCCCGACATCGCCATTGCCATCCCGGACGGATACAAGATCACCCGCAGGGACCGCACCAACGGAGTCGGAGGAGGCATCGCCATCGTCCACAGGAACACCCTCAGAGTCTCAACCAACACCGACGACACCCTCAGCACCGCCGAACACATGCACTTCCAGATCCACACCGATCCCAACACCACCCTCAGAGGAACCCTCATCTACAGACCCCCGGACCCCGACCACAGTTCAGCGATTCCATCGCTGACTTCGTCAGCACACACGCCATCGCCTCCACGGACTACATCCTCCTCGGGGACCTGAACTTCCACCTCGAGAACAACAAGGACACCAACTCCACCACCCTGTTCGACAACCTCGCCACCCTCGGACTCAGACAGCTCGTGACTACACCCACCCACGCCGCCGGCCACACGCTCGACTCCATCTTTTCCGCAAGCCCACACGTCTCCTTCAACCACACCTCCGAACCCCACTGGACTGACCACCACTGCATCCACTTCACCTACAGGAAGCCCACCACGCACCACCGCACCGAACAAATGCCTCGCCGCTGCTGGAGCACAGTCACGGAAGACCAGCTAACCACAACCCTCGCCCTGAGCCCACCCACCGAACCCTCCGACCCCGACACCGCCGCCCGCAACCTCAGACAGTGGATCGACGACTGCGCCAACACCTCGCCCCGCTCAAGAATCCGCCCAACAGCCACACCAGCAAGAAAGCCACCTGGTTCACCGAAGACCTCCAGGCCTCCAAACGAACATGCCGAAAACTGGAGAAGATCTGGATCCACGAACGGACAGCTACGCCGCCCACAAGAGCGCCACCCGCAGTCACCATCACCTCATCAGATCCGCCAAAAGGGCCTCACTCAAAGACCGCCTAGACAACAACGCACACAACAGCAAAGAGCTCTTCAACATCGTGAAGGAACTCTCCAACCCCAGCTCCAACACCAACGACATCCAGCCGTCGCAAGACCTGTGCGACTCACTGGCCACCTTCTTCCACCGCAAAATCGCCGACATCCACGACAGCTTCAACACCACGACCGCCCCGGCAACCACCGAGACCACTGCCCCCACAACCACCAACCGCCTGCTCTCCTGGACCAACATCAACGACGAGGACACCAGCGAGATCATGAACACCATCCACTCCGGTTCACCGCTAGACCCGTGCCCTCACCACATCTTCAACAAAGCCAGTACAGCCATCGCGCCCCATCTCCGGAAAATAATCAACATCTCCTTCGAGACAGCAACCTTCCCGGAAAGCTGGAAGCACGCCGAGATCACCGCCTTACTCAAGAAACCCAAGGCAGACCCCAAGGACCTCAAGAACTTCCGACCCATCTCTCTGCTCCCGTTCCCCGCGAAGGTCACCGAGAAAATCGTCAACAAACAACTGACCCGCTACCTCGAGGAGAACAACATCCTGGACCCTTCCCAGTCCGGCTTCCGCAGCAACCACAGCACCGAAACCGCCCTCATCGCCGCCACCGATGACATCAGGACCCTGCTAGACAACGGAGAAACAGCAGCCCTCATCCTCCTGGACCTATCAGCCGCCTTCGACACGGTCTGCCACCACACACTACGAACACGCCTTCACGACGCCGGGATCCAAGAGAAGGCCCTGGACTGGACCACATCCTTCCTTTCCGGCAGAACACAAAGCGTCCGCCTCGCCCCCTACCGATCCAAGGCCACCAAGATCATCTGCGGCGTACCCCAAGGCTCCTCCCTCAGCCCAACGCTGTTCAACATCTACATGGCACCCCTCGCCCATGTCGCCCGACAGCACAACCTCAACATCATCTCCTACGCCGACGACACCCAGCTGATCCTCTCCCTCACCAAAGACCCTCACACCGCCAAAGCCCACCTCCACGAAGGAATGAAGGCCGTCGCCGAATGGATGAGGACCAGCCGCCTGAAGCTGAACTCGGACAAGACGGAGGTCCTCATCCTTGGTTCCAACCCTTCAGCCTGGGACGACTCCTGGTGGCCAACATCACTGGGAACAGCCCCGCCACCCACCGACCACGTACGCAACCTAGGGGTCATCCTCGACCCCACCCTCTCCATGACTAAGCAGGTCAACGCCGTTTCCTCATCCTGCTTCAACATCCTCCGAATGCTCCGCAGGATCTTCAAGTGGATCCCCACCGAAACAAGAAAAACAGTCACCCAGGCCCTCGTCACCAGCAGGCTGGACTACGGGAACGCCTCTACGCAGGAACGACGGCTAAGCTCCTGAGACGGCTGCAACACATCCAGAACGCCTCTGCACGTCTTATCCTCGACATCCCCCGACGCAGCCACATCACACCCCACCTGAGAGACCTGCACTGGCTCCCTGTCAACAAGAGGATAACCTTCAAGCTCCTCACCCACGCACACAAAGCACTCCACAACTCCGGACCAGCCTACCTCAACAGACGACTCAGCTTCTACACCCCCACCCGCCAGCTCCGCTCGACCAGCCTCGCCCTCGCCACAGTCCCCCGCATCCGGAAAACGACCGCCGGCGGCAGATCCTTCTCCCACCTCGCCGCCAAGACCTGGAACACCCTCCCCACCAACCTCCGACAGACCCAAGACCTACTGGCCTTCAGAAGACTCCTCAAGACCTGGCTCTTCGATCAGTAGCAGCACCACCCCCCTCCTCCCCCAGCGCCTTGAGACCCTCGCGGGTATGTAGTGCGCTTTATAAGTGACATGATTGATTGATTGACTTACTTTACAGTGCCACAGATTTCAAGCCAAAGCTAGAACTCATTTTCCACAGTGTGTGTAGTGAGAAAACCTGAGGTAGTTATCCAATCCGAGGTATTCAATTTATAGAGAGAGCATTGAACATATATTTAATATACTCACCATTTGTATGTTTAGTGTCAAGAAAAGCAAATTCTACATCAAAGTACAGAATGTTGGTTGCACAACTATGTTATGTATGTATGTCCATGAACTGTCACAATTTAGTGCAGGACTAGTGGGGCCTGTTAATGGACATCTCATATTGTCTTTAGACAGTTCGCTAAGCTTTGCAGACCAGAGTGTCCAGCAGAAGGGACAGGTTAGAGTGGTGGAGTTAAATGTCTTGGTTTCTTCTCGTACCCCCATTCTCCATGTTTACCAATGGCTCTCATGCAAACAAGTTGTAATCGTCCAAGCCCAACACTAGATGGCAGGAGTATGCAGAGCCTGTGTATCTACAGCCACACACGCTACGAACAGGATATTTCTCATCCCATATAAAGTAATTTTGGGACAAGGTTTTGTAATGAATTGGGAATAATTATTTCTGGGAAAGAAGCACACTGAAGCAACATCACCATAGTGCTTCCCCAAGTCATCAATACTGCCATTCACTACTCAGTTGAAGTGGTTGTTTTGCAGTCCTTCAAGGCCAGCGTAGCTTTTAACTGCATGAGTGTTTCTCTTTGTATTGGGTGAACTTTATAATCTGGATGTATTGCAAACTGTGCACAACTACTCATCATTTTCCAAAAGCAGGCACAGAATACATTGTGTACTCGTCGCAGATAGCTAATTTATGATAGAGTGTGGACAAAATATAAACAGTGCCCAGGACATTGTAAACTCACTGTGAATGCTTTAAAAATAAAAGCATTCATATGAAACATTTATACTTACAGGTCCTGCTAGGACAATGTTATGAATTAGTGTCCCTGTTCCACATCAAGGATGCATTGAAAAAAAGTACTCCAAATATTTTTAAAATTTTCTTTCAGAGTTGTGGATTCCAGTAACAAAAAGATAGGGAAGAGAGAAATTTGTAGATGGTATCAGCCTACACCAGTATGGGGTAATTCTAGGTTTCTGGTCGACGTGACAAAGGGTCCGATTACAAATATCATTGACAAGACATCCAGAAGTCACTTTTAGACTAAACATTTCAAGTCAAACTGCTAGACAGCTGCAAGCAAAGAACAGATTTCGGCTGCAAAAGTCTACATATAATTTACTAGTATGCAAGGGGTGCCCAACTCCTGCTGGTAAAACGTTCATTCTCCAACACCAGGGAGGTGGATGTTCTCCTGTTATCGCTCTGAAACGCCCTCCTACTTGACATCTCTAAGGAAGAAAACACTTCATATTTGCATGAGCTGTAAAATGTGTCTCGGGCCATTTTACATTCCCATAAATATTACATGAATAGTATTAGCATCATTGATTCCCATATTGTACTTACCTTTGCACACTTATGTCAGTAAGTGGCACTTTAAATTGGCCTGGGCGGAGTTCTGCTACGCGGAACTCCGCTAAGTGCCGAAAAAAAACTTTGCTGCGCTCCGCGGAGTTCCGCGAGCGGCGGAGTGCGATAAGTCGTGCTGCTTGTGCTGATTTTTAGTACCGGAGTTTGCCCCGCGCTGTAAAATCAGCTCGAACAGCACCAGACGCAGCACAAGAGGGCGCTGCTTCCTTCTGCCGCTCGAGTAAATGTTCTACTCAAGCAGCTGCTTCCACAATTAGTGCGGCAGGTATCTCAACTTGAGCGGTAGCGACCTGCTGCGACCGCCTGCGTTGAGAAATCTCGCCTGGAGGTGGTCTAGCATATGATTTTTCTCTGTTGCACTCACCAACTTAACGTTGGCGAGATGCGCAAGAGGGAAAACTTCGCTCTACACCACTTCGCAGAGTTTTTTGGAACTCCGTGCTCTGTGCAGAGTGGGCAAAACTCCATGAACTCCGCCAGCAGAGCAGAATCAGTCGCCCATCCCTAATTTTAAAGGCTTTTACACTCAAGAGCTCCAAGTTTCACCAATGCCCTCTGAAGTAGAAGCAGGATGTCTCCATAAGGATAAAGGAAATACTTCAATTTTTGTCTACCAAAAAACAGTAATCGTTGGTGTGGGAATGCACAAAGTCAGCACACAATTTTTTTTCTTACCATTTTTTTAATTTTGTTTTCAGGCTAGCCTACTTATTAATTAATGCAAATTACAGTACCAGTTAACTATTTTGGAACAGAGTCACACAGAGAACAAAATGTATTTACAAAGGAGTGTGGAGGAATATAAAGGAGGGGCAATATGAAACATTAAGCAATACTTTACACAAAAGAAAAAGTTTATATTCAAAATAAACAGAACATTCAGTCACAGGCATTCAAGTCGTAATGCTATACAGGATTTCTTTTCCTTTAATCAAGACAGATTCTTGCCCAAGTGTATGCAATGGTTTGTATATAACCCACAATCATCTTTTTTTCTTATATGTATTTTAATCTTTTCTGTTGGTATGGGGAGGGCAGGTGGTTACACGATCAAGTGAACCTTTAGCGATACAATAATGAACGGGCACTTTTTACAGGCAAGCAATAGAAAGAAGTTGATGAGAAGGCGATAGCGGACCTAAAACTCCTTGACCGGATGACAGACTTCCTGTTTTTGGTTTATTTTTTCCACCACGTAATTTTGCTTTTTTTTTTATTGCGTTTTTGTTTTGCAAAACTAAGATGCAAAGTACAAACAACATTTTTCAAACATTTCTCTTTCTTTCTACCCATCCAGCCCACTACCCCCAAAGTCTTTGCAACAATGAACCAATCCACAGCAAATATTTATATCATAAAGGCAGACCCCCAATTTTGATGTGTTGCTGTGCTTTTACATTCAGCAACATAAGGAGTGGAAGAGACCCATCAATAGGTGTTAAGAAACCTCCCTGAAGGGGAAATTATGTTACTATTTTCCTTAAAAATGTTTCTTTATAATGTAACATACCACAATGAGATTACTGGAAATGTTACGTAAATTTACACAATGAATCTAATTCATATTTCTCTAGACAGTCCTAAAAGGGACAGAGCTTGGGTTTTAACCCAAACAGAAGGCATATAAATCATGCTGGAGAAGGCTATGTCTAGACGAGACTATTGGCTGGTGAATGGCTCAAGTCTGTGATAGCAACCTCCAGCTTACTGCCTTATGACCACTGTAAACTTTTTATTGACTACACTATACTTACTCTGAACCACTGGAGTAGACAAAGCTTTAGAAAAAGAAACTGCCTGCTTTCAAACTGTTGCTCCATCGATTGTAATGGTGGCCAACCGAGCACTTTGCAATAATGGCAGATAAACTGTGGATAGAGGGGGGGCTGGACGTCCAACCCAGTCCTGGGGACTTGAAGGGACTGTGCCACCCTGTTCAAAGGCTAACCAAATGTTAGAAGTAGACAGTACATGGGTTAAAATACTATTGCTCAAAAGATAATGCCCACCCTGCCATCACTGGCCACGACATGTTGAGTGATGCCTATATCATGGACGTGAGGTTTTGTAAACGGCTACCTTTGGCTTTTGTATGAACACAAATATAATGTTTAGAACCACCCATTACAAAATGCAAAAACAATCAAAAATGTTGTCAAAAAATAAAAAAAACCTCATGGAAAAATCTTGCATACATTTAACTGAGCAATTACAAAGAATGGTTTAGATCAGGTTTGGGGAAACACAAATGAGAGAGGATCTGAAGTGTCTACTGTTCTGGTCATATCCCTAGAGGCTTGTTTCATCAGACAAAATATTTGGTGCTGTACCTGCAGTGTTGTGCAGTAAACGGAGCTGGAGGGAAGGGCCTGGAAACGGTCAGCTTGGGGCAGAGAAGACTTTAGTGTATGCAGGGAAGACAGCTTAAAGGAGGACAATTGGACAAAAGCTACACTCACCACGTTTATATGGGTCTTTTGTGGCCCTACAAAGAAAGGCAAGGTGGAGCACAAGGGAAGTCACAGCTTCTTGAGCCACAAACACTTAACTGTTTGGGTAAAGTGATCCCTCAATAACCAATGCTTCCTTTTGAAGGAAGGCACACTGCAAGCTGTTTAAGAAATCTGCCAAGGAGAGCCTCAAGAAAAACTAATTTTAAAACGTACTTACAGAAATGCAAAAAGTGGGTAACAATCTGAAACCTGGACAAAATTGACATGGTAAGTGCAATGGTTGACTGAAATATCTGAAGGTGGGTTACTTCTTCCTCAGACTGTTAGGTATGGCACCAGCAAAAATCTGTCAGCGCAAATGTGATCTTGGACTCAATGAACATATGGCCTTTCTGTAGGTGTTCGTCCAGAAGACAGCCATTAAAAATTTCACATGAGGGAGAGTGGAAATTAAAAATACAAAAACATCTTTTAAAACTAAAGAAAGCGAAGGCACTCCAAACTATATATAGATACACTGTACATTGCTTTCGCTATTGTTACAATAATACAGGGTGCAACCTACTGTACAGAGTTAAATTATATGTCTTTAAAAAAAGCTCTTTTTATGTATCAGATAATAAAACTGTCCTGAATGGTAACTCCTTAATAACAGTTCCAGGGTCTGCTTAATTATATACAAAGAATAACAAAACAAAAGTGTAAATCCCCACAAATATTACATTAAGTAGTAAGACAAAATGTACACGCTTGAATTTGGTGGGGAGCTTTATATATTTACAAAGCGCTGTTTCGTCTTTCTCTTATCAAGGACCCAGACAGGGGTGGTATAAAATAATTTGCTGGTCCCTGGTAGAGAGAGAGAGAGAGACAGGATAACCTTTACACCAACTCCTCAAGCAAAATTAAAGCCTTACAACTGCTTCTGAGAAAAAAAAACTTCCTAAATTCGTACACAAGTGACATTTATAACAAAGTTGGCTATACAGTGAAACCTGTACTTGAGATCATGTCTTCACAACATGTACAATGACACAGACCACTTCAATAAATAATCCAGAGATAGCATGTCACAAAAGGCTTACCGGATCCTAAAAACACCTGCAGAACACACCATACACAATAGGACCCATGCAAGCGGAGCTCACACTTGACTTTGAATCGCTGGCGAATTATGAATCCAGTAAAAGTGCAACCCCTGTGAAAACAATCCTTATCACGGAGACTCCTTGTAAGTAGAAGGCCAGAGATACAAAAACATCTGCCAACAAAGACGTATCTACAGAGTTTCCTAGATAGAGACTGCCAACAAAAGACATACTCCAAGAAAAATATACCTGCCTCTGCAGACTGACCCACGCTAGACACCTGAACGCCAACACCACTCCTGGCCATATAAGGACACTTGGCTAAGGCGGTTGGTTGAAAGAATAATAGACAATAGAGTGAACATTGTATTTGCGCTTCACAGATTTTCAGCTGTATTTGGTAGAGCAAATTAACACCAATGAACGGAATACTAGTTTGTGATCTGAAAGAGCGAATGTACGGGCAGAATAACCCATTACTCATGAAAGAAATCGGTCTCCTGTCTATCTGTACTGTGCTACTGTCTTGGGCACACAGACACCCAATCTAATATACTTCAATGACCGCTTTGCGTAGTTAGATACTCACATAGCAAAGGAACCCCTTCTCTGTGCTCCTGAAATCCAGAACACATAAGGCTGATCACACAATTACCCCTAGATGAACAAACAATACACCTTCAGCAAGCAACACTGCCTGTGTGCACGCTAAACCCTATCACCCTTTGACAGCATTAACATTAGAAGGGACAGAGATCACAGGCTCGGTCCACAGAAAGCAGCAGTTAAATGAAGATGTAGTACCTTAAGTAAAACATAAACCAAACGCGAACACAAACTGCACGTCTACAACTTTATCACTGCACTTTAGCAAGGCTCAGCAGGCAATAAGGTACTACTCTATAGAGATGCACATACTTCATTAGCAAGGTGCAGGGGCATGTCACCATGGTCTTCCAATACTGTCCAAGCCAAATTCTGCCCTTTTGATTGCCACCAGAATCAATCCCTACTGGAAATAGGACCTACTGCAATTCTCTAAGGGTTAGAAACAAGACAAAACGAATGGAAAGTGGAACTAGGAAACCTGGCCTCCTCGAATATTTGAATTGTCAGGTGCAGCACTGCCCACTCTCTCTGTATTAAACAAGGACAAACAAAGCCTTTAGGATCAAACGTCAATTAGAGCTTGGACAAGCTAACTCCCTAGTCATCTCCTGATGTCTGCAGGCATGCATAAAGTGAACCTATCAAGTGAAGAGGAGGGCCTCCCTGAATGTTAGCTCTCTGCTAACCTAGAGTGGGATGAACTACTTCAGCTGTGGATTACTGGCCAAGAGATTTTAGTTACTGTGATACAGTCACCTTCTGCTTACCACTATGAACAGACAATACAACTCAAAATCATGGAAACAAAGTCAAAATAAAAGCACTGGTTCAGTAAGCTACAAGACACCATCCACCAGACTGACTTCATTCCACCACACTCTAAAAACAAATGGCAAATTAGAAATTGTTTTAATGTTGCAACAATCAAAATGTGTTTAGGCCAAAGAGCATACACCTGTAAAAAGTTGATCTTTATGACTACACTGTAGTTGTGAGAGTGCAGTCATAAATATCAGCATTTTAGCATTTCAGACTGGGATTTCTAGGAGAGTACTCTGGGACAAACAAATCATAGCCTGGCAGAACACCACACGTTTTCTCAAATAAATGAGATGATCTTTATGAGGCCCTCCGCTACTGGAGTCACAAAAGGGGGCATAGTTATTATATACATAAATATGTATGTATATATGTATGCCTTTTTTGCAAACAAATCCATAAAAGCCATCAAGATACATAAGTGTTTATATTGTAAAGATGCATATATTTTTATTCTACCAATGACAGATTTGCGCAAGACAGTATTTCACATGCAGCAATAAATAAAAGTGATAAAAACAAGTGTGATGATAAAGTAAAACTAAATACAAATTCTGAATTTAATTTAAAATTCAACATTGTATATGTAATTTGCAAGCCTGCCTTCCAAATGTTCTCAATAAAAAACATTTAACATAAAAAAGCCTGTAGAGTTACAGTTCACATTGTAAAAACCGTGGAATTGACCAAGCAGCTGATGCACATTTCACAAAGTGCTTTGTGGTTGGTGAGCACACTGCCCTCTGTTGGACACAATGTATCAAAATAGAATCTGATGGCCAATTATCTTTCAGCTTAGCAGCTTGAACTTGGAACTGATGTTTGCTACATAACGCCTGGCTATTTGAGCAGTAGATGACATTGGTACTTTAGGATAATCTGCGATAGAGAACCGTCCCTGAGGCCTTCATACAAGGATTACAAGACAATCTTGGGACTGAGCGAACCAATGCCACCACAAAAATATCAGCAGATAACTGACTTTGCAGTACAGTCCCCCGTGCCTGCATCAGTGGACAGCCAAGCTTGTATCCGAAGATGATCCTTAGTTTCACAGCTTGATCCAGAAGCTGATAGCCAAGTGACACCTAAAATGAAATGGCCTATACTGCAAAACTCCTGACACCTACCCTGGCTGGTCACTGTATAACCAGGATCTGCAAGCCTAGTGCCGCCAGGTGAAGATTCTCTTCTTAGGCTGTACATTACAGGTCCTGACACCAATACCCAAAGAGCGCACAACCTGGACTGTACAGCAAGGCTGCTTAATCGTAGACAGAGCGAACAAGCTGTAGCCATGGACTGCACAGCTGTAAGTCCATCCAAGATGAATATGGACCCTGTGGAAAACACTCCCAATATATTCTGAAACTTCTACAAAATTCACATTTCCTAGTTGACCAACTCATATCCACTCTGAGGCCAGTAAAATTACAAAAGTGCCTAGAAGAGAATCAATTTGCTGCACTGATGTACAGAGGCCCCGAAACCAAACATGTTTGTAAAGAATAACACAGTTTAGGACTTCTACATCTAAACACTGCTTCGCGATGTTCGGACAAGCTAGTGCTGACCTCGAAGAGCCAGTGGGTTAATAGTTTGGAGTAGGCTATTTCCTAAAGTTCGCTTCAACAGAATGGCAAGTAAGAGAACGATGTTTGCTCTGTAAAGAGCTCCATAAATGTCTGGACATGCTTGCATATCTATGGAATAAACATATATTGCAGTATATAAAACAAGCGATGGGGACAATGTGGTACATGATGGTATTTCAAAAAAACAAAGCATTTACAGTGGAGAACCTTGATAGTATGAGGTGCCATAATCCAGGTGTTTATGGTCCAGTATTTACGATAACTTTAAAATGAATAAAAGGTGTTATACAGACAACTGCAGGTTGCAGTACTTCTTCATTGCAACCACAGCAGGCCACTGGATAACCACATGCTAACAAATACCTCATTGATGAGCAAGGCTTTCCTGACCAATTACTTTTAGAAGTTGGTTTCTCCACCCATCTCCATCATAACAGGAAATCCCTGCTGGAAGGAATTTAGGTCAATCACCAACATCTCGAAGCTTAGTGCCTTAAGCTGGATGCATCATGGATTCCATTTCATGACTCTTCTCATCTTCATTTCTCACCCAGCCCCATTCGCATTGAGAAACAGAACTACCCACATTGGAAAAGGTCTGCTTTTTCACCCCTACTGTGCTTTTTATTATTTGTCAAACTCCCAGATGTCGTACTGTGCATGGACAAAAGGGACTGAGACTTAATTTTGGGAAAAGGCAAAAAGAGAAGTTAAAAACAGCTTTAGGTAAGATCGACAAGTGTGTCTGTGTTTCTCTTTGCTGGGAATGGTGGACTAAGGGGGAGGTGAGCATGAGACACAACCGCCAGAGTCCACTGCCACTTACCCTCCGAGTAAGGATTGTCTCCGGAGAGGAGCATATGGCCTGGCACTTGTTCCTCTTTGGCTCCAACCCAGACTTTGTGCTCCCCCCTCCACTCACATCAACATCCCCACAGATTCAGCATACAACAAAGCTGGCTTGTATTTATACATATTTTACAAGGTTAAATAATAATAACAACAATAATCTGTTTTCTTAAAAAAAATGGAACCACTAAAATGAACAGGAAGGGGGATTTTTTTCTCCATTTTTTCAGTTTTGCTTTTTAAATATTTGCTCTCAAAACGTGACCAGTGTTGCTGAGAGAGACTCAAAACTGGCCTTGTCCCCACCCTCCAGTCCTTCCAATCCCTGTCCCTCCCTCTGATGTGCAGCTGCGGTTCTGGATGGAATCAAGTCGAGTTTGAGGCGGATGTTGAAGCGGTATTGTTCGTCTGACCACGGTCAACTGTATTTGAATCTGTAAAATGAAAAAAATGATTAACAATATTTATAGGGACAAATGTAAAAAAACACATTTTCAGGCACTGCAACTGTGTGTTAATGTACAGACATTTGATTTGCCTACATCAAACCGTAAGCAACCAAAATTACCAATCCAAATGGTCAGATGCGTCAGTCACCAGATGGGAGGCAGAGTCACACTCACCCTTCTCATGATATGTGCCTTATAGACTATATTTTCCAATATAAGCAGAGGCGGACAGCAATGTGGTTTGTACATTGTAGTCTTATTCGCATTCACAAACAGTAATTTTCTGTTATTTGCTGAATTGACTATTGTGATAGGTCTTCCATGGTCTAGTACTTTACAAGGCTCCCTTCTTTAAAGATTAAAAACAGAACTGTGATACCATTCTTTAGTGGTGGGAAAAAACCTTTTAACTTGTTTGGCAAAATTTCCAGAGGCATTTGTGGACTGACGTCAAGAATTCTCCTTTGAAGCTGGCCATCAATGAAAGTGGAGACACTTCATGACATGGATGATTTTTTTTTTGCATAAGAGCTACTATGAGTACCTGCTGATTTTGGCCATCAGGCAAACATCAGTGCTTTCTGCAGAAGGTTTGTGCTGACCAGATCTGTATCACTGTTTGCTTGCCATACTGGAAAAATAAGGGTTTTAGTTTCTGAATAGTATCTCAGTATTTAAAACCAGGGGAAGATGGCAGAGCTAACATGCAGTTTTATCAGCAATAGACAGAGCAATATGACCCTCAGAATATCGCCTTTGTTGAAGTCTCAATACACATCTAGCAATTGGGCTCCGGATTGTAGTACTCGAAATGAAGTATTGTCTGCTCTTAGCGTCCTTCAATGAACTCTGTTTTAGGGTTCTGAGGTACGTTTAGCATATTCAACTGCCAGGAAGTTGAGTCTTCTGCTTTGCTCTGCGGGATTCCTACTGGACCAACCTGCATGATGCAGGGACTCCTCTCTGAAGGTACTGGGAGTCATCAAACCAGCCGTAAGCATATGTTGGACCTTAAGTAAGAGCTAATCCAAGTTTGATCGTACTTGGGTAGTTTGCACAATTACAGTAGTATTCACTAACTGTTACTAAGAGTAATATGCACCAATTCAGGGAGAGATTTGAAACTGGTTATATACGGAGTGTAGCCTGTGCAGTGAAATAATAAGCCCCAGAGTTTCAAAAATGTACGAGTCAAGTAATGAGGTTATAACCCCTTTCATTGACAAAAATGTTGGACACGAGTTTGTCCTTCTCTGAACCAATTTCCTGTTGGTATCCATTCCCGTGTGAAAAACACAATGATGCAGGATAAACTTCGACACCACCAGGAACTGCTTTGATAAGATTATTCAGTGGTTACACAAGGGTAAGAGTGAAGTGCCAGTAAGCTGATTCCTGCTTTCTAGCAGTAAAACTGAAGCACGTATGTGGGTAAACGAGAAAGAAAGTCTTACATGGTTTTCAAGCCCTGCCATTACTAGGCTACACAATTAATCCCTTTGTTCATTAACATACCTTCACATAAAAGTTAGTAACGCATGGAGAGACCATATATAAAAATCAAATCAAATTTTATGCTAACCGATGGTACATGTTCCTTGGCTAAAATTGACCAACATATTGGCTTTCCTTTAGAAGAAATAGATTGGCTAGGCAGTGGGGTGGGTATCATTGATTGCATCAATGCTGCAACAGTATTTAAGCTGTATCCGCTGCAGATCTTTTGGGTCTCCTTTAAATGGCTCCGCATACAGGCAACCAAAAGGTGTGTACACTTAGAAGTACTGCTGCAGCAATCAATGCAATCGCTGGCTACAGACCCCACTACTCACCTTTTCGTTTTCTTCAAGAGGAAAGCTAATACCCATCTCAATTCTAGGCAAAGAAAGTTAGAGTTACAAGACGCTCCTCGTTAAAGAACACTACATCACAATGTATTAACAGTCCACAAACCAGCTACCTCTCCTATCACCCGTAGAGTTTATGCTAGTCATTGACCTCGTTGAGCACTCCACTGCTTTTTGGCTAGGTTCACGTTCTCGAAATACCATATGCCTACATACAAAATCCAATCATTGCTCAGCAGAGAGCTTTGCTTCTCAATTCAAGTCGAATCTCATTTAAAGTGATCTGTATGGGTTATAAATGCCTGTACTGCTGCTCAAGGGACAAAGCAACCACTGTTACTTACTCGAACAACTCAGCAAGACGAAAGCGTATAGGGATTTCTGTAAAACTGCAATTAGTAGCCTGCCCATAGACAAATATCTGGGACACAAGATGGCAGCACGAATGCCAAATTCAAGAATGCTTGCTTATGGGGGCGGGGGGGCGTGGCTAACCGCCGACAGGAATGGCCGCTCGGTAACTTAGCTCCGGAGCGCCACTCCTGCAACATCCTGAATTCCCTAGCTCCCGCTGGCCCTGTCCCCACCCTGGTGCCGTCGGAGTGTAGCGGGGGTGCTTGGTGACTCGCGGACCGAGTTTGGGGACGATTGCGGAAGCGGCCCTGAGCGTGACCCGCGGAACGGGTCAGAGCGGTCTGCAGTGCTGCTCAAGGTGAGGGGACGTGCGGGGCGCGTTTCACGCGAGCCCGCGGCTGTGGCCCACCTGCTTGAGGCCCTGGGAGAGTGCTGTGGGGCCCCTCGCTGCCGAGTGTGCGGACAGGAGAGCGGACGGCAATGGTGGTGATCCTCCTCGAGGTCCAGTGAGGGACGAGGGCGGATCGGGGAGACGACGACCCCTCGGCGAGACGCAGCTGTCACCGGAGCGCGACAGGGGTGAGCGGGCCTCCGGGAGCCCGAAGGAGCCTGTGAATTTGTACCCCATCGCTGCCGAAGAGACCGCTGGCGGGCCCCCAACTGGAGGTGCATCTGGGGGACCCCCGAGGCGCGCGGTGGCGCAGTAAGGAGCATGAGACCACGTGTGGGCCAGAATGAGCTCTGAGGTTGGTGGACAATAGATGGGCACAGTGTGTTGGGTGGACTCCCGGCTGGGATAGATCCCCGGGCCCCAGTTGCGCTGCAATCGAACTGTGACGCAGCGGTAATTCTACAAGACTGCACCTGGTTGCTACAGGGCCCAATAAAACGCAAGATAGACCGCGGACGCGGCTGCGGCGCCTGGTGGGGGACCCCGGAGCGTACAGAGTATATTGGCCACTGGAGGGAGCGCGGCGGACCATCGAATAGAGAGGGTTTTCGCTATCAGTAGGTTGAGCTTGACCCCATACCAGCGGCCTACAGCTTGAACAGTGGAGTGCGCGGTCCCCACGGCCGCCAACCTACGTTACAGCATCTAGCCTGACGCCTGGTGGTATAGGGTGCCCACTGCGAAAACCGACAGGCCTGGTGGGTGTGTTGCTCACAGCGGACGGCGAAGAGTCGCAGTGGCGCCCTGACTCCGGAGGAGCCCAACGCTGCGATAAAAAATGGCATCTGGACGTACCAACCGGACGGCGGCGAAGTCCAAGCTGGATAAGTTTGTATTGCAGAAGCAACAAGCTGAGGATCGAACGGAGACGGCGACCCCCGGGGATGCCGCGGAGCCCTCGAACAAAGATCTGCTGGAGGCAATTACAGCGATACGGACCTCCCTCGAGGTTAAAATCGACACAGTGGCCACGGAGGTGGCCCTCATCCGTGCGGACATGAGAAAAGTAACGGAAAGAGTGGGTGCAGTAGAAGACACCACCAAGGAGTTGGCTACGGACGTCACATTGCTAAAGAAACAAGTAGACGAGCTGCGCTCCGCCCGGGAGACGATGGCCCTCCAACTTGACGACTATGAGGGGCGAATGCGGCGGAACAACATTCGCATTATTGGCGTTCCGAGCGCGCAGAAGGGCAGGCAGCGGACCTTTTTGTGGAAGATCTGGTTCTTACACGGTTACAGCCTAGAGGTCTTTCCAAATGCTTTACGATTGAAAGAGCTCACTAGGTGCCTGGGGGCCGACCCAGGCCGGGGGCGCCCCCTAGACCACTCCTGGCTCGAGTATTTAACTTCCGGGACATTATTCTTCAGACGGCGCGGGTGGCCCCACCGCTTACCCTGGATAACAGCAAGATCCTGTTCTTCCCAGACTTCATGCTGCGGGTCCAGAAACAACACCGAGGCTTCCTTGACGTAAAGCGGGCCCTCCAAGAAAAGGCAGTAAAATATGCAATGATGTTTCCGGCCAAGCTACGGGTGGAAGCTAACGGGAAATCATGGTTCTTCACTCGACCTGAGGAGGCCTGGGATTGGCTGTAGGGCTGGCGTACGGTCGAGAAGAAATCACAGAAAGGACCCTCGGCGGCAGATGGTCAGGCTGACTGGCGCCAGCAGAGACGATCGCCTTCACACTCTGACTCAGACTCTCAGGGACACACAGGGGGGCGCTGACTTCATGAATGGTAAGACTGTAATTGTTTGACCCTGGATGGGTGAGACTTCCCGGGGAATCGCAGAAGGTAAGCTCAAGCATGAGACCTTCCGAACTGGCGAGCTCAGCTGGGTGGATTGGATGGCAAGTGTGAGGGGAGCTCCCTCCATTTGTACGTTGATATGGATCCAACTTGAGGGAGCGTCCTCGAGTTTTATGGTCTGTCAGTCGTGTGGATTGATAAACACACCCAAACGGTTTCATAGAGCTACGGGAGGTTGGGGTTGTCCTTCTATACTTTGGAAATTAGGCCTCTGGCGGAAAGAGAGGGCTGCGAGACATTTGTTGTGGACAGTAATGGGCCTCTGGGCTGTGGGTTATGTTATAGGGGGCGGGGCTGGGGAGTGGAGGGTTGATTGAATGCAAATGATTATCAGGGGAGTGGGGTAGCGTGCGTTCCCTAGAATTGTTAAATGGGTGGGCGACAGGCACTCTGCATGTTGGGGGTGGCGGGCGGTTTTAGTCCCGTTAAGCAGGGAGGCAGGGAGGGGGTATATTTTCAGGGTTCGGGGTATGTTTGCCTTTCAATTGTTGGAGGGATTGTATTGTTGAATGTTTTGCAGCAGAACAAGTGGACAGATCGAATATGCACATTTTTGCCGACATCCATGATATATTTGTGGTGGGAGAGGCTCGACGAATGATGTCCAAGGGGGTGGACCTTGGGGGGCCCAGATCGGGATTGATAACTGCTCGCGAGGCTGTGTGCCCCACGAAGCTATCGTTATATTGTTAATTATCACTCATGGCACGAAGTCAGGGAATTAAAGCTATAACGTGGAATGTCAATGGGCTGGGTGACAAGATTAAGAGAGGGATTGTGATGCAATATATCCACCGACAGGGACTTGACCTAGTGTTGTTACAAGAGACCCACTTAATTGGTAACACCTGCAAGGCCCTGGATCGGAAGGGATATCGTATGGTGGTACATTCGGGGTTCACTACTGGGTCCAGAGGGGTGGGAATCCTGCTTTGTAAGGGGTGCCCCTATGTGCTACAGACTGTTTGGACGGATCCTAAAGTAGGTAGTGGAGGGAAAGTAAATGTTGGGCTATTCTTAATGCAATCTCAGCTAAAGACACAGAAGACAAACTTGTGTCAGCTCTTGTGGCACTTAATACAGAGGAAAATCACAAATCTTACCAGATGTTGCTGTAGCATTCGTAGGGGTTGAAGCAGCAGCTTGATTCCGGGTATGGGCAGGGATCAGGATGGAGGCCAGAGAGGGGTTGCTTGATAGCTCTGAGAAAGAGACAAAACAGTACAGACCTATTAGCTAGCTATTAATGCACAAGGAGTAGATAAAAAAAATATAAAGACAGGAGCACTAATTTGGGACGCCATGGTGGAGAGATTAGGACCAATTCTAAAATTGGTCTGGCTCTCCTTATTGAGTCCTGTGTCCATTATTAATATCTGTTGTGCAATAAATATCTTACACTCCTCTGTGTTAGGCGTAAGGCTGCTCGCCCACACTACCACTAATAGAGCACTTTGGGTTTTACATTGAGCCCTGTACACTTTTGGGAGACCCCTGGACTCTGTGCACGGTATTACCACCTAGTGGCAATATCATATACAGAGTCAGCTTCCTACATAGGTGCTGCAGCGTGAGATACAAGACTTTGACATTTGCTGTACCACTTGATTGATAATTGATTTCACAGAGGAAATCCAAAAATTGTCTTTAGAGAGAATTTTCTTTCATCAATTGTCGATTTTCCCCCAAATTTATTAAAAATTAGTGTTAGGGCCTTGGTTAAGTCCTCCACTGTTTTAGAAACTTAAAAGACTGTAAAGTAGTTAGGCCTTAGAAATACTTAGAGTTTTTTTTAAACCTCCAATAAGACCCCACTTACTTTAAACACCATGAGTGATACTGTAGGAGGGACCAGCCAGTAGCTCAACCTGGGTCCCTATGCACATTTTAAAGTTTCTCAACTTAAAGATATGAGCAAAGCATGGAAACTTTCCATGGGCCTTAAACCAAATAAAGCTCATCTCCAGCAGTTGCTGGCAGATAATGACAAGGTCCTGGCAAACAGAACTTCCCCCAATGGGGAAGAAGAAGAGGAGGTGTAGGAAGGGGGGGGAGGGACACTGCCTCCATCACTACCCCCTCAGATAGCAACACCTCTGGTGGAAGTGACCCCTGTAGAGTACCAGATGAAGCAGGCACTGAAGATGCAGATCTTCAGAAACTGGCCAAGGGGATAGCTCTAGAAGCTAAATTCCTAGCCATAAAAAAAGAAAGAGCGGAGATGGGCCTGGGACCCATCTCTGGTGGCAGCAAAATAATAAATAGAGAGGTAGACTGACTCCAATATCCCCCAAAAGGGATTGTCCCTAAATATTTAGAGGGTTATATCACAAAGTGGTTCACTGCATTTAAGACAGCCTGTCTGGGTAGACAAGTTCACAGGAAGCTGTGGGGTGCTATCCTGTGGGAAATGTTCTCAGGAAAGTGCAGGGATAGGCTCCTGACACTTAATGAGAAAGATTCTACATCCTATGACCTCTTGAAGGGTACTCTCATTGAGGTCTTTGGATTCAGCACTGAGGAGTATAGGATCAGATTCAGGGAGGCCAAGAAAACCCAAGGCCAATCCTGGGTAGATTTAGCAGATTACTCAGTGAAAACACTAGGAGGTTGGTTGAGTGGTAATAATGTACATGATTTTGAATGGTTGTATAGTTTGATTATGAAGGAGAACCTTTTAAGTAATTGTCACCAAGAGAAACTACATTAATTCCTGGTACACCTAGGTCCACGTTCTCCTCAAGAATGGGGGAAGAAGGCAGATCACTGGGTCAAGACAAGGATCACCAAAATGAACACTGGCGGGGGAGACCAAAAAAAAGAGGCCAAAAAGCCCCTCCCCCCCACGGGAAAGAGGGTAACACTAAAAATAATCAAGAGTCTTCTACAGGCCCCCAAAAACCTGCTCAGGAGGGTGGGCCCAGAGTCTCTACACAGTCTGAGGGTGGGTACCAGAGGAAGAAATGAACTGGGACCCCAACAAGGCTTGGAGTCATGATTGTAAAGCAATAGGACACCGAACTGAAGATCTTAGCTGTAAAACTAAGAAAAATGCCTCTAGTCCACCTGCAGTAGCTAACATCCAGATGGGATCCCAGGTGTGGCGTGGCCATGTCAATAGCCCCACCACTGAAGCGACATTAGTCTTTGAGGGAGAGGTAGACTTAGTCTGTGCTGCCTGGCAAGATAACATGAAAAAATACAGGAAGTTTCCCAAGAATAATGGGTCCAGGATAGAGGCCTTGAAGGATACTGGGGCTAGTGTCACCATGGTGACCCAGCAACTGGTTCCCTCAGATCATTACCTGATTGGAAGGACCTATCCAGTCACCAATGCTAGCAATGTCACCACAGTCCATCCCATTGCTATGGCCACTTTGGACTGAGGGGGATGGAGGTTGGATAGTTGGACATAAAGTAGTTGTGTCCCCATCCCCAATTGTCCCTGTAGATTGTCTGCTTGGAAATGATTTGGAGACTTTCCCTTGGGCTGAAGTCAAATTGAGGACCCATGCCAGCATGGTAGGTCTCTCAGGATGGGGTTGTGTTACAACCAGAGCTCCGAGTGGAAAAGAGGTGCTGGATCCTGGAAGAATGGACCATCCCTACAAGAGAAAGTGCAAGAAGACTGGGGGACCAGCTTCTAAACCGATCGCACATCAGAACCCTTTTTCTCAGGAAGAGGACTTGGTATTTTCTGAGGGAACTAAGCCTGAAGAGGTTGGGCCTTAGCAGGCAGATCTGTTGGGCCCATGGTGACACTCTAGGATGATCTGTGCCAGGGACAAGAAACCTGTCCCACTCTTGAAAGCCTGAGGCAGCAAGCTGCAGCACAGGAAAAGGGTGATATCAGTGGTACTCACAGGGTCTATTAGGAGGATAGGCTCCTGTACACTGAGGCCAGAGACCCCAAACCTGGTGCAACCAGGAGAGTGGTAGTGCCTCAGAGTTTTAGAGAGTTTCTCCTTACTTTAGCCCATGATATCCCCTTAGCTGGGCACCTTGGCCAGGATAACACTTGGAGTAGATTGGTCAATCACTTCTACTCGCCAGGGATGTCACAGAAGGTGAAGGACTTTTGTCAGTCCTGTGTCACCTGCCAAGCCAGTGGCAAGGCAGGAGGCCACCAAAAGCCCCCCTTGATTCCACTTCGAGTGGTTGGGGTACCAGGGTAGGGCCCCGTGGATCCTCCAACAGCCTCAGGGAACAAATATATTCTGGTGGTAGTGGATCATGCCACCAGGTATCCTGAAGCTATTCCCCTAAGGGCCACCACTGCTCCAGTGGTGGTAAAAGCCCTCCTTGGTGTCTTTACCAGGGTTGGTTTCCCTAAGGAGGTAGTATCAGACAGAGGTACAAACATCGTGTCTGCATACTTACAACACATGTGGGATGAATGTGGAGTGAACTACAGATTCACCAAACCCTATAACAAACAAACCAATGGCCTGGTGGAGAGATTCAACCAGACATTGAAAGGCATGATTGGTGGTCTCCCTGAAAAACTCAGAAGGAAATGGGATGTCCTACTTTCATGCTTGCTTTATGCCTACAGGGAAGTGCCACAGAAGGGAGTGGGGTTTTCACCCTTTAAACTTTTGTTTGGGCAAGATGCTGGGAACGGGTGTCATTGAACCCTCAGAGAGCCCCTGGGCCAGCCCAGTTGTCTTAGTCCCTAAACCTCACTCCAAGGGAGAAAAGAAAGAAATGAGGTTGTGTGTGGACTATAATGGTGTCTATGCTGTGACAGACTGCTGCACACCCAATCCCTAGAGCAGATGAACTGACAGCTTAGGGGCAGCCAAATATCTCAGTACCTTTGATCTCACATTTGGGTACTGGCAGATAGGTCTGACCCCTGGAGCAAAAGAAAAATTAGCATTCTTCACCCCAAATGGGCACTTCCAGTTTACTGCGATGCCCTTTCGACTAAAGAATGCCCCTGCCACCTTCCAATGGTTGGTGAACTAAGTCCTTGCTGGGCTGGAATCTTTTAGTACAGGTTATCTTGATGATATTGCTGTCAACAGCTCCACCTGGCAAGATCACCTGACCCACCTTGGCAAGGTCCTTGAGGCTTTGGGAACTGCAGGCCTCACTATCAAGGCAAGTAAGTGCCAGATAGGGCAGGGAAAGGTTGTGTGCTAGGGTCACCTGGTAGGTGAATGTCAAATTAAGCCACTCCAACCTATGATCCAGACAATTCTGGACTGGGTAGCTCCAACAACCCAGACCCAAGTCAAGGCATTCCTTGGCTTGACTGGGTACTATAGGAGGTGTGTGAAAGACTATGGGTCCATAGTGACTCCCGTCTCAGAACTTACCTCCAAAAGGATGCCAACGAAAGTAAACTGCCGAGTCAGCTGTCAAAAGACTTTTGACACTCTGAAGCATGCAATGTGCTCTGCCCCAGTCCTAAAAGCTCCAGACTATACCAATCAGTTCATTGTGCAGACAGATGCCTCTGAGCATGGGATAGGTGCAGTCCTAGTCCAAACAAATGACGAGGGACATGATCAACCTGTTGCTTTTATAAGCAGAAGACTACTCCCTAGAGAACAGCGTTGGAGTGTCATAGAGAGGGAAGCCTTTGCTGTGGTCTGGGCCCTGAAGACGTTGAGGTCTTACCTGTCTGGCACTCACTTCCTAGTTCAGACAGACCACAGGCCTCTCAGGTGGTTACAACAGATGAAATGTGAGAATCCCAAACTGCTAAGGTGGTCCATATCCCTACAGGAAATGGACTTTACAGTGGAACGTGGAACAGAACTGGGACGGCCCATGTAGATAGTCTTGCCAGGTTCTTCCACTTAGAAGATGAAGACTCTCTAGGGGAAGGTTAGTTTCATCCTCTCTCATTGGGGTGGGGGTTTGTCATGTGAGAAAGTCCCTTTTTTTTTCAAAGTTAGCCCCCCACTTTTTGCCTGGTTTTGATGTGGTTTCAATTGCACTGCACAGGGTCCCTGCAAACCGGGTCCCCTGTGCCATTGCTTCTTCCCTAAAAGCAAAACCCCAATTGGTACTTCTACCTCCTGTAAGTCCCTAGTAAATGGTACCCAGGGTACCTAGGGCCTAGGAGCTGAAGAGGGTCCCTTGAGCCCCCCCTCATTGGGACCATGCAACTGCCCTTGCAAGTTGCATGCCCCTGTGAGGGAAAAAACGACAAAGTCGACATGGCAACCTGATTGGGTGCCATGCCAAGCTAACATTGCCTGAAGTCATAGGTAAGTCACCCCTTTAGCAGGACTCACAGCCCTAAGGCAAGGTGCACTATACAACAGGTCCATTTCCTAATATTTTAAGTGCCAGTGAAACCGTAGAGAGTACATGAGCTGGAAACTCGACAACTCTATTTCTACATCACCATGATGGCTTCACTGAACACAGAAGAGTTTGGTACCAAATTACTCCTTTCAATAAATCCACACTGATGCCAGTGTGGGACTTCTTGTACCATGTACCCAGAGGGCACCTCAGAGGTGCCCCCTGGAAACCTGCCAACGCTGATGTGGTCTCTGACCGGCTGTAAGCAGCCAACCAACACCAGACTTGTTTCTGGACCTCTGGGTAGAGAGCCCCTGCTCTCTGGGACAAGAAACAATGCACATCCTGGGCAGAGGTGTCACACCTCCTCCCCCCAGGATGGGCCAATGCTCAAAGAGGGGAGCTTCAAATGCCTGCCACCTTGGTAATGCAACCCCCCAGCCTCTGCTGCTAGCAGCATATGACAGCCCCCGCTTTACACCCCTACTTTCGGCGGGAAAACATAAGAATAGGAGGTGTACCCACCTCTGCCAACTCCACCCATAAGGTGGGGGAGGCAAGGTGAAGCACATCTTTCAGTACCCTCCATCTTGAAGATCAGGGCTAGGTCTATGCCCCCCCCTCCCACAGGAAGATGGCATAATAGAGGGTGTAGTCACCCCAGGTAAGGTGCCCATTGGCCCTACCTGCTACTCCCCCAAAACGCCCCTAAATCTAATATTTAGGTGGCTCCACCAGACCTGGAAACTAGATCTGCGATGACCTGCGAAGAAAAAAAGACAATCCTGCAGAGAAGACTGAAGAAGACTGCCTTGCCCCAGCCCTACAGGCCGGTCTCCAGCTTCGATGAAGCTGCGACCTGTTGTGCGGCCAGCGACCTCTGAAACCCCTGGGAGGACTGCTGCCTTCAACAAAGACTCCAATCTCCTGTGGACAGTGGACCTATCTAGAAGAAACCAAAAACAAAGACTCCGGATCCAGGTGGATCCGCAACTCGTGCCCACTCTGCACCCGACGCCCACTGCCAGTGTCTGAGTGGCCCAACTGCCCAGTGAAGTCTCCCCAGCGACCAGGACTGTAAATCCAGAGTTGGCCGACCTACCCTGACCTCCACGAAGGCCCATCCGACCAGCCCGATAAGAAGATTTCCAACGCCTAAAGGCTACCCTGCACCCGCAGCCCCCAGGCTTTGGTGAGCTGGACCAGCGGTGCCCCTTGAACCCCCAACACCTCAACTTACCTATGCTGTTTCTGGTGTTCTGCCTGGACCCTCCGGTTCGACACCTGTAGCCTTTTTTCATAAAGAAGAAACTCCATAAGATTGCCTTTGGTGCCAGACGCCGTGTTTGCACCCTGCCGCCCCTGTGCTGCTGGTGGTGTATGTTTGGTGCTGCTTTGTGTCCCCTCCTGTACTGTTCCTAACACTCCGTTCCACTTACCTGAAGCAGTGAAGCTCCAAGGACCCCCAGTTTCTATTGAAACGCATTGGGCCGAACTCAGAGTTTGACCTCTGCAACCGGCCGACCCTGTGCCCGCTGGTGGTACAGTGTTGGTACTTACCTACTCTTTGCCCACAGCGGACCTTTGGTCCCGAAAGACTGGAACTGTAAGTTGCGTACTTACCTGATTAACCGCAAAACTGTTTCCCACAATAGGATAACATTAAACTGTTCTGAAAATATTCTGTCGATTTTTCAAAGTGCAAAGTATTTTTAATTAAAAACGTACTTACCTTGTTATGAAGATCTTGGTCTTAAAATAAAGTACAAACAAAGTATAATTTTCTAAAATTGGTCTGGATCTCCTTCTTGAGTCGTGTGTCCATTACTGATCACTGCTGTGCAATAATTGTCTTATTCTTCTGTGTTAGGCCTAAGGCTGCTCACCCACACAACCACTAATGAACAAGTTACTTACCTTCGGTAACGATATATCTGTAAGAAACATTAGTAGTGATAGATTCCTTACCTTAGAATATCCCCAGGCGTCAGACTGGATCCGGAAAGTTTTCGTCAGCAGTACCCCAGCGCGTCGGTAGGGGCGTCGTGCGGCTCCGCGTCCGTCGTGGTCGCCGAGATGACGTCGCGGGCGCTACTTGGACGCCGCCCACGCGCGCTTACGTCAGTTCTGTACACGACTTTCCGCGCCAGGAACGCAGAGCCATGCAAGATACTGACCACTGGTGCATTGAAACTAGGGCCCTGAAAGGGATGACCTTAACCCTAGAATCAGTTCGCAGAACGGGGAGGATGGGTGGGACGGTAAGGAATCTATCACTACTAATGTTTCTTACAGATATATCGTTACCGAAGGTAAGTAACTTGTTCATCTGAAAGAAACACATAGTGATAGATTCCTTACCTTAGAATAGTTACCCCAGCAATACCAACCCCGGTGGTGGGTCGGCGAACTAAGATCACACCAGAAAGTCACGGAGAACAGAACGGCCAAAGAAGCCGTCTCTCCGGACTTGGCTGTCCAGGCAGTAATGCTTGGTAAACGTGTGCAGCGAGGCCCACGTGGCTGCCTGACATATGTCTTGCAGGGAGACACCACGTCCCAATGCAGTAGTGGCTGCAGTAGCTCTGGTGGAATGAGCACGCAGCCCCACCGGAGGTTCTTTTCTAGCCAAAGAGTAAAAGGCTTTGATACATAAGACAACCCAGCGGGAGATGGTTCTCTTATGGACCGCCCGACCTTTCTTGGTGCCAACGTAGCCAACAAAAAGCTGGTCATCCACCCGGAACTGCTGTGTGCGGTTGAGATAAAAAGAAAGCGCACGTTTTGGGTCCAGACGGTGGAGCCTCTCTTCCTCTCTGGAAGGATGCGGAGGCGGAAAAAAGGTGGGCAAGGTAATAGTCTGCCCAATGTGAAAGGCTGTAACCACTTTTGGTAAAAAGGAAGGACGGGGCCTGAGCACAACCTTGTCCGGATGGACTGAAAGGAAAGGAGGCTTACAGGAAAGAGCCTGGAGCTCACTCACTCGCCTGGCGGAAGTGATGGCCACCAGGAAGGCAGTCTTTAACGTCAAAAGACGAAGAGGACAGTTGTGAAGGGGCTCAAAAGGAACGCACATCAAGTACATCAGAACCAGATTCAAGTCCCACTGAGGCATCACGAAAGGAATAGGAGGAAAAACGTGTGTAATGCCTTTAAGAAACCTATTTACAACAGGGGACTTGAAAAGAGAGGGCTGATCAGGGAGCCTGAGAAAGGCCGAAATAGCAGAAAGGTAGCCCTTGATGGTGCCCAGAGCAGAGCCCTGCTGGGCCAAAGAAAGAAGGAACAGTAGAACCTCAGAAAGAGGGGCAGAAAGGGGATCCACAGCCTTTGCTGTGCACCATGCCACAAATTTGTTCCACCTGCAGGCGTATACCACCTTAGTAGAGGGACGCCTGGCTGCCAGAATAACGTCACAAACTTCAGGAGGCAAGTCGAAGGGAATCAACTGCCGCCGCTCAATCTCCACGCAAAGAGGTGGAGGCTGGACAGGTTCGGGTGGAGGACCGACCATCCCCTGCTGCTGCGACAGAAGATCCTCCCGAAGAGGCTGTCGGATCGGGGGATCGATGCTCATACTGAGTAGCTCGGGATACCATACTCTTCGAGCCCAGTCCGGAGCCACAAGAATAACTTGGGCCCGGTCACGCCTGATCTTCAGCACTCTGGGCAGAAGTGGTATAGGCAGAAAGGCGTACAACAGACCGCAACTCCACTCGCGACGAAAAGCGTCGCCGAGCGAGTGCCGCCTTGGAAATTCCAAAGCGCAGAACTGATGACATTGCGCGTTCTCTTCGGTGGCGAATAGATCTAACCAAGGCTCTCCCCACTGCTGAAAGAGACCTTGCGCCACCTCCGAATAAAGACGCCATTCGTGATCGAGCATGCACCTGCGGCTGAGTTCGTCCGCTCTGGTGTTCAGAGAACCACCCAGGTGTTGAACCAACAGGGACATGCCCTGATGTTCCAGCCATGTCCAGAGACGCAGAGCCTCCTGACAGAGGGTCCACGACCCCACCCCGCCTTGTTTGTTGCAGTACCACATGGCGGTGGTGTTGTCTGTGAACACCTGCACTACTCTCCCCTTGACAGAGGGAAGGAATGCCTTCAGTGCAAGCCTGATCGCCCGCAGCTCCAAAAGGTTGATATGGAGCCGAGACTCCGCCAGAGACCATAGGCCTCTGATCTCCTCCTCTCCCATGTGGCCGCCCCATCCCAGGAGGGACGCATCCGTCACCACTGTGAACTCCGGTTGGGGAAGGGAGAGGGATCTGCCGTCGACCCAATGCTGGTTCGTGAGCCACCACTGCAATTGTTGTGCAGTGCCCTCCGAGATCTGGACGTGATCGGACAGGTTTCCCTGATGCTGCGCCCACTGGAACTTCAGGTCCCACTGCAGAGCCCGCATATGCCACCTGGCATGATTGACCAGCAGGATGCAGGAGGCCATGAGGCCCAGCAGCCTCAGAGTCACTCTGACCGAAACCCGGGACAAGGGCTGAAAGATGGGAATCAGAGCCCGAATATCCCGGACTCGCTGTTCGGGAGGATAGACCCGAAACTGCGCCGTGTCCAGAAACGCTCCGATAAAGAGGAGCTTCTGGGAGGGAATCAGATGAGACTTCGGCACATTGATGGAGAACCCCAGCAAGTGCAGGAGGTCGGCCGTAGTCTGGAGGTGGGAGACGACTGTCTGGGGCGAGCCCGCCTTCAACAACCAATCGTCGAGATAGGGGAAGACTTAGAACCCTGATCTGCGCAGATGAGCTGCGACCACCGCCATCTCCTTGGTGAACACCCGAGGGGCGCTGGTAAGGCCAAAGGGGAGCACGGTAATCTGAAAGTGCTCGCGGCCTACCGTGAACCGCAGGTAACGCCGGTGGGCTGGCAGGACGGGGATGTGGAAATAGGCGTCCTGCAAGTCCAGCGCTACCATCCAGTCTTGTGGGTCGAGAGCAGACAAGACCTGAGCTAGAGTGAGCATCTTGAACTTCTCTTTGCGGAGGAAGCGATTTGACGTTCCGGAGGTCCAAGATAGGACACAGGCCTTTGTCCTTCTTGGGCACCACAAAGTAGTGGGAAGAACAACCACGACCTACTTCGTGCGTCGGAACGCGCTCGATGGCCCCCTTGGCCAAGAGGGCCGCAACTTCCTGCTGAAGAAGCACCAAGTGATCCCCCGACATGCGGTGGTACTGAGGTGGCATGGCTGGGGGGGTAGTCTCGAAGGGGCGGGAGTAGCCCCTCCGGACTATCTCTAAAACCCACCTGTCCGAAGTGATGGTGCGCCAGTGGGGGAGGTGATGGCGGAGCCTGCCGCCCACTGGCGTATGATGGGCCTGAAAGTTTGGACTAGGAAGGTTTGGAGGCAGTGGTGGCCGGGGTGGTGGTGGACTGACCCGCCCGCTGGCCCCTTTTCCGCAACGGCGGAACCCGCGTACGCGCTTGGATGACTGCTGCGCCGGCCTGTGGCTCTGTTGCAAACGCTGCGGGCGCCCCTTCCTGTGCCACGAAAGGAGCGAAAAGCGGAAGGCGGAGGAGGGCGGACTGCCGAGAGTCGTCCGACCCCTCCCAGTCCTCCCCTTGCTCCTCAGGCTGTTCAACAGGCCTAAAATAAGGAGTAGGGACATGGGGATAGAAATCCCCAAACGGCGTCGAGAACGGCATCGACCTACGCCGGACCGACGCCACGTCCACTTCGGGGCTGAAGCTGGGGTCGACCTCGTCCCGAGGAGCGGGCGGCGTCAGGATCGGTGCCGGTGGAGTCGACGTCGGTGGAGGCGTAACGGCGTCGACCGGGATCCAGGCCTGGATCCAAGGGTGTCCTGCGGTGCCGGAGCCGACAGCGACGAGGAAACGCGAGGACACCCATGTGGGACCGCGGGGCCTGAAGGCGCACCGGCGGGACCCGACGGCACAAAGAGGCAGGCCATGGCCGACAGGAAGTCCTGTATCTGGGCTGGAGTCGCCGACGACCCCGGGTAGGGCGGGTAGTCGGGCGGCGACTCCATGGACTCCGCCGGAGCCGCGAGGGAGGCACCACCCGTACCCTCAGCCGCGTCGCGCGACCGGCGAGGGGAAGTCGGAGAACGATGACGTTTCTTCGACTTCTTGTGCTTCGCCTTACCTGACCCAGAGTGCGAAGACTTCGATCCCGACGACCGTCGATGATGACTCCGCGCACAGTCCCTCGACCTCCCTCTGGACCGGGACCTCTCACGGCGCGGAGCCGACTGCCGGGCTTCAAGCAGCTTTCGGGACCGCTCCCGCAAAGACTTCGGCGCCATGGACTGGCAGTCGGGGAACGACTTGGGGTCGTGGTCGCGCCCCAGGCAGAAGAGACACACGCGGTGCGGGTCCGTCACCGACATCATCCGATGACAGTCCTCGCAGGACTTAAACCCGGGCATCCCTAACTGCACCAGGAGTTGTATCGACTCGAAAAGGGTGAGAAAAAGATCTCAAAAAACGTAGTAAAAAAAGACTAGGGGTACCGCTCTCTCCGGATCTGCGCTTGCTGGCGCGGAAAAAGAAAGAACTGACGTCAGCGCGCGTGGGCGGCGCCCAAGTAGCGCCCGCGACGTAATCTCGGCGACCACGACGCCAACGACGGACGCGGAGCCGCACGGCGCCCCTACCGACGCGCAGGGGTACTGCTGACGTAAACTTTCCGGATCCAGTCTGACGCCTGGGGATATTCTAAGGTAAGGAATCTATCACTATGTGTTTCTTTCAGATAGAGCACTTTGGATTTTACATTGAGCCCTGTACACTTTTGGGGGACCCCTGGACTCTGTGCACGGTATTACCAACTAGTGGCAATATCATATACAGACCAACTTTCTACAATGCCCAAGTACAATAACAACACTTCACAGCTGAAATTCTTTATTTCAGCTGCCTTGCCTCTTTTATGCCTTAAACCATCTAACTGCCCATCACCGTAAACTTGATTTTTAACTCAGCCTCTAAGCCTGGTGCCCCCTTTAAAACATCCCCCTCCTCTGCTCACATTCCTATTCTCGACCGATGCCTCTAGACCCAAATATTTTAATCTAGAGTCCATGCCTCAGCTCCTGAAATTCCCGTTATGCTTAATCTCCAAAACTGCACCGATAAGTATCTTCCAATGTCTGGGCTTCGTCCACTCTTATTCTTCACTTATGTCACCGGATTCCTATTTATCAAAGAAATGTGCATCACCTGCATATGTATTCATGGCCTCACTCAATAAGAAGCCATAGAAGCCCTCTACATCCTGCCTCTCCTTGCACCTTCTTGTTTCTTATATTTGTCCTCCTCAACTGGAATACGCTTTGCATCCTTCAACCACAAACTCTAAACCTTCCTTTGTTTTCCCCTGAAGCCCCGTAACTCTGCAGAACCCTTTCCATTAAGCTGCTGTTCTTCTATGACTGTACACTATTCGTAGCAGTACCTTCAAACAAAATAAGTATACCATTTATGAAACAACTGTTTCCCCCTAGTATTTTGTTGTGCATAATCATGCTAGGACAAGATCACTGTATTTTTTTTCTTACAAAGAACTAAAGGAGGGTTAGTCCAAAGAATCACAGGTTCTTCCGTGTGCAAATGGCAAACTTTATCTGCTGTGATCGCTCAAGGAGACTTTACCTTGGCTATCACGAGCGTTCACCTGGTTCAAGTGAACTTTTAGATCATCTCTCTTTTCGGTGGGCATTACAATACAAGTCAGGCACCTTATGCATTTTCGATGTCAGCTCATTCCGAATTGCAGATTGTAATTAAATTCCAAATTCCTATGTCTTCTCTTTCCTTATAGCTCAGCCAGTAGAATCACATTAGTGCAACTATTGTAAAGGAAGACACTCCCCATGTGCAGTGGTGTACACCTCATGCTCCAATTCAAACCTTTTCTCCCATACGTGACATGGAAGTAACTGTTTAATAAGAACACACAAGAAACTACAATGATTTTTCCTCCCTAAATACATAGTAGTTTGAGTCCTTAACATTTAGCTATGTAGTTCTGGTTAGTATAGCCTTTTGGAATGGTTTTCAATTTGGTGTAAGACTGCCATAATGAGGAGGACACTGCATTCTGATCCTCCATTTGATGCAGAGCCAGCAGTAATGGTGCTAATTCTGTGTGAAAGATGCACTTTGTGTTGAAGCAGCAGGTTATCGGATGATTAAAAAGAGAAGCTGCACTTAAAATGATCTTTGCCAGTGCAAAGATCTGCATCTGCAGCAGTGAAGCACATGAGATAAAGTTAACACAAGCAGAACCTCCATGAGGACGTGTGTGCAAGCACTACCAGCAAGTGGTAATCACATGTTGGCTTGGTGGCAGGCTTAGTGGAGCACTGGCGACTGACATATGTGGGCAAAAGTGTTAAGGAGCAGTGTGGATAAATTGAGGACAGTCTTGAAGAGCACTTTCCATTGCAGGCAGTTTTTGGGTGCCAAAGGCTAGAGGCTAATGCCTACAGCACCTGTGGAGAAATGCACAGTGAGTGGAAGGACGCAAAGCTTTTGCTTAGTTCTGCCTCTTGAAACTCAATTGACACTAAGTGCAGTGGCGCTATTCAGCTTGAACAGCTGTCAGTAGTGACTGCTGAGGTAAATACTGATATTCCACTTTTCGAAGACTTTTATACCCTATCCGGGAAGTTACGAAAATTTGTTGTGTACGAGCTCAGCCCCCGATGACACAGTTAGGCGGGGCCTATTTATATCTGAACCTGAAGCAAGAAGATGCGCTCTACCTTGGATGTTTTCTGAAAAGCTCTTAACCAGCAAACCCATGAACTTCATGTTGATTTGTTGCCCATACCTTTCCAATTATGCGGCATCTACTGATTCTAAATTAAACTATCTTGGAGCAAATAATAATTCAACAATGGCAAGGAATAGTTCAGCAATATCAACGATTTATTGCAACTGTAGCTGTTCTTTTTTAATTAAGCTTAATGCCCTCCTAGAAACTTTGAAGGCTCATGTTGATTGGCTGAACACCAACATTCAACAATCTCAAACTAGTAATACCACATGGTGAAGAGAAGGTATAGAAACTCAGAGGCTAGTGATTGTCCATTGCAAATAATTCCTCATGACACTAGCACTCTTTCATCATAATGCCTAATCAAGTACTTTTGTGAATGCAACATTAAATTCATCACAGAGCTCTTTGTCTTGGGCGCACATCAAGGCATTACTATCAATAATTGAAGCTACTGTCTTAAAATTTAGATTTTTCACAGCCTTCTGGGCAGAAAATCTGGATTGTATTAAAGACACGGAGGCTAATATTATGCAAATCTCCTTTTATTAACATTCCAATATGCTATAAAGTCCCCCCACGAGCAGCCATCTTCCTTCTTTGTTGCTGCTGCTCACAAGATAAGTATCATCTTTACGAGCCTAGAGCTCTTATTTCTCTTTCATTACTTTTGCATGCTGTTTAATTACAGTATTTTAAGGTTATTGAAGATAGTTCTATCACTAGCTTTATCACTGGTTACTATTTAGTGTAAGTTTTTTTTTTGTTACTATTTAGTGTAATAGTTTTTTTCTGCCTTCAGCACTTCGTGTATTTAATGATTTTACTGTCTATCAACCCTTCTTGGGTTAAATGCCTTTCATTACCTCTACTCTTCCTTTTGCTTCTCCTCCGGTTTTATTCCGAACCAGATTCACCACTTTTAGACATTTAGTTTTAAAAATAAAGATTCTCGCCTACCTGCCGCCCACAAAGACCATCGCGTGCAAACACATTCTCCCCGAGGCGCGCGATCAAACGCGACCTCTCTCACCGGCATGCCTCCTTCGATTAAGCCGCCCCACCCTCACTGCCACTCCAAGCCCTGCTCTCCCCGCTAAGGAGGAAGGAAAGTGAGCAGTCAGGCGAGCGGAGATAGACACGCCAACCCGGTCTCCTCACCGAGATCGCCATCGCAGAGGAGGGCCGGGTTGGTTAGATTAAAGGAAAAGATCTTGGCTGGTGGCCACGTACGTAATGAATGTGCGTGGCAGCCATTTTAAATGATTGGGACAGCATTAGTGTTCCCAATACAGACCCCCATTTTATAGAATAGGGCTGATTACGGCGGTTCAAACAATGATCCTACCGGCAGTTACCAGAAAGCTAACTGCCTAGGATAAACGAACAGATGTTTGATACCTCTCTCCCACGCTAGGTAGGAAATCGTTATTAAGACCTTTTTTCAAGGGTTTTAGGCATTTAACCCAAGAAGGGTTGATAGAGATAGTAAAATCATTACATACACGAAGTGCTGAAGGCAGAAGAAAACTATTACACTAAATAGTAACTAAAAGAAAAAACTATTACACTAAATAGTAACCAGTGATAAAGCTAGTGATAGAACTACCTTCAATAACCTTAAAATACTGTAATTAAACAGCATGCAAAAGTAATGAAAGAGAAATAAGAGCTCTAGGCTCGTAAAGTTGATACTTATCTTGTGAGCAGCAGCAACAAAGAAGGAAGATGACTGCTCGTGGGGGGACTTTATAGCATATTGGGATGTTCATTGAAGTTCTATATTCTTCAATTGTTGCTGCTGAGCTGTGGCAATAATGGAGATTTGCATAATGTTGGCCTCCGTGTCATGCCATAAAATTAAGAGTTTAGTCTGCCTTGTCAAAAAAGATATAAACTAAACAAGTTGAACAAGGTTGCCAATTCCTCATTTACGCTGGTTTGTGGAGAATCAAGCCTCTGTCTATGCATCCAATATGTATTCTTTATTTACAATTAATGAGGAAAAAGCTAGGACATGCTCAAATTCCTCTGCTGTATGACTGAATGCAACCCCACCCCCAGGAATCTCTAATAAACAAAGCAACGCCTCTTTCAGAGTTCATTCTTCAGCTGAAGAGGTTACAAGTATGATGAAGTTACGAGAAGCAGTTCGTCAATATGCGACGACGTAAGGGATCTAAATCTGTTCTATAAACATCTTTAATTATATAACCCTTAGACTCGGAAATTATTTCTAAAAGCAACACCAATAAGGTAAAGTATTTTGGTGCTGTTTATTACTTTTGTAAGGGTTCTTTAGACATCACTGTTTGTGGTATAACAGACTCTTGACCTTCATAAGTTGTGAGAGAGGAAGGAGTGGGTACATTATAACCTGAAATGCTTTGCGTGGAATCTCGTTGCCTTGATGAAGTAAATAAATGTAGACGTCCTTTATGTCTCCCACCATCTACTTTGGTAGGTGAATAAAATTGCACCACAAAATCTTTGCCTACTCTAAAAAAACAGCCTGGGGATGTGAGCCAGTGGATATTTGAGGTGGGGCATGTGATACGTTTAACCATGGCAATACCTTGAAACAGATGTAGGCCAAGTCAGACTGGAACATTCAACAACAAGAAAATCGAGATGATTTCCTTCAAAAATGAAAGTACTTTTTTCTGCAAACTACTCAGAGGCCATAACTTGTGCGAGTTGATATAGCGTAGACGACCCATTTGCAAGTAAAGGGCATGTGATGCTAACTGTGGCATCATTTTATTCTAGAACTACCTCAGATTCCGAAATTCTTCTTTTAGGGAAGAGCAATTTGTGTGGCACATCTATTTTTAATAAGGAAAAAGAAAGTTGTATTCTTAAAACAAACAAAAAACATAAGAAAAAAAAGCACAAAGCTTGATTCAAGAAAGACTCAAGCCATGGCAGCTGCAATTTTCTTGGAATGCAAAATTTGGTAAAAATGTTTTAGTGATTTTCTCTAAGAGAATACGAGGCAGTCAGACACTGTTCTTGGGTCACCGCCGCGCTTGTCACTGAGCAAAATACTTTCCCAATGAGAGTCTAACCAAGCTCAAATTTGGCGTTCTATCTATGCTCTGCTTCCTGAAGATTTTTTCTGGAACATGACTGGGCTGCATAGTTTTCTCGAAAAATAAGATTCATTCAAATATATCTTCAATTGTTGTACTGCTTGCATAGAAGAAACCTGTGCTGCCATGGTGAAAGCTGGGATAGTTATCAGGGTTGTGGTACCTGCCTCTCTCCCATATAAGCATCAACATGTCACTGGGGACCAAGTGATTAATACTGTTATTATCCTAAATATTAGTAATTTGAACCTCCTGAAGAATGCACAGAATCTTCAAGTACTGAAATTAGAAGGAAACTACAACCAATTACATACAATTAACAGACAATGTGTGTTAACTGTAAATGATTACATTAATCAAGATACATTCTTAAGAAAACACAAGTTGAAGGATAAGCTTATGAACATTTTTGTTAATGTTACATGGTATAATTTTAACTGGAGATTTTAATTTAAATATAACACAGGCTTCCCTTGAAGCTTCTTCCTTTGAGGGGTTATAACATTTTGGGGGACTCTCGTCTGGTTCAATTCCGTTTCAAAGAAGGAAATATTAGGGTGACTTTCTGGTATGATCTTTACATGTTTAAATCTTTCCCTCTGAATGGTAGGTTTCTTTCAGATTTTGCAATCTATTAAACTCATATCCCTCCATATAGAGCACCAGTGTTAGACCACTTTTGCTTAAATCTACTTTTCTTTATAATAATTGTTTATATTTTGACATTCTTCCCTTCATGTTCAGAGATCATTTATCAGAAGCTATCACCTTAAAAGCTCTTATAACCATTAGTCAGTAGATTATCAATGTGGGCAATCTGGCTGGGTGAGAATGTTTAGTAACAGTCAAATGAGAGACTGAATATAGCTCAGATGTGCAAGCCAGGATGTAGGTTCTTAACATTCAGCAGACACTTTGTTCGGAAAGTTACTTTGAAGACGGCTGTGCATTCAAGCTTGGGCAAGCACAACTGTTTCACCCTTAGCATATTTGCTTTTGAAGCAAGAAGAATGTGATCATAGGGGAAATTGCGAGTTTTCGGGTACTAGAAAATATTTTACTCCAGTCTTAAAGCATCTGAAGAAAGCAACAAATAAATGTATCAATGTCTAGTGAAATGGACATTAACTACAAGCTGACTGAAGGAGAGCCAAAGACAAGAAAACATATAAGAAACTTTTCATGAGATGTTGAGAGAAAACAAAAATACCTATGGGCTACAACCCATGAAAATTGTCACGCCTTAATAATGTGGAAAATGGCTCAAGTGCTTCTTATGGGAATGTTGGTTCCCCCCGGAGTTGTGGATAAAACATACATATGTACTGGTGCACTGTGGGTTGCAAACACACACTGGAAATAATTGGGCATCTTATTTTAGACTATCACTCTTCCAATGCACCTGGGTCCAATGCTCAACCTGCTTGATTATTCAAACATTAACTATCTATTGTACGCTGGGACTAAGGTCTTTATACTGGAACCTAGACTGGCGATTTAACCTGTGACTTAATCTTCGGGAGCAGGACTGCACTGCTAGCTTTTTTTTTTTTTAAATAACAGCACAGCCTTGCCTGCACTGTGCACATGTGCTCTTGTGTCCCTGCTATAGTGCATAGGCCATTGCCACCAGCCTTCAGTCCCTGCCAGTTAAGCTAGCCTACTGCAACCTGAAGTCTTTGTGTGTGATCTCTGGAGCAATGGAAGGAAACCCCTGAAAAGTGTTTTGAGTCAGTTCTATATACTTTTGCTGCTTGACATATGGGTGTTCGGACAATCTTGGTTCCTGGTGGGTGTTGAGGAAGTATTTGGGAACCAGTGAGCCTTATGGAGTCAAGTACTAGTGTGAGAAGTTGGCCTGGTATATGCTGTCCACTAGTTAAAGTGGACACCTTGCACCAGAACAATTCGACTCTTATGGTAGGTAGGTTTAAGACAACCTTTATAGAAAGCTATCCTAGTGGTAGCTGTGGAGAGCAGCCTTCAGGCTAAGTCTTGGAGGAATGTAAAGCAGCTTGTTTTACCACACAATCTCTTGAATCACCAAATGAAAAGACACCACACAGGTATATATATCAAATATATATGTATTTATTACTAAACAACTCTCTACTAATCTCTTTATGAGATTAGAAGTCAGGAACATATGTACAAATCAAATGTTATCAAAAATAAGTTAGCACAATCAAATATCACAATCTTAGCTTGGCTAGACCTGGGCCTAGAGCATATAGAATCGAGGGACCCCCAAGAACCACCCCAGGTAGTTGTAGGAGACCCACAGGGGACGGACGCGGTGTTCAGACACCGGTGCGAGTCCTGTACGAGTCTATGCGCACGGACGAGATTGAGATATCAATGTTAAAGGTCCCTTGTGTGTTCGAGGCGAAAGCACCGACACGAACACAGTACGAGTCGAAGGACGCGGTTACGGGTAGAGTTGCAAGGGAGAAGGACGCGGTGTGTCTAACACAGACGCGAGCCCTGTACGAGTCACTTGGAAAATAGGAGTTTTAGGGCACTTCTAGAGTAGCCACAAGCAAGCCACTTACAGGGTAAGCAGTTCTAGGGCCAACACCCACAGGAGCACCGTAGTGCTGAAGTTACCTCACCCAGGGGAGCCGGGTGCATAGGTGTCCTTTGGTGTCGGGTCGCGGCGTCGTGTTCAATGGGAGCCAGTGAAGACTTGCTGCTTGCGACGACAGAAGAAGTGTCCGGCGGAATCCAAGCCTGGATTCGGAAGGAGGAAGACCTGAAAGCAGAGGGGACAGTGATCAAAGTCACTTGGCAGTGACCCGGGGCAAGGAAGATGAATGCCCACCGTCGTCGACAGATTCAGGTCGTTCACGGGTGTCTTGACTCTTCGACCACGAGGTCCAGGAGGCGTCGAGGACGGCCAGGAGCTGGATTCAGCGTGTCCCAAGAAGTCTGCAGCTGACTGCGGTGTCGGCGACCCGATTGGAGCCAACAAGCCTTGGTAGCAGCAAGTCTCGTGGAGGGGAGGAAAAGTCAATGGTGCAGACCAGCAAGGTCTGAGGGACTTACCCAGCGAGGGTAGGTCAGGGAAGGCCTGGAGCAACCAGGGGAGCCCTTTGGTTTTGTTACAAAGTCTTCTGGGGACCCACAAGCCGGCTGGCAAGGGATCGCGAAGACGCCTCGGGAGGATTCCTTTAACAGGGGCCCACGGTCACTCGGGACGGTGTAGGCCTCTGAATTTGGGAGGGATCTCTGCTAGAGGCGGGGACCACACGTGGTCCAAAGCACAAGTTCGTAGAACGTCGTGAAGGGGTTGCACTCGACAATAGTGCACGGTACCCAGGGGCTGCGGTTCCTCGTCGCTCGTGGGGTCCACTTGCCTCAGCTTCGCTGGGGACTCACGATGGCCTTGGAGAAGTCAGGAAATCCTCTTCCTGGGCTGCAGGGACTTCGGGCTCCGGCGGGAGCGGCGTAGTTTGCGACCGTCGTTGTAGTTTTTGGTGCCTGCCAAGCAGGGGAGTCACTCCTTGACTCCAAGGGAGATTCTTCAGTCTTCCAGAGGTAGTGGAACGTCGAAGGTCCGGGATTCTTCTGTAGAGCGTCGTCCAGGGGTATCTAGTTTGCAATGCACAGGTTCCCCCTCTTATACTAAAAGGAAGGGAGGGACTAGCTCTATGACCCCACCTATGGGAGGGTCAGGGGAGTGGGTGGCTACACCCACTTCCCTTTGTCCAGTTTCGCGCCAGAGCAGGGGCAGGTAGCCCCTGAGCTGGTTTGAACTGGCATATGCACAGAGGAGCCTTCTGCTCCCCCAGTGCAGGACTTCAAAGCACTCTAGGAGTGCACCCACCCAGCCCCAATACACTAAACCCTGTCTGGAAGGTGGTCACACCCTCCTGCGACAGGATACCTATTGTTGGGCCTCCTCCACTGCGAGTTTCGGTCATCAGCAGGAGGGCAGCCCAGTGTCTGTGACGGGCTCTTCAGGATTCTACCGCGTTTCCACAGTAGGTACATGTCTATCCCTCTAGAAGGGTAGAATGCTACCCCCGCCGCCAGAACTGGCGGGGGGTAGTATTCCAAGATGTTTGACACCAAACACGACATGTTTCCGTGCAGCCATCCCAAAGTTAGCATTTAACGCGAGGTTATAATGCGCTTAAGAGTATATGGTCAGGCTGCACTACAAACAGCCTCAGAGAAGGGTCTCCGAATGCTGCAGAGGGGCTCTGCTCATGCAGGGGCACCCTCTCACATAGGAACCAAGCACTCTGCCTTCAGGATTGATAAGGCCTGCCATAGGAGTGACTTATAGGTTTATATGTATGTATCTATGTAGTGATATAGGTAGCCTACATCACAGTAAGGGGTGCATGCACCACCTTACCCAGGCTGCAGTAGCAGACCTGTGGTGTCAGGTTTAGTCTGCTTCCCAGGGGTGGCATAATACAAGCTTCAGCCCCTGGTAGGCCTGTGAAGTACCTATGCCCTTGGTACCTAAGGTACCATATACTAGGGACTCATAAGGTACCACAGTATCCAATCACTAGTGCACCTAGAGTGCACTCCAAGTCGTTTAGAGAGAACAGAAAGGCTGGGGCCCTGATTGGCAGGGTCCCAGCCAGACTATAGCCAGAAACCAGTGTAAACATCAGAAAAAAGTGGGGGCAACATAAGAGGCAGATCCTACTCTCCTACACAAGCCCCCCCCAAACGCAGGGACACTAAACTAACCTTGACCAGTTGAGTCTTCGTGTTCAAAGTGGAAATACCTTGAGAGTCCATCTGCATTGGCATGTTGGGTCCCAGGCCTATGTTCCACTGTATAGTCCATCCCCTGTAGGGAAATGGACCACCTCAAAAGTTTTGGGTTTTCTCCTTTCATCTGTTTAAGCCATGGGAGGGGCTTGTGGTCAGTCTGAACTATGAAGTGAGTGCCAAACAAGTATGGCCTCAGCTTCTTCAGGGCCCACACCACAGCAAAGGCCTCCCTCTCTATAGCTGACCAACGTTTCTCTCTAGGGGTCAGCCTTCTGCTAATGAAAGCTACTGGCTGGTCTTGACCTTCATCATTCAGTTGAGACAGTACAGCTCCCACACCCAGCTCAGATGCATCTGTTTGGACAATGAACTTTTTGGTGTAGTCTGGACTCTGTAAGATGGGGGCAGTGCACATGGCCTGCTTTAGGTCTTCAAATGCCTTCTGACAGCTAGCTGTCCACTGAACCTTTTTTGGCATTTTCTTTGAGGTTAGATCATTCAAGGGGGTCACTATAGATCCATATCCCTTCACAAACCTCCTATAGTACCCAGTCAGGCCTAAGAAGGCTCTCACCTGTGTCTGGGTGGTTGGAGCAACCCATTCCATTATGGTTTGGATTTTGCTCTGTAAAGGCTGAACCTGGCCTCCACCTACAAGGTGGCCCAGGTACACAACCTGACTCTGCCCTATCTGGCACTTAGTGGCCTTGATGGTGAGGCCTGCTTTCTGCAGAGCCTCCAAAACATTTCTGAGGTGGACCAGGTGATCCTGCCAGGAGGAACTAAAGAGAGCAATATCATCTAGATAAGCTGAGCAATACGTTTCCATCCCTGCCAGAACTTTATTCACACACCTCTGAAAAGTGGCAGGTGCATTTTTCAATCCAAAGGGCATCACCACAAAGTGGTAGTGCCCACCAGGGGTCGAAAAAGCTGTTTTGGCTTTTGCATCATCAGCTAACCTGATCTGCCAGTACCAGCTGTTAGGTCAAATGTACTCAGATACTTGGCTGAGGCCAAAGTATCAATCAGTTCATCTTTCCTTGGTATGGGATAGGCATCAGTCCTGGTGACTGCATTGAGGCCTCTGTAGTCTACACAAAACCTCATTTCTTTCTTACCACCCTGGGTATGAGGCTTGGGTACTAGGACTACTGGGCTAGCCCAAGGGCTATCCGAAGGCTCAATCACACCTAACTCCAACATTTTCTGGACTTCAGTCCTGATACAGTCCCTGACATGGTCAGGTTGCCTGTTTACTTTACTCTTGACAGGCAGACTGTCCCCAGTGTCCACCTTATGGGTGCACCAGGTAGTCTGACTAGGGGTCAGGCTAAACATATGTCTGTACTGCTGCAGAACTTGTCTGCACTCAGTTTGCTGATGGTCAGTGAGGCTGCTTGCCAAAGCAACACCATCTACTGACCCATCATCAGGGTTCTGTGAGAGCAGGTCAGGGAGAGGGTCTCTCTCCTCCTCCTGTTCCTCATAAGTTGCCATGAGCAAGCCCATGTCAGCCCTGTCAACATATGGTTTCAATCTGTTGACATGGAGCACCCTCAGGGGGCTCCTGGGAGTTCCAAGATTCACCAGATAGGTGACTTCTCCCTTTTGCTCAACTATTGTATGGGGGCCACTCCATTTGTCTTGGAGGGCTGCTGGGGCCACAGGCTCCAATTCCCACACTTTCTGTCCTGGCTGGTACACAGTCAGCACAGCCTTTTGGTCATGCCAAGCTTTTTGTAATTCTTGGCTGGCCTCCAGGTTTTTGGTTGCCTTTTTCATGTATCCAGACATCCTGGAGCGGAGACCGAGTACATAGTCCATCACATCTTGTTTGGGGGATTTGAGAGGTAACTCCCAGCCCTCTTTTACCAAACATAATGGACCTCTTACAGGATGCCCAAACAGAAGCTCAAATGGGCTGTAACCAACCCCCTTCTGTGGAACCTCTCTGTATGCAAACAACAGGCAGGGAAGAAGAAGGTCCCATTTCCTCCTAAGCTTCTCTGGGAGTCCTTTAATCATTCCCTTCAGGGTTTTGTTGAAGCGTTCAACCAACCCATTGCATTGTGGGTGATAGGGAGTGGTGAACTTATATGTCACACCACACTCCTTCCACATTGCTTTCAAATATCCTGACATGAAGTTGGTACCTCTGTCAGAGATTACCTCCTTTGGGAAACCCACTCTGGAGAAAACTCCAATGAGGGCTCTTGCCACCACAGGGGCTCTGGTGGTCCTCAGGGGAATTGCCTCTGGGTACCTGGTGGCATGATCCACTACCACCAGGATAAATCTGTGCCCAGATGCAGTTTGAGGGTCAAGGGGACCAACAATGTCAATCCCTACCCTTTCAAAGGGTACCCCCACCACAGGTAGTGGTATCAGGGGGGCCTTTGTGGTGCCACCTGCCTTGCCACTGGCTTGGCATGTGACACAGGAGCGACAAAACTCCTTTGTGTACTCTGACATATGTGGCCAATGAAAATGTGGAACAAGCCTGTCCCAGGTCTTGTTTTGGCCCAAGTGACCTGCCAAAGGGATATCATGTGCTAGGGTCAAGAGGAACCCCTAAACTTCTGAGGTATTACCAACCTCCTGGTGGCTCCAGGGGCTGGATCACTACCCTCAGAATATAGGAGTCCCTCATCCCAATAAACTTTATGGGACCCACTAGCACTCCCAGCAGCCTCAGCAGCAGCCTACTGTCTGAGGGGTTCAAGAGAGGGGCAGCACTGTTGCTCCTTACTCAGATCTTCCCTAGAAGGGCCCCCTGCCCCCAAGAACTCAACCTGGTCAGGCTCAAGTCCCTCTGGGGCAGCTCCTTCTTCAGGATCTGCTTCTCCTCCCTCAAGAGGGGAATCTGTGATCTGAGACAGAGGGGAAGGCACTGCCTTAACCCTACTGCTCCTCTTCTTGGGAAGCATCTGGTCCATAATTTCAGGATCCAGAGCTTGTTCAGTGTCATGCATTTTGGCCTGTGACCTGGTCACAGCAAATACCTCTGCAGGGATGCCCAACATCTCAGCATGAGTCCATAACTCTACTTCAGACCAGGCTGAAGTCTCTAGATCATTGCCCAATAGACATTCTACAGGGAGGTCTGCACTGACTACAACCTTCTTGAGGCCAGTTACCCCTCTCCAGGAGAAATTCACAACTGCCAGACTATGGTTGGTCCTGACATTGCTTGCATTGGTCACCTGGTACATTTCGCCCAGGATGATCTGTCCAGGGTCCACAAGATCCTCTGCCACCATGGTGACACTAGCACCTGTGTCCCTAAATGCCAAAGCCTGTTTGCCATTTATTACAGGCTGCTGCTTGTATTTGCCCAGATTACTGGGGCTTACCAGGAAGGACATGTCAATGTCTCCATCACAAATCAGCATTGCCTGAGTGGGTACTCTGACTAGGCCAGAGTCCACTTCAGAACCCAGGGTCAACCCTACTACACCCTTATTCTGAGTACCACCTCCACTAGTAGCTGAACTAGGGGGAACAGTTGCCTTAGGGGCAGGGGTGGTGGTGGTTTGGTCTTTGGACTTGTTACAATCAGAAGTCCAGTGCCCTTTCTGTTTACAGAATTTGCACCAGGGCTTCTTTTGGCCTTTTCCCTTGTTGGATTGTGACTCCCCACCAGATGCAGATTTTTGGGGCCCTTGTGAAGACTTCTGGTCTTTTGACTTATCCCCACTTTTCTCAGAGCCCTTAGAATCCTGCTTCTTTGTGTCACCCCCTTGGTTCTGGGTTTTCTGCCTCACCCTGGTTCTGACCCACTTGTCTGCCTTCTTTCCCAGTTCTTGGGGAGAGGTCAGATCCGAGTCCACCAGGTATTGATGCAACAACTGGTTCTGGCAATTATTAAGGATCTGTTCTCTCATCATTAGATTATACAATCCCTTGAAATCAGTAACCCTACTGCCAACCAGCCAACCCTCCAGAGCCTTGGTTGCACAATCTACAAAGTCAGTCCAGTCCTGAGTCTGTGCCTTCTGGGTGTCTCTGAACTTCAACCTGTACTGCTCAGTGGTTAAGCCAAACCCATCTATCAGTGCACTCTTCAGGACTTCATAGTCATCAGCATCCTCTTCTCTAACAGTGAGGAGCTTGTCTCTACCTTTATCTGAAAAGGAGAGCCACAAGATTGCTGCCCACTGCTTTTGGGGGACCTGTTGTACTCTACAGGCCCTTTCCATAGCAGTTATCCACTTATGGATATCATCCCCACTCTGGTAGGGAGGTACAACCTTGCTCAGGTTCCTATGGTCTGGAATATTTTCTCTGCCTCTAGGGACACTGTTGCTGCCACCAGGGGGTTCTAACCCCTCTCTTCTAGAAGCTCTCTGGAGCTCAAAGGCTTATTTATCTAATGCCAACTGCTTGGTCTTGAGGGCAAATCTTGCTTCCTCATACTGCAGCAGTTTGTACAGTCTTTCAGAGGAGGTCTCTCTTCTTGGGAAGTAGGAGTTCCTCTGGTGGACAAATTCTCTGCCAGAGTGGTATGAGCGGTCAGAGTCCCTAGAAAGGGACCTATGCCTCTCCTCCACTGTGTCAGTTCTCTTAGGGAGAATTCCTCTGTCCTTTTCAGACCCCTTGGGGCCTGGCCCTACAATCACAGAGTCTTGGTCAACTTGATGTTCATCATCTGACCCAGACACTGTAATTGACCCACCCCCTGATTCAGACCCATTAGCTCCTAGAGCTAATCTAAGATCATCTGCTGTCAGCAGATCTATCAGGTGTAGTGTGGAGGGACTCTGTCCTATCTTCAGGTGCCTCTCAGCACACATGGCTTTAAAGTCAAAGAAAGTCATGTCCTTATACTGAAGCTGAGTGGATCCACTGGGTCCATCCCTTAAGGACATTCTAGTGTTGTGCAGTGTTGTACTACCTACACTAGTTTGTGGCCTACTGATCCTAGCTTGAGCTGTAGAAAGGGTGTGCTATCCCTTGGCACACAGCTCTAAGTTCAGTAGAACTTATTGATACTAACCTTGACTTTATATGTACCTTGAGTTCCTATAGTGGTTTTCAGTTAGTAATTCAAATAGAGATTTTCTGGTAAAACAATAGCAAGCTGGAATCCCACACGCTGCCACCAATGTGAGAAGTTGGCCTGGTATATGCTGTCCACTAGTTAAAGTGGACACCTTGCACCAGAACAATTCGACTCTTATGGTAGGTAGGTTTAAGACAACCTTTATAGAAAGCTATCCTAGTGGTAGCTGTGGAGAGCAGCCTTCAGGCTAAGTCTTGGAGGAATGTAAAGCAGCTTGTTTTACCACACAATCTCTTGAATCACCAAATGAAAAGACACCACACAGGTATATCAAATATATATGTATTTATTACTAAACAACTCTCTACTAATCTCTTTATGAGATTAGAAGTCAGGAACATATGTACAAATCAAATGTTATCAAAAATAAGTTAGCACAATCAAATATCACAATCTTAGCTTGGCTAAACCTGGGCCTAGAGCATATAGAATCGAGGGACCCCAAAGAACCACCCCAGGTAGTTGTAGGAGACCCACAGGGGACGGACGCGGTGTTCAGACACCGGTGCGAGTCCTGTACGAGTCTATGCTCACGGACGAGATTGAGATATCAATGTTAAAGGTCCCTTGTGTGTTCGAGGCGAAAGCACCGACACGAACCCAGTACGAGTCGAAGGACGCGGTTACGGGTAGAGTTGCAAGGGAGAAGGACGCGGTGTGTCTAACACAGACGCGAGGAGCCCTGTACGAGTCAATGCGATAGTCGCACTTGGAAAATAGGAGTTTTAGGGCACTTCTAGAGTAGCCACAAGCAAGCCACTTGCAGGGTAAGCAGTTCTAGGGCCAACACCCACAGGAGCACCGTAGTGCTGAAGTTACCTCACCCAGGGGAGCCGGGTGCATAGGTGTCCTTTGGTGTCGGGTCGCGGCGTCGTTTTCAATGGGAGCCAGTGAAGACTTGCTGCTTGCGACGACAGAAGTGTCCGGCGGAATCCAAGCCTGGATTCGGAAGGAGGAAGACCTGAAAGCAGAGGGGACAGTGTTCAAAGTCACTTGGCAGTGACCCGGGGCAAGGAAGATGAATGCCCACCGTCGTCGACAGATTCAGGTCGTTCACGGGTGTCTTGACTCTTCGACCACGAGGTCCAGGAGGCGTCGAGGACAGCCAGGAGCTGGATTCAGCGTGTCCCACGAAGTCTGCAGCTGACTGCGGTGTCGGCGACCCTATTGGAGCCAACAAGCCTTGGTAGCAGCAAGTCTCGTGGAGGGGAGGAAAAGTCAATGGTGCAGACCAGCAAGGTCTGAGGGACTTACCCAGCGAGGGTAGGTCAGGGCAGGCCTGGAGCAACCAGGGGAGCCCTTTGGTTTTGTTACAAAGTCTTCTGGGGACCCACAAGCCGGCTGGCAAGGGATCGCGAAGACGCCTCGGGAGGATTCCTTTAACAGGGGCCCACGGTCACTCGGGATGGTGTAGGCATCTGAATTTGGGAGGGATCTCTGCTAGAGGCGTGGACCACACGTGGTCCAAAGCACAAGTTCGTAGAACGTCGTGACGGGGTTGCACTCGACAATAGTGCACGGTACCCAGGGGCTGCGGTTCCTCGTCGCTCGTGGGGTCCACTTGCCTCAGCTTCACTGGGGACTCACGATGGCCTTGGAGAAGTCAGGAAATCCTCTTCCTGGGCTGCAGGGACTTCGGGCTCCGGCGGGAGCGGCGTAGTTTGCGACCGTCATCGTAGTTTTTGGTGCCTGCCAAGCAGGGGAGTCACTCCTTGACTCCAAGGGAGATTCTTCAGTCTTCCAGAGGTAATGGAACGTCGAAGGTCCGGGATTCTTCTGTAGAGCGTCGTCCAGGGGTATCTAGTTTGCAATGCACAGGTTCCCCCTCTTATACTAAAAGGAAGGGAGGGACTAGCTCTATGACCCCACCTATGGGAGGGTCAGGGGAGTGGGTGGCTACACCCACTTCCCTTTGTCCAGTTTCGTGCCAGAGCAGGGGCAGGTAGCCCCTGAGCTAGTTTGAACTGGCATATGCACAGAGGAGCCTTCTGCTCCCCCAGTGCAGGACTTCAAAGCACTCTAGGAGTGCACCCACCCAGCCCCAATACACTAAACCCTGTCTGGAAGGTGGTCACACCCTCCTGCGACAGGATACCTATTGTTGGGCCTCCTCCACTGCGAGTTTCGGTCATCAGCAGGAGGGCAGCCCAGTGTCTGTGACTGGTGGCATCCATTTTGTGATGCCAGGGCTCTTCAGGATTCTACCGCGTTTCCACAGTAGGTACATGTCTATCACTCTAGAAGGGTGGAATGCTACCCCTCGCCGCCAGAACTGGCAGGGGGGTAGTATTCCAAGATGTTTGACACCAAACACAACATGTTTCCGTGCAGCCATCCCAAAGTTAGCATTTAACGCGAGGTTATAATGCGCTTAAGAGTATATGGTCAGGCTGCACTACAAACAGCCTCAGAGAAGGGTCTCCGAATGCTGCAGAGGGGCTCTGCTCATGCAGGGGCACCCTCTCACATAGGAACCAAGCACTCTGCCTTCAGGATTGATAAGGCCTGCCATAGGAGTGACTTATAGGTTTATATGTGTGTATCTATGTAGTGATATAGGTAGCCTACATCACAGTAAGGGGTGCATGCACCACCTTACCCAGGCTGCAGTAGCAGACCTGTGGTGTCAGATTTAGTCTGCTTCCCAGGGGTGGCATAATACATGCTTCAGCCCCTGGTAGGCCTGTGAAGTACCTATGCCCTTGGTACCTAAGGTACCATATACTAGGGACTCATAAGGTACCACAGTATCCAATCACTAGTGCACCTAGAGTGCACTCCAAGTCGTTTAGAGAGAAGAGAGAGGCTGGGGCCCTGATTGGCAGGGTCCCAGCCAGACTATAGCCAGAAACCAGTGTAAACATCAGAAAAAGTGGGGGCAACATAAGAGGCAGATCCTACTCTCCTACAACTGGTCAGATAAAAGCTTGAATATAGAGACTCATCTTGTGTTTTTTACTTCCAAGATCAACTGGTGCTTAAGCGGACACACTGAGGACTTTTGTATGTGATTTTATTTAGACTCTGTTAGTCTGTTTTTTTTAACAAAACCAACCTCTAACATTGTACTTTCACTATGTTCTCCTGAACGTATCAAAAAATGGTGGGACAAATATGTTTTTTTACCTTTCCCTCAGTGAACACTCATTTGCTCTCTTCTTCTCAGGATGTAAGGTGCACTGCTTGGATCCCTGGGTGTCACACTGCTTCCCTACTCTTCTGACTGGATGTGGAGCAAGTGTTAGAAGTCTAGTCTTTTCTAGAGGTTAGTTGTTCTACACTCGCCACACTACACCTATTTAATGAGGCAGAACTTGCAAAGGCACACAACAAGCCCTCTTTCAAGTGCAGGTAACAAATGAAGAGGCACTCGCTGCAGGAACAGGTCTTTTCAACCACACTGTGACAATTATCAAGCATAATCTAGACTTAGCTTTTTATTTTACAGAAACATGCCTTAAAGTAAGCTCAGGTCTTGCCCTGGCAATCTGAGTTGTCAGTAACATTAAAGCAGCCCATATATACAGAGAAAACAGGACGAGTGGGAGTGGGGCATTATTTGTAAACACATGTCCTCGATTTAGTCTATAAGCTGTGCTCTCATTTCTAGTTGTGAGGTCCATGTTTTACGGTCACATTCATTGACTGTGTATCATTTTGCTTTGCAAGTGGCCAAATCTATATTATTAAATATCAATCTATTGACAGGTGATTTATACTCCACCGAATGGCAGGGATTCTTAAAAGGCTGTAGAAAAGGAGAAGAAGGGAATAGGACCCATTTTAAACCTGTCCACACAGACGTCACTACTGGTAGAAAAGAATGCTCCTGCACCCTTGACTAATCCCTAACATCGATTAATTCAGACAGACAGAATTTGAAACAAGCATTTGCAATGCAATAGGTCTCGCATTCGTGAAAATGTGAGCTATTGGTGTTGCAAATGTTAATTTTTGTTTGTTTAAAATTATGCCAGCAGCAGCATACATAAGTAAGAAATTCCACATGAAGGAAAGGGTGCAGTACCACAGGCTGTTTCTAGGTGTCTGGGACACCTAGTAACAGCCTGTGGGACAGCACCCTTTCCTTAACACATAGTATAGGAATTCCATTACCATGAGGCTTAAGAAACGAGCGTGAGCGTTTTAATCTTTTGTAGCCTTTCCAATAAAAAAATAAATTCCACTAAAGAAGGAAAAATGCTCACACTCGTTCCTTGAGCCACATAGTAATGGAATTCCTATATTATGTCTTAAGGAAAGGGTGCAGTCCCACAGGCCGTTACTAGGGACACCTAGTAACAGCCTGTGGTACTGCACCCTTTCCTTAAGACCTATTATAGGAATTCTATTACCATGAGGCTTAAGAAACTAGCTCGAGTTTTTTTTCCTTTTTGAAGTGGAATTTCTGTTCTTACCACAAAGGCTACAAAAGCCTAAAAAAACTGCACAGAAATGCTCATGCTTGTTCCTTAAGCTTCGTGGCAATGAAATTCCTATATAAGGTTTTAAGGAAAGGTTGCAGTACCACAGGCTGTTACTAGGTGTCCCTGAGACACCTAGTAACAGCCTTTGGTACTGCACCCTTTCCTTAAGGCATAAGCAGAGGGCTCACAGCAGTGTCCTATGCGGACGACACAGTTGATAGTGGCACTCTCGGATGACTCTGGGCAGGACGCTTGTAAGTTCCAGAGGGATCTGGAGATCATCTCTGAGTGGATGACTACCAACTGTCTTCAACTCAACAAGTCCGAGGTACTGCTAGTCGGGAGAGACACCGAGCTGTGGAGTGAGCGCTGGTGGCCTGCAATGCTGGGCTGTGCACCCGTCCCCAAACAGGTGGTAAAAAATCTGGGTGTGTGGGTAGACTCTGGCCTTAGCTTTCAGACGCAAACAAAGAAAGTAGCAGGAACATGCTTCGGCATTCTACGGGGGCTCAAACCAGTGCTAGGGTTCTTTGACCCGTCCATGAGGCAGTTGATTGTTCAGGCTTCTATTCTGTCTAGACTGGATTATGCCAATTCACTCTACTTGGGAGCCAATAAGGTGGAAATTACAAGACTGCAAAGGGTCCAGAACGCTGCGGCTAGAACCCTGTTGGGTCTGCCCAGGACGTGTCACACTTCTAGTGCTATCCGTCGGCTACATTGGTTGCCTGTGGCTAAACGCATAGAGTTCAAGATTCTCTGCATGTCCTTTAAAATTTTAAATCTCTCCTCTCCAGATATCTTGGCCAATCTGCTTACATTTTACACCCCCTCCCGCCAACTCCGGTCTATGGGCCAGCATCTGGCGGTTATTCCGCGGGCGAGGAGGGCTTGTGCAGGTGGGCGCTCCTTTCGTGTATTGGCAGCCAAACTGTGGAATATGCTCCCCATCGCCATTCGCAGTATGAAAAATTACCTGCCATTCCGTAGGGCTATCAAAACCCACCTCTTTCCTCCACTGTAGGCGGCTTCTGTTGTCTATTGTTCTGCAGTTTTCTGCTTCAGCGCTGGGACGCCCCTTTGATGGGGCAGCTATGCGCTATATAAAACCGCATAACATAATATAGGAATGCCATTACTACGAGGCTTAAGAAACGAGCAGCGAGCGTTTTAAGCTTTTGTAGCCTTTGTGATGATAAAAAATAAATTCCATCGATGAAGGAAAAAATGCCTGCGCTGGTTCCTTGAGCCACATAGTAATGGAATTCCTTTATGTCTTAAGGAAAGGGTGCAGTACCACAGGCTGTTACTAGGGACACCTAGTAACTGCCTGCATTTTCCAGTTATAAATATGACACCATGTTTACCAGCCACTCGGAGCAGAATGCCTGCTGTGTGTAAATGAACACTTTGAAATGGGAGAAACTGAAGAGATAACTTTATGTTTATATGGATTCCATAAAACTCATTTAAATTTTCTTCAAAGTCAATTTCACATTTACAAACAGCCGGCATCTTGCACCTAGTGGGCTGTAGACATGGTGCCATATTTATAACCGAAAAATACAGTTATTTGTTTAAATGGGAGGAATTTAAAGCGAAGAAACATGCTTCATAAAATACCAAGACACAATTGACTTAATTGAATGTGGAGAAAAACACTAAGACTTAATGATTCTTGAAAATATTTTTCTTCACTTTAAATTTCTCCCACTTAAAACAAGCATTGAAAATGCAATAGGTCTCGCCTTTGATTAAGTTAAAGCCATTTGCTTTGCTAATGGTATTGTATAGCAAAGCAAATGGCTTTAACTTAATAAAAGGCGAGGTTGCATTTTCAATGCTTTTTTATTCACCCGTTCTCCATGTTGCCTTTAGCCCCTCCTCATGCTGTCCAAGTGGTAAATTCTCTGCTCCCCTCCCGTGCCTCAGGCAAGCAGAACAGAGGCACCATTGCAGCGCGCACTCCCTGCTACTCCCTTCCCCTTGTCCATGTTATTACTGTGAAGCGCGTCCGTGCTGAACGGAGGCGACATCACAGCACGCAATCCCTGCCTCTGCGGCGAATGCTAACATGAGCCATAGCTGCGTTTTTTTTTTTTGCTTACTGTTTATCATAGTTTTGCTTTTTTTAATGGATAACAGTTAAAACCAGGGCTCATCGAACTTTTCTCCCCAAAATAAGGCAGTATTTTTGGGGCTTAATTGAGGTCTGTGTCAAGCTTAAAGCTGTTCTCTGGGTTGGAGGAGTCACTGCTCAGAAGAAGCAGATCGTATAATCACATAAATTGCCGAGGTGATGTCAGATGGCAACGCCTCCAGCCGAGGAGTGAAGTGCTCGGAGCAGTGAAATTGTCCACTTCTGCTGCTGGATTGCGCTAAATTAAAACAAAGTAAAGCACAACACGGAACGCGCGCGGACAACGGGAGGGTGCGGGAGGAAGGAGAACACGAACAACGGGAGGGGGGTGGGTACAAAGTAAAGCACAACACTGAAACTAACTAGGAAAGTGAAGGCGCGCCATGCGCTCGTTGTGCTCAAACGCCGCGGGCCGTACACGTGCACATCGCCTGTCCGGGCGCATGCACATCTCCTGTCCCCGCTTCGGAAGCTAAATCGACAACAATAGATCTCGCAAGCGAGCAGCGCATGCGCTGCGTCGCTAGGCGAGACCTAAAAATGACTTTTTTTCAGTTATAAATATGGCACAGTGCCTTCTGGTCACTGGGAGCAAGAGGCCTGGTGTTTGTATTCTGAAATGGAATAAAATTAAAATGAAGAGTTGGCTTAATTTTTAAGTTAACTTAATTTGAATTTTCTCCCATTTAAAAGCATTCAGAAACATCATTTTCTTCTCACTCCAATATTGAGTTGACAAGGACTTTTATTTAAGAGTTAAATACCTCAGTGCTTCAGTTCTTCACCTCTGTGCCAGACCCTTGGTCATAAATCTGACTCCAGCACTGCTCATTATCAGGCCTGGTTATCTGCAGCCTGATGATAATATAAACGCAGTCTTCTAACTTTAAAAGGAAAATGTAACCCTGTGCTTATTTCAACAAGCATTGGTAAATGCATTCAGTTTTGCCTATGTGGTTAATAATATTTTTGGGGGAATAGTTGTGCAATATAAGTTATTGAAAGTATGTTGATGTGTTATGACTTGTTTTTTCAGAAATGCAATATATTGTGTTTTTACTGGTTTTATTAGAAGGTGGGGAGATTAGGTGAATGGGGTAGTACTATAATAAAAATACATGTACCTGATATGTAGGCTTGAAATTGGTGCAGCTATGGGGAGAATAGGTTAAAGGTGGATGAAAAACCAAGCATTTATTACGGCCATAACTAGGATAATTACCAGTATATATTTGGCATGTTAAACAAAGGCTTCATACATTTCTAAAAAAAATATGTCTCTGGAGCCATAGAGCGTTGTCTTAAGAGGTTAAACACGAAAAGAAAGTAAGAAGTCAAGGAAAGGGACAGAAGGTGGAAGAGAGAAAGGGGAGGAGGTTTGAAAGAACTTTGAAAGTGTGGGACGATGGGAGTTAGGGAGAACAGAAGGGGCAGTAGAAAGAATAAAATCGAAGTAGGGGAGGTGTAAAAAGAGGCTTGGAAGGGAGAAGGAATAAAGAAAGGGAGAAAGAAAGAAAATAAACAAGCATTTGCAATGCAATAGGACTCGGATTTGCGAAAGTTAGAGCTATTGGCGTTGTAAATGTAAAAGTTTTTACTAATGTTTTTGGGAGTGGAGTGGATGTTGCGTGTAGTGGAATTATGTGGTATGTTGTGCAGTTAAATTAGGTGGCTCCACATGGCAAAGTGGGTCAGCAAATGGCTCTTTCTTCCCCGGCAAGAACAATTGACCCAAATGCATATATTGAACACACACTTTTGAAGCCTTCAAACTGAATATGGCTGCAAGTTGCATGTGGCTTGGAATCGGTCTCTCTGAAAATGAACTGCACCTACACTTCTGGATGTGTCACCCATCTGTTGGCTGGGACAGAAAGAGACGGCAGTCTCATCATTGATCGTATGGCACCAGTCTCACAAAATGTCATGCAGCTGCAGTCTCACAAGAGCTCATTTGAAAAATCCTACCGAGAGCTTGTTCTGCAGCAGTCTCATAAAACGTTGTGCACCAGCAGTCTAGCAATTGAGCGTATAGTAGTAGCTTCATTCCAGCTTATGCATCACGGTTCTCACAATCCCTTTCCGAGTCATCTATCCATGAAGTCACCCATTCATCCTTCCAAACACTCATCTATTCATCCAGCCATCTGTTTATCTATTCACTCACCAACTAATCAAGCAGTCATCATTAATGCACCCAATCATCTATCCACGTAATCGATCTGTCATTCATCCGTTTATCCTTTGACTCATTTTCGCATTCAACCACTCAACAAACCATTCAACTAGAAAAACAAAGTCACCAATCAATGAAGATCTATTTCCAATGAAAGTACAACACAGCTATTAGCTTTGCCAGTGCTTGTTTACAAGGCACCATTTTTCCCGCATCTGCCTCTAATTAGCAATATTTCCACCTGCTTCCGTGACTTTGGGGTCTGTTTACCTATTGCCGGGAGAGAAACAAACAAATGGGGCTTGAGAAAGAGCAGTAAGCCGTCAGTGTCTCCTCTCACGGCTTGTGAAATGGCACCTTCCAAGAATCCCAAACACAATTAAAAGCTTGTCCCCGGTAAGTGAGTGACACTTCCAGGCTCGAGGACACGCTGCACGCCTTAATCACTTCCGAGCACGGCTTGTTTTCCTCCCAACAACAGAGACCCGAGGGCTCCGGCCGATTAGTGGTAATTTAATTCAGAGCAAATCAGATAGAGTAGCCCAGGCCTCGGCGGGACTCAGGCACCTCAGTCACTGTGCCGTGCCGGGGTATAGGCTAACGTACTGCACCGGAGTACAGCTCACTGTGGCGGTGCACAGATCAAAGGTGCTATGATCGGGGTACTTGTGAATACCTTACTGCACCGGAGTATAGCTCACTGTGGTGGAGTATAGCTCACTGAGGCGGTGCACAGATCAAAGGTGCTATGATCACGGTACTTGAGAACAACTAACTGCACCGGAGTATAGCTCACTGTGGCGGTGCACAGATCAAAGGTGCTATGATCGGGGTACTTGTGAATACCTTACTGCACCGGAGTATAGCTCACTGTGGCGGTGCACAGATCAAAGGTGCTATGATCGGGGTAGTTTAGGAAGAAGCGAAGAAGGACACGTCTGTTCCTTATTGCTACGAACGTTAGCAAAATATTTTCTAACCCAAAAGAAACCAGTGGTGCGCGCGCACCACAGAGGAGCGGGGGTAAAGGGAGCGCGGCAGCGAGGCGAACGCGCGCTGCTGCGCGTGCTAGCCACCGATGGGAATGGGCGGAGCAAAGGCGGGACATGCGCCCGCCTTTGCCCAATTGCGTGCATTACTTTTTTTAAAAAAAACACGCAAAAGCCAATGGCCGCCGCCGAAAGCAAAAACACACGCACGAGCGTGTGGGCAGCTTTCAAAAGCCCATACAAGAAGTCTCGGGCTGCGCGAGCAGTGCTACGCACTGCAACGCTAGGCCCAAGACCTAAAAATGTGTAAGGGCCTTTGAGCAATAGTGACAAATGTAAAAAAACATGTTTCAAGTCTTCTGTGTGTCATGCAACAGGAGACATGATTGTAATCATATTCTCATGCCTATGGCCTGGATTCCAACACGAACAACTCACTTAGACGCCTTACTTACCCTTGTGGTTAGGAAGGAACAAAGCCAAACGAGAGATATTGAATAACATGTTAAAAAATGCTCAACATCCTGTGAATCTGGGCAAATCACTTAATCTCCTCCGTGCCTAATAAAATGAATGTGTCGTCTGTAATGCAATTGGTGCTCATGTAAAGCACTCTGATACCTTCGGGTCGAGTTGGCGCTATATAAAAACTGCAAAATAAAAAAAAGTATTTTTGTAGCAGATCCCAAACTAATACAAATACGTCAGAAATAAATGTTTCGTCCATACTTATGAACAACTACTGCAATTCCCCCACGCCAGTTACAAGGGGCTCCTTGCTGCTTTGAATTCCAGTGTAGTGCAGACTCCTGAACCTACCGCCCTCTGATGCAGCTCATCAGACAAGAACACGACAATGCTTGTTTTCATGAACTAGCAGAGCGCTCTGAGTCAGCCTAATGACAAGCTTTAACAATGGCACTCATTATTGTCATCCTAAAGCGAAAACATGTCTCACTATTCAGCAGAGTACAGGACAGGTAGCACGTATGGATGAGCACGCGCCTCTCCTCCACGGAACAGGTACAGTATAGCGCCACGGGACCGGTAAAGCATAGCGCCGTTAGCAGTGAAGATGTGCAGCTCTGGACCAGCAGCACGAGCATCCCTCCTCCAGAATACCTCAGGAGTGGAAAGTTTCAAAACACAGCACAAATCCAGGTGGTGGCAGCAAGAGTGCACCACACCCTCACAAGCGCCTGGTGCAGCACAGGACGTAGCAGTGCGTCCTCACACTCACTCTCTCTGCCCTGGGGAGAGTACACAGCCATCTTCACCTTTTTTCTCTCTCTCCGGCTGTCTATATATTCCACGTTCTCTCGCCTTCCCTCCCTTTATTTCGCCCTCTCCGCCATTTTTCCGGCATCCCTTTCACTATACCTCTCTGTGCACCTGCCACACATCCGTGGCTGCACCGGTGTCCATTGTGCAATAGTGGCTGGAGGCACGGGGTGGCGTTCGGGGACAGAGGGTGATTGGTGCAAAGATGGCGAGAGAGAGGGTGTGAACCACAGAGGGCGCCACTCCTCTCTAGAATGTAGACGAACCAGTGTTGACAAGGGAAGGGGTGACGAAGGGGAAGGGGTGACGAAGGGGAAGGGGTGACGAAGGGGTGACGAAGGAGACGGGTGCAAAGAGGTTGGCAGACAGCAAAATGAGTGGAGAAGTGGACAACGGGAAGCAAACAAAAGAGACAGATAGTGGGGGGACAGAGGGAACTGGCAGAAGTGGCAGTGACAGGAGAAAGTTAACAACAGGATATGGCAAGCGCTGAGGGGGCAGAACAGGACACAGGTAATACAACATGAACATGCTCCATCTATGCCAGGTGTGATGCCAAGGACACCAGCAGCATCACATCAGGCCAGGGAAACGACAACATCCACAGCGCCACATGATGGCCAATGTGCCCTGCCACAAGTGGACAGTTCACCATCCATGTATTGCAATGGAAACACTTTTTGGCAGTGTTTTGGTACATTATGTAACTGGGTCACCTTGTGATGCCTTCAGCTACACTACACGCATCAGAGCATTTCTTGAAAGATATACAGAATAGTGCCCATCTAGTGCCACTTTCAACAAAATAAAGTGAAAAAGAAAAGTAGCATTACTGCGATTTACAGTCACCATGACAGTACAATGGATATGTAAATATATCTATTTTTCCTGATGTCTAGGTCAGCGGAGTTTTGATATGACATTTTCAATTCCCAAAATGCATGAAAAGCTAAATTAAGTCTCATTTACTGGGGCAACTGGATTACGACGAGCACTGACAAACACAACAGTTATGCTTTTTTTTCTACGCAAGCACATAGACAACATCCATAAAGCGGCATAGATATAACAAGCGCACAGAACACATTCACTGATGGACAACTCCATGCACACAAGTCAACAATCAGCCGAGGACCTAGGCCACCAAATATTCAATTTTCTGTACACTCAGAAGCTACACACAGGGAACACAAACAATTCTACATAAAACGCATAAATCAGACAGTATACAACGAGTCACTGTAGACAATGTTAAAAGGCTTCATCTATACTTAATCTTTAGCCCCGCTGCCGAGGAATCCATCCTTGAACTCTTTGCTATAAAAACCAGTGGTGCGCGCGCACCACAGAGGAGCGGGGGGGGCCTGAGGGAGCCTGTTGTCTGTGATGCGCTCTGATGCGCGTCCTAGACACGGACGGGAATGGGCGGAGCAAAGGCGGGACATGCGCCCGCCTTTGCCCAATTGCGTGCCGTTTTTTTTAAAAACCGCACGCTACAGCCAATGCCAGGCTTCAGAAAGCTAACCACACGCACAAGCGTGTGGTTAGCTTTCTAAAGCCCATACAAAAGGTCTCGCACTGCAACGCTAGGCCCGAGACCTAAAAAGGGAGGAAGAGGACGATAGGGAGGAAGAGAAAGGGAGGGAGAGAAAGAAAGGGAGAAGGGCATGGTATTCGAGAAAGACAGGGAGGGAGAAAGAAAGAGACAGGGAAGAAGAAAGAAAACTAGTGAGAGAAAAAAGAATGAGAAAGAAAAGAAAAGTGGAGGGAGGATAAAGAAAGGGAGCTGTCTGTAAGGGAGACCTAAGAATTAAAGATGTGAATTAAATATGGCAAAGCATTAATGTGTATGTCATTGAACCTTTAACGATAACGGTTAGTATACCGCATAGGAGAACAAACATTGTAAACAAAGTCAGGCAGCATCTAACAGCAATTTTACTAACCACAGCAGAATACTAAATGTAAAAGAGACAACAGATGCATAATGGATGTGAGTTATTGTCTGAAGCTTCAGAGAATACTATGGTTTCAACAGATATTTAACATTTACACTGGAAATTAACAAATTGCAGTGTTTTATTGCTAATGTAATTACAGTGCACGTAAGTGGTGCAAATATATCCGTTTGTAGTGAAGCTTCTTTATAAATGTACCCCATTCACTGCTTTGTTCCCAAGATAAAAAAAAATTGTGCTGGTGGTACGTCAAGGTTATTTTATATAAGGAGCAGACAGAATAAAACAAACAGGCAACCTACAGATAGATGCATTATGGAAGTTGTAGTCTTTATTTGCACCAATAGAATACATTGTACTCAAAAATTCAGTTGACAATGGCGTGTTAAAAAAAAAAACTCCGACTATGGATGGGCCTCACCACCGGAAGGCGATGCAGCAGCAGGCGACAATGTGGAGTTAGTTATCAATAGTGCAGAAGGCCCAGTTACACTGGGGCGCAGGGGTGTGAGGAGATCACTGCGCCCCAATAAGTGGCTGTTTTTTTACTGTAAAACCAGGGAATGTGGACCAAATGTAATTACTTCCTTAAGGGACAACCGCACTTTTACTATGCCACTAGATGTAGGCCACACAATTTCTTGGACGGAAGTACTCTCTGCCAGTTAGACCACATCCTCTCCCTTGTTAGTAGCCACTTTACTGCAAGTCCATTTATTTGCGCATGAACATTTCCATGTTTACTATGAATCACAGTTTTCAGGTTACCGTCACAAATCAGCCAGCATTTACCAGGGGGTCAGTGAGACTCCAGCTTCTAGCGCAATTAATTCAAGCAATTACTGCTCTCATATTTTGTGTGTATTGCGATCATGTGAATCCAGTAGCCTCGTGTTAACGCCGATAATTGTTTTTTTAACGAGCATTAAAACGGACAAGAAATGACACGACAGCAAACTATGCAGGAGGGGCGGGGCAGCGAACGACGTGGGATGGTGGTGCTCTGGAGGAGACAGCATAACAACGGAGGGCGGGTGGAGGCAAACTCATGAAAATCCAGTACGACTGAAATCCGATGGCAGCTGGCGTGGGAGGCATCGGGCAGCGTGAAAGAAAGGAATGAGGACACAAAGAGAAAAGAACGTGCGTAGAAATGGAAGGGAAGAGTAGTATCACTTTCATAGTGCCTATGCTCTTCTTAATCGATAGCTTGAAAGTAGTCACCCTAGACTTCTTCTGTAAGTCCACTGTAAACAAACAATTTTTTCCTTGCAGGATCTGATACCACATTGTTTTATTCCCCCAAGAGCCTGGGGTGGAATCCTCAGAATTTCATTTATTTGTTTGCAAAATTGTTTCCCATTTTGAACTGATGTGCTTGAAGTATGGAATGTAAATGAGTTTTGTTCAAACATATGCTGCTTGGAAGTTGGCTGTGAAAATGGGTCATTGGTACCCAGGGTTAGAATTGCATTGTGTCATTCTCCTGTATAAGTGCCCGCTTCTTCATTATATCAACAAAACTGGTTTTCTCTACATCTTTCCTTTCAATGCCTTTCTTAGTTTTGCCATTCTGTTTTACTATGGTGAATATTCGTATTATCCTTGTCAAGCATACAGCAAAGGCACTTCTTTGGCATTGTAGAAGTCAGATGGCCGCTTGTCAACAGGTACTGCTATCATTTGCTGTGCTTTATTGTGATTGCGAATAATTATAAAAAATAAATTTTTAAAAAAAGAACGAGGAACTAGAGCTTGTAGATGAACTGCGTCTTGCATAAGGCCCCTCGCTGTGATTGATTGCAAGTGAAAGATGGGCACCTGCGTAAACGGAGTATGGAACGTTAATCTGTAGGGTATGGTGGTAAAGGGATTCTGAAAAGTACGTTTGGAGCACAAGGCCCCTTCGCTGTGATTGATTGCAAGTGAAAGATGGGCACATGCGGGAACGGAGTATGGAACATTATTCTGTTGGGTCCGGTGTGAGGTAAGGGGATTCTGAGAAGGATGGTTGCAGCAGCAGAGAGAAACCTGAGGGTAGTTGTTGTATCTTCAATGCTTTGTGTACAAATAAACGTACCTCATCTCGGAGTGTTGTGGTTCGTTGAAGATACATAGCTGCCAAGGTTTCAGATTTGTATGAGTGACATTTTCATAATGTCAGTGTAATTATGAGTGACATTTCAACGACTATGAGTGACACTTTCTCCCGAGAAAAATCAAGCAACAAAGAGGAAGGAAACATAAATATCACGAATTACACTCATTTTTGCAAGGAGAAAACTGCTGCAAAGCCCCAGAAATGGAAGGGCATTAAAATGAAGAGTCTTAACACAGTCAGCTGACTCGCGGACGCCGCCGCAGTCAGTGAGGCACTGAGCAGGCCTCAGGCTGACAGGCACACAGTCAGTCACAGCCAACAGCCAGGGTACTGTAGTGTATTATTTTGAAAAACTACCTTCAACCCTAATTAAATTCATGATTACCCTAATTCGGCACCCCCGGCACACAACTACCAAGTGCTTACTGTCTCTGTGTCAGTCCTAGTGGCTGGTGATGTTGCGGCTGGGCCGGCAGGCGCGGCCAGCGTCGACTCCGTGTCAGTGAGCCTGTGCTCACTGTCTGAGCGAGTTCGTCGCGGTCCCGGAGGCAGCGAGTCGCGGCTCACACCGTCGCACTCTGCAGCGCCCAAAGCCTCTCAGGCGCCACGCTGAGTGATGCTGCCATCCAATGCCGGTAGCAGCGTGCACGGAGTTATTCATGCCGCGGACGCCGGGACACGGACAGGACACTGCCCGCCGGCGCGTGGCTGCCTCCAGTCGAGTCCCCGCTTCCTGATCCGACCTCACTTCCTACCAGGACCACCAGGACGTGAGGTCACATCCCCCCAGCAGCGCCACATCCAGTACGCAACCACTGCTGAGGGCAGCCCCCGCCCGACTGTCTCGGTATTGGGCACAGGACTGCCTCGGCCGCGCCGCGGGAATTTCAATGCACAGCATGAGCAGGGCTGATACATTGTAGTAGAGCAGTACTGTAGATCATTAACTGTATACTGAGTGAGCCTGTGCTGGTGGCAGTGCCCGGGCTGGCAAGTCTGCGGGGAGCAGCAGAGCCGGCGCAGGTGTCACAGGCCGGTGTGCGCGCGAAGCAGCCTGGCGTGGCCAGTTAATCAGCGCTGGTACAGCAGAGAGACACTGGCATTAAAATGCATGGCGTTGCATTTCAGTGCCGCGATGTGTAACACCACACTGAAATGCGTTAGAGTCACGACTGATGCGTTATACTTGGCAGGTCTGAAGATACACAACAGTAAGCACGAAGCTGCTACTATTGAATATGAGGCATGAAACACAACATACGTTCCAAGTGTCAATATCATGTCACATAAGCGCGATGCGCTCACACAAAGCGGAAGGCACAAGAGGTTATTTAAACAAGCTTGTACACTACGTGTCCCTGAAAAGCGAGGCTTGGAAAACATGCGTTCCAAGCCTCGTGGAATAGCCAAAACATTAAAAAAAAAGTTCCACAAAAGAGAATACAGTACTTGGTCCATGGGAAACTGATAAGAGCCAACACACAAGGAACAGGAAGCAGTATGCTACAGCCAACAGAAACAAAGGAAAACTAAGTGACCAGCACAGAAGCCAATGAAAAGTAAGGAAAGCCAGGGGGTGGGATGTACGCCCCTTTTTAAGATTTATATTAAATACAATAGATTTCACAAGCTTTGCGCTGTGCGGGCGAAACCTAAAAAAGTGAACTCAAGGTCGCAATCTACTCTGAAGGTGCCTGTGAGATACTAGTAGACCACGATCCACTGGATGGACACACCTGATGTAGGGTTTGGCAAATGTCAACTCACCAATTATTTGAAGGCAAACAGACTGCTTGAACCCGCTCAGTCTAGTTTCAGGTCGCCACATTCCACAGAGATGCCTTTAGTCTCTGCATTGGTTGCCCCCATCTCTGGTTATACAAAAGGAAAATCGGCTTTCTTGATCCTCTTGGATTTGTCAGCTTCTTTTGACACTGTCTCCTACCCGACATTACCACACCCTGTAGTTGAGGTGGTGTCTTGACTTCGATCGACTTCTTACCTCATGACAGACTGCAGATAGTTTCGTTGGGCAATTTTAAATCCCTGCCCCAAACCCGTATATGTGATGAACAGCAGGCTTCTTCTATTAGCCTTCTTCTATATAGTGTTCACATCAAAACTTTGGCAACTTTGATTCTTTCTTTTGGTTTCTTGCTCTACTGGTAAGCAGATGGCACCCAACTTATTGTGAGGCTAGATGGGGACCAGGTACAGGTCCAGAAATATTAGACTTGTATGATTGCTGTGGCAAGATGGATGAAGGACAACACACTCCAACTAAACACAGCAACGATGGAGGTTTCAGTAATAGCTTTGATATCTGGTCCAGGTGGGCAAAAAATCTGGGACGGGCCTCAATCCCATCAGATACAATGAGGAATCTTGGGGTGACCTTCGATCCTAAATTATCTCTGGAACAAGAAGTAGCCAAAATCACGATCTTCATTATGATGAAAGTCCTAAGGAAACAATTCCCTTAGCTACTAGTTAATTGCTGAAATAAGTTTGTGCAGGGACAACAGCTCAACTGGACTATGTTAATTCACTCTATACTGAGCTTTCAAAATATTGGAAAGTCAAAACATGGCTGCGGGCTTGGTCTGGACCTGTACAGGAAAGATCCTGTGCCCCATATTTTGACAAACTTGCACTGGCTACAGAAAGGAGCGTAGTTTAAGTGCCTATGCATGGCACATAAAGCCTACTGCGACAAAGGTGGTGTTTACCTTCAGAAAAAGTCTGATAAATATTGTCCTGCCTGCTTATTAACATCCAAGAATGTCTTCCTCGCAAAAATTGGAAAGGGTGTGCTGGCGGCAAAGCTTTTCATATACACAGGGCTTGAAATTAGTTGCTAACTGAGATTTAAGAAATAAAACCGTCTGAAGTTCAGAAAGCAACTGAAAATCTGGCTTTTGAGCAATTAAATGTGTCCCTTTACTTCTCTGAGTTTTTCATTTCAGTGCCAGGATGCCCCTTTGGGGTTGCTGCTGCGCTACAGAAGTCCTCCACCACCAGTGCATCCATTCCTTGGCTGGGAGATGTTCGACTGTTGGTACAATTGAACAAACTAGATTGTGTCCCACGTGTTCAAGATTGCAGTGCAGAAAGGTGGCCAGGAGTCAAGGTCCTTCCACTCTCATATCTCCCTGCCTCCTTTTTCAATGCCCATCTTTACATTCTGTAATGATTGAAGTCAATTTTAATTTTTGAGACTTGTTCTTTGCATGTAAAGAACTTAACATGGCCAAATGAACACAAGAAACTGATTTGAAAAAATTAAGCCCCACCCCCAAAATAAATTGGTAGACAATGTCTCTCTTGTTTCTCTTTAAGAGACTGTATGCCTACAGAAACATTTCCACTTTTTTTTTCTTTTTAAAGGTTGTTATGAGAGAAATGGTGGGTCACTCACAGCGGTGCGCCACTAGTCTATTTGCCGCCGAGGCAGAAGATTGTTTCTTCCATGCTGCCATGACTGGATCCAGCATGGCATCATTGAAGAGAGAGGGTGAGAGAAGGTTCCGAAGTTAATACTGAAAGCAAGAGAACCTCTGTAAGGACATTAGTTTTAACGTCCGTCATTGACAGCCCTAGTTCTAACATCTCAGCAGCCTTTTGCATTACCTTAAGAGATGCCGACACTTCAGGCATAGGTGGACCAGAGGGTACACCCATAGCCAACTCTGGGGAGGTGTCCAAACCACTCACAGAAAACAAGCCTTGGAAATCCTGCCCCTGAGCTCCATCACCAGTATTCCAAAAAGGGTAAAGATTCAAGGAATTGCTTGGAGTCTATTCCAAAAATATCATGAAGCCTGCTCCAGCATTCCTCCACTTCGATAAGTTGTTGGGCCTCCCTATGTGATCTGCTTAGTGGCGCTACTTTTGGGTCTGGACTCTGTTCCGGCATCGTAAGTGGAGGTTGCACCGGAGGAGGTGGAAGTGGAGCTGTCCAAGGCATCGAAGTAAGAGTTTTCAAATAACAGAGCATCGTGTCAGAGCAGTGTGTAGTCTACGTGGGTTCAGATGGGGCAGTACGAATAGGGTTGGGGCTGTAGGTATGATCATCTGGAAGCCGTATGGGGCAGAGGGGGACCTGAAGGGACACCGGATGGCATTGATGCTTTGGTTAAAATAGAGTACATAGCATTTAATAAAAATGCTGCTGGATCTGAGCACAGAGTCAGAAAATCGGTAAGCCAAGGCCCCAGCACCAAGGGTTCCGGAATGAAGGGTTGCGGTGCAGACATAGATCAAGGTCACACTGAAGCTGGGTCACTCTGGAGCCGGAAACAGTGTAATGGCTGGAGCAAGGCAGCCTAGAGGAACAACTCGCTCAATGTCAACCAGTTCCAGAAAAGAAGGTCCTGTGGGAGTGAAGGATGACGAGGTCAGTTACCGTTGGTGTTTTTTTTGGGGTTTCTCCCTTTTACCCCAAAACAGTGCGAGGGAGGCAACAATGAGTGATATCTTGAACATCCTGACTCCACAGTTCATCTCTAACCATTAGGACCTTAGCTTCCTGCTCTTTTCTGGCTTTCCAGTGCATACTGCGACAGGATTTGCAGGTCCGGGAGTCCTGATCTGAACAGAGGCATCAGAGGATGATCGAGCAGGATCCATAATGGACATCTGTCCCTAGCGGTGTTAAGAAAGATGGTTCACCGTCAGCTTGTCGCAAGTGGATGGCATGGATGGAGAGATGGTCATGAAGGGGAGGAAGTAGCCTCTTCGGACAATCTGGAGAACCCAGCGGTCAGATGTTATCAACCTCCAGTGGTTCTGATAAAGGCTTATCCTGCTCAAACTAATTGCCCATGATGGTCGGAGTGTGAACTAAAGAGGTTTGGAGGCTGCGGCTGCCTGGCGGTAGGATGGGGGTGGACTAGTCCGACCTCTGACTGCCTAACCCACGGGGTCTGTGGGTAACGTGTCCTCTGCCACGCAGGGGCTGGGAAGCTTGCATGCCGTGGTGGCTGGTCGGGTACAGACGCGGTTGGAAACTCCTACCATGGCCAGGAAAGCAACAGAAGGTGGACTGGGGTTGGCGAAGGGCCATAAAAAGACCCAAGAGCCTGGCAGTAGCTCTGCTATCCCTAAAACACAGAGCCCGCCTGGTCTTCGAAGAGACGGGAGTCATTGAAGGGCATGTGTATAAGCTAAGCCTGGACATCCCTAAAAAGTCAGTCGCCCACAGCCAGGCATGGCGCTGTAAGGCCACCAACAAAGAAACAGCTTTGCCTAGCGAGTTGGTCATGTCCAGCCCACATCGGAAAGTGAACTTAGCTGCATCTCTTCCACTTGCCATAGCTTGGGAGAGTATGGCCCGGGCCTCCTCTGGAACCATAGGTGGCACCCGTGCAACAGAATCTCAGAGTGAACGGGTGTAACGGCTCAAATGTCACGCAGTGTTCACAGACCTCAGTGCCAGGCTGATGGAAGAAAACATTTTCTTGCCCAAGGTGTCCAGCCTTTTGGATTCACTATCTGGTGGGGTGGTAGGGAATGCACCATGATTTACTCGGGAGGTGGAGGCTTGGACCACCAAGCTCTTCGGGGTAGGAACTGGGTGAGGAAATTGAGGTCCCTGGAGGCGGGGCGATGGCGGCAATCAATTGTCCTGTTCACAGGGGCCTCTGTGCAGGTCTTGGACCAGGCCCCAAGCAGGACATCCGTAAGGGCTTCATTAAATGGGAGAAGTGCTCCTGAGGTGGCGACTCCTGGCTAAAGCACCTTCGGTCAAGACGTTAGACTTGACTGTCACCAAGGGCAGGTTAAGTTCCAGGACCTTGGACCGCCTTCCATACCACCATAGCAAATGAGGCTCCTTCCTCCATAGCTACGGTAGGAGGAGAGACCAAACCGTATCTGGAGAGGTGTGCAGTCCACTGGCTTTCGCCAATTCCTCACACCAAGTGCCCTCATTGGGGTCTAAGGACTAGTATTCCTAAGAGCCCAGTTGCCCCTCCTAATCTTTCCCAAATCCCAGCCCATAAGACTAGGGCTCGGGTTTCAGCCTGGAGGGAATGGCTCCAGTCAGCTCCCGAATCAGTGTCAGACGATGCCCATCCAGCTCTGTGAGAGAGGAGAAAGGGGGCGGCGCCAGGGAAGGTCAAGGTGTCTTGACAGACACCTGTCCCGATCCACTTGTGGATTCTTAGGGCCCAACTGGTGCAGAAGGCGAACCAGCCAGCGGAAGACTAGTAGAGGTCCCTTCCAAACTCATGGTGCCAGGACTCAAGTGTCAACTCTCTTAGTCGGACAAGTAGAAATCGAACACCTCTTCGACTTCTTGCTCTTTTTTTTGTGGGATTTACCCGAACGGGGTGACTTCAACTGCTACGAAGAACGATGGCTCTGCGACCGATCCAATGACCTTCCTCTTGACCGGTATCGAGGCCGTCGTGGCGTCGCATGTCCAGCGGCAAGTAGCTTGAGGGATCTCTCCCTTAAGGCTATGGGTGCATGGCGTAACTGTCGACGCAGATCTCTGCCTCGTGGTCACACTCAAGACACCAAAGACAGACTAGGTGTGGGTCCGTCATCGACATCTGTCGCTGACAGGTGCCGGAGAGTGTGATTTGAGCCTTCCTCATGGACAGCCCTGTCACACCAGGAGACAAGTCTAAAAAAACTTCGACAAAAAGGTTGGTAAAAAAGTGACTGGGGATAGCTCTTCGGATCAGTGCTGACTGGCGCAAAAAGAACTGATGTCAGCCAGCTGGGGTGGCGCCTATATAGGCACTGTGCACATCAATTCCAGTGCGGAAGACGGAGACAACGCCATGTGGAGCCAAACGACGTTACCTACCGGTGCACAGGGTTACTGCTCGAAAACATTTCTGGGTAGAGTCGGATGCCTGGGGATAATTCTAAGTTAAGGAATCTGTGGCTAGAAGTCTCAATCAGATATAGATTCCATCAGTTAAATCCTCATTTCGAATGGGATCAACAGGGTTCCACTTGTAATTTCTGGTAACTCCACCCCTAGTGCCCCCTGGTTTTTGTAGCTGCTGGGTTTCAGGGTTACAAGGCCATTATCCCTTTGGGTAACCTAATTTAATTGCCGTTGGTAGCTGACCAGGATGGAAAAGGTCTTTTTGTCTTGTTTTGCACACGTGTATGACTGGTGGGTGTTGAATCCTTGGGCTCTAGGCCCACATGCCGTGGAAATAGACACCAACACCGGGATTGTAGTTGCTTGTAATGGCCACGAGTACGTGCACTCGGGCTCCTTTATTGGCAGGGCACCTAATTGGTGACACCTGTGTTGGATGGGTGTGGGTGAATGTATGGGCCAGCCCTCAAGGGAGTGGCTAGCAGAATACTCAACTGTTTCCAACAGGACACAACATTCCTCCCAAATCTTATGAAAACAAAAAACAACAAACAAAAGTCCAACCTGTAGGAAGCAATGAGAAAACAACTAAAAACAACTAAAAGTCTCACAGTGCAGGACAGCGGTGAAATGGTGCAGCTGGAAGCACCCGGGCATCTTGGCATGTGTCCATACTTTAACAAGATACATCTAGACACGAACACAATGCTGATGAAGACCGGCCCTTTCAGCTTTACGAGTCGAGTGACAGTCCACCTAAATGATGTTAGTCGGTCCAGCGTACTCTTGCTGTGAGGCAATTGGTGTTATACAGTTCATACATAGGTGCATCAGGAGCGTGAGTGAAACCCATTGTAAGCACCTTTATCCATTGACGACAGTCTGGGCATTCGGCTACTTCCTGAAATCCACCGGTGGGGCAAAGTAAAATCCATCTCTCACGCTCGGGGAGGCCCTTTAGATGAGTTGCCACGGGACCGCCTATGGGCTGCACTGGGTCTGCACGTGTCTGCATCTCGACAGCCGCAAGACTACCTCGGAGCCACCGCCTAGTCACTCGTGCAACTTCAAGGGTAGATGTAACCAGGGCAGAACATGCTCACACTACCGGGTTCAGGATGTACGCCAGTTAGACAACTGGTCACTGGTTCTTTGGATTGGCACACGGTGCAGGAGTCCAGTCGTGTCATTTAATGCTCCTGGGATGATAGTGATGCACATGGCAAATGATGGAATGGCTGCCATGAGACTACTTGTAAAAAGTGGCAACAGGCCACGCAATGCATGTCCTTTCTATACATGCCCTAAAATGTGGCGACAGGCCACGGAAACTCACAGGGGACTCCTGCTCACTACATCGTATCCTTTGGACCACGCATCTTATCCCGTCATGGACCACTCACCGGTCCGGTCAATAGGACTGGGAATCTTCCCAGATGCGCCAGCCAGCTCAGGGACAGCATTGAAGCACAAGTTACTAACTTGTGTAACGATATATCTGTAAGAGACAGTAGTTAGTGACAGATTCCTTACCTTAGAATATCCCCAGGCGTCAGGCTGGATCCGGAAAGTTTTTTGCGTAGCAGTACCCTTGCGCGTCGGTAGGCGGCGTCGTGCGGCTCCGCGTCCGTCGTTGGCGTCGTGATCGCCGGGATGACGTCGCGGGCAGTACTTAGGCGCCGCCCCTGCGCGCTGACGTCAGTTCTGTACACGACTTTCCGTGCCAGGAACGCAGAGCCATGCAAGAAGCTGACATAGGTGTCTGAAAAATACTAGGGCCCTGAAAGGGATGTCCTTAACCCTAGAAATCAGTTCGCAGAACGGGGAGGATGGGTGGGGCGGTAAGGAATCTGTCACTAACTACTGTCTCTTACAGATATATCGTTACACAAGTTAGTAACTTGTGCATCTGAAAGAGACACGTTAGTGACAGATTCCTTACCTTAGAATAGATACCCCAGCAATACCAACCCCGGTGGTGGGTCTGCGAACAAAGATCAGACAAGGAAGTCCTGGAGGACAGAACGGCCAAAGAAGCCGTCCCTCCGGACCTGACTGTCAAGGCAGTAATGCTTTGTAAACGTGTGCAGCGAGGCCCACGTAGCTGCCTGACAGATAACCGGCAGCGGAACACCGCGGCCCAAGGCCGTGGTAGCAGCCGTTGCCCTGGTAGAATGGACACGCAGCCCAACAGGAGGCTCCTTTTTAGCCAAAGAATAGCAGGTCTTGATGCACAAGGTAACCCAGCGGGAGATGGTCCTCTTGTGCACCGCCCGACCTTTTTGGCGCCCACGTAGCCAACAAAGAGCTGGTCATCCACCCGGAAGTGTTTTGTGCGGTCAATATAGAAGGAGAGCGCACGTTTTGGGTCCAGACGGTGGAGCCTCTCTTCCTCTCTGGAAGGATGCGGAAAGAAGGTGGGCAAAGTGATGGTCTGCCCAATGTGGAAAGCAGTAACCACCTTTGGCAAGAAGGACGGACGCGTCCGAAGAACAACCTTGTCTGGATGAACAGACAGAAAGGGAGGTTTGCAAGATAGAGCCTGGAGCTCACTCACCCGCCGAGCGGAGGTGATGGCCACCAGAAAGGCTGTCTTCAGAGTCAGAAGACGAAGAGGACAGTTATGTAGAGGCTCAAAGGGAGCGCACATTAAAGAGTAAGAACCAAGTTCAAGTCCCACTGAGGCATCACAAACGGAACAGGAGGGAAGAGGTGAGTAATGCCTTTTAAGAACCTGTTAACAACAGGGGACTTGAAAAGGGAGGGCTGATCAGGGAGCCTGAGGAAGGCCGAGATAGCACAAAGATAACCCTTGATGGTACCCAGGGCAGAACCCTGTCGGGCCAGAGAGAGAAGGAACAGAAGGACCTCAGAAAGAGGGGCAGAAAGGGGATTCACAGCCTTTGCTGTGCACCATGCCACAAATTTGTTCCACCTGCAGGCGTATACCACCTTAGTGGAGGGACGCCTGGCTGCCAGAATCACATTACAAACTTCGGGAGGCAAGTCGAAAGGAATCAACTGCCGCCGCTCAATCTCCACGCAAGCAGGTGTAGACTGGACAGGTTCGGGTGGAGGACCGTCCCCTGCTGCTGCGACAGAAGATCCTCCCGAAGAGGCAGACGGATCGGGGATCTACGCTCATATTGAGTAGCTCGGGATACCAAACTCTTCGAGCCCAGTCCGGAGCCACAAGAATGACTTGGGCCCGGTCGTGCCGAATCTTCTTCAACACTCTGGGTAGAAGTGGTATAGGCGGAAAGGCGTACAATAGACCGCAACTCCACTCGTGACGAAAGCGTCGCCGAGCGAGTGCCGCCTTGGAAATTCCAACGCGCAGAACTGATGACATTGCGCGTTCTCTTCGATGGCGAATAGATCTAACCAAGGCTCTCCCCACTGTAGAAAGAGTCCTTGCGCCACTTCCGAGTGAAGACGCCATTCGTGATCCATCATGCACCTGCGGCTGAGGTTCGTCCGCCCTGGTGTTCAGGGAACCTGCCAGGTGTTGAACCATCAGGAACATGCCCTGATGTTCCAGCCATGTCCAGAGGCGCAGAGCCTCTTGACAAAGGGTCCACGACCCCACCCCGCCCTGTTTGTTGCAGTACCACATGGCGGTGGTGTTGTCTGTGAACACCTGCACTACCATCCCTTTGACAGAGGGAAGGAACGCCTTGAGTGCAAGTCGGATCGCCCGGAGCTCCAGAAGGTTGATATGGAGCCGGGACTCCGCCGGAGACCAGAGTCCTCTGATCTCCGCCTCTCCCATGTGACCGCCCCATCCCAGAAGGGACGCGTCCGTCACAACTGTGTGCTCTGGCTGGGGAAGGGAGAGGATCTGCCCATGACCCATTGCCGGTTCGAGAGCCACCACTGCAACTGTTTTGCAGTCCCCTCCGAGATCTGGACGTGATCGGACAGGTTGCCCTGGTGCTGCGCCCACTGGAACTTCAGGTCCCACTGCAGAGCCCGCATATGCCATCTGGCATGATTGACCAGCAGGATGCAGGAGGCCATGAGGCCCAGCAGCCTAAGGTCATCCGTACCGAAACCCAGGATAAAGGCTGAAAGATCGGAATCATAGCCTGAATATCCCGGACTCGCCGTTCGGGAGGATAGGCCCGAAACTGCGTCGTGTCCAGAACTGCTCCGATGAAAAGGAGCTGTGGAGAAGGAATCAGATGCGACTTCGGCACATTGATGGAGAACCCCAGCGAGTGCAGGAGTTCGGCCGTAGTCTGGAGGTGGGAGACGACTGCCCGGGACGAGCCCGCCTTCAGCAGCCAGTCGTCGAGGTAGGGGAAGACTGAAACCCCTGCCCGGCGCAGATGAGCTGCGACCACCGCCATCACTTTCGTGAACACCCGAGGGGCACTGGTAAGGCCAAGGGGAGCACGGTGAACTGAAAATGCTCGGGGCCTACCGTGAACCGAAGGTAACGCCGGTGGGCCGGCAGGACGGGGATGTGGAAATATGCGTCCTGCAAGTCCAACGCTACCAACCAGTCTCCAGGTTCGAGGGCAGTCAAGACCTGAGCTAGGGTGAGCATCTTGAACTTCTCCTTCCGGAGGAAGCGATTGACGTTCCGGAGGTCCAAGATAGGACGCATGTCCTCCTTGTCCTTTTGGGCACCAGGAAGTAGTGGGAGTAGCAACCACGCCCTACTTCTGGGTTCGGAACATGCTCGATGGCCCTCTTGGCCAAGAGGGCCGTGACTTCCTTCTGCAGAAGTACCAAGTGATCCCCTGACATGCGGTGGAATTGAGGTGGCATGGCTGGGGGGTGGACTCGAAGGGGAGGGCGTAGCCTTCGGACAATGTCCAAGACCCACCTGTCCGAGGTGATGGTACGCCAGTGGGGAAGGTGATGGCAGGCCCTGCCCCCTACCGGCGTGCTGTGCACCTGAAAGGAGGGACTAGGAGGGTTTGGAGGCCGCGGACGGGTTGGAGGTGGTGGCCTGACCCGCACGCTGGTTGCCCGATCCGCCACGGCGGAATCCACGTCCTCGGCCACGCGAAGACGCCTGCTGCGCGGGCCGGTGGCTGGGCTGCTGTCATGAAGGGGCGCCCCTACCGTGGCCACGATAGGGGCGAAAAGCAGAAGTCAGCGGAGGGCATGTAGCAGAAAGGCCCAGGGACTTTGCAGTAGCCCGTGAGTCCTTAAAGCGCTCCAACGCATGGTCTGCTTTGGACCCAAAAGACCGACTCCATCAAAGGGCATGTCCATGAGAGTATTCTGGACATCCCCTGAAAAACCAGTGGTTCTCAGCCAGGCGTGGCGTCGTAGCGCCACCGTCGTTGCAATAGACCTGCCCAGCGAGTCGGCGGTATCAAGGCCACATCTTATTGTGTATTTGGCCGCATCCCTTCCTTCCGCAATGGCGCGGGAAAGCAGTGTCTGGACCTCCTCAGAACACTGGGGCAAAACATTCGCCACCGAATCCCACAAGGAGTGGGTATATCGGCCCAAAAGGCAAGCGGTGTTGATGGACCGCAAGCCAGCACTGGAGGAAGAAAAACCCTTCTTCCCAAATTGATCCAGGCGTTTGGATTCCCTATCCGGAGGGCGGTAGGGAAGGCGGTTTGGGAAGCGGAGGATTGGACAACCAAGCTCTCAGGAGTGGGGTGGACAGAGAGAAACAGGGGGTCGCCCGGAGCTGGGCGATGGCGTCGGTACACGTTCCTATCCACAGGAGCCCCTGTGTTGGGCTTGGACCAGGCGCCCAAAGAACGTCAGTGAGGGCGTCGTTAAACGGCAGCACAGTCTCCGTAGAGGAGGCTGCCGGCTGAAGCACCTCTGTCAAGAGATTAGTCTTGACCGCCACAGTAGGGAGTTGGAGATGTAAGGCTCCAGCCGCCCTACGCAACACCGTTGCAAAATTGGCTCCCTCCTCCGTAGCCACGGGAGGAGACAGCATGCCAGTGTCAGGGAAGTATCCAGACCACTGGCATCCCCTAGACCCTCTGTCCAGTCCTCATCGTACTGACACTATTGTGTCAGAGGGTCATCAGACCCCTCCCAGTCCTCCTGGTCCTCCTCAGGTTCAAAATAAGGGGGAGGAGGGACATTTGGGACCCAAGGTCTCATCGGCGCCGGAACCGGCGTCGAGCGAAGTCGGTCCGGGTCCATGTCCGGAGCCGGAAGGAACTGGGGGACGACGCCGCCCGGAGCCCCAGGCGGCGTCGAGAACGGCACCGGAGACATCGGCGCCGGCGGAGGTGTCGTGAGGTCGACCGGCGTCGATGGGGGTTGTGGAACCGGGATCGAGGCCGGGGCCGGAGCCAAGATCGAGGCTGGAGGCACGGGCGACGCCGGGGCTGGAGCCGTCGGCGATGCCGGAGCAACCCCATCAGGGCCCGCGGGGCCCGAAGGCGCACCGGAGGGACCTTGAGGCCCGAAGAGGCGGGCCATGGCCGACAGGAATTCCTGCACTTGGGCCGGATCCGCCCCCGAACCCGGGAAGGACGGGTATTGCGGGGGCGACTCCACAGGCATGTCCGGGGCCGCGGGGACGGTGCCGGGAGGGGCCTCAGCCGAGTCGCGAGACCGGCGAGGCGAAGTCCTAGAGCGACGATGCTTTTGGACTTCTTGTGTTTTGACTTACCGGACGAAGAAGACTTCGATGCCGACGACCGGTGTGGACTCCGCGATCGACCCCTGGACCTCTCACGAGACCGGGGCTTCCGCGGAGCCGAATGCCGGGCCTCGAGGAGCTTTCGAGACCGCTCTCGCAAAGCTTTCGGGTGGAGGGCCTGGCAGTCGGAACAAGACTCCGTGTCGTGGCCTCGGCCGAGGCAGAAGAGACACTCCCAATGCGGGTCTGTGACGGACATCATCCGAGCACAGGCGCCGCAACGTTTAAACCCGGGCATCCCTACGACACCTTGAAGTCGATGGAGAAAAACAGTGACAAAAAATCACCAAAAAGTTTTGGTCAAAAAATGACCAGGGCACTGCTCTTCCCGGATCTGCGCTTGCTGGCGCGGAAAAAAGAAGAACTGACGTCAGCGCGCAGGGGCGGCGCCTAAGTACTGCCCGCGACGTCATCCCGGCGATCACGACGCCGACGACGGACGCGGAGCCGCACGACGCCGCCTACCGACGCGCAAGGGTACTGCTACGCAAAAAACTTTCCGGATCCAGCCTGACGCCTGGGGATATTCTATGGTAAGGAATCTGTCACTAACGTGTCTCTTTCAGATAGTAGACGTACATTGACAAATCCGGTCTGTAGTGCCTTCCATACCCATCTTCCCTTTGATAAAGTATTCCGGCAACTCAGGATCGCTGTGGGAGGTAACAGGGCTCCCTTCTCTTTTGCAGGTGTACTGTAGCTGTACTTGCCTCTCTCTTTCAGCGGTGGCCACGTGCCACCAGAGGCGTATGCCCTCATCCTCAACAAAGTCAACAATGCGGCAATGTAAGAAAGTGAATAGATTCCGCATACACCAATCCAAGCCTTTGTGTAATTTAATATGTAAATATAATGTTAAACCCCATTAGGATCAATCCTTTCTTTTCCCAGGCACTTTCAAACCTTGGCTGAATCCCGTAATACAAGGAACTGGCATCCCTTTTGAAACAGTCCTCAAACAAAACATTCTTCTCCAGCCTTCCCCTCCTGGAGTCGCTTTGCCAGTATAAAATCTTTACAACTCCCACCTACATCCGAACCATATGCTAGGTGGCTTTCATCTAGACCAGCGTGCTGTGTATCTCCTTGAAGTTGGAGGCCGTAACAAGTGTTCTTTACCACGCCACAGAACGAACATTACAAAAGGCAATTTGAGTGCTTGGCTCTACTACTCTATACTGCGTGGGGCATTGCAGTCTCTTGGGGGCATATTGTGCCTTTCTCAGCAGATGGGTGCCTCCGTCCCCTAGTGCTTCCTTTCACCTCCTTTGCCAGTACATCCGACTCAGGCACTGTCGGTGGGGGAACCAACACCCTTCTCATCCTTCAGTGGCTGTGGCAGGGTAGGACCTCTCAGTGGTGATACATCCAGGTTAGAGTGGCTTTGCAAGGCTTATCCACAATGGGCAGGAACTCAGACGGTGTGCAGAAACATTTGCCCAGTCAGGCACACCACATTCATGGAGGTTTTAGCTGAGCAGTGGGAAGTCCACACGGTCACATTTCATTGGCTTCCTCTAGCTTGTGCTGGCAGACCAAATGCCCACAATACATGTCAATGAATTCAGTACTGTTAGATCCTCCAGGACATTTCCTGCTCCGCGATGTGTGATTCTTTAGACTTCCTTTTTCTCGTTCTGTCTATGGGATTTTGTAAAAAACTCCGATTTACCACGGCTAGCCTTAATTTTCGTCCGAAACTGAGCAACTGTGGTCACATCGTTTCCACCTTGGCTTGATCATGTTCTCAGAACTTTAAGTTAGCAAGTTTCAAGCTTTCATTTAGTTCATCTGTACTCGATTTCAAAATGTAAATTTCCAGCCCTTGCGCACTCACGCTTTGTACTGTAGCAGCTAACTTCTCGTCACAGGCTCGTATTTCTACTTCATGCTGCTTTTGTCAAAACTCTTTTTCAAGTTGAACATTACTGACTTCTTCTTCCTCTGTAGTAAACCGCAATTCATCAACAAGGGCATTCTTCCCTCTCTCGCCTTGCTTTGCAGCAGACGACCGCTAGGCGGCGCTGTGAATACACACCACACCAAGCAAAGTGCAGAATTACGGACGGGAGGAAACAGGCAGGCAGTACGCATTTCGCCAGTCTTTGTCACCGCCCTTGTACCAGTGACGGAGAGGCGGCCTGCAGGCGCTGTACTTGGGGGGGGGGCTGAGCCTCTACAGCCACTGCGCAGGGATGTGCAGGATACGCACGGAGCTTCTTCTGTACATTGATATTCAAAACAAACAGTTCGGGTTTAGCACGTTTGCAAAAATAGCTTCTTTATTAAGCAGAGTATCCGTGTGCTTGAGACTAGGCTTAGTAAAAGAGGTGGACTTTCCTGACCATTCTCACGTTGTCAAAGCTGGAGTCACTGTCCTCCAAAGCGATTAGTTCAGCTGCAGTCTCTTCGACTCGACGCAGGAGAGTGATCCACTCTGTAAATTTCATTTGGTCTAAAGTTACCTTGCTCCTGTTTTCTCTTCCGATTTTCTGGCTGGCCACAGATCTTGCACGAGCAAATCACACCTCCAAGTTCAGACCAACGTGCCCTCTCTGCCTCATGACTTGCAGCGAGAACCTTTTCGGTAACCAGCAGTGGGAGTGTGATGATATAGAGTGGCCGCTAGGTGGCGCCTCAATCACCACTCATTCAGGCCGGATCAGCTCTTCTGAAGTCCAGGGAGCAAACACATGTAGTGCTTTGCAGGCAGGCGCTCTATGTCGCTAGCTGTAAATGCAGTGCTTAATTTGTGCCGGTGCTTTCCGGTGCTCAGCACCGGCACTTATTTCTCAAGGCCGGGTCTACTACACGGGGCGGCTGCCTCACTATTAGTAAATAAAAGAAAAACCCACGGAGTTGCTTTCATGAAAGGCTCCGTGGTGGTGCTTAGTTTCAGGCAGCACGTAACCTGAAACTTGTTTTTTAGCACTGTAAAAGTGGATGCAGCTGCGCATATGTGAGCCTGGGCGAGAGTGTACTCGCCCTGGAGGCACAAGGTAGTGTTGCGTCATCAGGATGGTGACAAAACTGGATCCCTTGTGGACCCCCATTTCTGGGCCTTTCCGAGGCCCCTGCTGTGCTACGTTCTTCAGGACTCTTAGGCCCTCCTCAGGCCTTGGCTGCCCGAACTCTGATTCTCTCTCTGGGGCCGCCATGGCAGCTGGGGTGGGGCAGCGGCTCCCATCTGACACTCCAGGGCTGCTTTCACTTTCAGTTCCGGGCGTGGCCTCCACTTTGAGGCACGGAGTACTGCGAGCTGCAAGGCCGTGCTGAGGGGCCCTGGACCCAACCCCTGGGACCAGCCAGCCCTCTCCCCAAAGAGGCTGAAACTCAACCGGAGCTGAAGGCACAGGTGCTGTGGCCGATGCCCGGGGCCCGCAGGGGGCACTACATGACCCTAGTGCTGAGTGAGGCGCTACAGAGGTGGAAGAACCTGGAGGCCGTGGATGCTGATGGGGAGTTGAGGGGGTGAAGACCTGCACTGACTGGGGGTCTGGGGTGAGCGAGGGGAACCTTTGTTTACAAGCATTAGTTAAGTGGGGGTGGGCAGTGTTGTCATTTAGGGGGGGGCAGTGTGGGTCACCTAGCTCTAGCTGCTAATGTGTGCTCCCGCCAGAGCCACAAAAGTGCCAGAGAACGGAACCCAGTGTGGAGAAATACACTGCTTACATTAAAAACTGTAGGAGAAAATATCTGTAACAAAAGGTCGTTTTGTTTCAGAAATGGTTGTCGCAAACAACATTTTAGACGTAAACTATTCCCACCAAAACCGTTGTCGTCTGCCGAAGAGAACAATTTTGCAAAGTGCAAAAGTTGTCAGATTTCCGGCAGCGGTCACATTGTTTGTCAAAATTGTCAAACATAAATAAAGGCAGAGCCCGAAAAGCTGCTCGCTCTGGGCAATATAACAGTTTAACCAGTGTTGAAATTGAAAAAACGTTACTCCTTGAAGTCATAAATTGGGGTGGTCAAGGTGTGGCAACGAAAACGGGGTAGCCTCAAAAAGCATCCTGACCGCTCAATTCATACATTTATTTTATTTTGAATCTTTTTCCACAAAGGAATTTGCAAGAAAATGAAATGTGACAGTGAATGTGAGCACCATTAATTCTATCACAGCAGCCCCCTTGCATAGATGGTCACAGGTCTTTCAGCTTCTATGAGTCAAAGCACGCTAACTGAGAGGAACTGGCGCCCATAGGTCTCGCGTTTGTGGGATCTATTGGCTTTGTCAATGTTTTTATTGGTGTGTTGCATTGTGGTGTGGTATGCAATGGCCTGTCATTCCATAGTGTTGTATGGTATGACCTGTCATTCTATAGTATAGTATGTGAGCAGTGTGCCTGTATGAGTGCAGGTTGACTTGTGTGCCTGTACGAGTGCAGGGTGAGTAATGTGCCTGTATGACTGCAGGGTGAGTGGTGTGCTTGTATGAGTGCAGGGTGATTGGTGTCCCTGTATGAGTGCAGGGTGAGTGGTGTGCCTGTATGAGTGCAGGTTGACTCGTGTGCCTGTATGAGTGCAGGGTGTGTGATGTGCCTGTATGCAGGCTGAGTGGTGTGCCTGCATGAGTGTAGGGTGAGCGGTGTGCCTCTTTGAATGCCAGGTGAGCACTGTGCCTGTATGAGTGCAGGGTGAGCGGTGTGCCTGTATGAGTGCAGGGTGAGCAGTGTGCCTGTATGTGTGAAGGGTGAGCAGTGTGCCTGTATGTGTGCAGGGTGAGCAGTGTGCCTGTATGAATGCATGGTGAGCTGTAGGAGTGCAGGGTGAGCACTGTGCCTGTATGAGTGCACAGTGAGCGGTTTGCCTGTATGTGTGCAGGGTGAGGGGTGTGTGTGTGTATGTGTGCAGGGTGAGGGGTGTACCTGTATGAGTGCAGGGTGAGCACTGTGCCTGTATGAGTGCAGGGTGAACAGTGTGCCTGTATGAGTGCAGGGTGAGCGGATGCCTGTACGTGTGCAGGGTGAGCAGTGTGCCTGTATGAGTGCATGGTGAGCTGTAGGAGTGCAGGCTGATCACTGTACCTCTATGAGTGCAGGGTGAGCAGTTTGCCTGTATGTGTGAAGGGTGAGTGGTGTGCCTGTATGAGTGCAGGGTGAGTGGTGTGCGAGTATGTGTGCAGGGTGAGGGGTGTACCTGTATGAGTGTAGGGTGAGCACTGTGCCTGTATGAGTGCATGGTGAGCGGTTTGCCTGTACGTGTGCAGGGTGAGCAGTGTGCCTGTATGAGTGCATGGTGAGCTGTATGAGTGCAGGCTGATCACTGTACCTCTATGAGTGCAGGGTGAGCGGTTTGCCTGTATGTGTGAAGGGTGAATGGTGTGCCTGTATGAGTGCAGGGTGAGTGGTGTATGTGTGCAGGGTGAGGAGTGTACCTGTAGGAGTGTAGGGTGAGCACTGTGCCTGTATGAGTGCAGGGTGAGCGGTTTGCCTGTATGTGTGCAGGGTGAGGGGTGTACCGTATGAGTGCAGGGTGAGGGGTGTGCCTGTATGAGTGCAGGGTGAGTGGTGTGCGTGCATGTGTGCAGGGTGAGGGGTGTACCTGTATGAGTGCAGGGTGAGGACTGTGCCTGTATGAGTGCAGGGTGAGCGGTTTGCCTGTATGAGTGCAGGGTGAGCGGTTTGCCTGTATGCGTGCAGGGTGAGTGGTGTGCATGTATATGTGCAGGGTGAGGGGTGTGCCTGTATGAGTGCAGGGTGAGGGGTGTGCCTGTATGAGTGCAGGGTGAGCGGTGTGCCTGTAGGAGTGCAGGGTGAGGACTGTGCCTGTAGGAGTGCAGGGTGAGGACTGTGCCTGTAGGAGTGCAGGGTGAGGACTGTGCCTGTAGGAGTGCAGGGTGAGGACTGTGTCTGTATGAGTGCAGGGTGAACAGTGTGCCTGTATGAGTGCAGGGTGAACAGTGTGCCTGTATGAGTGCAGGGTGAGCGGTTTGCCTGTATGAGTGCAGGGTGAGCGGTTTGCCTGTATGTGTGCAGGGTGAGCAGTTTTCCTGTATGTGTGCAGGGTTAGCAGTTTTCCTGTATGTGTGCAGGGTGAGCGGTGTGCCTGTATGAGTGCAGGGTGAGCACTGTGCCTGTATGAGTGCAGGGCGAGCACTGTGCCTGTATGAGTGCAGGGCGAGCACTGTACCTGTATAAGTGCAGGGTGAGCGGTGTGCCTGTATAAGTGCTGGGTGAGCGGTGTGCCTGTATAAGTGCTGGGTGAGCGGTGTGCCTGTATAAGTGCAGGGTGAGGACTGTGCCTTTTTGAGTGTAGGGTGAGGACTGTGCCTTTCTGAGTGCAGGGTGAGGACTGTGCCTTTCTGAGTGCAGGGTGAGGACTGTGCCTTTCTGAGTGCAGGGTGAGGACTGTGCCTGTATGAGTGCAGGGTGAGGACTGTGCCTGTATGAGTGCCGGGTGAGCGGTTTGTCTGTATGTGTGCAGGGTGAGCAGTATGCCTGTATGAGTGCATGGTGGTCTGTATGTGTGAGGGGTGTGCCTGTATGTGTGCAGGGTGAGGGGTGTGCCTGTATGAGTGCAGGGTGAGGGGTGTGCCTGTATGAGTGCAGGGTGAGGGGTGTGCCTGTATGAGTGCAGGGTGAGGGGTGTGCCTGTATGAGTGCAGGGTGAGGGGTGTGCCTGTATGAGTGCAGGGTGAGGGGTGTGCCTGTATGAGTGCAGGGTGAGGGGTGTGCCTGTATGAGTGCAGGGTGAGGGGTGTGCCTGTATGAGTGCAGGGTGAGCACTGTGCCTGTATGAGTGCAGGGGGGGCACTGTGTCTGTATGAGTGCAGGGTGAGGGGTGTGCCTGTATGAGTGCAGGGTGAGGGGTGTGCCTGTATGTGTGCAGGGTGAGCGGTTTGCCTGTATGTGTGCAGGGTGAGGGGTGTGCCTGTATGTGTGCAGGGTGAGGGGTGTGCCTGTATGTGTGCAGGGTGAGGGGTGTGCCTGTATGTGTGCAGGGTGAGGGGTGTGCCTGTATGTGTGCAGGGTGAGGGGGTCTGCCTGTATGAGTGCAGGGTGAGCGGTGTGCCTGTATGAGTGCAGGGTGAGCGGTGTGCCTGTATGAGTGCAGGGTGAGCGGTGTGCCTGTATGAGTGCAGGGTGAGCGGTGTGCCTGTATGAGTGCACGGAGAGCCCTGTGCCTGTATAAGTGCAGGGTGAGCAGTGTGCCTGTATAAGTGCAGGGTGAGCGGTGTGCCTGTATAAGTGCAGGGTGAGCGGTGTGCCTGTATAAGTGCAGGGGAAGCACTGTGCCTGTAAGAGTGCAGGGTGAGGACTGGGCCTTTCTGAGTGTGGGGTGAGGGCTGTGCCTTTCTGAGTGCAGGGTGAGGACTGTGCTTGTATGAGTGCAGGGTGAGCGATGTGCCTGTATGAGTGCAGGGTGAGCACAGGGCCTGTGTGAATACAGGGTGAGTGGTCCAAACATAAGCCTGCAAAGATGGACATTTCTGACTCGGGTATGTGCAGTTTACGGACCTCCTTTATTTGCGCTGTAATGCCTGAGTAATTTGCACCTCTGAAAAGTGCCATTTTCGGATACCACGGCATTACATACTGTGCATATTAAGGGTCTGCATTGTATACTCAAGACATTTTTGACATTGAATTTTACATGAGCCTATGTTATATGCACATTTTGGAGACCTGATATATGCATATAATCAGAGGTTTTAGATGTCTATATTGGGCATATGACAGGATTGAATGATGTGCGTAAATCAGTTACAGGTCGTGCATATGCCAGAGAGGTGCACAATGTGCATCTAGCAGGGTCCAATATATTCTTCATGTGATAGATGCCTTCATATTGGGCTTGATCCTCTGAACTCTATCATGTCATATATCCTTTGACAACAAAATGTACACATATTAGTGGTGAATTCGCCAAATTATCAGAGCAAAAGAATTGAGAAGTGTGTAAGGTGTGGTACGGTCTTTTACTACTAGACTGGTCCAGGGCAGTTTAGAGTGTTATTTGAAGATCAAGCCTGGGGAGACACAAAATACAACAGAAGTAGATAGTCATTTCAACATAACCTTGGAGTCGGGGCTTTCATGGTCAGAAAGGTTCATTATGTTTGGTTCCAAAAGTCATGACATCCAGTCTCTTTTGCGGTGTTGCCTTGATTTTATTAAGATATCTTTCCCAAGGAGCTGGTAAACCAACATGTGTTTCAAGTCAACCATCATATTACCAAGGTAGGAATTCAGTTGGGTATTACATCTGGCTGTCAGTGCCAGTCGAGGATGTGGGTGGAGCCAATTGAATAAGTGGGTGAAACCAGTAAAGGAAGTGGGTGGAGCTAGGGGAAGTGGGTGAGGCCTCGTACAAAAATTTGAGCACCTGGACTTAATATTTTACAAATTAAGCACTGTGTAAATGTCATTGAAGGCTGTGCACCGGGATGCCACCAGGTGGCACTGTAGCCACCTTGCCCATGCGTGGTCAGCCCCTGCACTCCGGCTGTGATGGAGCCTCGCGGCGAGGCCGCTGCTGCGCTCGCATGGGACGAGGCACTCCACCCCTCAGGACCCCAGACACAGTCCCCCACACTGGCAGGCGGCCGCCGAACCCAGCAGCACAAATGAATGAGAGCCGCCTCAATCACAGGCAAGGGCAATGTGGTGCCGGCTGATTGCCGGAAGACGCCGCATCTCCACTTTCACTCTTTACCTCCTTCTCACTGGAAAAACTCCGAGCTGCGCAGGGCAGGGGAATGCGGGTGCAGGCTTCCTGGAATGCTGATACGGCCTCTGGCCATCGCCTTCCCAGCTGGCCAGTCGTCGTACCTCCCTGCACCTCACGCCTCATTGCAGGCAGTGAGACATCACCCCTGCACCGCGATCGTCAGAGCCAGGGCGGTGGAGGCGTTACAAGAGGCCTTGCATCTGAGCCAGCCGGTCCTCTGAGCTACACTTCACAGATACCACAGCAGATCCACCAACGCTGTGGGCGTATCGTCCCTCCCAAGCACCGGGAGGACACAGACAGGAAGGGTAGCACTTTAAGCCGGTGTATCTCCGGACCAGCCGCACACCTCACGTCCAGCGGCAAACTCACACGACCGGGAATCCCTTGCCCGAGCCCCGGCATCTCCTGCTGTGCATGTCCGTCATGGATGGAGGTCAAACGGCCACCAGGTGCACCCAATTTTAGGCATGTGGAGGGCAGTCACGCATACCACGGCAGCTCCACTGCACATGACGCAGGGCCAGCGCGCCTCTCCTCCACAGCAGAGGGCCACAGCGGCAACGCAGAGCCCACACTCCTGTCAGGGCCGGCCTCACTGTGCCGTCTCGCCTCTCCCTCCCCAGCGGGATGAACGTCGATAGCCGCAGGCACAGACAGGCACCCTCCGATCACAGCAGACGGCGGAAGCACGGCCACAGTCCGCCCAGCAGGAACGTCGCAGGCCCACGCAGCAAACACACGGGGACAGACCCGCTTCGTCGCCAATGTTGAATCCTTGGGCTCTGGGCCCACATGCCGTGGAAATAGACATCAACACCGGGATTGTAGTTGCTTGTAATGGCCACGAGTACGTGTACTCGGGCTCCTTTAATGGCAGGGCACCTAATTGGTGACACCTGTGTTGGATGGGTGTGGGTGAATGTATGGGCCAGCCCTCAAGGAAGTGGCTAGCAGAATACTCAACTGTGTCCAACAGGACACAACAGTGGGGTGTCTGTGCACACCACAAGCACTTCTCTAGCCATTTGTGCCTCAGTACCGTGACAGAAAATTGGTTGTCATAAGGGCGGTCTGTGGACACTTTTTAGGTCTCGCCTGAGCCAGCGCATGCGCTGCTCTGGCGAGACATTTAGTGAGTGGGCTTTAAAAAGCCGACCACAGCTTTTTGTGTGGCCTAGAGCGTGCGGTTATGCGCACAGTAACGCGCATTCCTCGTATCGCTCGATCACACACTTGTGCTTGTGGCGGCATCCAGCTTGCGGGAGCGAGCAGGGGCGCGCCACAAGCACGAGTGCAGTGCTTCCAAAAACAGCAGACTGCGCACGCACGGCGCGCGCGCTTGTTGTTCAGTCTCCCCGGCCTTCCCCCTCACACCCACTACCCTCTTATCTCTTGCCTCTTGTACTTTCCATTCTTTTCTCGCTGTCCCACCTCCGTAGCTCGCGCTTTCCATCCCCTCTTCCTCTCACTTCCGACAGGTCCGTGCGCCCGGACCGAAAGCCTCTTCCTTGTACTCCCAGGTTTCTCTTCCTTCCTACCCTGTTTCGATCGCACGCTCTCCTCTTTCCTTGTTCGTAATAAGCCTGTTCATCACTCCCATTTTACAGCACCATAGTCCCTCCCTCTTCCTCTCCGTGTGTCTCCAGGGACCTGGGCATCTGCCAAACGGCAGCGGATGTCCTGTCTGCTCTATGTATAGCGCCCAGAGGCCCAGTCACTGCTGCTTGGCGCATGACCCGCCTCCAGCAAACTCTGAATCAGGCTGCCAGCCTCTAACGCTGCGAGGACCGAGTCTGTGCGCTCTTTCTAATTCTTGCTGTGTGTGAGAATGTATCCATGCTGTCTTTGGAGTTAAAGAACAGTGGGCAACCTTTGAAAAGAGGGTCAGTGGAGGTCATGCGTGTTCACATGCACAAAGGCTGCAGCAGTGCGCGCTGTGCTGGCATCGGTTACAGTCGTGCAGTGCATGGAAGGCAGCCTTCGTGGCGCCCTCTCACAGACCCCACTGAGGTATGGACAGCGCCTTGCAGTAATAACAGCTGCTCTCTCGGCGCTGCACAAAGCCTCACTACCACGGTGTGCAATGGAAGCCGCAACACTCACTAGATATAGTGCCTAGAGGCAGCACACGTACAGCACACTGTTTCAGCTGACGACTCGTGGGAGTGCAGCCATCACCAAGCACTGCGCTGCTGCTGGCTTCGAGGCGCTAGGTTTGTGCCCAGATGTCACTCAGCCACACTCTCCCTCTCATCCTGTCTTCCACTTCTCATCTCCATTGCAATCCCTTCCCTCTCTCTCCACCCCCATCACTTCTGTCTCTTCCGGTTCACACTTGCTCCCTCTCCCTTCACAGTGCTTGTATCCGTGGCCCACCGTTCTGCACCTCCCGTGCTCTCCCTTTCCTGCCCTACCTACACCTTTAAACAGCAGGGCCAGTAAGGAGGGGCTCAGATTTTCCAACAATTAGGCGGCCAACAAGGGTCTAGCTTGTTTTCCAGTCAGCAGTACTCAGCGCGTCACCGTCTGGGGCCTGTTCACAGCTAGAAAATACTCTAAATTAATAGCACCACTTAGCAATGCTTCCGATAAACACAGCTTGGAAGTGTTTTCTTGAAAGAAATCTACTTTCTATAAGTAGGAACCGGAAAGACGCTGGTTGGCCATAGTGTGTTTAAAATATCACTACCAGCAATGCAGCCTCGCGATTATCTTTAATGTGGGTGATGGATTTTAGCATTCTTTTTCTTGATTTTTTGTCAAGGGGAACAATTGCTAGCAACATTTTATACTTCCACAACTCATTACACACGTGGAATTTTGTGACTTCCTCTTCTAAAAACTTACTTGTTGAAGTGTGCTGTGCTTTATGAGGGGAGTTTGGCCTTGAATCTGATTGCGTCATTGAGAATTGGTGAGGCTGCACGGTACCGTTTCAAAGTGCGGCTCTCGAGCCATTCCACTAACTTCTATGGCATGGTTGCAGCCCCACCCCCCACAGAGCCTACTCAGGATCCTTACTTAACCTCCGCAGCCTATCCTACGGCTTCCGGGGCTCAACGCGCGCGCCTGTGCCAAGACACCCTTTTAATTCGTGTACTTTGCTGAGGTGAGATGCTGCTTAAAACATGCACATTTCTTTTTGCTTTTTTTTTTTTAATTTATACTGTGCTTTGTGTTCTGCAGAGGGACAAGCTTTGTAGTCGCTTAGAGGCCCCGCACGATTGACTTTGCACATCCCTGGCTCACATATACTGTAACTTCCTTACACAATTTGCAAAAACAGATGCGTATGTTTCCTATGGCTGACTTCGGGGTTGTTCCTTTTCCCCCCCAAAAAATGAAAAATGTGACTATGTGGGCACCACAGAAGCCTGAAGGCAGGTTGGCTCTCTGAAGTACATCTGTTGTAAACAGTGCTTAATTTGTAAAATATTAAGTCCAGGTGCTCAAACTTTTGTAGGAGGCCACACCCACTTTCCCTAGCTCCACCCACTTCCTTTACTGGTTTCACCGACTTATTCAATTGGCTCCACCCACATCCTCAACTGGCACTGACAGCCAGATGTAATACCCAACTGAATTCCTACCTTGGTAATATGATGGTTGACTTGAAACACATGTTGGTTTACCAGCTCCTTGGGAAAGATATCTTCATAAAATCAAGGCAACACCGCAAAAGAGACTGGATGTCATGACCTTTGGAACCAAACATAATGAACCTTTCTGACCATGAAAGCCCCGACTCCAAGGTTATGCTGAAATGACTATCTACTTCTGTTGTATTTTGTGTCTCCCCAGGCTTGATCTTCAAATAACACTCTAAACTGCCCTGGACCAGTCTAGTAGTAAAAGACCGTACCACACCTTACACACTTCTCAATTCTTTTGCTCTGATAATTTGGCGAATTCACCACTAATATGTGTAAATTTTCTTGTCAAAGGATATATGACATGATAGAGTTCAGAGGATCAAGCCCAATATGAAGGCATCTATCACATGAAGAATATATTGGACCCTGCTAGATGCACATTGTGCACCTCTCTGGCATATGCACGACCTGTAACTGATTTACGCACATCATTCAACCCGGTCATATGCCCAATATAGACATCTAAAACCTCTGATTATATGCATATATCAGGTCTCCAAAATGTGCATATAACATAGGCTCATGTAAAATTCAATGTCAAAAATATGTCTTGAGTATACAATGCAGACCCTTAATATGCACAGTATGTAATGCTGTGGTGTCCGAAAATGGCACTTTTCAGAGGTGCAAATTACTCAGGCATTACAGCGCAAATAAAGGAGGTCCATAAACTGCACATACCCGAGTCAGAAATGCCCATCTTTGCAGGCTTCTGTTTGGACCACTCACCCTGTATTCACACAGGCCCTGTGCTCACCCTGCACTCATACAGGCACAGTGCTCACCCTGCAGTCTTGAAGGCGCACCACTCAGCCTGCAGTCATACAGGCACATCGCTCACCCTGCACTCATACAAGCACAGGGCTCATCCTTCACTCATAAAGGCACAGTCCTCACCCTGCACTCAGAAAGGCACAGTCCTCACCCCACACTCTTACAGGCACAGTGCTTCCCCTGCACTTATACAGGCACACCGCTCACCCTGCACTCATACAGGCACACCGCTCACCCTGCACTCATACAGGCACACCGCTCACCCGGCACAGATACAGGCACACCGCTCACCCTGCACACATACAGGCACACCGCTCACTCTGCACTCATACAGGCACAGTGCTCACCCTGCACTCATACAGGCACAGTGCTCACCCTGCACTCATACAGGCACAGTGCTCACCCTGCACTCATACAGGCACAGTGCTCACCCTGCACTCATACAGGCACAGTGCTCACCCTGCACTCATACAGGCACACCCCTCACCCTGCACTCATACAGGTACACCCCTCACCCTGCACTCATACAGGCACACCCCTCACCCTGCACTCATACAGGCACAGTGCTCACCCTGCACTCATACAGGCACACCCCTCACCCTGCAGTCATACAGGCACACCACTCACCCTGCACACATACAGCTCACCATGCACTCATACAGGCATACTGCTCACCCTGCACACATATAGGCAAAATGCTCACCCAGCACTTATAAAGGCACAGTGCTCCCCCTGCACTCATACAGGCACACCGCTCACCCTGCACTTATACAGGCACACAGCTCACCCTGCATTCATACAGGCACAGTGCTCGCCCTGCACTCATACAGGTACAGTGCTCGCCCTGCACTTATACAGGTACAGTGCTCGTCCTGCACTCATACAGGTACAGTGCTCGCCCTGCACTCATACAGGTACAGTGCTCGCCCTGCACTCATACAGGCACAGTCCTCACCCTGCACTCATACAGGCACACCGCTCACCCAGCACTTATACAGGCACACCGCTCACCCAGCACTTATACAGGCACACCGCTCACCCAGCACTTACAGGCACAGTGCTCCCCCTGCACTTATACAGGCACACAGCTCACCCTGCATTCATACAGGCACAGTGCTCGCCCTGCACTCATACAGGTACAGTGCTCGCCCTGCACTCATACAGGCACAGTGCTCACCCTGCACTCATACAGGTACACCCCTCACCCTGCACTCATACAGGCACACCACTCACCCTGCACACAAACAGGAAAACTGCTCACCCTGCACACATACATGCAAACCGCTCACTCTGCACTCATACAGACACAGTCCTCACCCTGCACTCATACAGGCACAGTCCTCACCCTGCACTTCTACAGGCACAGTCCTCACCCTGCACTCATACAGGCACAGTCCTCACCCTGCACTCATACAGGCACAGTCCTCACCCTGCACTCATACAGGCACAGTCCTCACCCTGCACTCATACAGGCACAGTCCTCACCCTGCACTCATACAGGCACAGTCCTCACCCTGCACTCAAACAGGCACATCGCTCACCCTGCACTCATACAGGCACAGTGCTCACCCTGCACTCATACAGGCACAGTGCTCACCCTGCACTCATACACGTACACCCCTCACCCTGCACATATACATGCACACCACTCACCCTGCACGCATACAGGCAAACCGCTCACCCTGCACTCATACAGGCACAGTGCTCACCCTACACTCATACAGGTACACCCCTCACCCTGCACACATACACGCACACCACTCACCCTGCACTCATACAGGCACACCACTCACCCTTCACACACACAGGCAAACCGCTCACCCTGCACGCATAGAGGTACAGTGATCAGCCTGCACTCATACAGCTCACCATGCACTCATACAGGCACACTGTTCACCCTGCACTCATACAGGCACAGTGCTCACCCTGCACACATACACACACCCCTCACCCTGCACACATGCACACACACACCACTCACCTTGTACACATACAGGCAAACCGCTCACCCTGCACTCATACAGGCACAGTGCTCACCCTGCACTCACACAGCTCACCATGCATTCATACAGGCACACTGCTCACCCTGCACACATACAGGCACACTGCTCACCCTTCACACATACAGGCACACTGCTCACCCTGCACTCATACAGGCACACCGCTCACCCTGCACTCATACAGGCACAGTGCTCACCTGGCATTCAAAGAGGCACACCGCTCACCCTACACTCATGCAGGCACACCACTCAGCCTGCATACAGGCACATCACACACCCTGCACTCATACAGGCCCACGAGTCAACCTGCACTCATACAGGCACACCACTCACCCTGCACTCATACAAGCACACCACTCACCCTGCAGTCATACAGGCACATTACTCACCCTGCACTCGTACAGGCACACAAGTCAACCTGCACTCATACAGGCACACTGCTCACATACTATACTATAGAATGACAGGTCATACCATACAACACTATGGAATGACAGGCCATTGCATACCACACCACAATGCAACACACCAATAAAAAACATTGACAAAGCCAATAGATCCCACATACGCGAGACCTATGGGCGCCAGTTCCTCTCAGTTAGCGTGCTTTGACTCATAGAAGCTGAAAGACCTGTGACGATCTATGCAAGGGGGCTGCTGTGATAGAATTAATGGTGCTCACATTCACTGTCACATTTCATTTTCTTGCAAATTCCTTTGTGGAAAAAGATTCAAAATAAAATAAATGTATGAATTGACCGGTCAGGATGCTTTTTGAGGCTACCCCGTTTTCGTTGCCACACCTTGACCACCCCAATTTATGGCTTCAAGGAGTAACGTTTTTCAATTTCAACACTGGATAAACTGTTGTTACATTGCCCAGAGCGAGCGGCTTTTCGGGCTCTGCCTTTATTTATGTTTGACAATTTTGACAAACAATGTGACCGCTGCCGGAAATCTGACAACTTTTGCACTTTGCAAAATTGTTCTCTTCGACAGAACGACAACGGTTTTGGTGGGAATAACTTTACGTCTAAAATGTTGTTTGCGACAACCATTTCTGAAACAAAACAACCTTTTGTTACAGATATTTTCTCCTACAGTTTTTAATGTAAGCAGTGTATTTCTCCACAACTGGGTTCCGTTCTCTGGCACTTTTGTGGCTCTGGCGGGAGCACACATTAGCAGCTAGAGCTAGGTGACCCCCACTGCCCCTTCCTAAATGACAACCCTGCCCACCCCCACTTAACTAATGCTTGTAAACAAAGGTTCCCCTCGCTCACCCCAGATCCCCAGTCAGTGCAGGTGTTCACCCCCTCAACTCACCATCAGCATCCACGGCCTCCAGGTCCTTCCACCTCTGTAGCGCCTCACTCAGCACTAGGGTCATGTAGTGCCCCCTGTGGGCCTCGGGCATCAGCCACAGCACCTGTGCCTTCAGCTCCGGTTGAGTTTCAGCCTCTTTGGGGAGAGGGCTGGCTGGTCCCAGGGGTTGGGTCCAGGGCCCCTCAGCACGGCCTTGCAGCTCGCAGTACTCCGTGCCTCAAAGTGGAGGCCACGCCCGGAACTGAAAGTGAAAGCAGCCCTGGAGTGTCAGGTGGGAGCCGCCGCCGCCCCACCCCAGCTGCCATGGCGGCCCCAGAGAAAGGAGCAGAGCTCGGGCAGCCAAGGCCTGAGGAGGGCCGAAGAGTCCTGGAGAACGTAGCACAGCAGGGGCCTCGGAAAGGCCCAGAAACGGGGGTCCACAAGGGATCTAGTTTTGTCACCATCCTGATGACACAACACTGCCTTGTGCCTCCAGGGTGAGTACACTCTCGCCCAGGCTCACATATGCGCAGCTGCATCCACTTTTACAGTGCTAAAAAACAAGTTTCAGGTTACGTGCTGCCTGAAACTAAGCACCACCACGGAGCCTTTCATGAAAGCAACTCCGTGGGTTTTTCTTTTATTTACTAATAGTGAGGCAGCCGCCCCGTGTAGTAGACCCGGCCCTGAGAAATAAGTGCCGGTGCTTAGCACCGGAAAGCACCGGCACAAATTAAGCACTGGTTGTAAACACAAGTAAACAGTTAATGTCAGGTGCAATGTGTCCGCACCACGAAGCTGTGCATGGACCCCAGTACACTCAAATTCCAGCCTCTGGCAAACATAGCACTGACATATCATGTTCGCTGCCGCATTTCTGTTTATCCAGTATGTACATTTATTTAAAATGGATGTCCGTAATACTTATTAATCCGTGGGTTTAAGTAATCAATTAATTGCATCCAATCGCAAGTGAATGAAAGTTGTGAATCTGTTTTCACTAATGACTTTTAAACAATTTTTAGCTGTACTTTGGGTTGCTTACACGGGGGCCGACACAGAGCATTTGGGAGTATGGGAAGCAGACAGTACAACAGGAGTACTCTTTTACGTAGTATTGAATGTCTTAGTGATTTGGCCCAAAATGTCCAACTCTTTATTAGAACAAGCATTTGCAATGCAATAGGTCTCGCATTTACGCGAGTTTGAGCTATTGACATTGCAAATAACAATGCCTTTTATTTTTGTTTTTTAAAACATAAATAAATGGCATTGGCATTTACAATGTCAATAGCTTAAACTCTGGTAAATGCGAGACCTATTGCATTGCAAATGCTTGTTTTAACTGACTGTTTGCACAGAGAAAGGCCCCCTTGTATGGCTTTGGAGAGCATGTACCCCTGGCCAGAAGTCCTCATCGCGAGCAATAGTGTTATTGACCCAAACCTCAGAACACACGATAATCATGCCAGCTGGGGCCTTTCCATGATCTACAATGAGACCCAGAGCGGAGATTTGTATCGGGATGGCTCACCAACATCACCTCCCTTTCTTAGGAGAATGACTACTGCCATTTCCCTGGGCTGTAAAGGCAAGACAGAGGTGGCAATAAAAGAGATTATAGGGCAGGGCTTTTTCCTGGGTATCTGTCTGACAAATCAGCATACCAACTTTTCTCTATTTTTAAATTGCACTGCCCCTAGGACTGAGTTTTTGGCCCATCCATGAGATGCATGGATGTTGCATGCGCTACAGGTGTGTATATGTTGCATATGTGTATTGCTTGTATGTCAAAGATGTGTGTGGAGAGAAAAGTGTACATGTTGCTACAGCTGGTTCAATTTTCTATGAATGGCACCTTTGGTGGTATTTAAGATTCAGGCTTTGTGGGAGAGCACAGAGAGCAGCTATATATTGCAGGGCTCCCCCCAAAACACTACAGGGATCTCTTTTAGTGTTATGTTATGTTAAAACCACTTCTATAGCGCACGACTCACCCGGGGGCATCTCGGCGCTTGTGTTGAGACATACCTGAGGGACTGCCTAATGTCCTAGAACAAAAAGGCTTTCAGTTTTTTTCTGAAGGTGCTGTAAGAAGGGGTCTCACGGAGAGCCAGGGGCAACTTGTTCCAATATTTAGGAGCAAGGTGGGAAAAGGCTTTCCCCCTGTACGCTTAAGGCGTATTCGGGGCACCTGTAAGAGGCCAAGTGAGCTAGATCTAAGATTTCGGCATGGAACGTATTTTAAAAGTTTCCTCTGCAAGTACCGGGGCCCTTTGCCTCTGAGAGCGTTGTACGTGAGGCAACAGATTTAAAAAAAGGATCGCTTCTTTACCGGTAACCAGTGTAGTTCTCTCAGCAGAGGGCCGGACGAGGAGCCTGTAGGGCGGTTTAGAATTAGCCTTGCGGCCGTGTTCTGGATCACTTGTAGTTTGGCAAGCGAGGTCTCATCCGCCTCTGCCAGTAGGGCATTTCCATAATCCATTTTGCTAATCACCATAGCTTGAACAAGGGTTCTACGGGAATTTATGGGCAAATAAGGGAAAATCCTATGTAAAAGGGGCAGGGCATGGTAGCAGGAGCTAGTAGTGGCATTTATGTGATCCTTCATTGTTAATGATTGGTCCAATTTTATCCCTAGGTTTTTCACAATTTTTGTGGGTACGGGGACCTCTCCCAATTGGGGGGGCCACCAGTCACCCGCCCAGATAGATGAGGCTTTCCCCATTAACATATTCTCAGTCTTACCGGGGTTCAATTGGAGGCAATTATCCGTCATCCAACTAGATATTGCAAGCATTCCTGTAGCAAAGCGGGTTTTCTCTGTCTCTAGGTTAGGACCAATTTTAAACATAAGCTGAGTATCATCAGCATATGATGTTATCTCGAACCCAAACTGTTCAACTATTTTTGCCAATGGGGCCATATAAACGTTAAAGTGTGGGACTCAAACAGGACCCCTGCGGAACCCCCTTATCCAAATGCATTTTTTCTGACCGGTAGGAACCCAAAGTGATGGTTTGATATCTATCAGATAAGAACTGTCGCAGCCATTTTAAGGCTGTATTTTGGATTCCACAGGCCAAAAGTCTGTCCACGAGCTTTGAATGCGAGATGGTGTCAAACGCCGCAGACAAATCTAATAGGATCAAAACTATTGATCCTCCAGAATTCATTTCCTTTCTTAGGGAGTCAGTCACGGCCAGAAGGGCAGTCTCTGTACTGAATCCAGGTCGAAAACCGGATTGTGAGGGATCCAAGATATTGTTTGATTCCAGGTAGGACCCCAACTGCTTATTTATTAGGCTTTCCAATTGCTTACCCAGCAAGGGAAGCAAGGAGATGGGGCGATAGTTACTAAGGACCTGAGGATCTGCCGTCGGTTTCTTCAATATCGGCCGTACAAATGCTTCCTTCCAGGCCCTGGGAAAGCATCCCGATTGTATCGAGCAATTGTAAATTTGTAAAATCTCGGGGCGCAGCAAGGGGCCAAAAGAGCCATCGTCTTGGGCCGACAGAGATCCTCAGGTGCACCCGATTTGGCAGAAGCCAAGGAATGGAGGACCTCCTCTAATGTAATCATTTCGAAACATTTGAGAGTACAGGATACTTCTGCTTCTTGCTCCTCAGACCTGTGCTCTTGCTCTGGGTTCATTTGAGGGGCAGTAGGGAAATCATAGATTTTTCCAATCTTCTCCTCAAAGTGAACAGCTATTGAATTGCAAAGTTCTTGGGATTCCATTGGAGCTTGGCTGCACACTTGTGGAGACACAAACTCCTTTACTATGGAAAAGAGGGTTTTAGATGAATTACTGGCATGTTCAATTTGGTTTGAAATAAAAATCTGTCTAGCAGTTTTTATGCTCTGATGATAGCTAGTCAGGGCTTGTTTGTATCGTTGTCTATCTTGGGGGTCTTTGCTACTCCGCCAGGTTCTCTCCAAAGTTTTGCACTTAGTTTTCCCAAATTTTAAGTCTGGTGGATACCATGGGGCAGACGGGCGTAGCTGTAGAGTGCCGTAGTGAGTTAGACAGATGAGTGCTGCTGAAATTAGGAAAGCAATAGAGATGCCACTGCCCAATGGTTCTGTGGGAAAGATACCACTCCCACTGGTTAACAGATAGTAAAGGGGGGAAGCCTCACTTGCATTTGTGCTCCCGAGAGGAGACTCCCAGCTCCCCCATGCCTTCATGCTCACACATCACAAAGTCTGTGACTGGACCAGTCTGTGTGGAAATCACAAAAGTGCAGAACTGGTCATGGAATTGAACTGTTGGAATACACTAAGACGGTCTGCAGCTTGGGCATAAATGTAATGCAGACACTTCCAACAGTTTGCTAAGATTTCCTGACCAGAGGCCTGGAGTCACAGACAGATTTCTTTTTTGCTCCATGGCTGGGGGTACTGACTGCCTACTCCCCTTGCCAGGTTCAAGACCAGTATCCAGGAGAAGACTAGCTTTACTTGTCAGTAGTGATCCTACTTTGAAGGAGAGCGCTGACTGACTGCTTAGAAGGGACAACGGATGTGTCTTTGCACAAAGAGGATGCTCTGCATAAGAAGCCAAGGCTGTAAAGGGCAAGGTGAATCAAAACCAGTTTTGCAACATGGGAAGCAACTCTCACTGAGGAGCAGCAAGAAGGTCCAGAGGCCCAGATGGTCCTACAGAGTAGAGGTCAAATCGACACCTGTGATGAGGGTGTCCAGGAATCCACCAGGAGGAAAATTCCTATTTCCAACTAGCGCCAAGAATTGATGAAGTGTTGAAAAGCTACGACAAAATCGACTGTCAGAAAAAGCCGGACTTTCAAGAAAGGCTAAGCGCAGAGAGAAGCCCAGATCAACAGGATATCATCACTGCTGTAATCAAGTGTGGGCACCTACTTGTTTGGGAGGGGGGTTTTGACACTGGGACGGAGGGAGGCTCAAGGAGCAAGTTCTCCTAGAGCACAAGCTCTTCGACTCCAGTGCATCTTTAACTGACTAGTGCTGGTGTTGCTGTGACTTAGCGGAGGTTGTGGGCACCAGCCCTCATTGCACACAGCAATTTCATTGGCTGGGCCAAAGTATGGGCCACGCTGTCTGCACACAACGGGCTGTGTACCATAAACTGCCAAAAATCAGCCCACTCCTGCTGACAGGAGCACGGAAAGACTGCACTAACATTCCACAACAGAAAGGAATAAGAGCAACAAGTGAAGACTTTGTACTTAACAGGGAAAGTTGGAAAGATTATTTTGTTACTAAGAGAAAAGGTAAACACCAGAGGTTTTACTCCAGTTAGGACCCGTTAGGATTTTTCCACCACTGGACGAAAGGCCAGTGCTGCTGCCTAAACAGACTGTCCCCAAATCACTGTGGCCAGTTTCCTTTTTGTACTCCTTAGTGTCCTGTCTCTCTTAAATACAGCATATTTTCTCTAGTGTGTGTAGCATGAAAGTACTTCTGAATTTTCTTAACCTTAAGTACCCAATGGTCAGCAGTTTGTTACTTGATGTTTATTGAATGCAGTCTCTAACCCCACACCACCGCTCTAAGTGTGCTCAGCTTCACTATCCTAAGAGTTAAGTGATAAAGGCGTGTACCCTCTGATCAGTTTGGGTCCAATAGTAGGAGTAAGCCCCTGGACTGATGGAATCTGAGCCCAGTAACCCGACTATGGAGGGAAAAAGATGCCACAATGCATAAGTATATACTTCAGTATGCACCTGAGTGTTTGAAGCATGTTTTATCTACTGGAGTGTCGTATTTTTTATTTCATGGTCAACCATGATTGAACCTTACTCTGTCGCTTATTTGAACGTGCTGAGCTGTTCTTGTTTATAAATGTGTCTCTCGCAACACAGTTCCTATTTGAGGGCAATTTTCTGTTTGACAAAAGCCACACTGATCACACTTGGCGAGTTCGGAGTAAATGCTTACTCTTGGAGAGGTAAAACAGGTAAAAACAAATGATAGTCACAATCTCTTATGTAACTAGACTTCAGTCAAGGACAGCGGCTCAAAAGTAAGATGTATTTCACTGCATCTAGAAAATTCCGCTGTTTTCTCAGATTTGAAATGATTTTTTCCCCATAAGTGATATATGCAGGATCTGCTATGGAATCAAATGTATGTGTTCAAAGTTTGTAAGTCTGGCAATGGTCTTAGCAAGAAAGGTGGTGGTGCACCTTTATATACCTTTTTTCCAGCACACTTGTACAGCTGTCAAGTTGGGGGCTTTCTATGAAACCAATTTAACAAACACTAGCAAAGCCAAAACAACTGGATTAAATATGTATTGCAAGCAAACGTATAGTTTCTTACCTGTTGGTGTAGTTTTGCAGCTTGAAGAATTTTCTGGATTCACATGCTGTGCATTATTTCGCCATCTTGTGGTTGGGTCCGGAATTGTTGTATTCCCCCATCCCCCTTTTTTTTAGGTCTTGCATAGCGTTGCAGCGCAACGCGCTGTTCGCTTTGCGAGGCATGCAGTATACAGTATAGTGGGGGGAAGCTCCGCCCACTTTCCGAGCATATTTTTCATTGGCTTAAATTGTAAATGCTGCATTCTCATTGGTTTTCAGCTTGTTAGTCCCTCCTCCTGACAGCCATGTCGTCATTATTCTCCTTCCATGGCTATCAGCCCCTTTACTTTAAAAACTCTTTTATTCCCCTGCCTCCCCCGTTCCCCCTGCAGCTTGCAACTTCTCTGCCCACCCCCCCACTCCTGTTCGTAGTTCTTGGACGCCCGCACTTTTGTTTACAATGCAATAGGACTTGTGTAAATACGAGTCCTATTGCATTTGTAAATGCTTGTTTTCTCCTGGGATTGGCTGGGTGAGTTCGCACTATATTTTGCCTGACCTGTCCAGATGGCTATATTGCGCATGCGTCCAGCAGTCGCTATACAGACGCTCCTGCGCACGAAGAGGAAGAAGTAGTTCAGGGGTGTCGTCAAAAATTGTCTGTGCTCGGCTGCCATGGCAACCGCTGGAGACGTCATCATATGTAGGAGTCGCTACCCAAGCTTGGACGAGGGTGACTTGCGAGATCTGCTGATCAGTGCTTCACTCAGTGCGTCCGTCGGGATTCATGAACCCCCTTGCACAGCCGTCCCTCCTCCTCCCCTTGCAGTCACAGTCAGGGCAGAGAAGGGGAGACCCGATGACGTCACTGGTCCGGACTGTGCAATAGAAAGTGAGGGGGGGGCGTGAAAACAAACAAAATTGGACACCCCCAGCACGGCGCTATCTGTCTCATCCCATCCCGGCCCCCTGCCTGCCCGCCCCCCTTCACTGCTCCGGAGAGGGGCCGGGGCCTGCTATGTGTGAGAGGCAGGAGACAGCCTCCACCCCCAGCCGGTGACAAGCACAGGGCCCCAGACCAGCCTCTAGCAGCAGGAGCTCCCGTAAGCATGAGAGGACGCTTCCTCTCAGGCCAGGGCGCCTCTGGCTCCTAGACACCCCCAGACACACACACAAAGGAGGTGCAGCACCGGCAGTAAGTAACACTCCAACTCAACAAGGGAGGGGGCACTATAAACGGAGTGTGTGTGTGGACTGCCCCAGCATATGGCGGGAGGGAATCACCAGAGAAAGCGAGGCCCGCAGCTGCTGGGGGCCGAACACACCCCCTGGCCGCCTCGTGTCTGTAGAGGGCTAGGTTCCCACAGTACGGGCAGGGGGGCGTCCATTTGAGGGTATCTATCTCATTCATGTTTTTCCCTTTACCTCTGCAACGCTTTTCTGCTTTTGTCACTTAAACAGATTCCGTCTCCACCCTCCAGTTCTAAACCGGGCAGTCTCCTCCCATCGTCCAGTAATGGCCATGCTGTGTGCACTGCAAGAGACGCCTGAAATGTGGGACCTTCCACCCCAGAGATTAGCTCACTTGTCCCTCATTAGGACCGGCAGTCCCGGGCCCCTCTGAGGATGGCCAGTTGGCCACAGCAGACTGGAGCAGTGCGGTGTTGTTTCAGCCAGTTGTGTATAAATGTGCCCTGACTCTGGGGCTACAGCTTGCACCGCGGTGCACAGGGGAAGCGAAGGTGCCACCGTGTCCAGCATGGTGCCTCGAAGGTTAGTATTTCATTCAGGCGCCTGTTTCCACCTGGTCACAGCTTGCTGACCCTCCGGAGTGAGACAGGTGCCCTCTCTGCCCCCGTGAGACGCCTCGTTTTCTGTCGAGGACGTAAACGATTACAATTAAATATAATGTAAAATACTCCGAAATGTTACGGAAGCTTAAGAGTGAAGCGGAATGATGGCGCCATCTCTGGATTCCGTCTAAGCACTACAAGACACATTCCAGGACTGCTTAAACATGCTTCACCCTCGCACTGAGACTGGTGTTCAGCGGCGGGCATCATGCCAGTCAGACCCAGGTGCCTGGTGGTGGCAAGTCTATAAATGACTAAAGCTATAGGAAGGAAACTATAGGAATTCTACCATTAAAAACACAGGGTGCACGAGTATATGTTTCTCTGAATGTCTTGTCCGTAACCTCTTACTTTCCTGTAACTTTCCGGAGGTGTCTAGTAGTGTCAGGTATTGAGAGTGGTGCACATCTAAACACAAATGAATGAATGAATGAAGAAACTTGTAGAGCGCAGCAAATCCTCGGAGGCGTCTCGCTAGCTTGCATCAGTGTCTGCTATTTTCCCTGATGCCATTTTGCACAGCCCCATACACCACCTCAGCAGTGCAAACCGGAGCGTCCAGAGCACGTAAGACATTTTGCACCGGTTGTAGAGGTGGCAGCCGGGGAGTGAGCGCAGTGCATCCACAAAGCAGTGAATCATAAACAGAGGTGGGCGAGCCACTGAAAGCTCGAGCCTGGAGCCTAGCTCTGGCTCGGCGCCCATGACGAGCCGAGCTTTCCTGTGGCTTCTGCCTCCCTCCCTGGACCCTGGAAGTGGCATCACGGCCAGAGCCGCCAACTTTGGAAATGGGGAACACGGTTGAGTCTCGGCGTCGGCTCAACATCCTGTGATTCTGGGCAAATCACTTCATGTCCCCATCCCTGTGAACAATGCGTTGAGACCTTGTGTAACATCACTGGTGCTCATATAAAGCGGTCAAATATCTTCCAGGTCCAGTTCGCGCTATATAAAAAATGCACAGAGGTAAAAATTAAAGCCTTAACATAAGGAAATACAAATAGATACCACCCGTTTACAGGCTGATTTGTACAAAGTGAAACCAGAAAACCTGTATAAATCGTGGCTTCCCTGCTTAAATTGTGTGATCTTAAGCACATATCACACGGAGTTCGGTTTTGCATGTGAATTGCCCCTATGAGCCTTCCAGCCATTCTGTACTTTAGAATTCCACCTTCCAACACTTTGCAGAGTCGTTATAATACAGAAGTGTCTTATCGCGGCTCCGTGTAGGTTAATGTTCTTCAGTTGGGAGCAGCATCCCAGAGGGAGGGATTATTTTCCTTCCCTTTGTAGCTATTCTCACATTCCGGTCTCCACAATATCCCCCTTATTCCAGGAGAGAGGTCCCTCTGGCTCTGTGGGTGGTGGTCACCTCGTAGTTTGGCTTTGATCTCTGGTGTGCATGTGTGCTGCACAGAGACACATCTCAGCGTGTTGGTGGACTCATTGTTTTGAGACCTTCCTCAGAACCTCAGAAGGTCCTCTTCGTACCACTGAGTGTTTATCTTGTTCCCTTCATGCTAGACATTTCACCCCTGGTGACCTTCGTGTACCTGTTTGCAGATTTCATGGGGGACCCTCCTGATGAAATCCAGTTCTAGGCCCTGTAGTTGTTGCAGTGTCGTGCATGTCTCACAGAGAGGTGCCGGTTGAGACATAGTGCTCTGAAGCATCAACTGTAGGGATCTATATGTGACTCCATGGCACAGGTTTTAACCCCAGCATTTCACTCAGCGACTCATCCTTTCAAGGGTAATACAACGATCACTATTGGGTAATTATGACCACCTGTCAGTGGCTCCAAGACACACGTGAGGTAAGACGCTCACTGATGTGACACTACACTACATCATTCTCTGGAGCTGCTGCTCTTTGCTGCTGTCACTTTTTCATCAAATTCACAAATAAGGGCAGTTTTACTTTGTTTCCTGGCCCTATTTTCTATCCCATTTAGAGCCTGGTCGTGAACGGACCGTCAATCATCCGATTGCTGGTCGGAAACAGTGACCGAGGACTGATCATCACTCACTGTCCCCTCCCGAAGGCAGTCCTGCTCCAGACTACTGTGTGCGTAGGTTGTCTAACCGTTCTTTTTTGTGTACGTCTGCCCCCCCTGGGCTGGTACGGGACGCCAAATATACAAACCACCCTTTGCTGCTTGCAGGACAGAAAAACAGCTAATTAGGAACAAAACTACCTGACTGGTCAACTCGAGCAGCTGGCAGGGCCATTGAATCATCACACCCCTGTAAATCCTTAAGCCACATAAATAATATCATGGTAACTGGATGGAAAGATTTAAACGGTAGATTATTACTAGTGGTTTTTCTTTTGAGGTGGATGGGGCATGGGCAGGCACGTGCTCTTGTACTGCAGTACACCAACATATACCCTACTTTATTTTGTTACCAATCTTTTTTTTTATGCAATGGCATATCTTTCAATGCTGTTTAAATGAAACTGTGTAGGAGCATGTACTTAATATAAAATCCTTAAATCAGCATTGCTCTAACAGTACAGCTGTAAACAAACATTCCGATAATATTAATTTCCGAACATTTACCAGAATTTACATTTCCTAATAAGTGAGCAAGGCTACGTTGCAGTAATGTGCGATAATGTGTTGCATGGCTAAATACTTATAAGGTCCCAAAGGCGAGACCGATTGCATTGCAAATGCTTGTTCTTCTTAGTGGGCGTCAACGTACCACCATTTGGTGTCCCCTTGTGACGTCGGTGTGCTTCCTCTGGAGGCTCCCACCTCTGGTCGCCATCTTCAGATTCTTTTTTTTTTCTTCTCCTTTCTCTCATCTTCTTTGGTGGAGGAGGGTGAGTTCGCTAGTGAATCCAGAAAATTCTTCAAGCTGCAAAACGACACTGATCGGTAAGAAACTATACGTTTGTAGCGTGAATCTTTTCTGGATTCACATGCTGTGCATCGATTTTGTAGCGGTTTGTTAGTTCTGTGGTGGCTGGGTCGAAGATGAGCGTTGGTTTGTGAATAGATTTTTCAAGACTTTTTGTCCTACTTGTGCTTCTTTATTCATTTGGATGCCCACGCAGTAGTGTTTCGTGAACGTGCGCACTGAAGACCATGTTGCTGCCATGCACAGGTCTTGAAGTGGTGTACTGGCTAGAAAGGCGATAGTTGCCCCTTTCTTTCTTGTCGAGTGAGCCTGTGGAGCTTTTTGTAATGCTTCTCCTGCTTTTTTGTGGCACAATTGTATGGTTTGGGCTATCCATCTTGCGATTGTGTTCTGGGTTACTGGTTTTCCAAGGAAACTGTTTGCAAAAGATACAAAGAGTTGTTTTGTCTTTCTGTAATCTTTCGTCTTTTCAATGTAATACAGGACTGCTCTTCTAGCGTCGAGTGTGCAATGCTCTTTCTACCAGAGTCTTTCGATTTTGGAAGAAACTTGGTATCTGTATGGATTGGTTTATGTGGAATCTTGATACCACCTTTGGCACGACGTGTGGATCTGTACTCATGACGATCCTGTCATTATGAATTTAGAAGTAGGGTTCCTGTAATGTTAGTGCCTGCAACTCACCAACTCTACATAGTGATGTTATTGCTACTAAAAAGGCAGTCTTTAGTGTGAGAATTTGTGGCGTCGCCTTGTATAGTGGCTCAAATGGTGCTCTCATCAGCTGAGTGAGTACCATATTTAAATTCCATGTGGGAGCCGGCACCCTCTTTGGTCGGGCGATTCTTTTGGCTCCTTCTAGGAACCTTTTGACCACTTGTGAAGTGAAGAGCTCTTCCCTGTGTGGCCTCTTGTTTATGCTACAATTGCTTCTAAGTGAACTTTCAGTGATGTGTAGGTTAGTTTACTGTGCAGTAGATGTGTTAAGTACTTCAGAACCGTCTTTTCTTTTGTTATTTTTTGGAAAAGACCTTCCTTAAGGCACCATAGAGAGTATCTTTTGTATTTTGCCGTGTAACATTTCCTAGTTGTCAGCTTTCTTGCTTCCCATAGGACTGCCATTGTGCTTTCTGGTAGCTTTAGATGTGCAAATTCTATGTCGTCAGGAGCCATGCTGCGAGGCTCAGGCTCTCAGGTTCTGGGTAGAGCACTTTTCCCTTTTGCATTGCTAGCAAGTCTTGTCTCTTTTGCAATTTGTGATTTGATCCTTGAGATATCACCAATATCTCCGAGAACCAGGTCTGTCTCGCCCACTGTGGGGCAATGAGAATCATCGTCATGTGGCTGATCTTGCATTTGTTGATCACCTTAGGGAGTAGTGGTATCGGGGGAAAAGCATCAGCAAATATCCCTGACCAGTCTATCCATAGCGCATTCCCCAGGGACTGATGGCAAGGTTGCCTGGATGCGAATCGTAGGCATTTTGCATTGTGGGGTGTTGCAAAGAGTTCGACTTCTGGAGTTCCCTATTTGTGAAAGATCTTGTTGAGCTCGGATTGATTCAGTTCCTACTTGAGGGACAACAAAGCTTGTCAGCTCAGCCTGTCCGCTTCTACATTGTCCTTTCCTGGCAGGTGTATTTCTATTGTGTTTATGTTCTGTGGGATTGCCCACGTCCAGAGTTGCTGAGCTAGAGTCGAAAGTGCTACTGACTGCGTTCCTCCTTGTTTGTTTACGTAAAACATGGTGGTCGTGTTGTCCGTTTGTTTCAGAATTGTCTTTCCGTAGAGTTCTTTCTGAAAGGCTTTTAAGGCTTAAAACACTGTTTTCAACTCTAGGATGTTGACGTGTTGTAGAGCATCCTGCTGTGTCTACACTCCCCTTATTTTGAGGTTGTTCGTATGAGCTCCCCATCCCATCTGTGAGGCATCTGTCATTATGGTCACTGTTGGAGTTGGTTGCATGAAAAGTCTCCCTGTTGCTTGCGACCATTGTGCTTGAAGCCATTCCTGGAATGGTCTCATGTGTAGGCGAATGTTGGGGATTAAGTGAATGCATGAAGCCATTATTCCTAGCAGCTTCCCCACTGTCAGAGCTTGCCCCTTCCGGTATAGCTGTGTTTCTTTCAGTAGGGCTATTGTTCGTTTTTCGCTTGGGAACGCCTTCCCCAATACAGCATTTATTTTCGCTCCTAAAAACACCTTTTCCTGTTCTGGCTCTAGGGAAGATTTCTCCCAGTGTATGGAAAAACCGAATTGAAATAGTGTATGTATTACCTGCTGTATATGTTGTTTGCAGACTCTGTACGAGTTTGCCCTTACTAACCAGTACGGGTATACATGGATTCCTTGCCTTCTTAGGTGAGCAGTCACTGCTGCTAGACACTTTGTGAACACCCTTGGTGCTGACTTTAGACCAAATGCTAGCACCTTGAATTGGTAGTGTGTCTCGTTGACCACAAATCTTAATAGTTTTTGTTTGTTGTTCATGGCGATGTGCAAATAGGCATCCTTCAAGTCAATGTAGCCATGTAGTCTCCTTTTTGCAATTGAGGTATCACCTCTTGCAGGGTTGTCATCTTGAACCTTTGAGTCTTTATAAATTTGTTGAGGAATCTGAAATCTAAGCTAAGACGCAGCGTTCCGTCTATCTTTTGAATTAGGAAGTACGTGGAGTAATTTCCCTGGTTTCTTTCCTAGTGTGGCACATGTTCTATAGCTTCTTTCGCTTGTAGTTCTTGTACTTCTTGGAGTAGCCGATTAGTTTTTCCTTTGGAATGTACCTTCCTCCTTGGGCTTTTGTTTGAAGCTGGTTTGACTAGTTCTATGCAGTAACCGAACTGTATTATGTTTAAGATCTATTTGTCTGAAGTGATCTCTCTCCGTTTGTGGAGGAAGTTCTTTAGTCTGCCTCCTACTGGTGTAGAATGTTGGAGGAACTGTTTGTTTTATGTTTCTGTCCCCTTGCGGACACACTCCGTGATCTTTCTGGAGTGTGTCGTGTTTGGAATGCAGTCATTTAGTTGTTGTGTGCTCCCCCTCTTTGCGGAAGGCCTCTTCCATGGGAGAGTCCTAGAAAGGATTGTCTTCCCTGCTGGTATTGCCAATTTTGTTGCTGTCCCTGTTGCGCTTGGTTTCCCCCTTGGTAATCTTGTTGATATGTCTGATGCGAGGTTGTGTGGTGATGGTTCCCCCTACCCGCTGGACTCCTTGAGGGGGTGGTTCCACTACGTATGCCACCTCTAAATTGTAGAGCCCAAATAGATCTTGCTGTCTCGTTGTACTTTATTTGGTTCAGCGTGTCGTCCACTACGCTTCCAAAGAGCTGTTCCCCATTGAACGGTGCATTCAGTATGTTGTTCTGCACCTCTGGCTTGAATCCTGAGATCCGCAGCCATGCGTGTCTTCTTTCTGTGATGCCGATCATCATCTGTCTGCTTGATGTTTCTGCGGCATCTAGGGCAGATTTTAAGCATGTATTTGCTAGACTCTTCCCCTCCTGTACTAAGTGGCTTGCTCTCCTTTGGTATTGTTCTGGTAGGTGCTCAGTAGCTTCCCTACCTTCACCCAGTGTTGGTATGCATGTCTGTTAGGCAAAGTATTAGAATTGGCAATGCGCCATTGGTTTGTCGCACTTCTCTCACCCTTTCTCCCCATAAGGTCCATTCTCTTGCTTTCCTTGTCTGGTGGTGGGCCAGTAGTGGTTGGTACATTAGCCCTCTCCCTGGCCATGGCTGTTATGATGGAGTCAGCCGTCACCGACCCCTTGATGTAAATAGGATCCTTGGAGGAATGTTTGTATTTTTTCTCTTCTCTAGGCGTGACTGCCTTACATGTGGCAGGCTCCTTAAACCCCTCCTTTCCCTGGTCTAGCACACTTGGCAGCGTAGGAAGGAATTGGTTCCTTGATTGTGTAGGCATTAAAGTCTCGAGCAAAAAACATGCCTTAGGTTTTTCTTCCTCCAGCTGTACTCCATAGGTATCTGCTGCCTTTTTTGATGACTTGTTTGTGCATACCAATGTAGTCTGGTGAGGAAGGGCTCGAAGGATAGGTGTCGACAGCTTCCTCTGGGGAGTCTGTGTCGAGGTCTTGCCATTGTAGCTCTAGAACCTCGGAGGTTTCTGATCCCAAGTAAGTTTGTCCTTCTTTGAAAAAGAACTCTTCTTCCTGTTCCTGGCGAGGATTTCGGCGGTATCTTGAATTGCTTCAAGCTTTCGTCGAACTCCTTCTTTTGTTGCAAAATACTAGCCATTTCTGCTTCCAGCCTGTTCTTTTTTTCCTCGATCTCAGACGCATGCGTTTCGGAGTCAAGACCTTCTGACGTGCCATGTTTTTCAGGTTTTAACCACTTGTTTCCATGTCTATGCGTCCTTTCCTTGATCGTCTCTCAACGTCTTGGATTTTTCGAGGGTCTTTGCCGTTACGGAGTCCTTGTCTAAGGATCCTACAGAGTGTGTCTCTCGGGACGCAACTGCGGATGGCGAGTTCTTCGACGCCGAGGCTCCCTTCGAGGCCCTTGAGCCTAGTTTTTGGGACTGGTCTAGTTTCTTCGAGTACGACGGTTCTCTTACCTCTCTCGAAGTTTTCTTTTCGACTTGGATGACTTGGATGTCCATGTCCGTGTCGCCTTCTGGACCTTCTGCGACATTGTCCTCTTCCTCGCTGGAGAGGTCCAGGTCCCATAGCGATGGTGCTGTGCTCTGCCCCAGCATGTTGTAGTTGGCTCTTCTCCGTTTCTCCCTTACCCTCGAAGTTTTTGGGGTGAGCGCCGAACACGCGTTGCAATCTCCACATTTCGTTGATTCACAGGTAAGCAGAGGTTGCAGACTGGATGTTGGTCCTTCTGGGCATACTTGAGATGACAATTCTGGCAAAACTTGAACAGTGTTTTGTCCATCACCACGCAGAGGGAGCCCCTTGTACGCGCATTGTTTTTCGGTTGTCGACGAGGTTTTTGTTTCCCCTCTCGGCATCCTCCGGCACCTTTATTCAAAGTCAGGTACCTTGAATCGTCGCGCTGTAGGTTCTTGAAGATTTTTCCCCAATTTTCGTTGATTCTTCTCTCCAAATTTTGGAGCTCCTTCCGTATCGATCCAGACCCAACGGCGGAAAAAAAGAATCTGAAGATGGCGACCAGAGGTGGGAGCTTCCGGAGGAAGCACGACAACGTCACAAGGGGACACCAAATGGTGGTACGTCAACGCCCACTAAGAAGAAAAAAAATAATTAAAAAAAGGGGAAATACAAAAATTCCGGACCCAACCACTAGATGGCGGAATAATGCACAGCAGAAAAGATTCAAGCTGCAAAACTGCATTTGTGCCTACTTGTGTCTCCTGGAGTTACTATGTTAAAGCCATGCCTATTTGCTTTGCCCAGTTAGTTTGAAGCAACTGGATGGTGCGCTCATCTGTATGTGTGTATGCATGTGTAAATGTGTGCACATGCATGTAACTAACACACAATTTCTGACAAACATTTTAAAAAATCCAGAAGCAGTGAAAACAAGCATTTGCAATGCAATAGGTCTCGCAGTTGTGAGAGTTTGAGCTATTGGCATTGTAAATGGCAATGCCTTTATTTACGTGCTGGTTTTTAAAACATAAATAAAAGGCATTGTCATTTACAATGCCAATAGCTTAAACTCGCAAATGCGAGACCTATTGCATTGCAAATGCTTGTTTGGAGGGGAAGTGCTGGGAACAGGCGCCCTCGGAATGCCTGTGCGCCATGGCTCGTCTGCTTCATGGCTGTTGTGAAGACTTTTCTTATCTGCTTGTTTATTTAACAAGCAGATAAGAAAATTCTTCACGAGGGCTGTGAAGCACAAAGAAAAAAAACGCTTGCGATATGTTTTCCTTCAGCCACTTGTTAGAATTGTCTTAGGTCGTGATTAATGTTTTTTCCGTGCTTTTGGTTTGCAGGCTGTCACATGGGCTGAGTGAAAACAGATGTGCTTGTCACGATGGGCGGCATCACAAAACTGCAAGGGCGTCAACAAAAGTGACAGCCAGCAAACCAAAAGCACGGAAAAAACATTAATCATGACTTAAGCCAATTGCAAACGGTCGAGACACAGGGGCGTGGATTAAAGTCCCCTTCTTCATACTCTTTACTATAGCTCTGCAGGCGAGGAGCGCATGTGCGCTCCAAACGCCAGGCTGAGGCCTAAAAGGAATTTTAGTAAAGAGCCTTGAACAGTAGATGTGCACAATCTTGATACTAAAATGTTCCTGTTTTCATATACCTGCATTGATTTATCATGTGTGTTCATTATCGTTGAAACCTATAAAGTGTGCAAGCATGAATGCATATGTATCTGTTGCATAAAAGTGTGGTAATATACTAGCTCAACTTTATTTTTTCACTAAACCCAAAATAAATATGGATATTGGAGACAGCATTAGCAAAAGAATATGGATAAATACAGACGGAAATGTCCAAAAAATAAACACCATAAAACCGGGAGCCCTAATTAGAAGCCAGAAGGAAGCAGGGTCACAATAACCCGATTTCTTTACCAGACCAGCATTACAACGCGGTCCACCCAGTTATGAAGCAGCAAGTCTACATGCCCTGGTCCTGTTCGCAGTAAGCGGTATAGTTAAAGAAGGCAGCCAATCTGTTTTCTTTGCGTTCTTTAATATATCCTTGGAAGAGGAGTCTACGTTCCCCGCATATTAATTATTGGCATAAAGTGGAGAAAACCGATACCATGCATTAGGAAAAGGATTATCTGGGAATACCATTAAAAGACCCCGTTTCCGCAAGTGCGGCAACTAGGCGCGGTCGGATGGAAACCCACAATTCTTCCCGGCCCCCACCCCTCTCAGCCGCAGTTTGGTCTTTGGCACCCGGCTTGCTCTGGAGCACCGCCCGGCTCCTCCTGAACCAGAGGGGGGGGGCGGCCCGCATTCCACCGTCCTGCGGCGCGCGCACTTCCGGGCGGCCTCGTGCGCCGGTCACGCGCAAGGGGACCGGGCCACTATCCGTCACCGGATCTGGCAGAACCGCGGCACGTTCCAGATGAGCACGGCGGAGGGTGTCCTCCCCCAGGCTCGGAACAGCTGGCTACTCCTAAACGCGTATACAGGAACAAAATTAAAGACTATAAATGCTAGCCAATGTATGCGGCTCGCTTCTTCAATAGCAGACACCACCAAGCATGTAAAGGGAACAGCGTACACAACACGTACCACCATGCAACAAATCCCTGGGTTTTAACAAAGCCACAAAAACAACCAACCCCACGAAGCTACTGCCACAAGTTTGTCTGCAGCCTGCCGCTGCCTCCTGCGCGCATAGTCTGGGGCTCCCACAAATGTGCCCTTAGGGGAACAGTTCAATGTCATGTCACTGTCGAGAATGGAGACAGATTACTCCTTTAGCCTTCTATATACGATACGTAAACAACCATCTGCTATCCGTGTACCCGGACCCAGCTGTCAAAACTGCCCTCTGCCCCCGCCCCCAACTGTCATCACGCTGGAACACTAGAAGGTGGCGGAGCGGCGCACCCCACTGCCAAACCACATGGCCTATTGATGCGCGTAATAGACACCAAAAGGCCATGGGAGGAGCATTGCTCCTCCCATGGCCAATTGGTGTCTATTACGCGCACCAAGCGCGTAATAGACACCAATAGGCCATGGGCGGAGCAATGCGCCCGCCTTTGGCCAATTGTGTGCAGTCTTTTATACAAAGACGCACGAAAAGGCCAATGGGGTAGCACAAAAGGAATCGCACACGCACGAGCGGGTGCGATTCCTAGTTCAGTGCTGAATCCCCGTTTTTCACCTACTAAATGTCTCGCGCAGTGCAACGCTAGGCGCGAGACCTAAAAAAAGGATTGCTTCCTGTATGCGTTTGTAAGAGATCATGAATTTAATGTGATGATTAAGTGTACTGTTGAAATGCAAAATAGTCCTTCAAAGCAATGCAAAGACTGAATAAGAGGCGGAACGATACATCAAACAGCAAAGTGGATGAGGTGAGAGGAAAAAAATCCTCAGCGTAAAGCCCACTGTATGTATATTTTAAAGTATTGGCGACAATGGGTCAACAGACAGCTGCACTGTCAAGCCAGACCTAACAAAAAAAGACAAGAGGGGACTGTTCAACATTAAAAGAATCAGTCAGAGGTATGTAACAGTAGCCCTGTTTTAGCATGTGTTTCACACTCACATCAGAGCTGCCTAATGTTGTTTAATGACATACTACTGTGCTAATAACAATTTATAAGGTGCACTAGGTACGCAGTGTCAGCATTAACTGTGTATCATATAAAACGTAGATGGCTGCTGTTTAGGAATATGACAGCTAATCAATATCCAGCACAGAAACCAATAACACTGGTTTAAACAATTTAACTCTGCTTGGAAGCTGCAAGTCAAACATTTTCTGCTTAGCTCGGCTCCTTGAAGGCAGAGGTACAGCTTAAAAAAAAGAATGTTTTGCACATTATGTTCATATGCAAATTTAACAACTGGATGCATTTTTAGCTTTGAAAGAGACAGTACTAAAAGGAGAGGATTAGTCCAAAATCATTCGACGTCATCAATCATTATCAGAGATAAAGAATGCCATTTCCGTCTAGCGAACATTTATACCCCCATTCTGATAGGATGCAGGTATTAATAGTGGACATCCCTCTCCCAAATCTCAACCTAGAAGCCAGGGAAACCCTAGATGGCCCACTCTCTAGAGAGGAGATCCCTTATCCAACGCCTTAAAACTGCGAAAACTCTGGGATAGCGACGGCCTGCCCACGGAGCTCTATCTTAAATATGATGTTGTGGCAGACAAACTCCTGGAAGTGTATGAAGTAGCCCTGCGCATCGGTAGCCCACCAGCAATGATGCTGGAGGCACTGATTGTAATGGTACCAAAGCCCGGTAGGGGAAAGACAGCCGCTTTGGCCTATATCTCTTAACATCAATGTGAAACTTCTTAGCAGTGTACTTGCATTACGCCTACTTCTTTAGTTACTGGGCTTAATTCATACAGACCAATCAGGCTTCATCCCACGGCGTAATACCCTTCACAATATACGGCGGTTAGCCCACATATACCACGCCCCACAACTCCAGGATGATGCCTATGCCCTTCCACTGTTAGACATCGAGCAAGCATTGGACTCCCTGAATTGGGCCTACCTATGTCATGTATTACTTAAAACGGGCACGGGCCCGAGACTTGTCAAATGGGTTTGTCTCCTTCATTTTCACCCATACGCCAGGATGCATTCCGTGGAGTGGTCTCTGGGACCTTCCGCTTAAGTAGGGGTACTAGACAGGGGTGTTCTCTCTTGCCCCTCCTGTTTGCCATCGCCATGGAACCCCTAGCAGCGACTTGCGAAGAGCTAAGGGCCCGTGGGGGATAACAATAGGAGAGACCAACCATGCAGTCTCCCTCTATGCTGACGACGTCCTGCTGTATCTGCGGTAAGCGACCTACTCAGCGCCTATTCTACTTAATGTCATGCACGAGTTTTGGAGAGTTCTCTCCGTGTTAACCGGAATAAGTCTAAACTATTTATATTAGGGAACTTGGCGGGGATCCGGATTGAGGAGCTTCCTAGGGTAGGATTCCCCAGGGTGAGTGCCGATGTTTGTTATTTGGGGGTCCGCTTGACCCACACCGCCCCAACTTATCTAGCTCTCAATTTGGAGAGGGTGGTGGAAGGGCTTCGTGCCTCGATCAGATTCTGGTAAGATCTACCTTTGTCCCTCATGGGCAGGATAGCCATTAAAAAATGGTCTATGCCCTCCAGAGTACCCTGTATGAGATCCCCAGGCACTACTTTCGCACCTTAGATAGCCTTATAGTAGATTAACTTTGGGAGAACAAACTTAGGTGTGTTAAGCTTACGACACTAAAGAGGACATGGGACTAGGGACGTCTTGCGGTTCCACATCTTGATCTCTACTACATGGCGGCACACCTGCAGCATGCGCTTCATTGGTTTGACCCGGAAGAAAACTGGGAAAAACAGCTCCTACAGGGCACCTATGATGGGTGCTCCGTAATGGTCATGATTATGGGTGGTTCGTGGGTCCCCTCCACCCTCCCCTATTTTGTTCGCCCCGGACATGCCGTTGTGGGTGGTGCAACCCTTCCTACGAATCGCTGACTCCATGATGGTGCAGAGATAGAAGGACGGGGGTTGTGATAATATGGGGGACCTTTTCCCTGGAGGGCAGTTTATTACAAGAGCTGAGGCCATAGAATCCTTTACATTGAGTACAGGGCAATACCGCCAATATGTCAAAATATCGACCATGGCTCGCGAGCTGTGGCTGACCGTTTCCGATGTGCCCCTCCACTCTAACACCCTGGTGACACTACTAGATATAGCTCATGACAGTACACTGGTCCCCCACATTTACTGGGCGCTGTGTGATGATCTACTTCCACTGACATCCCATGTGCAGCCCAAATGGGAGGCAATAAGGGGGGGCGCTTTAACAGCTGGGGTATGGGTAAGGGTTCATGAGGAAGTGCGGACACAGTCTGCTCCAATGTTAGCTTAAAGCTGTGGCAATATAATTTCGTACATTAAACCTATCTTACTCCGCAAGCTTTGTATGTTATCTACGCTACTCGACCAGCCGACTGCACACGCAGCGAGGCCCAACAGCGGATTTTATACATATGGGATGGTCTTGTACTTTTCTGTCCCCTAACTGGCGGGAGTCATTGCAAAACCTGAATGGAGCTCCGGGATGAGCGATACCGTTTGAGACCTGTCAGATGCTGTTGGGCTTGATTCCCCCTCCCACAAAGAAAAAACCGAGTAGGAAATTTGTCCTCCTTGGCCTGGTGTTGGGCAGCTGTGCATAGCAATTAAGTGGATTAGCACAACACCACTCACATATGCAGCGTGGTCAGATGTGTCTGAAAGGGCAGTTGCGGAAGAAGTGCGAATGAGGCATGTTCGTAGAGATGATAAACTAGAGGATGACCTGCAAGCCCGGTCGGCCATGTCATCTGACTTTAAGGAACCCCCGGTGATAGCCGAACCCAGGGTTGGGATCTCCATGACAATCCTTGTGCCCTTACATCATTGGGATGAGAGCGGAAGATACCCTGGGTTCTGAATTGGTGCACCAAAGACTGCTATGGACAATCTACGCGGCACTTGTGGTGTACTGGCAGGGGGAAATGTGCATGAAAGCGGGAGGGTAGGGTGTTTAGTTACTAGTTTCCAGAGATATACGGCAGAATGCTTTCCAAAATAACTTTTTTTCTTTTTCTGGTGCTATCCTATGATAATGTCTAGTTTCATATGTAGCTTCTCTCCTGAGGTTTTTTTCTGGCCAAATCTCGTATATAGGACACCTATGTATACAGTTATGATCTGGATTTGAAATGTATATCTATAGGTCTGCTTATAGAACCTGTGCAATGTAACCTGGCATAATTCTTTACACAGGCTATATTGTCACTGAAAACCAATAAAGTGTAATTAAAAATAAGAATAATGTCATTTCTTACAATCTTAATCCAGGCAGTCCCAGTAGTGACAGTGCTCAACGACATGAAATGGAACTCAGAATTTCCATGACTCAGGAACAAAAAATGCAGTTAAAAAGGCTGTTTTTTTCCCCACAAAACATTGTGATTAATCTTGACATTTTAAGGATTTCAGAAAATTTGCTTGAAAAATTCTTTACAATTACATCTGAAATTTCTGTGACAGAAATTTCATAGACAACCTTTATGATTCTGTATACTTTTTAGTAATTAGGGGCATTCCGGTGGAACTTCAGAGTACAGAAATGTCAATGTATCTTAAATAGCAATGCAGCTAAGCTGCTAGTTAGGTTGCATTTATAGCAAAGTGGCACTGTTTAATGCATATAAGAAGACTACCTAGAAGCATGGTATTGGAACTGTAATCTGAGAATTAATCAAACCATGCACTAGACTCCAAACTGAACACTTATTCATCTGAAAAACTCACTCCACATTCAAGGATCTCACAGGAGTGTCAATGACGCACTGCAGAAGCAGTCACAAGATGTGACTATAAAAGAGATGATGCCCATTTGCACTTCATGTCGACTGTCACAATAAAATGGAAAGGGGGAGTAGCTGTCATTTACACAAACTGTTAAAAGATAAAAATAGAAAATGCTAACCCAACCCCCCCCCCACCCTCCTCTATTAAAAGACTTTTTTCTACAGCATCATGTCGTCAGCAACCATTTTTAGGTCAAATCCCTACCAGACAGCGCAGCTGTCTGGTTTGCTGAAGACATATTTTGGACATTAAGAAAGCTGATCTAGGAAGGCATTCTATCCATTGCTGACCATAGGCTATGAGGCATATCACTCACATTTTCTGGATTTCTATTGGCTGGGTTTATTTGTTTTAGTTTGTCAAGCTTGAGTTTGTCCCTCCCGTTGCCCAAACCTTGTTTACTGTATTCTTCTACGAACTTGCTTTCTGTAAACAGGCCTTTAAATCGTGTTCTTATCTTGATACATTTGCTTTGCATTCAAACACAGAGGTCAAATGTCAAGCTGTCTTCTGAGGGAGCTTGGTGTTCACTTTTCTTTCTCTGACTTTAAAAAACACCACATTTTTTGACTTTTTAAAATCACTACTATCTGTTCGTTGCAGCTAATACTTGTGAGCCGCTTTATTTAGAAAATTGGTCAAAAATCTTAAAACCATGTCGCATCACCGTTGCGGACGTTCAAGTGCGCGTTCTGATTGGCCAGGAGACTCCGGTCAGCAGAAGTGCTGGAGGAGCCTGTTAGAGCTCATAGCCCTCATATGTGGACAGCAGCGCGATCGCACCTTTAATCTGCAACTCACGACGCATTTTTACACGTTTTAAAATCATCACTACCTGTTTGTTGCTGCTAATACTTGTGATTGATATTATCAATCAGACCATCAATCAATGATACACACACACTGACCATAGACATAAATAATGAAAAATGACAGACTCAAATCAATTAGAAAAAATTGGTGTGTGATATATTAAACTTCATATATCATGTGATTAAAGACATCAATATTAATGTAAGACAGGACTGATACACATTGTACAATACATAACTCTACACATACAAAAAGTTTGACATAAAAGTGTGACTAAAAGAAAACACAATGTTACACATAAATAACAAGTAAACAGAGACTTATTACAGCGTCCAAAAATCTTAGAGAGCGCTGAAAAGACATGCGATTATCATTTTGTACAACTTTGTGTATTTGGGCAAAGGACGCTCGTGTGAGTAACGTGACGTTTCGACCCCCTACATATGCAGTATCACTGTGCTAATACTTGTGAGACACTTTATTTAAGAAGTGGGTCAAAAATCTTAAAACCATGTCACATCGTAGTCCTTGATGCTCAAGGGCGCGGTCTGATTGGTCAGGAGACTCCAATCGCAAAAGAAACACAATTGATGGACGGAATGCAGAACAAATCAAAACATTCACCCCCAGTCAAGAGATCTGGGTTAAATCCATCATTCTTTTGCTCACCATGCCACCCCAGTTTAGACCCTGTGCCTCATGGGTACAGTCCAGTCCGAACTGCCAAGCCAGGTCCTCCCTGGACCGGAAACAAGCATCCTAGGAACGGTTTCGGGGTTTCACCCCTCATCAGCCAGGATAGCTTGAATCCAGTGGCACAGTGAGCCCGGGACCCACGTCTGGGCATACCTTGCGCACTTAGGGCGAGGACCCAAAAGAAACACAATTGATGGACGGAATGCAGAACAAATCAAAACATTCACCCCCAGTCAAGAGATCTGGGTTAAATCCATCATTCTTTTGCTCACCATGCCACCCCAGTTTAGACCTGGCCATATGCAAATCAGTCTTAACCCTGTGCCTCATGGGAACAGTCCAGCCCGAACTGCCAAGCCAGGTCCTCAATCAGCAGAAGGGTGAGTGAAGCCTGTTCGAGCTCGAAACCCTCATATGTAGACAGCAGCGTGGTCGCGCAGCGGACGCATACAGCTAGCGTGCTGCAGGCGTGCCAAAGGCATGCCGGTCTGTGCCCGTCCAGACCGCAGCCAGTGCCAGACCCCCGTCCGTGTCACTCAAGGTAACCCTTTTTCCTCAGACTCTCTGAAATCTTGTAAGCATTTTGCTTCTCATTGTGGCCACGTTTGGGACCCATCATTATGTTGCATTATGTGCCAACGCGAGTTTGGTCTTTTAGTAGAGCCATCCTTTGCTACTACTTAGGTCAACAGTCCCCATAAGAAGTCATCATTAGGCAAGCTTATTAACTCCCTCTCCCTTAGCAAACATGCACAAGAGAGGCACGACCTGATCAAGGACCTCCATTTACATTTTGTTTTTATTACAGAATCCAGGCTTAAAGAATAGTGTAACCTGGATATTGCCCTGGCTCTTCCCCAGGATATACTACTCTTAGGCAAGACAGAGATGGGACTCGCAGAGGTGGCCTTGCCGTCATTTTCCGCGATACATTTCAATCCTGCACTTTTGATTTAAATTCCCTAAAAGGAGCAGAAAGCCTTGGTTTTTGTTTTAAGATTAGTCCCACCCAATATTTTGCAGGTGATCTAATCTACCGTCTTCTCGCCCCAGGATCTACTTTTTTTTAGCTTCCTTTGGAGAAGCATTGGCACCTCTTTTACTCCGGTATGCAAAATTTCACTATTCTTGGAGCCTTTAATAACCATCTTTAGATCAGCAACAACCCCAATGTATCCAATATTATTGAATGTATTAAACATTATTGGCCTTAATCAGCTAATAACCTCTCCTACGCATATCGCAGGACAAACTCTGGATGGGGTTTGTCGTAACAAGCCCAACCTGGTAGTAGAAGCCCCTATTCATCAATCTTGGTCGGATCACACCTGATCCCCCTTAGAATTTTAATAAATCCAGACAGTCCCCCCCTCCACCCACAACAACTACCGTCCCTCACACTCTACGCAAATGAGGCAAGATAACTGACCCCAACTTAACCTCATGTCTATCCACCTCTGCTCCAACTCCTACAGGAAACTTAGCTGAAGACCTCATTTCATTTAATAACTGGATTACAAACACGGCCAATGATTTAGCCGGCAATATCTTCCAAGGAGCACAGACCCACCCCCTCAGCTCCATGGCTTTCTCTGATTGTAGCAGAGGAACGGCTGCTCTGCAAAGAATTAGAATGCAAATGGGGGCAGGCGTACAAACCAGAGGACCTGCTTCGGTTTAAAACCGCCCAGAAAGCGTACCATGCCCAGATTATGCAGTAAAAACAGTATACTTCACTGCCCAGTTTGAGCCAAAAAGTATTTTCAATATCTCAAAATCCTTTACAATACCCAAGGCATTTGTCAGGGACATTCCCTCATCCCAAACTCTATCTCTTCTTTCTTTGAATACAAAATACATGCCATTCAACAGGTCTTCTCAACCACCATGCCCCCCTGACTGTTTTATTAGATACCCCCTTAAAGGCAGGGACCACAATTTGGCATCCTTTCAGGAGATCACTGACATGACAGGCCCTTCTCTCATGTAAATCCAGTTCCCTCAATTACCCTTGCCCCTCTGCCATTCTTCAAAAAATGGTTGACACCGTCAACTTTTTTATTAACAAAATTCTTATAAAACCTCATTATCAATGGCTGAGGCACCCTCAGATCGGAAACTGGCAGTCATGAAACCTTTGCAAAAGAAATCTCTTGCAGATCCTACCACACTGTCTAACTTTTGCCCCATCTCACTGCTCCCCACACTAACCAAAATGATTGAGAAATGTGTTAATGGCCAACTTATTTCCTTTCTGGAAAATTCCAATTCACTTCACCCCCGGCAATCCGACTTTCGCCCCAAACACTCCACAGAATCAGCCCTGCTGGAGGCGGCGGACACCATAAAATTGACCCTGGACACAGTAAAAAGTGCTGTGTTGATGTTAGTTGATATCTCAGCCGCATTTGACACCATTTCACACTCCATACTCATTCAATGAATCAAAAACTGTGGAATTTCTCATAAAAGCCCTGGCCTGGATTAAATCTTTTTAGGTCGAGCCTGGGCAGCACATGCGCTGCTCTACGAGGCATGCTGTATTGAGGTAGGGACTTGAAGCTCTGCCCACTCTCGGTCCACATTTTTCATTGGCTTGTGTCATTGTCCACTGTAAACTGTGCCTGTTCACTGGTCAAAAGGTTTAGTAGTCCCTCCTTAGTACAGCCTTGTCTCATTTTGTAACCTCCCATGGCGACACCACTTATGTGTGTTGTTGCTCGGAAGGCTTTAATTACAGCCTACGAGCACTATTTTCTCAAATAGCTTTGTCCTGCCTGCTATTGCAGGCAGGACAAGCTCTCTCTGAACACTTTAAAAAAAAATGTATAGCATGCATTTGCAATGCAAAAGGTCTCGCATTTGCGAGAATTTAAGCTATTGGCATTGTAAATGACAATGTCTTTTATTTATCTGTTTTAAAAACCACACAGAAATAAAAGGCATCGCCATTTACAATTCCAATAGCTCAAAGTCTCATAAATGCGAGACCTATTGCATTGCAAATGCTTGTTTAACTGGTTGCAGACAAGCAGTCACACTGGGACCCTTCTCATCAACAGAAAGATCACTAACATAAGGAGTTCCGCATGGCTCGTCTCTCCGCCCTGCACTATTCATTATATACATAGCCCCCTTAGTCTCCTTGATAGCTTCTTTCGTAATTGCCACTACATCTTACACTGATGATATGCAGCTAATTCTATTACGGACAAAAGATTCCTTGGCTGAGAACTAAACTTCAAAATCTGCCTCACTGAAGTCATCCTGTGAATGCAATCAAACCATCTAAAATTCAACACAGATAAAAGAGAAATCCTGTTATCTGGCAAGTCTAATCTTTTTTCTCCAACCCAAAGGTGCCGAATTCTGTGCCCCCACCACCTGCCACAATAGAAGTTGCAAGAAACTTAAGAGTAAAATTTGACACCTCCCTCTCATTCCGCCCTCAAGCTCTTGCAGTGGCAGGAATGTGCTTCAACTTAATTAAATCTTTCAGAAAGCTTCTTGACTTTCTCCCATTAGCTGCCAGGAAAACTGTTGCTTTCGCCCTCATTACTTCTAGACTCGACTATTGTAATAGTCTCTATGCAGGATCCTTGAAGCACAAGTTACTAACTTGTGTAACGATATATCTGTAAGAGACAGTAGTTAGTGACAGATTCCTTACCTTAGAATATCCCCAGGCGTCAGGCTGGATCCGGAAAGTTTTTGCGTAGCAGTACCCCTGCGCGTCGGTAGGCGGCGTCGTGCGGCTCCGCGTCCGTCGTCGGCATCGCCGGGATGACGTCGCGGGCAGTACTTAGACGCCGCCCCTGCGCGCTGACGTCAGTTCTGTACACGACTTTCCGCGCCAGGAACGCAGAGCCATGCAAGAAGCTGACCTAGGTGTCTGAAAAATACTAGGGCCCTGAAAGGGATGTCCTTAACCCTAGAAATCAGTTCGCAGAACGGGAGGATGGTGGGCGGTAAGGAATCTGTCACTAACTACTGTCTCTTACAGATATATCGTTACACAAGTTAGTAACTTGTGCATCTGAAAGAGACACGTTAGTGACAGATTCCTTACCTTAGAATAGATACCCCAGCAATACCAACCCCGGTGGTGGGTCTGCGAACAAAGATCAGACAAGGAAGTCCCGGAGGACAGAACGGCCAAAGAAGCCGTCCCTCCGGACCTGACTGTCAAGGCAGTAATGCTTTGTAAACGTGTGCAGCGAGGCCCACGTAGCTGCCTGACAGATAACCTGCAGCGGAACACCGCAGCCCAAAGCCGTGGTAGCAGCCGTTGCCCTGGTGGAATGGGCATGCAGCCCAACAGGAGGCTCCTTCTTAGCCAAAGAATAGCAGGCCTTGATGCACAAGGTAACCCATCGGGAGATGGTTCGTTTGTGCACCGCCCGACCTTTTTTGGCGCCCACGTAGCCAACAAAGAGCTGGTCATCCACCCGGAAGTGTTTTGTGCGGTCGATATAGAAGGAGAGCGCACGTTTTGGGTCCAGACGGTGGAGCCTCTCTTCCTCTCTGGAAGGATGCGGAGGCGGAAAGAAGGTAGGCAAAGTGATGGTCTGCCCAATGTGGAAGGCAGTAACCACCTTTGGCAAGAAGGACGGACGCGTCCTAAGAACAACCTTGTCTGGATGGACAGACAGAAAGGGAGGTTTGCATGATAGAGCCTGGAGCTCACTCACCCGCCGAGCGCAGGTGATGACCACCAGAAAGGCTGTCTTCAGAGTCAGAAGACGAAGAGGACAGTTATGTAGAGGCTCAAAGGGAGCGCACATTAAAAGGTAAGAACCAAGTTCAAGTCCCACTGAGGCATCACAAACGGAACAGGAGGGAAGAGGTGTGTAATGCCTTTTAAGAACCTGTTAACAACAGGGGACTTGAAAAGGGAGGGCTGATCAGGGAGCCTGAGGAAGGCCGAGATAGCACAGAGATAACCCTTGATGGTACCCAGGGCAGAACCCTGTTGGGCCAGAGAAAGAAGGAACAGAAGAACCTCAGAAAGAGGGGCAGAAAGGGGGTTCACAGCCTTTGCTGTGCACAATGCCACAAATTTGTTCCACCTGCAGGCATATACCACCTTAGTGGAGGGACGCCTGGCTGCCAGAATCACATCACAAACTTCGGGAGGCAAGTCGAAAGGAATCAACTGCCGCCGCTCAATCTCCACGCAAGCAGGTGGAGGCTGGACAGGTTCGGGTGGAGGACCGTCCCCTGCTGCTGCGACAGAAGATCCTCCCGAAGAGGCAGACGGATCGGGGGATCTACGCTCATACTGAGTAGCTCGGGATACCAAACTCTTCGAGCCCAGTCCGGTGCCACAAGGATGACTTGGGCCCGGTCGTGCCGAATCTTCTTCAACACTCTGGGTAGAAGTGGTATAGGCGGAAAGGCGTACAACAGACCGCAACTCCACTCGCGACGAAAAGCGTCGCCGAGCGAGTGCCGCCTTGGAAATTCCAACGCGCAGAACTGATGACATTGCGCGTTCTCTTCAGTGGCGAATAGATCTAACCAAGGCTCTCCCCATTGTAGAAAGAGTCCTTGCGCCACTTCCGAGTGAAGACGCCATTCGTGATCCATCATGCACCTGCGGCTGAGTTCGTCCACCCTGGCGTTCAGGGAACCTGCCAGGTGTTGAACCATCAGGAACATGCCCTGATGTTCCAGCCATGTCCAGAGGCGCAGAGCCTCCTGACAGAGGGTCCACGACCCCACCCCGCCCTGTTTGTTGCAGTACCACATGGCGGTGGTGTTGTCTGTGAACACCTGCACCACCTTCCCTTTGACAGAGGGAAGGAATGCCTTGAGTGCAAGTCGGATCGCCCGGAGCTCCAGAAGGTTGATATGGAGCCGGGACTCCGCCGGAGACCAGAGGCCTCTGATCTCCGCCTCTCTCCCATGTGACCGCCCCATCCCAGAAGGGACGCGTCCGTCACAACTGTGTGCTCTGGCTGGGGAAGGGAGAGGGATCTGCCCATGACCCATTGCCGGTTCGAGAGCCACCACTGCAACTGTTTTGCAGTCCCCTCCGAGATCTGGACGTGATCGGACAGGTTGCCCTGGTGCTGCGCCCACTGGAACTTCAGGTCCCGCTGCAGAGCCCGCATATGCCATCTGGCATGATTGACCAGCAGGATGTAGGAGGCCATGAGGCCCAGCAGCCTCAGGGTCATCCGTACCGAAACCCAGGATAAAGGCTGAAAGATCGGAATCATAGCCTGAATATCCCGGACTCGCCGTTCTGGAGGATAGGCCCGAAACTGCGTCGTGTCCAGAACTGCTCCGATGAAAAGGAGCTGTGGAGAAGGAATCAGATGCGACTTCGGCACATTGATGGAGAACCCCAGCGAGTGCAGGAGTTCGGCCGTAGTCTGGAGGTGGGAGACGACTGCCTGGGACGAGCCCGCCTTCAGCAGCCAGTCGTCGAGGTAGGGAAGACTGAAACCCCAGCTCGGCGCAGATGAGCTGCGACCACCGCCATCACTTTCGTGAACACCCGAGGGGCACTGGTAAGGCCAAAGGGGAGCACGGTGAACTGAAAATGCTCGAGGCCTACCGTGAACCGTAGGTAACGCCGGTGGGCCGGCAGGACGGGGATGTGGAAATAAGCGTCCTGCAAGTCCAACGCTACCAACCAGTCTCCAGGGTCGAGAGCAGTCAAGACCTGAGCTAGGGTGAGCATCTTGAACTTCTCCTTCCGGAGGAAGCGATTGACGTTCCGGAGGTCCAAGATAGGACGCATGTCCTCCTTGTCCTTTTGGGCACCAGAAAGTAGTGGGAGTAGCAACCACGTCCTACTTCTGGGGGTCGGAACATGCTCGATGGCCCTCTTGGCCAAGAGGGCCGTGACTTCCTTCTGCAGAAGCACCAAGTGATCCCCTGACATGCGGTGGAATTGAGGTGGCATGGCTGGGGGTGGTCTCGAAGGGGAGGGAGTAGCCCCTTCGGACAATGTCCAAGACCCACCTGTCCGAGGTGACGGGACGCCAGTGGTGAAGGTGATGGCGGACCCTGCCCCCTACTGGCGTGCTGTGCACCTGAAAGGAGGGACTAGGAGTGCTTGGAGGCCGCGGACGGGTTGGAGGTGGTGGCCTGACCCGCACGCTGGTTGCCTGAACCGCCACGGCGGTATCCACGTCCTCGGCCACACGAAGGCGCTTGCTGCGCGGGCCGTTGGCCGGGCTGCTGACGTGACTGGGCACCCCTCCCGTGGCCACGAAAGGGGCGAAAAGCAGATGTTAGCGGAGGGCGCACAACAGCAAGGCCCAGGGACTAGGCAGTAGCCCGCGAGTCCTTGAAACGCTCCAGCGCATGGTCTGCTTTTGATCCAAAAAGACAGACTCCATCAAAGGGCATGTCCATGAGCATATTCTGGACATCACCCGAAAAACCAGTGGTCCTCAGCCAGGCGTGGCGACGCAGCGCCACCGTCGTTGCAAGCGATCTGCCCAGCGAGTCGGCGGTATCAAGGCCACAACGTATGGTGTATTTAGCCGCATCTCGCCCTTCCGCAATGGCGCGGGTAAGCAGTGTCTGGACCTCCTCAGAACACTGCGGCAAAACAGTCGCCACCGAATCCCACAGGGAGTGGGTATATCGGCCCAAGAGGCAAGCGGTGTTGACGGACCGCAAGCCAGCACTGGAGGAAGAGAAAGCCTTCTTCCCAAAGTGGTCCAGGCGCTTGGATTCCCTATCCGGAGGGGCGGTAGGAAGGCGGTTTGGGAGGCAGAGGCTTGGACAACCAAGCTCTCAGGGGTGGGGTGATGGGAGAGAAACAGGGGGTCGCCCGGAGCAGGGCGATGGCGTCGGGCCACGTTCCTATCCACAGGAGCCCCTGTGGTGGGCTTGGACCAGGCACCCAAAAGAACGTCAGTGAGTGCATCATTGAACGGCAGCACAGTCTCCAAAGAGGAGGCCGCCGGCTGAAGCACTTCTGTCAGGAGGTTAGTCCTGGCGGCCACAGTAGGCAACTGGAGATTCAAGGCTCCAGCAGCTCTACGCAACACCGTTGCAAAATTAGCCCCTCCTCCGTAGCCACGGGAGGAGACAGCATGCCAGAGTCAGGAGGTGTCTAGACCACTGGCATCCCCAAGTTCCTCAACCCAGTCCGAGGTCAAACTCGCACTGTTGTGTGAGAGGGTCCTCAGACCCCTCCCAGCTCTCCTGGTCCTCCTCAGGTTCATAATATGGAGGAGGAGGGACATTAGGGACCCAAGGTCTCATCGGCGTCGGGCGACGTCGGTCCGGCTCCATGTCCGGAGCTGGAGAGAGCCGGGAACGACGCCGTCCGGGAGCCCCGGACGGCGTCAGGAACGGCACCGGGGACATCGGGCGTCGGCGTGGTTAGGTCAACCGGCGTCGATGGGGGTTGCGGCACCACCGGAGCCGGGATCGGGGCCGGAGCCGGAGCCGAGGCCGGGATGAAGGCTGGTGGGACAGGCGACGCCGGGACCGCAGTCGACGGCGACGCCGAAGCAACCCCATCAGGGCCCGCGGGGCCCGAAGGCGCACCGGAGGGACCATGAGGCCCGAGGAGGCGGGCCATGGCCGACAGGAACTCCTGTACTTGGGCCGGAGTCGCCCCCGAACCCGGGAAGGACGGGTAATGCGGGGGTGACTCGACAGGCACGTCCGGGGCCGCGGGGACGGTGCCGACAGGGGCCTCAGCCGAGTTGCGAGACCGGGCGAGGCGAAGTCTTAGAGCGATGACGCCGCTTAGACTTCTTGTGCTTCGACTTACCGGAGGAGCGCAAAGACTTGGATTCCGACAAACGATGGGGGCTCCGCGACCGGCCCCTCGACCTCTCCCGTGACCGGGGCTTGGTGCGGCGCGGAGCCGACTGCCGGACCTCTAGTAGCTTTCGAGACCGCTCTCGCAAAGCCTTCGGATGAAGTTTCCGGCAGTCAGGGCACGACTTCGTGTCATGGTCTCGGCCGAGACAGAAGAGACACTCGAGGTGAAGGTCCGTGATGGACATCATGCGGGCACAGACCTCGCAGGGCTTAAAGCCGGGCATCCCTACGACACCTTAGGAGTCGTGAAGACTCGTAGAAGAAAACAGTGAAAAATTCACAAAAAGGTAGTCAAAAAGTGACTAGGGCACTGCTCTTCCCCGGATCTGCGCTTACTGGCGCGGAAAAGAAGAACTGACGTCCAGCGCGCAGGGGCGGCGTCTAAGTACTGCCCGCAACGTCATCCCGGCGATCACGACGCCGACGACGGACGCGGAGCCGCACGACGCCGCCTACCGACGCGCAGGGGTACTGCTACGCAAAAACTTTCCGGATCCAGCCTGACGCCTGGGGATATTCTAAGGTAAGGAATCTGTCACTAACGTGTCTCTTTCAGATATCAATACTCCACAAACATCAGATGGTGCAAAACGCAGCGGCCAGACCCGTGCTTAAACTCCCCAGATAGAGCTCCGCCTCCGCAGCTCTAAAAACCCTACACTGGTTACTGGTACAGAAAAGGATCCTTTTTAAAATCCTTATACTGGTCTTCAGAGCATTCAGAGCCACTGGACCAAAATTCCCGACGGCCAGATTTACCCACTAAACAACCAATAGAACTCTGAGGTCCTCCCATGCCAATCTTCTCAAGCCCCCCCTCATTCAGACTTAAAACCCAAGGTGGCAAATCCTTTTCGGTCCTAGGATTCAAGGCATGAAACCAACTCTCTAGCCCTTTGTGGTTCACTGGATCGGAAGCCCTATTCAAAAAGCACTTGAAAACTTGGCTCTTATTGTCTACTGTTGCACTCGGTTATTCCCTTATTTAGGCATTTTCCATTTCGCTCTTCTCTTCCTTTTGAGTTTCAGATTCCTCACTAGCGCCAGGATTTTCCATTGTGAGGGACAGTGCGCTTTCCAAGTTTCAAATTCAGTCAGTGAGAGAATTTATGTGACAATCCTGCTGAGTACCCATGTAAGAAGAGAGAGTGAAGCACGTTTGTTTTTCTAGCACACTACAAGAAAAAAATTAACTGTGCTGTTTGACTATATCAGAATTAGTACAACTGAAACACTTATTTGTAATTCTGAAGTGTGGTGGAAACAAGTATTTGAATACGATCAAAACCCATCAATACACTATGTGATGACATGTGCACATATTATCATCTGTGTATAGTAAAAACCGTATTTCGGTGCAAAAGTAAAAAACAAGTTACTTACCTGTACACTGTGGTTCTCCAGTATTGATATCTTTCATAGATTCACATGCTTGTATCTTCCCCGTCGTCATGGTGGGAGCCTCGAGGTAGATAGAAAAGAAGTACTATAAAAATACATTAGAAACCACCACAGGAAAAGAAAAACTTTAACATTCGTCAACCTCTTATGTAGGTCCAAACTTTGACCAATCAGAGACAAGCCCTAGACCTCAACTCCCCAGCAGAGCCGCCAGACCTCAGATTTCGCGCACAAGTGTGCTAAGGTTAAGAGTAGTACGAGGTAAGAAGTGGCAAGCCTAGACGGGGAGGAGGGAGGGCCACATGTGAATCTATGAAAGATATCAAAACTGGAGAACCACAGTGTACAGGTAAGTAACTTGTTTTTTTTCGAGTATTGAATCTTTCATAGATTCACATGCTTGTATCAGAGTAGATAGCAGTGTTCTTTGTTAAATTGTAGCGACTAGGCGAAGACCTTCTTATGCACAGAGAATGAAACATAGCATTTAAGAAAAACATTTATAACCATATAGATCTATATGCTTAACTAAATCCATATACATAACTAGAAACATGTAAAAACCATGAAATCAAAAGAACAAAGTGAAACAGAGGTAAAAGATATAAATAAGCTGTACCTCAAGCGAACACATGTCTCAGGACCGCTTGCCCCACTGCGGCATCCGTTTTCCATGCTGAATCCAGGCAATAATGCTTGGTGAACGTATGCACGTTAGACCATGTTGCTGATCTACATATGTCTGGAAGCGATACCCCAGCAAAGAGGGCAGTAGATGCCGCCATCTTCCTTGTTGAGTGCGCAGACACCTTTGCAGACAGGGGTTTTCCAGCTTTATTATGGCAGAAGAGATCCAACGTGCAATACAGTTTCTGGAAGGGGCTTGACCTTTCCTCAGAGAAGCAAAAGACACAAAGAGCTGGTCCGACTTCCTGAAAGCCCTTGTTCTATGAATGTAGAATTTGATGCATCGTTTTACATCCAACGAATGCAACGCCTTTTCGGCAGAAGTTGTAGAATTTCCAAAGTACGTTGAGAGCAAGACAGGCTTGTTTAAGTGAAAAGATGTAGGAACCTTTGGAATAAAGTGAGGGTTTGTTCTCAACACTACCTTGTCTTGTATAAAAGGTTCAGCCACCGTGAAAGCCTGAATCTCACTGATTCTTCTAGCCGAAGTGAGGGCCAGTAAGAGCAGTTTTCCATGAAACATATTTTAGATCAGCTTTGTGGATCAGCTCAAATGGCGATTTCATCAATTGAGATAGGACCATGTTTAATTCCCATGGTACTGCCGGACTCAGTGGAGGAAAAACTCTGAAAAGACCCATCTTGAACTCTTTAATAATTCGCGTGGACCACAGCGAGAGTTCCCCAGGCTTTCTGCGAAACCTAGAAATTGCAGCTAGGTGTACCTTGATAGAAGAATGAGCCAACTTTAGCTTTGCTAAATGAAGTAAGGCAAAATTTGCTCCGGAGTCGAGAGCAAAGGATGTATGTCCTTTTCCACACACCAGTAGCAAAATCTTTTCCATTTCGCAGCGTGTGCCCTATTAGTGGAAGAAGCTCTGGCCCGCTGAAGGATGGACTTGCAATCTGGAGCAATATCAATCAATTAATATTAAGCACGCTACTCACCCGTGAGGGTCTCAAGGCGCTGAGGAGGGGGGGGGGCGCAGATCTGTTTAGCCGAAAAGCCAGGTCTTGAGGGCCTTCCTGAAGGTATTCAGGGAGGGGGCGCGTCTGATGTCTGTCGGTAGCTCGTTCCAAGTCTTGGCAGCGATGTGGGAGAAGGATCTTCCGCCTGCTCTGGCTCTGTGGATGCGCGGGGTTTCGGGCAGTGCGAGGTTGGAAGATCGGAGGTTTCTTTTGGGTACGTGGAAGTTTATTCTGTCGTTGAGGTATTTGGGTCCGATGTTGTGTAGGCATTTGTAGGTGTGAGTGAGGATTTTGAAGGTGACTCTTTTCTCCACGGGGGAGCCAGTGAAGACTACGTAGGTGTCGGCTGATGTGTTCGTGGCGGGGGCCCCCCCCCCCCGACGAGTCTGGCGGCGGTGTTCTGTATTGTCTGGAGTTTGCGGAGTAAGGACTTGTTGATGCCGGCGTAGAGTGCGTTTCCATAGTCCAGTCTGCTGGTGATGAGTGCGTGGGTGACTGTCTTCCTTGAATCTAGGGGTATCCATTTGAAGGTCTTGCGGAGGATGCGGAGGGTGTTGGAAGCAGCTGGAGGTGACGGCGTTGAACTGTCGGTTCATGGTGAGTGACGAGTTGAGTACGATGCCGAGGTTTTATTGAGATTTGTAAATTCATAGTCGTGAGGTTCCAAGCTGATAAACTCAGATTTTATCTGAGGATGAACAATCTGGCCGTTGTCCATGGACAGCAGTTTTGACCATGGTTGAAAGAGAATGTGTGGAGAGATGGAGCGCAGGAGAAGCTCTGGGAACCAAAACTGTTCGGCCATGCCGGGGCGATGAGAATGAGCTGACATGGTTGCTTCTTCATTTTGCTCAGCACCCTAGGGATGAGGGGGAACGGCAGGAAAGCGTATGCGAACATTCCTGTCCACTGCATCTGCAGAGCGTTTCCCCAAGAGTTGGCCCGAGGAAACCTGCTGGCGAACTTTTCGCATTTCTTGTTGCTCGCTGTCGCGAAGAGATCCAGATTTGGAGTGCCCCATAGCCTGAAAACTCACTGCAGCTGTTTCCAATCTAATTCCCATTCGTGACATTGTGCATTGGTTCTGCTCAGAGAATCCGCCCACTTGTTGTCCACCCCTGGGACATGCTCTATCTGCAACGTTATCTTGTGCTGGATTAACCATCTCCAAATTTCTTGGGCTTGGTCCGATAACGTGAAAGTTCTGGTGCCCCCTTGCTTGGCAAGATAGAACATTGTTGTGGTGTTGTCTGTTCTCACCAGAACAGCGGATCCTTGGATTCTCGGAAGGAACGCCTGAAGACCTAGATAAACGGCCCTCAACTCCAATAGATTGATGTGTAATTGCTTTTCTTGAATGGACCATTTTCCGTGGATTTGCAACTCCTGAAGATCCACTCCCCAACCATCCATCGAGGCATCCGTGGTCATTATAAAACTGGGCTGTGCCACCTGGAACGATAGGCCTGGAGAGATACTGCAGTCCTTCTCCTACCATGACAGTGCCGGTTTCATTGCCTGAGAAATAAGGATGATGTCCTCGAAGGAGCCCTGCGCCTGAATCCACTGTTTGTCTAACTGCTCTTGAAGAGGCCTCATTTGGAGCAGACACTTCGTAATTAGTGAGATGCACGATGACAGCATCCCCAGTAAAGATTTGAACACTCTTACAGAAGTGGACTCTCTTGCGCGCAGGAGGGATGCCAAGAGCATTATCTTTTGCTTGCGTTCTGGAGTGGGAAATGCCTTCATCAATCTGGTGTCCAGTATTGCTCCGAGAAAAATACATTTCTGACTTGGAATCAGGCATGACTTCTCCTCGTTGAGTTGCAAGCCTAGAGATGTGAACAGCCTTTGACAAGCCCGTGTAGACTCTCTTGCCGAGTGGAAAGAAGGCCCCTTCACCAGCCAGTCGTCGAGGTAGGGATAAACCTGATGGCCCTGCCTTCTCAGGAAAGCTGCCACCGGAGCCATACATTTTGTGAAGACTCTGGGAGCTGAGCGAAGGCTGAAGGGCAGAACCTTGAACTGGTAGTGATCCCCAGCCACCTCGAACCTCCGGAATTGGCGATGTTTCGCCAGAATAGGAATGTGGAAGTATGCGTCGAGGAGATCGAGAGACGCTAAAAAATCTCCCTTGTTTACCAACAAGAGAATGTCCTGCAGGGACAACATTCTGAATGATTGTTTCTTGATGTATTTGTTCAGCTGTCTGAGGTCCATGACCTGTCTCCATTTCCCACACTTTATTTTTATGAGGAAGAAATTGGAATAGAAGCCTTTCCCTCGTTGACTGAGAGGAACTTTTTCCATCGCCCCCTTTTGCAGCAATATTGAGATTTCCTGCATTAGTAAAGGAAGATGGTGATGTATTCTCCTTGAGGGCGGATTCCGAGGAGGCTTGTGAGCAAATTCCAGGCTGTGGCCCAAACGAATGATGTCTAGTACCCATTTGTCCTTTGTAATGGCTTGCCATTGACTCAGAAAAGGAGAAAGATGATGGGACTGCAGAGGTTGAAGTCGAGATGAGGTGGCTGGGGGAAGAGAAACGTCACTGTCGTCTAGATGGGTCTTGCGATTTTCCTCGTGCCGAAGACTTAAGTCTAGCTGACTGTTGGCTGTATGAGACATGTATTGGAAGCCCGAAAATACTGCTATTGTTGCTGTCCTCCATATTGTGGTCTGTATGATTGTTGGGAATACGGCTGAAATCTGTAGGACTAATAGGACGATCTTTGCTGGAAGTGACCTCGTCCTCTTCCCCCCGAAAGGACTGATAACGTCTTTGTTGCAACATGCCCAAAGAACAAGCCGTCTCAGTATCCTTTTTGATACCCTGAAGTTCTTTGTCCACGTGTTTCCCGAACAGGTTTTCCCCGTCGAAGGGCATGTCTAACACTTTCGATTGTACCTCGGCGCGGAAAGACGTCGCCCTCAGCCAGCCCGGTCTACGGAGAACAGCGGCTCCTGCCATTTGTCTAAAAGCAATTGAAGACAAATCCATTGCCGAGTCAATCACTTCGGATGAAGCTCTAGCACCTTCCTGTAGCAGGTCTTTTGCTTCCTTCTTTTTGTCTTCGGGAAGATATTCAAGAAGAGGTGCAAGGTCTGACCATAACTGGCGGTCGTATCGCCCCAAGATTGCTAAGGCATTAGAGGCCTTGATGGAAGTGGCAGCCATAGTAGCGAAGCGTCTGCCTATGCTGTCAAGCCGTTTGCCTTCTCTGTCCGGAGGCACAGAACAAGGAGATTGCGGATTCCTAGAGTGCCTCTGTGCAGCTTGCGTTATCACGGAATCCGGCCGGGGATGACCAATTAAACAAGCCAGAGCTGCATCGGGTGCCGTGTATTTCTTCTCCATCCTTGGCAAAACAGCTGGAACCGAGGCCGGATTCGTCATAATCTTTAATCCCTCGCTCCATATATAATCCACAATAGGTATGGATCGAACTGACTTCTTGGCTGAATCCTTAAAATCATAAAGGAAGCATTCGTTTTGAACTACAGGCAAAGGCAAATCAAATCTTCTAGAAGCCCTCTCCAGTAATTCGTGGAAGCCCCCAATATCTCCCGGAGAACTTGTTGGAGGGGGGGAAGGCGACGGAGACAATGGAGCCACGTAATCATCCCACTCCTGACCAACTAAATCAGGATCCTGAGAGAGCTCACCTTCTTCAGGTTGATCATCAGCTTCACTCTCGATGTAATCGTCCTGAATTGTAATGCATCGAGGAACCGGTCTCTCTTCCTGCACACCAGGTGGTGGAGTAACCACTGGCGGTGGCGGTACTTGAATGCTTGGGCCTCCAGGCGTCAGCGGAACCGGAGCGTGAGAATCCGGAAATCGCTTGTAGTAATCGTTTAGCATGTGTCTCAGGTCGGAAACCAAGGAAGTTGGCACAAGCAAGGAATCCCTTCTAACCTCCTGACGCTCTTCGTAAGCCTCATAAGGATAGTGGTCCTGAAAAGATCGTAACGCTGAGCCCGAGGACGACCTGTGAAGGAGTAGTCCCCTTCCAAATACTCAAACGTGTCCTGCCTCTGTGCCTCCTCTTCCTCATCTGTGTCCTGGCATTTAACCCTGAGCTGGGAAGGGCTGTAAGTTTGACCGAACAGACTTTCATTTCCAGATTCCTCCGTATCCAGAAGGAGAGAAGGAGGCAGAGGTGAAATCTTTGACAAAGAAGACAAACCTGGAGACGTCTGGATATAGTGGAGGCTCCTAAAGTCCTGTTTTTGCTCCGTCGACGACGGAAGACGTCTGAAGGTTTTTGTCGTCGAAACCGGCAACGAAGAAGGTGATTTAAAAACTGTCGTTGACGGAGTGGTAGTCGTCGGTGCACCCGTCGATGGGCCCATAGGCGAAATCGGCGACGCAGAGGTCGTCGCCGAAGCCGTTGACTATGCCATCCAACGGGGAAATCATTATCGCCGTATTCGTCGACGAGGCCATCACCACAGCCGTCGAAGCGGTCGTCGGCACATGCACTGATGTAGATTTAGCTGGAGTTCTCGACGACGGGTCCGTCGACGGAGCTTTTATCGTCGACGTAACCTGTTTTAGAGGTGTGACAGGCAGAGAAGCAGTAGAAGATTTCTTCAAGCCAGAATCTTTTTGTTTTGGAGCTGCTTTATCGGCAGATGATATTTTTTCTGCCTTTAACCTTTTAGAATCAGCCTTCAATGAGGTAGAGTCCTCATTTTTATGTTCCCTCTCAGCCGAGGATGGCCCAGGGGTCTCTTCCACATCAGATCCAGAATCAGATTTAGATTTTTTCTTCTGGAGCCATAACAACAACCTGGCTTCTCTATCCTTTAGAGTCTTGGCTGAAAAGGTTCTACAATATTTACAGTCCTTGGCTATATGCTTGGGATAAAGGCAATACAGACAGTCCTTATGGGGGTCTTCAGAGAAAAGTCTTGCCTTCCCACAGGATCTGCAGGGTCTAAAAAGCCTCTTCTTAGATCCCTCTGACATTATGAAGTAAAGAAGATGAATCAAACAGTACCTTGAGGTGAATAGCAGGGTCAAAAGTTCACAAACTGACAAAACTGAGCAGAGCTCAGGGAGACTCCCTTACACACGACGTGCAGTTAGAAATCTGAGGTCTGGTGGCTCTGCTGGGGAGTGGAGGTCTAGGGCTCGTCTCCGATTGGTCAAAGTTTGGACATACATAAAGAGGTTGACGAATGTTAACGTTTTTCTTTTCCTGTGGTGGTTTCTAATGTACTTTTATAGTACTTCTTTTCTATCTACCGCGAGGCTCCCACCATGACGACGGGGAAGATACAAGCATGTGAATCTATGAAAGATTCAATACTGGAGAACGGTCATTTCAATTGAAAATGTGTTGTCTCTAACGGCACTGTGCTATCACACTATGAATACTCCACACTACGCCACTCCACGCCCTTCCACTCTACAACACGCCACTCCAATCTACACCACTCACTCCACGACAACACACCACACCACCACTCCCCCTCCACACCACATTACTCACCTCACTTCACACCAATCTATCCCAATATACCCCACTCCACTTCGCTACAATCTACCCCAATCAACTCCACTCCAATCTACCTCATTCCACCCAATCTAACCCACTCCACTCTACCCCACTCCAATCTACCCCATTTTACACCATGGCAATCTACCCCACTCCACTCAATCTAACCCAATCAACCCCACTCCACTCAAATCTACCCCACTCTGGTCCAATCTACCCCACTCCACCCCACTTTACTCCAAACTCCACTGCAATCTATCCAACTTCTCTCCAATCAACCCCACTCCACCCCAATGTAACCCACTGCAGCCCAATCTACCCTCACTCCACCTAAATCTATCCGGTTCCAAAATACCCTACTCCACCCAAGCGTACCAAACTCCATTCCACTCTATGCAATCTACTCCCCTCTAATACAACCCACTGCACTCAAATCTACCCTACCCCAATCTACCCCACTCTACTCCAGTCCAATCTACCCCACGCCACTCCACCCCAAACTGCCTTACTACAATCTACCCCACTCCAAACTATCCCAATCTACGCCCACTCCATTCCATTCTACCCTACTATAATCCACCTAATCTACCCCACTCCACCCTGATCTACCCTACCCCAATCTACCCCACTCCCGTCTACCCCACAGTTGGAAGCCGGAGTCCCAGTCCCGCACCACTGTCACCAAATGCGAGACCCGGGACTCCTCACTCAACGTTAGGTCAAGTAAGGACACCGTTTGAGATAGCCCTGCTCACCCCCTTAGTAGCTTGGCACGAGCAGCCAGGCCTATTTCCAAGGCACAAGTGTACAGTATGTGCAACCACACTCACAGCAACCCACTGGTGACACCACAAATGGACTCCACACGAGTTTGATTAAACGAGTATAAACTTTATATAAAAAGATATACGATCAGACCACACGATACAAAAGCCAACATATAATAAAGGGTAATATTCTGTCTTGTGGTTTGCGGCGGCCTGGCCCTGGCCTGCCTTGCTGGGTTGTCTTGGGCCTGGCTGCCATGCTGCTTTTCTTTGCACACGTTACTCTGAGCCGTTGTTCTATCGACCTCTGCTCTTGCCAAGTTATTTTAGCGCTGTCTGCATTTTCTGTCTCTCACCTTTTCTCCTGTTCGATTTGGGCTCAGACTGCACAACATGTACAAGGTCGAATAACAGCATCTCCTTGTTCTTGCTGATTTGGCCTGTCCCTCGCACCTAGACATAACACTATGTACAGCTGCCATGGAGAAATTAGTGTGCTTTTAATATTGCGGTTCACGCGCTCTAGACACAGTTGGAGAATACCTTTCCAGAGAGAAGAGCTGTGATTGTCTGCTGATGTAGCTTTGCATCTAGAGACTGAGGTATGGGGGTTCGCTAGTCAAAGCCCAGAGGTCTTCTATTTTTATAATAAACTAGCTTACAGCACGGGGAGGGTGGTAATGTTAGTTAGACATATATCCACTGCTTTATGAGATGCTTTCCCCGTTTGTATTCTATGGAGTTGTAACCATGCTGATTATATTATTCATATGTATTATGATAATAGTACTGACACGTGTACTGTATCTTAGAGCACGTAAGTTGAAATAAACATTTTGAACCTACACAGTGTCTCTTATTACGCACGTTGTGGACAAGTACGAGTGTGACGAAAGAGTGTTCTTGCCTCTGCGAGTCCTGAGAGAGAGATACCGTGTTCTGGGTTGTCCAATCATTGGTACAATGGTGCTAATGGGACGCTAAGGCTAGTTGGGTTGGGGTTTTGGGTGCTAAGGTCTATGGTTGGCTCACCACTATATTCCGAGGTCCTATTATCCTGTGCATAGCTCTGTATGTGCAGAAACCTTATGACATGGCGCGACCAACGAGTGGGGCAGTTTATCTGCGAGACGCTTGAGTAGTACTTGTGCTTGTCCACAATCCCCTCACAGACGCTTCCGGAAGCGTGTGTGACGGTAATACCTCCTATATTGAAGTTTTTGTAGGTACGTTCAAGCTTGATGTTGTTAAAAAAAAGGTTTCTTAAACAAACCCTAATTGTGCTGCCTACTTTTGGATTGTCGAATATTTCTAGCCAGAAATGGCTGTACAAATTGCGGCACATAGCCGCGGAGCACTCCGAACACACTTACGGGTGTATGGAGTGCCAGACACTGGAGTTGACTTGATCTTTGTGGTACAAGCCGATCCGGCTTACCACTTTGAGGTGTTCTACTCATGGATCACTTTTCCTGCAGTGGATGGGACTGACGATTTGTTCCATGAATATACAGCCACTGCAGTTCCTAATCACTATATACCTTATTCTTGTCTTGAGGTACCGCTCACGGCGTGGCAACACCGTGTTTGGTTTGATGGCGCCCTCCCCAACCGACTACAACGGTTCGTTTAGGCCCCTTGTCTATTGATGGGGCCACTTGGCCTGTTTTGGCCGGGTACACCCCACATCCGCGATATATGACAATACCAGTCGCGGAACTGCGTAACATGTATTCGGCTTTGGTGCGAGTGCATCGAGCCCTAGTGCAGTATGTTACAGGCAACATCCAGGGAGCCGCTCCTGGAGTTGCAGGCCATCCAACTGGTGCAGCCGGAGTTACCATAAGTACTGTAATGGTGAACTCAGTGATGGGTAAACGTCCACAAAATAAGGACGACTTTCCTTACTGGCTTGCAGAAAAATTTGACCAGTTGGAGGCAGTTTTTCCACACACAACCCCAGTGGATAAACACCGTATTTTAACGATTAGTTTGCCAAAAGACTTAATTCCCGAGTTGACAGCATGTGACAACTGGGGTAAGGTATTCGCAGCAGTATATTCCAAATGTTTTGGTACTCCTTCCATGACGGTTCTCCCTCCGTAATTAAAAAAGTACAGGATGAACATGGCCCTGAAGCGGCTGTGGAATTAGGGATGAGACTGGTGGGAGTGTTTGAAGTAGTAGCTGAGCTGATCCTTGCGAATGTCAAGGGCGATGCAGTGAACTTTCAAGTAGCGAACGCTTTGGCTCTGGTCCCAGAATTGGACAGGCCTCGCGAATTACCGAAAATTATTACCCAGGCTTACAAAACTATTGGTAGAAATAGCCTGGGCAACAAGCCTTTTGCAAAACAACAAACACAATCGCAACAACAACAACAAATCAAATCTCAATTGGAGAAAGATGAGAAACCAGTCTTCACTAAAAAGAGCTGGAGGCTGAAAAAACAGGGTAAGCAACAAAAGAAGCCGGGGTCCAGAGGCGCATCCCCGGTTTCAGTTTCTTCTGAACGCACTTATGATTTACGTGATAGAGCGAGAATTAAATCACCGGATAGGTTTCAGATCCCTGATGCGCGTTCTCCTCGTTCTTCACAGGCACAGACTTCGTCACAGGCCGGTGGAGGAGACCGTCAGGATAGAGGAAGGGACCGAGAGGCTCCCCAGGGACGAGACCAACCTCGACAACAAGTCAGAGGAAAAGCGGAAGACTTTCAACGTTTTCGACCACAATTTCAGAAGAAGAAAGTTGCCGCTGTAACAGCGAAATATGCCACAGACGGTGAGAACGAGGCTCCTGAATTGGACGTGGGCAGTAACCCTCCTAGACAGCGCCGCGGAAGTTACCATAGTGCGGGAGGCGCTACGTCCTCATATGGAGGCGACAGCAACTGAAACATTCATTACTGTAGAGACAGCTGACACCAGAGTGGCACCCCCTGATAGACTTTTTAATATTGTCATACAAATCGAAGGTGATATACAGCGTATAATTAAAGGGATTTTTGGGGAAAATCTAACCTCTTCATATGACATTTTGTTAGCAGAGGTGGATTGGCCACCCCCCTTCGTTCTTGCTGCGAGTAAGGGGAGGAGGTAATCCTTCCGAGCTTTTCTCGACATGTCCCAAAGGACAAAGCGGAGGCTCTGGCAGCTGAGTGGGCTGTGTCCCTAGCTCCTGCGTTATACCGCAACCACGTGGGTTGGGATGAAGATTCTCCCCCCCCATGAAATACCTTTGCGGTCACTACCGCAGCCACAACCCCAATATCCCATAAAACGTGAAGCCAAAGGCCCCGTTTCCGAAATTCTGACTCAGTTGGACTATCAGGGAGTAATTGAACCCTGTGTATCACCTATGAACAATCCCCTTTTCGCGGTTTCTAAACCCGATGGATCGTACCGCTTAGTTTTGGATTACCGGCATTTGAACTCTCATTGTCGGACCTTTGCGGTGCAAAACACCCATAGTTCTGCGCTTGTAGACCGTCTTATTCGTAAAAAATACAAAACTACCCTTGACCTTTCAAATGGATTCTACACGCACAACTTAGCCCCGGAGAGTGGCCAATGGAGCGCTTTTACTTCCGGTGGTAAAATGTTCAAAATCAGGCGTCTCCCTATGGGCTACAAAATAGTCCAGGCGTATTCGCCGCTCGTGTTGTCTCTTTGTTAGACGGCATCGATCCAGACGCCTGTTCGTACGTAGATGACATTTATCTGACGGACGACGAATTGTTTCCGCATCTAACCCGAGTCGACCGCATTATTCTTGAATTTGCGGTTCAAGGTTACAAAATTAACTTTGCCAAATCTCATATTGCTGAATTTACCGTTTTGTTCTTGGGCTATGAGCTCAACAATGAAGGTAAGGGCTTAGCCCCCATTTTCTGGAGAAATGTGCACTTCTGTGCCCTCCTACTAATCTGAAGAAACTTCAGTCATTGCTGGGTTTTTGAACTTCAGACGTACATACATTCCCGAATACGCCCAGCGTATCAAGCCACTGTATGCCTTGATACAACCTACCTTTTCGAAGTCTTGTTGGCTTCCGGAGCATACCTCCATTCTACAGTCTTTACAGACTGACCTTCTTGAGTCTAAATATCTTTTGACACGTGATAACCACACAAACCTGGTGATTAGAATCGTTCCAGGGGCAGTGGGTTTCACGTATTTAACCTTTAATGAAGGTGATACAGTACCCATCGCATACAAGTCACATCTGTACACCTCCGCAGAAATGCGGTTTTCATCTGTGGAAAAAGTTCTGATAGCAGTGCAAATGGCGATTCTAAAGGAGCGCGCACTGGCACAGGGAAAACGCATTCTGGTGGTAACACCATATCCTGCTCTAGAGGCAGTGACCAAAGCAAGTGTACCGAACTCTAAAGCTTTGCACCCCCGTTGGATACAATGGGCAACCTCGTTGACGTCTCCGGATGTCACTTTCATATTCGATTCTTCTCTTCAGACTCAGGAGTTCTTACAGTATGAATTCGTTCATCCTCCTCCTCTGTCTTTATTGCCGCTTGAGGATTACGACTGTGTGATCTACACCGATGGTTCGGCACAACCGGCCACGGGTTCCAAGCATGCTTATTCAGCCGCATGTGCTATTGTTGCAGGTACGTTTGTGAACGGAAAGTTCAAATCCACTGTGGTGCACACTCAGACACTCGGGGACAGTACCGCACAATTGGCTGAGTTGCGTGCATTGGTGCTTGCGCTTGAGTTAGTCAATCCTGATGTGACCACTTTAATTGTGTGCGATTCTTACTACTGTGTTCAATCATACAATGACAATCTGTTCTTTTGGTCGCAAAACGACTATAGAGATGCTAAAGGCAACACAATCAAGCATAAAATGCTTTGGGTTCGAGTGGCAGAATTACAACAACGTCTGCCGCTCACACAGGTGGTTCACACCCTAGGCCATCAGCCGGTGGGCACACACGCTGTTGGTAACAGTTTGGCAGATGAAGCTGCCAAATCAGCAGTAGTCACGTGTTCAGTAGCAGCAGTTACTAGATCCATGTCTAAAATAGACACCGATATCTTGGCAGCTATTGCTGCGACAAAGGAAGGCGTTAATTACCCTAGGGGTTTTCCTTCCAAATATTCTTATCAGTTAGGTCCCGAACAGGCTCCTTATGTAACAATACCCAGTGTTGGGGATCGGCTGATCCCCAACGCGGACCGCAGGTTTTCTTTGATAACGGCAGCGCACGAAGGCATGGCTTCGGCTCATGCTGGTGTGTCTGCGACACTTTCCATCTTACAGCAGCGTTACTGGTGGCGTGGTTTATATAAAGATACCCGTACTTATGTGCTTTCCTGTGACGTTTGTCAACAGATCAAGCCTTCCACGGTCACACGACCACCTCAGACCTCGCTAGGCATTTCTAACAGACCCTTTGGGTGTGTTTACCTGGATCACTGCGGTCCATTTTCTTCAGACACTGCCTATAAATATATCTTAGTGGCAGTGGACTCGTGCACACGGTTCATCTGGGTCTGGCCACAACGGAGTGCTGATGCTCGAAATGTCATCAGGGATTTGCGTGTCTTTGTGGGAATTTTTGCATGCGGCACCTTCCATTCTGACCAAGGTCCGGCGTTTGCCTCCAAGGCTTACAAGGACGCAATGGGTTCCTTGGGGGTGCGGGTGAAATTTTCGTCTCCGTATAGGCCTGAGGGCAACTCTATCGTTGAACGAATGAACCGTGACTTAAAGCAATCCTTGACAGCTAGAGTTATAGGTACTGGCAGGAACTGGCTGGCCCACTTGTATACCGTTCAGCGTGCACTTAACAATCTCCCTAGAAGACCTCTGGGTGGGCGGACCCCTTACGAAATGCTCTTTGGCATACGAATGTTTGTGCCTGACCTTGATGGTCTAGACATGGCGGCGCAATCCGCCAAGTTTGATGTAGATAACCATTCTACTATGTTACAGGACTTACAAGAAGCCCGAGACAAACTTGCAATTGCACATTTGCCTTCAGCCACAGACCCTGCTCTGCAGATTCCGGTTGCCGGCTGGCTTCCGAAGATTGGCGACCTGGTTCGAGAGAAGGTGGAGAACAAAAAGAATTCGGCCCCTCTTTTCGTGCACCGGTTCCAGTCCTGGGCTTGAAGGGAACACGTACAGTCATCTTACCACCGCTTCCTGGTCGCAAGGAAAACAGATATATCTCAGTGGAAAATGTCAAGCTACAACATCTGGCCGATCCTGAATAGTGTCACACCAGCGGTCTCTTGTCCTGTCATTTATCGGACATGTGTTCGAGGCACTCCTGCCCGAACGGTCACTGATGTTACCATGGAGATGGTTGATTTGCCTGAAAATATATTCGAACCCCCTGTCACCCCCTGCATCGACGAGGACGAGTATACCTATCCCGCCACAGAGTCGGTGGCACACCAACCAACAACGCCACTGAGCCCGACACGTTATTCCTTTGACTCGGATTCCAACTCATCAACGGTCCCGTCCAAGTTCAGTCTTTTTGTGTCCTGGTTTAGAGACAATTTTTGATTCCACCTTGGACATACATCTGGATGGTGCTTTTCTTGATTTTTTTGTTCATGTCCATTGGCTTTGTCACAGTGTTTTTCTACTCATCAATGGTCACTATTTACCTGAACGCTCTGCTGTGAACAGTGTTGCTGGAACTTTGGCTCCACATTCCTCTTCACACATCATGAAGCGTGACCACACATTTGTGAACATTTCAGCGTTTCCAGTTGCTGATAGCATCGTATGGGATGCGGTAAATTTTCAAATCCATGGCCCGACAGAAATTATTAATGTACCAAATGTCCTTCGAGTTTCAATGGGTGATGTAGTAAAAAGTAATATTCATTCTGACGATTGGGATGTGCATGCCGTTGAAGCATTGTTTGCTGATTTAAAATATTATGCTTCCTTTAATGCTGAGGATTTGTATATGAATTCTGCTAATTATGCCGATTTGTATTGCTACCAGCATTGGGGCAACCATTTTCTCCACAAACCGAGTGCACCACGCAGCCCTGTTAACTACACACAATGGGAACATTGCCCAAACCCCTTACCAGGTAGCTCCCAGACTCTTCGAAATAAATTCACCTATTTTACTGATTTTAATCGATCGAACCCTGGGTCCTATTATTTTAAATTGGGTGCCCCATTGACTCAAAAAATAATGTTGACCCACACCAAATTACTTTATTCGGGTTCCTTTTTGAGCGCCTTGGCGGTGGGTGGTTATGAGTACTGGAAAGACAGTCGATTTAAAATCAATCTGGGGTTCAAAGCCATGGCAGGTGCAGGGCACCGAGGCTTTGCACCGCGCTTGCCTTATCCCGGCCCAAATTGTGTTTCTGAATGCTTCCATTCATCAAACCACGTGTTGGGGGTTGGCAACCACTAAACAATTAAATGAGCCAGCCATCCCATCCTTGTTGAGTTCTCCAAATGATAGCTTGCGTTTTAATATGTCCCTTGTGACGTTGCAGTCTCTGTTTCAAAACAACTCCTTTAACGTTTCTGCAATGGTACAGTCACCCTGGTTGGCATGGCCCATATCATCGAATGCGTGCCAACTGCGTTTTCATGGCACAGTTCCTGGCTACAGACAGGACAAGCCTGATCCGAGATTTGCTGAATCTCGTACTGTCACCACGTATTCAGTTGGTAAATTATGTAAACAATGGCTACACCATTCGTCCCTAGACTCTGTTAAACAACATTTGTCCCTCCTATCAGGCACTATTGATCTGTCCGACTTTATCTTGGGACCTCGTGGTCCCCGACCGAAGAGATTCTTTTATGAAGCGTATAATGAACTCTGGAAGCTGTCACAAATGGAAGCTGCTTCCCGTCTTCGGGAAATAGACCAAGCAAATTTGGAAAAGGTGCTTGCTGTTGTTGACAATAGTATAAATACCCTGTCTTCCCGCATTTACACATTAGAGAATATTGTGTCCTCTGTTGTTGATATTGTACAAGATGATGTTTCTATTTTATATCATGGTCAGAATCAATTGCGTTCAGTAATGCAGTTTGCGTGGACTTTGCAGACCCTTAAGTTAGGTAAAGTTCCTTGGAATTTCTTGAACACTACTGCCCTTTTTCTGCCTTTTAATTTGACTGAAAAGCAGCAGTTCATGTCCATGAAAGATGCATCTTACACTTTGTTACATATCGAGAAAGTGGATCCTTTACCATTCTCTATAGCGGAACTAGATTCTGCTGTGTGGCTAGTTCATGGGGTTATCGCTTTACCTTTTTCCTTGTTTGAATTTAGCTCGTGCATGAAACATTATCCTGTGGGCCGTTTCCAGCCTTTGGGTAGTGCTTTCCTGCATGAACTCTGGTCCTTGCCTTTCATGTATAAATGCCTTAGAGACGGCAAGGAAGTTTTTCTCACGGGGAGTCTTGTGATTCAACTGTGGGTCATTCGCTTATTTGTAAACATATTAAACTGCACGGAGCTTGTAGCGTTTCCGTTCCGAATCTTGCATGTGTGCTAAAGGGTATTCCTGCTCCTGCTATTTCTCCTACCTTTACTTTGCTTACTAACGGTAGCTATTTGCTTTTAAATAACGAAGCATGTTGTGGCCTACAGGCCGGCATTCCGTATATTGTCACGGTTTCGCACAGAGTTGTCTGCTGCAAGAATGTGCTTTTTCCTCCCCCTCACGACTTCGTTGATAACTCTATTTGGCCTTCCATTCCTACCATGGAGGCAGACTTCAATAAGTTGAGCAGAATAAAGGCCCTATTATTGAATGAGGAGGTTACGCTCACGTCCGCCCGGGAAACATTCGTTCTCCAGGTGGCGAGTACCCACAGTGAAATACAGGCCCTTTTGAACACCAACCTCCCCCAACATTTCGGGGAGTTAATTCATCGTATTTTTAACGCATCAAACACTGAGGGTCTAGTGCATTTTTTAAGATTGTGGGGTCCGGCCTGGTGTCCACCTTCCAAACTATTTTCGGTGTGATACCGGCGTTCATTCATTCTATTTTTTCTAGCGTCTTTGGTGGTTTCCCATTAATCCTCGCCTTGGCGGCTGGTGTCTTGCTGTTGGTCTGTTTTCTGCGCAATGGCTGCTCCCCGCTGGGCCCTTCTCGATCCCGAACGCCTCCAGCTGCTCCGTGAGCGACTTCTGGCTGGCTTCGGTGTTCTGCCCTTAGCGACCATCAGTGTGTCCTACACCCTTTCTTTTCGCTTTGCGTATTTCACTTGCGTGCAACCTGTGATGTCTTGCATCCGCTGTCCTTTCACCTGGACCATGGATTATTGCCTCTCCAATTCGTCGTTGTCTGTTCCGGATTTTGTTCAGTTGGTGGGTCCCTTAGAGGCCCATGAACGGGACTGTTCCGTTGCTGGCTTTATGACGCGTGCGGCTGCACTGGGGATTTTGGCACAATGGGATATCTGGGCGGCTGCTCAGGATCTCCTACAACAAAGTTATATTGAATATCACGCAAGCTGTCCCGCATTGCTGCTGGATGCTCCCTCCTTTGAGGAACATTCCTGCTCATTTGATCTGTTGGACTGTATGGCGTCTATGTTTTCTGACACTTCCAATGATGTCCTCTTGGATGCTATTGCGTTTTTCTGCACTTCTACGTTTCTGGATTGATGTGGCCTGCCTCGCTGACTCTCGTTGTTCGTTGGGTCTTTTTGTTTTTTGTCACTCTCCCTCACGGTGACTGCGTAACCTAACGACATTTCTATTCTGCTCGGCCCATTTGAACTCTGTTTTCCTCCTTTATCTAGTCCGATGAACTGTCCAGGGGAGGGTGTCTTGTGGTTTGCGGCGGCCTGGCCCTGGCCTGCCTTGCTGGGTTGTCTTGGGCCTGGCTGCCATGCTGCTTTTCTTTGCACACGTTACTCTGAGCCGTTGTTCTATCGACCTCTGCTCTTGCCAAGTTATTTTAGCGCTGTCTGCATTTTCTGTCTCTCACCTTTTCTCCTGTTCGATTTGGGCTCAGACTGCACAACATGTACAAGGTTGAATAACAGCATCTCCTTGTTCTTGCTGATTTGGCCTGTCCCTCGCACCTAGACATAACACTATGTACAGCTGCCATGGAGAAATTAGTGTGCTTTTAATATTGCGGTTCGCGCGCTCTAGACACAGTTGGAGAATACCTTTCCAGAGAGAAGAGCTGTGATTGTCTGCTGATGTAGCTTTGCATCTAGAGACTGAGGTATGGGGGTTCGCTAGTCAAAGCCCAGAGGTCTTCTATTTTTATAATAAACTAGTTTACAGCACGGGGAGGGTGGTAATGTTAGTTAGACATATATCCACTGCTTTATGAGATGCTTTCCCCGTTTGTATTCTATGGAGTTGTAACCATGCTGATTATATTATTCATATGTATTATGATAATAGTACTGACACGTGTACTGTATCTTAGAGCACGTAAGTTGAAATAAACATTTTGAACTACACAGTGTCTCTTATTACGCCCGTTGTGGACAAGTACGAGTGTGACGAAAGAGTGTGCTTGCCTCTGCGAGTCCTGGAGAGAGAGATACCGTGTTCTGGGTTGTCTAATCATTGGTACAATGGTGCTAATGGGACGCTAAGGCTAGTTGGGTTGGGGTTTTGGGTGCTAAGGTCTATGATTGGCTCACCACTATATTCCGAGGTCCTATTATCCTGTGCATAGCTCTGTATGTGCAGAAACCTTATGACAATTCGTTCCGGCTGGTTGGTAGGTTCAAATCCCAACTACCGCTTTCAAAATGCTATGCTGGTCGCAATGCTAGAATCACACACGTTGCAATGGACAAACAATAGTGCGCTGCGTCACGATACAATCCTGTGCTGGGCAAAGGAGAAATAATACAATGCATAACGATACACCCCGGTACCTTGCAATGGGAGAAATAATGCAATGCGTACCACTACAATCATGTACTGCGCAATGAAGGAATAATGCAATGCGTCACACCCCAATCACGTACTTTGCAATGAAGAAATAATGCAATGCGCACCACTACAATCATGTACTTTGCAATTAAGGAATAATGCAATGCGTAGCTACAATCATGTACTTTGCAATGAAGAAATAATGCAATGCGGGCAGCTACGATCTTGTACTTTGCAATGGAGAAATAATGCAATGCGTAGCGCTACAATTGTGTACTTCGTTATGCAGAAATAATGTCAGGCGTCATAAGACAGTCCGGCAGTTCGTTAGCAGCAATATTGGCAATGTGTATTACGACAGTCAGCCTCTTCGATAACAGTTGCCCCCCACACGTATCAACGATGACAAAGTACAGCTTCTCACACTGGCCCCAGTACTGCCACTCCTTTGGTCAGTACGAGCCCCAATCTGAGCCGAAGCAAAGGCTCACGTTGCCAGAAGGACAGAGGCCGAGAGAGTGTCCCTCCGAGCCCGCACCCCGCCCAGGCAGTGATCCACGTTACCTGGGGGCGCGAACCCACTCTCCTCCTTCAGCGAACTGGGCCTTCCGTGCAGAACTTTCTCAATGGGCCTCAGCGGCTCGGCCTGGCAGCTCAGATCCTCCGGGGCTGCCGGTCCGGGCCGCGAGTGTTAGGAAGGTCTCAGGCGGCCGCAGGGCACACGTACCCCACGCCTCTGAGATTACGTTACTCCGGGTGCACGTTCACCACAGCACCCTCCGGGTCTCCTCTGGCACGAAGCCACACACACAACGCTGATGGGACTTCACGTCGACTCCGAGTGCACGTTCACCAGGCACCCCTTCCTGCGGTCTCAGTTGGCACCAAGACATGCACACCGCGCTGCAGAGACTCACTTTCTTCCGGTGCACACGATGATCAGCCGATCACCTCCACAGTCCCAGGTTGCACCAAAGCACGCACACTGCTTCACTGAGACTTACTCCAACTCCGGTGCCCCGATAACCAGGCGCTCTTCACCAACGCCTTCGGCCGCACCCCGACACGCTCACCGTGTCCGAGCCTCACTTCTCCTCCGGTGCACTCGATGACCAGCCACTCTTGACCAGCGCCTCCGGTGCACCCCGACACGCACCCTGCGCGTCCGAGACTCACTCCACTTCCGATGCACACATTGACCAGGCGCTCCTCACCAACGCCTCCTGTGCACCACGACACGCACCCTGCGCGTCGAGTCTCACGTCACCTCCGATGCACACGCTGACCAGGCGCTCTTCACCAAAACCTGCGGTGCACCACGACACGCACCCAGCGCGTCCGAGACTCACTTCACCTTTAGTGCACACGTTGACCAGGCGCTCTTCACCAACGCCTCCTGTGCACCACGACACGCAACCAGCGCGTCCGAGTCTCACTTCTCCTCTGTGTGTCCAAGATCACTGGGCACACCTTCCGAGGGTCTCAAGCTGCCACAACATGCGCCCACCGCGTCGCTTGAAACTTCTCCGGAAACTTTTATGTTCCTGTGTTTCCAAACAGGGAGCCAGCTCACCTCGGGCCCTTGGGGTAACAAGACACAGCACAAAGCACAGTCTTCTTCAAGCAGGGGGACCCAGCGCACAAAGCACAGTCCCCTCTTCCTTGGTTAAAACAGCAAACTGCAGACCAGCCCCAGATCACGAAGCAAGGGTCGGTCCTTCCCAGCAGTCTCTTCAGTTGTTTCTTTTTTAGCAGAGGTTCCTCTTGACCACGAAATGGGTCCAAGCCTTTTCAGGCTCAATCCATTTCTTTTCCAACGTTCAGGGGTCTCAGTTCTCATAGTTATATCCCTAAATGTCTTTGAAGTTCGTTGTGCTCAGGGGTCCCTGACCCCTGCCTAAATCAGTTCTGGGTGTCTCCCTCCCAGTGTCACCTTTCTTCCTTTGATACTGCGGGTCTGGATCCTTAATCACTCAGCCGGAGATGGGTCAATTGTTTTATAGCCGCAACCCAGGCCTCTTCACCTCCCGGGGCTTCTCCTCCGCCTACTCTCCAGATGTAGGTCAGCCTGGTGCCATCTCAACCCCTCCCTGGGTCAAGACCTCCCCCAGCTCCTCTCCCCTCTCAGATCCAGACAGTCAATCCACATTCAGCAGAGACACAAAAATGCTTAAAGCACAAAACTCAGCCACTTTCTAAAAGTGTGGTTTCTGAACACACAGTGACAAAACCACTTTCATAGAAAGATGTGTTATGACACTGAGTTCATACATACTAAACTTCACCTCTCCATTTTAAACTTATGGGAAACTAGGCTAACAAACATAATACCCAGCCTCCCCCATTCTGTCCTATGGGCAGGATGGCCTTTCACCAGTGAAAAACGAAATGGAGTGTTTTTCACTGTCAGGACATAACACACCTCAGTATATGTCCTGCCTTTTACTTACACTGCACCCTGCCCAGGTGTTGCCCGGGACATACCACAGGGGTGCCCACTGTGTACGCAAAAGGGAAAGTAAGGCCTGACAAGTGGTTGCACTTGTCAGGACAACATGCTAACTTAGCAAACTGCGCGCAGGCCCTACACTGCAGGCCTGAGTTCCCTTCTCCGCGCACCTTTGCATTACTAGCCCTGGCACACACAGTGCACATCACTAGGGACTTTACTAGTAAGGCAAACATACCAATCATGGGCAACCAATTACCATTACACAGGGAACACTTGTACTTTGACACTGATCAGCAGTGGCAAAGTACCCAAAGCATCTAAATTGGCAACTCTATGTCAGGAAAACGGTCTAGGGGGGAAAGCAAAAAGTTTAGGGAACTTTAGCCAAAAAGGCCAAGTCCTACACCCACTACATCCCAATTTACCCCAATTCAATCTACCCCACTCCAATCTACCACGCTAATCTACTCAACTCCCCCACTCCCCCCTCTAGTGTACCACAATCTACACCACTTTAGTCTACCACAATCTACCGGAATCTATTCTACCCCACTCCACTCTACACCTATCTACCCCATCCCACTCTATCCCAATCTACTCCACTAACTTTTAGCCATGCTTAACATCAGCCACAATGGTGTACAACATGTCTAAAACACCTTGGCAAAGCCAATAGCTCTCACATATGCAAGATGTATTGGCTTTGCAAATGCTTGTTTATTATTGTAATGCTCTACATTTTCAACTTCAGATGGTCTGGAGACTCTAGTTGAAGAAATAGGTCCTCTCTGTTTACGTAAGTCGAAATGAACAATCTTGGGTGACCTTAACCTTTGGTTTGAAATCTTAGATGCACCTAAGATTGTTGAAGCAGGCCTGGAGAGTTTGGACTTGACACTTTTGTCCAACAGCGTTTCACATTAATGGACATTTGTTAGATCCAATTTTTTCATCATTTAACATCAACTTTTGTTGATACCATACCTTTACTAACATCTGATCTCTTTGCAATTTATTTTCAAATCATTGCTCGCCATGTACAACAAAAAATAGATTCAACAACTGAAGTAAACAGAAGACAGAATGCTACGGTATCGGAACCACTGACTCATAATTTAAGAACTCATTGATTCCCGTCATAGTTTTACCACTGAGATGAATGTCAATGAATTACTTATTGCATGGAACAAACTTCTATTAAATAGTTTAGATTCCCTTATTTTGTTGCAAAAGAAATGATCAAACACATCACAAACGACTTTTTAAAATCAGTTAACAGGCTGCCATTAGAAACTGTATGTAATTCACCTCTAAGATGGTGTTCCCTGACATTTTCTGGGTTACTCCTTTATCAAACTTCCTTTTGGCTAAATTAGAAAATGGTAACAAAAATTGTAAAAAAAAAATATGTATATATCAACTTGGAAGGCTGCCTGTCTCAATAAGCCAGAACAATACAGGTTTGAGCAGTAAGTGGATCCAGAGTGGTATCAACTAATGGGGAGTTTTAAGAGCCCTCAACAATTGTCAGTTGTTGATCAGCAGTATGTTACCTCCAGCACCCAGTTAATAAGCCATAAAAGAGTGCCTGCCTGCAGGTGTGACAATCTGGGTTATGTTTTAGGTGCTACCATAGAAAATGCTGGACATTATTTTTACCATCTTCAACTACTCAAATTTACTTTATTTAATTTAACTGGCCACAAAAATGCAGTCAACTCTCTAACTATATCTTTATTTTCTTCATGTACTGTGTGCACTGCTTAAGTAAATCCAATACTTCAAATAATCCCTTCTGGTAAATGATCTCATTCTTTCTGTTGATCACCCTGCAAGGTGAGCAGCTATAGTTGAATCTACAACTCAGTTACTCTGAATCTTAAATGGCCATGTTTTAGCAGATCAGTCTGTACAGCACACATGACATTTGGGAACAAAAAGATGAGCACTGATTTTCTATTGCTCTTCCTTAACTATTAGGTATTAGGTTAGTTCCTGTTTTTAAGGTGCTAGTAAGGATGGGACAGTGATCATAATCAATCTATACTTTTCTAGAGTGCTTTGGTGCTTAGGTAATGCTACTTGAGCCTTGTTCTTTATTTCTGAAGTAATAATGGATCACACAGGTTAACGGTTACATGTGAATTTACTGCGCCCAGAGGAGTGTTCTACCTGATTTTTGAGAGAAATGTATTTATTTATATTTCAGCGTTTTATCCAGCACAATCATGTTCTCTGAGGCCACTTCGGAGCACTTGCACTACAGAATGTCAGACAAACTCAATCTCCAAACTCACCTGTGCTGAGCTTCTGTCTGGATGCAGATTAACTATATATAATACTATTAACTATGGGCAATGGAAGTATATGATTTTTTCACACACGTTCGAGCTCTATATAGAAGGATCGTTTAAGAAAAAAGTATCCATATCACCTAGATACACACCATGCCACTAAAAGGAGGGGCGGGGGAAGATGCTTCCTGGTTTTGAAGCTTAATCTTCTTGGGGCTAAGTACACCTCTTTCAGTTCTAGATATGTGGATAATACAGGAAATATGGAGGTCTCATTTTAAAAATCTCAATGGCGATAAGCCTCTTCTTCACCAACAAATCACGGTCTTGAAAACAGCACTAAAGATCTCCACAAGCCTGGTCTTAGGTTAAATCAAAGTATGGATGGAGACTGGTTTTTAGAATCTCCAACACTTAGGATTAAGAAAGGAACTGATAACCTTTTTTAGCATCAGACTGCTCAAGAACAGCTGCAAATCTGCGACTACACTTTACAGTTTCTGCACTCTTAATATTCATTTGCTAGTGGTTGTATTAACAAGAATGTCTAACTATTAAATTACCTTTTTGTGGTGTATATCTGATTAATGTGCTTCTATTTTCTTGTAAGCATTGCCGATCCCTCTAGGCTGTATATTTTCTGCTACTTTTCAATTTAACACGTCACGGATAAATAATAGTGTGAATATATATATATATATACACACACACACACACACACACACACACACACTGATACATATATACACACACACACACACATATATATATATATATACATACATGCATGACTGATATAATGGGGCTCCTTTGAAAACTATTTAAAGCTGGGTGTAATTTGGTTAAATGCACTTTGCCAGATGGATTAAATGTCTAAAATAGGTAGTGTTTTATTTTATTATACACTGTAATGGTTTATTTAATCATGCAATAAAGTTTCACTCATGTGGCATTGGGACTCTTTCACGCTTAAATTTCAAGTCTGAACTGGGCTTATTTAAGGAATGTCCGATTACATGCAGCTCTTCTAGATTTCAAAGCTACTTTTCATTTGATAAATGGAGACATCGTGTCAACCTTTTTAGGTCGAGCCTAGCGGCAGCGCGCATGCGCTGCACGCTCTGCGAGGCATGCAGTAGTCGAGTATGCTGTGTAAGCCCTGCCTTCTCCCCGCCCATATTTTTGATTGGCTGGTGTCATTGTCCTTGGTAAATGCTGCCTTCCGATTCATTAAGAGGCTTGTTAGCCCTTCCTTGTAACCGCCCTGTCTCCATTTGTGACCGCCCATGGCGACTGGATCTTTTACTTGGCTCCGTACACGGTCGGCTTTATCTAGGGGGTGAGCACTATTTGGTTTATGGCCACTTTTGGAGACAATGGCGGCTGCTATTTTTTTTTTTGTATTTGTATCCTGAGCGCGGCGCCCGCTTTAGGGACACCGCGCCCAGTTTATTTATTTTAATTTAATACTGAGCGCAGCGTCCACTTCTGGAACACCGCGCTCCGTTTATTTTATTTTTTTTAAACTTTTATAGAGAGCGCGGTGCCTGCTTCAGGAACACCGCGCTGTTTTTTTTAACTGTAAAACCTTTTTTTTTTTTTTTGTTACTTTAGCACCGAGTGCCTGCTTCAAGGACACCGCGCTCAGTGTTAAAGTTTAAAAAAAAAAAAACAAGAAAAAAAAAAAAAAGCGCTGTGTCCTTGAAGCGGCGTCGCGCTCAGTTTTAAACTTAAAAGTATTTTCATAGAAATAGGTCTTGCATTTACGCGAAGTTTAAGGTATTGGCATTGTAAATGACAATGCCTTTTATTTACGTTTTAAAAAAACGAAAATAATAGGCAGTGTCATTTACAATGCCAATAGCTTAAACTCGCGTAAATGCAAGACCTATTACATTGCAAATGCTTGTTTATAACTTGAAATGTTCAAGTTATAAACCTGGCATTGTGAGCTCACTAATTACCATGCCAAAGCAGACTCTGTAGTAATAGGGGAATGGACTGATTATTTCCTGTCACTTAATAGGCGCCTCAGTGATGTTTTGGGGTAGAGTCACTTTTTAGTGTCCCCACTCACTGAAGGTCCATACATTTGTTAAAAACATTTTTATTAATTTTCCAGTATTAATAGTTGGTTACATCATGTATCTCGCATCAATATGCAATTATTTGTAGTCTAGGATATACCAACTTGAATCCTCTTCCCTTCCCGCCCCTCTTCCCTCAGGTGGTACTCAGGTGTATAAACTTAAACGATAACATTTTGATTAGTTGGCTACAGATTCGCATTTCTAGGCCTCGAATGATTACCACGGCCACCCAAGACCCCATCCCGGAACAGTGCATGTGTCATGTATTATAACAGTATATTATTCATCTGTGCCTTCCGGAATGGCGTGCCCGTCCCCGTCAGTAGGCCTATGTACATCTGTCTCCATGCTTTCAGATCATCTTATAGCTTCTCGTCTCTTCTAACGCGTTTCATTCTGACCTCTTCTGCAGTCGCCCACTCCATCATATCCTGCAGCCATTCCCTGTGTCTCAGTGGGTTCACGTTCAGCCATTTAATTGCGACTCGCCGTTTGGCAAGTACCAATCCCAAACTCAGAAATTTACGACTTTTTTCTTTTGACCGGGGTCAGAAGAAGGCCCAGCAGTACTTCACAGGGGGTAGCCTCAAATTCCCATCCCGTAGCTTGTTTGACTGTCTGTAGGACCTCCCTCCAATACGGCTCAATGTGTGCACACTGCCAAACCACATGTAGAAAGTCAGCTGCAGGGGCCCTGCATCGCGGGCACCCGTCTGACCTCATTGGGTAGATACCATGCAGGATCTTAGGAGTGAGATGCAATTGGTGAACATAATTATATTGTATGAGTTTAAAACGGGCATTTGAGCTAATCTTGCATAATTCTTCAATTATCTTTTGCCAGTCCCGTGGGATATCTTCCCCCAAACCCCAAACCCTTTTCCCATCCGGCTTAAGCTTTAGGGGTGATCGGCTGGGCGTCCTCTCGTAACGCTCTAAATAGGTGAGTAATAAGTAATTCGCCTCCCTATCATATCCAACAGTCTATTCAGTGTCTGGGAAGGGACCGAATCCTCTGGGAAACCAGTCCAGAGTTTGTGAGCAGTAGCTGACATCTTATTATATTGTAAATATTGTCCCACGCCAAGAGCAATGAATTTGTCGCATCTTCTCGGGTTATAAATTGGCCCCAAGATATAAATCTCCTAGCACCTCTCAGCCTCCGGTTTTCCATTTTCTCAGTGACATGTTATTTTCTATATCTGCGAAGGGATTGATTGCCCATATCAGCATATGGTGCCCTACATAGGACCGTCCGTCGTGACTACTCGCTCCCATATACGGCCCATCTGTCTAACCAAGAATGGGTAAGTGTCCAGGATGCGTGCCCCAATCATAAGGAGCTCCGGCAGACCTCGATGACCATCTAGGTGGCCCAACAGCCTCTTCTCCCAATTATCCTCCTCATCGAACCAATGGATCGCATGTTGAAGGTTTGCTGCTTGATAGTGCTCCAGACTGGGGAGTTCCATGCCCCCTCTCTCCTAGGGCTGTTGCAGCATACGGAGTCGGATTCTTTTCCATTTCGTGGACCACAATAGTTCCACGATGAGGCCATCAAGCTCACAGAAGTACTGTCGGGGATCTCAAACAACGAGCTCTGCATTACATAAGAAGCGAGGCAATATTACCATCTTGGCTAAGGTCGGCTTACTCATCTGTGTTAGCGGGAGGTCTTTCCAGAATTGGCCCGTTGCCTTGAGTCCTGTCATGACCCTTCCTAAGTTCAGATCCAGAAACCACTGCTTTTTTGTGGCTATTTTAATACCCAGGTAGCGGATCCCGTACAGGCACGACGGCAGTGGAAGTTGCGGGAGCATTGGCAGGTCCATTTCTGCCAGCGTCCCAAGTGGCATAAGTTGTGACTTCTGGGTGTTCATCACTAGGCCAGAGACCGCTGCAAACTCCGACAGCTGTCTGCAATATTGGCAATGCCTCAGCCGGATTTCGCAGATACACCAATGCAGCATCAACATAGAGCGATATCACATGCACAGTCCCCCCCTACCTTAATTCCCTAGTCCATGAGCCTGCGTCGCAATAACGCAGAAAGTGGCTCCATTGCCACTGCAAATAGCAGTGGCGATAAGGGACATCCGTGTCCGGGCACAGCGGAAAGGCCTCTGAGACAAAATCGCCAGTCTGGACTATGGCGATCGCTGCAGTGTACAACAGTTTAACCCATGCAATGAATTTGGGTCCAAACCTCATTTTTTCCATAACCTGCCTTTTGTATGTCCACACTACTGAATCAAAGGCTTGTTCTATCACTGAAGATCCATAGATGGTGCGGTACTGTGGGGTAGAACAGAAAAATGCTTCCTAATATTACTGGATGGTATTATTAAGGAATGGATGCTATATAACTATCCAAAAATGTATGATGGTTATGGGACAAAAAGATAAGCTAACCAAACTTGCAACCATTTACAGTGAGAGAAACCTTATAAAAATAAATCCTCACTGTAAATGGCTGCAAGTTTGGCTAGCCATTTCATGTTCCAATACATTTGGCATTATCAAATTGCAGAATTAGAATACATTCCTTCAACTACTGTCAGTCATTTCAAGAATAGTTTGCATATGTGCTTTTTATCCCTAAGGAAATCTATGTGTGTGTCACACACGCAATATATGGGCACAATTGTGGTGAGTGTGTAATGTTGCATCCCCTATATTTTAACGCATTTCAGGTCCTAGCTGTAAGTGCCCCCCAGTTTACTCCCAGTGTGACACGGAGAGGAGAATCAGGGGTAAGGAGAACATACTTGTGGGGGGAATTTAAAGTGCTCACAAAATGGGATGGACTGTTGGTTGTGTTTTCCAAATTTAATTGACTAGTCTTTCTTTCATGCAAAGACATAAAATCTTTGCCATAGTTATGTTACATTCATACAAACTTTGAAAATTAATCTAACCTATTTTTTTGGGCCCTCTGCATTAATTAACGAAAACACATGAAAAAATTGGAAAAGAAAATCACTGAAACTTTATGGCTGATAAACAATTCAAGTGGTAGCACCAGGTATCTCAACTAACTGGAACATATGATAGCTATGAGAGAGACATCTTGACGCTGCTCTTAACCAGAACCAAATTACTTCCCTTGGTGCAAATCTGCACCAGGCTAACTATTTATCCAATTCTTTAAACACATTTGTGAACAAGAAAACAGAGAAATAATCCCTAGCTCCTGTCGGGTTACGATTTGGTTGACACTTTTTTCAATTTTTTTTAATATTTAATGAACTTCTGATCAACAGTAACTTTGCCCGTGATCCAATAAAATGATTCACTGTATCCATCATGCTGATGCCAAATTTACCCGGTTGGTTTAGAAATGTGAAGCAGTGGAGGTGAAAAGACCATTTTATAGACCATTCGAAGCTATAATGTAAACTGCTAACACATTGATTATTGTTGAGTTGTACGAAGTAAATTAAAAAGAAATGGTTTCTTAATACACAACCATATCATTCTGTTTTGTCTAAATGAGTTTACTTTTTTACTGAATTATATTGATTCGCTGTTTAATAAATTTAAGAGTCTTAAGTTGAAAAATGTTTTCATAATTTTTTTTATTCATTTCAATGTTTTGTGAGGCGCTTTGTGGCACCTTGTAGCTACTTCAGAGCACTGTTAGGTTCAATTGAAAGCCCATCAATGTGACGGAGTAGAAGCTCAATCAACTGAGGTATGAGTCCGGTCCGATATTCCTCTTCGCCTGTCAAGAATAATGAGATCTTCTTAAATGCTAATGTAAACACTATTTTTGTGATTTTTAAAGTGTATCTGTGTGTCACCATCATACATTTGAATGTGTATCCACCAATGTACAAGAACCAGTGTTTTGAGGAGCACATGCAGACTGAATATCAAAGGTGAGTGTGTAGACCCTTTCAGCCCCATCTAGGGCCCCTAAAGGAGCTTCTCACCCTGTCCTGGAGCCTGCTCAATAGCATGGTGAGATCAGCTGTGTAACAATTGGCAGAGAGACCAAGCAATATCAATACTGACTTGACTTTCTTAAACACTGCACTGAGGATTTACACTTTATTATTGAACAGACTGATTTCAGTGCCTCGAGGGTGTAAATCTTGACTGACTGTCATAGAGAAAAATGGTGTCTTCCATAATCTGTTTCTTGAGTTAATTTGCTAGGATTTTGTTGAAAAAGGTTAGGCTGGATATTGGACATTAATTGGCAACCATGTTTCAATCTATCTTTTTTCCCCTTTAAAATCAGGGGTGTGAGAACAGAATGCTTCAGCGATTTTTAGACTAAACCTTCTAGAAGCAATGTATTAGTCACATTGGTTGGGGCGACCATTAAGATAAGATGTTTCAAATAGGCTGCTATGCATGGTTCAGATGATAAATTTGAGGGCTTGGTCTTTAACTGTAGTGTTAGTGCTTTATTCATTTTTATATTAAGCTGTCAATCCTCTTTTATGAGGCTTGTGAACTTTTGCTTTTAGCAATTTTATAAATGTAAACATTTGAAATAAAAATGACAATGCAGATTTTCTGTTTAACATTTACATTTCTCCCCTGCATATATACAGTTGATCAGTAACTCTTGCTATCCAGACAATGTGTGGTGTGAAGTCAGTGGATTCTCAACACAATTGCACACATCTGCTGGTGTTCCTAACACATCAGATGATGGGTAAATCTACTTTGTAAAACTTTGTGAGCTCCAATACCTGAATCCCTTCTGTGGGGTCGAAGGATTAGGGCTGGGTGATGCACTGAAAAAGGAACAATAGAGCAACTATTGCACATTTCTGATATTTGGAGTCACTACTAATGACTGCTAAACCATGTCATATTAACTTTAAAAATGGCTATTTAGACCTACAAAATTCCAAATTTATATGCAGAATGCACCACATTGGTAACAAAGTACCTTATATTTAAAGGACTAGTCGAACCATTATTTTTTTTTATACCAGATATCCACATGCTGGGGAGCTGGCACTAGCTTTAGGTACTTTGGGAGCGGAGAGAGCCTGGAGTCCTGGAAAGTAATGAGGCCTATTCTCGAAAAAGTAAGCGGTATCAGTTTGTGGACTCAAAGTCTATTTAGCGCCTGAAAACGGTGGACAACATATATACTCAATCTGACATATAAAGCAAATGTTTAGTTTTGCTACTGTGAGATTGTGCCACTTTCTCATTTTGTTATAGTTGCTCTGCAACCTTTCTGAGAGAAGCAGGATAAAATTAATGGGACTGTAAATGCTAGGCATCTGGTCAGTGAGGATGCTATCTATGACAGCCAGTCAGAGTTCTGGCTAGTAGAAGCACATTGGAATGGGAAGAGGTGTTGAAAATAGGAAACAAAGGGACGACTAATGGCATCATTAACAGAGCCGAACCATTATACATTTTATTGCTTTCAAAAATCCAAATCCATATACCATTAATGGTGAAGATGCATTTCACAGCAAAACTATATACTACTAAAATATGGAGAAAGGACAAATTGATAAGCAATTCATGAAACGTTAGTGTCACAGGACAGTACAAACGGTGATCATCAACATATGAACATGTGTAGAAGTAGGTGGGAAGAATACCTTGAGTTGTGAAGTTGAACAGTGCAGGTTTCTCCCGCCCATTGGGTAATTTGACATTAGGGTCCCGTAGTTCATCAAAGAATGAGTGTGCACAAGCTTCTAGCGGTGTCAGGCGTGCAGTAGGCGTATACTCCAGCAGGCGGCTACAAAGTGCAATGGCCTCTGGTGGAGTGCGGGGTCGGAAGACCTGCAAAAAGACATAACCCTTTAAAAAAAAAAAAAAGATGTGACTGAAATGAGTCGGAGGAATTAACCCTATCGGCGCTGACAGGCCCGGGATCTCCACCGTTGAGTGCTTGTGTTATTTGGGTAAGCACGACTCGTCGAGAAGTCCCGAGCCCCTCAGCGGGCAAGGGTTAACGTCACAGGGTTTCACTGTGCTAGGAACGATTCATTGCCAGTCAAGATTTCTTGGTTCTCCAGTCAGCTCTGGTGGATTTCTCCTGAGTTAAGGTATAGCCAATTAGGCCGAATCGCATGTGGTACTTTCATTTACTCTAGAAGCCCGGATTAAGGCCAATAAACCATGCCTGGCTTTGAGATAAAGGTGAACCCAGAGGTGAAAGGCTGGTGCGTTACCCATTTAGAGCTCATAGTGCAACAACAACAACAAACTCATCCTTGCAGTCAGACATGCAAAAAGATATGCTAGATCAGAAAATATATCTGTTAACAAATTAAGAATTTTATATTCAAAGTGATTCAGCCATTCTAACAGAGTTAGACAAGAACATTTTGCATAACTATGGTTATTAATACTATATTTGGTATCTGTACATTCAAGCTGTTCTAACAAACAGATACTGAAGTAATTCTGTAGAAAAATGTTCACAGCTCAAAATCTCACAATGAGTACATGAATAATGAAACGTGACAAGTACCAAACGGGAAGATGCAACACAAACTCCAAAGGCAAAAGCCATGAAGTAATAGTCTAGATGCTATCTCATAGTAACAGCCTTGGCATATATTTCAACTTGTCTGTATTATCTGCACCCAGTAGAGGCCTAATCCTGCCCTCGTTAACCCACCTCACCTGCAAAAGGCATCTCCATTTTAATAAGCTGACAAGAGATTAGGGAAAGTTGTGATAACCCAAATTATAGCAAGAATAGGCACACCAGTTTAAAACAAGCATTTGCAATGCAATAGGTCTCGCATTTGCGAGAGTTTAAGCTATTGGCATTGTAAATGACAATGCATTTTATTTATCTGTTTTGATAATTAACACATACATAAAAGGCATTGTCATTTACAATGCTAATAGCTCAAACTCTTGTAAATGCGAGACCTATTTCACTTCAAAGAAGTGGCCACCATTGTCCCGGGCTGCTTGGAAAGTGAAAGCAGGCGTGGCGGCATGAATGTTGCAGGCATGTCGTGCCTGCGGTAGGAGAAACTCATTGAAGAAAATAGTGTTTACAGACTAAATAAGACATACCATGTAACAACAGAAGTAAAAGAGCCAGTCCCATGGGAGGTTACAAATGAAGACAAGGCGGTACTAAGGAGGGACTAACAAGCATGTTAACGCATCAGAAGCCAGCATTTACGAAGGACAATGACACAAGCCAATGACAAATATGGGTGGGGAGTGGGCGGGGCTTCAAGTCCATACTCAAATACATCATGCCTCGCAGAGCAGTGCATGCGCTGCCCAGCCTCGACCAAAAAATGGTGCCATTACAGCTCACAGGTAATAGGCAAAATATTCCCTTATTTATCCCATCATCTCTTTAAAAGAACGAACAATGGCAGCCTGAATGTACTGCACTCAACCCGAACCATGGTTTATAGCCACAAGAGAGCGCTGCATAAACAGCAGCCCATTGCACAATATATGCAACCCAGACAACACAGGCGGGGGCTTGTCTAATGCGATAACCACATATCCATTGTGGACCACCATGAAACCCCGTTAGGAATTAATGCAAATATAGTTTATGAATATATCTACCTTAGGAATTGTTATGAGTGTGAAACATGTCCATCTGTGCATTACCAGAAGTTGAGGTATCCACAAAGTGCTAGAGGGGTTGAGACACTGCTTGTGAAGGCGGTGACCACATGGAAGATAACCTTTTTCCATTAGAAGAGTGCAGAACAAGAGCATGTTGTGCACGAGCACCCTTCCTGAAAGCTATAGCCTAACATGGCATCCATCCTGCTGGAAAAGCAACTCCTTGGCCTGCAGACAAGCGGGGAAATACTAGAGTCTAGGATGACCAATCCAGCTCTGCTTCACAGTTAGTGCCTAACAGACTGCCTCTTCTCTCTTCAGTGAGGACGTTGAGGTTGTCTTGTCTTAGAACAGTTTACCTAGGGAATTTGGAGTAAAATGCAAGAATGGATGGAAGTGACACACAGGAGTCAAGAGAACTCCTAGCATATTTCCAATTTCACAATTATTTCTCCTCAGACTCCCCCCTGCCTGCCTGAATGGAGATTCAAAGAGCACACCACTCCTTTACTCTGAGAATCATTTGGAGACTGTGGCCTGAAGAAAGTAATGCAGAAAGGGCATCAGGAAAATCCAAGGCCAATAACCATAGACACAGGTTATCAGGAAGAAATATTTCATGGGACTGACTCAGAGGGACGCTTGAGTTGCAATGCCCCCATTCCAAGTCTAGAAGAACTACACGAACACAAGTGACCACCAGTGTAGAGTGTATTGAAAATGCCACACATTTGTTAGGGAGCTTTCCCTCAAATGAGAAGGATCTTGAAAAATATGACTCACCTGTGACACGGAGAGATCAGTCTCGGTCTGAGATCCAAGACTGCTCCAGATACCTTTTGCGTCTGAGATTTTGAGAAACCAAATCTTAAATTGTAAAAATGGGTTCAGAACCAAATGTGTTATAAGCAGTGGAAGATGAAATTGGATCCTCAAAAGAGCCAGAAAGGATGAAATACGAGTACTCAATTCCTTGTGTGACCTTAGTTGGCATCCGTGACTTGGATGAAAAGCATGGTCCAAACCAAAAGAATTGTTTATTTGATCACAGTGCAGGACCACAGTTTATCTTAGGGAAGCCAAAACGTAGATCTGTTCTAAACTTGATTTGATCTACATTGAGGGAAACATAATATTTTCCTTTTTGTACAGCCTGGACAAAATCCCTTTTCTTTTGGAAGATGCTTGATGTATTTCTGGGAACTACTTTACCACAACAAATTCCCTTGGCTCTTCACTTGAAGGGCAGCACATGCTTCTTACAGCCTGATAAGGACCAACATTTCCTGAACAACTGATTCTCTACATTCCCTACAGGGACCTCCAATGTCATTTCAATAGATGATTTTGATAGTCAAAGCAGAGATATGCTGTTCCGCTGCGATCTGTATGAGGAGCTTGGGTCTGGTACCTAATCGCAAGCACCAATCCATGTGCTGTTTTTTTGCTTGCTCTGCAACTTGGTAAATGTAAAGAATAATGGTTCAGTGGACGGATGAAAAAGGCAATAGTCCAGAGAACGCCCAAGTATATCACTCATTTCACAATTATTTCTAATCAGAGATCTGTTCCTCTTGGGAGGACTGCCCTTTCCCAGCACAGCCTCAGTCCAGATTCTGTAGTTCCAATATTCCAGTCCAACTAAGTTTTTCATTTATTTTTGCCAAATTTTTAGTGGTTAGAGGAAATGTTGCACTCTTCGAACATCTAGGAAACGTGGAAAAGAAGTAGTGTGATTATTTTTTGTAGCTGTGCTAAACTCCGTACTTTTTACTAGTGAAATTTGAAGAAAAGTTGGTGAAACTGCACTTTCATAGCAACATTTTGCTTAACAGTATCTAACGTGATGTTTTTTAAGCGAACGAGTGTGTGTAAAAATATTTCAAGCAATACCGGCCTAAGGCCGGGTTGACAGGAAATATCTCTCGGCTAGAGATTTTCTATACAAAACGGTCTCCGACTTATCCATATGAGGTGCTGTGTCACTTATAAAAGTACACGAAATCAAGTAATGGGAATCTGGCTAATTTCACTGGCATAATTAGAATTTCACCCTGGCCTAATTTTATAGGAGCTGGAGTATGGTGAGAATGGCGCATGGTGTGTAATCTGGGGTGGGGAACAGCAGCGCCCTAGAGGGAGAGATGGTTTGACTGCTGTCAGTCTTGCACTGTCCCGAAAATCATCTGAATGATATCGCTGAAGAGGTAGCTTCCCTTGTATAGGCGGCCCGCAATGTATAGAAACTGACCTATAGCTTCCTAGAAGATTTTGCCCACTCCTGACTGGGGGAGGAATTGGCCCCTCGCCAGATCACAAGACCAAGTTCGAGCAGCGCAAAGCACGACAGGCAACGTGTTGTCACGATGCGCTAATTTCACAAACCAGGCAGTCGAGGCGCTGCTCGGGCGCGTCCCAGCGGGTGACTGGATGAAAAGGTCCGTCTGCCTGCTGCTCTCTGCAGACGGGAGACGGAGGGCCCCGGGTCTCAGACTGGCTGATTAGCTGCGACTCCGCATGCTGCGCTGTTATCTGAGCGGCGCAGGCCTGCTGAAGACAGGCAAATCTCACGGGCCGATGTCCGGGGCAGATAGATCTGGGAGCCGGAAAAGAGGAGCGCGCACAGGCACCTCGAGGGAGGTGCGGGAACACGCTCAGGTGAGACAGTGAAGAACAGGGTTTGGCACAGAGACCTAGGAACAGAGGCACAACTGTCGATGACAACGGAGCGAACGTGCTTAAAAGTCATCACAGAAAGTATCGAAAGGCGTGGGAGGAAGTTCAGGAAGGATAAAATACAAAATACGGAAAGAAAGAATGGGGCAAAAGAGCAACCAACTCAAATAAAGAAAGGAACTAACTGATGATGAAAAGATATATGCCTAAAGTAAAACAGGCATTTGCAATGCAATAGGTCTCCAATTTACGCGAGACCTATTGCATTGCAAATGGTTGGCAACTTGCCATCACGGACAACGGGTGGGGAGGGGGTGTCAAAGGCACGGACAGCGGTTGGGAGGGAGGGTGGGGGAGGGGGGAGAAGGCAGGGACAACAGGAGGGCGGGCGGGGAAGGAGAGGAGAAGGCACGGACATCGGTAGGGAGGGCGGGGGGAGAGGAGAAGGCACGGACAAAGCTGGGTGATGCTACGTGTGCACGAAGGAAATAGTACATGCCCCGTGTAACAACCAAGTAAAGGGGCCAGTAGCCATGGGAGGATACAAATGACATGGCTGTACTAAGGAGGGACTAAAAAGCCTCATAATGAATCAGAAGCCAGCATTTACAAAGGACAAACACAAGCCAATGAAAAATAAGGGCGGGGTAGTGGGCGAAGCTTCTCTCCATACTCAACTACCACAGCTCTTCGCAGAGCAGCGCTTGCGCGCTGGCTCACGCTCGACCTAAAAAATTGGTAATATGTGACAATATTCAAAGGGTGGTTTCTTTAAAGGCCGAACATTACAGCTTCCCTAACCAAAAGCAATTCTACTTCATCGTTCAGTTCCAATCTATATATTGTACTCTCTTGAAACAACTCCCAATGCAGTACGCTAATAGGATGGGTGATTAATAATAGATGTGTGGACATTCCAAAAAACAGTGGCAATAATGGTAATGGCCTGTTACAACCGACACATAGGTTTTTAAGCAAATGGGTATTTACGTAGTCTATGTGGCAGCCTTACAGTTTTCTATTCACTGATATTTAAAGAGCATGTTAACAGGTGAAAAACTGTTAAAGCATGCGGCTCAAAGCTCTGCACTGCTCAGGCTAGTCAGTCTTGTCATAGAATTTTAGACATGTCACTGTGTGGCAGGGTTGGCATCAAGTGTGAGCTGAGTAAAGTGGATGCGGCTACGAGAGGGCATTTGCGCAAATTAACCTGAAGACTCACCTTCTTTATAGGGTGATAATTCCTTTCATACATGAATTGGTTTGGACTCTTTTTTTTTTTAACCAAAAAAACTACTTTTAATTATTACATTGGTGAAGTTTGGAAACACAAACTATGTGTGAAGATGTAAAGAAAACAGGAAACCTCAATGCCCCTATCAGTGTATTTCATCATACAACACGCAGTCAAAAGCAACACTAGTACAGCTAATGACTGCTGGACTAGTATTGAAAAATGAGGACATCTTTTGTGGACTGCTGGATGTAGAATAGGCAACATTAAGGAGTCAGTAGTAGCCAATGACATAGGAGGCAAGCCCTAGCTCTGGTGATTATGGAGCTTGTCAGCAACTGTAGTGCCTAAAGTGACAAAAGCTAAAAGGAGAAACTGCAAACACTTCAGTAGTTTTAGAGTTTAACGTTGTTTATTGATCTTTAGGAAACTGCCTGCTACAATGAGCATGAACTCTTCAGCAGACTATCGGCAGTTAGTGACAGCCGCATGAGAGTCAAAGGATCTGCTGTGGCACAGTGAGTGTTAGTGAAATTTTAGTGACATTGCTGTGGGTGCAGTAGTTTTATAAGAGGCAGGACTGGTGAATCTTATGTTTTTATTGGAGCGGAGGGCCCTGCAATCACTGCTGTGAGGGTAGCGAGTGCTCAGCAGACTTGCGCTGTGTTCTCTAAGCACTGATAACCTGCTTTGCATTAACATATGAAGGTACCTACTTGCCTGTTCCACAAGAATATTCAGGGTGAGCTTGATCAGCTCATGACAGCGCCATGCACCCCCACGCGACAGAAAGAGACAATCCACCAACTTGGGCAAGCGAAGACAGTTATACTGCAGGTCTAGCTATGTTTCCATCAGAGATCACAGACGTCATAGGAAAAAGGAGCTAATGGAGTGGGAAGCGTGAAGGGCAGGATTGCAGTCAAGAAGTTTCAAACTGTGTTCAAACCTGTGAAGCATTTTGTCTTGAGAACAACTCAGATATATTTTCTGGTAATGCGTTCTGAGATACTTTTGTTTATGGAACTGTCTCGTAGCTGCCAAGACCACTGTAGAGAACTGGATATTGCCGCTCAATCAATTATCAGGAACATCACCAGCTTTTTCATTATATAGTACACATAATTTTTGCTACATTTGTGGACATTTAAGTCGAACATTTCTACATTTCTCCACTAGTTTTTTTTATATTAACTGCTAGCAGGCATACTATTATTGTGGCAGCATCCAAGATAACAGTCTGTGCTAAAGCTGTGGTTTTCTTCTCCATCCTCGAGTCTAATGGTGGGTGTCTCGGATACAAGAGTTTTGTGTCTGAGATGTTGAATATGGTGTTACAGTTCATCGTTTTGGGTTATGATGGGTATTTGGTGTACAGTGGTAGCGTGTGCAGTATTCACGTGTGCAAGAAAATGGTCTACTGTTAACATTACTGACTTGACTTTGTGGTTGGATAGGGATTGCACAGTTTTCTGTTGCTGGTGCGAATAGAAGGGATTGAGGTTCTCTGGTTTGGCTGCAGAGGTGGTTAGGATACCTGGTACTATGTGCAGAAGAGGGTCACAAGCGAGGGCCTTGGTTCTGTATAGAGCGGAAGTAGATGTGGGATTTCCCGTGAGCATGGAACAGTAGAGGGTGATATGCAAGGTGTCCTTTGGCCCCATGTACAGAAGCAGGTGTGAGAAAATCCTTCCTTTGTTTGATCAACCCCATTTTGTGCTGATTGGTGTTGCAGGTTTTTTTTCCAACTCAGCACACTGAACAAGGGTGTACCTACATCGACTAGCTCCTAAAAGCTAAAACTGTGTGAAAACTGCTGCCAGTGCAAAAACAGTGGCTTAGGCCTTTTAGCAGGAAGACTTGGGTGTGAAGCATGTGACTCCATCTCAGGAAGGGCAACTGGTGAGGATTCAGGAACTTCATTAATTTAAATGGAGGGGGGGGGGCAATGGCTTGGGGCGTCAAGATGGCAGTCACACTCTAGGAGTGCTTCGGACCCCTCCGTCATTCCCCAGCTCTGTGTCTTGGTCGCGGTATTGCTGCCACGCAGGATACCGCTACCCTCTTCACTTTCTTTTGGCCTTCTAACGGCCATTTTTCTCGGGGGTCAAAGCCGAGTTTGGGCGCCATTTTGGGTTGGCGTTCTAGTCTTGCTTTACCTTCCTTTCTCTCCCCTACTTATGGCCAGTGCCCCGCGGACGCGCCGCTGGCGCGCCGAAGGCGCGCCTAAGGCAAGCCCGTCTGCGCCCGTCTGCGTCCGGAACGCGGTCGGCACCAACCATGCTGTCCTGACTGATCCTGGGCTACGCATTACCTGGACTAGTAAGCAGCTTTTAGAGCTTAATGTTGCACAATGCACGTACCATATGTTTCCCAACTCTGACTTGACATATTGGAATCAGACATTTCAATGTAAAGTTTGCTCTCAGGTATTTGGAGGTCGAGTGAACTCTTTGGGGGGCGAAGCCTCACTCGTGATGCCTGATACTGGCATAAAAAGGTCAACTCTTAGAGCTTGCCTGATAAATTGTAGATCTCTCCCTAAACACTGTGATGACATTTGGCTCTCTATTGAGTCCAATCGCTGGGACCTTATGTTCTTGACAGAAACTTGGCTGACCGACACATCCCACCAGGACATCGCCCTTGCTATTCCCTCTGGCTTTAAAATCTCTAAGGTTAACAGGGGTGACAACAGGCAAGGAGGGGGCCTCGCAATTATTTTGAACGACAAGTGGGATATTTCGTGTAAAACAATAGAGAACATAGGCACTATTGAAGCCATGTCCTTTTCTATCCAAACCTCACCAGGGCATACGATTGCAGGCTTGTTGGTTTACCGCCCTCCTGACTCATCAGCTGCCTACCTTCCCAAATTAGGTGACATTATTGCGGATCTTACACTAAGATATACCAACCTCACAGTCCTGGGTGATTTTAACGTCCATATGGACGCGTCGGACTGTGGGCTGGCGCTTCAGGTGACTGAGATGATTGGAGGACTCAATTTGACTCAGCAGGTTACGTCTGCCACACACCGGGCTGGTCATATCTTGGATCTTATTTTTTCAAATGACCCTACTATTAAGGTGGAGGCTCCTATGCCACTGACTTGGTCAGACCACTGGCTGGTCCCCTTTAGCCTATTAAGAAGAGAGGGGACTTGCAGTGCGAAACCTGAGGTCGAGATGAAAAGAAACTGGAAAAAAGTTTCTATTGAGTCCATGGATCCTGTCTCACTTAATATTCCACTCTTGTTGACAGGTGACCCCAGTCATGATGCAATTGCCTTTAATGACTGGGTTACCACCTCCATTGACTCTATTGCTCCCATGAAAATGGTGAAGCAAGTCAGGAAAAAAAGCCATCCTCCCCTGGTTCTCTCCAGAACTTCAATCAGTGAAAAGTGCATGCAAAAAGCTAGAACGCATTTGGCGAAAAACTTACAATCTGGATGCTAAAAGCACATATAAAACTGCACAAAAAAATTCCACGCTCTTAAACGCAAAGCTATTAAAGATTTTTAGCAAATCAAATTAATGACTAACAACTCTTCTAAGGAAATTTTTTAAATCGTGCATGATTTTATGAAACCCCAAGCCACCATCAGTAAGATAACGCCAACAGCTGATCTTTGCAGAGATCTGTCGACCTTCTTCCAGGAGAAGGTACAGTCTATTTATTCTTCCTTCCAGGGACTAGGGGACAGGTTGCCCATCCCCGCTGTCCTTACTCCTTCCTCCCATTGGTCGGAATTTCAGACCTTTTGTCCAGTGGCATCTCTGCAAGATCTAGGAAGAATTAAGTCTGGCTCACCCTTAGACCCATGCCCAGCCAGATTTTTAATCTCCTGGCTTCCCTTCTCAATCCCCATTTAAACATTATTTGGAATACCTCTCTAAGGGTTGGCAGTTACCCTTCAGTTTGGAAAAAGGCGTTTGTTCTGCCTATCCTTAAAAAAGAAGATGCAGACCCTAGTATTCTCATGAATTTTAGGCCTATTTCACTCTTGCCCGCCCCAGCTAAGATTTTGGAGAAGGAAGTGCAGAGACAGCTATCTACTTATTTGGAGTCCAATAATCTGCTGCACGACTCACAATCGGGTTTTCGGAAGGGCTACAGTACTGAGACCGCTCTGCTGGAAGTTGCGGAAACCATCCGAGAATCCCTAGACCAGGGCAGTAGCGCTATCCTAGTGTTGCTGGATTTATCTGCAGCCTTTGATACGGTCTCTCATTCGATTCTTTTAGACCGTTTGGCTCAGATGGGTATCTCAGGGACTATCTTGAACTGGTTCCATTCGTTTCTGGAGGAGCGGTCTCAGCAGGTCTTACTCCGCCCTTATGTCTCCTCTCCTAGCATCATGGGCTGTGGAGTACCACAGGGTTCTGCGCTTAGCCCGACCCTGTTTAATGTATATCTCGCCCCTCTAGCCTCTACAATGAATAACTGTGGTGTACGACTAATATCGTACGCGGATGACACACAAATGGTGTTCTCTTTTTCAGCTACTACGCGAGCTGCATTCGACAATTTCAGGCTTTGCCTTACTAAGATCTCCTCTTGGATGACAGACAATTGTCTTAAACTAAATACGGAAAAACCGAGGTGATGTTTTTAACCAGCCTTCACCCCTTTTAGCTGACCTTTGGTGGCCGTCGCAACTGAATCCTCCTCCCACTCCTGTATCCTCGGTCAGAAACCTGGGCTTTAGATTCGATTCTGAATTGTCTGTTAAAGCCCAGATTGGCCAAGTATCCAGAGCATGCTTCTGGAAACTTAAATCTTTGCGCAGATTCCTTCATCTCCTGCCTATGGACTGTCGGGCCACCATTGTCCATGCCTTGATTACGTCTCAGCTGGACTACGCTAACAGCTTGTATTTGGGCCTTCCGGCCTATCTTATTCAAAGGCTGCAGACAGTCCAGAATGCAACAGCTAGGTTTATTAGAAAGGTACCCCTCCGGCACCATATCTCCCCTCATTTGCGCAGCCTACATTGGCTGCCGGTAAAAGGAGAATTCAATTTAAGGCCTTATCTTTGGCCTTTAGAGCGACTAGAGACTGTGGGCCTGGTTATCTTAGGCAGAGATTCCAGATATACCATCAGAATAGAACTCTGCGTTCAAACTCTCAGTCGTTGCTCCGTGCTCCCCGCTTTCGGAGAGCAAGGATGGGAGGGCGTGCCTTTGCTGTTAGAACAGCCGCCCTCTGGAACGAGATGCCTATTCATTTGCGCAAGGCTGAGTCCGAATCCCTTTTTAGGAGCTCTTTGAAAACTTGGCTGTTTGATCTGTCCTAGTCTCTTCCCCTCCCTCAACTGCTTTAACCTCATAGCGCCGGGACACCGCCGTAGGTGGTAGCTGTGCGCTTTATAAATGCTATTGACTTGACTTGACTCCATCTCAGGAAGGGCAACTGGTGAGGATTCAGGAACTTCATTAATTTAAATGGAGGGGGGGGGGGCAATGGCTTGGGGCGTCAAAATGGCAGTCACACTCTAGGAGTGCTTCGGACCCCTCCGTCATTCCCCACCATCCCCATTGATGCCTTGCGAATTCTGAGCCCATAACCTTGTTACTAAAATCCCTGTGCCCAGCAGGAAGCCGAAAGAACAAGTTACTTACCTTCGGTAACGATATATCTGTAAGAGACATAGATTAGTTATAGATTCCTTACCTGTAGAACTACCTCCAGGCGTCAGACTGGATCCGGAGAATTTTGGGTCAGCAGTACCCCTGCGCGTCGAAAGGTGGCGTCGGTCGACTCCGCGTTCATCGTTGGCGCCGTGGTTGCCGAGATGACGTCGCGGTAGCTACTCAGACGCCGCCCTTGCGCGCTGACGTCAGTTCTTTTACACGACATTCCACGCCAGAAGCGCAGAGCCATGCAAGAGACATTGACCACTGGTGCACAAAACTAGGGCCCTGAAAGGGATTCCCTGACCCTATAAGTCAGTTCGCAGAACGGGGAGGATGGGTGGGGCGGTAAGGAATCTATAACTAATCTATGTCTCTTACAGATATATTGTTACTGAAGGTAAGTAACTTGTTCATCTGAAAGAGACAATTAGTTATAGATTCCTTACCTGTAGAATAGACACCCCAGCAATACCAACCCCGGAGGTGGGTCTGCGAACCAAGTTCACACCAGAAAGTCCTGGAGAACAGAACGGCCAAAGAAGCAATCTCTCCAGACTTGGCTGTCCAGGCAGTAGTGTTTTGTGAACGTGTGCAGAGCTGCCCACGTAGCTGCCTGACAGATGTCATTGAGGGGGGACTCCCCGTCCCAAAGCAGTGGTAGCTGCCATCGCCTTGGTGGAATGGGCGCGCAGTCCCACTGGAGGCTCCTTCTTTGCCAAGGAGTAGCAAGCTTTAATGCACAAAACGACCCACCTAGAGATGGTCCGTTTGTGCACGGCCTGACCTTTTTTGGCGCCCACGTAGCCAACAAAGAGCTGGTCATCCACCCAGAATTGCTAGGTGCGATCCAAATAAAATGAAAGCGCACGTTTTGGATCCGGACGGTGGAGCCTCTCTTCCTCCTTAGAAGGATGCAGAGGCGGAAAGAAGGTGGGCAAAGTGATGGTTTGACCAATGTGCAAAGGAGTAACCACCTTGGGAAGAAAGGAAGGTCTGGCTCTGAGGACGACCTTGTCCGGATGAACAGCCAGAAAGGGAGGCTTCGAAGAAAGAGCTTGGAGTTCACTCACCCTGCAAGCAGAGGTGATGGCAACCAGAAAGGCAGTCTTTAAAGTAAGAAGTCTGAGAGGACAGTTATGAAGCGGCTCAAAGGAAGCGCACATAAGGTAAGTAAGAACCAAGTTCAAGTCCCACTGAGGCATTACGAAGGGAACAGGAGGAAAAAGATGAGTAATGCCCTTAAGGAAGCGATTTACAACAGGGGACTTAAAAAGAGAAGGCTGATCAGGAAGCCTAAGAAAGCCTGAAATAGCAGAGAGGTAGCCCTTCAGAGTGCCCAGAGCAGAGCCCGGCCGCGCCAAAGACAGGAGGAACAAGAGAACCTCAGAAAGAGGGGCAGAAAGGGGATCCACCGCCTTTGCTGTGCACCATGCCACAAATGTGATCCATCTGCAGGCGTATACCGTCTTAGTGGAGGGACGCCTGGCTGCCAAGATAACATCACAGACTTCGGGAGGAAGGTCGAAGGCTGTCAACTGCCGTCGCTCAATTTCCACGCAAGGAGGTGGAGACTGGACAGGTTCGGGTGGAGGACCGTCCCCCACTGTTGTGACAGAAGATCCTCCCGAAGAGGCAGTCGGAGCGGAGAATCGATGGCCATGTGTAACAGCTCGGGATACCAGACTCTTCGTGCCCAATCCGGAGCCACAAGGATGACTTGGGCCCGGTCGCGCCTGATCTTCAGCAATCTGGGTAGAAGTGGTATAGGCGGAAAGGCGTATAGAAGACCGCAACTCCACTCGCGACGAAAAGCGTCGCCTAGCGAGTGCCGCCTTGGAAATTCCAACACGCAGAATTGCTGACATTGTGCGTTCTCTTCGGTGGCGAATAGATCTAACCAAGGCTCGCCCCACTGCTGAAAGAGACCTTGTGCCACCTCCGAGTGAAGACGCCATTCGTGATCCATCATGCATCTGCGGCTGAGTTTGTCCGCACTGGCGTTCAGTGAACCTGCCAGGTGTTGAACCACCAGAGATATGCCCTGATGTTCCAGTCATGTCCAGAGACTGAGAGCCTCTTGACAATGTCCACGACCCCACCCCGCCCTGTTTGTTGCAGTACCACATGGCGGTGGTGTTGTCCGTGAACACCTGCACTACTCTTCCCCGGACAGAGGGAAGGATTGCTTTTAGCACAAGACGGATCGCCCGGAGCTCCAGAAGGCTGATGTGGAGCCCGGACTCCGCCGGAGACCAGAGGCCTCTGATCTCCGCCTCTCCCATGTGGCCGCCCTACCCCAGAAGTGATGCATCCGCCACCACTGTGAACTCCGGTTGGAGCAGGGAGAGGGATCTGCAGTTGACCCAATCCTGGTTTGTTAGCCACCACTGCCATTGTCGGGCAGTTCCCTCCAAGATCTAAACGCAATCGGACAGATTCCCCTGATGCTGTGCCCACTGGAACTTCAGGTCCCACTGCAAACTCCACATATGCCACCTGGCATGATCTACCAGCAGGATGCAGGAGGACATGAGGCCCAGCAGCCTCAGGGTCATTCTGACCGAAACCTGGGATAAAGGCTGAAAGATCGGAATCATAGCCCGAATATCCCGAACTCGCTGCTCGGGAGGATAAACCAGAAACTGCGTCGTGTCCAGAACTGCTCCGATGAAAAGGAGCTTCTGAGAGGGAGACAGGTGCGACTTCGGCACGTTCATAGTGAACCCCAGCGAGTGCAGGAGGTCCGCCGTAGTCTGGCGGTGGGAGACGATTGCCTGGGGTGAGTCCGCCTTCAACAGCCAGTCGTCGAGATAGGGGAAGACTGGAACCCCTGATCTGCGCAGATGAGCTGCGACCACCGCCATCACCTTCGTGAACACCCGAGGGGCGCTGGTATGGCCAAAGGGGAGCACGGTAAACTGAAAGTGCTCGTGGCCCACCGTGAACCGCAGGTAACGCCGGTGGACCGGCAGGACGGGTATGTGAAAATAAGCGTCCTGCAAGTCCAACGCTACCATCCAGTCTCCAGGGTCGAGGGCAGACAGGGCCTGAGCTAGCGTCAACATTTTGAACTTCTCCTTCGGGAGGAAGCGGTTGACGTTCCTGAGATCCAAGATAGGACGCAGGCCTTTGTCCTTCTTGTGCACCAGAAAGTAGTGGGAATAGCAACTACGACCTACTTCTGGGGCAGGAACTCGCTCGATGGCTCCCTTGGCCAAGAGAGCCGAAACTTCCTGTTGGAGAAGGGCCAAATGATCCTCCGACATGCGATAGTGCTGAGGTGGCATGGATGGAGGGGTAGTCTCGAAGGGGAGGGAGTAGCCCCTTCGGACTATCTGCAAAACCCACCGGTCCGACGTGATGGTGCACCAGTGGGGGAGGTGATGGCGAATCCTGCCACCCACTGGCAATTGGTGGCCCTGAAAGGTCAGACTAGGAGGGTTTGGAGGCTGCCGCAGAGGGGGCAGTGGTGGACTGGCCCGCTCGCTGGCCCCCAGACCCACGGCGGTGGGTCCCACGTCCCCGGCGGGGCTGAACAGCTTGCGCCGGCCTGTGGCTCTGGGTGGAACGTGGTGGGCCACCCCTTCCGTAGCCACGAAAGGGGTGAAAAGCAGACTGCGCAGGGCGAGTTGTGTAGAGGCCCAAGGACTTGGCCGTAGCCCGAGAGTCCTTGAAGCGCTCTAGCGCATGGTCTGCTTTGTCGCCGAACAGGCGACGGCCATCAAAGGGCATGTCCATCAGGGTAGCTTGGACATCCCCGAAAAATCCAGTCGACCTCAGCCAGGCGTAGCGTCGAAGGGCTACAGACGTTGAAATCGTTCTGCCTAGCGAGTCGGCGGTGTCCAGTCCACATCGTATGGTAAACTTGGCTGCATCTCTCCCTTCGGCAACTGCACGGGAGAGCACGGCCCGGGCCTCCTCCGGGCACTGGGGCAGCACCTGCGCTACCGTATCCTACACAGAGTGGGTGTAACGGCCCAACAGACATGCAGTGTTTACCGACCGCAGTCCCAAGCTGGAGGAAGAAAACATCTTCTTCCCAAGATGGTCCAGCTTTTTGGATTCCCTATCAGGTGGAGCGTTAGGGAATGCGCCTTTGGACGTCGAGGCTTGGACCACCAAGCTCTCAGGGGTGGGGTGTTGGGCGAGGAAAGTGGGGTCGCACAGAGCCGGGCGGTGGCGTCGGGCAATCATCCTATCCACAGGCTGTGTTGGGCCTGGACCAGGTGCCCAAAAGGATGTCAGTTAGGGCTTCATTAAACTGCAGCAGGGGCTCCGAAGAGCTCGCTGCCGGTTGAATCATCTGTCAGGAGGTTAGTCCTGACCGCCACCGTAGGTAGCTCGAGGTTGAGAGCCTCGGTCGCCCTAAGCAACACCACTGCGTAAAAAGCTCCCTCCTCTGTAGCCACGGTAGGAGGAGACAACATGCCAAGGTCTGGGGAGGTATCCAGACCACAACTCCTCTCTCCAGTCCGGATCATACTCCAACTGGTCAGTTAAAGGGTCTCCAGACCCTCCTCTGTTTGCCAATCTGGCCTGAAAGAACCAGGGTGGAACAAGGGCACAAAAGTACCCGTCGGGGCCGGATCCGGCGTCGGTCGACGTCGGTCCGGCTCCGTGTCCACGTCAGGGTGGAGGCCGGGGTCAACGCCGGCTGGGGGCACAACCGGCATCGGCTGCGGGTATGGTGCTGGTTGAATCAACGCCGGTGGAGGTGTAATGAGGTGGACCGGTGCCGACCCGGATCCAGGCATGGATCCAAGGGGATCCTGCGGTGCCGGGGCCGAAGCCGCCGGCGTCGTCGAAGGCCCAGGACTCCCAGCCGAGTCCGCGGGGCCTAAAGGCGCGCCAGCGGAGTCTGGCTGCCCAAAGATGGCATGCATCGCTTCGTAAAAACTTCGAAGCTGGGCAGGGGTTGCTCTAGGTCCCGGAAAGCGAGGGAAACTCTGAGCCGACCCTTCGGACTCCGTACGTGGAGCCGCAGGAGGGGCACCACCCGCACCCTCGTCGCGTCGGCCGACGGACGGGGAGAAGTCAAAGAGCGATGATGCTTCTTCGACTTCTTCTTGTGCTTCGACTTACCTGAGGAGTGCAAAGACTTCAAAGAGTGGTGGTGGTGGCTCCGCGACCGGTCCCTGGACCTCCCGCATGACCGGGACCTCGAACGGCCCGGAGCGAACTGCCGATCCTCGAGAAGCTTTCGGGACCGCTCCCGCAAAGACTTCGGATTCATGGTCAGGCAGTCGGAACACGACTTGGGATCGTGGTCATATTCCAGGCACCACAGGCACACGCGGTGCGTTTTCGGCAGGAACCGCAAGCCTTGAAACCGGGCATCCCTGACGTGCACCAGGAGTTGAAGACTCAAAAACGGTGTCGACAAAAGTCGGCAAAAAGTCAGTCAAAAAGTGATTGGAGGTACCGCTCTCTTCGGATCTGCACTGGCTGGCGCGGAAAAAGAAAGAACTGACGTCAGCGCGCGAGTGCGGCGTCTAAGTAGCTACCGCGACGTCATCCCGGCGACCACGACGAACCCGGAGTCGACCGACGCCACCTTACGACGCCCAGGGGTACTGCTGACAAAAAAATTCTCCGGATCCAGTCTGACGCCTGGGGATACTTCTACAGGTAAGGAATCTATAACTAATTGTCTCTTTCAGATGAGACCCACAGAGAAGCTGAGGCTGCCCAGGCACACACGAGGGGCTCCATGGTTTGTGCTCAAAATGGCGGATGAGTCCACAGCCTGTTACAATGGACTGGGACGCTGAGAGGTGAGCAGCTCATCTACGAAACTCACATCTATCACCGGACCCCCAGCACTGCCCTGATGGACAGCGCGGGAGATGCTCTTCGCCCCGGGGTTGCATCCCCACCACGCTGGTGCTGAGGGGGCCCTTCCATGTTATCGATCGAAAGACGGAAGAGTGGCCAAGTGGGCGGAGGTAGAGGACCACATTTGGAACTCGTGAGGCTCCCCGTCCTCACTTCTCTGGTCCTCCTGCCCCGACTGACCCCCCGGGGGCGACTTGACTCTCCACGTACCTGCAATCCAGTTGGGGATCAGTAGGGTGGTGGCTCCCTGGCCCATGGTGGCCCTGCGGGGCTGTTCACGAGGACCGATTGGACTCTGGGCCCAGCACTGTGCTCCTGTACCCAATGGAATCCGCCGGTTACTAAATGGACTACACTGCGCGGCTACTGTGACGAGTCCAGGATCAGATGAGCAGTGTGACTGAGGGTCTGAGCCCTGGCGAGTGCATCACCTTACAAGCCAACAACGCTCAAATTGGTGTTGTAGCCCGTGGGATTGACTTTTTTTAATGGCCTGTTCATATGCTGAGTAACCCTACCTGTACTGCTACACGAAGCTCTGCAGCCCCAGCTATTGTGCCATCTTGGATAGAGGATTTGGGGGTGATCTGGCCTCCTTCCCCCCTCCCTTTCTTCTGGATGTGTCCCAGGACATTAGACTCGCGTTAAATCGGGCCTGGAGACACTCTCGCCTATCTGTTCCTTCCCTGGGATGCCTCCGACCACTTGTGGAGGGCCGGTGCTCGCCATGGAGCGGAGGATCTAGAGGCTGGTTGTGGTGCATGTGCTTTTAGTGCCATTCTGTCTGGTATTGGGTGATCCTTGGCTGCTCCAAGGACACATGGTAAGAACGTGGGTGCTGTAACCAGTTCAGACAGTAAGCTTGACTCCTCACTTGACTGCACGCATAAATGTGATTCGATATTGCGGCCCCACCTCTACAATGAACCTGCTTTATCATGCTTGGTGGCTGCCTGAGCCTTGCCACAGCCTCCTGCACATTCCAACTACTACCTACCAGCTCGTGCTGCTGTAGTCTGTGGCAAACGGGTCAAGTCTCTGGCGCACCAGCTTTGTTCAACCATCATCTAACCATGGGGAAAGACCAGACAACTAAACCCCAACCCTCCCAGCCACACATAGACCAATTTACGACAACGCAAGGAGCGATACAATGGATAAAGCTACCCCAGCAATAGGTGACCTATATAAAATTCTCCAAGCTATCCATGCATCACTGAACACAGTGGAGACAAAAATAGGAGAGGTGAGCGTAGATGTTGCCCTTCTTCGCCAAGACCTAAGAAATACAACTAGCCGTATCACAGAGGCGGGGGGCCATCTCAACGGCTGAAGATGAGGTCATACATCTCAAAACCAAAGCAACCCACCTCCTCACTCATACTAATGAACTCAACCACCGAGCCGAAGATGCAGGAAATTGGCCCCAACTGAATAATTTGCGCCTAGTGGGTTTTCCGGAAGATGCAGAACATAATCGACCAGCCGAATTCTATGAGGAATGGTTCAAATCATGGATGCCAGCAGATAAACTCTTGCATTGGTTCGCAGTGGAGCACACCCACAGAGCGCTCACTCCTAAGCCCCCTCCTGGGGCAACACGCAGGCCGATGATTGTGCAGTTTTTCAACTTCAAAGATATTCTATCCAGAGGGAAGTTTGTTGACATCCAAAACCCCAGTACCAGAACTCCAAAATCTTGATCTTCCCGGATTATACAAGAGAGGTGCAGGCCCGGCGTAGGTCCTATGAATCAGTCAAACAAAAACTACGGGCCCTGCAGATCTCCTACGCACTTTTACTCCCAGCTGGCCTCAAAGTGATATTTGCAGGCAAGACTCATTTTTTGAAACCCCTGAAGCAGCTTGAAAATGGCTCACAGAAGGAAAACAGATGGCAGGTCTGGTTGGAACTTCTCTTCCATCTACTGGTCGAACCTCCGGGGCCGATGCAGCTGGGAGTAACCGTCGAAGACGGGTTTGTACAAGATCCTTTCGCAGAAGACTGAATATGGGGATAGTTCCCCCCTCTGGGAGCTCAGGATCCTCGGTCCCACCGTCGCAGAAGACTGTCTGCATGCTGATCCAAGCAATGAGGAGAGACTGAGCCGAACACCTCCCATTTAAAAGTTTGTGGTCGGGGCATGCGGCTCCGGGGACCAAAAGTCTAACTACAGACTGGCACAGAAAGGCATGTTCTGGTTAGAAATAAGGCAGATGTTGATTTCTATTGATCCTATCTGGAGGGGTCCACCACTCCACACCTACCTGTAAGACCCTGGTTACAAGTTTGGGATTATTGTTTAGGGCGACAGATGCTGGGGGGGGGTGGGCAGGGGAGTACGGGCGGGGTGGGGGGGAGAGAAGTACGGAGTGCGGGGGCAGGGGAGGGGAGTACGGGCGGGAAGTACAGGGTGGGGGAAGTATGGGGTGAGGGAATTGGGGGTAATGGGGTTGCCGCCACAGAATATGGGGGCTATCTGTTGGCTTTTCTTCCTTTTTAGGAAGTCACTGAGTCCTATCAAAACCATACCATTAATGGCTTCACTGCACCACATCACCTGCACTCTACTTTCAGCGCCTAACCCTATCAATAGTCCAAGTGCGTTCTTGGCCTGCATGCTTCATTGATTCCCTATCTTGCCATGGCCCCGTACAGTGCGTTATCTTGGAACATAAACTGTCTTTTGGACCGGATTAAGTGTGCAGCAGTGATGCGCTATGCCCAGCGTTTTTCTCCTTCAATCTTAATGCTTCAGGAGACGCGCTTGCTGGGCACCAAGTGTCCATTCCTAGCGCAACATGGATTTGACAGGGTCTATCATGCGGGATATGCCCGAGGGTCCAGTGGAGTGGCAATTTTGTTACAACGCTCCTTTCCCTTAATGGTGGCTCAAACTTGGGCAGATCCACAACGTTGGTATTTGGCTCTCACAGGTATGACTTGAGGGCAGCCCAATAAATATTCGTTGTATCTATGCTCCCCTATAGCACACGAGTCCTTCGTCACGCTCCTCAAGATTATAACCCAAATGCCTCAAGGTCACACCATTATAGGAGGCAATTTCAATGCAGCTCTGGAACGGGTGTGGGACTCTACAGGTTCCCCCTCGGACGTTAGGCGACTGGGGGCTACCTCTTTACAAAAACGAGTGTCCACTTTAGGTTTATGTGAGTGTGGAAAATCCTAGAATGAAACAATATACCACAGACGTCCCCTTGGTGCAGATACTCTCACGAGGCATATCTGATCACGTCCCTCTACTCCTTTGCATTGGTGTGGCGGATGCCACTAGGTGCCCTATGTGGAGGCTCAATGCCTGGTATCTACAGGATGCAACATACACTCAAGCCATCAAATAGGAGATAATGGCCTATTTCCACACAAACACAGGGTCTGTCCATTCCATGGGTGTTCTTTGGGCTGAATGCAAGGCCAACATGTGGGGACATGCTAGGGCTCTCATCCGGCAAAAGGAAAAAGCACAGCTCAACCGAGTCACCCAACTAGATACTCGGGCCTTACATCTAGAGCACCAACTCTCCAGGTTCAGCCGTGGAGCCATCACCATAGAACTGAGAATGCTTCAAGGGAGCAGTGCCTGCTCCCTTGAAAAGACGAAGCAACTCTGGCGGGCGTCAACAGCTAGAATATACGGATGGGGAGACAAAAAACAGTAAACTGTTGTACTGGCTAGCCTCCAGACCCTTGGCAGGCTGGATTATACTCGATTTAGCGGACGCCCAGAGTGGTACACAATTCTACTTTGGCCATCGCCCAGGTTTTTGCCAACTACTACTATAATCTGTACAGGGTTGTCCCCCCGTCCCCAGGCTGAACAAAATTTAACCCTCTTTGATGAAATATTGTTACCCAGCCTCTCTATCACTGATCGACGTGAACTAGACGATCCACTCACTCTTGAGTAGATTGGAGATGCAATCTTGGAGATGGCCTCTGGGAAAACACCTGGCCCAATGGAGTTTTACTCCAAATTCAAAGATATCCTGGCACCTCATCTCTTGCTGCTTTATCAGGAGGCAAGACAAAGGGGCTCCCTTCCCCGAGAGCTAGATCAGGCCACAATAGTAGTCATACCAAAGACACCCCCCTCCATCTCTCTCCTGCTCAGAATATCGGTCTATCTCTCTTTTTAATGGAGAGGTGAAGATACTGGCGATTGGCCATTCGCCTGTGGTAAGTCATTCATTCATTAATCCACCCTGACCAATTTGGCTTCATGCCCGCTAGAAGTGCGAGACATAGTGAGACGTTTGTATGTTGCACTGGCCCATCGACATAAATTACCAGCTCCGTTAGCTTTACTGTTAATGGACTGTGAAAAAGACTTTGATACAGGAGACTGGACCCATTTGGCTAAAGTGCTGGACAGAGCGGGATTTGGGCCCCGTTTTTGTGGTTGGTGCAAATCCTCTATTCCAACCCAACAGCCCGCGTACAGATAAATGGAGTGATGTCAGATGAGTTTCCAATTGGTCTGGGAACTAGGCAGGGATGTCTCCTCTCCTTTTCGGGTTTGGCCATTAAACCCTTGGCCCGCCTTATATGGTGCGACGTGCAGATTACTGGTTGGGAGTGGGATAGAGGACACGAAAATTGAATCGCACTTTATGCAGGTGGTGTGCTGTTATACCTTTCAAACCTAATAAATAGCGGTCCTTGCTGCCTCCGCATTCTAAAGCTTTTCTCGGAGGCATCGGGTTTGACACTTAACCCAGGTAAATTGCTTCTTGTAACACTTACACCCTCTAGGGATTGTATAGCCTGGCAGACGGACATTCCAATATGTAGGCTAAGCTTTTGTTATTTGGGTATCCATGTGGCGCTTGACCCAGCTTTGACTTGGTCCCTCAACATCACCCCCCCTTACTCGCACAAACACAGCGGATCTCAAGAAATGGCAAACCTTACCTTTGAATGTTATGGGAGGATAGCACTTTACAAGATAATGGTACTTCCCAGATTCTTATATTTTTTCAAAACTTCCCCCTCACTATATTTCGGCACTGGTTTAGAGAAATGGACACTGGCGATTTAGTTTTTATGGCATAATTCTAGACCTCCTCTCGCCTTCCCAAAATGTCAATGTGCTCCTTATGACGGAGGGCTGGGTATGGCCAACCTATACTTATACTATCTGGCGTCTCACCTCCTGATTGTCAATAATTGGTTTAATGGAGGATGGTCAGATCCTGCCTCTAGATGTGAGCTCGCTACATTGGGCTTTCCCCGAATTCTAGAATGGCTTTACCTTTGCGCTGTCACCCAGACTCTCCCTGAGGTGATTCGGTTGGTCTTCACTGGGTGGAGGGATCTCTGCAGCATACGGGATGGTGGTAAACAATTACTCAACAGACCCCCTTATGGCATGGCAAGTGGTTGGGAGATGTGGCGGCCCTGGAAGGGTGTGTGTGCTGGGACACCTTTGGCATTACTCTACTATATGACATTTGGACAGGATCCCACATCATCTCCTTTCAGCAGTTGCAGCAGACCTATGCGTTAGCTAAGACACAATTCTTTAATTTTTACAGCTGCGTTATGCTTTAGAGGTCCATGTCCCCCATGGCATGAATGTCCCCGCGTTTAACCCCATCGAGGCCAAGTTGATGATAGGAGCTCTGGGTAAGGGTGGTGCCTCCCATATTTATCGCACCTTTTAAAAAAAACAAATTCTGTTTATTAAACATTTACATGAATACATCTGGATGAACAAGCAAACACGCACAATGAGATTTCGCTAGGCGCCTGAAAGTAGCGGCCCAGGATTACATTTAAAGATAGTCCAAGTCTTTCAGTTTCCAGAGTTAACAGAGATTATAGCACAAGTAAATGGCAGGGTGACGAAATACCAGGTGCGTCATAGACAACCATCAACAGCAAACAACCTGGAGAATGAAATAGGAGGGAACAGGGTGGGGGTGACTAGGGAGGATTATTAGGAGAGGGGGAGTGGTGACCGGCCTGCGCGGGAGGTGTTAGATGAGCGTGCATGCTCGGCCGAAGCATTGTTCAGGCTGTAGGTTCTATCCTACTTCACCCACGGAATAGGGATGCGAGGGGACCGCATCCGCTACACATGATCGCAGGTATGCAAGTAGTGGTTCCCATATGTTTTTAGGTTGGGTATTGGTGGGCATAAGGTCCCAATAGGCGGACAGCTTTTCCAGGCAGAACGCTGCATCTTTGAGCCACTCCTCTCTACGCGGGGCTCGGCGTCTGCCCCAATACATCGCGATGCGTCTTAGCAAGCAGCAGGAGCATGGCCACCAATTTTCTGTAGCCCGTCGGCAGGGGTTGCACTTAACCAAGTAAAAATCGCTCAAGCGCATAGAACATGGGTGGCGCAGCTGGGAAGGGAGCTAAGTCCGTGCACAGTGCCGCTCGCAGTTGGTAGTAGGTCATTTTTTCTAGGACCGTCAGCTCTTCACCCTCCCGCACCCGAGGAAGCTCTATAAAGGTCCCTCCCGGGAACGTGTCACCCATTGTATTAAATCGGAGCTTCCGTAACCGTGCGCAGGGGTCCGCCTCCGATAGGAAGGGCAGCGCGGGGTGTCTGGGCAGAGGGATAGAGGGGGCATACAGTCCCTCCAGCCGTGCTTTACGGCGCAGCTCGTGCCTTACCCACACCGTACATCCCACTGTGTCGATCTCTGAGCGCTAGCGGGACTGTGCCCTGTATAGGACCGTGTGTAACGGGTATGGTGTTGCCTGATCATGTTTGGGTGCAGTGTGTGCCATGAACTGTGTCGGATACACCCAGTGGAATCCAAACTGCGCCTGTGCGCACCAGTAGTATAGGTCAAAATCTGGCGCGGCTAGGCCACCCTGCCTGGAATGGCATGGTGAGCAAAAAAACGATGGATTTAGGCCCAGATCTTTGTTCTGGGGTGAATGTATGACATTGTTCTGCATTCTGTCCATCAATTGTTGTTTTTGCATTTGTCACCCCGAGTGGGACGGGTATGCCCAGACATGGGTCCCGTGCTCTCCATGCCACTGGAGTCAAGCTATCCTGGCTGATGAGGGCTGAAAGCCCGAAACCGGTCCTAGGATGCTTGTTTCCAGTCCAGGGAGGACCTGGCCTGGCAGTTCGGGCTGGACTGTTCCCATTGGGCGCAGGGTCAAGACTGATTTGCATACGGCTGGGTCCAAACTGGGATGGCATGGTGAGCAAAAAACCGATAGATTTAGGCCCAGATCTTTGTACTGGGGTGAATGTATGACATTGTTCTGCATTCTGTCCATCAATTGTTGTTTTTGCACCCTAACCACCCTGTCAGAGATAATGGAAGTCCTATGCAGCTTCTAATTCGATTTTCGAGCCATTCCATTAATCTACCGTAGTTGAAGCGCGCCACAGTTCTTCAATGTTGTGACTGCCCCAAATGCCAAAGTACCGCACTAGGCCCTCAGTCCACTGCAGCGGGAATTCTGTTTGGAATTGAACTGTGGCCCCTGTCAACGGGAAGATCATCGACTTAGCCCAGTTTATGAGTAAACCAGAAAGCCCACCGAATCTAAGGAATTCCCTGATCAGGGGGACCCAAGTTCTCCACAGGACGTTTTATGTATAATGTTACATCGTCTGCATATAAAGAGACAAGTATCATCCGCGGAGTGAACGCCAGTCCGCGATGTGCATGGTGCTGTCGCAGGTGGGAAGCCAGAGGCTCCATGGCTAAGTCAAAGAGTAGGGGGCGACAGAGGGCAACCCGGACGGGTGCCCTGAGAGACTGAGAACAAGGAGGATATCACGCCATTCACTCTTATCCGGGCTGAGGGGAGGGAGTACAGCAAAGCTATAAGTTTGATAGATTTGGCACTTAGCCCTATGCGAGCGAGGAGCATGAACAAATATGGCCATTCAAGCTAAATCGAATGCTTTGGCAGCATCTAGGAAAATCGCAGCAGCTTGCAACGTCCACCTCTTGAATTGTGGCGAAGAGCGTGCGCAGATTGTGCGCGGTGGCCCTGCCCGGAATCAAAGATACATTGATCTGGCAGCAGTGGAAGAAACCGAGCTGCTATGAGTTTGGCAAGTATCTTATTGTCAAGGTTGATCATGGATAGCGGCCTGTATGAGCCACATCTCTGAGGGTCTTTATCTGGTTTCAGGATTGTGATTATGAGGGCGTCCCGCAGTGACTGGGGGAGCGACCTGCGTTCCAGACATTCCTCATACATATTTATGAGGTGTGGGGCTAATAGCGTCGCATATTCCTTATAGAAGGCGACCGATAGACCGTCGAGGCCTGGAGACTTGTTGCCTGGCAGAACCTGAATGATTTTGACCACCTCTTCCTCGGCTCGTCCAGGTAGGCTCTATGTCTGCCGTTCAGCCATAGCAATTGTATAGAATCAAAAAATTCCCCTAGTTCAGGGGGAGACGTCCTTTGTTGAGTGCTGTATAGGGATGAGTAAAAAGAGACCATTTTGGCCTGGACAGCTGCCTGCCCTACCACCAGCACATCTCCGGAGATACGTAGCTCTATGATGTAGTTGTTAGCCCACGGCTTCCTGAGGAGGCCCGCCAGCATCCTACCCGCACGGTCTCCCTCACCATACATTCGGTCTCTAGTCTCTGCTGAAGAAGTAAGCTTCACGGGTGGCTGCCTCCTCGAACTCGCTTATTTCCCCCCTGATTTGACTCAGTGAGACCTCACTATTAGTGTTAAAAAAGTCTAGTTCCAAAGCTTGTATTTCACTTTCTAGTCGCTTGAGGTCCCCCCGGATCGAGCACAGTACGCCGGCCTGCTTGGCGATGCATTCTCCCCTTATAACGTTTTTAAACGCTTCCCGTTGAGGGGGGAGCCGACTGTGCCCTTGTTAAGTGCAAAGTACTCTGTTATTGCCCGTCTGATGATTTCCCTAAACACCTGGCCGCGCAGGGCATCGGGCGGGAGCCGCCAGCCGAATGCCCTCGTCAGGTACTTAGGCAAGTCCAGTTTGATGAGCACTGGAAAGTGATCAGAGTCGGGGGCAGATGACAGCTCAACAACCCAGGCTGCAGCATCTCCGGAGGTCAACCAGTAATCAATCCTCGAACAAGAGGGCTCTGCCAAGGACATACAGGTGCCCTGCGCGCCGCCCGGGTTCCTGCATCGCAAGACGTCCACCAGACCATTATCGGCCATGATGGACTGCAATTGGGCCGCCGCTCTAGGGTGGGGCCGGCAGGAGTCGGCCGATCTGTCCTTATCCGGGTCAAGCACTACATTGTGGTCGCCTCCCCATATCACGCCTGGACCAAGGGAGTCCGCCAGTCTCCAAACCTCTGCGAAGTAATCTGGGTCGACGGTGTTGGGGCCATATATTGAGATCAGTTTGGTAGGGTGCACCCCTAGTATACCAGCTATCATTACATGCATCTTCCTTGCTGATCGCAAAATGCCGTACGAGTGCACAAGTGTAGTCACCCCTCGCGCATAGTTTGAATAACATGCTACGTGCCTTTCCCCTATCCATCCCACCCGCAGGCGTTCGCGCGTGTGTTCTGTGAGGTGAAGTTCCTGCAGAAAGCAGATGTCTGCCCCGTGATGGTCTAAGTACGCAGCAACCATTCGCACTTTGCGCTTGTCGTTCAATCCCCAGACATTCCATGTGATACATGTCAATCTTGGCATCCCATTCTTATATTCATCTGGACATTCAGCGTCATGCACTTCTCCGCTATCAAGAATGCTTCATGCAGAGTAGGAGGTAGAGCACAGGCCGGTCGGGAAGGAAGGAAGGGAAGAAAAAGATAGATAACTCGTGTAACATTCAACCTCAAAAACACCCACCCTGGAACCCACCCACCTCCCACTCCAGCCCCCCAAACTGGCTGAATGGCATCTCTCACTGTCCCTCCATACCCACAATGATTTATGGTCTGGTTGAAATTGGGAATCATCCCCAAGGTGGGGGGTGTGGGGAGGTCGCAGGGTGCCCCGCGCGTCTCAGCAGGTGGTAGCTGGGTGGCTGGACAAGCTTGTGCAAGGAAGCGGGAGCGCCTCTTTGCCAATAAAGCGGCATGTTTACCTAATGAGTAAACAAAGTGAGGGGGAAGTCTCTGTTCTGCAGGTCACCTCCTGTTATCGTAGAGAGGCCGGTAGAGACAGCGCCCCGAGGGCCAGTGATACTATTCTTAGTCAATCATTGTCACTGGCTCGGCCCCCCTCCTCCGCATCTGTCTAGCCTTGGTGTCTGCTTGGACAGACGAAGGTCTCTTACGTACTCGGCTGCACTCTTCGGGTCCGTGAAGTATGAGGTTGTCCCAGCGTGAAATATTTGCAATTTCGCCGGGTATAGTAGGGAATATTTGACGTCCAGTTTCTGTAAAGATTGTTTGACTGGCAAGAATTCCCTTCTGGCTGCCTGCACCGGGAGGGTGAAATCGGGATACAAGGATACAGAGTTCCCTTGGTAGACTACATTCTGCTGGTCTCTTACCAGCCTTGGCACCATATCTCGGTTTCTATAGTTTAAAAGACGTGCGATAATCGGTCTGGCAGCTACCCTGGGCAGTGGTCCGGGGCCCAGCGATCTGTGTGCTCTTTCTACGATGCACAGAGGTGATGGTGAGTCTCCAAAGAGAGCCCGAAGCATTTCTTCCACATAGTCTTCCACTCGAGCCATTGCGGTGGACTCCGGTATTCCCACAATCCGCAGGTTGCTGCGGCGCAACCGCGCTTCCAGGTCTTCGTGCTGGTTTCTGATCACCTCTAATACCTTCTCCATACTGAGGAGTTTTCCCCGGGTTGCTTTGCTCTAGTCTTCCAATATGGACGTGCGCTGTTCGACTTGCCGAATGCGTTCCTGGTGATTAGTGACCTTCTCTTTTAGGCGAACAAATCTATCTGCAAAGGAGTCGATTTTGTTGTCGATGGCCATGAGGGACTGTTTCAAATCCTTAAACATTTCTCGTATGTCCTGTTCAGGGGAGGGGGGCAGCGCTCCCCAATTCTACGTTCCACTGGCTGTTCTCCAGGCAGGTGGGGCCCTTGGGGGGGTCTGCATTGCTCAAAAACTAGTTTTGACTGTCTGGTGTCAGCTTTCCCCATGCCGCCGAGTGGTTCCCAACCTCTGCAGGATCAGGTGCTGCCAGCCCCGCCGAGAGCTTCAGAGCACAGGGGGAGTCTGCCAAACAGCCTAGTGGGAGTATCGGCCCAGGCAGCCGTCTAGTTACCAAGTTTGGTCCCTTCTCAACTTCTGGTCTAGTACAAGTGGCACAGTTCGCAAGGCCTCCTCGAGTCCCCACGGAGTGCAGCCAGTCGCCAACCACCTTAGCAGGGGTCAGTCCTCAGGAGTTGTCTATTGCGGGCCTACTCAGATCATGGCGCGTGCACTGTTCTTGAATCCTGCTTGCCCCTAATTGCCACTTTCTTTTATTTTAGTTTTTTTTTTTTTTATTTGAGTTTTCCAAAATTTTCCGTTTCGTATGTGGCCTCGCAGCCCTATGCCACAGAGTCAATGGGGCAGAGCTTCACTGCTGCCTGGGGCCGTCACGGTACCCCCAAACCCCCGCCTAAGCGCCTGCAGCCGGGACGGGCTTTCCTCTTCAATCTCAGCGGTCCCCGCACGCAGCAGTCAGCTCGCCTCACCGTGTGTCTCTGCTCACATCAGCCGTGTCGTCTCTGGGCAGCCGCGCGCCTCCACAGGCCCGCAATCCTTGTGGTCAGTCCATGCCACCTGGGGGTCATGGCGCTCTTCATGTAGCAGTCGCCTGCAGCTCTCCTACCTCCCGCCGCGGTCCGTGGCGGTCGACAGGCGATCTCGACAGACTGTCTTCCCACATCTCACGGCCCACAGCAGGGCCCAGCCGCTCGTGCTCCGTCTCGTCCCGGCACTGCCTCCTGCCGGGCCTCAGCACAGCGCTACAGTCACGGCGCTCAGTTCTTCTGTGGGGAGCACATCTCGGCCCCCGCACGCAGCATGAGCACTCCGCCAGTCCCCGGGCTGGTTATTCGTGCCGTTGCAGCCCCAGCTTTGGTCGGCCCGCGTCACCGCCTCAAGGCCGCTCCCCACCAGCAAGCGGCTATGCAGCCCAGTTTAGTATTCACGAGCCGCCGTTCGGGTCTCCGTTTGTGTCTTGGGCCCCCCGCTGCACTTCAGGTGTCGATGGCAGTAGTAGATGTCAGATTAAGGACGAATTTCTTGTCCTGCCTGCAGAGCCTCACAAGAGGGCGGCCATTTTGCTGCTGGGCTCTCTAACGCCCCCTAGATTTATCGCATCTTTATTATCAATGCTTCAGACACTCCATGGCCTGAGAACACTGGGAGACCTGGCTGAGGCTTTTAGATGATGAAGATCGGCATGATGTTTTGATGGCCCCCAATCTCCTCCAGGCTCTGATTGATGCAAACATACTACCTGCAATGTACACATCTCACCCCGGACAGGTTGTCCCGAGCGGGGCTAAGAACCAATCCAAACTGTGGCTGCTGTTATTTCCCAGTGGATTTCTTTCACATGGTATGGTCTTGTCCGACTATAACGAGGTACTGGGAGAAAGGAATAGCTGAGATCTGATTTTTTAGACCAGCCAATACAGCATTCTCCCCTTTTAGTTTTATTGGGAGTGGATCATGGGGTGGGAAGCTACCGAGCAGACAGGGTTTTCCTGGGCACTGCCCAGTTAGTCGCTAAAAGGTATATTGCTTCCCATTGGAAGGCAGCTGAAGCACTAAAGCTGTCAAAATAGAGATCTGGAGTGGATTTGTGCGCTCAACAAGAAAAATCTGTTTACAAGGCACGCAGATGACCGAGCAAATATGCTAAGGTTTGGGGCAAATGGCTTGGGCGTTGGGGAGGAGACGCTGAATTGTGATTCTGCAGTTTGTAAGATCCTTGGTATCTCATGGTGTACGGAGTTCTCTATTGCACTGGCTCTCATCCTGATTGTAAGTGAAGTGTTTGAGGTCTTTTTCCCAGACCATTAGTGTGACTTGTTTTCTTGCAATAAATTTGTTTATACAAAATAAAAACCTAAAAGGGACCAAGGTGTGCCCTGCCCGTTGATAGTTAAGTGTAAAGGGAGGCCTGGGCAACAGAAGCTTTTCTTCCCTGTGAAAACTGTAGCGAGCTTGGGAGGGGGAGCCGGTCCATGAACCAATTTGTATAGTTTCAGAGGAGGGGACTGAACATTTTCCTAAACACAGCCCTAGCTGGCACACCAAAAATCCCCAATGGCATAAGGGTGCTGTCATATTGGATCTGCCTCAGAATAGTGCACTGTGGGATAGTTTTCAGTAAGGCCAACAGCATGTGATGTGTAAGTAAGAACTTTTTTTTTCTCACTGGCAGCAAATGTCCATGAGTCACACCCATCTACCAGCTACTGAATTCTCCAAAAGTGGCACCTCACCCACAGCTCTTTAGGACACTTTCTGGACCTGTGGAAGAATAGAAAAGGACTGAACTTGCTGTCTGTGATGTGTGGTGACCTGAGGGACTGGACCTGAGTGCCTAGACTGGGAAGGGGACTCCAAGGGTCGTTTGGCTGACATCCTCTGTGGCTACATTGACACAAGAGGCCTGTTTCATGAAGTGTCCAGCTCACCATAGCAACTAGACCTTGCTGGGCCCTGCTGGAGTGATTCCTGGATGCTACGTGCTGCCCCTGAAGTCCTGGGAGCCTTAGAAGACAACAGGAGGAACTACTTCAGAAAGTCTGAAAAGTTGGTACTTAAATACTTTTTGGATTTCCAAGACCTCCAGAGCATCAGCAGGACCTCGCAGTAAAGGTGTTGGACTTCAAAAGGACTTAGATACAGCTTCTAGGCTTGCCTCACTGGAGGATTTAGATTTCCATTTTAGAGACTAAGTCAGAAGGTAAAATCTTTGACAGACGACCCGCATAGAATATCTGACTTTCACTCCATCGCGGTCAGCCTGAAATCGCGCATAGATCCCGGTCAACCTCAAATGGTGAATTCTAATTGGCGCTCTACTTTTTCATGGCCCGTTTTACCCTTAGACTTTAAAAATTAATGTCTCAAGTTCCTTTCATTGGATTTTGGTTCTTTTGGTGTCATTTCTTATTGAAGATTTCTCTATTTTAAGAAAAGGGTTGTGGGATTTTTATTGTGTTGCGTTTTGACTTTCTCATTGTTTTGGTACTGCTAAATACTTTACACACTTTTTCTTAAGTGAAGTCCGTCTGCTGTGTCTCATTTCTACCAGGGGATATGCCCAGGCTTATTTACTGAACTTGTGTGTTAGACCTAAAGGAGTTCGGACATATTACTTTGGAAGGGCTCGCATCCTCCCCAAATAACCCATTTTCTTACAGTGGGAGGGTGTGGATTCCCCCGACCCTATGGTTGCAGTAGAAGGTGAATGCAGATTTCCACTCGCCTGGTGTGTGTGTTATTTCTATTCCTGTGTGCAACAGAATGGAGTTTGTAGAATCCCCTTATCCAGTCTGCAGCAGAAGTTAGTGTGTGTGTATTACCATTTGGTTTGGATGGGGTGCAGTGACCACAGTTTTAAGTTTGTTTGTTTTGTTCACATTGGGTTGTGTTGAAAGTGGTGTGTGCACATGTTTACTGATCCTGCTTTGGGCTAGTATCTGTTTCCTGTTTTAATATTTTGTAAATAAATAATTGAGGGAAAAGTGTGGTGAAATCTACTGCTTTTCCATTCCATTCCCTTCTCTGCTCAGCCTATGCTGTGATAAGATACGCTACGCTGTTCGGCATACAACTGTATGGCTTGATTAACAAAGAAGAGTGAACTGAGCAGGGTGGAGGCTGCTCCTGGTGAGTCACTCTACCAAGTAACCTCTAAACCTGCCTCCTCAAAGCGAGTGTGCCTTTTATACATGGACTAGCTACAACCGCGTTTAGTAAAGGATACACTTTAAAAAAACAAAAACTCTTTACTCAACATAGCCAACCAAACGTGAATCAGTTTGCCGTCTTCCTGCGATATAAGCAAGATTATTCATTTCTCTTCCTCAATGATCCATGTTCTATACACAATCTCATGTTCCAACCCCACTCATAATGGTCAGTCATGAGGTGCATAAACAAATGAAGGAAAGTTTCTGATGTATAACATGGTATTCCTTATTTTGCCCAGTGACCTCTGATCTCTCTAGGTCACTGCCCACTTTTTCAAGTCTTGATGGTAATCAGATGGCCACTCTCCTTGATTGTTCATTAGGAATGTTAGAAATTGGTATAACAGTATACACCTGGAATTCTCATACTTGAGTAAAACTGTTTGCGGTAAGGTACTAGTAAAACGCTGATGGTGAGCAGACTCACCATCAAGTAATGCTTATTGTTGAACAACTCAAATTAATCCAGTGCAGATCATATATTCATTCTTACACAACTCCAACTAAGTGCTGCTGCATCCAAGGAAGTTGCTTCGGATCCATGTCTCATGTATTCTTCATCCATATAGATTTGTCTCATTACTGATTCTCAGTTGAAGAATTTATTATGAGATTACTGCCTCAGTCTTCAGAGGGCAGGATTTGATGCTGGTTGCCATTAACCAGGCCTTGCAGGAGATGAGCCAATATCACCTTGGTGGCTTTCAGTCTTCAGGTTTCTTTTTTTACAGTAATAACAGAATCGTTAAATACACACAACACACCAGGAATCTCTAGGTAAAAGATGACATAACTCAGGCCGAAAGTTTTTCATATGTTGATTTCTGGATAGTTAGTACGCTCATCAGTATGAGATTGTAATTCTGTGAAATAGACTTGCGATATCTGCTCTACATATGTGTTAAACATGTTTTCTAATTCTGTAGGTAGAAAGTATCGCCACTGTACAAAAAAAAAATATATATATATATATATAAGTATATAAAAGGTTTTGTTAAGGCTGTCCATTAATAAGTGTATTTATATTAAAAATAGAAACGGACGAATGGCAGCAGCAGGCTGTAGCACAAGGGTGTCCATGCCTAGGAGGGCGAGGGTATGCGTGATGTAATTTATGCTAAATACTTCTAGCAAAAAATTGTATATCAAACCACTTCAGCCCAAAAGCCTGAACAGTGTACGTGCATGGAGAGCACCTTACTGAGGGGGACTTTTATATGCGAAAACGAGTATGCTGTTTTTCCTCCAAAGCCAATGCACAACGGCAAAGTAGCATGCTTTCACTGAGATTTAGAGGATCAGGAATGGAGCTTTTATAACTATTAACTATCCTATAGAAGTGGCAGCAGTAGAGCCAGGATGAGTTTGTGGGTTGTCACGGAAGTGAAGAGACCGCAAACACAACATAATATGGTGGAGTGGAAAGCTTCAGGAAGTTGATCACTTATTTACACCTTTGCATTCACGAGGCCCTCTCACAAATTCAAAGTTTCCTTTCCACCCATACCAAAGGCATTGTTTTAGACATAGGGCTCACTCTGTCTGACACAAGACTCTCATCCACAGAATCAATGCCAAAAGAAAAGGTGATTGACTAGAGATACAATGTAAAGAAATATTGATAGGTATTTTCTGGATGAGAATATGCTTAGTGCCAATATTCAAAGGAGGAGGGGTTCAGATGATGCCACATTGCACTGAAAGACATAGCTTTTAAGGTTTTTCAAATTTGAAAGCAAGGATCTGAGGTAAAACAAGAGTTCTGAATAGACCATTGTCCTGGTAACTAAGCATTTCTTTGGGGTCCTTTGGTGGTGAGCAATGAGGGCTTGTGGGAAAGAACTCAAGTGTTCAGTAATGAGGAAGAGTCACTGCTGCCCAAGTCCAGTACACACAGGAATACTAGTCAAGCAGGCCAGTGTGCCTGTCTACCTTATGTGTCCTTTACATGGTTGTGTGGGTAAGAGACATGAATCTACAGGTTATGGTACCAACTTTTAGTTGATGAGAGCAGCTTTGGGTGTGACATCACTTACAACAGGCACCAGGAGGGTCAAGAGTCCCTAGACCATGACCAGAAGAATGAACTCCTATGGCGAATTTAACCAGCAGCAAAGTCACAGGAACCGTTAAGTCTAGGAAGATTCTAACAGGCCCTGAATCAATGTGGGTGACATCCTCCAGCTGATTTTGTGAAACCCCAGTGTGGGTCAAAGCTGAGATTGTTCAGGACCTCACAACTTTGAGTTGAGAGGTGGATACTTCAGAGCACTGGGAGATTTGGCAATGGAGCAGGCTCGCCCTTGACGTTCAAAGACAACATTTGTGTGTAGGCGTTCCTTGATTGCAGAGTCAAAAACCAAACTTAGTACTAGCTGGAGAGAGCCGTACTTCGCTTCCCCTAATGGCCAGGTGCATACAGTAAGATGGGTTGCCCCTTCTGAATTTACAAGGGTACGTCCAAAGTTAGGGGCACATGATCTCAGCATGATCGCCGCATGTGATGGTCATGCAGCCCTGCTGCCACTCCAGAGATCAATCCAGAGTAGTTCAGGTGAAACGTGGAGTTCCATTTCCCAAACAAAAATGCTGATCCCCAAGCAATAACAGGGGAGGGGAAGATTTCACTGTTGCCAAGAAACTGCAGATTCATCAAACGGGAAGAGACAACTGGTTCCATGCAGACAGTGGAGGTGATTATGTGCATGTTTCAGTGTCCGAGTTGAACAATGATGTCTTCACACAGGCAATTACCATCTTGTAGCATCTAATCACACAATCAGGTAACACATGTGAAATGAATACACACACAGGCAACCTTCAAGCATGACCCACACATCATGGAGGTAAAGGGCCCAAAATATGGGAGGCAGGGCCAAATTAACTTGGAGAAAGCTGGTAGGCCATAAAACCAAGGGGGTGCAGGTAAAAAGGCCTGTGTCCCAACAGTAGATTTATGCTGCCACAACTGTCATTCTCTCATAATCTGGGAAAAGAGGACAGTAGTCAGTCACAAAAGAGAGCACTCTGAATAGCCCCTCAATATCAGAGCCTGGCTCTGTTGTCCCACAATGATATACTAGTAGTACTTCCACTGGGCCTGCATGAATGATGAGCTCACTTGGGCAAAAATGTGCAGGGCTGTCGCAAACACTTATGAGAAAACTGTCATCATGTGCTTCACAATGACAACCTGAGAACTTCCATCCCAACAGGAGAGGTGCGGTCTAGTGGCGACCAGGAGGCTATTCTCACCTCATTCTAATCTCATATTTTGCACTTTATCTACAAGATAATGGAAATCCCAACTCAATAGCACGTTGCCTTCCTTGTCAAATTCAGTTTTTATTCAATCTCATTTGCTGGTCTACATATAGCATTTCAAATTTGAGACGCTCCTACTATGTTCTCTGTAAAGGTCTCAGCAGCTCCGTGTAGAAAGGTCTGCCATATATCAGACACAAAGAAGAGTGGATGGGCAATCCCTTAATTCATTTCTTTATAATATGCCTCCTTGCATAAATGTGCACAGGACAGCATATAAAGAGGTAGCCCGGGTGCAACACCCCCAATTAAAATTTGTAGACCTACCTTCAAGTGTTTTTGCCTCATTGCAAGCAACTGTGCAAATTGAAGACATTACTTTTTTAAATCACAAATACATGTGCATTTTCCACAAGCAAAACCCTGAGCAAAAACCTTGATGTTCGATGCCAACCAGTCTCCACTGATCAGTGTTTTCTTACATAGTAGTGGAGAAATTATCCTGGTCTACAACATCAGCCACAGTACATCACCTACTACAGCAGCCATTAACCCAATTAAAAGACCACTGAAGAGCTGCCAATGGGCTCTCTATGCCAAAAGCTACTTTATTCAGAAGCCTGTTTAGCAAGCAGCACCTTTCATGTATTGCTAGGCCTATAGTTAAGATGGAAGAAGCAAAAATACACGGCACAGCATGCAGGCAGCTGATAGCTAAAAGGCATGAAATGGAAAAAGGTAGTACTTCTAACATGGCGTCAGTTGATTACTCTGACTGGAGAAGTGATTCAGAAGTACAATTGAAGGGGAAATGGACACAAGCGATATGGCAGGTTGTGTCACAATACAAAACTCTATGCATCTGCTGTACTTCATTTCTATTTGGTGCTCAAATTCGATTTGTTAGGACAGACACCTCACAAACCGCCATTTACACATTTCCTGTAAATTTTCTCTTAGTGCAATAGTTCAATGGTTTAAGTGCCTATGAGGTTCTAAAGGATCTTTTAACTGAGAAAATACAGTTTGCAGAACAGGGAGGATGGGGCGGTCAGTCAGGAATTTGCAGCTAGATAGAGTCTCTACCAGATAAAACGTTACCGAAGGTAAGTAACATGATCATCTGATAGAGACTTTTAGCTGCAGATTCTTCATCTTAGAATAGATACCAAAGCAATCTCTCCTCGGTGGTGGGTCTGCGGACAGCCTTAGAATGAGAAGTCCTGGAGGACCGAATGGGCAAAGTGCACATCTCGCTGGACCGGATTGTTGAGGTTGGGGTAAGGTCGAGGATCTCAGCCACCCTCCGCACCACCATTGCGAATGAGCCACCCTCCTCCGTAGCAACAGTAGCGGGAGAGACCTGGGGCCAGATGTACGACCATTGGATTTAGCGCCTCGCAATTTCGCTAAATCCAATGTACAACAGTGTCAGAGACACTGTAAGCGATTCCCAATGGGGTCGCAAAATGCGAGGCTCAATGTTCATGAGCCACTCGCAATTTGCGACCCCATTGGGAATGGCCAGCCTCACAGGGATGGTGGCCTGCTGGGGTCAGCAGACCACCATGTCTGTGACTGCTTTTCAATAAAGCAGTTCTTTTTTATTTTTAAATGCAGCCCGTTTTCCTTAAAGGAAAACGGGATGCATTTGAAAAGGAAAAAATTAAATGTTTTCGTTTCATTTTTTAAGGGCAGGTAGTGGTCCCTGGGACCACTGACTGCCCTTAAAAAATATTTTCCCCTGCATTCCCAAATGGGAAGGGGTCCCCTTACCGTTTGCGAGTGCTTTACCACCCTTCTGAGAAGGGTGGTAAACTGCGACTGTTTTGCGACTGCAATTGCAGTCGCAAAAGAGTCATACATACCTGGAGGACTCGCTATTAGGCAGGGACGCCCTCGGAACGCCCCTTCCTAATAGTGACTCGCTATTCCTATTTTGCGAGTCGCAAATTTGCGACTCGCAAAAGGGGAATAGTACATGGCCAACTCGTTTTTTGCAGTCGCAAAGGAGTCTGAAACCCCTCTGCGACCGCAAAAAACGGTCGTACATCTGGCCCTAATTCAAGCCAGTATCTGGGGAGGTAAGATAATGTTTGCACAGCACACCTTCTGCTGATGTCTTTTTAAGAAATAAAAAGCGTGCTTTTTTTGGCACAGCATTTCCCCCCACCATTTTTCAAAATAGAAAGAAAGAAATCCCAAAATATTGTTATATTTTGGTTATTTCTCTCAGTTCCGGGGGAATAAATAAACCTAAGATAGCTTTAGAATCCCTAATATCGGCATAAAAAAGGCTGCAAATCTGGCCTGGATATCTTTTGTAGAAAAAATATATGAAAGTTTAAGTACTGAAATGCCTCGAGCACCAAAAATTGAACTCAGCACTCCAAGTGGAAAAGCCTCAGAAACGAAGAGGTAAAGTTTTAATCAATAAAAAAGAAATAAAGAATTTATTCTCCAACAACAAAATGATGTATTATTAAGGTCACCTGTTGGATATCTGCACCCAATTCGTGTTTCCTCAATGAAGTCTGAGACCATTAGCGTCTGTTATTCCTCGAGCTATGACAATTCTCTCCAGGTCCATTCTTGTCTACATATACGCCAATTTCAAGCACACTACTTACATGCATACATCTCCTAATGTGCCGTTTACACTGTTAGTCACTATCTGATGTATAATAACACATTTATATATATTAAAAGACCACCCGTCTACTGACTGTTACACCCTGGTTTGCAGCACTCTCTGTACTACTGTATGCACGCACTTACCTTAGTCCAGGGGTGTGCCTTGATTTGAGGGAATTTGAATTCAGTGTAGTTTGGGTTCATTTCTCTTATTTGCTCCCTTGTTGGCGTTCCCAAGACCTAGAGGAAGAATACATTTCCCATTAGCAAACACAGAGGAAGTAAGCAACTTACAGTTTGCATAAGTTTCCTTATGTAACATTCTTTTAGCTGTCACAAGTAAAACATCAATATCTTTCAGGGAAAATAAAAATACAATGTAAAGTTATTTCTTGGCAAGAAAAACACCCGAGCATTGAGATTTGTGGTTGACCAGTATCAAAAGAAGAAAAATAAAACCACATAGGGGACATAGACAGCTAACGTCCAATGAGAGTAGATGCCTTGCGTAGAAACCAAGAATGAACACAAACTTTGGTGGCTAGGCACCCAGGATTGTTGTTACGTAAAAGGATGCTGTGTGTGAGCTAAAAGAGGGCCGCCATAGAATACTGGAGGACAAGCAAGATGCACTGTTTAGAACTTGCTAAACGCTGGTAGAGCATTCATAATGGGAAATCAAGTGAGGTCTCATGCGAATGGATCTCGGCCTTTGTTTACCACAGGCTTATTCAGCCGTGAGTACATGGTAATGTGAGGCAGAAAGCTTTCTTGGCCTATGCACATTGCAGCTGCCTTTTCAGCAGGACAAATACAATCTCGTACAGCTCAGTCATGAGAATAACTACTTCACCAGCAGCTCATCTTCAAAAACTGCCAGTTTTTTTTGGTTTTCTGGGACAATTGCAGGAAGGAAAATGCTACTTACCCAGTATGCATCTGTTCTTGGCCTATAGAGCTGTAGAGTTATATGCTGTGCATAGATCGCCATCTAGTGTTGGGTCCGGATGTTTGCACTTTGTTTTTCTTCGAAGAAGTCTTTTCCAGTCACGAGGTAGGTGACTCCTCCTTTCGGTGATAGTGCGCATGGGCATCAACTCCATTGTTAGATTGTTTTCCCGCAGAGGGTGATAATGGAGTTAGTAAGATTAGTATAAGGAGATGTCCATGAATGCATGCATCTAAGTAAGATGTTACTGCAACAGGTATAGGTACCCGTGGAGGCGGGTGGGCGCATAGAACTCTACAGCTCTATATGCCAAGAACAGATGCATACTGGGTAAGTAGCATTTTCCGTTCGAGGCATATGAGCTGTAGATCATATGCTGTGCATAGACTATAAAGCAGTTATCTCCCAAAGCGGTGGCTAACCTGTATCTGTTGCAGTGGTCTGAAATAGTGTACGTAAAACTGCCTGGCCCACTCTAGCTTGTTGTTTTGCTAACACATCTATACAATAGTGTTTTGTGAATGTGTGAGGTGTAGACCATGTTGCAGCTTTGTATATGTCATCTATGGGTATATTTCCTAAGAATGCCATAGAAGCCCCCAGTTTGTGTGTAGAGTGTATTCTAAGGGAACTGTTAACGTTCGTTTTGCTTTTGCATAGCATATTTGAATGCACTGGACTATCCACCTTGCAATACCTGATTTTGATATGGGATTGCCTTTGTGTGGTGGAGCAAAAGCGACAAATAGTTGATTTGTGTTACGGAAAGGTTTTGTCCTTTCTATGTAATAAAGCAATGCTCTCTTCACATCTAATGTGTGTAGGGCACGTTCTGCCACTGAATCTGGTTGAGGGAAGAACACAGGTAACTCAACAGATTGATTGATATGTGAAGCAGAAATGACTTTAGGAAGGAATTTAGGATTAGTCCGAAGAACCACTTTATTTTGGTGCATTTGTAAAAAGGGTTCTTCTATAGTTAAAGCCTGAAGCTCACCCACTCTTCTGAGTGATGTGATAGCAACGAGGAAAGCAACTTTCCATGTGAGAAATTGCAGTTCACATTTGTGCAATGGTTCAAAGGGTGGACCCATTAGCCTGGTGAGAACAATGTTGAGATTCCACACTGGAGCAGGTGGACGTCTCGGGGGAATGACTTTTGAGTCCCTCCATGAAGGCTTTGATAACGGGCACTCTAAAAAGAGATAGATGTTGTCTATTCTGGAGATATGCAGCTATTGCAGCTAGATGTAAGCGTATGGACGTGTACGCTAAATTGGAACGTTGTGGATGTAACAAATAACATATAATGTTTTGTACAGAAGCATCAAGCCGGTTGATGTGGTTGTTATTACAGTATATCACAAACCGCTTCCACTCTGCTGCATAGCAGGCTCTTGTGGTAGGACGTCTAGCCTCTGATAATATTCATGCAGTCTGGCGGTAGATTAAGATAGCCAAACTCTAAGACTTCAGGAGCCAGATCGCCAGATTGAGTTGACTGGGGTCTGGATGTCTTATGTCTCCATGGCTCTGTGTGAGAAGATTGGGTGTAAGACGTAGTTTTTGGTGAGGAACTACTGAGAGTTCCAATAGGGTTGTGAACGAAGGTTGACGTGCCCATGTGGGAGCAACTAGGATTAGTGTCCGGGACGCTTGTTTGAGTTTCCGAACCACTAATGGAATGAGTGGGAGAGGCGGAAAAGCGTAAGCAAATATCCCTGACCAATTCATCCATAGTGCATTGCCTTTGGACAAGGGGTGTGGATACCTGGACGCGAAGTTTGGGCATTTTGCGTTTAGATGTGTGGCGAACAGGTCTATGTGTGGGAAGCCCCACCTTTGGAAGAATGGGAGGAGAACTTGAGGGTGTACTTCCCATTCGTGGATTTGCTGTGTCTGACGAGTGAGCAAATCTGCCATCTGATTGTTTACTCCTGGAAGGTGTTCTGCTAGGAGATATATTTTGTAATGTATGGCCCATTTCCAGATGGTTTGTGCGAGATGTGACAGCTGGAGAGTGTGTCTCCCTCCCTGTTTTTGTATGTAGTACATGGCTGTCACGTTGTCTGTACGAATTAGACAGTCTTGCGTACTAGCTGAACTTGAAAAGCTTTCAGCGCCAGAAAAATCACTAGCAGCTCTAGATGATTTATATGAAGCTGTTTCTGCTGCAAGCTCCAAATGCCCTGAATTGTGTGGGTTTGGAGATGCGCTCCCCAACCTGTCAGTGATGCGTCTGCTGTCAGAACTATCTGTGGAACCGGGTCCCTGAAGGGCCGCCCTTTTAAAAGGTTTTGTGTGTTCCACCACTGCAGAGAGCGATGGGTGCGGCCATCTACCAACACTAGATCTGATAATTGACCGTGAGCTTGGTTCCACTGACGTGCTTAGCATTCCTGTAAGGGACGCATTTGAAGTCTTGCGTAGGGGACTATAAAAATGCAAGACGCCATCATTCCCAGTAACTGCATGAACACTCGAGCTGGTAAGGAGTGTTGATGCTGAAACAGACATCAGGGTTTGTATATTCCGGACTCTGGCTGGAGTTGGGTATGCTAGAGCTTTTTGTGTGTCTATAGTAGCTCCTAGATTTGCTTGAGACGAGGATGGTTGGAGATGGGATTTGGACAGATTTACTGTGAATCCTAGCTCGTGGAGCAATAGCACAGTTTTTTGTGTGTGGCGTAGACAGCTGTTGTGCGAGCTGGCCTTTATGAGCCAGTCGTCTAAGTATGGGAAGACATGAATATGTTGTCTTCTTAGATGGGCTGAGACTACTGCCAAGCATTTTGTGAAAACCCTGGGTGCGGTTGTTACACCGAATGGGAGGACTTTGAATTGATAGTGCTGACCTGCTACCACAAACCTGAGGTATTTGCAGTGCGCAGGGTGTATTGGAATATGAAAGTAAGCGTCCTTTAAATCCAGAGTGGAGAGAAAGTCGCCTTGTTGAAGAAGGGGAAGCACTTGTTGGAGTGTTACCATATGAAAATGGTCCGACTGAATGTATAGATTTAGTTCTCTGAGGTCTAATATAGGCCTGAGAGCCCCGTCCTTTTTGGGAATTAGAAAGTAGAGGGAGTACACCCCTGCTCTCTGGTATGGTAAAGGGACTGGTTCTATTGCACCTTTCTGCAACAAAGGGAGAACCTCTTGCTTTAGAAGGGTGAGGTGTTCTTGTGACATGAGGTGTGACCTTGGAGGAATGTTCGGTGGAGTGCTTGTAAGCTCCAGGAAATAACCAGATTGGATCATTTGTAGAACCCATTTGTCTGATGTAATCATATTCTAAATGGGTAGAAATTGGGAAAGACGTCCCCCGACAGGAGTGGAATGGTCGGGGGTATGGAAAGGAAGTCACTGTTTGGTATTTGCAGGGAAGTGCGTGTTGAGTTACCTCTGCCTCTTCCCTTGCCGTTGTTTCCTCTATATCCACCTCTAAAATAACCTCTTGAAGAGGGCGACTGATTGTTGCCCTTGTAAGAGGAGGAGGGATTGTCTGTAGACACATTTTTGGAGCCACCCCTGTAAAATGAGCGACGAAAGGATCCTCTGTTTGAAGGGGATTGTAAGCCCCCATGGACTTAGCAACTTCAGTATCCTTTTTCATCTTTTCTAGTGATGTATCGACAGCTGGACCAAGGAGGTGTTCTTTGTCAAAGGGCTGATTAAAAATAGAGGCTTCCACCTCAGGCTTGAATCCTGAAATTCTTAACCAAGCATGTCTACGGAGCAGTACACTAGTATTTACTGCCCGAGCTGCTGTGTCTGCCTGATCTAGAGCACACCTGATAGAGGTATTAGTTATTAATTTACCCTCTTGAATAAGGGCACAAGCCCTAGACTTATGCTCATCAGGAAGAAATTCAATGAGCTTTTCGAGCTCATCATAATGAGCTCTATCATACCTTGCCAATAATGCTTGAGCATTGGCACTGAACCAATGACTAGCTGCTTGTGACGCTACCCAATTGCCTGAAGCGTCAATTAATTTGGACTCTATCAGGAGGAGGGGCTTCACCTGTTTGCGAATTAGCTCTTTTACGAGCGTTGGAAACTACCAGAGTCCAAGGGTAACTGGCCTTTGATATATACAGGGTCATTAGGTGCAGATTTGTACTTTTTCTCTACCCTGGGAGTGATGATTCTAGCTCTTACAGGGTCTTTAAAGATGTCATCAGTATGTTTAAGCATACTCTTTAACATTGGTAATGTTTGTGTAGCCCTTTGAGATGAACTTAGAGTGTCAAACAAAACATCCTCCTCTAAAGTCTCTTTATGAAGCTCTACTCTATGATATTGTGCAGCTCTGTTAACGAGCTCAATATATCCAATGTTATCATCTGGAGGAGAAGGTCTGGATGGATATAGGTCGGGGTCATTATCTGGGTGAGGGTCAGCATTATAATTATCCTATGGGTCAGTATCCTGTGGTGTGTAGTCTTCTATAGCCCTATCCCATGTATCCTGTGGGTCAGGTGATGGTGGTGGAGGAGAATGTGCAGGTGTAATGAGTAAATTTGGATCAATGGGTGAAGAAGGTGGAATGTATGGTGGAGAAGGGTTAGTACCGATATTTTTCCTTTTTAGAGGAATGTGGTAATCCTCTTGTAATCCCATTTTCCTCTTCTCAGGAAGTTTGGCATGAATATGTCCAGTTTCTGGATGAATCACAATCTCCTTCTGTTTCGGATCCAAAGGTGGAATAACGCTCTTTAGTAAAGTACTTTCTTTAGACGCCGGTTTTGGTGTCGAAAGTTTTGGCTCCGAAGTTTTCGGCTCCGAAGATTTAGCCTTATGCACCGGTGGCACGGAAACCAGAAGGTGTTTGGATTTCGACGCAGAAGGTTTCGGGTCGGCATGGGGACGAGTAGAGCCCGAGCCGGAAGGCTGTTTATGTTTCAGTGCCAAACTCGAAGGCAGGGCGCTCGAAACCTTTACTCGGTGCCGACCTTGGCCCGAAGGCAGAGGAGGGACCGGAGCCTTTTTATGGAGGGGGAAGAAAGTCTCTTTACTCACGATCCGTTGTCCCAGTGTGAGGTCTTTGGCATCGGAGTCGGCGTCAGACACGGAGATGTGTTGTTCCTCCATTTCGGCTTCCTGCGCTTGTGAGTCTTCGTGTTCGGATTCGTCTCCGAGGAGATCCGGCGTGGAGCCACTTTGCTGGTACATTTCGTGTCGTCGAGCCCGACGGTCACGGAGCGTCTTCTTTGATCGAAATGACCGTCACGCGTCGCAGTCCTTCTCGTCGTGTTCCGGGAATAGGCAAAGGTTGCACACTTCGTGCAAGTCGGTGCGCGGAAAAGTTAGCGCAACACCCTGGACAGAACTTGAATGGAGTCCGTTCCATCGACTGCTACCGACCCCGGCGCGGGCAGGCCCAACGGCCTTCCACGAATCTTCCGATCGAAGGTTTTCGAGTGTAAACGATACGCGGAGAATGGGAAACGCGATCGATAAACAATACGGTCGAGGGTAGTGTATTGCGCGCCGAAGGGGGCACGAAGAACGGTGCCGAACCGGAGCACAACAATTCACATCCGAACCTGATGGTGGAAAAAAACTATCTAACAATGGAGTCGATGCCCATGCGCACTATCACCGAAAAGAGGAGTCACCTACCTCGTGACTGGAAAAGACTTCTTCGAAGAAAAACAAAGTGCAAACATCCGGACCCAACACTAGATGGCGATCTATGCACAGTTTATGATCTACAGCTCATATGCCTCGAACATTACATTATCAAAACTTTGGCCACACACATCACTGGTTAAACCACTTTGATCAGAGGAGAAATCCTATCAGCCGAATGACTGGGAAATGTGGAAATGTCTTTCAGAGTACCTTGTCAAAAACAAACTACCCACCAAAATATTTTGGCACAAGAAATATACAAATATTATGGATTTTAAACCTACTCTGATAACTCCAGCACAGTTCGGTAAGGTTTCTATCAAATAGATAAAATGTCTTCAGAGGCAATCATGAGCAGACAGAGCCAGCACTGTACTAAACTAACAGCACTCCAGTACAAGAGTCATAAAATCAATTTTGTGGTTTACAGCGCTTGACCACCACCACCATTTCAGAAGGCCACTCACACCGACCAAGCGTTTGCTCCATTTCCCGGAGCGTCTCCTTCCTTACCTGGACCACGGATTAATTCCTCAATTCCTTGACTGCAACCACCTATTCCTAGGGCGCTGGCATTATTCTTTTGAGCACCGCTCTTGCCTGTAACACGGATCAATCCCTTGACCGTAACCGCCTCGCCAAGACCGCATCCAGGACACTCCTCCCATCACTTATGAGCCATGGCCTTCGCCGCCCACAACGCGGCTCCTTTTCTTTGACTGTACTGCCTCATACAGGCCCTTGACTTTAACAGGCACCTGTCTCAGGCACATATTGTCTTGTCCTGAAGATGATCCCAGTATTGTGTTAAAGGGATCGAAACGTCGACTTCTCGCACTCTGACACAACCTTATACCCCTCATTACTATGTGCTAGGGTGTCGCAATGCATTTTCGTTGGCTCAACTGATTGTTTTTGGCCACGCTACTCCTAATGCCAGAGTTCTCTCATCTTAATGTTGAATATGTTCCCACTTGTATGTTGTTCTTTTAATTTCTTACATTAAACGATCATGTCCAGTTGGACAGATCAATATAGACATTACTTTATCACCATATGAATTTTTTCTACAAATTGTTTCTTTGTTAGGGACCGTTCCTGTAAAATATCAAATCTACAGAGGCAGCATTTACTACAGCAATGTGGGAACTGGGGCGGGTGGGACGGGGCCAGCAAGCACCAATGCAGGAAAAGGGGGCGGGTGGGACAGGGCCAGCAAGCAACAATGCAGGTAAAGGGGGCCTGTGGGACAGCGCCAGCGAGCAACAACGCAGGGGCGGGTTTTACGTGGCAAGCAAGGAAGCACAGGGTAACGTGGCAAGCAAGGAAGCACGGGGTAACGTGGCAAGCAAGGAAATACGGGGTAACGTGGCAAGCGAGCAAACACGCGGTAACGTGGCAAGCGAGCAAACACGCGGTAACGTGGCAAGCGAGCAAACACGGAGTAACGTGGCAAGCGAGCAAACACGGAGTAACGTGGCAAGCGAGCAAACACGGAGTAACGTGGCAAGCGAGCAAACACGGAGTAACGTGGCAAGCGAGCAAACACGGGGTAACGTGGCAAGCGAGCAAACACGGGGTAACGTGGCAAGCGAGCAAACACGGGGTAACGGGGCAAGCAAGCAAACACGGGGTAACGGGGCAAGCAAGCAAACACGGGGCAAGCAAGCAAACACGGGGTAACGGGGCAAGCAAGCAAACACGGGTAACGGGGCAAGCAAACAGGGGAGGGGCGGGTGGGACGGGGCAAGCAAACACAGGGGAGGGGCGGGTGGGACGGGGCAAGCAAACACAGGGGAGGGGGCGGGTGGGACGGGGCAAGCAAGCAAACAGGGGAGGGGGCGGGTGGGACGGGGCAAGCAAACAAAAAAGGGGGAGGGGTGGGTGGGATGGGGCAGGAAGCAACGGGGAGGGAGTAGGTGGTACGGGGCAAGCAAGCAATGACGACGATGGAGGGGGCGCAGGTGGGACGGGGCCAGCAAGCAACAATGCAGGGAAAGGGGACGTGTGGGAAAGGGCCAGCAAGCAACAACGTGTGGGACGGGTCCAGCGAGCAACAACACATTTACATGGCAAGCAAGCAAACAAGGGGAGGGGGTGGGTGGTAAGTGGCAAGCAAGCAAACACGGGGTAGCAGGGCAAGCAAGCAGACAGGGGAGGGGCAGGTGGGACAGGGCAAGCAAGCAATAACGGGGAGGGTGCGGGTGGGACGGGACAAGCAACCAATGCTAGTGGGAGCGGGTGGGACAGGGCAAGCAAGCAACACCGGGTGGGGTGGGTGCGGGGCAAGCAGGCAACAACGACAATGGAGGGGGCGCGGGTGGGATGGGGCCAGAAAGCAACAATGCGGAAAGGGGGGGCAGCAAGCAACAAAGCTGGTGGAGGGGTGATACAGGGCCAGCAAGCAACAACGCTGGAGGGGCCGCGGATGGGACGGGGCCAGCAAGCAACAATGCCAGAGGGGTGAGGGAGGGGGTGGGGCAGTGGGACAGGGCCAGCAAGCAACACGGGCGGGGGAGCAGGTGGGATAGGGCAAGCAAGCAAAAATGGGGGAGGGGCGGACGGGGCAAGCAAGCAATGCCAGTGGGAGTGGGTGGGACGGAGGCAAGCATGCAATGATGGAGGGCGGGTGGGACGGGGCAAGCAGGCAACAATGGCGACAATGGAGGGGCGCGGATGGGATGGGGCCAGCAAGCAACAACGCTGGAGGGGCCGCGGATGGGACGGGGCCAGCAAGCAACAATTTTGGAGGGGTGGGGGGAGAGCGGTGGAATGGGGCCGGCAAGCAACACGGGAGGGGGCAGGTGGGACAGGGTCAGCAAGCAACAAAGCGGGATACGGGGCCAGCAAGCAACAACGCGGGATACGGGACCAGCAAGCAACAACGCGGGATACGGGGCCAGCAAGCAACAACGCGGGATACGGGGCCAGCAAGCAACAACGCGGGATACGGGGCCAGCAAGCAACAACGCGGGATACGGGGCCAGCAAGCAACAACGCGGGATACGGGGCCAGCAAGCAACAATGCGGGGGTGGTAAGGGGGAAGGTGGGACGGGCCAGCATGCAAAAACGAGGGAGGGGGTTTGGAGGATGGGGCCAGCAAGCAACAACGCTTGGGACGTGGCAAGCAAACATAGGGAGGGGGGCGGGTGGGACGGGGCAAGCAAGCAAACACTGGGAGGGGGGTGGGTGGGACAGGGCAAGCATGGGAACAGTCCTGCCCGAACTGCCAAGCCAGGTCTTTCCTGGACCGGAAGGATAAGTTACTTACCTGTAATCCTAGTTCTCTTCCCGGGGTATACTCATCAAAGTCATAAGCACTGAATAATCCCCGCCCACGTGCGGGACCCCGGAGCATATACAAAAATACATATATATGTGTATGTTTGAGGAAAAAAATACGGAGTACCTCCAAAAACATACACATATACATGTATACATATATAAACATGCAGCCTATTATACCTCAAATAGGCTAATATGCCAAAATTACATAGATTTCTCACTAAGAAAATAATTTTTCATATAAATACTGTAATAGAGAACATACACTCTAATAATGTTCCAAGACAGCCCTTTATTTTCAGAGAAAACAATAAGTAATAGCAGGCAATTAGCCCATAGGCTGCAAAGATGAAAAAACATCACAGTACAAAAAACTTGGCACCTTGCCCGTAAGACTTCCCAGCACCTGGAACACCGTGCCTTTAAGACCTCCAGGAGCCCCCTGCTCCCATCATGCACCACAGGTGACAGGTCAGTTCTTTTTTACGGTGTACTAACCTGTAGGAACCAGGACATAAAGGTGCAAAACGCTATTATGCTGTCAATACTCGTCCTGGGAGGCGGGAGAGTTGCTTATGACTTTGATGACTATACCCCTGGAAGAGAACTAGGATCACAGGTAAGTAACATATCCTTCTCTTCCAGGGGATACTCATCAATAGTCAAAAGCACTGAATAGAATAGCAAGCCCATACCCACTTTCTCGCGGACAAGCAACAGCATAACTACAGGAAATATAACACCTTAAGGATGAATTATCCAAACAAATTTCTTAGCGAGGCTTGCCCAAACTGGGCATCCGCCTGTGTGTCAGAGTCCAAACAGTAATGGCGAGTGAAAGTGTGTACAGATCGTCATGTGACTGCTTTGCAAATCTCTACAATAGGTACATTCCTAAGGAGAGCCGTGGTCAAGGCCTTTCCCCTGGTAGAATGAGCCTTTGGTTTGCCCGGGACGGCTTTGTTGGCTAATTGGTAAGACAAAGAAATACAAGACACTATCCACCTAGAGATGGACCGTTTGGAAGCTGCACAACCAGTATTTAAGTAACCATAGTTGACAAACAGGCAGTCTGATTTCCTCACCGCTTTGTTTTTTTTCTAAGTAGAATTTCAGGACCCTCTTGAGGTCTAGTGAATGAAGGGACCTCTTTGGAGGGTTTGAAGGGTTAGGAAAGAATGTGGGCAGAGTGATGGCCTGATTAATATGAAAATCCGAGACCACTTTAGGTAGGAAACTCGGATGTGTTCTAAGAACCACTCTGTTAACATGAAGCACGATATAAGGTTCTTTACAGCATAAAGCCTGGATCTCACTGACTCAACGAGCAGAGGTGATGGCCACTAAAAAAGCGGTCTTCCAAGACAAGTGCTGTAGAGAGGCTCTGTGAATAGGCTCAAATGGAGCACCCATCAATTTAGCAAGAACTATATTGAGTTCCCAAGGTGTTGATGGAGCTCTGATCGGTGGGTATACCTTTTTTAACCCCTTAAGAAAATCTTTAACCACAGGAATTTGAAAAAAAAGATACCTGCATAGGGGACTTTCTGTATGCTGTGATAGCTGCTAGATGGACTTTAATAGATGAAAATTGAAGGCCAGATTTGGCCAGGTACAGCAAATACGGTAAGATCACCTGCTCTTGACCCCGAACTGGATCATGACCATTGTTCATGCACCGTAAGTAAAAGAGCTTCCATTTAAAAGCGTACTATTTTCTGGAAGGTCTTTTAGCTTCTCTAAGTATGCTCATGCAGTCGGAAGACAAACCTAAGTGTCCGTATTGAAGGACTTCAGGAGCCATGCCGTCAATCGTAGGGATGAGAGGTTGGGTTGGAACACCTTCCCCTCGTTCTTGGACAGTAAGTCTGGTCGGCATGGTAACCTCCTATGTGGGACTTCTGACACCTGAAGGTCCGGGTACCACCACTGACGAGGCCATTCTGGTGCTATCAGTATCATTCTGGTCTTGGCCCTGTAAAACTTGTTGATCACTGTGGGTATCAATGGGATTGGTGGAAAAGCGTAAAGCAATGTCCGAGACCATTTTATCAAAAGCGCATTCCCCTGTGACCCTGGTTGGTGAAACCTGGACGCGAAGACGGGGCATTTTGCGTTCACTGCATCTGCAAACAGGTCTATGTCTGGCACTCCCCAATGGTGGAAAATGTCTTGCGCGACCTCGTTGTTTAACACCGTCGTAAGCTTCGACGAAGTCCCGACTTAGGGCATCTGCTTGGACTTTGAGAGTTCCTGGGAGATGAATCGCCACAATGGACAGATTTCTTGCGATAAGCCATTTCCAGATGGTCTGAGACTCCAGAGAGAGAGGCCGCGTCCGGGTTCCCCCCTGTTTGTTCAGATAATGCATTTTTGTGGTGTTGTCCGTTTGAACCAACAGGGAACGCGACTGGAAGGAAGGGAGCAGTGACTTGAGTGCTAAGTGTACAGCTCTCAGTTCTAAGAGGTTGATGTGATACCCTTGTTCTGTCTCTGACCAAAGTCCTTGCACCTGGAGAGGGCCCATATGAGCCCCCCAACCTTGGAGTGAGGCATCCGTGACGATTGCCTGAGTAGGTGGTTCCTGGTGAAAGGGAACTCCCTTCATTAGATGGGATCGCTTCATCCACCATCTGATGGAATCTTTGGCCGACTGGAGGAGAACCACACGGTCCTCCCTGCGACCCGATATCTGGGACCATTGGTCTTCCAGAGATTGCTGCAGAGGACGCATATGTAATCTGGCGTTTGGAAAGATGAAGATGCATGATGCCATCGAGCCTAGTAGCGATGACACCTGTCTGACTGAGGGATGCTGAGACAGGAGAAGATTGCGGCATTTCTTGCGGATTGAGGACAACCTCTCCTCCGAAGGACACACGCTTGCCCTTGCGGTATCCAGAGAAGCACCCAGGTAGTGGATCTTTTGGGTTGGGTTGAAAATCGACTTCTTGTAGTTGACTTGCAGGCCTAGATTGCTCAGCACTTGAAGGCAGTATTCGAGATGACTCTGAAGCGGAGTGGTTTATGAGCTCTTCCGAAGCCAGTCGACCGGGTAAGGATATATGAATATCCCTTGTTTGCGAAGAAAGGCTGCCACTACTGCCATGCATTTTGAAAAAGTGCGGGGAGCTGATTTGAGCCTAAACGGGAGAACCTTGAACTGGAAGTGCTGGAGCGCTACTCGAAACCACAGGAATTTCCGATGTTTCTTGGAAACCGGTACATGAAAGTAGGCGTCCTGCAGATCTATGGAGCACATCCAGTCCCATTGGTGCAGCTGAGGGAAAATTTGGTGTAGTGCCAACATCCGAAATTTTTCTTTGCGGATGAATTTGTTCAAAAGCCTCAGGTCGCATATTGGTCTGTATTCTCTGGTAAGGCCTCTTTTTCTGTACCAGAAAAGAACGAGAATAGATTCCTTGCCTTCGCTGTGAAGCAGGGACTATTTCTATGGCATCCTTCTGCAGAAGACTGTTCACCTCCGCTTGCAACAAGTGGTGTTTTTGGAGATTTTTCTCGAGGTGGCACTGATGGAGGAGGGGATTTGAATCTGAGCAAATAGCCATTCTGCACAATATTCAGCACCCACTTGTCTTTTGTTATTTTCTTCCACTCGCCCAGGTGAAACATAATACTTCCCCCCCACCGGAGTGGTTAACGGCAATGGGGGAAGCCATAGCTCATTGTTTTGCTGATTGCTTCGTTGCAGAAGATGCTTGTCTTGCAGCTCCCCTTCCTCGACCAGGCCTCCGCTGATGGTAGTGAGACCTGGGTTGATGTTGATGCTGCGTCGACCAGTGAGGAGTTTGAACCCTCTGCTGGAAAGAGCGCCGGTCGTAGGGTCGGAACTTACGACGAAACTCTTTTCGTCTCTCCAGTCCAACAGCTTTCAGAGTGGCCAACTCAGTTTTCATTTTGGACATCTCATCGTCCGCATGAGATCCAAAGAGATGTGCCATTGAAGGGGAGGTTGACAATTCTCCGCTGTGCCTCAGGTTTTAGCCCGTGAGGCGCAACCAGGCTGAGCGTCTAGAGCATATGCCATGGGAGTAGCCATGGGCAGCCAGATCTGATGCGTCAGCAGCTGCACTAATGACCTGGTTTGCCACCAAGCCGCCTTCCTGCAGGATTTCTTGGAAATCTTGCTGATCTTCTTTAGGAAGCTTCTCCGTGAATCGGGCCAAAGAGTCCCAAAGAGACCTGTCATACCTCCCCAGGAGAGCAGAGGCACTAGCCACTGTCATTACTGATGCCGATGTGCTAGACATCCTTTTGCCCAGAGAGTCCATGGTTTTACTGTCCTTTTCTGGAGGGACTGCGGAGGATGTTGAGGCTGGATGTGTTTTCCTGGCTGCCGCCACTATGACTGAATCTGAAGGAGAGTCCGATCGAAGAAAAAATGGGTCCTGATCCGGGCCTTGTACTTTTTGGAAATACGTGAGGGTGCTGAGCCCACTGTAGCCGGAGTCAGGAAAGTCTGCATTGCTGGCTCTAGCAGACCTGGGACCAACGGAAGTAGAGGCTGCGCCGAGGATCTGTGGTGCAGGGTTTCGAATAGGACTGAAGACGACACCGTAGGTGCCGACATATCAATGTTCAGTTTGCTGGCACCCCGGCATAGAACCTCGTTAAAAGTCCCTATATCATCGATCGGAGACACTCTGGCTGTAGTGTCGCAGTGTTGGTGAATGGTCTCTTATAGAAGATCTTGAGGACGTGGACCATGAAGGGGACCTCCGCCTCTTTTTAGGAGTGGGAGAAGGACGAGATCCAGATCGTCCCAGTGTCCTGGATCGTGAGCGTCGAGCCGATGGAGACCTGGCTCTCCTCGGGGACCTGCGTGGAGAAGTCCTCGTGGATGGAGTAGGAGGAGGCCCAGCCGAGACCCTGGAGGGAGAGTATGTTTGAGAGAAATCCGAGCCCAGACTTCTCTAGGGAACCTTCCAGCGTTGCACACTCTCTAGCCATCTTGGTGAAAGATTGGCAGGAGGAAACTTCTCTCCCAGAACCGGAGATCCCTCCTGTGTGATTTGCACAATATGAATGCCAGTTTAAGATGACACTACCCTCGACCGTAAGGACCTTGACGTCGACCTTGGTCTTTCTGGCACCTGTCCTGATGCTACCGAAGGATTTTTCTCCCTCGACGTCAAACGATGTGTCCCCTTCAACATCGACCGCTACTGCAGCGATATATTCGGGGCCTCAAGTCCATGTGAAGATGCTCTCGACGCCAGCCTCCCCGACGTCGACTGTCTACGGGACTGTGATGGAGTCCTCGACATTGACCGCCTGTAGGCTTGCGGCAGTGTCTTGGGCGTTTGCCTCCTCGACGTTGATCGTTTACGCGACTGTGATGGAGTCCTCGACGTCGACCGGCTGTAGGTTTGCGGCGGTGTCTTCGACGTCGATCCTCTCGACGTCAACCGTCGTGACGGCAGCGGCGATCTAGACGCCGACCGGCGTCTCGACGTCGACGGATGCTTTGACGTCGACCTCGACTTGGATGTCAACTTCGATCTCTCGGGACCAACATACTTCGAGCCCGAAGTAGTGTGCCTCGACGTCGACTTACTTTTCGGCGACGGAGGCTCTTGTCGTTTCGACAGCGAGCTGTCCCTCGAAGTTGTTGCATGTCTTGCTTGGTTTTCCGACGTCGATCTCGACGCCAACGGCAAACAATCAGGAATTTGCTTCCTTTTTGATGCTGGGGAAGCTGATCGATGCAGTTTTTCGGGTCTTTTCTGAGAGGAGGGCTCTTTGAAGGCAATATTGCTCTCAAGACCACTTTTAGAATGTCCTTTTTCCTCTCTCCAGGAGGGCATGTAGTCTTATCTTCTCCCTGTCACGCAGAGTTCTTCTGGAGAATTGCTGGCAGTAATAACATTTTTCTGGATTGTGTGAAGATGGCAAACACAATACAAACAGAGTGTGGGTCTGATTTCGCCATTTTCTTCCCACAGGAAGGACATTTGTTAAATAAAGCTGGCATTTCTGACAAACAAATAGCTCTCAAAATTGTCAGAAAATGACTGAAAAAGTTATCAGCAGTCACAAATGTCAAGTAGAGATGAAATAAAACAATTTCTGACTAGAATATATAAAAAATTGACGAGCTCAATGCTCCAGGATCCTCACAGAAGGAGCCGGAAAAAAGAACTGACCTAACTCACCTGTGGTGCATGATGGGAGCAGGGGGCGCCTGGAGGTCTTAAAGGCACGGTGTTCCAGGTGCTGGGAAGTCTTAAAGGCAAGGTGCCAAGTTTTTTGTACTGTAATATTTTTTCATCTATGCAGCCTACGGGCTAATTGCCTGCTATTACTTATTGTTTTCTCTGAAAATAAAGTGCTGTCTTGGAACATTATTAGAGTGTATGTTCTCTATTACAGTATTTATATGAAAAATTATTTTCTTAGTGAGAAATCCATGTAATTTTGGCATATTAGCCTATTTGAGGTATAATAGGCAGCATGTTTATATATGTATACATGTATATATTTATGTTTTCTGAGGTACTCCGTATTTTTTTCCTCAAACATACACATATATATGTATTTTTGTATATGCTCTGTATCCCCTGGGAGAGAAACAAGCATCCTGGGACCGGTTTCGGGGGCTACACCCCTCATCAGCCAGGCTAGTTTGAATCCAGTGAGCAAGGGACCCACGTCTGGACATACCCTGCCAATTAGGGCGAAAGCAAACACAAGGAGATGATGGACGGAGCGCAGAAACTTTTCAGACACTCACCCCCAGTCACAGATCTGGGTTGAATCTATCATCGTTCTTTAGCTCACTTCGCCACCCCGTTCAGACCCAGCTATATGCAAATCAGTCTTGGCCCTGCGCCTCATGGGAACAGTCCAGCCCGAACTGCCAAGCCAGGTCTTCCCTGGACCGGAAACAAGCATCCTTGGACCGGTTTCGGGGTAACACCCCTCATCAACCAGGCTAGCTTGAATCCAGTGGCAAAGTGAGCAATGGACCCACGTCTGGGCAAACCCTGCCAACTTAGGGCGAACAAAGGGGGAGGGTGGGATGGGGCAAGCAAGCAAACGGGGGAGGGGCGGGTGGGACGGGGCAAGCAAACGGGGGAGGGGGCGGGTGGGGAGGGGCAAGCAAGCAAACGGGGGAGGGTGTGACGGGGCAAGCAAGCAAATGGGGGAAGGGGGCAGGTGGGACGGGGCAAGCAAGCAAATGGGGGAAGGAGGCAGGTGGGACGGGGCAAGCAAGCAAATGGGGGAGGGGCAGGTGGGATGGGGCAAGCAAACGTGGGAGGGGCAGGCGGGACGGGGCAAGCAAACGTAGGAGGGGGGGTGGGACGGGGCAAGCAAACGTAGGAGGGGCAGGTGGGACAGGGCAAGCAAACGTAGGAGGGGCGGGTGGGACGGGGCAAGCAAACCTAGGTGGGACGGGGCAGGCAAGCAAATGTGGGAAGGTGGGACAGGGCAAGCAAGCAAGCGTGGCAGGGGCGGGTGGGACAGGGCAAGCAAGCAAACGGGGGAGGGGGTGGGTGGGACAGGGCAAGCAAGCAGACGGGGGCGGGTGGGACAGGACAAGCAAGCAGACGGGGAGGGGCGGGTGGGACGGGGAAGCAAGCAAACTGGCAGGGGGCAGGTGGGACGGGGAAGCAAGCAAACGGGGAGGGAGCGGGTGGGATGGGGGAAGCAAGCAAACGGGGGAGGGAGCGGGTGGGATGGGGAAGCAAGCAAACGGGGGAGGGGTGGGTGGGACTGGAAAGCAAGCAAATGGGGGAGGGGCAAGTGGGACGAGGCACGCAAGCAAACGGGGAGGGGGCAGGTGGGACGGGGCAAACAAGCAAAAGCAGGGGAGAGGGGTGGGTGGGAGGGGGCAAACAAGCAAAAGCAGGGGAGAGGGGTAGGTGGGAGGGGGCAAGCAAGCAAAAACAGGGGAGGGGGTGGATAGGACGGGGAAAGCAAGCAAAAACAGGGGAGGGGGTGGGTGGGACGGGGCAAGCAAGTCAAAACAGGGGAGGGGGTGGGTGGGACGGGGCAAGAAAGCAAAAACAGGGGAGGGGGCAGGTGGGACTGGGCAAGCAAGCAAAAATAGGGTGGGTGGGACGGGGCAAGCGAGCGAAAAAAAGGGGAGGGGGGAAGTTGGGACTGGGAAAGCAAGCCAAAACTGACACTGAACAAGGAAGCAGAACTATGGCCATGCTAAAGTGGAGGGACAAACACACAAAGCGGAAGGGAAGCTGGCATACGCTGATCAAAGAGAAGCAAGGAAATGTGAGTGATTAAGCAAATAAATGGTAAGCAATGCGAGGGCTGTAAGCTCTCCTGTAATTAAACAAAACTACTTGCAAACAACAGCGCATGCCCTCTCCCAGGTGAATTCTAAAAGAACAAGTTACTTACCTTCGGTAACGATATATCTGTAAGAAATATAGGTTAGTTATAGATTCCTTACCTTAGAATTACCCCCAGGCGTCAGACTGGATCCGGAAAGTTTTTCGTCAGCAGTACCTCTGCACGTCGAAAGGTGGCGTCGGTCGGCTCCGCGTCAGTCATTGGCGTCGTGGTCGCCGGGATAACGTTGCGGTAGCTACTTTTGGACATCCCCAGAAAAGCCAGTCGATCTCATCCAGGCGTAGCGACGAAGGGCTACCGACGTGGAAATCATCCAGCCTAGAGAGTCGGCGGTATCCAGCCCACAGCGGATGGTAAACTTCGCTGCATCTCTCCCTGCGGCAACGGCCTGGGAGAGGACGGTCCGGGCCTCCTCCGGACACTGAGGCAGCACTTGCCCAACCGTGTCCCCCACAGAGTGGGAATAACGGCCCAATAGACATGCAGTGTTTACTGACCGCAGTCTCAAGCTGGCGGAAGAGGAAACCTTCTTTCCAAGATGATCCAGCTTCTTGGATTCCCTATCTGGTGGTGCGTTAGGGAATGCGCTCTTGGAAGTAGAAGCTGGACCACCAAGCTCTCCGGGGTGGGGTGTTGGGAGAGGAAAGCGGGGTCGCCCGGGGCCGGGCGATAGCGTCGGGCAACCATCCTATCCACGGGAGCCCCCGTGTTGGGCCTGGACCAAGTGCCCAAAAGGATGTCGGTCAGGGCTTCATTGAACGGCAGCAGGGGCTCCGAAGAGCTCGCTGCCGGTTGAAGCACCTCTGTCAGGAGGTTAGTCCTGACTGCCACCGGAGGAAGCTTGAGGTTGAGAGCCTCGGCCGCCCTACGCAACACCACTGCGTATGACGCTCCCTCCTCCGTAGCCACGGTAGGAGGAGACAACATGCCAAGGTTTGGAGAGGTATCCAGACCACTGGCATCCCCCAGGTCCTCTCTCCAGTCCTGATCGAACTCCAACTGGTCTGACAAAGGGTCCCCAGACCCCGCCCAGTCTTCCTCACCCTCCTCTGGCTGCCGGTTGGCTGAAAATGGCCAGGGTGGAACACCGGGCAAAAGTACCCATCGGCGCCGGATCCGGCATCGGCCTTTGCCGGTCCGGCTCCGTGTCCACGTCGGGTTGTAAGCCGGGGTCGACGTCGGCTGGGGGGCCAGGCAGCGTCGGCAGAGGACGCGGTGCAGTCAGCGCTTGTGGAGGTGTCACAAGGTCGACCGGCGCTGACCCGGATCCGGTCCTGGATCCATGGGGGCCTCATGGCGCCGGAGCCGCCGGCAGGGAAGGCCTAGGGACCCCATGCGGAGCCGCGGGAGTGGCACGGCCCGCATCCCTCATCGCGTCAGCCGACCGACGGGGAGAAGTCGAAGAGAGACGATGCTTCTTCGACTTCTTCTTGCGCTTCGACTTACCTGACCCAGAGTGCGAAGACTTGGATGACGAGTGGTGATGGCTCTGCGACTGGTCCCTCGACCTCCCTCGCGACCTCGAACGGCGCGGAGCCGACGCTCAAGAAGCTTTCGGGACCGCTCCTGCAAAGACTTCGGAGCCATGGTCCGGCAGTCGGAGCACGACTTGGGGTCGTGGTCGCGCTCCAGGCAAAAGAGGCACACGAGGTGCGGATCCGTCACTGACATCATTCGGGAACAGGAACCGCAGGCCTTGAAGCCGGGCATCCCTACGTGCACCAGGAGTCGGTAGGACTCAACGAGACGTCGTCAAAAGTCGCTCAAAAAGTTCAGTCAAAAAATGACTGGAGGTACCGCTCTCTCCGGATCTGCGCTGGCTGGCGCGGAAAAAGAAAGAACTGACGTCAGCGCGCGAGGGCAGCGTTTAAGTAGCTACCGCAACGTCATCCAGGCGACCACGACCCCAACAACGGACGCGGAGCCGACCGACGCCACCTTTCGACGCGCAGAAATACTGCTGATGAAAAACTTTCCGGATCCAGTCGGACGCCTGGGGATAATTCTAAGGTAAGGAATCTATAACTAACTGTTTCTTTCAGATATGACCATACGTTACATGAAGACCAGGAGACACAGGATCCCAAGAGTGCTACCATTCATTTTTTAATAGCCCAAACAGATTTGATTTCATGGGTTACTTGACAAATTTAACAGTACATCTTCATTGCGTTTATGAAGCACCAGAGGAAGTGAGAGTGTTGAATGCTCCCCAGCTCAGGGCTCACAACATACCATGGGATGCCATCAGTATGGACTACAGACATGCCAGGACACCTGACTGCCCTTAACACAAACAGAAGCAAATTCATTCCAACCTTACCCCACGTTCAAAATAAACCAGAGAAAGATGACTGAAAAGTATCCTGGGACTAACGACAACTGAAAGAGAACAGAGGAAGCAACATTTATTATTCTGGAAGCTTGTGGAAAGATGACTCTCAAAGCAAGCACAAAGAGCCGTACATTAGTACACCAATAGGAAGAGTAGTCGCGAACAACTTCTGTAACTCCAGGCTGGTCCAGAATCAGTCTTCTCTGACATCACTGACAACCTACTCTGAAAGGGAAACCAACCTCGCCAATTTTGACTCGAAGTAAAATTACCAGAGATTTTTAGGTGGTTAGCATTGAGGATTCAAATAATCCACAATAATCTTGTCATAAGCCTATTCAAAAGAAAACCATCACGATCAAGGAAAACCAAAAACAGCCCTATAAAACCTCACAGTGTCCAATGACAAAAAGAATGCTGTGAAGGCCATGCCAAGCTGTTTCCGTTTCCATGATCATCCAAGGTCTAATGTGACCCAGCTGGGACTTCACAGTCTGAAAGGCCAGAGAAAGCGGATTTCTTGTCCAATGTCAGCCAGACTTATCCGATAAAAGCCAACCACACGATGGGTCCAGAACAAGATTGCAGTGGAGTGACAAATTCAAGTAAACATACCTTCATCTAACACTTCAAAAGCAAAGTACACAGCATAGACTTCAATACCAGTATGATCACCTGTAGTGCCATGCTGCTACAGTGACTTTCCCCCATATTTGACCTTTAATGAAATGTCAGCAGAGAGATCCACCAAGACCTGCCCATTAGTAAATAGACGTTTATTAAGTGACCAGCATAGGGATGCTGCACAAGAAAATTAAGTGTTTGGCTTCAGTGCACAAAGATTGTTCATAGAGACACTTTGATAAATGTGCACAGTTTCTCTGTGGTTAAGTTGCATTGTATGCTGAGACTAGGAATGGTAAACTCTCTTAGAAAGAAGGACACAACAAATCACAACTTTACCACTAATTATGCATATTCCTCGTTATAACAAATTAGAAGTGACTGGAAACAGAACAAGATTCCTATTACCTGGCAAGGCATTCTGTTCAGCGGAGAGGAGTCAGTTGACTATACCCGGCAGAGAGAGACAGTAGAGAGACAATGACAGATACAGCCATACAGCTAAAGCACGGTGTTAACATTATTGAAGACCTCCCCTTGAGCCGGAGTCCCACTCACAGATTCCCAAAGGCGCAGACTACCACCACTTATGTCTAGATCTAAACCCTAGCCATCAATTATTGTTTTCAGAGGCAGTAACTAGGGAACAAAAGGCCAGTAAATCATCAAGAACCTCCAAAGACGGCAAAAGCAAAACTAAATACACTGATGAAGGAATGATGAAGGAATTATCATCGATCAAGAGAGCAATTGGCTCACTTAAAGACAGCACAATAGAGACAGAGAGAAGGGAAATTGATTAGGTCTGAATTTGTGGCATTCGTATCCATTCCAGATGCATCAGACAGGACACTGGGTGCAACAGAAAGTCAGCTTGAACTTCTTAATTGAGGACCCAACAGGGAACAAGAACTCTGCAACATGCAGGAAAAAAGCAACTGACTTGGAGAAAGGAGTAGACACGATAATGTCTGTTTTTAAGAGTCCCTGAAGATGAAACAGAAGTCCTTCAGTTTTTATCTTTGTTCATCACTGCAGCATGATTTGGCCCTTCAACTGGAATTCCACAGAGCACACACTATCAGATTTCGGCACACTAAAAACATGACAAACCAATGCAAATTAGTGTCCGTCTTGCCAGACATCAACAAGTGCAGCTGGTCATCTCAACATCTAACATCAAAATATTCATATTTAGTGACTCCTCACAGGAAACAGGAAGTTGGTGCTGAGGCCGTGCCTCAAAAAAAGGAGCATTAGGTATGGACTATTGGAAGCAGATGATGCAAATTACAGGGAATTGCAAGACCAAGGAAAACTAACCAAGACTTGAAACAGTATTTAGTTTCTTTTGTTGATCGGACAACAGACACTTCTGCTTCAAATTTCCATCCAATGGTAAACACTGTAGAGCCAGAACTCCCAAGTACCTCAAGGGCACCAGAAAATGATATTATGACAGAACGAACAGCTTGAATCTTTATATGAGACAGTGGAATGGCAGGAAAAAGTCTGCAGAAGTACAGCAACACACAAAACGACATCACAGCTGAAACTGTAGGCAGTGCACTTGTAACTCCGATTACAGATCACCTATACTGGTTTACTTGACTGTATTTTTTTTTATTATTGTAGGTGAAACTGATACTCTACGATACACAGTACAAAATGTGTAGAACAATTAGTATGGGCGAGTTCTAGCTAAAATGTTTAAGGGAAAGCAACTCTCTCCTAAGAGAACTTCATCCCCCTCACTTGGTGAGCGACTGGTAATGTTTTCCTCTCCTGTTGTCACTATACATAGTAGTCGACCCAATGTGACCATATCTGCAGAGCTGCTTGACCCACAGGGTGAAGAGTGGTGGAACTTTTAATCTGCTCAGATAAAGAGTTTGAAAATGTAAATGCTACTTACCAGTATGCATCTGTTCTTGGCATGTAGAGCTGCAGAGTCGTACACTGTGCATGAGATCGCCATCTGGTGTTGGGCTCGGATGCTTGCACTTTGTTGTTGTCTTGGAAGAGTCTTTTGTAGTCACGAGATAGGTGACTCCTCCTTTGGACGATAGTGCGCATGGGCATCGACTCCATGGTTAGATTGTTTTTCGCCATGATGGGAAAAGATGGAGTCAGTAAGAAGAAAAAGATGTCCATGTGAATATATCTAATTAAGATTATACTGGAACGGATACAGGTTCCGGGGAGGTGGGTGGGCGTGTACGACTCTGCAGCTCTACATGCCAAGAACAGATGCATACTGGTAAGTAGCATTTACCGTTCGAGGCATATGAGCTGCAGATCGTACACTGTGCATAGACTGTATAGCAGTGTCTCCCCTAGCGGTGGTCACCTGTATCAGTTGCAGTAGTCTGAAAAAGTGTTTTAAGAACAGCTTGGCCCACAGCAGCTTGCTGCTTTGCGTGTACATCAACACAGTAGTGTTTGGTAAAGGTATGTGGCGTAGACCATGTTGCTGCCTTACATATGTCATTTAGGGGATGTTCCCTAAAATGCCATAGAAGCCCCTAGTTTACGTGTGGAATGTGCCCTAGGGGAATTATTAAGGTGCGTTTAGCCTTTTGGTAGCAAATTTGAATGCATTTGACTATCCATCTAGCAATGCCAGCCTTTGAGATGGGATTACCTTTATGTGGTGGGGAGAAAGCTACAAATAATTGTTTTGTCTTTCTGAAAGGTTTGGTCCTGTCAATGTAGTAAAGTAGGGCTCTTCTGACATCTAGTGTGTGTAGAGCTCTTTCTGCTACAGAGTCTGGGTCTTGGAAAAAGACGGGTAACTCTATTGATTGGTTAAGGTGAAAAGCAGAAATTACTTTAGGTAGGAATTTGGGGTTTGGTCTGAGAACTACTTTATTACGATGGATTTGTAAAAAGGTTCTTGTATGGTTAAAGCCTGAATCTCACTCACTCTTCTGAGAGAGGTTATTGCAATTAGGAAGGCTACTTTCCATGTAAGAAATTGTAACTCACATTTGTGCAGAGGTTCAAATGGGGGACCCATGAGCCTGGTGAGGACAATATTTAGATTCCATGCTGGAGAGGGTGGCAATCTAGGGGAATGATTCTTTTAAGGCCTTCCATAAAGGCTTTAATTGCAGGTACTCGAAACAGTGACAAATGCTGTCTGTTTTGTAAGTATGCGGCTAGAGCGGCAAGATGTAATCTTATGGATGAGTATGCTAGGTTACATGTTTGCAGATGCAGCAAGTAACAGATAATGTTTTGTATGGAGGCATCTAGTGGGTTGATATTGTTGTTATTGCAATAAATAGCAAACCTTTTCCATTTTGCTGCATAACAAGCCCTGGTAGTGGGACGTCTGGCTTCTTTAATGACCTGCATACACTCAGGTGGAAGGTTAAGGTAACCGAACTCTAGGACTTCAGGAGCCATATTGCCAGATTCAGTTGACCTGGATCGGGGTGTCTGATCTCTCCATGGTTCTGAGTTAAGAGGTGTGGAGAGAGGTGCAGTTTGTGGTGTGGAACTACTGAGAGTTCGAGAAGTGTTGTGAACCATGGTTGTCTTGCCCATGTGGGAGCAACTAGGATCATTGTTAGAGACTGTTGTCTGAGTTTGCGTACTACTAGGGGAATGAGTGGGAGAGGCGGAAAAGCGTATGCAAATCTGCCTGACCAGTTCATCCATATTGCATTGCCCTTGGACGACGGGTGTGGGAACCTGGCGGCGAAGGTTGGGCATTTTGTGTTTTCTTGTGTGGCGAACAGGTCTATTTGTGGATGGCCCCACATTTGGAAAAAAGGTTGTAGAACTTGCGGATGCAGTTCCCATTCGTGAATCTGTTGTGTCTGTCGACTTAACAGATCCGCAATGTGATTGTGAACTCCTGGAAGGTGTTCTGCAAGGAGGTAAATGTTTTGAGGAATGGCCCATCTCCATATGGCTTGCGCCAGGCGAGACAGCTGTAGAGAGTGTGTCCCCCTGTTTTTGTACATAGTACATTGCTGTCATGTTGTCTGTTTTGACTAAGACAGTCTTGTGAGTAAGATGCGGTTGGAATGACTTTAGCGCTAGAAATATTGCTAATAATTCTAGGTGGTTGATGTGGAGCAGTTTTTGTGACTTGGTCCAGCTGCCCTGCGTTGTGTGGGTAAGGAGGTGAGCTCCCCACCCGGTGAGAGATGCGTCTGTTGTGAGCACTATTTGTGGAACTGGCTCTAGGAACGGCCGCCCTTTGGAAATGTTTTGTATGTTCCACCATTGCAGAGAGCGATGAGTGCGGCTGTCTACCAACACCAGATCTGTAAGCTGGCCCTGAGCTTGGTTCCACTGACGTGCTAAGCATTCTTGCAGGGGCCGCATTTGAAGTCGTGCGTGAGGGACAATAAAGATGCACGAGGCCATCATTCCTACGAGTTGCATAAACACTCGAGCTGGAAGGTAGTGTTGAGGTAGGAATTTGTTGATGAGGGCTTGCATACTTGTTATCCTGGAAGGATTGGGGTATGCAAGGGCCCTGGAGGTATCGATTGTGGCTCCTAGGTACTGATGTATGTAGGAGGGATGGAGATGCGATTTGGTATGGTTTATTGTGAACCCCAAATTGTGTAGTAGCCGAACTGTTTGGAGTGTGTGCTGTACACATTGGTTGTGTGACTTGGCTTTTATTAGCCAGTCGTCTAGATACGGAAACACGTGAATGTGTTGTCTTCGTAAGTGCGCAGCTACTACTGCTAGGCACTTGGTGAAAACCCTTGGTGCTGTTGCCACCCCGAATGGGAGGACTTTGAACTGATAATGTTGTCCGTCCACTATGAACCTTAGGTATTTCCTGTGCGCAGGGTGAAGAGAGTGATCATGTGAAAATGATCTGAGTGAATGTAATAGTTGAGGGGTCTGAGGTCCAGTATGGGCCTGAGGGAACCGTCCTTTTTGGGGATTAGAAAGTATAGTGAGTAAACCCCTGTGCCCTGATGTTGTAGAGGGACTGGTTCTATTGCGTGCTTTTGGAGCATAGAGAGAACCTCTTGATTGAGGAGCGTTAGATGTTCCGTGGACATGGGACGCTGTCTGGGTGGTATGTTGGGGGAGTAGAAGTGAGTTCGAGGCAGTAACCATACTGGATAATTTGTATTACCCACCTGTCGGTGGTGATGGAATTCCACGCAGGTAGGAACTTTGACAGTCTTCCCCCGGCGGGAGTGGAATGATCGGGGGAAACGGAGGGAAGTCACTGTTTGGTGGTAGGGGAGGTGCGTGTGTTAAACCCGCGTCCTCTACCCCTGTTGTTATTACCTCTGTAATTACCTCTGGAGTAACCTCTATTAGAGGAGGTTTGAGTGGTGTTTTTGTAGTTAGCAGAGGTGGTGTCTGTGGCTGTAGTTTTGGAGCCGCCTCTATATAAGGAGCGACGAAAGGAACCTCTGCTAGGTGTGGCTTGTAGAGCTCCCATAGCTTTGGCTGTGTCTGTGTCCTTCTTCATTTTTTCTAGAGAAGTGTCCACATTAGGCCCAAACAGGTGTTCCTGGTCTAAGGGTTGATTGAGGATGGTAGATTGTACCTCCTGCTTGAAGCCAGATATTCGTAGCAATGCGTGTCTGCGCAGCAAAACGCTTGAGTTTATTGTGCGTGCTGCTGTATCTGCTGCGTCAGGGCGCACTTTATTGAGGTGTTTGTGACAATCTTGCCTTCTTGTATTAGATCATTGGCCTTGGTCTTATACTGATCTGGAAGGTGCTCAATGAGCTTTTCAAGCTCGTCGTAATGGGCTCTGTCATATCTCGCCAGTAAGGCTTGGGAATTGGCGATGCGCCACATGTTTGCTGCTTGAGACGCAACTCTTTTTCCCGATGCGTCGAGTAATTTGGACTCCTTGTCTGGTGGTGGTGTCTCACCAGTAGTCTGGGAGTTTGCCCTTTTCCGTGCATTAGCAACTACTAATGAGTCTAGAGGGAGTTGGCCTTTAATATAAGCTGGGTCAGAAGGGGCAGGTTTATATTTTTCTCGATCCTTGGGTTAAGAACCCTAGCCCTAACTGGGTCTCTGAAGACCTCAGGGGCATGTTTAATAATGCCTTTAAGCATAGGTAGAGTATGGGTAGACTTTTGAGGCTGGCTAAAAGTTTCTAGTAAAAAGTCTTCTTCCAGGGGTCTGAGTGTAACTTGACACCATGGTATTGTGCTGCCCTGTTTATCACCTGTGAAAACCCTATAGCATCATCTGGAGGTGAGGCTTTTGATGGGTATGGTTCAGGGACAGGTATATCTGGGAGGTCATAACTGTCCCAGGGGTCTTGTGGTGGGATACTGTGAAGGTCGTCATCAGTGTAGGTGTTGTGAGGTGACTGCATGTCATCATCATGATCCTCCCTGTCTGTATCCCCTTGTGGTGAAAAACAAGGTGGAGGAGAGTGAGGCGGGGAGTGTAGAGGGATGAGGTGTTGTGGAGGTGGAGAGAAAGACCTTATAGGTGATGTGGAAGAGTCTTTCTTCTTATGAGGTGGCTCAGGTGTGGTTGGTTCCTGTATCTTCCTCTTGTGAGGTATTACTGATTGTACCTGTCCGGTAATAGGGTCAATGTGCAGAGTTTTCTGCTTTGGGTCGATGGGAACCAAGAGTTCTTCTGAGCTGGCGTGTTTGGTCGGCATCGAAGATTTCGGCTCGAGTGTTGTTTGGGCTTGCGAGGTTGTTTGGTGTCCTTTGGTGAAGTTTTCGACACCGAGGGTTTTTGTCGACTCCGAAGGTTTGGTATGCTTCGGTGTCGAGGTGTCTGGGACCTTGGACTTTGGCGCCGAAGGGTCTGTTGGTGCCGAGACCTTAGTCTTGTGTTTCGGTGCCGATGAGTGTTTTCCGGCTCCGGGACGTGGCTGGCTCGGTCCCGAGCTGCCAGAAGGCTTTAGGTGCTTGGGAGTCGAGCCGGAAGGCGGGGCTCCTGAAGCTTTGTGATGGTGCAGACCTAGGCCCGAAGGCGAAGGTGTGACCGAAGCCTTTTGTTTCTTGGGGGCAGGGGCATCGACGTCAGTACTCACAGTACGTTGGTGTGGTGTGATGAGTTGGTCGTCGGACCCTGAGTCTTCGGCTCCGGAGGTGTCGATTTGTAAATCTCCGGTGTCCGGGTTGTCGGAGCCTGTGTCAAAGATGTCGTCCGGTGCGGGAGCGGCTGACCTGGACATTTCGTGTCGTCGGGCCCGGCGATCACGGATGGTCTTTTGGACCGAAAGGAGTCACAGGCTTGGCAGTGTTGGCTCTCGTGTTCTGGAGAGAGGCAAAGATTACAGATCTCGTGGAGATCTGTGTGTGGAAGTTAGCCCCACACCTGCATTTTTTAAATGGAGTCCTTTCCATATGCTGGATGATGGCGCCGACACGCCCAACGGACCAACGTCGGCGACCGGACTCGAAACAGTGTTGGAGTGGAGACGCGATGAGGGGATCGCGATCGAAAACAATACCGTCGAACGGTAGGAGGTTCTTCTGCGCGTCGAGAGGGGAACCGATCGATGTGGATCCGGAGCGCAGCAAGGTACATACGAACCCGATGGCGGAAAAAAACAATCTAACCATGGAGTCGATGCCCATGCGCACTATCGTCCAAAGGAGGAGTCACCTATCTCGTGACTACAAAAGACTCTTCCAAGACAACAACAAAGTGCAAGCATCCGAGCCCAACACCAGATGGCGATCTCATGCACAGTGTACGATCTGCAGCTCATATGCCTCGAACCAAATGTTTTCACTGCCTTATAAGCTTTCGGTGCCTGCTCTTTAGACATCACCAATGAATTACCATCTTTTTTCTCATCATTCCCATTTGTCCATTTTTACTTCTTCCCCCTGGCCTCACAGCCCAACAATTGCAAGACCAGAGGAATATTTAAAGCTCAGTTTGAAGATCATTTGATGGTTGTGGGGGGCAGGGGGGGTCACTATAGCCAGGTGACAGAGAATACTCTTTTGTCCTCATGTGTGAATGGCATGAGTACATGCACTGATTATTTTCTGACCTCAAACGTGTTACTGGATATTTCTGTCAGCAAGCTATTGGAGGGTGCACTATTCGACCATGCACAGGTGATATTGAGCAAAACCAAGGGCCTAATAGCACTGTCTGTGAAGCTGTGGAGAATGAACACATTTAATAATAGATAGCCATAAGGAAACAACACACGTCACAATCACAACTGACTGCTTTTCAGCCAGTAACAAGGGCTTGGCTGTGTCTGCACAAATCCTGTGAGCAGCCAGAAAACCTTGCATAAAAGGTGATATGAGGGACACACCCACACAACACAAACTAAGCATAGGCAAACAGGCACAGCTAAAAACCCAAATCAGAAACCCGATGACAAAACAATACACTCACAACTGTGTAGCAGGCGTGATCCCTGACTAAACTGAATCTTAAGAGAAAGTTACTTCAATTTAGTAACAATCGATTTGGTGGATACTATATGTAATTGAAGATTCCTTAGCTTTTGAATGTCCTAGGTAATCAGACAGGATCGGGAAACGTTTGCAACACTTCTTTGACTCCGGTAGGTGGTGTTGGCTTCATGATGGGACCGGAAATAGCACCACAGTAACGTCACAAGACCCATAAAGTGCACACTCTCTTACATGATCTGTTTCCCATCCATTTTTTTTCGCACCAAGAAGGCGAGTAGGATGAGAATGACACCAATTCTGATAAGGCACAGTGCAACTAACTCAGAACCTTTTTAATAATTACTATGATGAGATGACCATCCCTCAAGGGGGGCAGGGGGGGATCAGAGAGGTATCTGTAGGTAGACTACCCACAAAAAAGAATGTTACTTACTCTGCAAGCATCTGTTCGTAGCCTGTATTTTTTTAGATTCAGATGCTCTGCATACTTCTGCCATCTAGTGCTGGGTTAGGATGCTGCAAGTTGTATTTGTTCTAAAAAATCTTTTCCAGTCAATGAAATTGAAATTTGTACTTGTAAAGCGCACCCATACCCCCAAAGGGGTGTCCAGGCGCTGTACGCATACCGCTGTGGAACCCTTCCTGGCTTTTCCCTGTGAAATGTCCACTCCTGGGCACCCCCAGGGTGAAGCCAGGCATCCCAGCGCTGTTGGGGCCGTTGTGGAGATTAAGCAAGCTATTGCCCAGAGTTGCAGAGTGGGACCCATGATTAGAATAGGCACCGGGGCGAGAATTATCAGGTCCGAGGAAATTGAGCCCAAGACCCGCCGAGGCGGGAATTGAACCCTGGTCCCGGGCCAGATCTCTGCATCAGGGTCTGCCGCTCTAACCATTGAGCCACACTTCTCCACAAGGGTACCCTGTAACTCCTCTCTTAGCTGGCAATGTGCATGGGCACAGACTCCATTATTAGATTATTTTTCTCCTCCATCTGGTTTGGATGCGCATCGACTGTGCTCCTGGACTCAAAATGTTACACATTTGTTGCTTTGGGCCTGCATGGTAAAGCTTCGATTCCCACAATCGACAGAAACACTTCATCGGCATTCGGTTTCCTCGCTTTGTCTAGGAGAACAGATCACGCAAAATGTCCATCCTTTCTTACTTCTGAATCCAAGCAGTAATTCTTTTCAAAGCTATAACGGGATCCTCCGGTTGCAGCCTTACAAATTTTAACCACTGGGACTCCCCTTGTGAGAGCTGAGGTTGAATATTTTGCCCTGATGGAACTCGCTGGTCTGTCTTACTTTTGTACCAAAGCATAACATCTTAGTTCACAAGAAAATCCATCTTGATAAGGTCCTCTTCTGCACTGCTTCACCCATCCCATTGGCTGCGTACCCTATGAATAGTAGGCCATCAATACGAAAGTACTTGGTGCAGCCAATGTATACACTGACCGTCCCTTTTAGGTTCAAGTCTGCAACCTCTCCTCCTCCTTTGTGGGGTGTGGTGGGGATAAAAGGAAGGAAGGCCAACGGATTGACTCAGAAGAGAAAGAACAGCTTTCAAGGGATTTGCACGGTTAGTGGCACACCAAGTAACAAATCTGCTCCACCTTCTAGAATACAAGGTCTTGGTAGAATCACAGCAAGCAGACAAAATAACTTCTACTACCGCTGGGAGCTGAAATGAGCTCAGATGTCCCCGCTCCGTCTCCAGGTATGACTGGGAGAGGAGCTAGGCCTTGAAAGAAAGGAAGAGTGGGGGGACACAGGGAGAGGTGCAGGAGGTCTGCATACCTCCTCAGTCTCAGTCAATCTGGGGCGATGAAGACTACTTGGGGCCAGTCTTGACAAATCTTCCTCAGAAACTGAAGAGGAAACACCGAATGAAGTGGAAAACTCCACTGCAACCGAAACGCACCCCTGAAGGCTCCCTGCAACAGATACTGGGGGACACAGAACTGTGGGCTATGCCTGGTGCAGCAAATAGTTAAGAGATTTACCAGGGAGACAGCCCACCAGGCGAACATCAATGGCCCACTTCTGGATGGAAGCGCCACTCGTGGTCAGCATGGTGACGTTGGTCCGGATGGTAAGAAAGCCCACCAGATGGTTGGCTACCCACCAGGATCCATGCTGGTGCTCTCAAGACCAGAGCCTCAGTGCTTCTTGACTCCTCTATCCCTGCTTATTGAAGTACCACATCGTAGTTGTGTTCTCAGTCAAGATCTGGATGGATTACCTGTGAAAAGAGGGCAAGAATCCCTTGAGCGTCAACCGAATCTCACTCAGTTCGAGTAGGTTTATGTACAGAAACTGTTCTTAAGATTAAAGGCCTCTGATTGCCAGTTCCTCCAGGTGAGCCACACACCCAGCCTAGATTGGAGGCAACCTGTGCAGGCGCACTGTAACCACTGACAGCAGAGGCACCACTGCAGAGCCCTCATGAGGCAGTGTGCATATGTGACAAGGAGGATCCTAGAAGCCAGCAGATCTAGCAGGCATAAGACCATCAGAACTGGAACCCAAACCCCATCCCAAAACACTAGAATCATAACCTAAATTTCCCAGATCCTCTGAGAAGGAGGGATGATTCGGAGTGATGTATCCAGCGCTGCCCCTTGGAACAGAAGGCTTTGAGAAGTCTCCAGATGAGATTTAGGCACATTGATAGAAAAGCACAGATCAAACTGCAGGGATGCTGATGACTGCAAACAATGGTACAACACCTGTGATGACATGGCTTTAAGCAGCCAGCCGTCCAGGTATGGGAATACCAGGATTGCTGACTGCCAGTTTTTTGATTCACTGTTGACTGGAGCAGTAGGAAAGGATCCAGGAGAAAATATTGAAGAGCTAGCAGCCTGGAGAACAAGACTCTTGGGGGAGGGCTGGACCAACAAAAAAGGTGGACAACCCAATGCGAGCCTATAACATCTGCCCACTAGCCTGCTTACCACTGAAGAAGCAGGCTTCACCCACATAGCTAGCACAGGGTCCTAACGCCTAGTTAAAGTGCATGAGAGGTTTCTGGCACTGACTGGATGGCTGCAGCACCTCTGCTAGAATATTAGCCTTGGCTTCTATGGTTGGAAGGGGTAATTCCAAGATTTCTTCATAACCACAATATGGTAGGAAACTACTTCGGGAGGAAGGGGCTGCGAAGGGCCTTCCAACCTCCATTCAGGGGTTGTTTTGATGCCACTACTAACTCTCAGGGCCTGAAAATCGGAGTCCATGACCAGAGTGCAGGAAAGGCCCCCTTTTTGCATGGTTACCCCCCAATTTTTGCCTGACACGATGCACTTTTGACTTGGTGAGCCCTGGGTCCCTGCCAATCAGGTTCCCAGGGCCTGTGCTCTTTCCCAAAACTGCACCTTTGTACCCACAATTGGCACGACTCTGGCCACAGGTAAGCCCCTTGTAAAAGGTACTACGGGTACCAAGTGCACTGTGACCAGGGAAAGCCTCTAAGGGCTGCAGCACCTATTGTGCCACACTTAGAGGCCCTGTACCTTAACACCCACATGCTGCCATTGCAGGCAGCGTGTTTTGGTGCAGACAAAAGTGAAGAGTCGACATGGCACACATCACTGTGTATTCAATTATGAAGGAGAGAGAGAGGACTAGATAGCCAGTCCGTATCCCCAGGTCTATTATATATAATCAAGAGAGGACTAGCCTAATTTTATGTGATACAGGACTCAGGGCTGTATGAAAAAGGAAAAGAAAAAGGAACCGTTTGGTTTCCTTATGAAGCCCTCACCCACCAACCTAGTTGGTGGCATGCTTCATCATCGGGCCCACCCAGTGACACCGAATGTGTCCAGGGTGTGCTTCAACGCCTGTGTTACAGCGGAGCAGGTATTTTACTGAGTGTGCAGTGAAGGTGATGTGAAAGTGAAAGGTTAAAAGCTATTCAGTGGTCCCAGTACCCAGGGGGTTGTCTTTAATATCTGGGCCTCTGATACCAGTAAAAGCAAGGCAATGGATGGAGGTGGAGTAATAGTTAGGGACTCCTGCATCCGGTGGGTGGTCTACATGTTTCAGCCAGGCCTTTCTGTAATACTGGCTTTCCTCAGGACCGTAAACTATGTGAAGGTGAGATCTACACTTACAGTGAGTGTGTGATCTAAAATGTGTTGCACGCGCTAAGGTGCCATACGTGTGGGAGGGGGATTCCCTCTCCAAGCATTAGCTTGCGATTTGTAGCAAATGCCCCTGTAGATGTTTCCGGCAGCGGTACTGACCGACTTGACCGACCGGAACTCCGCCGCAGCAGAACAGGTTTCAAAAGGGCACTGATCAACCAAGTCGGTCAGTACCGCTGCCGGAAACATCTACAGGGGCATTTGCTACAAATCGCAAGCTAATGCTTGGAGAGAGAATCCCCCTCCCACACGTATGGCACCTTAGCGCGTGCAACACATTTTAGATCACACACACTAAGTGTAGATCTCACCTTCACATAGTTTACGGTCCTGAGGAAGCCAGTATTACAGAAAGGCCTGGCTGAAGCATGTAGACCACCCACCGGATGCAGGAGTCCCTAACTATTACTCCACCTACATCCATTGCCTTGCTTTTACTTCTATCAGAGGCCCAGATATTAAAGACAACCCCCTGGGTACTGGGACCACTGAATAGCTTTTAACCTTTCACTTTCACATCACCTTCACTGCACACTCCGTAAAATACCTGCTCCGCTGTAACACAGGCGTTGAAGCACACCGGGGACACATTCGGTGTCACTGGGTGGGCCCGATGATGAAGCATGCCACCAACTAGGTTGGTGGGTGAGGGCTTCATAAGGAAACCAAACGGTTCCTTTTCCTTTTTCATACAGTCCTGAGTCCTGTATCACATAAAATTAGGCTAGTCCTCACACATCACTGTGTGCCATGCCTACAACCCACTGCCTGTGGCCTAGGTAAGCCACCCCTCTAGCAGGGTGCACTAGTCCTCAGGCTAAGTGCCTAAGTCCATTCTTAGACATTGTAAGTGTAGTAAAGCCATAAAGAGTATATGGTCTGTGAGTTGGTCATTACGAACTCCACAGCTCCATAATGGCGTTACTAAAACCTGGGAAGTTAGGTAGCAAACTTCTCAGCACATTAAATCCACACTAAAATGCACTCAAAGGGCATCTTAGAGATGCCCCCTGGAAAACAACGAGCCCTGTTGTGGTTCCTGAATGGCTGCCTGCCATTTGCCGCCACCACCAGTCAGGTTTCTGGACCCCTGGGTAGAGAGCCTCCGCACTCTGGATCCAGAAACAAAGCCCATCATGGGCAGAGGTGTCATGCCTCCTCCCTCGGGATGGGCTGGGTCCACGAGGGGGAAGCTTCAAAGGCCTGCCACCTTTGTAAGCTGTCCCTGCCTTTTGCTGCCCCCAGCAACTGGCTCCCACCGGCTCTGCCCTCCACTTTGGGCGGGAGAATCGGCATAAAAAACAAGCTAGAGGGAGAGGTGTGCTCACCTTTGCCAAACCCACCCCCTCAGGTGGGGGAGGCGAGGTGACGCACACATCTCAGTCCCCTCCATCTTGAAGATGAGGGTACCCAGCCAATTAGGGAGAGGCTTATGCCGGGAGGGTGGCATAATAGGGGGTGTACCCACCCCAAGGAAGGGACCCATAGGTCCCGACCTGCACACCCCTTTAACACTCCTAAATATAGGATTTAAGGGCAACCTTGAACCTTGCCTCCTCAGGTTCGAAGAAGAAAGAAGGACCGAAGAGCCGTCCTGACCCAGGAAGAAGAGGACACTAACTGCTTTGGCCCCTGCCCTACCAGCCTGTCCCGTGTCCGACCTGCCTACAGCCAAGAGCCTGATGTGTCCAGCAGCCCCCCAGAGCACAGAGGACCTGCACTGCAACCATATAACAGACTGTCTCCCATGAGCACCAGATTTGCTCAAGCAAAGACTCACCCACAGAATCCGGATCCCAGCGGCTCCGCAATTCTGCACCACTCTGTACCCAATGCCCACAGCCCGAGTTAGAGTAGCCCAACACCACGAGGAGGTCTCCCAAGCAATACTGACCTGGGATCTGGTGATCCCCAACCTCCCTCAAGCCTCAAGACAACGCCTGCAGCCTCAACCTGAAGGCCCCCCCCGTCCCCCGACAGGAGCTGGTAAGAAAACCCGACGCCTGAAGACACCCCTGCACACAAAGTCCCATGGTCTTGGGTGGCCCGAAGGTGTCCAGGCATCCCCCAAGAACCCAACTTACCTCTCCAGCTGGTGGTCACTTTCAGGAAGTCTCCTTGTCCGAGCCAGCAGCCTCTCTGCCAAACCGGAGGTCTCAATTGGAAACCACAGGGTCCCTGATGTCCTTTTGGCAGCCTGCACCCGGCCGCCGTGCCGCTGGTCGTGCAGCTCATGGGCTGATTGTTGGCCCCTGCAGTGCTGACCGTAACCCCAGAAGCTTAGCTCCCACACCAGAGTGTCCTGCTCGTAAGCAGTCCCTAACCCAAGGCCCCCTAAGCCCCATTGGGCTCCTGCACCCAGCCGCCCCAGTGCCGCTGGTGGTGCAACTTGAGTGCCTATCTAGACCATGGGGAACCTTGGTCCTAACCCCCAAAACTCCCACTCGTAAGACGTTTACTTACCTGTGAAACCGATAACCATTTTTCTCCCATAGGAACCCATGTTATGAGTTTTTGTGCCGAAAATGTTCTAAGTGTTGAACTGATGTTTGTATGGAGAAAGAGTAACTAAACTGCAAAGCTTTAAAAGTCTTACTGTGTATTGTGAGATCCCTCGGTGTGGTATCTAGGCATACCACCGCAAGTAATCGATGTAATCTGAAAGTCATGAAAAAGCATTCTAAAAGTAATAACTATGTAATTTAAACTGTTTTTTAAAACCATACCAACCTGTAACAATTATAAATCCATTCCAGATAGCATTTCTGTGTAAAGGTTTACAATTGAAAGTACATTTTACCTATCATTACCAAGTCCTGCTTGGTTCTAGAAATAAAATACAAGTATACCTTTTTTATACTTACCCAATTGGTCTGGATTCTGTCTCTGAGTGTGTGTAATCAGTCATTGAGTGAGTGAATACAATAAATGCTTAACACACCCTCTGGATAAGCCTAACTGCTTGCCCACACTACCACAAAGAGAGCTGTTAGTAATTACCGAATTTAGCCTCTGCTGTACCTCTGAGCACACTATACCTTACTTTGGTATAGTATATACAGAGGCAGCTTCCAACACAGAGGATCAGTTTCACCATCATCCACTTTGATGACCTCCAGGAGGTCTGAATCAATGACCTCAGACAGGTACTCCCAATAGTGCAACCTCCCTTTTTGACCTCACTGGGGTGGCATTATTCAGGAAAAGGGTGATTGACTAATGGGACCTGTGTCGCCGGACTGAGTCAGCAGCACCACTATCAGTGGTGGGGAGTTGGGTGGGGCTGGCGTCGGTGGGGATGGCTACAGTGTCTGCGCTGGTAGTGGAGACAGGAACCAGGCCAACAGTGCCAAGGGAAAAACTGAAGCAGAAGTCTGAACAGCACCCCATGGGGTGCCATGACAACCCACGGGGTACAAAGGTACTCTTTGGGGCAGAGGTAGGAATTTCCAGCTAAGCCAGAGGAACCTGCGGCCCTAGAGTTGGACCCTGAGAAAGCTAGGCGCCAGAGTAAGGTCCAATGACATCGACAGAGCAGCATCTTTAGAAAGAACTATCTCTACCAGATCCTGCCAGACGACAACTACGCAAGGGACGGAGTACGTCTCGAAGACTTACTTCATGACTTCATGAAGGATGCCTGGATGCCTCTGTCTCGGTTTATGTTGACACTCATCTCAACATCTTCGAGGATGGCGAGTCTGGTAGCTTCGAATGAGGTCGAGACTTGAGCCTGGCCTAATGATCATTCTGAGCCTTCGTAATTAAGAATATTGCACCCTTATCTTTTATTGCCTTAGTATGCCTGCTCAAGCATGTCACATAACATTGTGTTGTAGTCTGATCCAAGGTACCAAAGATAAATGTTATGAGGGTCAGTAAATGACTCCCATTGTCCCTACAGGATTTAAAATCTGCACTTTTGAGGTGGGGAGGGGGATAAAATGGACATTATGCACCACTACAAAAAAAGGTTAAAAAAAAACCCAATAGAAACGTCAAGGGCAAGCTCTGAAACCATTTATGTTGAGAAGCCACAGAAAAAAGGGACCTCGCATCAGTACAACAGGGTGGGAACTTTATGGCTCCAGTAACGTCACTCTAGCATCGTTTTTGGGGGCTGTCACAGAGCCAACGCCACTTACCAGCATCAAAGAACTATTACTAATGTCTCTGGATCCAGTGTGACACCCGGGATATTTAAATGGTGAGGATTCTGCATGTAGAAGTATCCATCAGAATGCCCTTTTTACCTCTGAGCCGGCAAATGCCTTATTATAAATAAAGTGGACGCACCATGAACACATGGAGAAGGCAGATAGCCTTCTGGTGATCGACCTGCCAGAAGAAATTGTAACCAGTTATCTGAGGAATTCCGAACAGTCAGGGTGACTCACAAATGCACCCAGTTTCTCATTACAAGGAATTTTGCTAATATCCAACTGCCCACCTTATGTCAGGCGACTAGAGACGCACCTGAGGGGAGAATTAGAAAAGAGGAAATTCAATCAGCTATGGAAGTCGTGTCTACGTGGAAAATAGCCAGTGAGGTTGGTTTCCCAGTGGAATTTTACAAAATAAACAAGACTAGACCTATAAATCTTGCAAACATTTTACGCAACATGACTGAACAAAGTATTCCCTGAGTACACTAATGCATCTCCTGTGGAAGTGTATAGTGATACCTATAAGACAGCTGCCCTGTCTTTAGATGTTGAAAAACCATTCAAGAGAAATATTTATTTCATAGACTGGTGAGCAGGTACAGGATCGGACTTAATGGCAAAAGGAGAGTGGCAATACGCCAACCCTGATGCTAGAACTAACTATGGTGGCTTCCCGCTTTAGCATTGCTAGTAAAAGAAGTAGCAGACAGGCCAGCCTCTCTTCTTTCTAATAGTGCTCGAACTAGTAGGCACAGCAATATATTTCTGGACGAAGAAAGCACTATGACCCCAGCTAGAACAAAAAAGATTTATATATCCAGAAAACATTTCTCATTGAGTCTCGTTTATGCCTGTCTGTTCAAAACTAATGTCAATTATATCTGACTTTGAGCGACTGAATAAATTATGGCAAGACTAAAATATTGTGTCTCAAAAAGGGTGTGCAGTTCCTAGGGAAAGGGGAAGGGAAAGGAAGGTCTTTCTTCGTGATGCCCTCACACACCCCGGAGGATGTCATGCTTCATCATTGGGCCTTGCTCCTCGTCGGGCCGGCGCTGCAATGCCCGACGGGCACCAGTAAACGGGGCTCTTTGGCGGAGATCTTTTGAAGAAGCCGTTGGGTGTGCGCGGGTGTGAGGGCTGGGTAGTGCACTTGGCTAGTGAGATAAAATAAGTCTAGAGCAGTCCTACTGTAATGTATTTTATTCCTGTGGTGGCTCAAGCCTAATTAAAATATGGGTAAGCCCCTACAAGGTGTAATGTTCCTACAGGGCTAAAGTAGTGTAGTGGGTCAACATGTTTCGTGCCTGTTGAGCCCCTAGCGGGTCTAGTGGCACTTCATCAGGACCATATGTGAAGTTTTTTTTATTTATTTTTTTAATTCATTTATTGTGTAGTTTGCAAGAAGTAAGAAGCAAAAGCCACCTCAACATGAGGTGCATTATGCCAGCAACAATTGTTCATTACAGGATATCAATGCAAACCGACTTATTATTCTAGAACAGCACCCAACTTAAATCATCCCCGCATTTGCACCCCTCCCCCCCTCGGCACTTGGAATAGCACTTCACTAAGTCCTGGACAGCCCCCGTCGGGTAGCATGCAGTACAAAGTCCAACAGTCCCTGCACCCTCCACAAACATCCCAGTACAGTATACAATGTATTAACATAGGTCTGGTCTGCCCAGTAGAGATGCCTCCGGCAGTTCCTCCGCATAGGTGTCGAGTTGTTCTCTACAATACAACAGGTCACGCATCCACCCTTTCACTGTGGGAACAGCCTTTGCCCCCCACCTCTGTGCAACCGCACGCTTAGCAAACAACGTGGAGATGGCAACCAATCGTCTGTTACAAGGTTTAAGCTTACGAACCCATCCCAACAGACATACCGCAGGCACACATGCCACAGGCTCCATGACAACCTCCGTAAGCACTTGTGTAACCCGTGTCCAAAACTCGGCAATCCCTGGACAGTGCCAGGCCAAGTGCAAAAAAATCTGCATCATCCTGTCCACAACGCACACAGCGTGCACAGTCCCTCAGCCCGAAGCGTCTTAGCTGAAGCGGGGTATAATAGAGTTGATGTATATATTTAAAATGTATTATTCTGAGGTTGCAATTCGCTGTCAAGCGTCCAGTTAATTCACAACAAAATTTCCAGTCAACCAGTGTCATAGATGTACCCACTATCGTCGCCCATCTGACATATGAGGGGGACTCCGCCAGTTCAGTCTCCCTAAGAGAGGCATTGTATAGTTTGGTGATCAGGCCCCGCGTTCCCCCCCGCCAGCACCGCCTGCAGTGCTCGCAGAGTGCGCGGTTCTGCCGGAAATTCAGGGTAGATAGCGCGGATGGCCTGTCGCACCCGCACATAGGTAAATCCCAGCATAAAGCCAGCGCCATGACATCTTTGCAAATCTGAAAGTGCCCGAAACTGGCCCTGTGCATACAAATCCCCCAGGTGAGTGATCCCTACCTTACCCAGCACCTGCAATGCAGTTTGTTCCCATGCAGCTGATATATCTGGATGTGCCGCGATCGGCAGTTTGGGGGCGTATAGATAATCCACCCCCGCCCTCTTAGCTAGTGCACTCCACGCCCAAGCCGTACAATGAACCGGGCTGATTTCATTCCGTGGACCCCCTCTTCCACCCATCAGGGCTGCTGCAGCCAGGGGCACCGGAAGGACCGCGTCCGCCTCAATTGCCGTGTGTGGCTGGAACCTCTGTGGGAAATACCAGAAATGCGCATATTGCGCCTGAGCGCATAAGTAGTATAAACGGAGGTCCGGGGCCTCAAAACCACCACGTTCAAATGGTAGCGTCAAAACCCTCCAACTGCATCGGGGCTTTCCACCCCCCCAAACGAACGCGAGCAGGACCGACTGCAATGTGGTAAAAAGCGCAGCATTTAATCTGATAGGGATATTTATAAACAGGTACAGCAGCTTGGGCAAGAACGTCATTTTTATTATCGCAATGCGATCCGCAAGAGAGAGGGGTAACTTAGCCCAGCGCGCCGCCTGATCAGAGATTCTATCCACGGTGCGACCATAATTAGCAGAGATGACCACTGCAGGGTCTCTGTGCAGCCATATGCCCAGATATTTCACCGGGTCAATTGACCATCGCAACGGAAAGTCCATCGCAACGGAAAGTCCATCTCAATCTCCTGAGTGCCGGCTGTCAGGGGGAACACCGTGGATTTAGCCCAATTGATGCCTAACCCTGAAAAACGCTCAAACCGGACATATTCTCTTAATAACTCCGGCAAATACGTGGCAGGCTCGCGCACATATAGCAGCATATCGTCAGCATATAACGACACCAATAAGGGTCGTTGACGAAACCGCAATGCCGCTTGGGCGTGCCGCTGCCGCAGCTTACAGGCCGATGGCTCCAATGCCAGCGCAAACAGCATGGGCGATAGCGGGCATCCCTGTCGCGTGCCGCGCCTGATGGGAAAAGCCTCAGAGACCCAGCCATTTACGCGAACCCGTGCCATCGGTGCTTCATAGAGGAGGCGGACCCATTTTAAGAAAAATGGAGGCATAGCCATTCTTAGTAGGACGGCAAACATGTACCCCCACTGAAGGGAGTCAAATGCCTTTGCCGCATCCAGCAGCACGGCCACTGCCTGAAAATCCCCTTCGAAATAGTGCAAGGTGGAAAATATAGTACAGAGGTTGTGCATCGTAGACCTGGAAGGCACAAACCCTGATTGGTCCGGCAGGACCAATTTGGGGACCAGGGGCTGAAGCCTTGTGGCAATCATTTTGGCCAGAATTTTGGCATCTATATTAATAATGGAGAGAGGTCTATACGAGTCACAGGCATTCGCCACTTTATCAGGCTTCAGGAGCATTACAATTAAGGCTTCCGTGAGGGATGGAGGCAGCCTGCCAGATTCATACGCCTCCGCAAATACCTCCAGCAGCTGCGGCGCCAAAGCTTCCGAATAAGCCTTGTAAAACTCACTTGGCAAACCATCAAGCCCCGCTGCCTTGCAAGTAGGGAGGGACATGATTGCCTGCTTCACATCCTCCACGTCAAATGGCGAGGTGAGATACTCCCGTTGATCATGGGACAGCCAGCCCAGTGCGATATCGAGGTAACCATTAATCTCACTAAGAGGCGGCTGATCGCGTTCCCCATACAATTTAGAGTAGAAATCCAGTATCACCCCGCTAATATCTGTATTACCGAAGTGCGTCTCTCCGGCCTCATCCACCAATTCAGTAATGTAGGCCTGGCTACGAGGCGCCGCCATTTTCTGCGCTAGTGAACGGCTAGGTCGGCCTCCCTCCCCATAATATCTAGCAGTGCATCTCCGCGATCTGTGCCTCATTTCTTGATCTACCGTCTCGTTATGTTCCGACACTAACTCCCGGATTGCAGCCAGTTTTTCAGTGGCAGTGCAACTGGCATACTCGCGCTCCAAGGCAGCGATATCCTCTGCTAATTTCCTAATCCTACGGCGCAAATCTTTGAGAACTCCGGCCTGCGCCCCCATACAAACCCCCCGAATAGTGACCTTGAACGCCTCCCAGGTAACCCCGACACTGTCCACAGTGCCTGCATTTTCCCGGAAGTAGTTATGAATGGCCTCCCCTATGGTGTGTTTAAATACCGGATCCGCTAAGGATGAAGGTTGCAATCTCCACGCAAATGGGGGCCTCCCTCCCCCTGGGACTCGCAAAGCTAGGAGAACCGGCGAGTGGTCAGAAAGGGTTCTGGCCAAGTGTCGAACGTCTACCGCCCAGGTGCATGCAGTCTCTGACACCAACCAATAATCCAGGCGGGACCAGGACCCATGCACCGTTGAAATAAAAGTGCTCTCCCTGACCCCAGGGTGCCTCAGGCGCCAGATGATATGCACATCGCCAGTGTCCAAAAGCCCCACAAGTGTATCAGTGGATTGTCTGTGTCGCGGGGCCCCGCTCCCCCCCCTGTCCTCGTTAATGTCCAGACATGTATTAAAATCCCCTCCCCAGATAATTTCAGCGCTCGGGAAGGTAGATATCCTGCCCCAGACATCCGCGAAAAAGGAGGCATCGTCTATATTAGGACCGTACACGTTCACCAACAGAACACTCGTGCCATCCAGCGTACCATGCACAATTGCCAGCCGGCCCTGCTCATCCTTGTCCGTGCCGTGAATCTGGAAAGGTGTACCTTTCTTGACCAAAGTCATCACCCCCCTGGAGTAGGATGAGTAAGAAGATGTCATTCGAACGTCAGCCCATCTGGTGCCTACATTTTTTTCAGTCTGTAAAGTTAGATGCGTCTCCTGTAACAAGGCCACCTGTACGTTCCACCTATCTAGCGAAGCTAACAGTGCGGATTTTTTTGGGACTATTGAGACCGCGCACATTCCATGTCACAAATCGGAACTCACTACCCATGTTGCATGTAAGTCAGCCCTATGTAAGCAGTGTGTAACCCACCCTCGAAGGCATTCCATCCAGACACAACCAAGATACAACTCGCAAATGCCGACCCCCCAACCCAAACCCCCACCCACTTCGGCACCCCCAACTTGCCAAAGCCATCCCAATAGCGACTTAGCAAACCCCAGAAACCCCAGCAAAGCAACAACATAGTGTGGGGAACTCCCATACAGGGGGGCATCAGAGTGCTCCTACACTCCCACAACGTAGGAGGTGGCTGATCAGGTCTAGTACCTGTGTTACAATTCAAGAGTAAATACTTTAACTATACAGCATCCAATCTAGTTTGCAGATAACATATAGGCAGTTGCCCTGCACGGAAATACAAGAAGCAGTTAATACAGAAAGTGAGCCCCGCCATCAGAAGTATTCATTTAAAAAAGAAGAAAAAGGAAACGCACAACCGCAGCCCCCACCACAACATTATCATTCCTCCTCTCCCTGTTCAGTCTCAGTCTCGCGCCTGTGCCTCTTCAGTTGCTTTGCATGCTCCATCGCCGCCTTGGGGGTCAAGAATATTTTGAAGTTCCCTTCTGATCCCACACGAAGACGCGCGGGATATAACATGGCGTAGGGAACGTTTTCAGTCTGGAGGAATTTTTTGACTGCCCCAAACTCACGCTGCGCAGTTTGGACTGCGACGGTAAAGTCAGGGAAAAAGGACAACGTGCTCCCCTGATAACTTACAGTACCCTTCTCCCTCGCCAGCCGCAAGACGACATCCCGATCCCGGTAGTTCAATAGTCGAGCTATTATGGGACGAGGTGGAGCCCCCGGGACAGGTCGTGCCGCCAAAGAGCGATGGGCGCGCTCTACTACAAATATGGAGGACAAGTGCTCAGGGCCAAATAATTCTTTAAGGAGAGATTCAATAAAGTGTTCCATCCTGCCCGTATTTGTTGATTCGGGAAGGCCCGTAATGCGAACGTTGTTCCGTCTGGACCTGGCCTCCAAATCCTCATTCTTGGCCTGTATGAGGGCCAGGACCTTTTCCATGTTGAGGGTCTTACTGGTTACATCGCTGAGTCCATCCTCCGCGCTAGATACTCTTTGTTCCACCTCCCCCATTCTCGTATTTTGTTTTTCTAATTGCGTAGACATAGTCCAGCCGATGATTTATAGTGGACATACTGCCCTCGATGGACTGGAGACTCTTTTGCATTGCTAGTAATGTGGATTCCAGATTGGGTGGGTCCCCTTGCCCATCAGCCTCAGAATCAGAAGCCGCTTTTTGTGGGACCCTGCCGGACTTTCGTTCCTCAAACGTGAGGCGGGGCTGCGACTTATCCGGCTTCCCCATGATGAGCAACGGAGAAGGCAGACGCAGAGCAACAAGAATATATCAGCTATCTCCAGCCTCTCCTACAGCTCTTTATCAGAGAATGGGCCCAGTATGAGATGCAACCTCTACGATGTACACTCCCCACAGGGCTTGTGGAGACGGCGTCTTTGGCAAGCCAGCAAGCAGATCCAGGTCAGTGCTCGAGAGCATGAGTAGTGTGAGCAGGCAAGTCTAACCAGCAAGGGAGTGAGTACCCCCAGCTAGTGCTCAAGCAATAGCCACAATCTGGCCCCCAGATGGCCCAACTAGTTTCAAGGAGCAGGTGAGCTCACAACCTACAGCAGTTCACCCCTATATCTCTGGGGATGCAGGTCACCCGACAGTACGCAGGGAGCAGGTAAGTCAAAAAAGCAATTAGTCCTGAAGCAGGCGATCCCCAGCCCGCCCTCAATAACGGTGTGCAGCTCACGCACCAGATCAGGCCCAAGAAGCTGGATTGCAGGAGCGGGGACAGACAATCAGACAGCCCACCCCGGATCCTTCCAAGATAATGCAGGGGGGTAATGCTGGACTGCCGCAGACAGGCCCACCAGTCGTCCGCCGCAGAGATCCGACCAGGATTGCAGGCCTCGCCGGTATCCCAACCGCCACTCACCCCGCACGCAGGCCGCAGCGCGCAGAGCGCGGCCCAGCGCTCAGGCCCACACCCGCCTCCGCAGACACAGGCCCAAGCAGGCCGCGCCCCACTCACCGCCACCCGCAGCAGGCGCCAGCAGCCTCCCTCTGCGCCGGTCCTCACCACAGGATTACGCCCGGCCCCGGGCCGGCCCTCAGTGTGAAAACTGCACTGAGATGTGCAGCGATGCGGGATGAGATCCGCTCCAGCCCCGGGACCCAGGTAGGGTTTCAGCACCTTGCAGCTACGGCGGTACCAGCAGTCTCGTTGGCCTCCCCAGGTGCTGTCGCTCACCCGCTGCAGAACAGTGCCTCAGTGCAAGTTCAAAGCGGGCCCCAGCAGGCCGCCACGCTCCGTGCCAGCGCCTGGGACAGTCTCCCGGTTGTGCAAGGGCAGGCCCCAAGTGCGTCTGCCGCCCCACCAGCTGTGCGATCCATCAGCTCTCTGTCAGGCAGGGGATCCCGCGAGCCCGGCACCGTCGCGGCTGCTCAATCCCCACAGCCGAGCATACAGCACAGTAGACAGCCAGTCGGACATCCTCCGTGCACAGCGGTCGCCATTTTGCCCTCAGCCGGCAGATACTGGTGAGGCTGATATCGTCGTTCACGATGCACTCCGGGGAGCCGCAACTGCCCGATCCGCAGCAGCGGGAAATTGCCGTGCAGGGCAGACACCATACAGCTATGATGCGTCGATTTTAAGACGGATTCTGGGCGGATAGGAGATCAGCTGGGCCGAGCAGCACTAATGTGCGGCCATCTTGCCTTGCGCCCTCTAGCGCCCCAACCATATGTGAAGTTGTGCAGTTCGTGTGCACTACCGTAGGGCTGGTTCCGTCAATCATAGTATGGTAGCCAGACCCAGTTGCAATTGTCCTGGGGTGTAAAAGACCTAGGGGAAATGGGATATGATTGACAGAACCAGCCCTACGGTAGTGCACACGAACTGCACAACTTCACATATGGTCCTGATGAAGTGCCACTAGACCCCGCAAGGGGCTCAACAGGCACAAAACATGTTGACCCACTACACTACTTTAGCCCTGTAGGAACAGTACACCCTTGTAGGGGCTTACCCATATTTTAATTAGGCTAGAGCCACCACAGGAATAAAATACATTACAGTAGGACTGCTCTAGACTTATTTTATCTCACTAGCCAAGTGCACTACCCAGCCCTCACACCCGCACACACCCAACGGCTTCTTCAAAAGATCTCCACCAAAGAGCCCCGTTTACAGATGCCCGTCGGGCATTGTAGCGCCGGCCCGACGAGGAGCAAGGCCCAATGATGAAGCATGACATCCTCCGGGGTGTGTGAGGGTATCACGAAGAAAGGCCTTCCTTTCCCCTTTCCCTAGGAACTGCACACCCTTTTGAGACACATTTCGCCCTGGAGCTTGTGTGCAGGACCTGCTTAAATACAGCTCCTGGTTCCCTCCTTTTTTTCGACAAGACTAAAATATTACCACAGACTGCCAACATTCCGACAGAATCAGGGGATACATACCTTTTTAAATAGGCCCGAATAACTTAATGTACTTAGGCATACTGGTCAACTGGGGCTTAAAAAATATGGTACTGGACAACATAAAGCAAATAAAGCAAAAAATAAATTGATGGACTTTCTACTTTGGTCTGTTCTGAAACAGGCGCTGTGGGGGGTGAGCTCAGGTAAGACTAAACAAGTGCCCAGGTTTAATTAGGTTTTTAATTAGGTTTTGTTTTAAATACACTTAAAGCACAAGTTACTAACGCACAAGTTACTAACTTGTGTAACGATATATCTGTAAGAGACAGTAGTTAGTGACAGATTCCTTACCTTAGAATATCCCCAGGCGTCAGGCTGGATCCGGAAAGTTTTTGCGTAGCAGTACCCTTGCGCGTCGGTAGGCGGCGTCGTGCGGCTCCGCGTCTGTCGTCGGCGTCGTGATCGCCGGGATGACGTCGCGGGCAGTACTTAGACGCCGCCCCTGCGCGCTGACGTCAGTTCTGTACACGACTTTCCGCGCCAGGAACGCAGAGCCATGCAAGAAGCTGACATAGGTGTCTGAAAAATACTAGGGCCCTGAAAGGGATGTCCTTAACCCAAGAAATCAGTTCGCAGAACGCGGAGGATGGGTGGGGCGGTAAGGAATCTGTCACTAACTACTGTCTCTTACAGATATATCGTTACACAAGTTAGTAACTTGTGCATCTGAAAGACACGTTAGTGACAGATTCCTTACCTTAGAATAGATACCCCAGCAATACCAACCCCGGTGGTGGGTCTGCGAACAAAGATCAGACAAGGAAGTCCCGGAGGACAGAACGGCCAAAGAAGCCATCCCTCAGGACCTGACTGTCAAGGCAGTAATGCTTTGTAAATGTGTGCAGCGAGGCCCAAGTAGCTGCCTGACAGATATCCTGCAGCGGAACACCGCGGCCTAAAGCCGTGGTAGCAGCCAATGCCCTGTAGGAATGGGCACGCAGCCCAACAGGAGGCTCCTTCTTAGCCAAAGAATAGCAGGCTTTGATACACAAGGTTACCCAGCGGGAGATGGTTCTCTTGTGCACCGCCCGACCTTTTTTGGGGCCCACGTAGCCAACAAAGAGCTGGTCATCCACCCGGAAGTGTTGTGTGCGATTGATATAAAAAGAAAGCGCACGTTTTGGATCCAGACGGTGGAGCCTCTCTTCCTCTCTGGAAGGATGCGGAGGCGGAAAGAAGGTGGGCAAAGTGATGGTCTGCCCAATGTGGAAGGCAGTAACCACCTTTGGCAAGAAGGACGGACGCGTCCTAAGAACAACCTTGTCTGGATGGACAGACAGAAAGGGAGGTTTGCATGATAGAGCCTGGAGCTCACTCACCCGCCGAGCGGAGGTGATGGCCACCAGAAAGGCTGTCTTCAGAGTCAGAAGACGAAGAGGACAGTTCTGTAGAGGCTCAAAGGGAGCGCACATGAGAAAGGTAAGAACCAAGTTCAAGTCCCACTGAGGCATCACAAACGGAACAGGAGGGAAGAGGTGTGTAATGCCTTTTAGAAACCTGTTAACAACAGGGGACTTGAAAAGGGAGGGCTGATCAGGAAGCCTGAGGAAGGCCGAAATGGCACAAAGATAGCCCTTGATGGTACCCAGGGCAGAACCCTGTTGGGCCAGAGAAAGAAGGAACAGAAGAACCTCAGAAAGAGGGGCAGAGAGGGGATTCACAGCCGTTGCTGTGCACCATGCCACAAACTTGTTCCACCTGCAGGCGTATACCACCTTAGTGGAGGGACGCCTGGCTGCCAGAATCACATCACAAACTTCGGGAGGCAAGTCGAAAGGAATCAACTGCCGCCGCTCAATCTCCACGCAAGCAGGTGGAGGCTGGACAGGTTCGGGTGGAGGACCGTCCCCTGCTGCTGCGACAGAAGATCCTCCCGAAGAGGCAGACGGATCGGGGGATCGACGCTCATACTGAGTAGCTCGGGATACCAAACTCTTCGAGCCCATTCCGGAGCCACAAGGATGACTTGGGCCCGGTCGCGCCGAATCTTCTTCAACACTCTGGGTAGAAGTGGTATAGGCGGAAAGGCGTACAACAGACCGCAACTCCACTCGCGACGAAAAGCGTCGCTGAGCGAGTGCCGCCTTGGAAATTCCAACGCGCAGAACTGATGACAATGCGCGTTCTCTTCGGTGGCGAATAGATCTAACCAAGGCTCTCCCCACTGCAGAAAGAGACCTTGCGCCACTTCCGAGTGAAGACGCCATTCGTGATCCATCATGCACCTGCGGCTGAGTTCGTCCGCCCTGGCGTTCAGGGAACCTGCCAGGTGTTGAACCATCAAGAATATGCCCTGATGTTCCAGCCATGTCCAGAGGCGCAGAGCCTCCGGACAGAGGGTCCACGACCCCACCCCGCCTTGTTTGTTGCAGTACCACATGGCGGTGGTGTTGTCGGTGAACACCTGCACTACCTTCCCTTTGACAGAGGGAAGGAATGCCTTGAGTGCAAGTCGGATCGCCCGGAGCTCCAGAAGGTTGATATGGAGCCGGGACTCCGCCGGAGACCAGAGTCCTCTGATCTCCGCCTCTCCCTTGTGACCGCCCCATCCCAGAAGGGACGCGTCCGTCACAACTGTGTGCTCTGGCTGGCGAAGGGAGAGGGATCTGCCCATGACCCATTGCCGGTTCGAGAGCCACCACTGTAACTGTTTTGCAGCCCCCTCCGAGATCTGGACGTGATCGGACAGGTTGCCCTGGTGCTGCGCCCACTGGAACTTTAGGTCCCACTGCAGAGCCCGCATATGCCATCTGGCATGATCGACCAGCAGGATGCAGGAGGCCATGAGGCCCAGCAGCCTCAGGGTCATCCGTACCGAAACCCAGGATAGAGGCTGAAAGATCGGAATCATAGCCTGAATATCCCAGACTCGCCGTTCGGGAGGATAGGCCCGAAACTGCGTCGTGTCCAGAACAGCTCCGATGAAAAGGAGCTGTGGAGAAGGAATCAGGTGCGACTTCGGCACATTGATGGAGAACCCCAGCAAGTGCAGGAGTTCGGCCGTAGTCTGGAGGTGGGAGACGACTGCCTGGGACGAGCCCGCCTTCAGCAGCCAGTCGTCGAGGTAGGGGAAGACTGGAACCCCTGCCCGGCGCAGATGAGCTGCGACCACCGCCATCACTTTCGTGAACACCCGAGAGGCACTTGTGAGGCCAAAGGGGAGCACGGTGAATTGAAAATGCTCGAGGCCCACCATGAACTGCAGGTAACGCCGGTGGGCCGGCAGGACGGGGATGTGGAAATAAGCGCCTGCAAGTCCAACGCTACCATCCAGTCTCCAGGGTCGAGGGCAGTCAAGACCTGAGCTAAGGTGAGCATCTTGAACTTCTCCTTCCGGAGGAAGCGATTGACGTTCCGGAGGTCCAAGATAGGACGCATGTCCTCCTTGTCCTTTTTGGGCACCAGAAAGTAGTGGGAGTAGCAACCACGTCCTACTTCTGGGGTCGGAACGCGCTCGAGGCCGCAACTTCCTTCCGAAGAAGCACCAAGTGATCCCCTGACATGCGGTGGAATGGAGGTGGCATGGCTGGGGGAGTGGTCTCGAAGGGGAGGGAGTAGCCCCTTCGGACAATGTCCAAGACCCACCTGTCCGAGGTGATGGTACGCCAGTGGTGAAGGTGATGGCGGACCCTGCCCCTACTGGCGTGCTGTGCACCTGAAAGGAGGGACTAGGAGGGCTTGGAGGCCGCGGACGGGGCGGGGTTGGTGGCCTGACCCGCACGCTGGTTGCCCGATCCGCCACGGCGGAAGCCACGTCCTCGGCCACGCGAAGACGCTTGCTGCGCGGGCCGGTGGCTGGGCAGCGGACGTGACTGGGCGCCCCTTCCGTGGCCACGAAAGGGGCGAAAAGCAGATGGCTGCGGAGGGCGTACAGCAGAAAGGCCCAGGGACTTGGCCGTAGCCCGTGAGTCCTTAAAACGCTCCAGCGCATGGTCTGCCTTGTTCCCAAAAAGACCGACCCCATCAAAGGGCATGTCCATAAGAGTGTTCTGGACATCACCCGAGAAACCAGTGGTTCTCAGCCAGGCGTGACGGCGCAGCTCCACTGTCGTTGCAATAGATCTACCCAGCGAGTCGGCGGCATCAAGGCCACATCGAATGGTGAATTTAGCCGCATCTCTTCCTTCCGCAATGGCGCGGGAAAGCAGTGTCTGGACCTTCTCAGGACACTGGGGCAAAGCTTGCGCCACCGAGTCCCACAGAGAGTGGGAATATCGGCCCAAAAGGTAAGCAGTGTTGACAGACCGCAAGCCAGCACTGGAGGAAGAAAAGACCTTCTTCCCAAATTGATCCAGGCGTTTGGATTCCCTATCCGGAGGAGCGGTAGGGAAGGCGGTTTGGGAAGCAGAGGCTTGGACAACCAAGCTCTCAGGAGTGGGGTGTTGGGAGAGGAACAGGGGGTCGCCCGGAGCGGGGCGATGGCGTCGGGCCACGTTCCTATCCACAGGAGCCCCTGTGGCGGGCTTGGACCAGGTGCCCAAAAGAACGTCAGAAAGTGCGTCATTAAACAGCAGCAGTGGCTCCGAGGAGGTAGCCGCCGGCTGAAGCACTTCCGTCAGGAGGTTAGTCCTGACGGCCACTGTAGGCAATTGGAGGTGTAAGGCCCCAGCTGCTCTACGCAACACCGTTGCAAAATTTGCTCCCTCCTCCGTTGCCACGGAAGGAGGAGACAGCATGCCAGGGTCAGGGGAGGTGTCCAGCCCACTGGCATCCCCAAGTTCCTCAGCCCAGTCCTGTTCGTACTCACACTGCTGTGTGAGAGGGTCCTCCGACCCCTCCCAGTCCTCTTCGTCCTCCTCAGGTTCAAAATATGGAGAAGGAGGGACACGCGGGACCCAAGGTCTCAACGGCGTCGGAGCCGGCGTCGAGCGACGCTGGTCCGGCGCCGTGTCCGGATCCGGAGAGAACCGGGGAACGACGCCCGCCCGGAGCCCCGGGCGGCGTCGGGAACGGCACCGGAGACATCGGCGCCGGTGGAGGCGTAGTTAGGTCAACCGGCGTCGATGGGGGTTGCGGCAGCACCGGAGCCGGGATCGAGGCCGGGGCCGGGACCGAGGCAGGTGTTACAGGCAGCGCCGGCACCGGAATCGTCGTCGGCGCCGGGGAAACCCCATCAGGCCCACGGGGACCTTGAGGCCCGAAGAGGCGGGCCATGGCTGACAGGAATTCCTGTATCTTGGCCGGAGTCGCCCCCGAACCCGGGAAGGACGGGTAATGCGGGGGCGGCTCCACAGGCACTCCCGGGGGGGCAGGGACGGTGCCGACAGGAGCCTTAGCCGAGTCGCGAGACCGGCGAGGCGAAGTCGTGGAGCGATGACGCTTCTTAGACTTTTTGTGCTTCGAATTACCGGAGGAGTGCGAAGACTTGGATCCCGACGACCGATGAGGACTCCGCGACCGGCCCCTCGACCTCTCACGTGACCGGGGCCTGGTGTGGCGCAGAGCCGACTGCCGGACCTCGAGGAGCTTTCGAGACCGCTCTCGCAAAGCTTTCGGGTTCAAGGCCCGGCAGTCGGGGCACGACTTCGTGTCGTGGTCACAGCCGAGACAGTAGAGACACTCTACATGCGGGTCCGTGATCGACATCATACGACCACAGACGTCGCAGGGCTTGAAGCCGGGCATCCCTACCGACACCTTCGGAGTCGAGAGACTCGTGGAGAAAAACTGTGAAAAATCACCAAAAAGATAGTCAAAAAATGACTAGGGCACTGCTCTTCCCGGATCTGCGCTTACTGGCGCGGAAAAAGAAGAACTGACGTCAGCGCGCAGGGGCGGCGTCTAAGTACTGCCCGCGACGTCATCCCGGCGATCACGACGCCGGACGCGGAGCCGCACGACGCCGCCTACCGACGCGCAAGGGTACTGCTACGCAAAAACTTTCCGGATCCAGCCTGACGCCCGGGGATATTCTAAGGTAGGGAATCTGTCACTAACGTGTCTCTTTCAGATCATAAAATAATTTGTGTGGAACTGAGTCAGACCTAGACTCAAAATGTTAGAATTGTACCCCACAAAACATTTTGTAGGGGATTATGCTTATCACACGTGAATTGCTATTACTTGGCACACATAGGGGTATGTTTTTCGGCCAAGGGGTGCTACCTCTATAATCTAGAGGCACCAGATTTTTTATAAAACACACAACAAAATACGAGATACAGCTGCTACTATCCACCCCAAACACATGTAAAAGAATGCACAAACTACATGTGGTGTCTACGCACTTATACGTCGAGGCTCAAATATGGCAAACAGGAGATGTGAGATTAGCGGGTCAACCTGCCATACCACAGAATGGTTTGTATGGGACCAAACTGAGCACCTATTCGTCTTCCCCACAGGGGAGGCACTTAAATTAAAATGACAGTAAAGACTTTCAGAGCAGGTTACAAACTAGGAATAGTTTGATATGAAAAAGCTTAACTTCTTTAAAATACTTTGGCGCAGATTCCCTAAAAGGCTTCAAAGGCATCAAGATTGATACTTTGAGTCTTACTTCAAGCTCTTGGCGATATGGTGCGATTTAATACGGACTCGGCCATAAAAAGCAATCGAAACACAGAAACCGGTGCAACTAGAAGACAAAATCCAAACCCTGACAACAGATAACAAAACACTCACAAACATGCGTTTCCGATATAGTCTCCAGACAGCTCCTCTATCCAGTTTCATTTAATTTTTAGCACAGAAAGTAGGTAAGAACAAGTTACTTACCTGTAATCCTAGTTCTCTTCCAGGGGTATACTCAAAGTCATAAGCACTAAACAGTCCCGCCCACGTGCGGGGACCCCGGAGCATATACAAAATATATACATACATACATATATATATAAAAATCCTTAGTATGGCTTAGCTGGCGTGCATCCAAACCACCGGTGGTGCAAGTAGGAGGCGAATACCACGCACGCCTCACATAGAATACAAACACTCCTCTCCAAACTCCAGAAGAAGCTTGCACTCAAGTATGAGAAATCCTGATTTTATTTAGCAGCACTTGCTTAATAAAAGGGTTGGGGGTCGAGTAACTACTTAGCATGGAGTTACGCGACCCCCAGCCCTTTTATCAAGCAAGTGCTGCTAAATAAAATCAGGATTTCCAATACTTGAGTGAAAGCTTCTTCTGGAGTTTGGAGAGGAGTGTGTGTGTATATGTATATATATGTGTGTGTATATGTATATATATGTGTATATATATGTTTTTTCGGTGTACTAACATATAGGAATCATGAAGCAAGATAGAAACGCTACTATACTATATGTATAGTCTGGGGAGGTGGGCGGGTTGCTTATGACTTTGATGAGTATACCCCTGGAAGAGAACTGGGATTACAGGTAAGTAACTTATCCTTCTCTTCCAGGGGATACTCATCAATAGTCATAAGCACTGAAAAGAATAGCAAGCCTATACCCACTATCCTGTGGACGAATATCAGTATAGTCATAGCAAAACACTCCCAGGACAAATCATCCAAAAAGATTCCTTAAAGAGGCTTGCCCAAACTGAGCATCCGCCTGAGTGTCAGAGTCTAAACAATAATGGCGAGTAAATGTGTGCACTTATCGCCATGTGGCAGCTTTACAAATCTCTGCAATAGGTACATTTTTAAGGAGAGCCGTGGTAGAGGCCTTTCCCCTGGTAGAATGAGCCTTTGGTTTGCCAGGGAGAAGTCTGTTAGCTAACTGTGAAGACAATGTGTTACATGAGACTACTCACCTAGAGATGGACTGTTTGAAAGGTGCACAACCAGTATTTATGGAACCATCGTTTACGAACAAGCGGTCGGATTTTCTCAATGCCTTGGTCTTGTCCAGGTAGAACTTCAGAACCCTCTTAAGGTCTAGTAAATGTAAAGCCCTTTCCGGAGGATTTGAAAGGGTTGGGGAAAAAAAGTAGGAAGTGTGATTGTATGGTTGATATGAAAATCAGAGACCATTTTAGGTAGAAAACTCGAATGAGTTCTAAGGACCACCCTGTTTGCATGAAAAATAATATAAAGTTATTTACAGCACAAAGCTTATATCTCACTCACCCTGCGAGCAGAGGTGATGGAAACTAAAAAAGCGGCCTTCCATGACAAATGCTGCAGAGAAGCTTTATGAATAGGTTCAAATTGGGACCCCATCAACCTAGCAAGAACAATGTTAAGTTCCCATTGAGGGGACGGGGATCTGATTGGTGGGTAGTCTTTTTTTACCCCCTCAAGGAACCACAGGTAGCTGAAAGAAGGAAACCTGCGTAGGAGATTTTCTTTAAGCTGTGATAGCCGCTAGATGAACCTTTATAGAAGAAATCTGAAGGCCTGACTTGGCCAAGTACAGTAGGTATGGTAAAATCACCTGTTCTTGACCCAGAATGGGATCATGATTATTGTTAATGCACCATAAGTAAAACCGTTTCCATTTGAAAGCGTACGACTTTCTGGTGGATGGTCTTCTCGCTTCCTTAAGAATGTTCGTACAGTATGCAGACAAGTCTAGATGCCCGTACTGGAGGATCTCAGGAGCCATGCCGTCAATCTTAGAGATGAGGTTGGGGTGGAACACATTCCCCCCCTGCTTGGATAGTAAGTCCGGACGGCACGGTAACCTCCTGTGTGGGATCTCGGATAGTTGAAGATCCGGATACTACCACTGGCAAGGCCACTCTGGTGTAACCAGTATCATTCTGGTCTTGGCCCTGTAGAACTTGTTGATCACCAGAGGAATGAGTGTAATTGGTGGAAAAGCGTAAAGTAATGTCTGCGACCATTTTATCAAAAGCGCATTCCCTCTGGAGCCTGGTTGGTGAAACCTGGATGCGAAGACGGGGTATTTTGCGTTTGTTGCATCTGCAAACAGGTCGATGTTTGGAACCCCCCCATCGATGGAAGATGTCCTGTGCGACATTGTTGTTTAGCACCCAGTCGTGAGCTTCGACGAATTTCTGACTTCGAGAATCTGCATGGGCGGTGAGAGTACCTGAGAGATGAATCGCCGAAATGGTCAAATTCCTTGCGAGAAGCCACTTCCATATGGTCTGAGCCTCCTGTGATAGGAGTTTCGATCTGGTTCCTCCCTGTTTGTTCAGATAATACATGGTTGTGGTGTTGTCCTTCTGAATCAACAGGGAACGTGTGCGGAAGGAAGGGAGCAAAGACTTGAGTGCAAGATGTACAGCCCTCAGCTCTAGCAGGTTGATACGATACCCCTGCACCGTCTCGGACCAGAGTCCTTGCACTTGAAGAGGACCCATGTGAGCCCCCCAACCCTGGAGGGAAGCATCTGTGACAATTGTCTGACTGGGAAGATCCTGATGGAAAGGAACTTCTTTCAGCAGATGCGACCATTTCATCCACCATTTGATTGAATCCTTGGCTGACTGAGGGAGAACCACAACGTCTTCCCAGCGATCCGATACTTGTGACCATTGGTCCTTTAGAGTTTGCTGCAGAGGACGCATTTGAAGGCTGGCATTCGGGACGATGAAGATGCAGGATGCCATCGAGCCCAGAAGTGAGGACACTTGTCTGACCGTGGGGTGGTGAGAGCCGAGGAGAGTGTAGCACTTGTGGTGTATTGAGGATAACCTCTGCTCCGAATAACACACGCTTGTACTTCCGGTATCCAGAGAAGCACCCAGGTAATGGATCTTTTGAGTCAGAATGAAAACCGACTTCTTGTAGTTGATTTGCAGGCCAAGATTGCTTAGCACTCGTATGCAGTATAGGAGGTGATTCTGCAGCAGAGTGGGTGACGAGCTTTTCAGCAACCAGTCGCCCAGATACGGATAGACGAAGATCTTTTGTTTGCGAAGAAAAGCCGCTACTACTGCCATGCATGGAGGACGTGCGGGGGCTGATTTGAGCCCAAACAGAAGGACTTTGAACTGGAAATGTTCGAGACGCTACCTGGAAACGCAGGAATTTCCTATGTTTTCTGGAAATTGGCACGTGAAAATAAGCGTCCTGCAGATCTATGGAGCACATCCAGTCCCCCTGATGTAGTTGAGGAAAGATCTGGTGCAGTGCCAACATCCGAAATTTCTCCTTGCAGATGAATTTGTTCAAAAGCCTCAGGTTGAGTATTGGTCTGTACACTTGGATAGGACCTCTTTTTCATACCAGAAAGTAGCGGGAATAAATTCCCTGCATTTGTTGCGGAGAAGAAACTGCTTCTATAGCGTCTTTCTTTAGCAGGATGTTCGCCTCCGCCTATACCAAGTGATTATGTTGTACATACCTTTCCCGAGGTGGTACTGATGGAGGTGGGGATTTGAATCTGAGCAAGTAACCATTCTGCACAATATTGAGTACCCACTTGTCTTTTGTGATTTTTCTCCACTCGTCCAGGTGAAACATAATACTTCCCCCCACGGATTGGGCAACGGAGATGGGGGAAACCAGTGTTCATTGTTTTGCCGGTTGCTTTGTTGAGGAAGGTGTCGGTCTTGGGGCTCCCCTTTCTCGACCAGGTCGACGCTGATGGTAATGCGACCTGGATTGTTGTTGTGGAGTCGACCAGTGAGGGGCTTGAACCCTCTGTTGGAAAAACAGACGGTCGTATGGTTGGTAATTGCGTAGAAACTCCTTACGCATCTCAAGGCCAACCTCCTTCAAAGTGTCCAATTCCGATTTCATCTTGGACATCTAATCATCGGCATGAGTGCCAAACAAGGAAGTACCATTGAAAGGAAGATTCCTAATCCTTCTTTGTGCTTCTGTTTTAAGGCCAGTGAGCCGCAACCAGGCCGAGCGTCTGGCACAAATCCTGTGGGACTATCCATGTGCTGCCAAATCCGATGCATCCGTAGCTGCGCTAATGACCTGGTTTGCAACAAGACCCCCTTCCTGTAGAATATCATGAAAATCCTGCTGATTTTCCTTGGGCAGCGTCTGTGAATCTAGCCAAAGAATCCCACAGAGACCTGTCTTACCTCCCCAGAAGTGCTGAGGCACTAGCCACCTTCATGAAGGATGCCGATGTATTGCACATTCTTTTCCCCAGAGAGTCCATGTGCTTACTCTCCTTCTCCAGAGGGACTGAAGAGGATGCTGCTCCAGGAGTTTTCCTGGCTGCTGCCACTATAACAGAATCCAGAGGTGGATCTGATCGTAGGAACAGTGGATCCTGGTCAGGGGCCTTGTACTTTTTTGAAATGGGTGGGGGAGCCGAACCCACCGCAGCTGGAGTTAAAAAGGTCTGCAGTGCTGGTTCAAGCAGCCCAGGTACGAGAGGGAGTAAAGGCCTTGCTGAGGACCTATGGTGTAGTGTCTCGAATATTACAGACGAAGAAGTAGTTGGCACAGGCATGTCAATGTTCAACTTGTTGGCACCTCTGCAGAGGACTTCATTAAAAGTGACCATGTCATCCACTGGAGATACCCTAGGTGGAGGGGTAGCCGACAGGGTTGGTGAGTAGTCTCTCACCGATGACCTTGATGATGTAGACCACGCCGGTGACCTTCGCCTACTTCTTTGTAATCTGGAGGAAAGGTGAGATCTTGACCGTCTAAGTGGTGTCCTAGATCTTGGAGGAAGGTTAAACGGAGGTGTCTCTTTTCGAGGAACCGGAGATCCCACCGGCGTGGTTTTCGCAATGTTAATGCCTGTAGATGAAGATGCTTCACCTCAACGTCGATCGTCTAGACCAAGACGTCGATCTTGGACTTCCCAGCACCTCCCTTGACAACGAGGGGGGCCTCGACGTTGTGATGCCTGTCGCCGCCGTAGGATTCTTGGCCGGCGAGGACCGTCTATGCCGCACCTTTTCTGGATAGACTGCGGAAACGTCTCTCGACGTCGAACGCTGGACTGGGGCCGGTGACACGGACTGTGACGTTCTCGATGTCGACCGCCTGTGTGACCGTGGTGGGGACCTCGACGTCGACACACTCTACGCCGGCTGTGCTTGCTGCGACGGCGTTCTGGACACTGATCGTTGCATCAACGTCGACTCAAGCTTTGACGTCGACTTAAGCTTTGACGGTCTGACATACTCCGAGCCTGAAGTAATGTGTCTCTACGTCAACTTGACTTTTGACGGCGGAAGCTCTGACTGCTTCCAGGGCGATCTGTCCCTCAATGTCGTCGCATGCCGTGTGTATTTTTTTTCCGACGTCAACCGTGACGCTGAAGGGGAACAGTCCGGTATCTACTTCCTTTTTGATGCTGGAAAAGCAGAATTACGTCTTTTTCTCTGATCTGTGTTTTACCCGAGAGGAGGGCTCTTTAAAAGCATGGCTGCTCCCAAGGCCACTTTTTGATCCTTTTACTCTCTCCAGCTAGGCATGTAGCTTTATATTTTCTCTGTCTCGAAGTGTTCTCTTAGTCAATTGCTGGCAATAATAACACTTCTCCGGATTATGTGAGGATAGCAAACACACAATACAGACAGAATGCGGGTCAGACTTTGCCATCTTCTTCTCACAGGAGGGACATTTATTGAACAATGCTGGCATTTCTGAAAGAAAAAGTTCTCAAAATTGTCAGAAAAACAACTAAGAAAGTTACCAGCAGTCAGAAAATGTCGAATGATGGAGGAAAACCTTATCAGGAAACCAATTTGACTGGATCAATCAAAAATTGACAAGCTCAATGCTCCAGGATCCTCTCAGAAGGAGCCGGAAAAAAGAACTGACCTGTCACTTGTGGTGCACGATGGGAACAGGGAGGGCTTGGAGGTCTTAAAGGCCTGTTTATTAAAGTTGTATTTCTATCTATGCAGCCTATGGGCTAATTGCCTGCTACTACTTGCCTTTTTCTTTGAAAATAAAAGGCTATGGTGGTACCCTCGAGGAGTGCATGTTCTTTACAAAAATGCTCTATAAGCTTATTTTTATTTTAAATGAAAAACCCAATGTAATTTTGGCATCTTAGCCTGTTGACTGGTTTTAGGCTGCCCGTTTATGTATATGTATATACATGCATATATGTATGTTTGAAGGTACTACGTACATTTTTGTGGCTAAACACATATATATATATATATACACACGTATTTTGTATATGCTCCGGGGTTCCCGCACGTGGGCGGGACTATTCAGTGCTTATGACTATTGACGAGTATCCCCTGGAAGAAAACAGTCAAATGCATTTAGTACAGTCACTCGCTTACAGTATTATGTATCAACTGCATTAATATTCATGTATAGCAATGGGTTACAATCATAAGTCAATATAATGTTTGTTACTCTATGATTTGCTTTAATTATAAGTCCATCGCTTCAAGCTGCTTCCATCGATGCACTCCCTGGCACATGCGTGGAGTGGAGAGGTGTGGTGCAGCGGCCAGGGCAGCTGACTTCGGAGCACAGGGTTCACGGTTCGATCCCCGGCTCCGGCGGCAGCTCAGCTCAGCACCATGTGACTCTGGGCAATAGCTCACTTAATTTCCACTACGGCCCCCAGCGCCTTGAGACCCGTAAGGGTGAGTAGCTGCGCTATATAAAAACGGACTTACTTACTTACTTGCGTAGTCGCTCTAGGCTCTTTTGCTCCCTCAGCCAACAAATATTTGTGTAGTGACCCTCAAATGTCTCTAGGGCGGGAGTTGATTGAAGTAATGTGTTTCATCTCAGACTGAGTTTTACACCTCATGAGGTAGTCCAACCAGTCATCAGACTGGGGTAGTATGCCCCTCCCCCAACACCACTGCCAATCTTCATTTCCCCTTAGTATAGCCAATGACACACATTTCCTATATTAAATACAGATATCTTTGACGTAGCCAAGGAAGACCACCATAGAGGATGGCTCCAAGTTTATCTCTACAATGTCAGTGAGCATGTTGTATACACTCTGCCAGTATCTATTCACTGTTGGGCATTCCATACCATGGAGTATAATGCTTCCCTCGAATAAGCACATTTTCCACACGACAAATCTTCAATCAGCCCATGTTTATGCATACTCAGTGGCATATAATAGGCTATGTTCAGGAATTTATAATGCGTCAATCTATGCCTCCCATTCGCTGATACCAGTTTTGTTTGAAGACAACAGTGTGGTCATTGCTACTCCGATAACATATAATTGAAGTCTCTGGCCCACAAGTCCCTCACCTTTCCCAGACTTTCAGTTCTTGGCGCATCTCCGATTATCAAATGATACATTGTTGTTAATTTAGATCAAAAGAGAACAGTTTCCACTCGCTCTGTTCCTCTGGTGGGTGGGGAACTTTTCTTTGATCATCTGAATCTGTCAACACAAAAAAATGACTTGGTGTATTGCGGACACTTATTTTGATATTCCTGCTGTGTCAGACATCTACCTTCCTCCTCCATGTCACCCAAAGTGCAGATTTGTCTTTGCTGCAATCGCCTGTTGGTGGCTGGTTCATGACACTTCTAACAGAGGGGTTGCCCAGTAGTGGCATCAGTGGTAAGTACATCCTAACTATACCACTCTGTCTGCCAGTCTCGACCGTGCGCCGATGTAATCAACTGTATAAATATCCCTTCTTGGCCTGGTGGGTTTTTCATTCATACAGAATTCAATGGGGTCTGGGCTGCTAATCCCTGCTCCAAGCCATAATGGGGGAATTTGGGAGGGGTGGGGCTTCCTGACAATATAGAACCAATGATGTGCAAATTATGTCTGCTCTACTAAATAATAGACCTCAAACTTTGGAGCCCAATGGTAATTGTATAGTCTTCCAGCTTATTCTTGAAAGTTTTCCTGCCCGTACTACCTTCGCCATCCGGTAGTTTAGCTGGTTGAAAAAACTAAATTTAAAGGGAGGGGTATATTTTGAAAGAGGTATAGCAAATGAGGTAGCACTACCTTTTACGTAATGGCAATACAGCTAGTCACCGATAGACAGCTTAGTCCATTTCGATATAAGTGTCATCATGGTAAAGCATGTCAATATCCCAGTGTTACTGTATACCCAGATAAAGGACGGGGTGTAACTCTACTGTATAAGGGGGTCCAGGGAGAGAGCAGTGGTGTTCCTCGTCGGGGTATCAATTTTGTACCAGTTTATTGTAAGGCTCAATCATCTTTCATAGGCAATGATCTTCTTGATTATGGGGTTGAGCAAGCTTTCTGAATTTATTTAACCAAGAATAAAATATATTCTGCATATAATGTAAAGAGTACCCTGCAGTTACCAAACTTTATACATTTATCACTATGAAATTCCCCAATTAGACTGGCCGAAGGCTCGACCGCCAGGGCAAACCGGAGTAGTAAGAGGGAACAGCTTTGCCATGGGTCTCTTTTAATGTCCACTGGTGAAGATACCATGCCATTCAGCCTTATACAGGCAATGGGCTGCCTGTACAAGAGCCTGATCAATCCCACCACGCCACGGCCCATTCCATTCTTTCAAGGGTTGCAAACAAAAATGGCCACTTCATGGAGTCCTAATGTCTGGGTCTATTTGGTGTGTGGCTGCGAATAGTGTTCTTCAATAATGTTCTGAAATTAGAAATCATGGACCTGCAGGGTGTGAATTCGGATTCATCCAGCAATACTAAACCATGTAATAAGCGGATCAGGCTGGTGGGAATTATTTTTGTTAGGATCTTGTTACCGATGTTTATGAATGATAACGGTCTTAAAGAATCGGAGGCATGTGGTGGTTTGCTAGCATTCTGGAGTGTAATAACAATAGCCTCTTGCAGTGTTGGTGGGAATTGCCCCATCACTTGTGCTTCTTTGTACATCAGCAACACAAAGGGGTCATTTTTCTTTGCAAATCTCATGAGTGAAACCATCCCTAACCTGGGCCTTATTTTCAAGTACCTAATAGCATTTTTTACTTAGTTGTAGGGCTACATAGGGTTTCCCTTTCATTCGCTTCAACGCAAGCCAGGGTGACGTTTTCTAAATACTTATGTACATTTCTGGAGCACTGGGAACCTCTAAAGTCATCGTTAAAAGTACTATTGTGCAAAAACCTCTAATATGTTTTTGCAACAATACCTTGACGTACCTTCCTCCCACTCGATCGACACTACACCTGATGCTGTCCACAATGTCCTAGTGAGTTTAGGTGGTGTGTGTCCCGGTTATTGACCCTCCACGAATGTTCAAGCTATTTCATGTTTACTCAGGAACTTAATGTGCCCATTTGCTTCTTCTTTATATTCCTGCAATCTATGTGTAAGTCTCAGAGTGTCCGGTCATCTCATATCCCGGAATGTGCTTTTCAATTGCTTAGGCTCTGTCTCCAATACCTGCAGTCCACCTGTGTATGGACTGCAAGTAGTCTATGTCCCTTGGCTATACACTACCCCCCCCGCCCCACCAACAACTGCTTTAAAGGCCTCCTAGAGAGTAGCATAAGTATCTACAGAGTACTGATTTGTATCATACTAATCAAGGGAGGCGTGTCTGATCTGATCTCTCAATGCACAGTCTAGCAGTATAGTGGGTTGGAATCCCCATATCCTATGTCAATGGGCCTGGTAGGGCATTTCTAATACTAGCGTTACCCGGGTGTGATCAGACTTGGTGGTAAAGGGGTTAGGTCTCTTGTCCAAACCGCCACGTCTCATGCCAAGTCTGTAATCTATCCTAGCAACAATGTTGTGCACTGATGAGTAATATGTATACTCTTTGTCCATACTATGGTAAAATCACCAAATATTCACCAATTCGAATTGTGTCATTATTATAAGGAGCGTCTCCGGGACATTGGGGTGACTTCTGTCTCTATTATCGAGCTACCTAGTAGCGAGTGAAACATTAAGTTAAGGTCCCTTCCCCCAAATCAATGAACTTCGTTCCACCTGCACACATTGTGAATTAACTGTTGCGAGAAATTCAGCATCGGGATAACTAGAGCCATAGGGATTAATAAGTGTAAAATGCACCATCCATAACACCCCTAGTATTATCAAACATCTGCCCTTTGGACACATAAAAGTGTAGTGCACCCATTTTTGATAAGTATCGCCACTACTCTCGTTTAGATGGAATAGGATGAGAACACAAGATACATGAGAAAACAGCAAAGTATACAAATACACATTATTTTGGCATGTGCCCCATGTACAGGTCTTGGGGCAAGAGACTGATGTATCCTTTCAATTATACGCATACAGGATAAATTTGAGTGACCGGATAAATTTGAGTGACCAAATAATTCAGCCAACATTTCTTCAATATAATATTTTACTTTTCCCATTGCCATTGTGTTTGTTATTTCAACAATACACAAGTTGCATCTAGACCTGGCTTTCAATTCTTCATTACGGAGTATGATACGCTCTTTCTGCACCTTAGTCAGCCTGACAGTGTCACCTTATGTTTGGGATATACAATGCTCAGCCATGTCAATTTGACTGTATGCCAAGCATCTCTCATCTCATCCAAATGGTGGGTAAGGGTGCTTATTTTGCAATTAATAGTGGTGAGATTCCTCTTAATTTCTAATAGTAGTGCTTTCACATCCTGGTTCTGCATTGTATCAATTGTTACTTCTCACTCACTGCGCTGTCCTCCTTCGGTGCCTTTTTCCTGTGTTTGCCCTGATTTTTTGGATTTGTAAGTTAGTTGTTTGTTGTCTGTCTGCCCATGACGGAGTCTAACCCAGCCTGCCAGCAGACCCTATCTAGATCCAAGAGTCTGTCTTTTAGTGATGGGTTACATGTATTCACTGTTGTGCAGATCAATGCTTATTGTGTGCCCCAGGGCCTTTACTACTGTCCTTTACTTTACACCACTATAGCACTGTTTTATTTACTGCCAATTTCCGAGCTACACGTTCCTTAACAAACTAAGCTCTGCCTGATGATTTGGGCACTGCAGTGCTTAACTTCTTCAGTGTGGACTTTCAGCCACTATCCATCCCTGTGTAGTTCCCAATCCAAACATTGCTCCCGCGTGGCGCATCAATACATCTGCATCACTGGTATGTATGGTAGACATTTATCACTGGCAGCAGTATTTATGCAGCATTTTGAAAGTTTGCAGACCTTAGGAGCTACTGGTATGTATGGTAGACATTTATCACTGGCAGCAGTATTTAAGCAGCATTTCGGAAGCTTGCAGGCCTTAGGAGCTTTCCATTTCCACCATTGTGTCCATACACCCCAGGGGCCATGCATTATCAGTTGATCGGTCTCTTAGTTTCCAGCCCAGAGGTTTCCATCAGCACTATTTACTACTATACCAAGTCACTGCATCATATTTACATGCAGGGGGAGGGAGGTTGGTTCCCATTGGATTGTGCTCCATATCGCTAAGTCGGGTTCGCGATGCGGGCTGGCTGTCTCAGCACCCCACCACTTTCTGCTGCACACCCGCTCAATGTACCTCAACCAGCATGTGACAAGCCTCTTTAGGCCGCAGCTATGGAATGCCTTCCTCCAACCAGTGTGCAGTCTTCCAGGAATAGCTTAGGATGGTGGGGCGCTGTCTCCACCACCTGTACTAACGCCTGCAGCCCGATGTCAATTTTACAAGGATGTTAAGACAGATTGTGACCTCCAGAAGCAGAAGCTTACTTGGTATGTGACAATCTTGACACGGGCTCTCTGCCTCCCCACCTTCCTCCTCCTTTGTCCATAAACTTATAATCTTACCCACGGATTGATTATCTTCATCTTAACTAGTAAGTTGAAAATAATTTTAACTTTAATATAAACTCCTGGATGATTTACAGAAACACTAAGGGTTGCAGAAGCAACACCAGGGAACCTTTGACCCTCCTATGACATTACAGACCACCTAGGCCTGAACCTACCAACGAGTGCAAGCCGACCCATTGGTTACCACTAGTTGTCTGTATTGCCACTCACATTTGCTTGCTTCTTATTCAATGCCTTTTCTTGTCCCGGTACATCAATCTCGTGTTTGTCCCTTCCCTGGGGTAGATCCTAATGTATGACGGAATTCTGCATGCGTTTTTCACACATGCCTTAGGAACTTTGTCATTTGAACAGATGCGTCATTAGCACACATTTGCTCTGCACACAAGTCATTTTAACAACTTGCCTTGGGGGAGGGGGGCGATGGATGTTGGAATAGTTTAATTTGAAGCCGGGTCTGGTGGCTCAGTGGACTAATGCGTCCACTGCAGGGACCTGTGTACAACCTCATGGTCACAGGTTCAAATCCCAGTCCACTCAGCCTTTCATCCATCTGAGGTTGATAAAACAAGTACCATTCAGTTGGGTAACAAACATTTGTTATTCCGCGCCAAGATGCCTATGGGTGAACGTGCGCTTTACAAAAACAAGTTATGTTATGTTAATTTACTATTCCAACTCCAGTCTGTGCATCAGTAGGGAAGGTGTTGGACTTTAATTCCAACACCACTGCACCACTGCCCCCCCCCCAAAGCAAGTCGTTGTAACGACTTGCATGCAGAACGGTTGCGTGCTAAAGACGCATTCGTTCTGCTACCGGCGCTGTGAAGGCACAGCGTGATTCCGGCTTCGTCCTAAAGGACGTTTCCAGGCAGATCCTCTTTAACATCTCTCTGATTGACTGGCTTCCATTCTCCCACTGCTCACTTTTAGACAACTACTTTTTTTTTTTTTTTGCTTAAGCACTACATTAGCATGCATCCATTTTTGAGCTCTCTTCCTCATGTGGTACCCCCGAACTCACTCCATCAACATCATGTTGAAAGCTCTCGCGTGTCTCCCCTGACAAACTCCCCGCCTCCATGTAGCTTTCTAGCTCATGTGCTTCTCCACCAAGCCCTGTGTTGCTCTATCTTGTATGCTGCTTTTCCCCTACCCCACCTAGTCCCAGTTGCTTTCCTCCTCTGCGGATGCTTCCCATGCATACCACCTCTTTTTAGAACTTTTAAAAATATTTTTGGCATGGGAAAGGGGAAGAAGGGGGCGCCACTCTGTGTCTAAAAACAAAAGAACACAAATTTAAAAAAAGCTTGTATGATACTAGTTTTTCATTTTTTTAAAATTTACGGATCCATTTCAGATGGGTAAAAAAAAAAAAAAAATGGTGCGGTGCCAGCTTCAAAACACCTTTTGTTTTTTTCTTTTGGCTATGTTGTACATCAAAGTCAAATAATGTTGGCAAATCCAACAGGTCCTAAAGGCTAGACCCATTTGCTTTGCCAATGCTTGCTTTACATGGTTGCTTGCCAGCCTTAGTCTGGAGTGGAGAAGGAAGCAGCATGAAATCACAGAAACCACACGTGGGACGTGCAGAGATGAAGATCATCTCAAATAAGAAGTGAACAAGTTGTAAATAGCTCTGGAAACTATGCTGTTATGAGTATACTCTTCCAGACCTTATAATACAGTTCAAGATGAGGAATAAACGGGGAAGGCTCTCTGGAGAGCCACATATTGCTCTTAATAGATGAAAGTTTAAGATGCGGCAGGCTGATCATGCCAAGGCCCTGGAAATCACTGAGTGAGAGGTTTAGTGCAGTCTAAGGAGCTGCTTTCCTAGTAATGTGATGCATCTCATGACTGTTTCCGGGCATAGTTCATGCAGAAGACATGCATCATCTGTTCAACTTTAGACTTTGATGCACTAAAGAGCTGGAACAGAAAGGTGTAATTTGGTTCAGCTTGGTCATTCCCTTTTCAAACCAAAAGTGAACAAGCATTTGCAATGCAATAAGTCTCGCATTTACGCGAGTTTGAGCTATTGGCATTGGTAAATGACAATGCCTTTTATTTATGTTTTGGTTTTTAAAACAAAAATAAAAGGCATTGTCATTTACAATGCTAATAGCTTAAACTCTCACAAAGCGAGACCTATTGCATTGCAAATGCTTGTTTTAAATGGCTTTAACTAAAATGTTTCTGTATCAAAGGAAAATGAGGTGACTAGATGGATGCAAATTGAAAGTGACCTTATGATAAATGTATTTCAATTGCTAAATGGCAATTGTTAGTAAGCTCGCCTAAAATTTAAATGTAAAATATGCCCACTCCGATAGCAATCACAGGAAGTTTGATGCACGCCCTCCAATGGGTGAGATGAAAAGACTGAAATATTATGCCACACTAGGGGAGCTATACCAACTGGCCTGGCAGTAACCTACCCACCTCTGCGTACGCAGATAGCTACACTTTGGGCAAAAGGGAACTTTAACGTGCTTGTACAATCACACAATGAAATTCATCGAATTTTTCAGGTAAAGAGCATCAAAAAGGTACTCGTGGGAGATTTAGGTGGTCCTGTTTTTTTATGTATATTACCAAAACAAGGGAGCAAAACGTTCAAAACTCGAAGGTGCGGTCAATGCACATAAAACGACGACACAGGGAAATTACAATCAAAGGGAAGTAAATGTAAATCCAGTATTTGTAAAGCGCGAACAGCTACCCGAAGGCATCCCGGCGCTGGGGGCCGTCGGGAAGATTAAGCAAGCTATTGCCCAGAGTCACATGGTGCTGGGCTGACGTGCCGCCGGTGCCGGGGATCGAACCATGAGCCCCAGATTCCAGCGTCAGTCGCCCTGGCTGTGGCGCCACACCTCTTCCCAAGTGAGTGCCACCTCGTGAATCTAACCTGCTGTGAGCATTAAAGTTATACAAGTTGAGTTAAATACAGAAAAAAACACTTCGTCTTAAATAATGCCACGTGACAGGGCGGTGCTTGTACCTCACTGCTATCGGGTGCTGCTGGAAAAATGAAAAGACGAAAGCATCCGAATATTCTGATGCAATTAGGTCAATTGCATCAGTATGACAGTAACAGCTTTAGGGTGCTGCCGACACAGAGGTGGTAAAAAAGAAAACAAGACATAGAGAAGCCCGGGAGCGGTGCGCGCACGCGTGCTTGTGCCCGCCGCTGCACACGAAGAGAGTAGTCTGCTCATTTTCAAGCACTGCACTCGTGCTTGTGGCGCACCCCTGCTCGCTCCCGCAAGGTGGATGCCGCCACAAGCACGAGTGCAGTGCTTGAAAATGAGCAGAGCAACGGCTAAAGGCCCTCCTATGCAGCGCATGCGCACTGGGTAGGCGAGACCTAAAAAGGAAACCTGGGAGAACGAGGCCCAAAGTGAGAAGGCCACTAAACTAGGACAAAAATGACCATTCAATATAAAATTTGCCTTCGTCAAATTCATTAAACCTAGCTATTAAATAAAAAAGGTTGAGAAAGCAGAAACAGATGCACCCAGAGCAAACTTGCCTCAAAGAAAACTGACTAACTGAAGTGCAATTTAGTGAATTACACTTACAGGTAGAGATGAGGATAAAAGTGCAGGAAATAAGCATACATTCATAATTTTTGGAAATACTTTTTTCTCAGTTTAAAGACTGTTCTTCTGGGCCTTCATGCTTTGAGATAAAACAAGAGGAGGAACGCAGTGAAGTAACCAAGAGTACTGCAAAGGAAAAAAACAAATACTGAAGCTATGAGGGCAAACTGGAAGCAGCAACTTTCCACACGGGCTGGCAATACAACTGGTAAAATGACATTTGTATGCAACTGCATCTCACCAGGACTGCAAGATGAGCAGCTGACGCCTAAAGCAGTGAGTGCAGGGAGGCAAACCAGCCCAAGTCAATGGTCAACCATCATAACTGAAAACTAGTGCTCCAGCCCACATTTATCCATGCCTGGGCATCTGCAAATCTACTTTCATCTTCCATCAGACAAACCTTTTAAAGAGCAATGAGGTATGAGATAAGGGGCCATAAGGCATGGTTGTACAGCTTGGTGGATGTAACAAACCTGCTGAGCAGTCACAAAGTTGATTCTGGCTAAAGAGAACTGTCTCACAGCCTCCTAAAATGTTAATGGTTCTACGAAGTACAATTCTATAGATTACAAAATGCAGTTCATGCTGTGCTACTTCAAGTCAACAATATTTTTAAAATGTGCCAAACATTTGTAAAAACAGATGAGTCAGAATTCGAAGGCTGCTAAAATATGACACTGGAGTAACCATATAGTTTTAGACTGTCCTAGCTGCAAAGGGTTAGTCGAGGCAAGCATGAAAAACGTCATACCCAACAGGAAGGATTTAAAGGAGGGCCAAGGACTTATATTTAGAGCTAGCATTTATTTACAAGTTGCCAAGTGAACTTTTTATTGATTGGAAGTTGTCATGAAGACTGCATTGAACAAAGGATGACTCATGAAGACTAAAATGAAAGATTACTCAATGTATCAGCAGCCGGCAGTTGGAGAACAGATGCTTCACATGTATTGCATCATGTTGTACGAGCTTACTCCTCGCGATTTCTAAATGAGATCGCGCTGCATTCATGCTTTTTAATCATGGTGTGACTATCCATGCACTATCTTTATAGAAAGTCCTAGCAATCAGTAGGACAAAATTATCTTCTCACTTGGTCTGATCATTACTTCTAACCCGCTATCACTTTACAGTTAACCTAGCTCGTTTCCTTTAATTTTTTCTTAATGATATTACGCTATAGGAAGGTAATATATTGAAGGAGTTACTGACTGAATGCACAGGCAGGAACTGCATGGGACAAGAAGGCAGAGAGATGAATACAATGTTTCATTAGAAAACCTGATCGATAAGACTACAGAAATGCTTCCATAAAGAAATGGGCATGTGAAACAAATTGGTAAAAAACTGGGCCGTTTAAGCAAAGCAGCTGATAGCACCAATATGAGGGCCACTGATTAAAGCAATGAGACGTGGGTTGTGTCTTGCTTTTCCGTAGGGAACAGCCCTCAACACATTTTGACAAACAGTAAACAGACAGAGCAGTGAAACTTACCTTGATTATTTCCACCAGTTGATCAACGCCACTGTCACCTGGAAATATTGGCTGTCCTAGTAACAGCTCGGCTAAAACACAGCCTGCTGACCACACATCTAGAAAGGAGACAAATCAGTTGACATTAGGCATTAATGATCCGGAGCTTGAGAACTATTTAGAAGCACATGTCCACAGCAAGTTAATGTCAGAGAGCATCACAAAGTTTAAACTGCAAGAACATATAATATTCTTCAAATTGTATTAAAAATAAACATGACGAAAACTAAAAATATTTGAAAATAAACAACACTTTAAAAATATTAGTGAATGTCGAGGTAAAGGGTCTTACATTCAGAAATGCTCATCAGATAAAACAAATGCAAATTAAAGCAGTTACTACGGTCAGGATTCTCAATCTCAAAGGGATCCTGTGGATTCAATGTCTTTATATAGAAAAAAATTAATTACGGGCGAGAACAATGACATCAAGCAGAAGTCACAAAGAGAGGGACAAGACATCTTGTGTTTTCCTTTTATTTGAAGTTTTACAGAAATCATTAGAAAGTCAAAACAGTAAATCTTTGACATTTTTAACAAAAGCAAAACAATGATCACAAACACCTACTTAACAAAATTCTATACCAAGGAGGAAATGAAAAAAACCTAAACAAACCCACCAAAAAACGCAAGTAGCAGAGTATTTCGGGCTTTCTGAAAAGAAAAGACAAAAAAAAACAGTTGAAGGCGAGAGGGCAACCTGGAGTGAATCTTGAGGCCAAACGTCCAACCTGATGAAGCACTGCTCAGAATGGAGTCGCTCCTGCTCAGCAGTGTCACTGAGCTAACATTTAACTGGCAAACACCCAGAAACATCCAGGAGCGGTAAGAATGTGCTCTAGTAGGGTATGTCAGAATGTAGTACTGGGGCAAGCAATCACGTACTGTCTCAAGGCAGTGGTTCCCATGCTGGAGTGATGACGTGCATTGATACCAATGCCTGCATTCCCATATAAGTGGATATAATTATGCCACTGATCAACCAAATCTCTCAACAGCTCGAAGTACAAGCAGAAAAGCACGGGTGTTGGATCCCACAGGGGATACTGCTTGATCTTTTAGACAAAATGAGAACCCGGCCAAACTAAGTTTTCAAAGATCATACCGAGCGCAAGTACTTTGGTAATTCTTGCAACCTCAAGCAAATTTGCAGGATATCTCAAGGTCCAGCAGATGTGGAGATCCAAGACCTCGCACAGTGTCATATGTTCCAGCCTGAAGATCTTCTAACAGCTTCATTTTTTTTTCATTAAAAAGTTCAATGGACCTTACCAAGAAATTAAAGGCACATTTAACAGACAACAGGCCATGCCCACATTTGAACAGAAAAGAAATAAAACGTCACTGAATAAAAGCAGCTGCAAAATTTCCCCTCTCGGAAAATAGATTGAAGGATTAGGTCAAACTTTACAAATGTGTGACATTGTATAACTACACCAAAGGCAGGAACCCAACAGGGTTTTATTAGATTTTTTTTAATCCACTTTGAGAAAGAGAAAATAAAAAACACACATTTCTTTTGAAGACAATAGAAAAAACTTAATTTGGTGTTCGTTGTAAGCAAATTGTGTATAATAAACAGCTCAAGCCTGCGACAGACTACCTATCCATGAGTCCAGGGACACTCTTGCGCATTGGCAGCATGACTGTCATCTCCTGCTGCATTTAGTGTAAACTAGAAAAAGATGATGATGCTTGGATGCATCTAGAGGGAAACTAGGTTCCTTATTTACTTCCTTGACCTCTGCTGCCCATCACGAGCTTCAAGTGAGGTTTTCAGAATGTCAGCAGCTAAATGTACTGCGCTACCTAGTACTGTTGTAGATGTCCAAGACATGACTATTACCAGTCGCATTATTGCTACAACCTAATATCAGGTAGAGATTCACATCCTGTGCACTTCACTGCCATTAAGCGAGTTGGTCCAGAAGAAATACTATGCAGAAACTAGCACTGGCAAAGCTAATAGATGTGGCGTTAGCTGGCAGCCTTTTGGCTTGGTCAATGCTTGCTTTGTTATGGTTTTTGTGAACCCTGATTGTTGGGGTGGCTACTGGCCCACCGCATTATTAAAAAAATTCTAAAAGCAAATATATTTTTTTCGTCTCAAAAAGTACACATTTCCATAGTACCTGGCACTGAATGGAGCTATTCGTATGCAAAAGTGCTTTTTGTGAAAGGAACAGATGTCACAGAGGGTTGAGGTGCAGGCTGAGCCTGTATCTGCGGTGAGGCTGTTGTCATAAACACGGGAGGAGCAGGTGGTGAGGCCTGCAGTGAGGCTGGCGAAATAGGTGAGACCGATCTGCCTGAAGTTGGACAAAGGTGAATCTCTCTTGAAGGCAAGTAGACTGCGTCTAAGGTAAAACATCCTTTTCAGCTGGCAGACCCACTCCTGGTGACCAGAAGCATTTTAGGTCTCTAATTGGATACCTGGAATTTAGATTTTGGAATGTTATTGTATGAATCAGAAGATTATATACTGGAATGCCCAATTCTCCTTGTCCTTCCACCCTTTCGATTTTATAGCACAGCGGTTCGGCTGTAGGGCCTACGACGTTTGACATCCAAGAATTAGTATAATCTTTATAGCCTCACCACGTCGTCAGACTTACAGGACCTCATCTTTGACGAAGACGACGTGGGTGCCATACTCAAAACCCCCTCTATTTTTGGAGATAACGAGGGCACACCATCAGGCAGCCTCAAGGAAGACTAGGATAAACTCTCTTCCCTAAAAAAACAGAACTCATTAGGACAGTCCTTCATGAGGCTATTATTATAGCCTTATAGCCCGCCGTAGCGCGCTATACCGGCTATTAAAGGCCCGCTCCAGCGTTAAAGGCCCGAGCCGAAGGCGAGGGACTTTAACAAGGGAGCGGGACTTTAATATAGCCTTATAGTCCGCTGCCGAGGGCTATACCAGCTGTTAAAGGCCCTGATCCCGAGTTATAGGCCCGAGCCACAGGCGAGGGCCTATAACGAGGGAGAGGGCCTTTAACAACTGGTATAGCCTGAGGCAGAAGGGCTATAAGAACATTCCACCCACTAAGGGTAGAATGTTCTAAATTAAAAATGGAGAAACAAAAAGACAAACATTGGAATGTTGGAGTGCTGGGCTTATACCAGCCATTATAAGCCCAGAGCTACTCCATTGTCTCAATGGAGCTCCCAACATTCCAATGTTCTAATAGCCGGTATAGCCCAGCTATGAAGGGCTATAAGGCTATTAGAACATTCTGCCACTAGAGGGCAGAATGTTCTAACAAATAAAACAAAGGCCTCTCGGAGTTCGAGGGGGTTTAAATCCCCTCGGGCTCCGAGAGGCCTTTGTGAAAACAACATTGGAATGTTGCTTTGCGGGCCTTTACCGGCCCGTAGAAGCTCGGAGCACTCCATTGTCTTCAATGGAGTGCTCCACATTCCAATGTTCTAATATAGATTAGCTGAGGGAAAATATGGCCTCTAAAAGCCTTCTGGTAACCAAAGCCACACGCACTTTCTTATAAGATCTGGAATTCAGAACAGATTGGGCACAGATTGTGTGGAAATGTACCAGAGACTGGCTGGTCCTGATTATTAACTCCTCCAAAAGACTACCCAACGCTATCACCATAAAAATCTCTATGGCAGAGAACTCACGCTCAACCTCTGTTCAAACATCTCTGTTCAAGGCGCACCTGGCGGAAGTCAATATGAAGATGAACAAGAGCAAAGAATTTCAAACAACAAAAAATCTACAGAAAGCAGCAGAAAGTGTTTTCCTACGCCAGAGAAGATTATCAGGATGAAATTAAATCATCCACATCGAAAATACACGAAGAAGGAGCAATCTCCGAGAATGGCTGTTTGGATGGCTCCGTACTTGACTTGAAATCTAGAATCTAATTAACCCCTTATAAGGAACCAGAATAATTTTTTGGCTCATTTCAGCCCTGATTAAGTCGGATGCTAATTAGCCATAGAACAAAACAAGTGTTGGCTGTGTATAGTGCATCACCTATGTATTCATATTGATGTACAGAAACTTAAGAGTCAAGAAAAGAATTGGTGGATCGAATTTAAGACTATAGATAACTTACGACTCCATGTTAGACGTTTCATTTTTTTTTAACTCCGAGTGCTCAGGACAATTGTTTTGAAATTCAATCAAGGTCGTCAGTTGAGAACTGGTCCCAAGAAGAAATACCAAAATTTTAGTTGGTGTTCAGATGGCTGGAGCAGTGACAAAAACTGGAGAGGCCAACCGATGGGACAGTTTCCATATCAACAACCACCTATGTGGCAACCCCATTTTCCATTCTACCAACTACGAATGTCCATTCCATAAAACCTACTTTTTTTTTTTTTTTTTTTTAGAAAGAGGCAGAACCAAAGGAAGAGGAAAACAGGTGCAATGGGACTGAGAGGCACCTCAAATGGTTCAGAGGAGCTGAGGGAAAGAACAACATTAGACTACTTAATTGTCAACTTGTCTAACAGAACCCTTACTGAAACAGAATAACAGGCCCACAATATAGGCTTAGGATTCGTTCCCACTCCCCTGGAAGAGCTATTAAGACTGAATTGCGAACTAGCCCAATTCTTCAGGAAGATTTGACTTCAATCCTTCTTCCAACACAAAATATTAATTTCTCCAGTACAGGATTCTGGGCTCAGGAACCCACCCACTCCCTGTCCCCCTTCTAACAGAATCCCTTGTGAGATCTTCACATTTGAAAGAGTAGTGGTAAAATGACATCCACAAGATACAACCCAAACAACCCTTTCACAATCTCTCTAGAAAGAGGGAAGTCATCAACATCTTAGCCAATGATGCAGAGATTACTACCAAGTCAGCTGAAAAAAAGGTGGAGCCACTGTCATCCTTGCCACCACAGAATATAGACGTGAATGTCTCAGACTTTTGGGTGACTATACCCATTACCTACCCATCCAACAAGACCTCACTCCTAGACGCTAAAACAAGATACGCATTGAGATCAATGAAGCAGAAACATCTGGATGGATAACCAAATATGAAGTTGACTCTTTTTAATCAATAGCCTAGAATACCGTATTTCTACTCTCTTCCAAAGATCCATAGAGAAAGAAGCCCCCCAGCCCCACCCCCTGCACCCCACCCCAGACCTCCTGGTAGACCGAGTGTGTCTGGCATAGGATCACTACTCGAACCACTATCAAAATTTTGTGACCATTTCTTGCAATCGATTGTGTTACGAACACATACATTTGAGGGACATGAAAGAATTGAAACCTTTTTAGAAAACATCAATACCCAAGGGTATCTCTAAACCAACATACCACAGGACACAACTTTCTCAGTAATAGAGGAGATGTTAAGGGCAGAGCCTTGGAACTCACCTACCCCTGTTCACTTCATTGTAGAATGTGCCATTATAGTCCTCAAGGAAAGGATAATGTTACTTACCCAGTAGCATCTGTTCTTGGCATGTAGATTCACATGCTTTGCATACTCCTGCCATCTAGTGTTGGGTCCGGATGTTTGCAAGTTGTTTTTCTTCGAAGAAGTCTTTCCAGTCATGAGGTAGGTGACTCCTCCTTTCGGTGATAGTGCGCATGGGCATCGACTCCATTGTTAGATTGTTTTCCCGCAGAGGGTGAGAATGGAGTTAGTAAGTGTAGAATAGAGATGTCCATGCGTATGTATATAAGATAAGAAAGAACTGCAACAGGTACAGGTACCCGGGGAGGAGGGTGGTCGCATGTGAATCTACAGCTCTACATGCCAAGAACAGATGCTTACTGGGTAAGTAACATTATTTGTTCGAGGCATGTGCGCTGTAGATCACATGCTTTGCATAGACTATACAGCAGTATTCTCCCAAAGCTGTGGCTAACCTGTAGCTGTTTGAAAAAGTGTTCTAAATACTGCCTGGCCTGCATTAGCTTGTTGTATCGCTAACACATCTACACAATAGTGCTTTGTGAATGTGTGTGGTGTAGACAATGTTGCAGCCTTACAAATGTCAACTATGGGGATGTTACCTAAGAAAGCCATAGTGGCATTGTTAAAGTTCTTTGCTTTCGTATAACATGTTTGAATACATTTAACAATCCATCTAGCAATACCTGATTTGGATATAGGATTGCCTTTGTGAGGTGGAGCAAAAGCAACAAAAAGTTGTTTTGTCTTACGAATTGACTTTGTTCTTTCTATGTAATATAACAAGGCTCTTCTAACATCTAAAGTGTGCAGAGCTTGTTCTGCCACTGAATCTGGTTGAGGAAAGAACACAGGTAACTCAACCGATTGATTGATGTGAAAGGCAGATACTACTTTAGGTAGAAATTTAGGGTTGGTACGAAGGACCACTGTCTTTGTGAAGCTGGAAAAAATGTTCTTCTATGGTTAATGCCTGTAGCTCACCCACTCTTCTCAGTGAAGTGATTGCAATGAGGAAAGCGATTTTCCATGAGAGAAATTGCAGTTCACATTTATGCATGGGTTCAAAGGGTGGGCCCATTAATCGTGTAAGGACTATGTTAAGATTCCACACTGGGGCAGGTGGGAGTCTTGGCGGTATAACTCTTTTTAGCCCTTCCATAAATGCTTTGATAACTGGTACTCTAAAGAGAGACAACTGCTGCCTATTCTGTAGGTACGCAGCTATTGCAGCAAGATGTAAGCGGATAGATGTGTAAGCTAATTCTGACCGCTGCAAGTGTAATAAATAACAGATTATATTTTGTCTGGAAGCATCCAGAGGATTGATATTGTTATTATTACAAGAGATAACAAATCGTTTCCATTTAGCTGCATAACAAGCTCTTGAAGTAGGCCTTCTGGCCTCTTTGATAATGTTCATACAGTCTGGTGGAAGATTCAGATAACCAAACTCTATGACTTCAGGAGCCAGATCGCTAGGTTGAGTTCTTTGGGATCTGGGTGCCTGATTTCTCCATGGCTCTGTGTGAGGAGACTGGATGTGAGGTGTAGCTTTTGATGTGGAACTATTGACAGTTCCAGCAAGGTGGTGAACCAAGGTTGACGGGCCCATGTGGGAGCTACCAATATCAGTGTGAGGGATGTTTGCCTGAGTTTTTGAACCACTCATGGAATGAGTCGGAGAGGCGGAAAAGCGTAGGCAAATATCCCTGACCAGTTCATCCATAGTGCATTGCCTTTGGAGAGAGGGTGTGGATACCTGGAGGCGAAGCTTGGGCATTTTGCGTTTGTGTGTAGTGAAAAGATCTATTTAAAAAAAAAATTTTTTTATTGCATTTTAAAAATGCGAACACAAAAAAACAAAACATACTTCACAACATCACTGCGCAAGGTGATCTTAAACAATATCCCCCCCCAAATTAAAAGAAAAATAATCATCAAAGTATAACAAATAAGGAAGAACTCATATCTTGAGCAATCGATATTACACTATCAGACTGAGAGACAGAGGCATCATATCGTCTTTGTAGGTATGCTGCATCGTCAGTATGTTTAACACTTAAATATAGCCCATCTAACCCACGTCACTCTGTGCATCCGCTGTCGCCCTCTGATGTAGGAATTGTCGCAATGGTTCCCATATATCCTTCGGCCTTGATGTGGTCGGTAGTTCCTCTACATATAACTCCATATTGTCTTTACAATACACAAGGTCCTTGATCCAATGCTCAGTTTTTGGTGACAGTTTCCCTCCCCATGTAATGGCTACCCTACGTTTAGCCATTAATAGTGCTAGGCGGACAAATCGGCCCACCGCCCCCTTCACATGTGGAACACAACACAGTAAACAGACAATAGGAGTGCACTGTATCTCCAGCCCCGACATTTCTATTATATCCCGCACGACAGCTGACCAATAACAGGCCACCCTTCTACACTCCCATGCGAGATGTAAGAAGTCTGCATCATGTTGTCCACACCTCACGCAACGACTGGAGTCACGCAGACCATAGCGGTGTAACCTCACTGGCGTATAGTACACCTGATGTATATACTTAAAATGTATTATACGTAAATTTCCATTCGCAGCAAGTTTATCCGTTAAACCACATATATGCTCCCAATCTGCCACCGAAATCGGAGAACTCAGACTATCATTCCACCTTTCCCAACTTCTGTCAGGCCCATCACCGCTCTCATCACGTATTGTTCTGTAGAGCCTAGTGATCAATTTCTTGTTGGTGGGAGTAGTTAGGACCAGTTGCAAAGAGCGCAGTGTCGGGTGCTCAAGGGGGTAAGTGACATAGTGCGTTCTAAGTGCATGTCTAAGCCTGTGTATCACGAAGCGGAACAACAGTGTGGAGTTGCTGATGTATTGCAGGGTGTCTGCGGTGTGAAACGATCCCTCTGGGTACAGAACTTGCATCAACTGCAAGCCTGCCTCTTAAGAGCCGCATCGGGCCCACTTCGTGAGTCACTGATAACGCAGCGTGGGGTTCTATGTGCATGGCCGGGGCATATATGGGTAACTTGTGGGCCAGTCTACTTATCGCCTGCCACGCAGCTATCGTTGTATCTATCGCGTTAATATCCATTTTCGGGATTCCACGCTTCGTGTGTGTGAGCATACTGTGTAAAGGGATAGGGGAGGCATCCCCCGCCTCCACTGCAACATGTGGGATGAATGCGTGCGGCCTTACCCAAAAGTACCCATACTGCGCCTGAGCACTCAGATAGTATACTTGGAGATCCGGAGCTCCAAATCCCCCCTTATCATAAGCGCGCGTAAGGACAGTCCAGCTAACACGAGCATGCCTGCCCCCCCCCAGACCAACCTGAGCAAAGTCGTGCGGAAGGTGTCAAAAAAGCCCTTCGATAGGGTGAGCGGGATGTTGGTAAACAGATACAAAAATCACGGCAAAACCACCATTTTCGCAAGCGCAATGCGGTCCGCCAGAGACAGCGGCAAAGTTACCCAGGTATCGACTTGCTGATCCAGAGTGCTGCAGGCCCGGCCGTAATTTTCGCGAATAACCACCTCCGGATCACGATGGATCCAGACCCCAAGGTATTTGACTGGCTCTGCAGACCATACGAGTGGGAACTCCACATCAGGCTGGGTCGTGGATTCCGTCAGAGGAATAATGGTGGATTTTTTCCAATTTACAGTCAGTCCCGACAGCAAGCCAAATCGAACATATTCTCGCAGAAGCTGCGCCAAGTATCGAGAGGGCTCACGGACAAACAGCACCATGTCGTCCGCATATAGTGATATGGCGACCGGGCGATAGTTAAAATTCAGGGCCGTTTCCCTATGCCTTTGCCGTATAACACATGCCAGCGGCTCTATCGCAATAGCGAAAAGCAGAGGGGACAGCGGACATCCCTGTCGGGTGCCTCGCTCAATAGCAAATGGTTCCGACGTCAGACCGCCCACCCGCACACGGGCCGATGGGTCCGCATAGAGTAACATAACCCACTTTATAAAAATTAACGGAAATCCCATACGCTGCAATACAAAGAACATATACTTCCACTCAATCGAGTCAAAGGCTTTAGCAGCGTCCAGCATCACTGCAGCCAGACTCGGTTCCAATACATGGAGCATTGCAAAGATGGTTCGCAGGCTATGCGAGGTGGAGCGTTCGGGTATGAAACCCGACTGGTCCGGTAGAACCAAGCATGGCATCAGAGGCTGTAATCTAATGGCAAGGACTTTGGCAAGAATTTTCGCGTCTATATTAATCAATGATAACGGCCTGTACGAGTCGCATTGATCTGGGGGCTTACCTTTTTTGAGTAGTGTAATAATCAGCGCCTGTCGAAGCGAGGGGGGTAGAACACCCGCGTCATGCGCTTCGGCATACACCTCCAACAAATAAGGGGTAAGGAGGTCTGCATAAGCTTTATAAAATTCAATGGTGAGGCCATCAGGCCCAGGGGCTTTCGCGTTTGGAAGCGCATGGATCGCAGCCTTAATATCGTCAGCACCTATTGGGTGACTCGGGTATTCCCTGTAGTCATCCGATAACCAAGCACACGCCACATCCGCAAAATAACTCCATCTCAGAATTTTCTGCCCCTTCCCTAGAAGTATAGAGATTAGTATAGAATTCACGGAATTGCTCAGTTATGTCGAGCAGAGTGTAGTGCTCTCCCCCAAAAGAGTCTGATCTTGTCAATGTGAGGCTGTTCCGCCCGATTCCTGATTTTGTTGGCCAGATTGCGACCTGGTCTCCCCCCCCCTCTCCATATCTACGCGCGGTATGTCAACGTGAGATATATCTTATCTCAGATTCAGCCAGAGTATCATATTCCAATATGAGCTCATGTATGCGAGAGAGTGTGTCGGCCGACGGGGCAGCAGTGTAACTGCGTTCTAGATTTTGAAGCGTGGTCTCTATTTTGGCAAGTTGAGTTCTGAGGTCCTTCAGAATGCCGGCAGTCGTGCCAATACACACTCCCCGAATCGTCACTTTGAAGGCCTCCCATAATGTTGAGGCGCTATCCACCGAGCCCTTAAGTTCGAAATATTGTTCTATTGCAGTCCGAACAGTGGCCTCGTATAGTGGATCCAGCAGTGCCTCTGAGCGCAGCCGCCATGTAAAAGGACGATGTATTGCCGTCGGGATTGTAATATCAAGTTGTACAGGGTTATGATCTGACAAAGTGCGCGGGAGGTTAGCAACCGCTGTCACCCAGTCAGCCGCATCCCCCCCCAGCAGCCAGTAATCCAGCCTAGGCCAGCTATTGTACATCGGTGTTGCATGAGTACCCTCTCTAATTGAGCCATTACGCACTCTCCAAACATCGATCAACCCAAATTCCAATATGGCATTACGGATGCTTTGAGCCACTCTAGGGGTACGGTTTGTCAGTGGATTAGATTTATCTAGGTCAGGGTCCAAGTAGGTGTTAAGATCTCCCCCCCATATAATGGTAGCTTCAGGCCATTCTCTTAGTTTGGAATACATTTGCAAAAAGCACTCTGGGTCGTCCGCAATAGGGCCATACAGGTTTACTATGGTTACAATGGAACTACCCAGTTTACCCTGCACCATTGCACAACGCCCCTCCGTATCGGTGTGTGTACGCAGTGGAGTAAAGGCAGTACCTCGTCTGATCAGGATGAGCACCCCCCTAGCATATGATGAGTATGAAGAGGACAGCCTATATCCGGCCCATTTAAGTGCAATGCCATGTTCCGTATGTTTGGTTAAGTGCGTTTCCTGCAAAAGAGCAATGTGTGTGCCATGACGAGACAGGTAAGCAAACACCTGACAAATTTTCTTTGGGGAGTTCAGCCCTCTTACGTTCCAGGTTAATAATCTGTAACTTTCACCCATAGTCGATGCCAACATCCGCAGGTGACTCAATATTTAGATTAGACCTGTATAGGATGTGCAGAGCAATACCAAACAGTCCGGACCTACAGTAAGCTCCATCTCCCAATGTAGACATCAAAATCTCATTAAACAAAACAAAAACACACCCCCCATCCCCCTGCCCGTCTTCCCCCACCCACTCCAACCTCCCAATTAGGTCGAGTATGCCCCCTCCTCCCCCCTCCCTACCATTCACCCAGGCCTCCATAGAAAAACTATGCAAAAAGGGGAACACCCGCTGGGGTGGAGGCGACGGCGGCAAACACCCACCTTGCGGTGAGGAGGCCAGACTGTAGCAGTAGGTCACACCCTCGCACCATAGATCATAAACAGGATCTACATCCGGGATCCCCGGCATTTAGCAACATCCCAACCATCTTCAAAAACGCAGCAGAACTGTATCGGCCTCTTAACCCGGCCTGCACTAACTATATCGCAAGAGACAGACACATTACCAATCATAGCCATACAACCATTAGATCAGCAATTAGTTGTCCGTGTCTTCAGGGTCCAACAATGCAGTCGGGCTCTTTGAACCGCCCTGGCGAGATCTATTATTGCAGATGTGTTTCATGAATTTCAAGGCTGACTTAGCGTCTGCGAAGAAATGCGCCTGCCCCTCATGCGTTATTTTCAATTTAGCAGTGTATTACATAGCGTATGGGACAGAGGCAGACTGCAGAATCTTTTTTGCCGGCACAAATTCTCTACGAGCCGCCTGTACCACCGGGGTGTAATCCGGGAAGAAGGACAAATTGTTTCCCTTGTGATTTATAGGACTTTTGGCCCTAGCCTCCCTCAGGATAGCATCTCTGTCCGCATAATTTAGTAGGCGTGCAATGATCGGACGCGGTGGCGCGCCCGGTTTGGGCCGCGGACCCAGAGACCGGTGCGCCCTCTCCACAATCATGACCTCAGACAGCACAGGGGCAAACAGTTCACGCAACAGAGTGTCGATGAAAGGCTCCATTTTTGATATTGCCGTCGACTCTGGCAGACCAATTATACGAAGATTGTTCCGGCGGGATCGCGCCTCCAAATCCTCGTTTTTAGCCTTTATGACCTCCAACACTTTCTCCATATGTAGGATCTGTGTCCGCGACTCCGCCTGCGAATCCTGGGTGTCCGATAGCCTGTTTTCTAGAACGTCGAGCCTGTGTTCCTGCGCGTCCACCTTCTGTTTTATCACATCTAAGCTAGCAGTGAGCGCGTCAATCTTACTGTCTATAGTTTTCAAGCCGGAGCGCAGTTCCAGCAGGATGGTCCTCGTGTCGTCCTCCGAGCTCTCAACAGTTTCCGACGCACCCTGATTCGCAGCAAGCTCCACCATGGTCTCCGCTGCGCGCGTACTTCGTTTGCTTTTGAATGGGAGTTTCGGCTGCTTGGGATCAGGTTTTCCCATAGTGACAGAGCTTTCCAGCACTCGCCCAGACACCAATTACGCAGGGTGTCCTTCCAGCCCAGTCCGTCGGTTCGTGAGGCGCTACTATCAGTCCATAAACTATATGCGGGCAGATGGCACTTCAGGTGCTGCAACAGAGACCACAAGCACGCAGCCCCAGCTATCAGACAAGATGCAGGGTGATGCTACGCTATTGATCCACACGTCAGCTACAACGAAGCCCGCACAGCCGGAAGACAAGCCCAAGCCGCCAGTCCGCCACAAATCCAGGTCAAGCCAGTATAGTCTCGGCCGGGCAACAAGAGAGCCCTCCTTTTTTTAATCCGTCGCGCTCTCCTGCACCCAGCGCTGCACGTTAGCCAGATCAAGCTTGTAGCCTGCTTCAGCGCCCTCTCCACACAGCTGGTCAGCCACAATGACGGAGGCCCATAGACCAGCCTCGATAGCACGCTGGACCAGCAGTCCGCAATGTCCCAGCACTCAGGGCTCAGCACCAACCCTACGCCCAGGACGGAGGCACCAGCAGGGCCCCAGGCACCCCGGCCCGCCGAGGCAGTCCAGCCTGTCCCCAGAGCCAAACCACCGGCGCCCCCACACCTAGGGCTGCACAGTTAGGCCGCGTGCCCCGTTGGCGGGGGAGCAGAGCAGCCGCGACACCCCGCCCGGCCCGACAAGCTCACTCCGGCGTGCCCGGGCCCCGCGGGAACAATCGCCCGAGGGCGCCCTGACCCGACCATGCAAGCCTGCCCGTACCCGGCGCAGCAAGCAGCCCCCGCCCCACTCACCATATCGCTGCAGGATCTTCAAGCAGGTACAGCACCAGGCCACTCCGCAGCCACGCTGCGTTCTCCAGGGCACCTCACGACACCGCCAAATTCAGTCCTCCAAAGCGCTCTCTCGCCCGTTAGCACCCCGGCTTCCGATGCACTGAGGTTCCGCTGACAGGGATGTACACCAGGGCAGCTGCAGCAGTCACGGCCCGTCCCGTAGCCCGAGGGAGCCGCCAATCAACCCGATAGTAGTCCATGCGCCGTCCGTTCAGCTCCTCAGGGCCCGGCACCCCAGCCTCACTCGCGGCCCGGCCGCCATTTCCCTGCAAGCTCGGCCGTTGCGTCAGCACTCAGTCCGGTGGGTTCTCGCCGACTAAATCACACCAGAGTGCCGCCGATTGTGCCTGGGGCAGTCCCCAGTCGATTTAACAATTTTTTATCAGTGCTGGTGTTCTGAAACGTTGGTATTCGCCGGATTGAATATCCTGACCTACGGAGCTCCCTCAACAGGCAGCCATTCCGTATCGCGCCGTAGCCACGCCCCCGTAGTGAAAAGATCTATTTGAGGAAAACCTCAATTTTGAAAGTATGGGAGGAGAACTTGAGGATGAAGTTCCCACTCGTGGATTTGCTGCCTCTGTCTGCTGAGAAGGTCGGCAATGTGATTGTTTACTCCTGGAAGGTGTTCCGCTAGGAGATACATTTTGTGGTGTATGGCCCATTTCCAAATGGCTTGAGCTGGGTGTGACAGTTGGAGAGAGTGTGTCCCCCCCCCTGTTTTTGTATATAGTACATATCGGTCATATTGTCGGTGTCGGTGCGGACTATGAGCTTTGAGTGCTAGAAACACTGCTAGCAGCTGTAGATGATTTATGTGGAGAGCCTTTTGCTTTTGACTCCACAAGCCTTGAATTGTGCGATTGTGGAGATGAGCTCCCCAACCAGTGAGCGACGTGTCTGCTGTTAGCACGGTCTGTGGAACAGGGTCTATGAAGGGCCGTCCTTTTGATAAATTTTGTAGGTTCCACCACTGCAGAGAGCGATGAGTACGGCCGTCTACCAACACTAGATCGGTTAAGACACCCTGCGACTGGTTCCACTGACTTGCTAAGCATTCCTGAAGGGGACGCATGTGAAGCCTTGCATGGGGAACAATTATGATGCAAGAGGCCATCATTCCCAGCAGCTCCATATACACCCGAGCTGGTAGTGAGTGAGTGGGCTGAAACTGAGTAATTAGAGTCGGGCTATTGCAAATTCTGGCTGCATTGGGAAAAGCTAGAGCTCTTTGAGTATCTAAAGTGGCCCCTAGATAGGCTTGAGTGTTGGAAGGTTGGAGATGAGACTTCAACACATTGACTGTAACCGCAGTGTTATGTGAGTGTGCTGGAGACACTTTAGTTACATACTGGCTTTGATGAGCCAGTCGTCCAAGTACAGGAAGACATGAATGTGTTGTCTTTGCCGATGGGCAGCTACTACTGCCAGACATTTTGTAAACACTCTGGGAGCAGTGGTGACTCCGAATGGAAGCACTTTGAACTGGTAATGCTGCCCCGCTACCACAAATCTGAGATATTTGCGATGAGCGGGATGTATTGGAATGTGGAAATATGCGTCCTTTAAGTCTAGAGTAGACAAAGTCGCCTTGTTGTAGAAGTGGGAGCACTTGTTGAAGTGTCACCATGTGAAAATGATCGGATTGTATGTAACGATTTAAATCTCTGAGGTCTAAAATGGGTCTGAGAGAGCTGTCCTTTTTGGGTATTAGAAAGTACAGGGAGTATATGCCTGACCCTTGATATTGTAGTGGTACGGGCTCTATGGCTACTTTTAAAAGGAGAGACAAACTCTTGTTTGAGGAGGTGTAGATGGTCTGGTGACATTTTGTGTGAACGTGGAGGGATGTTTGGAGGATTGTTGGCAAGCTCCAGGCAATAACCAGATCGGATAATTCCTAGCACCCATTTGTCTGTAGTTATTGATTGCCAGACGGGTAGGAATTGTGAAAGACGTCCTCAGACAGGTGCTGAATGATCAGGGGAAGCGTAGGCAAGTCACTGTTTGTTATTTGAGGGGGAGGTGCGTGTGTTGCAACCTCTACCTCTGCCTTTGCCATTGTTGCCTCTGTAGAGTCCTCTAAAGAAACATTTTGAAGAGGGCTGATTGTTTCCTTTGTACGGAGTAGAGGCAGTGTCTGAAGAGATATTCTTGGACCCCCCCACGATAGAAGGTGCGCCGAAAGGAACCACGAGTAGAAGGGGACTGTAGGGCACCCATAGACTTTGCCACGTCGGTGTCCTTTTTCATTTTTTCTAAGGACGTGTCTACTACAGGACCAAAGGGATGCTGTTTGTCGAATGGTGTGTTGAGAATGGAAGCCTGAACTTCGGGTTTAAATCCTGAAATTCTTAACCATGCGTGTCTTCTTACTAACACACTGGTATTGACGGCTCTAGCCGAAGTGTCACCTGCATCTAATGGAAGAATTGAGCTTTCCCTCTTGCACCAAGTCTTGAGCTTTGGATTTATGCTCTTCAGGTAAGAATTGGAGCAATTGTTCCATTTCATCCCAATGCGCCCTATCATACCTGGCTAAAAGGGCATGGGTATTAGCAATACGCCAGTAATTGTGATCGCTCAGCCCTCCACAGGGCTTGGTCGCCCCACTCACTGCTGCCGCTCCTGCCTGCCTTGTCGCCTCCTGCCTGCAGATTCCTTCGCTCGCTGCCCGCTGCTCCTGGGACTTTCCCGCTGCCCGCTGCTCCTGGGACTTTCCCGCTGCCCGCTGCTCCTGGGACTTTCCCGCTGCTCCTGGGACTTTCCCGCCACTGCCTCCCTGCGGCCCCGCCCCCCGTGATTCCATTCGCCGCCCCGCTCCCGCCACCCAGCTGCTCCTCCCTCCCGGCTCCTTACTTAAGGGGACCGTAGGGGACCACAGAGTGTGATCGCTCAGCCCTCCACAGGGCTTGGTCGCCCCACTCACTGCTGCCGCTCCTGCCTGCCTTGTCGCCTCCTGCCTGCAGATTCCTTCGCTCGCTGCCCGCTGCTCCTGGGACTTTCCCGCTGCCCGCTGCTCCTGGGACTTTCCCGCTGCCCGCTGCTCCTGGGACTTTCCCGCTGCTCCTGGGACTTTCCCGCCACTGCCTCCCTGCGGCCCCGCCCCCCGTGATTCCATTCGCCGCCCCGCTCCCGCCACCCAGCTGCTCCTCCCTCCCGGCTCCTTACTTATGACGCCCCCTAGCGACCGCGCAGCGGCCGCACGCAGCGGGAGCACCGACGGAGCGCCGAAGGTGCGCCAAAGGTAAGCCCGTCTGCGCCCGTCCGCGCCTGGCCCGCGCCCAGCGCCAGGACCCCTGGATCCCACCGATGCAACACCACTCGACGGACCTACGACGACGCCACCCTCACCGCACTCAATGCCGACCGGAACCCTGCCTGCTACCGAGCCTCCCCGAGACGCACCCACGGACCCTTCACCTGCCGATTCACCTGCCCCCGGACCTGCACCACCCCCGCCAAGTCGAGCACCAGCAGCAACCACCTGAAATGCATCCTGTTGAACACCCGCTCCGTCCACAGGCACGCCGTGGAACTCTGGGACCTGCTCGACGCAACAGCACCGGACGTCGCCTTCCTCACCGAAACCTGGATGAACGCCTCCTCAGCGCCCGACATCGCCATAGCCATCCCGGACGGATACAAGATCACCCGGAAGGACCGCGTCAACCAGACGGGAGGAGGCATCGCCATCGTACACAAGAACACCATCCGCATCGCGACTAACTCCGACGAGACCTTCACCGCCGCCGAGCACCTACACTTCCAGATACACACTGACCCCAAGACCACCCTCCGAGGCACCCTCATCTACAGACCCCCGGGACCACGCACACTATTCAGCGAAGACATCGCAGACTTCATCAGCCCGCACGCCATGCCCTCCGCCGACTACATCCTCCTAGGGGACCTCAACTTCCACCTGGAGAACAACAACGACAGAAACACCACCGCCCTGCTGGACAACCTCGCCAACCTCGGACTCAAGCAACTGGTGAACACGCCCACCCACTACGCCGGCCACACGCTTGACCCAGTCTTCTCTTCCAGCAAGCACATCTCCTTCAGCCACGCCACCGGACTCCACTGGACCGACCACAGCTGCGTCCACTTCAGCTTCAGAAAGACTGCGACCCACCACCACCCGCAACAGGTTCCCCGCCGGAGCTGGAGCAAGATCACCGCCGAGCAGCTCACCGCCTCCCTCAGCCAGAACACACCCACTAACACAACGGACCCAAACGAAGCAGCCAGCAACCTCGCCAAGTGGCTGACCGCCTGCGCCGACGACCTCGCACCACTAAAAAACCCTCCCAGCAGACCCGGAAGCAAGAAAACCCCTTGGTTCACCAACGAACTCAAGGAATCCAAGAAGAACTGCCGCACTCTCGAGAAAGCCTGGCGACTCGACCAGACCACAGACAACAGGACCGCCCTCAAGCACGCCACCCGCAAACACCACCAGCTGATCCGTGCCACCAAGAAGTCGGCACTCAAAGAACGACTGGACAACAACGCCCACGACAGCAAGGAACTTTTCAGCATCGTCAAAGAGTTCTCCAACCCCAGCGCCGGAAACAACGACATCACCCCCTCGCAAGACCTCTGCAACTCACTCGCCGCGTTCTTCCACCGCAAGATCACCGACATACATAACAGCTTCGACGCACAGACCACGCACCCTACCGCCGAACCAACGCCCGCCACCACCACCCTCTGCAACTGGACCCCGATCAGCACCGAAGACACCACCCGCACGATGAACTCCATCCACTCCGGATCACCAACCGACCCCTGCCCACACCACGTCTTCAACAAAGCCGACGCCACCATCGCACCCCATCTCCGGGACATCATCAACTCCTCCTTCCACACCGCCACCTTCCCGGAGAGCTGGAAGCACGCCGAGCTTACCGCCCTCCTGAAGAAACCAACGGCGGACCCCACCGACCTCAAGAACTACCGTCCCATCTCGCTCCTTCCGTTTCCGGCCAAAGTCATCGAGAAGACCGTCAACAGACAGCTTGCCGCCTTCCTCGAGACGAATGGATCCCTCGACCCCTCGCAGTCCGGGGTTCGGGCCAACCACAGCACCGAGACCGCCCTAATCGCAGCCACCGACGACATCAGAACCCTAACCGACAACGGGGAAACAGCAGCCCTCATCCTCTTGGACCTCTCCGCGGCGTTCGACACCATCTGCCACCGCACCCTAGTGAAGCGCCTCAGCAACATCGGAATCCGAGAGAAAGCACTGGAATGGATCATCTCGTTCCTCGCCGGAAGAACCCAGAGAGTCCGCCTCCCCCGTTCAGATCCGAGGCCACCGAAGTCATCTGCGGCGTTCCACAAGGATCTTCACTCAGTCCTACCCTCTTCAACGTCTACATGAGCCCCTCGCAGCCATCGCACGCCAACACAACCTCAACATCATCTCCTACGCCGACGACACCCAGCTGATCCTCTCCTCACCAACGACCCCACCACCGCCAGAGCCAACCTACACGACGGGATGAGAGACGTCGCCGACTGGATGAGGAACAGCCGCCTTAAACTGAACTCAGACAAGACGGAAGTCCTCATCTTGGGTTCATTACCCTCCGCCTGGGACGACTCTTGGTGGCCCCCGGCCCTGGGCACCGCGCCCAAGCCAACGGACCACGCACGCAACCTGGGCTTCATCCTGGACTCCTCCTTGTCGATGACCAGACAAGTCAACGCCGTCTCATCTTCGTGCTTCAACACCCTGCGCATGCTCCGCAAGATCTTCAGATGGATCCCCACTGAAACCAGGAAGACCGTCACCCAGGCACTCGTCACCAGCCGACTGGACTATGGGAACACCCTCTACGCCGGAACCACAGCCAAACTTCAAAAAAGACTCCAGCGCATCCAGAACGCCTCCGCACGACTCATCCTGGACATCCCCCGACACAGCCACATCACCGGACACCTGAAAGACCTGCACTGGCTCCCCGTCAGCAAGAGAATCACGTTCAGACTCCTCACCCACGCACACAAGGCCCTCCACGACCTGGGCCCCAAGTACCTCAACGACCGCATGACCTTCTACATGCCCACCCGCCAGCTACGATCAACCAGCCACGCCCTCGCCACCGTACCACGCATCCGCAGAGCCACCGCCGGAGGAAGATCCTTCTCCTACCTGGCAGCCAAGACCTGGAACTCCCTCCCCACTCACCTTCGGCGAACCCAGGACCATTTCTCCTTCAGGAAGCAGCTCAAGACCTGGCTGTTCGAGCAGTAACTCCCCCCTCCCCCAGCGCCTTGAGACCCTCCCGGGTGAGTAGCGCGCTCTATAAATGCATTGATTGATTGATTGATTGAGTAATTTGCAGCTTGGGAAGCAACTCTTTTCCCAGAGGCGTCTATGAGCTTAAGACTCTTTGTACGGAGGTGGAGCATCCCCGGACGTCTGTGAATTGGCCCGTTTACGGGCATTAGAAACTACTAAAGAGTTTAAAGGTAACTGGCCCTTGATGATAACTGGAACTGATGCTGCACGTTTATATTTTTTGTCTATCCTGGGTGTGAGAATGCGTGCACTAACAGGATCATTAAATATGTTGTCCACATGTCTTAACATACCCTTGAGCATAGGGAGTGTGTGGGTGGATCTTTGGGAACTACTAAGGGTTTCAAAGAGGAAATCCTCCTCTAAGGATTCCTTATGTAATTGCACCCTATGGTATTCAGCAGCTCTACTTAGAAGCTCCATATAGCCTACATTGTCATCTGGTGGAGAAGGTTTAGTCGGATAAAGGTCAGGATCATTATCTGTGGGAGAGTCTGTATTATAATCCTTCCAGGGGTTTGCAGGTGAAGGATCATTGCCCCCATCATCCTGATCATCAGGTGGATGTGGCGAATTAGTAGGAGTAATAAGTAAATGCTGTGTTTGTGGGGAAGGAGGTGATGGGGGAGGAGGAGGAGAACGGTTAGTACCAACTTGTTTCCTTTTTAACAGAATGAGATAAGTGTCCTCCTACTCAGATCTGCGTTTATGTGGCAATTTGGTTGCAATATGTCCAGTTTTTGGATGAATGTATAGTTCCTTTTGTTTTGGGAGCATCTTTATGTTTCGTGCCGAGGATTTCGGCTCCGAAGACGGTTTCAGTGTCGAAGGAGTTGGGCCTGAGACTGGTTTCGGTTTCGACCCCAAAGGTATCAGTTCGGTGCCCGAGTGAGGACTACTCAATCCCGAGCCAGAAGGCTTTAACGTGTGTTTCGGTGCCGAGCCAGAAGGCGGGGCGTTGGAAACATTTTCTCAGTGCCGACCATGGCCCCAAGGCAGAGGTGGGACCAGAGCCTTTTTCCTGGGCTGAGTGGGACTTTGGGGCAAGGGAGGTTCGGTACTCACGATACGCTGACCTTGCGGAATGTCTTCGTCCATCTGGGAGCCGGATTCGGAGCCGGATATAGGCTTCTCCTGTTCTTCCTCGGCCCCTAGTGCATCGCCGGTCTCTTGTTCGGGATCTTCTCCGAAGAGGTCCGGAATAGATCTGGTGTTTTGGCTCTGCATGTTGCGACGTCGAGCCAGACGGCCGCGGAGTGTTTTCTTCAAACGGAAAGATTTACACGCGTCGCAGTCCTGTTCGTTGTGCTCAGGAGATAAGCACAAGTTGCACACTTCGTGTGAGTCGGTGCGAGGGAACTTCGCGTGACACCGAGGGCAGAATTTAAATGGAGTCTGATCCATCGACTGCGAGGTGGCCCGACGCGGGTAGGCCCGACGGCCTGCCACGAGATTCCCTATCGAACAGAGTTTTGCATTTGATACGATACATGGAGAATGTGAATATGCGATCGAAAACAATACCTTCGAGGGTAAGTGGATTGCGCACAGAGGGGAACCTGTGAAATGGTTTCGAACCGGAGCGCAGCAATTCACGTCCGAACCCGATGATGGAAAGAAACAATCTAACAATGGAGTCGATGCACATGCGCACTGTCACCGAAAGGAGGAGTCACCTACTTTGTGACTGGAAAGACTTCGAAGAAAAACAACTTGCAAACATCCGGACCCAACACTAGATGGCAGGAGTATGTAAAGCATGTGATCTACAGCTCACATGCCTCGAACACACAGTTTCTGTTGTATTTAATGGCACGAAAATGTGTAACCACTGATAACATGAAAAAACCCCACCAGAATTTACCAAAAATAGAAACTGAAAACAGGAAAGCCTACTTATGACCAGTTCCTTAGACTCAAACGGAATTGCAGTACAATCTCCACCTTCTAGATACAGGCAACCAAACTGACTAAATAACTAAAAAAAACGAAAAACGATTCCACTCATATCAAACACCGCATGCAAGAGAGCCTGGAAAACACCCATAGGAAGGCAATTCTGGCAACCCACAAAAGAGATGAACAAACCAGACTTACATGCATCACCACGTACACTCCTTCATCCAACCTTATAAAGAAGATCAACTAAATGTGGTTGATACTGAACAGAGGCCGTTGTACGATCGATGAACCACTGTTCGCATTCAAACGAACACACAATATCAAGGATTTAGTTGTTCACATCAGACCACGATGAACTACCTCTACGGACAGAATCACCACCAGTTGGGGCCTCCCTCCTATCAAGGGACACTTTCCCTGTGGCCAGTGTAATGCATGCCCCTCAATGAGAACTATCATACAAGTAGACTTAGGCCCTTATACATTTGGAAACTACATAATCACACCAACTGCAAGATGAAAAACTGCATGGATCAAATACAATGCCCCTGTGGCCTTCGCTACATAGGCATGACAACCAGACCTGTCAAGGTCAGCACAAGTGAACATCAGAGCAACATCAGATATCGACGTGCCACCACTGAAATAAACACCCAGTTTATCGCGAAAAATCACAGCCCAGATGACATACGATGGGTCATTCTTGAGACCTTACCCACCGCAGACTTCATGACCAACAAACTATTCGAGAAGAAACAGCAATGGATATTCAAGCATAAAACGAATATTATAGGGCTGAACGATTATATCCCTTGAACCGAAATCACTAGACAGTAAATTATCAGTGGGGTAGCTTCCTGTTAACAGTATGTTTATATGGAGACATTATATACACTACCTTTAGCAAATGACAAACTAGTGGACACTGTCCTGCACTTCCCGTCACATGACAAACAATGCCTTTGCCGCTACTTCATTTTATTCACAACAGGGAGCAATCTAGTCCGATGTTGTTAAAACATAATATCAGGTTAGATAAACATTACCACCTTCTAAATCCTTTGGACCACTGCAGAGAACACCTTTCTCTGAAGCAATGATCTACCCAGGAGGTTTTGTCACTCTATGCAGTAATTTCCTTTTGATTTCTTTTTTTTGCCCATATTGTTCACATTTGCCAGTTTTAATTATGTTGATCTGTTTTTTTCAACCCTTTTAAGCCTGCCCTTTTTAATATTCCATTCAAATCGTGAACGACCTGGTTGTTTTGAAATATAACTGCCACTTTAACTCACACAGGAGTTCCATTGTCCAACACTCTGCTTTATCAAGCAACACCACGCTGCATCTGGAATGGCCCCATATGGCACCTAGTCTTAGAGACTTCCGCTTGACCAGAAACGGGAGCGCTCTAGTCTTTCACTCGCAACACCACGCCGAACACGTGGACCTACTCGAGCCTCAGTCTATTGGCCCACCGATTTGACATAGCAGTTGCTCGGCCTCCCAACCTCTGATCAGCCGGTAGTTGCGCAGCTGCTTAAACGCAGGGCATTCTGTTAGAATAAAAATTATGTTTTATGTAAATTAGCATTCGCGGCGCCATTTTGTGTATAGGCGCCATTTTGTATTGTGATTGAAACTAATTCTTTTTGCTATTTCCGAGAAACGGCCTTCTCTGGGTTATGTTTCTTCAGAGCGGAGTTCTGCCACACTAATGAATGCACTGTTCTTATTAGCCCATACCTTTCTCCTTAGATGTAGGCCTTCTCCCACTTGTCTAGTGGCGGGCAGAGGCAGGGTGACCTTGAATGATAGATAATGTGTGCCCGGTCTCAGAATCAAAACTTACTCCTTTGTAATTTACTGTCCAGCTGCATCTCTCTGGAAAATTCCATTGTAGGCGTGTCTTCATTGGTTCTGAAATGTACATTATGTATCGTTATGCTTGTTGAAGTCAGTCCCTCTGCAGCACTTCTTAGCGACTGGGCAGACAGGGCTCCGCTCTGAGCGTACCCTGAATAAACAGATATTGGTTTGTATTCTCTGTCTGACCGACTCTTCATTTGGTATGGAAGGCTGAGAGGTGGTCTTGTGTGACCTCCTTCGGGTAAGTGGTCTTTTCCCCTTCCGCGGTCCGGGTGGGGGGGGGCGGGGTGGGGAGACAGAGGTCGAGGCCATCGTTTGGTCGGACGGATCAGGGATCCCTGCACGAAGAGTTCCCGATACTCGCAGCTGCCCCTTCTGTTCTGCCGGACGGTGCCTCGCCTTGTGGTCATCCCGACTGGAGTCCTAAACGGCAAAACCCTTGGATCTGACCGTTTGGTCAGAAGAGTCGGCAGTGGAGAATAAATTCGTTTGACCTGCATATATCAGGTGAGTTTGTTTTGGTTCTTCGTGGATATGGTACTATTTTGGTTTGTATTTGATACGGTCTAAGGACCGTCTTTTGGACAAAAGCATCTGCATTTGCTTTGCCAGGCATAAAATAGTAAATTTATGTTCTTTTGAAAATGCCTGGTGCTAGTAAGTTGCATTCTTTGTGCTGTCGCTGTTGTTCTGTTGATGCTCGATTGGAAGAAGCTCAGCCGGCGCCTCCAGAAGGCACTCCTAATTTTGATATGTATGTGAAGCATGGTCTTGGCCCTATTATGTTTAGTACATTATGGCACAAATATACGAGGGACAATGCCGAATTGCAGTGGCCGTTGACGGGCACGTTTAATGAACAAAAGATTGAGTATTTACAAGAACAGTTGTTTAAGAAACGAAGTAGGCAGTCTATGTTTGATTCCCCTAGAACATGGCAGAAAGTAGCTAGACAGCGGCGATTGAAGGCAGAAAAAGAGGTCCGGAAAGGAAGAATGCAGACACTGACTCAGAAGGCAGTAGCATATGATAGGGAGAAGCTGGAAAAGGGTGTTGAATGTGAAGATAGGAGGTTTTGATTACATATTGATAAATCGTATGTGGTTCAGGAAGATGACGCTTTTGTGGAAGAATTATTAGATACCCAACCCCCGCCTCCATATTCCCCGCAAAGAATATATCCCATTGTTCCAATGCCCTCACAGCCGCATGTTACAGTTGCTTCCACTGTCTCTGTTCCTGTCTCTACTATTGTTTCGACAGCTCTGGCTTCTGCTCCTCCTCCTCTTCCTTCTGTTTCTTTGCCGCCTGTGGCAACTGTGACTGTTAGTACTCCTGCCGTTCGTGCGGAGTCAGGAAACACGAGAAAGAAACCTGCATTGTAATGAAGGACCCCTGACGAAGGGTCGCGGTCTGGCCCGAAATGCATTGGGTTTTGAAAAATGTAATGGAGTAATACATTCTACGAATACAATACTTGATGATTGCATTGGACGAATTTGCATGGTGTTGAATGCATTTGAATGACCAATAAATCATTGAACTAATGGTCTAAACTAGCCTTAAGAGTGGAAATTTTTGGAAATTGCAAATCTAAATCAGTGGATAACATTTACATGTTAATGAAATTGTGCTCCCACCAGCAAGAAGGGTTGTCCCCTCTTGCACACTTGTCTGGATTTACCTTTTAGACGCCTACGGACAGGCGCCAGGGTGGTTGTAGCACACCATTGAATATCTACGTATACTGAGTTTGAACATTCAAACAATTGTGTGCACGTTGGCAACATATTAGTACTCCTGCCGTACCTATTGTCTCAGCTACCCTTTCGCCAGCTCTTTCCCCCACGACACAGCCCCCAGCGACGATAGTGCCTGTTGCTTCTTTTGCATCTCCCACTGTGGTTTTTCATCCTCCGATGTTAGTAAGTAGTGGGACACCGGTGCGTGGATTTGAGGACAGGGATTGGACGAAATTTAAGGAGCGCATGGGACCGTTAGTGCGATCTGATGTGGGGGATGAAGAAAAAAGGTTAATAGCTAATCAGGCTGCACAGTGGGCCCGTAACCCTATTTATAGTGTAGAGGATGTCTGGGCGATTATGAAAGATTTTGAGCCCTTTATACAGCAACATGCCCTTAAACACATGTCTGCTACTCTGATTGGTCTTTGGCAACAGCACTTTGAAGAGGAAGCACCTAAAATTTTATATGACATAAGAGATCGAGTGTATATTAGTGAATTGGGGCGAGAACAAGTTTTTGCTAATGTTGCGACAATAATAGCATATAGGGGAAGACTACATGAGAAAAGTCCTAGGTCAGTATCTCAGTTTCCGATGAGAGGTTCATCCCATACATCACCCAGAGATACCGGAATTGACAGATGGCAGTGGTAATGTTACTCAAGCTGCAGTGGCGGCCAGGTTTCAGGAGCAGTGGGTTTATACCCTGTGGAAGAGAAGTTAGGTTTTGTCTCTTAAAACTCATTTACCAGATCCTAGAAAAAATCCTGCTGCTTATTATAAAGAACTGACTGAAGCTGCTTCCTCAACGGTGATGACTCTTGCTGATATTGAAATGTTCTTTGGTCTTCTTGTTCTGGTTGATATTTGGAGGCAGGTTCATACTCAAGATCATGCTCTGGAGTTGGGTGGTACTTGGGATCAAATCAAGCCATGGGATCAGGAAAAAAAGCCCGGTGATAAGCCTCGAGTGGAAATTTTAGCATTGCCAGGCCGCATCATTACGTATATGCATTCCCTTACTCCGACAAGAAAGGTAGACTGGGATAAATTGTCAGCTTGTCAACAGAAGAAAGAGGAGTGTGTCTGATTTCTTTACCCAATTTGAAGGTATATTTTTGGATTATAGTGGACAGGATTGGTCCGTTGAGGGAGGTGTTTGGTTGTTTGTTAATAGATTTGTTTCTAACTTGCTTCCTGAAATTGCGACTCGATTGCAGGCTTCTGAGAGTACCTGGTCCACCTCTTGCCCCTCTGTTATTCTGAATATGGCACAATATTATGAGCATAGGGATAATGAGGAAAAGGAGAGGACAGAGAAGAGACTTAAGGATTTAAAGACAAAGGTGTTGTTACAGCAGGCTTTTAGAGGGAATGGGAGAGGACGTGGTGGTCCTGCCCGACAGCTTCCATGCACTAGTAGACAGCCAACAACTACGCCTTTGGGTCCGAATCAGTGTGCGTATTGTAAAGAGGAGGGACATTGCCGTAGCGAATGTCCTGTGCTTTTGCAGAAGGTAGCGGTCCCGAGAGGACGAGGTTCTCGTGGACGGGGTCGTGGAACAGGAGGGGCTGACAGGGCTCAGAATGCTGTAGCCTCACAGGGTCATTCTGATAATAATTACTTTGATGACCCTCGGGATGGACAGTATTATCATGATGATTATGACATGGAGGAAGTGACAGGAATGTCTTACAGTTAGGACAGCCAGGGACAGAGTGAGGGGCCAGTTCCGATACCTGTAGACCAGCGTGGTCCTTATGTAACAGCAGAACTGCAAAGTTCAACTAATGAATATTTGGGGGACACAGGTGTGACAAAAAGTTCTGTTTCTCGAAATATGGTCCCTGGGGCGGCTCTGTCTGGCCATAATAAAGTGTTGGTTGGTTTTTCTGGTGTACCGGTTGTAAGCCCCATTTCAAAACCTCTTGCGTTGACTATTTGTCCTTTCACTGTGGATTCGTCGTTCTTGTTGACATCTAATTGTGGTGAAAATTTGATGGGTTTGGATTTGTTGAAGGATTTGCATGATACCATTTATTGTTCCCCGGCAGGTGTCTATATGACAATGGGCCACAATGTAGCACGTGCTAAACAGTGTCTGTCCAAAGATGCGCCTCTTCCTGTTGAATTTGCAGATGTCCCATCCACTTTGCGGGTGACAGGTGAAACCGATGTGGGGCTGCTGCAGATACAACCGGTTTCGATAAAGGTTATGGATGGTGCTAATTTGCCTCGTATCCCCCGGTATAAAATACCGCAGGCAGGAGAATGAGCTCTATTGCAGATTATTCAGAATTTGATCAAGAAGGGAGTGGTTGAGGAGACAACAACCAATGTTTGTAATAGCCCTATTCTCCCCATTCTTAAACGGACGCCTTCAAGTGATGATCAAGGAGATGTCTAGCGTTTTGTGATTGATCTACGCGAGGTTAATAAAAAAAGTGGTTCCCCAGTTTTCGGTGGTCCCAGATATTACTACTCTTTTGACAATGATTCCCTCTACTGCTAAATTTTTCTCTGTCATTGACTTGAAAAATGCTTTCTTTAGTATTCCTATTCATCCGGATAGCAGGTACTTGTTCGGGTTTACACTAGCTGGTAGGAGCTTTAGGTTCTGTCGAGCTCCTCAAGGCTATACTGAAAGTCCAAGTATTTATAGTCAAGCTTTAAAGAGTCAGTTGGATTCCCTATCGCTTCCCTCCGGAAATGTATTAGTGCAGTATGTTGATGACTTACTCATCGCTTCTGACATGGTACAAGGATGTAAAGACAGTACAGTTAAATTGTTGTTGCATTTGGCCCGACATGGACATAAGGAGTCTCTTTCTAAATTTCAATATTGTCGACAGGAGGTCACCTATTTAGGTCACCTACTGTCAAAGGAAGGATCTCTTTTCTTCCGGGATCTTGGATGAACGGTAGGTTAACGGACAGCCACTTCTGCCTCAGCAAATTGGTCTTGGAACAATGGCTTGGCTCAACTATTTTCTTTTATTTTCGAAAACAAATAATTTCTTAAGACTGCTATCCTGGTGGAAGCATTTTTTTAAAATTTCATTTAAATATGCCACCTTGCTCCGCAACCAGAAACGCTGAAGCCGTAACGACCACGATCACCATGGGGCCTTTACCTTACTATAAGAGGGTAAGATACTCTCCACTGCTTCCCTATAAGCATGCATGTGATTCTCACAGTTGTTTGTTTCCTATATTCAGTTTGGATAGGACTGCTGCATGAGTTTGGTTTGCTTCCATTGCACATCATCGATCAGAAAGGCATAAATGTCCCTTCAATGTGAGAGCACAAAGACAGAACCTCCGTGGTGCCAATATTTGTTGTATGTATAACGTTTATTTGTGTTTAACCAGGTCACTAATACATAAGAACAAACATACTAGTGTAAGTTTTCGAATTTCATGATACATCTAACACACATTCCAGAGTACCCTTATTCTCCTGAAGTGAAGATTAGGCACATAGATTTGGTCAATCTCTTTTGATGATATAGGCATGAAACATGTTGCCCTTGTACTCATATTTAACAAATTTCATTTGATCATACCGTTTCCATCTAGGAGAAGCTAGAATCATTACGTCTCTAGGCTTCTATCACTTTGTAATCTTGATATAGTCACTGCAATTAAATTCTCATTTAGAAATATTTATAGTGAATTATAGTTCACACCTCATTCCAATCTTCCCATCATCATACTGGGGAACATGATATGCCCCCAGTATCACTTTGGAAAAAATTGAGAAGATCTCCAGCAAAGACCCCTCTTCAAGGGGCCCATTGGGTATTGCAGCGCCAGCCCAACGAGGAGCAGGCTCGATGAAACATGCCACCTATGGGTGGGAGAGGGCACTTGCTTCTAAGAGCAAATGCTCCTGGTGACAAGAAACATTCTAGGTCTCCAACTGGATACCTGGAACTTAGATTTCAGAACAGTCTGCCCTATTATTATTGTATGAATCTGGAGATTGTATACTGGACCGCCCAATTCTCCTTGTCCTTCAAACCTTTAGAGACCCACTTCTAGGACATTTTTAAGGATCTTTTCGAAGGATGTTTTAACACCAAGGTGGCCTTTCACAGAGAATAGGCTATAATCTTTGACGTCCAGCCTTGTCTTCATTGAGCAGTGCTTAAATGCGGAATGCCTCATTGGTACACATGCTCTTGACTATGAACAAGTTGAAACTATTCCGGTTACCAAGGTTGTAAATCTCGATGATTCCTTTCACATGCTTACCAGATTTTCTTGATGTCAATTCCCATCACTTGCACATATGTTTTTGCAGGCCAGAAAACCAAAGTTTCTGAGTGTTCTTCAAAGTGCTCCTAGACACCTTTTAGCAGTGCTGGAATTTCTCAAGAATATGATGTTCTGGCAAACAAGTGATGTAGAGATCATGTGTGTCTGATTGAGCCGTCTTCCTTCCACAGGAAGTGCAACTCCCAAAATGTGATGGGATTCGGTGGAACAAAGCAAAAACATACTACCAGAAAATGAAGGAAAAGCACTGTGTTTCCCAAAAGAAGTTGTAATGTGAAAAGTGGAAGGCGTGTAACGGGTTCCACTGGAATAAAGGCAAAAAGCCACAGTTCAGTGCCCCACAAATCCTGCTGCTACAAGTTAGAGAAAAGAACTGGATCAACTGGCTTGAATGGCATTCGCAAGCCATGAGGGGAAAATGGTGATATGTGCCTGTGTAAAGGAGCAGTGTCAGTTTTCCAGACCTTTGGCTTTGCAGGCTGTCTACACTGCTCAACTTTACTTTCTGTTGAAGAGAAAAACAAAGTTTGTAGAAGATTTTCCCTATAAATTATTACATAGTAATCCCTTTTTATCCTTATTTTTTATAATAATTTTCTATTTTATATATACGGTTGGCTAAAAATAGGATTATTTGTAACAAACAAATTATATATATATATATATATATACATACACACACAAGTGCTCAGGACTAATAATGATCTCATGTACAACTATTATTAGACTACACAACATAGGGCACTACAAGTTCCCCTCCAGGTATTTCTAAAACACATCATCACAGGCTTCAGAAGACTGGATTCTCAATCCACCAGAAGTGGTCCTCATCACATAAACCTCAGTGAGATATCAAATAATCAGATTATTAGTACAAACATTGTTCACACCTTATTCAACTGCCTGCAACAGAGCTGCAGACCATTGGCCCAACAATGGTTACAGATTCCAGAAATGTTCCTAATCAATAATCTTTAAGGAAAAATGCCTGAATGGTTCCTCCTTGTGTTAAAGAGTTAAAGAAATGGACAATTATCCACTTTCCAAATTATGTCAGTGGAAATAAAAACCGCAGACATGAAACCCAAATTCAACATCATTTCCCACCTCCCTGGACACAATCTGATGCAACTCATAGCAAGTTCTTTTTCAAATAACATCTTCCTATGGGATTTCGACTTAAAATAGGGAAATTAAAGTGACAATGAAATTTCTGCCTTGGACTTTTTTCCATTAACAATCTTACTGCATTGTGTTCACCGCCTGCCTATATATGGGGCCCAATATTAGATCTCTTAAAAGCAAAGGCGGTTCTTATAACTGAGACCCCCATTACCCGCTGTTTGGCCAGATCACTTCTTCATTCCCTTTTCTCTCTCCTATTCTCCAAAGTCTTGACCAAAGGACAATGGGGTAGAACCATGCAATCCATTAGTGACTGCAGGGGCATTAACATATCCACCAAAGCTTGAGGAGTCTCTTCAAACTGACAAGATATCCCAGTGAAGCGGGAGAATAATCTCAAAGATAGTTATAATAAGGGCACAACAGGGATCACGGCTGAGCTCACCAGCTAGAACTGAATAGACGGAAAAATATGAAACCTAACTATTAGTATTCAAAAGAACTTAAGGATGAGAGAAAATCGCAGAGGCTAGGATATCTCTGGTGCCAAAAGGTATCCTCAGCAAACCTTGAAATACTATGTAGCACAAGTAGGATAATGTTACTTACCCAGTAAGCATCTGTTCTTGGCATGTAGAGCTGTAGAGTTGCATGCTGTGCATAGCTCGCCATCTAGTGTTGGGTCTGGATGATTGCACTTTGTTTTTCTTCGAAGAAGTCTTTCCAGTCACGAGGTAGGTGACGACTCCTTTCGATGATAGTGCTTATGGGCATCGACTCCATTGTTTGATTGCTTGCCGCAGAGGGTGAGAATGGAGTAGTAGTAAAGAATCGAGATGTCCATGCGTATGTATGTAAATTAAATAGAGAACTGCAGCAGCTACAGGTATCCGGGGAGGTGAGTGGACGCATGTGATTCTACAGCTCTACATGCCAAGAACAGATGCTTACTGGGTAAGTAACATTATCCGTTCGAGGCATGTGAGCTGCAGAGCACATGCTGTGCATATATTACATAGCAGTATCCTCCCAAAGTGGTGGCTAACCCGTAGCTGTTGGAGTTGTCTGAAATAGTGTCTTAAGTACTGCTTGACCCACATTGGCTTGTTGTCTTGCTGACATATCTACACAATAATGTTTAGTGAATGTGTGCGGTGTAGACCACGTTGCAGCTTTGCATAGGTCAACAATAGGAATGTTTCCTAAAAAAGCCATAGTGGCCCCTAGTTTACGAGTGGAACGTGCCCTAAGGGGTATAGTTAGAGTTCTCTTTGCTTTCGCACAGCAGGTTTGAATGCACTTATCAATCCACCTTGCAATACCGGATTTGGAGATAGGATTGCCTTTGTGTGGTGGCGCAAAAGCAACAAAGAGTTGTTTCGTTTTACGAAAATATTTTGTCCTTTCAGTGTAGTACAAGAGTACTCTTCTAACATCTAAGGTGTGTAGAGCACTTTCTGCAACTGAATCAGGTTGAGGAAAGAATACGGGTAATTCTACCGACTGATCTATGTGAAATGCAGATACGACCTTAGGTAAAAACTTAGGATTAGTACGAAGAACCACTTTGTCTTTGTGTAGTTGGAAAAATGGTTCTTGTATGGTTAATGCCTATAATACACTCACTCTCCTTAATGATGTGATTGCAATGAGGAAAGCGGTTTTCCAAGAGAGGAAGGTAAATGCTACTTACCAGTATGCATCTGTTCTTGGCATGTAGAGCTGCAGAGTCGTACACTGTGCATGAGATCGCCATCTGGTGTTGGGCTCGGATGCTTGCACTTTGTTGTTGTCTTGGAAGAGTCTTTTGTAGTCACGAGATAGGTGACTCCTCCTTTGGACGATAGTGCGCATGGGCATCGACTCCATGGTTAGATTGTTTTTCGCCATGATGGGAAAAGATGGAGTCAGTAAGAAGAAAAAGATGTCCATGTGAATATATCTAATTAAGATTATACTGGAACAGATACAGGTTCCGGGGAGGTGGGTGGGCGTGTAGCGACTCTGCAGCTCTACATGCCAAGAACAGATGCATACTGGTAAGTAGCATTTACCGTTCGAGGCATATGAGCTGCAGATCGTACACTGTGCATAGACTGTATAGCAGTGTCTCCCCTAGCGGTGGTCACCTGTATCAGTTGCAGTAGTCTGAAAAAGTGTTTTAAGAACAGCTTGGCCCACAGCAGCTTGCTGCTTTGCGTGTACATCAACACAGTAGTGTTTGGTAAAGGTATGTGGCGTAGACCATGTTGTTGCCTTACATATGTCATTTAGGGGATGTTCCCTAAAAATGCCATAGAAGCCCCTAGTTTACGTGTGGAATGTGCCCTAGGGGAATTATTAAGGTGCGTTTAGCCTTTTGGTAGCAAATTTGAATGCATTTGACTATCCATCTAGCAATGCCAGCCTTTGAGATGGGATTACCTTTATGTGGTGGGGAGAAAGCTACAAATAATTGTTTTGTCTTTCTGAAAGGTTTGGTCCTGTCAATGTAGTAAAGTAGGGCTCTTCTGACATCTAGTGTGTGTAGAGCTCTTTCTGCTACAGAGTCTGGGTCTTGGAAAAGACGGGTAACTCTATTGATTGGTTAATGTGAAAAGCAGAAATTACTTTAGGTAGGAATTTGGGGTTTGGTCTGAGAACTACTTTATTACGATGGATTTGTAAAAAGGTTCTTGTATGGTTAAAGCCTGAATCTCACTCACTCTTCTGAGAGAGGTTATTGCAATTAGGAAGGCTACTTTCCATGTAAGAAATTGTAACTCACATTTGTGCAGAGGTTCAAATGGGGGACCCATGAGCCTGGTGAGGACAATATTTAGATTCCATGCTGGAGAGGGTGGCAATCTAGGGGGAATGATTCTTTTAAGGCCTTCCATAAAGGCTTTAATTGCAGGTACTCGAAACAGTGACAAATGCTGTCTGTTTTGTAAGTATGCGGCTAGAGCGGCAAGATGTAATCTTATGGATGAGTATGCTAGGTTACATGTTTGCAGATGCAGCAAGTAACAGATAATGTTTTGTATGGAGGCATCTAGTGGGTTGATATTGTTGTTATTGCAATAAATAGCAAACCTTTTCCATTTTGCTGCATAACAAGCCCTGGTAGTGGGACGTCTGGCTTCTTTAATGACCTGCATACACTCAGGTGGAAGGTTAAGGTAACCGAACTCTAGGACTTCAGGAGCCATATTGCCAGATTCAGTTGACCTGGATCGGGGTGTCTGATCTCTCCATGGTTCTGAGTTAAGAGGTGTGGAGAGAGGTGCAGTTTGTGGTGTGGAACTACTGAGAGTTCGAGAAGTGTTGTGAACCATGGTTGTCTTGCCCATGTGGGAGCAACTAGGATCATTGTTAGAGACTGTTGTCTGAGTTTGCGTACTACTAGGGGAATGAGTGGGAGAGGCGGAAAAGCGTATGCAAATCTGCCTGACCAGTTCATCCATATTGCATTGCCCTTGGACGACGGGTGTGGGAACCTGGCGGCGAAGGTTGGGCATTTTGTGTTTTCTTGTGTGGCGAACAGGTCTATTTGTGGATGGCCCCACATTTGGAAAAAAGGTTGTAGAACTTGCGGATGCAGTTCCCATTCGTGAATCTGTTGTGTCTGTCGACTTAACAGATCCGCAATGTGATTGTGAACTCCTGGAAGGTGTTCTGCAAGGAGGTAAATGTTTTGAGGAATGGCCCATCTCCATATGGCTTGCGCCAGGCGAGACAGCTGTAGAGAGTGTGTCCCCCCTGTTTTTGTACATAGTACATTGCTGTCATGTTGTCTGTTTTGACTAAGACAGTCTTGTGAGTAAGATGCGGTTGGAATGACTTTAGCGCTAGAAATATTGCTAATAATTCTAGGTGGTTGATGTGGAGCAGTTTTTGTGACTTGGTCCAGCTGCCCTGCGTTGTGTGGGTAAGGAGGTGAGCTCCCCACCCGGTGAGAGATGCGTCTGTTGTGAGCACTATTTGTGGAACTGGCTCTAGGAACGGCCGCCCTTTGGAAATGTTTTGTATGTTCCACCATTGCAGAGAGCGATGAGTGCGGCTGTCTACCAACACCAGATCTGTAAGCTGGCCCTGAGCTTGGTTCCACTGACGTGCTAAGCATTCTTGCAGGGGCCGCATTTGAAGTCGTGCGTGAGGGACAATAAAGATGCACGAGGCCATCATTCCTACGAGTTGCATAAACACTCGAGCTGGAAGGTAGTGTTGAGGTAGGAATTTGTTGATGAGGGCTTGCATACTTGTTATCCTGGAAGGATTGGGGTATGCAAGGGCCCTGGAGGTATCGATTGTGGCTCCTAGGTACTGATGTATGTAGGAGGGATGGAGATGCGATTTGGTATGGTTTATTGTGAACCCCAAATTGTGTAGTAGCCGAACTGTTTGGAGTGTGTGCTGTACACATTGGTTGTGTGACTTGGCTTTTATTAGCCAGTCGTCTAGATACGGAAACACGTGAATGTGTTGTCTTCGTAAGTGCGCAGCTACTACTGCTAGGCACTTGGTGAAAACCCTTGGTGCTGTTGCCACCCCGAATGGGAGGACTTTGAACTGATAATGTTGTCCGTCCACTATGAACCTTAGGTATTTCCTGTGCGCAGGGTGAATGGGAATATGGAAATAGGCGTCCTTGAGATCTAGTGTGGCAAGGAAGTCGCCTTGTTGGAGTAGTGGAAGTATTTGTTGAAGAGTGATCATGTGAAAATGATCTGAGTGAATGTAATAGTTGAGGGGTCTGAGGTCCAGTATGGGCCTGAGGGAACCGTCCTTTTGGGGATTAGAAAGTATAGTGAGTAAACCCCTGTGCCCTGATGTTGTAGAGGGACTGGTTCTATTGCGTGCTTTTGGAGCATAGAGAGAACCTCTTGATTGAGGAGCGTTAGATGTTCCGTGGACATGGGACGCTGTCTGGGTGGTATGTTGGGGGAGTAGAAGTGAGTTCGAGGCAGTAACCATACTGGATAATTTGTATTACCCACCTGTCGGTGGTGATGGAATTCCACGCAGGTAGGAACTTTGACAGTCTTCCCCGACGGGAGTGGAATGATCGGGGGAAACGGAGGGAAGTCACTGTTTGGTGGTAGGGGAGGTGCGTGTGTTAAACCCGCGTCCTCTACCCCTGTTGTTATTACCTCTGTAATTACCTCTGGAGTAACCTCTATTAGAGGAGGTTTGAGTGGTGTTTTTGTAGTTAGTAGAGGTGGTGTCTGTGGCTGTAGTTTTGGAGCCGCCTCTATATAAGGAGCGACGAAAGGAACCTCTGCTAGGTGTGGCTTGTAGAGCTCCCATAGCTTTGGCTGTGTCTGTGTCCTTCTTCATTTTTTCTAGAGAAGTGTCCACATTAGGCCCAAACAGGTGTTCCTGGTCTAAGGGTTGATTGAGGATGGTAGATTGTACCTCCTGCTTGAAGCCAGATATTCGTAGCCATGCGTGTCTGCGCAGCAAAACGCTTGAGTTTATTGTGCGTGCTGCTGTATCTGCTGCGTCAAGGGCGCACTTTATTGAGGTGTTTGTGACAATCTTGCCTTCTTGTATTAGATCATTGGCCTTGGTCTTATACTGATCTGGAAGGTGCTCAATGAGCTTTTCAAGCTCGTCGTAATGGGCTCTGTCATATCTCGCCAGTAAGGCTTGGGAATTGGCGATGCGCCACATGTTTGCTGCTTGAGACGCAACTCTTTTTCCCGATGCGTCGAGTAATTTGGACTCCTTGTCTGGTGGTGGTGTCTCACCAGTAGTCTGGGAGTTTGCCCTTTTCCGTGCATTAGCAACTACTAATGAGTCTAGAGGGAGTTGGCCTTTAATATAAGCTGGGTCAGAAGGGGCAGGTTTATATTTTTTCTGGATCCTTGGGTTAAGAACCCTAGCCCTAACTGGGTCTTTGAAGACCTCAGGGGCATGTTTAATAATGCCTTTAAGCATAGGTAGAGTATGGGTAGACTTTTGAGGCTGGCTAAAAGTTTCTAGTAAAAGTCTTCTTCCAGGGGGTCTGAGTGTAACTTGACACCATGGTATTGTGCTGCCCTGTTTATCACCTGTGAAAACCCTATAGCATCATCTGGAGGTGAGGCTTTTGATGGGTATGGTTCAGGGACAGGTATATCTGGGAGGTCATAACTGTCCCAGGGGTCTTGTGGTGGGATACTGTGAAGGTCGTCATCAGTGTAGGTGTTGTGAGGTGACTGCATGTCATCATCATGATCCTCCCTGTCTGTATCCCCTTGTGGTGAAAAACAAGGTGGAGGAGAGTGAGGCGGGGAGTGTAGAGGGCTGAGGTGTTGTGGAGGTGGAGAGAAAGACCTTATAGGTGATGTGGAAGAGTCTTTCTTCTTATGAGGTGGCTCAGGTGTGGTTGGTTCCTGTATCTTCCTCTTGTGAGGTATTACTGATTGTACCTGTCCGGTAATAGGGTCAATGTGCAGAGTTTTCTGCTTTGGGTCGATGGGAACCAAGAGTTCTTCTGAGCTGGCGTGTTTGGTCGGCATCGAAGATTTCGGCTCCGAGTGTTGTTTGGGCTTGCGAGGTTGTTTGGTGTCCTTTGGTGAAGTTTTCGACACCGAGGGTTTTTTGTCGACTCCGAAGGTTTGGTATGCTTCGGTGTCGAGGTGTCTGGGACCTTGGACTTTGGCGCCGAAGGGTCTGTTGGTGCCGAGACCTTAGTCTTGTGTTTCGGTGCCGATGAGTGTTTTTCGGCTCCGGGACGTGGCTGGCTCGGTCCCGAGCTGCCAGAAGGCTTTAGGTGCTTGGGAGTCGAGCCGGAAGGCGGGGCTCCTGAAGCTTTGTGATGGTGCAGACCTAGGCCCGAAGGCGAAGGTGTGACCGAAGCCTTTTGTTTCTTGGGGGCAGGGGCATCGACGTCAGTACTCACAGTACGTTGGTGTGGTGTGATGAGTTGGTCGTCGGACCCTGAGTCTTCGGCTCCGGAGGTGTCGATTTGTAAATCTCCGGTGTCCGGGTTGTCGGAGCCTGTGTCAAAGATGTCGTCCGGTGCGGGAGCGGCTGACCTGGACATTTCGTGTCGTCGGGCCCGGCGATCACGGATGGTCTTTTGGACCGAAAGGAGTCACAGGCTTGGCAGTGTTGGCTCTCGTGTTCTGGAGAGAGGCAAAGATTACAGATCTCGTGGAGATCTGTGTGTGGGAATTTAGCCCCACACCTGCATTTTTTAAATGGAGTCCTCTCCATATGCTGGATGATGGCGCCGACACGCCCAACGGACCAACGTCGGCGACCGGACTCGAAACAGTGTTGGAGTGGAGACGCGATGAGGGGATCGCGATCGAAAACAATACCGTCGAACGGTAGGAGGTTCTTCTGCGCGTCGAGAGGGGAACCGATCGATGTGGATCCGGAGCGCAGCAAGGTACATCCGAACCCGATGGCGGAAAAAAACAATCTAACCATGGAGTCGATGCCCATGCGCACTATCGTCCAAAGGAGGAGTCACCTATCTCGTGACTACAAAAGACTCTTCCAAGACAACAACAAAGTGCAAGCATCCGAGCCCAACACCAGATGGCGATCTCATGCACAGTGTACGATCTGCAGCTCATATGCCTCGAACCTGTAGTTCGCATTTGTGCATGGGCTCAAAAGGTGGGCCCATCAACCTTGTAAAGATTTCACAGTGGGGCTAGTGGAAGTTTTGGTGGTATGATTCTTTTTAGTCCTTCCATGAAAGCTTTGATCACCTGTACTCTAAATAACAACAAATGCTGTCTATTTTGTAGATATGCAGCAATTGCCGCTAGGTGTAGTCTGATAGAGGTACAAGCCAACACCGACTGTTGCAAGTGTAACAGATAGCATATGATGTTCTGTATGGAAGCATCAAGAGGGTTGATACGATTGTTACCACAGTAGATAACAAATCTTTTCCACTTAGCTGCGTAGCAGGTCCATGTAGTAGGTCTTCTAGCCTCCCTAATGATATTCATACATTCTGGTGGAAGGTTTAAGAAACCAAACTAAGACTTCAGGAGCCAGATCGCGAGGTTCGAGGAGTCGAGGTTGCTTGGGATCTGGGTGTCTGATTTCTCCATGGTTCTGTGTGAGGAGACTGGAGGTTAAATGTAGCTTTTGATGCGGGACTAGAGATAGCTCCAACAGGGTTGTGAACCATGGTTGACGTGCCCATGTGGGAGCTACTAGGATTAGTGTAAGAGAGGTTTGCTTGAGCTTTTGAACCACTAATGGAATGTGGGAGAGGCGGAAAAGCGTAGGCAAATATCCCTGACCAGTTCATCCATAGTGCATTGCCCTTGGATTGCGGGTGTGGGTACCTGGATGCGAAGCTTTGGCATTTTGCGTTTTGGTGAGTGGCGAACAGGTCTATGTGAGGGACTCCCCAACTTTGAAAGTATGGGAGGAGAACCTGACGGTGGAGTTCCCATTCGTGTATTTGCTGTCTTTGTCTGCTGAGATCTGCAATCTGGTTGTTCACTCCTGGGAGGTGTTCCGGTAGGAGATAAAGTTTGTGGTGAATGGCCCACCTCCAGACGTCTTGGGCGAAGTGTGACAGTTGGCGAGAGTGTCCCCCCCCCTGTTTTTGTATGTAATACATAGCTGTCATGTCTGTACGAACCAAGACAGCTTTGCCTTCCAGGTGAGTCTGAAACGCCTTGAGAGCTAGAAAGATTGCAAGCAGCTCTAGATGATTGATGTGAAGCAACTTCTGCTGTCGACTCCACAGGCCTTGCACTGTGTGTTGTAGATGAGCTCCCCAGCCAGCGAGGGACACGTCCGCTGTCAGTACTATCTGTGGAACCAGGTCTATGAAAGGCCGTCCTTTTGACAAATTTTGTGGGTTCCACCATTGCAGAGCGCGCGGAGTACGGCCGCTTAACAACACTAGATCGGTCAATAGACCGTGTGACTGGTTCCACTGACTGGCTAAGCATTCTTGAAGTGGACGCATGTGCAGTCTGGCATGGGGGACGATTATGATGCAAGATGCCATCATTCCCAGCAATTGCATATAATCCCGAGCTGGAATCCAAATATTGGGTTGAAATCTGAGAACTACAGCCTGAATATTTCGAATTCTGGCTGCGCTGGGAAACGCTAGGGCTTTTTGAGTATTTAACGTGGCTTCTAGGTAGTCGTGAGTATTGGCTGGTTGGAGTTGTGATTTTGTTGCATTGATTGTGAACCCTAGTTGATGTAGTAACTGGATTATTCTGAAAGTGTGCTGAAGGCATTGCTGGTACGTGCTGGCTTTGATGAGCCAATCGTCCAAGTATGGGAAGACATGGATGCTTTGTCTTCTTAGGTGAGCAGCTACTACTGCCAGACACTTTGTGAAAACTCTGGGGGCAGTTGACAGAAAGTCGCTTTTTTGCAGCAGAGGTAATACTTGTTGCAGTGTCACCATGTGGAAATGATCTTACTGAATGTAAAGATTTAGTTCGCTGAGATCTAATATTGGTCTGAGAGAACCATCTTTTTTGGGTATTAGGAAGTAAGAAGAGTATACACCCGTCCCGTGATGTTGCAGTGGTACGGGTTCTATAGCTCCTTTTAGAAGTAGAGACTGAACCTCTTGTTTGAGGAGCTGTAGGTGATCTGGTGAAAGTTTGTGTGACTTTGGTGGAATGTTTGGAGGAGTATTGATGAACTCCAGGCAGTAACCAGAACGGATAATTTGTAGTACCCAATTGTCTGTTGTTATTGACTGCCAGATTGGTAGGAAATCTGACAGTCTTCCCCCGACAGGTGTTAAGTGGTCGGGGGGGGAAGCGGAGGCAAGTCACTGCTTTGTATTGGAGGGGGAGGTGCGTGTGTTTGAACCCCTGCCCCTGCCATTGTTACCTCTGTAACCCCGTCTGAAGTAACCCCTAGATGGAGAGGGTTGGTTATTGCCCTTATGGGTGGAGGTGGTCTCCGAGGAGGTATTTTAGAGCCTCCGCGGTAAAAGGAGCACCGAAAGGAACCACGGCTTTGTGCTGACTGAAGGGCTCCCATGGATTTGGCCACTTGAGTGTCCTTCATTTTTTCTAGTGAAGAATCTACCATTGGGCCAAATAGATGCTCTTTATCAAAGGGAGTGTTTAAAATGGAGGTTTGCACCTCTGGTTTGAAACCTGATATGCGAAGCCAAGCATGTCTTCTCAAGAGGACACTGGTGTTTACCGCTCTAGCAGCAGTGTCTGCAGCATCTAGGGAACATCTTATAGTGTTATTGCAAATAAGTTTCCCTTCACGCTCCAGGTCTTGTGCCTTAGATCTGTGTTCCTGGGGCACATATTGTATTAATTGCTCCATCTCGTCCCAGTGCGCACGGTCATATCGTGCTAGCAATGCCTGAGTGTTGGAGACATGCCAGAAATTGGCCGCCTGAGAGGCCACCCTTTTCCCGGAAGCATCAATAAGTTTGGATTCCTTATCCGGGGGTGGAGCATCTCCTGTGGTCTGGGAGTTGGCCCTTTCCTTGCATTGGAAACAACTATGGAGTCTAGTGGCAACCAACCTTTTATATATATACTGGGTCCGATGGTGCTGGCTTGTATTTTTTGTCTACTCTAGGGGTAAGAATACGAGCTCTGACCGGGTCGTTAAAAATATCATCTACATGCCTGATCATCCCTTTGAGCATAGGTAGTGTATGTGATGACCTCTGTGTGGTACTGAGGGTTTCGAAGAGGAAATCCTCTTCTAAGGATTCCTTATGTAGCTGCACCCCATGGTAGCTGGCAGCTCTACCCAGTAACTCAATGTAGCCTACACTGTCATCCGGTGGAGAGGGCTTGTTAGGATATAAATCAGGATCATTGCCCGTGGGCGAATTTGTATTGTAATCATCCCATGGGTCTTGCATTGGTTGATTATCATCCCAATCCCCATTGTCACCTCCATCATCCTGGTCATCATGTGTATGTGGTGGTGAATGTTTAGGTGAAAAAGGCTGAAACTGAGGTGAAGGAAGAGGAGGAGGGGAAGGGTTAGTTCCAACCGTTCTCTTCTTTAAAGGAATGTGGTATTCTTCCTCTGTATCAGTCCTTTTTAAAGTCACTTTAGTGGTGATATGTCCAGTTTGAGGATGAATATACAGCACTTTTTGTTTCGGATCCGGGCTGTCGATCGGAGCGTTGAAACTGTCTTTTTGGTGATTTTGGCACATCTGACTGTTTTGACGCCGAAAGCTTCGGTGCCGAAGTCTTGGATGTTAATGTTTTCGGATCCGAAGTGTGTTTTGGTGCCAAATGGTGGGGGTCGGTGCCGGACTTGTGTTTCGACTCCGAAGTTCTCGGCTCCGAACTTGAATTGGAGGGAGTCTTTTCGGAGCCGGAAGGCTTTTTGTTAGGCCTCAGTGCCAAGCCAGCAGGCGAGGCGTCAGGAGCATGGTCTCTGTGCCGACCGGAGCCCGAGGGCGCGGGTTGGACCGGAGCCGCCTTCTTTTGTGGAGTTGGGTCTTGGGACGAGCTGTACTCGCAGTACGTTGTCCATGTGGGATGTCGTCCTCTTGGTCGGAGTCAAGCTCTGGGATGGCGATCGGCTCCTGCTCCTCCTCGGTTTCCATGGCCTCGCCGGCCTCTTCGTCCTGTCCGAAGATGTCCAGAATGGAGCTTGTGTGCTGGCTCTGCATGTCGCGACGTCGAGCCCGACGGTCGCGAAGTGTCTTCTTGGAGCGGAAAACCTGACACGCGTCGCAGTCCTGTTCTCTGTGTTCGGGGGACAAACACAGGTTACACACTTCGTGTGAGTCGGTGCGCGGGTATTTCGCGTGACGCAGAGGGCAGAATTTAAAGGGAGTGCGTTCCATCGACTGCGGTAGGCCCGACGGCCTTCCACGAGCTTTCCGATCGAAAGTTTGGTTTTTGCAAGTAAATACGATAGGCGATAAAAGGGAAAACGCGATCGAAACAATACCGTCAAGGGTATCTTGCGCATCGAGGGAAACCGAAGGAACGGTGTCAAACCGGAGCGCAGCAATAGACGTCCGAACCCGATGGCAGAAAAAAAATAATCTAACAATGGAGTCGATGCCCATGCGCACTATCATCAAAAGGAGGAGTCGCCTACCTCGTGACTGGAAAGACTTCTTCCAAAAAAAACAAAGTGCAAACATCCGGACCCAACACTAGATGGTGAGCTATGCACAGCATGTGATCTACAGCTCACATGCCTCGAAAAAATATATTATCAAAAACCTACTTAAAGACATTAGCACATCCAACACTACATTCTAGCTAAATGGCATTAATGATTCTGTGGCTGTCTAACTGGTCAAGTTATACAAAAGAAAAATGGGCAGTGGACCATAACTCATGCAGAACCCTCACTGTTATCCCCCCTAAAAAAGCAAATAAACAGTTTGTTTAAAAATGTGTACACACCCTGTAGACACCTTATGCCCAAAGGATGCCAACCTAGTTTGGGGAAAACAGATAAAAACAGAGAACAGTAGTGCACCACTTTGGTAATACCTGTATTAGTGCAAAGTATATTCACAAGCTTGCAAAGGTTATTAGGAGTCTTCTCTTTATTGTTGCTTCATAGTTATGTGTCAATGAAAACCAGCCAATGCGTTTCGTCCACTTGAAGGTTGACTTCTTCAGGGCACAGAATATATAGAAATCAATCCATCATCTAAAGGTGGAGGTTATGGATTCATCCAATATATACGTCTCAAGAAAGGAAACGAAGCTCCTGTCAAAGTTCATCCAATAGGAGAAATATGAGGAGAACATCATTTAGGGACTGTCTAAACTCGTTTTGCCGCAACGTTCGGTCTCGGTTCAGGACCGCGAGGATTGTCGTGTCTCCCGCAGAGCCACACCAATTGAAGTACTGGACGAAGGGTGGATTTCCCCTTTTTTTTCCCTTCATTATTTTTCATTGGACTGTTGGCCACAAATGGTCTGATGATTTGTACCATGGATGTAGGTTTAGACAGTCCCTAAATGTTGTTCTCCTCGTGCAAGCTTGTGAATATACTTTGCACTAATACAGATATTACCAAAGTGGTGCACCACTGTTCTCCGTTTGTAACTGGTCAGGTTACTCCATTATTAAATAAATCTGATATTTATCTGGAAATCTTTAATAATCCCTGTCTTGTGCCTAACATACCTTTCTTAGCCAAAGTCCTTCAAAGTTGAGTGGCATTCCGGGTAATACAAGCTCAGGCTGAAGAAAATACCTTTTTGCTCACTTTCAATGCAATTTGAAGCCTGGCTGTAGCACAGAGACTCCTAGGCTACAAATAGAAGTCCATGAACTGCATATCCTAGACAAAGATAAATCATGCCTACACATTGGCTGGAACCACCCAGTAGTTGACAAGGCCACTCATTTCTTTCTCCAAAAAATCCTGAGGGAAGGTTCTTCTCTCAGGGCTTTTTCTAATAGCTAGAAAACGATATTAGCATATAAAAATGCCAATACTCTCCACAACCTCTATCTATTTTGGCAAGAGCATCTAAAGCCTTGATCCCATTGTCTACTCTTTTTAACCTTTATATTGAACCTGACAGTTCTCTTCTGAGAAACTCAAATATCACTTGCCATCTATAGGCTGATAATGCTCATTTGACTAAGAACTTCTCCTCCCAAGAGTAAGGATTTCCATAGTTAATCCCTATTGGATGTCTTCATCTCAAATTGAATCTGTTGAAGAATGAATTCCTACCAATCTCCATTACCCCAATAGTGTTTCATTCTAGGTAAATCCTAGCTCAATTCAGTCAACTGGCAAGCCATCAATTACTGAATGCTCTACATATTTGAGATTTAAGAAAGAAAAAATGTGAACCTACCTGCTTACATTAATTTCTTAGTTAAAAGCACACACAACAAAATCAGAATTCTTTAAGAAGAAAACCATTCATTCCAGAAGAGGACTTTAAAGAAGTGTGTCAATCACTACTCAAGAGTAGACTAAGGCAAATCGTTACTCAGTGGTATCCCAACTAACCATCAAGTCATTCTTAAAACAGCACCATGTCATTGCTAATTAGTTTCAGGACCTAGAGAGTTTGAAAATGTCACCCGAATTATGGTGACCATCACCACCAAATGCTCCTGAATCAAGCCACAAGTATTTTGAAGTTTGTCTGTACAGTTCATAAAATACTCATTCTGTGATTCTGAACTAATGGTCTTAAACGTTGCTCATCTCAGGAGGCCTTATCACTCTTTTGGGCTCCAATACCCTGTGTTTTTAACATCAAACCTTGCTAAAATAACTCTAAAGCAATCCTTCTAATGGACTGTGCCCATATTATGGACCTCTATTCCTAATGAAATCAATATAAATACCTCCTTCAGAATCTTCAAAATAGATCAGAGATGTTTTTGAGTGCCATTTTCACTGGTGACTTGACAGCAGATTAAATTTCTAACAACCTTGGACAACTTCACACAGAATCTTTCCAAAGCTCCTGTAAACATACCGCTATATGTTTCCTATTGTGATTGTAATATGTTGGATCTTTTCTATCTTGTACTGGACAGAGAACCATAGAATTGTTTTTGTGTACTCTATCTTTTTACCTTATAAAATACTCAGGTGAACAATAGGTCTCATCTAAATCATGAAGCAAAAAAGCTGACCATTTACTCACCTAAAACTGTCCACAAAAGGAGGAGTTGAAAGAATACCTATTAACAGGCCTTCACTGAGCTTAAGGCTATGGCTGCTCGTATACGCTCAGGCTTAAACACGCCTGAAACTACACACACAGTGGAGTTCAGGGTTGTGTGCCTCACGTGGATCCCATGGTTTTCTTATCCACAATACCCTGCAAACCTCAAACTTTTTCCTAAAATGGCGAGGAGACTCCCACTGACCTTGTTTTAATCCGTTCCCATAGCATAGCGGGCACAAGGCCCAGCCACAAAAGTAGGGGAGCATTTTAATCGGGAGACTTGGGGGAATGATGGGTTGTAGGAAATTTGAGGCTTCCCGTACATTCCAGAAGTTTTATTCACAGAAATGTGAGGAAAATGTGTGTTTTTAGCCAAAGTTCAAGTTTTGCAAGAGCTACTGGGTAAGAAGAAAACCCGGTGAGAGCCACGCTAATCACCCCACCCTCAATTTCCCCGGGTGTCTGGTTTTCAATAATGTGCAGGTTTGATAGGTTTCCCTAGGTACCGGTTGAGCTAGGGCCCAAAATTCATAGCTACCCACAGTGCAAATATAGGTAGTTTTCAGTGGGAAAATGTGATTATGTCCATGTTACGATATGGGCCCTTTCCTGTCGCGGACACTAGGCCCACCCACACCAGTGAGGTATAATTTGTATCAGGAGACCTGTTGAAGCATACAAAAGTAGAATTTTTTTTTATTACTAATTGGATTTCTCTTCATTTGTGCCTTCAAGAAAGAAGACATTTTGCAAAATGCCTTCTGAACCACATGCAAGTATGGGTACCCACACATTCTAAGATGTACAAATAACTACTGCTCCTAAACTTAGTATCTGGTGTACATTTCAGCAATACATAGCTTTCCTTCATACCCATTTTTCACTCTTTGAATTTTACCATATGAACTGCTGTAGAGTCAGTACACGATGAAAAACCATTGCACAGTGCAGCTAAGATGTAAGCTCTGGGTACCTCGGGTTCTTGGAGAACCAACAAACCCTATAAGATCTCCACGGCCGGTTATTTTAACCGTTCGTTTCTTTGGGAAAACCTTGAGGGATGATCTACACATATGACACCTTGATGAATTCAAAATGTTGCCTACTTTTCAGAAATCTACAGCTTTCCAAGATCCCTGATGGGTTTCACACCTGTTTCCACCACAGACTGGAAGTAGGTTGAAAGCACAAAAATTAAGAAAAATGGGCAACATCTTTGAAAAATTTCAAAACTGTGGTACAAAAAACAAGTTACTCACCTTCAGTAATGCCTTATCTGGTACAGACTATCTAGTCGCAGATATCTTACCTTAGAATTATCCCCAGGCGTCAGACTAGATCTGGAAAATCTTCGAGCAGTACCTCTGCGCGCCGGTAGTTGGTGTTGTTCAGCTCCATGTAGCATCATCCGCGTCAGAAGGCACATGCATGATGCCTTTGTAGGTACCACCCCAGCAGCTGATGCCAGTTTCTTTTTGTGACCTTCCACACCAGGATCGCAGACCCATGAAGAACACTGATCAATGGTTTGTAAAACTAGGGCTCTGAAAGAGAAAAGCACTGTCCCTAGACATTCGTACATAGAATGAGGTGGATGGGTGGGTTAGTAAAGAATCTGCAGATAGAGTCTCTACCAGCTTCGCGATTACCGAAGGCAAGTACGCTTTTCATTTGATATAGACTACTAGCCGTAGATCCTTACCTTATAATAGATACTAAGCAATATCTCCCCGGAGGTACGTCTGCGAAACAATTTCACACCAAAAAATCCTGCAGGACCGAATAGGCGAAGTGCCCATCCCAACGGACCAGACTGTCCAGGCAGTAGTGCTTAGTGAATGTGTGAAAAGAGGCCCACATTGCTGCTTGACAGATGTCCCGGACCGGAACTCCGCGTGATAATGCAGGTGTTGCAGCCTTTGCTCTGGAGGAATGAGCACGCAAACCCTATGGGGGTTGCTTCTTGGCCAATGCGTAGCAAATTTTAACTCTGATGACATCCCGAGATGTTCAGTTTCAGTACAGTCTTCCCTTTCTTGGCCCCGACATACCCCACAAAGTTGATCGTCCACCTGCAATGGTTTTTGTGCGGTCAAGGTAGAATGACAACGCTCTCTTTGAGTCCAGCCAGTGGAGTTTTTCCACTTTTTAGAGCGGTGAAGTGGAACGTAAAAGGTATGCAAGGTGATGGACTGGCCTATGTGGAATGGGCTGACTGCCTTCGGCAAGAATTATGCTAGAGTTCGAAGAACCAGTTTGTTGGGGCAAAATTAAATATAGGGCGACTGAGATGATCGTGCCTGTAGCTCACTGACCTCCTGGTCAGATGTAATTGACACCAGAAAGGCTGTCCTGGTGGTGAGGAGCCTAAGAGGGCAAGAATGAAGCAGCCCACAGGGAGTGAACAGTAAGAAAGTAAGAACCCAGTTAAGGTCTCATTGAGGCATAACAAAGGGAGCTGGGGGAAACATAGGCTGCAGACCTTTAAGGAACCTATATACACTAGGGGATTTGAAGAGAGAAGTCTAACCTGGCAGCCACACAATGTGACAAATGCAGATAAAGAACAGCTCAAAGTGCCCAATGTAGAGCCCTGCTAGGCCAGGGTTAGGAGAAACAAAAGAACCTGGAAAAGAGGAGCAGATAAGATATTAACCTGTTTCTCAACCCATCATGCTACAAATTTACTCCAGCATATGCAGTCTTAGTGGAGGGACGCCGAGCTGTCAAGGTAACATTACAGACTTCGGGTGGAAGGTCAAAAGCGGTCAACTGTCGCCGCATGACGGTGAAGGGTTGACGGGTTCAGGTGGAGAACCCTCCGCGGTTGCTGTGACAGAAGATCCTACCGAAGGGGCAGCCTGATCGGCATATGGCCATACTCAATAGCTCGGGATGCCAAACTCTCCAAGTCCAGTCGGGAGCCACAAGGATAACTTGGGCCAGGTCTTTCCTTATGTTCTTGCCAACTCTGAGAAGGAGTGGTATGGGTGGAAAGGCATACGGGAGGCCTGAGATCCACTGGAGCCAAAAAGAGTCTCCGAGCGAGAGCCATCTTGGAAACGCCAGCAAAACTGCTAACATTGCGCGTTCTCTGCGGTGGTGAACAGATCTAACCAAGGCTCTCCCCAATGTTGAAAGACCTTGCACCATCTCCGGGTGGAGATGCCATTCGTGATCCACTAGGCAGCTTCAGCTGAGTTAGTCTGCCCTGGCATCCAGTGAGCCCACCTCAGGCCATTTTACACAATGCGGCGCATTTTCCCGGTTATCACTGGGTGCACCTTTTCAAAAGGTGCGCTTGCGCTAACAAGGAGAGTGCAGCGTATTCGATTAAATGTGCTATCGCCAAGGCAGCTGCGAACTCGTGCTGCCCTGGGGGCAGCGCATTCAAGTGAAATACAGAGTGGCTTTGAAGCAGCTGCTCTGTGTTTCACTGTACAGGCAGCAACCCGCCTGCACTTTTAAGAGGGGTGAGAGATCCCATTGCAGACGGGAGCAATGAGTGACTACACCTGCCTGCAAGTAAATGCCTAGGGGGTCCATAGGACCCCCTTCATCCCCTCCAGAGGGCTGCCATAAGGGGCACACTGTCAACGCGCCTTCTGACCGCTTCTTTACCTCTGCGCCTATAATACGGCGCAGAGCCACGCTCCCATGCACATGAGGGAATGCCCTCTGATGATTGCATTGGCACTATAGGTGCGCCAGTGCCATTTGTATTACAGAATATTCTGTAATACCAAAGTGCCCCGGGGTCGAGCAAAGCTGGCGAAAACTCCCCTTGCACCTCTGGGCACTTTGTAGAATACCGCCCCAGGTGCTGACCCACCAGGGATATGACCGGAGGTTCCAGCCATGTCTAGGGACTAGGGCCTCTTGACAAAGGGTCCACAACACCTTGTTTGTTGCAGTACCACATGACAGTGGTGATGTCCGTTAACACCTGCACTAGGCTTCCCTTGATCGAGGTTAGAAAGTCCTTCAATGCGAGCCGGATCGCTCAGAGCTCCAATAGGTTAATGTGGAGTCTAGATTCCGCAGAAGAACAGAGGTCTCTGATCTCCACCTCTCCCAGATGACCGCCCCATCCCAGAAGGGATGCATCTGTCACTACTGCCAGAACTGGTTGGGGAAGTCAGAGGAGTCTGCTGCCGAGTCAATTGTGGTTCATTAACCACCACTGCAGATCTTTTGCTGTGCCCTCCAATATCTAGACCATGTTGGAGAGATTTCCCTGATCGGCCACTGGAACTTCGGGTTCCACTGAAGAGCCCACATGTGCCCGCAGGCATGCGTTACAAGCAGTATGCAGGAGGCCATGAGGCCCAGCAGTCTCAAGAGTCAGGCTCACCAAAACCCAGGAAAGAGAATGAAACATCGGTATCATAGACTGAATATGCTGGACTCAGCGTTCGGGGGAATAAGTCCGAAATTGCACTGTGTCCAGAACAGCTCCAATGAAAGGGAGCGTCTGAGAAGGGGTCAGGTGTGACTTCAGCACATTTATAGTGAACCTCAGAGTGCAGGAGGTCCGGCGTATTCTGGAGATGGGAGATGACCACCTGGGATGAGCCCACCATCAACAGCCAGTTGTCAAAATAGGGGAAGACTGGCACCCCCGATCTCCGCAGATGGGCTGCATTCACCACCATCACCTTGGTAAACACCAGAGGGATGCTGGTAAGTCCAAAGGATAGAAAAGTGAACTGAAAGTGCTCATGACATACCATGAACCACAGGTAACATCTGTGGGTAGGCAGGACGGGAATGTGGAAATATGCACCCTGCAAGTCCAACGCTACCATCCAGTCTCCTGACTCCAGGGCAGATAGGACTTGAGTGAGCATTTTGAATTTCTCCTTTTTCAGGAAGAAATTGAGAGGATGCAGGTCTAGGATAGTATAGGACGAAGACCTCTGTCCTTATTAGGCACCAGAAAGTAGCGGGAATAGCAGCCACAACCTACTTCTGCTGCCGGCACCGTCTATATGGCTCCTTTGGCCAAGGGAGCTGCCACTTCCTGGTGGAGTAATGAAAGATAGTCTTCAGTCAGCATGTCGTAGGTTAGTGACATTGGCAGAGGGGTGGTCACGAAGGGGCGGAAGTAGCCCCTTTGGACAATCTGTAGAACACAACGGTCGGATATTATCAACCTCAACTGGAGCAGGGGATGCCTTATCCTGCTCCCACTAGTTGCCCATGATGGTCTAAGGGCAAACTAAAGAGGCCTGGAGGCTGCAGCTGCTGGGGGAGTGGTGGACTGGCTCGACCTCTGGCTGCCAGACCCACGGGGTCTGACGGTACAGCGTCCCTGGCCAAACAGGGGCTGGGAAGCTTGCTTGGTGTGGTGGCTGGGCGGGTAGAGATACAGCTGGACGCACCTTCCGTGGCCACGAAAGGAGCGAAAGGGGACGGAGGTTGGGAAGGGGCCATGGAAAGTCCCAAGGACCTGGCTGTAGCTCTGCTATCCTTGAAGCGCTCAAACATGGAGTCTGCCTCGTCTCCAAGGAGATGGGAACCATCAACATGGCATTTCCATAAGCAAAGCCTAGACATCTCCTGAAAAGTCAATCGTTCTTAGCCAGGCGTGGTGCTGTAAGTCCACTGACTAAGAAAGCGCACTGTCTAGCGAGTCTGTCGAGCCCAGTCAACATCGAATTGTGAAATTAGGTGCGTCTCTCCCATAAACCATAGTTTGGGAGAATATGGCTAAGGCCTCCTCCGAGAAAACAGGCAGCACCTGTGCAACTGAATCCCAGAGTGAATGGGGTAACGGTCCAAAAGGCATGCAGTGTTCACAGACCGCAGTGCCACGCAGGCGGAAGAAATTGGAGGCTTGGACCACCAACCTCTCTGGGATAGGGTGAGGAAGTTGGGTGATGACAGCAGACAATTGTCCTGTTCACAGGAGCCCCTGTGTAGGGCTTAGAGCAGGCCCCGAGCAGGACATCCATGAGGGCTTAATTAAATGGGAGAAGCTGTTTAGGAGTAGTAACTCCCAGCTGAAGCACTTCCGTCAAGATGTTAGCCTTGACTGTCATTGAGGGCAGGTTATGGTCCTAGACCTCAGCCTCCATCCTTGCCACCATAGCAAATGAGGCTCCCTCCTTCATGGCCACGGTAGGAGACCAAGCCAGTACCTGGGGAGGTGTCCAGTCTACTGGCATTTGCCAAATCCTCACACCAAGTGTCCTCATTGGGGTCTAGGGGCTGGTATTCATTGGCCCTCCAAATCTACCCCAAGTCTGAGCCCAGAGGAATAGGGCTTCGGCTCCGGATTAGCGTCGGATGGCGCCAAATCGGCTCAGTATTGGAGTTAGAGATGAGAATGGGGACGGCTCTGCTGGTGCACTGAGCATCAACAGCGAGGCCGGCACTGGGGAAGGTCGAGGTAGAATGACTGGCGCCGGTGTGAATCAATTTGTGGATCCCAGGGACCTGACTGGCGCGGAGGCCGAACCCATCGGCGGAAGACCACTAGTGGCCCCTCCAAAACCCATGGGGCCCAAAGGCGCTCCAGTAGGGACGAGCTGGCCAAATATGAGGTGCATGGCCTCATTAAATTCTCGAAGTTGGGCAGAGGTCACTCCGGCTATTGGAAACTCGAGGAGGCGTAGAGACAGCTCAGGTAGAGGCTCAACTGTGGAGCCAGGCCTCGAGTGCTGATGTTAACACATCTCGTTGGAAGACTTCGACGGACGAGCCGAAGTCGAATACCTTTTCTATTACTTCTTGTTCTTTATCTTGAGGGATTAACCGGAACGGGACGACTTTGACAAAGACTGATGACTCTCCGACCGAACCCGGGACCTTCCTCTCAACTAAGATGGACACACATGTCAAGCAACAAGGAGTTTTAGGGATCGCTCCCTCAAGGCTTTGGGGTGCATGGCACAACAACTGATGCAGGTCTTGGCGCTGTGGTCCTGCTCAAAGCACCAAAGACAGATGAGGCGCAGGATATTTGTCCGTGACAGGTGCCGTAGGGCTTGAATACGGCCATCCTTGTTGACATCCCTGCCACACCAGGACAAATCTGAAAAAAAGCTTCAACAAAAAGGAAAAAAACAGCCCAAAAATTACGGAGGCTAGCTCTCTTCAGATCAGCGTCACTTTCAGCACGACAATGCCAACAATGGCACGTGGAGCCTAACAACGCCACCTACCAGCGCACAAGGGTACTGCTTGAAAAGTTTCTGGATCTAGTCTGACGCCTGAGGATAATTCTAAGGTAAAGAATCTGCAGCTAGAAGTCTCTATCAGATATTGTTTTTTGATTCAGCGCTGCATGTCCCTGTAAGCTGGGAAGAGGGTACTTTAGCACAGCAAACCTTTTATTGATGCCACTTTATGGGGTTGACACTTTTTTGCAGATCCCATTTCTCTTATTTTTCTTAAAAAACCTGAAATTTACCTATATCTTGGCTATTTATCGGTCCCCTATAAGGGAATCCTCATACACTGTATACCTTTGGAATCCACAATATGCTTAAGAAAAATGACGCAAATTTGGTGTGGATACCTTTTGTGGAAAAAATGCTATGGAGGCCTAAGCTCCAACTATTCCAAATAGCCAAAAAAGTGCTCAGCATTCTTGGGGGAAAGGTCTTAGCAGCCAAGGGGTTAAATAGAATTCACAAACTGAAGTAACAGATGTTACAATTGCTTACCTATACTAGAGGTATAGTCAGTGGCTCCAAAGATCAACTCTGGTGCCCTGTAGTACCGAGAACAGATGTAGGAAACGTTGGGCTCTCCTCGGACCAACTGCTTCGCACTACAATGGAAACACAAAACACAATATTAGAACGAACCTAGAAATGGTACGAGTGTAGTTTTTTGTTCCCTAAAACAACTGAACACCAGATCTTAAACAATACTTGTAAAAGCTCTCAATATTTCACTCAGAGTTTCACATCTACACAAAAGGCAGGAGAACACAATTATCTACGGTGTTTGTACACTTGTTCAGAGTGGGCATCCATGTTTCTTTGCATAAGCAAAAAAAATTCTCATGCAGAAAACACATTTCCAAAAGGTTTCATTTGTAATGAACCAAGACACAATTTATTGAATACACATGTATGTCTGTAGTGAAGAGAGCAAGCACTTTAAGCGTGAAGAGTGCAGGCTTCTAGAGAGGTTGAGGGCCCCCATCATCGCTGCCAACTAGCTACACTTCAAATGGCAAAATAATATCTTAATGCTCAAACAGAACTTCTGAAATTCTGAAACGTAAAGTAGTGTTCTAAGCATGCACCCTAAACGTAATCACCAGAGTACATGGGGACAGTGCTATATGAATCTTACACCACCCTATGTGTGTGCATTTGTTACCACTGTTAAGTGTGGGAGGGGGCATGACTCACAAGAGTCAAAGCCTTGAGTAGGTTATGATGACCCTCCTCTCCCTCCACAGCGTTGAAAAATGGCATACAGAGAGCCAGCTAACTACTGAACCACTACGGATATACACTGATGCTCCAGCCATGTCTAGCGATGCAGAGCCTCTTGACAAAGGGTCCAAGACCCCACTCTGCCCTGCTTGCTGCAATACCAAATGGCGGTGGTGTTCTCCATGAACAGTTGAACCATCCTTCCCTTGATTGAAGGAAGAAAGGCCTTCAATGCCAGTCGGATTGCTCGGAGCTCCAACAGGTTGATGTGGAGTCCAAAGCCCTCTGATCTCTACATCTCCCAGAAGGCTGCCCCAGCCCAGAACTGATGCATCTGTCACCACAGTCCGCTCTTGGTGAGGAAGGGAGAGGGGTCTGCCACTGACTCATAGTAGTTCATTAGCCACCACTGCAGGTCTTGTTTGGTTCCCTCCGAGATCTGGACAATGATGGCGAGATTCCCTGATGCTGTACGCACTGAAACTTCAGGTCCCACTGCAGAGCCCTCCTATGCCAACGGGCATGTGTCACCACAAGGATGCAGGAGGCCATGAGGCCCAACAATCTCAGAGTTGGTCTTTCCGAAATCCAGGCTAGAGGCTGAAACATCAGCATCATAGCCTGAGTATCCTGGATTCGCCGCTCAGGAGGGTAGGCCCGAAACTGCACTTTGTCAAGAACCGCTCAGATGAAAAGGAGCATCTGAGAGAGTAAGGTGTGACTTCACCACATTGATAGTGAACCCCAGTGAGTGAAGAAAGTTTGCCATAGTCTGGAGGTGGGTGATGACTGCCTCGGGCGAGCCTGCCTTCAACAGCCAATCGATGTAGGGAGAGACTGATTGAACGGGAGCACAGCAAACTGAAATTGCTCTTGGCCTACCATGAACCACAGGTAACGCTTTTGGGCAGGTTGGACGGGGATGTGAAAATAAGTGTCCTGCAAGTCCAGTGATACCATCCAGTCTCCTGGGTCCAGGGCAGACAAGACTTGAGAGAGCGTGAGCATTTTGAATTTCTTCTTTTTAGGTCGAGCCTGAGCCAGCGCGCATGCGATGCTCTGCGAGGCTTCTTGTAAGTACTCTCAACTACTCCGTGTGGGTCTGACTCCTCCGACACATAGGATTGGCTTTTGCGTGGCTTTCACTAATGACAGCACGCAAATGGCTAAAGGCGGGTGCATGTCCCACCTTTTTTAATGCTCACTCCCACGGCGTTTTGCTCTCGGGAGCGAGCAGCAGCGCGCAGGGTGGCAGCTGCATTCCTCGTGTGTCAGGTTACACACAACGCGCCGTGCTTTTGCTGGTTTCTCTCCCCATCCGCTCGTGCCCTTTTGTTGAACCGAGCAAATGCCCTCCGACCTGGCAAGAGGCAGATATTTCTGACTGGCTTTCTTACCTTTCCCTAGTGGGGGCTCCCTCACAGGCAGGAACTGTCAGGGCCGGTTTACATTTAATGGCCGGTGCATCCCGGAGAAATGGGGTCACACCTCACCCTCCTGCTGGCCCTGCATCCTGTGCTGCCTGCTCCCTAGCATCGGAGAATTATGCGAAGGTGACAAACTTTGCCGCTGTGTGAATTCTCAAAGCCTCCCTCATTCACAAGCCGTTACCAGTGGGATTCTCATTAAGTGGCCCCTGCCGGGGGCTGTCAGAACAAAAGTAATCCTATAAACTCAGTCCCTTAACAGACCCTCGCAGAAACACTGAATGTGCACAAAGGCAACAAAGCAGCAATCTAGGTTTTAAAAGACGTCATTGGAATGTATTCGTCTTGGCACAAACACGTCTCCGCGTTTCCAGGCGGTGCCATTCGTTAGCGATGCATGTCTGAGCCGAGGCATGGATACTTGCATGAAGCAGCAGAGATGCTAACTCAACACGTGTGTATTTTGTAAACCGTGTATCTATTTAGCGCTTCACTGACATGTCGCCAAAAGTCGCTTCGCAGTGCTAGATGTTCATGCTGGGAATCGCGGGGCGATGCCGGGTGCATGCAGTGTACATGCAGGTTTCTTTCTGCAGTAGATCCATGCAACCTCCATGGTGTGAAGCCCGGATACTTTGCCCTGCTTTAGCTTGGTATCTCCATGCATCGAACATATAAAGCACTTTCCATAATCTATCACCTAAGATTGTTATCTGTCCCAATGCCTGCAACACAAGCTGCGCCGTGCTGCCACCAATTTCATGACACCAAAGAGCAGTAAGTGGCCATGGTACTCTGCCGAGTCCATGCTACCAGCATCGGGTTCATCCTTATCCTGTGCATCCTCAGTCACACAGGGTGTTGTGACTAGGACCACAAAGCGGACAATGCCCCCCCATTGCATTTTTTTGTTGTTGCAGATTTATATAGCGCAAACTTGACCCGAAGGTATTGGAGCGCTTTACATGAGCACCAGTTACATTACACAAGGATGCATTCATTTTTTGGTAGGTGCGGGGAGATTAAGTGATTTGACAAGAATCGCAGGATGCTGAGCCGAGGCTCGAACGTGGGTCCCCAGCTCCAAGGTCGGCAGCTCTAGATGCAGACACTGAAGACAGATTCAGCTCCTGCGCTCATACAGCTAAAAGGCGAGACCTATTGGCTATGCCAATGCTTGTTCAGGAAGCGATTGCGAAGATGCAGGTCTAAAACAGGACGAAGTCCCCCATCCTTCTTGGGCACCAGAAAGTAGCGGGAATAGAAAGCACGACCTACTGATGCCGACACCTTCTCTATAGCTCCCTTGGCTAAGAGAGCTCACACCTCCTGATGAAGCAAGGAGAGGTGGTCCTTTGTCAGCTCGACGTAAGTTGGTGGCATGGGTTGGGGGAGTGGTCACAAAGGGGAGACAAGCCCCTTTGGACGAGCAGCAAAATCCAACGGTCGGATGTTATTGACCTCCATTGGGGGGCAGGATCACTATGATGTCGGAAGGCATACTAAAGGGTTTTGGATGTTGCGGCTGCTGGGGTGGGGGTTGGACTGGCTGGAACTCTAGCTACCTGTCCCACATGTCTGAGGGAACTGTGTCCTCAGCCACAAAAAGATTGAGAGGATTCCTGGCTGGGCGTGTAAAGATGCGGTGAGAAGTCCCTCTTGTGGTCACGAATGGGACGGAAGGCAGACTGGGGTTGGCGTGGAGGCTTATGGAAAGGCCCAAGGACCTACCCGTAGTTATGCTATCCTTAAAGTGCTTGAGCATAGAGTCCGCCTTCTCTGAGCAACTGGGAGTCATCAAAGTGCATGTCCATGAGCGGGGCCTGGATCCCACCCCCCCCCCTTGAAAAGCTGGTAGTTCCTAGCCAGACGTCGCGCCTAAGGGCCAGCAACGATGAAATCGATCTGCCCAGCGGGTCAGGAGTATCCTGTCTACCTTGTATGGTGAATCTGGCTGCGTCCCTTTCATCAGCAATTGCTTGAGAGAGTATGGCTCTAGCCTCCTCCGAGATCATGGGCAGCACTTGAGCAACAGAGTCCCAGATGGTATGGGAGTATCAGCCCATAAGGCATGCGGTGTTCACCAACCTTAGTGGCCGGCTAGCAGAAGAGAACATCCTCTTCCTGGAGGTATCCAGCCTTTCTGATTCTCAGTCAGGTGGGGTAGTAGGGAATATGCCAGGGAACTGGGGTCCCTTGCAGCAGGGAGATAGAGGCTGGCAATTGTCATTTGCACAGGAGCTCCTGTGTAAGGCTTGGACTAGGCCCCGAGTAGGATATCAGTGAGGACTTCATTGAATGGGAGTACCTGTTCAGAAGGGGTAACTCCCGGCTAAAGCACCTCCATCAAGACGCTGGTCCTGACTGCCATCGAGGGCAGCTTATGGTCTATGACATTAGCTGCCCTCCGCACCACCAGTGCAAAAGAGGCTTCCTCTTCCGTAGCCACTGTAGGGGGAGAGACCATACCAATGCCTGGGGAGGTGTCCAGACCACTGGCATCCGCCAGATCCTCATTCCAGATGTCCTTGGGCTCCTCTAACTGATATCCATAAAGGTTTGCAGACCCTTCCTATTAGTCTCCCAGTCCAGGCCTATAATAGGAACAAGGACAAGGCTGCGTCATGGGGAATCTGACCCCGTGGGAGTCGGATGATGCTTATTCAGCTCTGACACAGAGTTGGGGATAACTAGGGGATGTTGCTGCTGTGGGGGCATCGGCACCTCGGGGATGTCAGCACTGTAGCCGGCGAAGGTCGAGATAGGGTGACCGTCGCCATTCCAAATCCATCCACGAATCCAAGGGGTCCAACTAGTGCCAGGGGCAAACCTGCCAGTGGAAGACCAGTAGAGGCCCCTTCCAAGCCCGCAGGCCCTGAAGGCGCTCCAGCAAACAAGTCTCTGAGATTGCTCTATACTCTGCACAATAAAAAAACATTGTAAGGTGCAGCTCAGTTGTTGGCTCCGGGTACCTTGAAGAACCTACAAACCGTACATATCCCCGCAACTTGACGGGTCTAGCGGACATAGTGGTATACTGCTTTTGTAATTCGTCCATTGTGACAAGAAGTTAATTTATTTCAACAGTTAGCTTGTTTAGGTAAGCATTCAGGGATCTACACAAATGATTCCTTACAAAAATAGAAAAAAATGGGCTAAACTGTGTTTATGAAATTTTTTTTTCTTATTTATCCTCAAAGCTAGATGGTGATTTTAGCACAACAAATCTTTGTTGATGCCATTTTTAGGGCAAAACAGGGACTCTTTTGCACAGCACTTTTTCCCAATTTTTCACAAATGTTCAGCGGGTCTTACCACTACCATCCAGGTTAAATATAAATTCCTGGAACCATTCCTGGCCAAACTGATTTTAAATGTTAAAGATGAACTAAAAGCATAGGCCCTGCACTGTTCAACCTACTAGGTCAGTAACCTTTCTGGCGCACTCTTAAATTGGATTTAAGTAGGAAACTAGGAATATTACAAAGATACTGAGACTTTAAATTATATTGATTCATCTTTTTTATATTTTATTAAAAAAACTTTTTTGTTAAACACATACAACATAATTCTACCAAAGTCCATTCATAAAACCATCTTATTGTAACTTAGTCCACATGAATACGTAGGTCCTACATATTGTCAAGCATACTCTACTTTTGAAAGTACTCCATTTACTTCATAGTTTTTTTGATTAATCAATAAAAAGCATTAATCAATACAATTTTAAGTCTAAGTATATTTACGTAATGTTCCTAATTCCCTGTTCAGACCAATTGTATTTTTCTTTTAATGTGGTATGCTTTGTTCTATGGACTTAGCTGAACCTACCTTGTCATTCACAAGAGCTTGTAGACCTATCAAGGGCTGAGAGAATGAGCATTGCATCTGCTGTCCAGTTCCATTCAGACTGGACTTTGTGGGAGAAAGAGGGCATGTGCAGGAGCACTGATCCAAAGGACCAGTCGGGTCCTCTCAGCAGAGTTGCAGGAATGATTAAATGAAGGTCTATTTCTTGCATACATGCCAGAATACTATCCTTACTAGGCAGTGACATGACTGTGAGGTGGACGGTTATCAAAAGCTGATAATGTGGAGTTGGATTATCTGTCATGATCACAAATTTCATTGAAGGTCATGACCTTTTCTGCATGCACCTTGTACCAATGAACTATTTAAGCTATTGGGATACTAGGTACTGGGAGCTAAAGACCTATGTTCAAGCTATGGAGACATTACATTCTTCCACAATATCTGCAACTTTCATTGGTCAGGTACACCCCTGAAACATTATGGCAAAGACACCATCTTGCAAGTGTATTTGTCTGCCTCCAACAAGGAGCAACACTCTTGAGATAAGTGTTACGAAATCAAACAGCCAGCAGGTGTTCCTACATGTTCCCATGTTGGGACTCACTCTGGGCCTCTTGAGAGAGGTCCCTAGAACTGCTTTTCCTGATTGCATGTATCCTGCTTGCTCACCTTACTTTAATCAATGGCTCTCTTTTTAATAAGTTCAAATTTCCTGATCCTTAATAAATTCAGATTTGTATTTTATCACAATATGGTTTAAAATAATTTAGTTTAGTAAATGTACAGATTTGATGGTTACTAATGGCTTTTATGTTTATTTGGACCACTTTTCTGCAGGCAAAATACTGACTTCGCCTAATAAAAAAAGTACCTTAATGACTTAAAGACGTTACTGTTTCGCTTGCTCAGCGAAATCTAAATGAGTATTTAGGGCCAATCCAACCCTCCCCTGCATTGAAAACTTAAATACATAAAGTCATACAGATACAAATAAGAAAAACGAGGATCGCAATAGGAACTCTGCTTTCAATGGAAAGCCACACCAAAGAGATGGGGAACTAGTTTACGGAGTAGTGTGGGTGGAAAAATATAGGACATACAATACCACTTGTCACGAGGAGTATGTTTAGACTGAGACACTAGTTCTGCCTATTTAGATGGTGGAAATTGGATTTGTAAGCTTTGAACCAATGACTTCAGATAAAGAAGGTCCAACTGGTCGCTACGGCAAGAGGATGCACCAAGAGTGCATTGCCATATGAAATGTGGGTTAGCCTAAGGAGCCACAATACAGATGTCCCTTAAGAGTCCAACTGAAGCCTGCTTTCTTCTGTCTGCATACATAGTTGTAGTGGAAGATGACTCATAGAAAGTAAGAGTAATTTTAGATACATTACCTTACCCATCTTGCAATGATAGTTGTGCAGACTGTGACTCTGGCATCTCCAATATGGTGAGCAATAAAAAGCATATTAGGGGAATTGTATTCTTCAGTCCTTTCAAAGCAGAAAAGGATCAGGCACCAAACATCAATGTTGTGAAGCACCTCCTTTGAAGATGCACCATGATGGGGGTAAAATGTAGCAGACATGCTTTGAACTAAACTGCAATAACTTCATATGGAAAATGGAGTACGCGTCTGAGGCGCTTGCAGCTCATGTGTTGCAGAGGTCCGTAGACCCCAACTTTTAGAAGACCTTTGAGTCAAACAGATTTTTTTTAAGGTGGGACAGTACCAGGGCTAGGCAAGTTTGTAACTCATTCCGCCGTAAGCCTTCGGAATGTAAAAAAATGGTAATAGAAGGACAACTAAATGACATTTGATTACCTTGCTTCAGAATAATATGCTTCCCTGAGGCCCGTTTCTGTAAGAATATACTGACACCAACTAGTTTTTGCATGCAACAATGTGAAAGTCTCACTCAATCAGGAGTTTTGATAAACGCATGAGATTGTTCACAAAACAATTAAGAGGATTAACCTCCTTACTCATTAGCCAGAGATGAACCTTTGTCTCCCGTTCTTGTGTTCAGACATTGTTGAGGATTTTCTGAAACCTGCTAGTTCATAAATGTTGTTTGAGGAGCAGTGCTGATGAGCAAAGACCAACACCTTAGGAGGCATGCAATCAAATTAAGCAGATGTTATATGTGTGCTAAATCCTTCACTTGTCTAAAGATCCTGTGTTAAGGAAAGAGGGGTGACAACTCGAAGATCTTTGTGCCAGCACTTAGAAAAAAGAAAGCATGTAGTAGCAAAGTAACCAATAAGGAGCCCCCTTCACCCAATGATATGGGCTCCTGGAAATCAGAGTTAAAGTTCTTGCAATCGGTGAATATGTGAGTCATAAACAGACCCAGACCCCAGACTGTGAAGATGGAGATCAGGATTGTTTGGATGAGTTTCCATTTGTGGGCTATATGAACTGGGCAAAGCACAGTACTGCCCCACCCCACTCCGGCATATAACACAGGCTGTTGTGGTGTTGATGACCTACATTTGGCCTCATCCTGGGTAGGGATGCTCTTCGGCCCCAGAAGATTCCTTTCAACTTCAACAAGTTCGGGTCATGTGGAGAGATGTAGCTATTGTGAGGCACAAAATATGTATGTAGTGATCCTATAGTGGGCATCCAACAAACATTGATGATTCAATACAGAGTCCTTGGAAGGGGCATTGCACTAGCTGGTTTGGAGTAAACGCATATTACTTTAGATACAGCATGGGAGGATAGGTAGACTTAGATGGGGTTACAATGGCAGACCAATATCCAATCCCTAGGTGGATCTGGACGGAGCTTTGCAACCGAGCATGATGGACCATTTCTATATGGAATATGATCTGTGGACAAAATCAGTGGTGATTCTCTTCATTTTTGCAGTCTAGAGGGGCCCAGAAGAAAACTACTGAAGCTTAATTAGAGAGGGGCTAAATTACCTTGCATTTTCACTCACTGTACAAAGGCCTTTGCTGAAAACTGTTCCCCACATATCTGTATGGAGATAGTGGTCAGTGCGAGAAAGCAGATGTGTTCCAAACACAACGTTCACGGTTTAATTATAATCATGGAAATGGGGTTGACAAGACTGATCACCCTTGACCCATAGTAATGCCCAGTGAGTGAAGATTTCTGAGAGAGGAAATAAACACCTCTATTAGTTAAAAATTCCATGCATGTCGTGCCCAAGTGGACTATATTAGTGACATTAACTTTTATATGTGCATCGCCTGATCAACTTCTGTATTAGAAGTATCGAAAAAGCAAATGCCCTGTACCAATCGATTAACAATGTATTCACGAAGGACTCCCTTTTTGGGTACCTATATGCCTTGTGTTAGCATTTTTTGTTGTCCTATGTACCAAAATCTCATGACCCGACTCGCACTCTTGAAAAGCATGGTTTATTCTCATTCATCTGGGTCTATTAAGCATAGACTGAACTGGCCCAGTTCACCAAAGAAAAGACACATGTATGTATACTCATGTGTATATTCACTACTATACCGAGGTGTGACTCTCCGTTTTTTGTTGGTATTCACCACTTCAGAGTGGAGATTTATCCCTTGGTGTAAACTTGCATGTCTCTACCTGCTCCAGAGAGGGAGTGGAGCCTTCTACATTTCTATTTACGGTCTTTACATCAGCATTTTCCGTTCTGCCTAGTTGTCTGACATGCCTGCCAGCAGGTAAAAGAACTTTGCCATGAAAAGGTAATCTCCCTATGAAAATGTAATAAAGTTGGATTTAAAAAAATATATGTAGGTTTATTGTATATTATGTATGTAAATTTACATTACTAACCTTGAAACAGTAGAATAAAATGTTGCAGTACACTACCTCTTCAAATAAAATTAAATGTAAATATATTAATTGCATTTATAAATACTACTAATTAAACAATTAAAAAATATAAATATTCCCCCATTTAACTCAAAATACGTTTTACATTTTCAAAAAAGTTCAAAAGCTGAATTCAATTTTATTTTTAAATTAATGTTATTTTAAAGAAATAGAATTAGACAATTTTTCAATCACTTAAAAATATTTAATTTGAAATGTTAAACTAATATAATGAATGTTTTTTTAATTCACTCCCTCCATTATTTTTCATGGGTGTGTGTTGCAGTACCAGTGGTGGGCCACTTGACTTACTCCACGGCTGGACTGGTGTACATTTACGCCTGTATTGACACAGTTAGGGCTATAGTAACATTAGAAGTGAATTTTGTTCACTGCAATTGTCTTACTCTCTGTGTGTGTATGTGTTTGTTTTACTTTTTTATTAGCAGGCACTTGCCAAAACACTCCTTCAATTTCCCCAAATCCCTTCCATTCAGTAGTAAGTATTCCCCTTTTTCCAGCTAATCCCCAGTCTTTCCACATTTACTACAAAAATGTATGCCTATGTGCGCACAGGTCTCCGGCCCTAGGTTTGTGAACTGCAATTTGTAATTGTGAGTAGTACCACTATAGTACTGCTTTATGTACTGCAAAATGCAGTTGGCAAAGCGGGTCCAAGATGCACACCACATTCCATTAGACGTACCACAAGACATGTCTCTATAGCCAAATGCCTTATGTGGTGAGCCTGCTTTCACAGTTGTTAAAGGAACGAGTGCAAGCCTGTTTTACATATTAGTATTTAGTCATGTTTGTTCTCATCTGTACAATTTTGTAATTGTTGGTCTGGGAAAGCTCCTGTACTACAATCTTTATCTCTAATACATTTATGCGAAATTCCTTTTTCCATAGCCTTGGGCTGTAAGGCTCCCTCTAATCAAGGATGCCTTAATGATGCCCTGTGGCTGTGAGAACCGGTCCCTTTGTTAGACTGCATGTTAATATAAAGCACTTTGTTGACTGAGAAAGGCTTTTAGCTAGGAGAAATTTGCTCTGCCTTCAGATCAAGGAGAGAATTCTCTTCAATGTGTGATAGACACTTTCAGAAGACTCAAGAAGCTGTAACCGAGAGGTCTTTTGTTCTATAGCCATCCTTATCCACCTGGCAAACCTCAGAAGTGATGATCCCCAACACTGAAGCTTTGACTCGCTGTAAGCCTGTTTTAAAGGCCTCTATCTGGCCCAAATTTTGAAACTCATTCCCCCTCGCAATCCATCAGTTCCTTCCTCGGAGGGTCTTCAAAAAGAAAAGCAAGACAATTCTAAGACACCTTAATTTCAAGACCTGCACTTAGAGATCTTGCATGTAAAAGGTATTGCGCGGTTATAAATGTTATAAGTCAGTTAGATGGTCATTTCAACTGGCTTGGGTTTAGAGAATGTAAGTTATTGCCAATAGAAGCACGTTGGAAATAGAGTGGAGTTGTAAAATTAACATCATCACACCCTAGCATTTGGCTAATCTTTTGGACTGACTTTGGAACTTTGCCATTCTGTCACTCACCCCAATGTTTGTTTTAATCAGGTACTCTGTGATATGTAGAGAGGACTCTTGTGCAACCGCAATGCATGTGCGGGGAACCTTTCTAGGAGCAATGCAGGACTGACTGCCAGCGGGTAGATGTCATCTGGGAAGATGCAGCATTGCATGTGAAAAGCAAGGCTGCTCTGGGGCTACCTTAGCATTCTAAGAAGTCAAGGGAACTGTGAAATCTGTTGTTGGGCTATGAGATGTGCTCAGAGGTTGAAGGTTTTTTTTTTTTTTTTTTGCAAAGAGCAAATTCTATTCGATACTGCACCGAAATGGACGTAAGCAGTACCTTCCCACAGCAGGGAATGTATATATGCAAAATGCGTTTTAAGAAGAGAAGAAGACTGACTACAGAAGTCAAGAGTTTGACATCCATAAACATTGTATCTTCTGCATGGCGTGCTTCCTCTGCTAATAACGGAGTGTGGAGGGAGTGAGACTGAGGAAGGAGTGAGAACAGGGATTAAATAGAGTCTGAGGAAGAGAGTGAAGGTTAGAAAGAGAAAGGAGCGAGAGTGTACACCGAAAGAGAGAGAAGATTACCCTTGGGCTGATTCAGCAGGTCTGAGAATGAGATTTATGCAGCACTATGAGTGTAGGTGCATGTGATTGATGCAGCACTGCAAGGAATGGGAGGGTGGGGGCAGGCTGACTCTGCACTCCAGTAAATGAGATGATTCTCCCTGGTGAATTGGCGAAGACGAAGAGCTTAGTCATGGCTCGTATTGAGAGTGCACCATCAACTAAGACCTAAAAAAAACAATCGACAGTCAAGCAATAATAAATGGATCCGAGGCATCGGTGGCTGATTAAAGGTACAGATACGGCCAGGAAGTCTAGAGAATGGCACTGCAAGCAATGGGCACTTTACGGATATGGTGTATTACTCCCTCCATGGGCTTCCATATGAGGAATGAGGAAGGCCAGCAAAATAAAGGGTATTATTGTGGGAAATAGTAGATTTAAAGGACCAGATGAGGCTTATGGTAGTATCCTCTGATTAGCATAGCTTGAACAAACATGTACCATTGTTTTTGGAATGTAAAGTGATTATCCAGTTTCAGCAAATCAAGAACTATGGCCATATATATCTTCTGCATCTAAAATATCACTAACTCTCGTTTAGCAGTGCAATCTAATCTTATCAAACATTTAGGCCTTGGATTTATGAATGATTTTGTTAAACCAAGAGAGCTACATGAGAATTTTATGATCTCTATGGTCTGCGACCTGATCAACAAATGGTCACCTAAAAGATGACATGATATGGCTTCCCAATAATTGGCGAAGAGGATTATTTCTCCTGTGGATCCCAACTCATTTATTTCAGAACAACTAACTAGTATTACTTCCAAAATGTTGTGGTTTAGCAAGAGACCAAAGCCAGCAATGGTAAAATGTCCACAAGACGAAATCTCCTATTCCACTTATATGTCTAAAACTGAAATTGCAGATAAAAAAGCAATCCAACTGCAGGTCTCAACCAAATGGCCAACAAAATATTTTAACACAGACCAGGAGCACGGCGCACTTCCGGGCAGGTCATCATTATGTACACAGAACAGGGACGATGGTTTCGGCTTTTCTACAAACCACTTCAGGTTTTAATTCTTGTCAAGGCAATGTGAGAGAGAAAACGTCTGCCATCCACAGGCATATTTATGTTCACAACCATGACTTCCCCCAGGCAGGGTGGCAACCACCAGGGAGTGTAGGGAGTCTTCTGTCCTCGTTTAGAGCATCTACCCTCCTCTGCACTGCTGAATGAATCTGGAGAAAATCCCCTGGAAAGGAGGTGGATCACAGACACTCACCTTCTCGCTGCACACAAGTGGTCTTAGCAGGCACCATGTTAGCACGATACCAAAGAATAGGCAGATCTTCTTTCTAATAATGAGCACTATTCTTCCCGTCATGAAATGGTGCAGCGCACTTTCCACCACCAGCGAGCTCATGTCTTATTGATACAGTCAGGAAAACCAGTATCCAAAACTAACAGGAAATCAGAGCAATCTGAGCCTGTGTATAGGTGCCAGAAACCATTCAAGCAGCATTGCTCATAGGAGAACCAGACAAGGAGCTGTTACACGCAGATCAGACATGAAGCACGACAAAGAACAAGCTGATAAAATTAGATCCTCTGGAGCAGCACTCAGGTCAGAGAAAGACCAGAGGTAAGGAATTAGATGAAAGCAGGAAAAAAGTATCAGAAATTATATTCTGAAACTGACACCTAATTCTGAGATCAATTAGTTCTTACAAAGGATTGTTTAACCAACAATCATTGAATATGGTCTGCAGGAGTTAGATTTGCCCTTTTGATCAACAATTGAAATTTTGGAAGACAAACAATGCATACCCAAAAATTGAGCATTTTTTCCAGACCATCTTTCCGCACAATTTTCCAAAGTCCAGGTCGTACATTTATCACACACCCTTGTGGAAACTGGCTCACACTGGGGATGGAGGCAGAAGCTACTACTGGAGCAATCTCAAAGCCCAACAAAGACCCCTCAGTTCCTCTGAAATACCGCCCGCTCTCCCCACTAACTGCCGATAGGACGGTGCATACTAAAGCACTCACCACTAGTTTGAACTCTTATCAAAAAGAATATCTTTAGCCCAGCAATCATGGCTGTTAAAGGTTGCTTCTCAGGAAACAATTCTTGGTCAGTGTCATAGAAGTGCTGGGAGGTGACATCCTACAGCAGTGGTCTTTAACACCAAAAGGGCATTTGATTGCGTTTATGGAAGTTCCCCCCAGCAAGCCTTGGATACAGGTTTTGTCAAGTGTTCATTAGAAATGTAATGACACTACATAGCTATCCTGGAGCCAACAGTAGAAGCAATGGGACTATTTCCAATTTGAAAAGAGGGAGGGATGGGTCTATCACCTTTGTTTTCTGTATTGGCACTACAAACTCATCTATGTAAAATGAGGAAGGCCAGCAAAATAAAGGTTATTAATGTGGGAAACAACACATTTAAAGGACCAGCTGAGGCTTACGGTATTATCCTTTTGCTATCACAGCTTGAGCAAAAAGTACCATCGCTTTTGGGACTGAGAAGTGATTATCCAGTTTCTACAAATCAAACGCTATCCCAATTATATCTTCAGAGCCTAAAATATTATCACTAACTTTGGTTTAATAATCCAATGGAACTCTTTCAAACATTTAGGTCTTGGATTAATAAATGATTTTAATAAAACTAGAGGGCTAAATGAGAAATCTATAACCTCTATGATTTGCAACCTTAACAAATGGCCACCTAAAATATTGACATGATAGAGCTGTCTGTAATTGGGCAAAGAGGATGATTTCTCCTGTGGCTATTAATTTATTTCAGAACAAACTATTACTCCTGAATTTTTGTGGTTTAACAAGAGACTAAACCCAACAGTGGTAAAATGTCCACAAGACGAAATCTCATTCTCTTCTCTGTCTAAAGCTGACACTTCAGATTGAAAAGCAACCCAAAAGGTCTCTAGCAAACGGCCAACAAAATAACTTGAGACAGACCTGCGGCATGGCGCATTCCCCATCTCAGGGCAGGTCATCATTCTGTACACAGAATAGCTACGATGGGTTCGGCTCTTCTTCAAACCACTTCAGGTTTTATTTCTTGCAAAGGCAAAATGAGTGGGAAAACGTCTGCCATCCAGAGGCATATATGGTCACTACCCATGGTTAGGGAGGCACCATGATGCCTGTGAATTCCACAAGGCGGGGTGGTAACTAACAGGGGGTGGTTAGGGAGTCTTCTGTCCTCGTTTAGTGTTTTCCCTCCTATGCACTGCTGAATAAATCTGCAGACAATCCCCAGGAAAGGAGGAAGATCACAGACACTAACTTGCTCGCTGCACACAAGTGGTCCAAGCGGCCACCATGATAGCGCAATACCAAAGAACGGACATCAAATAAATTTGCCAGGAAGACGAGGCGTGAGTGTCTGAAAAGTTTCATCACTCCAGCCATCATCTCCTTCTGTTTGCTTTGTTCGCCCTAAGTTGGCAGGGTATGCCCAGACATGGGTCCCTTGCTCACTTTGCCACTGAATTGAAGCTAGACTGGCTGATGAGGGGTGTTACCCCGAAACCGGTCCCAGGATGCTTGTTTCTGGCCCAGGGAAGACCTGGCTTGGCAGTTCAGGATGGACTGTTCCCATGAGGAACAGGGTCAAGACTGATTTGCATATGGCTGGGTCTGAACTGTGGTGGCGAAGTGAGCTAAAGAACGATGGTGGATTCAACCCAGGTCTGTGACTGGGACGGAGTGTCTGAAAAGTGTCAGCACTCCGTCCACCATCTCCTTGTGTTTGCTTTGTTCACCTTAGGAAGACAAGGAAGCCAACCCACATTCCTGCCTACCACAGGTCCCACCAGGCCAACCAGTCCTTTATGATCAGCTTGGTTTCATTTTCATTGATTAATATGCCCTGGTATTACAATAATAGGCCATTGATGCTCACCACATCAAGGATGCCTGTAATATGCCAATGATGTCCACCATTATACCAGTGTCACCATTGTGCCAAGGCTGGACACCATAATGACCAAGATGCCAACTATACCTGTCATGGCCATTATTATGTGAGGGCCAGCTACCATTATGTCAGTGATTGCTACCAGTATGCCAAATCTAGACCTAGAATACCCAAAATATGTCAAGGATCACTATTATGGCATTGCCACTATTATGCAATGAATGAACACAACTGAACCAGAGATGAACAACTGATGATGGGGTGTCGTATACCTTTGGTGGTCTTGATACCAGGCATAGCTTCCAGAATGGAAACAATGTCACACAGACACACACATGCATTCATACAGACACTCGCACACAAAGACAAACAAAGGCACATGAGGTTCTTATTTGTCTCAGCTTTGGAGTGATTACCTATTCTCTTCTGCTCTCGGGCATATCATGCACCCAACTTACACACTTTATTCTGGATTCTGCAGTCTCACACTTTAGTGGGTCAGCAACGGTTACTGTTCAGGCTACTGCGGGTGCTCTTCTTTCTTGGCCCACTGTTATGCATGGTGTGATTGATGGGGCCTACAACATGATGAATTGGCTTCACCTCTGAGACGTACTTTGAGAGTGCTGCTGAGCTACCAGCAGCTTCCGAGCTACTCGTCGGAAACCCTTGCCTTAGAAGGACGATGTGGGGCAAAGAATGCCGGGAGGGCGACAGCCTGCCTGATATCAAATAGAGTTAACACTTTCGGCAGAAAGGCATCTCTGGTTCTCAACAGCAACTTCTGGGAAGAATGTTGTATAAAGGAGAGCTGACAGAAATAGCCTGTAACAGGCTCACGTGCTTAGCCAATATTATAGCGATGAGAATGGCAGGTTTCAACATGCTAAGCCTTGATGGACAACTGCAGTGGCTGAAAAGTGGTGTACATCAAAAAAGTGAGAACCAAGTTCAAGTACCACTGTGGCATCACAAAGAGACTTGGAAGAAACCAGTATAGGAAACTTTTCAAAAATCTCATTACAACAGGTGATCTAAATAAAGAAGGCTGATCAGGCAATGCAAAAATCTTAAAGATGACAAATTAGTTTCAACAGTGCCCAAAGCAAGTCCATGCTGTGCCATGGACAAAACAAACAGCAAAACTTCAGACAACTTGATTTGCAGTGGGACGCCTCGCCGTCAAGATGACATCAACGTACTCAGAAGGCAGGTCAAAATAAGTCAACTGTTGCCACTCCCAAGTATATAGATGCAAATTGTGTGGCCTGGGTTCAGCACCTTGCCTTGCTGCTGCAACAGAAGAGCCTCTCAAAGCAGCAGTTTGATCAGAGTACATACGCTCATGCTCACGAGTTCCAGGAACCATACTCTCCTGGTCCAATTTGGAGACACTAGGATGACTTGGGCCCAGTTGTTCTTGATCTTTTCAGAACTCTGGCAGGGAAAGGCAGCAGCAGGAAGGCATACAGGAGTCCTGACTTCCACTCTAGGTGGAATACATCTCCGAGAGAGAGAGGTCTGAGTAACTCCAGAGTGAAAAAGTGCTTCCTCAGCAGTGGCGAAAAGATCAAGCCAGGTTTCTCTAAATTGATGTAAGACGCCTTGGGCCACCTTCAGATGCAACTGCTATTCATAATCCGCTAGGCATCTGCAGATGAGATCGCCTGCCAAGGGGGATTATCACTAAAGAAATGGTGGTACAGCCACTTGGAGGTTCAGAGCCTCCTGGCATAGGACCCAAAACCCCACCCCCACAATGCTAGCTGCAGTACCACAGGGCAGTGACGTTGCCCATAAGTACCTGTACCAAACTTCCTCTGGTGGTGGGCAGGAAGGCTTTTAATGTTGAGCGAATCGCCCTCAGCTCTAGCAGATTAATGTGGAGTCGAGTTTCTGCAAGAGACCAGAGGCCTCTGATCTTCACCTCTCCAAAATGACCTTCCTAGCCCAGTAATGCATCCATGAGCACTACCAACTCTGGGTGAGGTAAGGACAGGGGTATGCTACTGATCCAATTGTGGGTCAGCAGTCACCACTTCAGGTCGTTTGTCATTTCCTTTAAAATCTAGATACAATCCAACAGATTTCCCTTGTGTTTGCCCACTGGGACCTGAGGCCCATCTGCAAAGCCCACGACACCTGGCATGTTTGACCAGCAGAGTGACAGCAGTTCCAGCAGCCTCAGAGTCATCTGCACAGAGATCCAGGACAGAGCCTGAAACATTGAGATCATAGCTTGAATGCCCTGGAGTCTCCACACCGGGGGAAAGACACAAAACCGTATCATATACAGAATAGCTCCAATGAACAGGACCGTATGAGTAGGAGTCCGGTGTGATTTTAGCATGTTCATCGGGAACCCAAACGATGTTAAGAGGGCCACAGTCATCTGGAGGTGGTTTATGACTTCCTGGGGCAAGCCTGCCTTCAACAGCCAGTCATTGGGGTAGGGAAAGACTTGTACCCTGACCTCCGAAAGTGTGAATTGACCACTGCCATCACTTTCGTGAACACCCAAGGGGCACTGGTGAGAACAAAAGGAAGCACTGTGAACTGAAAATGCTCCTAGCCCACTGTGAAAGGAGGTAGCACCTTTGGCCCTGCAGGACAGGGATATGGAAATAAGGTGTCCTGCAGGTCCAATGCCACCAGCCAAACTCCGGGATCTAGGGCAGACAGTACCTGGGCTAACATGAACATCTTGAATCGGTTCTTCCGCAGGAAGGCATTGATATGGCACGAGTCAAATAGGACGAAAGGCCTCCGGTCCTCCTTCGGCACCAGGAGTAGCAGAAGTAAGACCCAGCTCCTACTTCCGATACTGGAACTCTCTCTAAGGCCCCTTTTAGCCAAAACGGCCTGCAAATCCAACTTCAAGAAGGATTGTGGTCCTCTGTCAGCAGGATTTGCTGCAGGATGGAAAGAAATGGGATGGGGCTACCCGATGGACAATTTGGAGGACCTACTTGTCTGAAGTGATAGCTTGCCCCGATTGGAGGAAGAAAAGAAAAAAAAAGAAAAAAAAATTCAGATGCTGCCTCCAACAAGGTTGCCATGTACCGGAAAGACCATACTAATGCAGTTTTGGAGCTGTAATGCTGAGGGGACTGAGCTTTACATTGCACTTTATTTCTGTTGCATTGTCTTTGCAAACTGCAGCCACGAAAGGGTGGGGAGACCTGCTGGGCAGGTAATAGACTCAGACATTGGTGGTATTGGAAACCCCTACTGTAGCCTCGAAAGAATATGCTGTGTCCCTGCTTTCTCTAAAATGTTCTAAGGTGGACCCAGTCATGGCTTTGAACTGTCACACATACCCATTTCCCGACATAAGCAGTCGGTCATGTCCAAGCCTGAGCAAATTCAAAATGGAGCGGTGTCACAGCCATCATGAATAGCTAGGGTATGGGAAGCCTCAAGGTAGTCCAGAACTGCTGGTAAGACCTGAGCCACCATTTCCCATACGGCATGGAAGTAGCCACCTAGGTGGCACCTGGCATTCACCGATCACAGACCAAGACTCAAGGCAGAAAAGATGCATTTACCAAATGTCTCTATTTTCTTAGACTCCAAATCAGGCAGGGTGGTGGGGAAGGTGTTCGAATTAACCTTAATAGTGGACAGTTGAATCACCAAGATCTCTTGCATGGAATGTTGTTTAAAAAATCAGGGTCATGTAGGGCTGGTCTATGGTTCCAAGCAACCTACCTATTAACTGTTTGCCCCAAAAATGGTTTCACCGAAATGCCCAAAAGCGAGAGGGTGAGGTCACCATTAAATTGTAACAGAGGTTCTGTAGGTGCCTGCCCAGGCCAGAGTACCTGTCAGAACCTTAGTCTTTACCTCCAAGGTAGGGAGTTGTAGGCTTAGAACTTCTGCCACACTCTGCATAACAGCAGCAAAGGAGGTGCTTTACACCTCAGTGACAGTGGCGGGAGGAGAAACATGGTCAGTATCAGGAGAAGTATCCAAGCCACAGGCATCCTGTAGTTCCTCATACCAATTTACCTCATCATATTGGGGGACAAAATCATCCCCTTCATAACAATTGTATTTGTTCGAATCAGTGTTGAAAAGAGCATGTTAAGTCTGAAGCCTACCACGTGGCAAGGACAAAGTATCTGAACACGTAGGGTTGCCCTAGTGGGAGTAGGGTGCGGCCTTGGTAGAGGCAGATTTTGTTCCGTATGGGAAAGCACAATGGGCTGCAAATTCTCCTTGGGTGTCAATGAGAAGACAAACAGCACAGTGGATGGAGCCAGAACTGAAGTTGGCACCGGAGCCAATGTGAAAACTGAAGTGGGTTCAAGGAGCAGTCAGTGCAGACGGCAGACCCGTTGGCAGAAGACTGACTTGAGGCTTCTGCAGATCTTTGGGGCCAAAGGTGCGCCAAAGGGAGCTGGTAAGATGCTGTAAATGTGGAGCATAGCTGACATTTGCTGCAACGTCACTGGCGGACCTGGAAATTCGATTGGGTCTAGACTTGGAATCTACTCCGATGGAAATCGAGAGTGAGAACAGGTGTCACACTGACACACTCGCACCCTCTCTGGATTCAAGAGTGGCAGGAAGGAGCCAATTACCGCTTCAATTTCTTGTGCTTCTTTTTGGACTTACCCGGTGACTTCGACCGCTATGATGATGCAGCAGGAACAACTTCAGGATCTTCCTTTCAACTTTGGCCTATGTGTGGAGTCTTCTGCTGTTTGCCAATATATAGCTTTGCCTTTACCCCATGTTTCCTTTAGATTCATCTGGGCACAGTAATTACAGGCCCAGGAAATGTGCTCTAACACCAGTCACCATAGACATACTTCGTGAGCTTCTGTCACAGACAGCTGTTTGTGACAGTACATTCAAGGTTCAGTGCTCTCCCCGCAACTTTTCAACATTTACATGGAACCTCTCACTAAACTACTCAAAAAAGCCAACATCCGCTTCCATCTTTATGCAGACGATACTCAGATCTACCTGGAAACCGCCTCCATCAGGGACATTCAACGACTCAATGACGTACTGAAAGATGTTCAACAATGGCGGTCAAGCAACCACCTCAAACTAAATCCCGACAAAACCGAAATACTCCTCATCTCGAACAAAGAGGAGAACCCCCATATTGCTGAATGGCTAAAAGCTATCGATGCGCTCAACGGGAACCTCACCCTGGCCGACTGTCAAGTCACTAGGCATCACGCTAGACCCGAAACTGAACATGAACACTCACATCAAGAACTCAGCTAAGAGTGCATTCCTCAACCTAAAGCTACTGAACAAAATAAAACCCTTCATCCCGCCCAATGATCTCAAACAGGCCACCCAAACATTGGTATTGTCAAGACTGGACTATGGGAATGCAGTCCTCTCAGGAATAGCAAAATCACATCTTGCTCCCCTCAAAACAACGCTTAACGCTGCAGCCAGAATGGTCACCGGAATCAAGAAATTCGATCACATTTCTCCTGCACTCAGAGAACTCAAGTGGCTCCCAGCTGAAATGAGGGCTAGTTTCAGAACAGCCTGCCTCTCACACAAAGCCTTGCACACCGGCAAACCCGAATATCTGGCGGCTAAACTCAAAAAAGCCGGCCAGGCCAGGAACCTCAGAAGCTCAAATTCTCTTCTACTTATCCCGCTGAAAACGCGAAAACAAAAAACTGCTGCTCGATCCTTCGCCGGGAGCGCGCCCAAAATCTGGCACTCTATTTCCCCTCACATCAGAACTATCCCCTCCTTTGTAAAATTCAAGAGTCAACTCAAAACCTTGTTCCTCGACCGCTCCCTAGGGAACCGATAGGAGCAGACTAAGCCCGGAAGCAGGCCCCCCGCACTGCTTCGACTCTAGTTCCGCAAGACCTCGAACCAGAACTCTCCGCCGTCGACTCTCACTATTATTGTTTACGTGACTATCTGCACTGTTTCTGATGTAAAGCGCTCCGATACCCTCGGGTCAGGCCAGCGCTATATAAAACTTCTAAAAAATAAAAAAATAAATAAAAAAAAATTCATGGCTTGAACCCTGTTGCCTTAGGCCTTCCCTTACACACTGGTAACATTTTCGAAAAGGGTATCTTGAAAAGACCAAGGATTAGCTCTGGATCCGTATCTGAAGGCGCGGAAAGAAAGGTACTGACCTCAGCATGCATGGGTGGTGCTTCTATGCAACTAGGCTGGTCACTTCTGTAGCAGAACAACGTTGGCGTGGAGTCGCATGATGTGACCTATGGCACGCAGGAGTACTGCTCTAAAGTTTGCAGATCCAGTCGGATGCCTGGGGAATAGTTACAAGGTGAGGAATCTGCACTTAGAAGTATCCATCACAAAGGGGTGATCCACACAATAAAGAATACCACGAGGTGATGAAGGTAAAATTAATGAGTGTTCTCTCATCTTTTGTAATCTTAGAATTGTATTCTTCGCTAAACCAGTAAGTAATTTACATGCTAATGAGTGCTGTGCAGCCTACATGAGCTACACAGCAAGGTATTCTAAATATGCACACCTCAGCCTAAGGAGAAAACTAGTTCAGGTTAGACGGAAAAAAAATCATTCTCTATGTCCTCTTACAATTTGCATTTAGAGTACAAGTTGAAACAGAGTCAAAGGGTCAGAGAACAAAAGATGAAAGTCTGAGAGGCTTACCTTCCGAAGTCGCAAAGCTTTAGGACAGCTGTGTCGGGGTCCAATAGAAGGTTCTGGGGCTTGATGTCCCGATGGCAGATTCCAAAGGAATGGATGTAGGCTAAACTCCGGAACAGCTGATACATGTACAGCTGGAAAATAAACAAAGTGTTGACAGTACACAGCTTCCGGTTTGGAAAAAGAGGACCACCGTTTACCCATGTCTAACATTCTAGAGCGTTTCAGAACAAAACTTCACAAGTGATATCTAATATTAAAACCTGTATTGTATTCAAAGCTGGATGATCGCGTGTACTAGTCCTGAAAAATGTGCACCCGAACTACCTTTATGTGCCAAGCAATACATGTTCCTAGCATATGTGGACTAAAAAGCTTAGGAGTGAAACCCACTATGCTTAAGTGTGAACCCTCATTAGTAGATGAACCCACCAGCGCCTAAACATCCCAGTACAATTGAGGTCATGGATCCTCAAAGTTCTGGCCCACTGATTTGGTTCTGGATCTCCCCAGGAAGGTATTCTTGCAGCACGGCAGCCAGCGACCAAGGGCTGTCATTGGGCCCTTGCACCAGGAAGCAGAGGTTTTTCTGTTTTCCCAGTGGGAGTGAATCTTTCAATAAACTGACTTCGCGGCAGGAAGTAGCTGGATCATCACAACCTGATGTTGCCACATTGGTGTTTCCATTCCAAAGCATGGGAGATCAGCTGTCCATTCAGAGCCCTGGAGGTGCATTCCTCTCCGTCAGCGCCATGTTCAGTTTTCTATCCGTTACAAGGTGCCGGTCATCTTTATCTCGTCTCTTTTCCAGCACTTTTACACACCCACTATTCCTTACAGCTTATTCAAAACCCTCGATTATGCCACCTTTCTTCATTTTCCCTCCTTCACTTCCCTCTTCAGGCATATAGTCCACCTCAACCCACACCTGTCTTTTCTCCTGTATATCTGTCTGACCCGGTTTCATATCTCCACTTGCCAAGTCTTCTCCCGCGTGCCTTATACTACCCCTCGAAGTTAGATTCCCTCTGCCACCCCCTTCTCTACCTCACTGAATCCTCTGATTGGACACACCCGGTTCTCATCTCCTACTTCACCCTCCTACTTCTGCCTTCCCTCCTCTATTAGCCTCAACTTTCTATCACTATCTCACTCCACAGGACTCCAACCTACACATCTTTCCACCACTGCTTCCTCCTCACTCAAACCTCATAACTGCACGCCATCCCAGAGCACAAGAAACAATACATATTAACAGTGCCACAAACACGCACACAGACTAATAACTGCTTGCTGTGTGTGAGGAATAGTGCACTGCTGCTGCCTAGGTGAGTGGCTCGGTGTATGCGAGGGAAGCTTGTGCTGCTGTTGCACCTACTGTTGTACTTGTGTTTGAGGAATGGTGCACTGCTGCTGCCTAGGTGAGTGGCTCGGTGTATGTGAGGGACACCTGTCCTGCTATTGCACCTGCTGCTGTATTTGCTGTGTGTGTGAGGAATGGTGCACTGCTGCTGCCTAGGTCAGTGGCTCGGTGTATGTGAGGGAAGCTTGTCCTGCTGTTGCACCTACTGTTGTACTTGCTGTGTATGTGAGGAATTGTGCACTGATGCTGCCTAGGTCAGTGGCGATGTGTATGTGAGGGACGCTTGTGCTGCTGCTGCACCTGCTGCTGTACTTGTGTGAGGAATGGTGCACGGTTGCTGCCTAGGTGAGTGGCTGGGTGTATGTGAGGGACGCTTGAGCTGCTGTTGCACCTGCTGTTGTACTTCGTGTGAGGAATGGTGCACTGCTGCTGCCTAGGTGAGTGGCCTGGTGTATGTAAGGGACGCTTGTCCTGCTATTGCACCTGTTGCTGTACTTGCTGTGTGTGTGAGGAATGGTGCACTGCTGCTGCCTAGGTCTGAGGCTCGGTGTATGTGAGGGAAGCTTACACTACTGTTGCACGTGCTGTGTACTTGTGTGCGTGAGGAATGGTGCACTGCTGCTGCCTAGGTCTGTGGCTCAGTATTTGTGAGGGAAGCTTACACTACTGTTGCACCTGCTGTTGTACTCTTGTGTGTGCTGAAGTACTCACTGCTTCCATCTGAGCAGCGTCTGTTTATAGTTTGTGAGGGAGTCTTTCCTTGCTGCCCTGTATCCATTAATTGCATTAGAAAAGGCTGCACTGCTGCTGCCCGTGCGGTTCAATACTGTTTTTTACTGGAGCTTGGGAAGAGTCAATGCTGTGGTTTTCCTGTTTAGCTCACTTTACCGTAAGGTAATGTAAGGTACAATTAATAATACAGTCTGAGCAAGGACTTAGTTTCTAAAAACTTTCTTCTCACAACCTGAAACCAGAATTTGTTTTCATTGGAAGTGAGATTTTTGTTCGCATGCGTTTTAAAAATGCACGTGTAGTTTATTTAAATGGTGCATTTTCAAAATGTAAACTTGCAAAAGTCTCACTTTCAATAAAAACCAATGGAAACGTATGCTGAGCTGCAATCTTTCTCTTTATAATTGCATTAAGGGTGCAGTACCATATGTGGCTAATAGAGGTCCCTTTGCAACTCCACAGGGACTCCTAGTAGCAGCCTGTGTTACTGCACCCTTTCCTTGCTTAGTGGAATATGTTTTATTACTTATACTACTGCTGGGATATTGTTTAACAAAAAAATAAAGCATTTGCAGCGCCAATAGCTCAAAGTTTCACTAATGCAAGACCTATTGTATTGCAGATGCACCTGCCCTGCCCAGGGTGCGATACCACTCAGCACACCTAAACACTCGGCTTTGTTGCCTAACTGCATTACTGGACATTGATCCTTTAGGGACTGGAAGTATTTACGTAGCCAATTCAAGGAGCTACATGAAAGAAGCTAAGTCAGCACTAGATCATAAAAAAACTTCTTTCGGAAAAGCTGTCAACAGAGAAATGCGCCCAACCCTAGTGAAAAGAGGTAACCAGAGGGCCGAAACAAAATGGAACAAGGCCAAATGACAGATACTTCAAAATTAAGCCTCAGGACCCAATGGTGCGATAGGCAGGGTATGGGGAAAGACTAGCAACTGTGTGTATCGTATAGGTGTCTTTCCCTTCGCATTTAATTGACGGTTCACTGTATGTCCATGTGCAACATCTAATGAGGTACTAGGATTCATCTAAGGATGGTGAGTGAAGTTAAGTCATCGTATACCGCATGGTGGTATGGAAGATATAGGCGATGAGGTACAGAAGGGGCATGGTCATGAGCTAGGACGCATCTAAGGATGGTGAGTGAAGTTAAGATGGAAGATACAGGTAACGTAGTACAGAAGGTACACTGCCATTAGCTAGGACTCATCTAAGGACAGGGGTGAAGTTAAGTCATTATGTACCACATGGTGTATGGTGGAATGGACGATACAGGTGAAGAGGTGCAGAGGGTGCACTACTTTTGAGGTTTATAATGCCAAATGGAAAGCTATTCAATACATCATTGCAACCCACCCATCCTGATCTATTTGGTAAAGGACCCTTAGGATACCAGGACAGCTACACCAGACATAGCTTGCATTACTTATGATGGATTTCTGCGCTAAAATTCAAAGGTTCCATTTTGACAATGGTTTTTCTCACAAAACAGTGGTTGGCATGTTGTGTTTGGGCAGCCCTGTTAGTCCGACTACTGCAACCAGACTGTATAATGTGCTAGCCCTGAGGCTGAAGACTATCACAAGAAACTGTACAAAGAATTACTGAAATCGTGTGGTGGATCACATACACGTGAAGGCCCTGCCATTATGAACTATTTGGAAACAGAGCTATGTTATATAATCCCTTCACCACCTGTCCTCGCCTGGAATTCTTGGAGTTTAGTCCTACGAGTTGAGTTGCCCGTTTCAACACCAACTGGAAACTTTGTGGGTTTTTTTTCTCTTCAATAAATGCGTTGCTTTTACACAATAAAGAACACGTGACAAGATGTACAGCAGGATGACTGAGTAGTTATGAGGAGCTGCTGGATATGATTACACTTCAGGACCACATCTCATCATTAGACCAGTTCCTGTATCTGGTAATATTCTTGGTTTCTGTATTTAACTGAACCACATTTTTACTTCTCGTCTTGCCTTTTCACCAATGACGGAATAACCTTTTTGTGAGCAGTTAAATGAAACATTCAAATAAAAGCACATCAAAACTCAAGGCTAAGCACCCAGAGACCATGTCATTTAAGATTGTATTACTATTGCACTTTGCATGCACACTACTGCACATTGGCCCTCTGAAAGGAAGTAATAACTGCTTACGTCACAGTGATAGCATTTAAGTCTTGTGCCACATCTCCCTAGGTTAAATAAACATTTTGTGAGAATGTCATGCACCTTAGTCCTTAGCATGTATCCCACACGATCTCGTTATCCACTAGTCACAAACACACACGGAGTTGTTTACGGAAGATGAACTCCCGGTCTCTGCTGCCTGTGGGGAGGCAAGACCCACCCCCCCCCCCTTTTTGCTGAAGAGTTTCTGGAATAAAGGGGGGGGGGGGCATACTGGTGCCCCTCCAGGAGGGTCGAAGGCCGTGACTGATTCCCCCTCCGCGCAGGCTCATGTATCCGCCTCCATCCGCCTGCAGTCATATGTTCAAAATGCCAATGTAACCCAAAGGCAGATGGAATGCGCCCCTTACAGGGATTGTCGAACTGACTGCATAGTAAACTCCTCTGAGTCTACAGACATTTTAACATCGCTTACATCAACTACTTCAATGTAGGATAAATACATGAAGCTGGACATGTAGTGTACAGGCTCAGACTTCCAATGTATCTTGCACATTTGCAGCAAAAATACGGAACTTCTAACCTGTTATTCAACGACCTTGGGCCCCTAACTGAACATCATTCATATTGCTTTTATATTTTCTTCTGCACCTTAAAGCAGACCCCGGAAGGAGTATTAACAAATTGAAGAGTAAATAATAACTTTTAACTGATTGCAGGCATAACAAGAAGATGAGGGGCTATAACCTATATAGCACAAGAAAAGGCTTTCACCAGCAACAGAAAGACATCGTTTACAAGTTGTTCGGCTTCTGATCGTCGCAATATCGAGGTTTACTGGCAGGCTATAGACTTCATGGCCCAGATGCGGACACAACAAAAGGATACGAACCGAGGAATGCAGAGGATTACAACAGATTTTAACGGCAGACATTACTTCTGCTGGTTCTGGTTGTATAGCTACCCGAAAGAACTGGAACGTAAAGACGTGGGGGCATAGGTCATGTATCAAGACCGGAAGTACTATTACGAGCAATTAACTTTAACACACACAGCCTTGCGACCGAGCTGGTTAAAAAAAAAAAAATGCTGTTGCAGGACAGCATGTCCTGCCTGCAACAGCAGGCAGGAGTAAGTCATTAAAGAAAATAGTACTCTCAGACAGTTAATAAAACATACTGCGTAACACAGTGAGAGGGCCAGTCCTTATGGGAGGTGCCAAAAGGAGAAAAGGCGGTACTAAGGAGGGACTACTAAGCCTATTCACGAATCTAAAGCAACTATTTAGAAAGGACAGTAACATGAGCCAATTGAAAAGAGGGGTGGAAAATGGGCAGAGCTTCACATCAATACCTGAAGACAGCATGTCTCGAACAGACAGCGCAAGCGCTGCCTAGACGAGACCTAAAAATGAAGGTATACTTAACACTACTTAAAGCAAACGGAGTACAAGTGTCAAGATAGATAGGCCATGGAGTTATTCGTTTCCAATTGTTTCTGTGCAAGGTATTTCTATCTTGTATTTGCCAATGCTGAACATAGATGGACCATGGGCATGCTCTAGTGGTTTGTGATGGCAGCACCTTCACTGCACTTGTTGATCTGACCGTGGTTTGTACTATGAACAAACTTCCATGAAATGTCTTTTGAAGGAGAGCCATATGTACCTCGGCAGCACACAACAGGTGCAGTTAGCTGGATATCCAACACTGCGCACACTCCTATATTCCCATTACCTCATGAATAAAGCGAGAAAGGACCGTTCAGAGTACAGAACGCCACAGCCGGGGAGACTGATTCGAAAAACAGATGCACTTTACATAACATATCATAGTGATTACACATAGCACCAAGACGTGGCTGAGAAAGGTTCCAACTTTCTTATGAATAGATCACTGTTTAGAGCTCTGCAGCACCTTGTTTCTTTAGAGATACGTCTATCGCAATTCTATTTAGACCAGTGCCCTGAAGAAATTAAAATCAGGCCATAGGCTACAGAGGACGCAGGGCAAGTGGTCAGACAATATATTAATCAAATTATGACGGACCGCACCCATTGAGCCTTGTAACAAAAAAAAGCAAAGAACTGCTTTCAAAATCACGTGCTTCTTTATTTTAGATCAGTTTGTCAAAAATTCTCACTGAGTGTATTTGCCACTCTATCCTCACATGTTGGCTAGGTATCTTGTTGCTATGTACATTGCTCGGCTATCCTCGGGGGTTAGGGGTGGGTTTTACTATACCGCCAATAAATTACATTTTAAAATAATGTGCGCCATCTAGAAAGCCTTTGGAGGGAGGAGGCCAGGATATCTAAAGGAACTGGTGCCCCCGTACAATACAGGCTGCAATCTAAACCAAGAGCAGAGTGGCCAACTGCCCAATCCACATTCAACCACACAAAGCAATAGGGGTTGAATCTTCAGAGTTGCTGGTCGTTGATACTAAAACACCATGAACCCTGAAGCTAGGAATCAGCCCATTCTGCAGCTTTCCAAAAGGGTCCTTATTCAAGGACCAGGCCACAACAAAGACAGAGGACCTCAAACCATCCCCCTGCACGGATCATCTACAGGTCCCAACAACAATGTCAGAAGCAAGATACCTCAGTCACCTTCTCGTTGCAATCCAACTGGAACAGCAATCCATCAAACTCGGCAGATACAAACCCCTCCATACCAGAGTGTAAAAAATCTCCATGATGCAAATGATCAATTTTTGGGCACAGCTAAGGAAAAAGGAAGCTGCTGCGCACAATTTTAATTGCCACTTGCAACACACAATGGTCTTTGAATCTTGGTCATCTAGCTACAGTCACAAGTATGTTTGGTGTCGTTCAGCAATGCTTCTGCCCTCCGAACTAGTCTCTCAACACACACCCTCACCTTTGTAAGTGGCACACCCTTGGGAGCTTGCATCAAGTTTCAGTCGACCACCCCTTACAGAGGAAACACTCAGTACCTCTAACTCGGATCCCTACAGGGCCATTTGACAACCACTTAGTGGATCAAGACAATCACTTAGTGGATCATGGCCTTAACTGTGCCATACTCTTCCACAGTCCACTTCCTCTTCGCCTTTTTAGCTATAGTTTGAAACAGCACCATGAACACTGAATCAACTCCTGCCTGGCTTGTTCCTGAAGTGAGGGAGCCACTTCTTCCTCTGTCCCATCAGGTATACCTCCTAACACATGAACACCCTCACACCAAGCATTTAGCTTGATGCCTTGGAGGTGGCCTTATCCAAAAATTTCATGCAAACAATCAACAAAGGTTTATGCTCAGTGTGGACCACATCTGCAACCTCTAAGGTAAAAATCAAATAAAATGTTCCATGACCCAACTTCAGTCTACAGCTGCGTCCTCCACAATCAACTGGATAATGTGTCTTACGGCTCACATTTAATCACAGTCATATGGGCCCTAAATACATCATTTCAGCAGCTCAAAACAGACAAGGACCTCTCAAGACTACACGTAATGCACTAGCTAGCTGACAAGTCACTGGAAGAGGCTCAGTTAGCTAATATCGACAAAGTGCTCGATAAAAGAGTGCCTAGAGAGCATTTGAAGAGATTAGAGATTGCCAAACAGCAACAAAGAGCTGACTTCCTTGCCACCATCTGCTGCAAGGTGCTGTGAAGTATGTATAAATGCAAAACTGACCTGAAGCAATACATGTGTGTGTAATGTGGCCACCTCCTGAACAGATTATGAACCCGTCAAAAAAATGTTTCAACCTTCATTATAGTTAAATCAGCATCCAAATTGCACATAGCAGGATAAGAAGCCCTCAAAATATCTTTTAAAAACTTTAGACTGGGGGGTGTCAACTGTACAGCAGGTCTGTTATAAGACCTCCTGTATGACGGACTGGAACCTCTCAGTAACCCCCCCCCCTCCAAATTCTATATCATCTTCAGATGTGTTTGCCTTTAAACTAATGAGCACGTAACAGCCAAGCTTTCATAGCCTCTTTAAGGGATCAGGAGGTCTACAAAAGACCTTTAGGAGAAATTAAGATGTAAAACTATGCTTACAGGCAAGTCATTCTCTTGTAGGACAAATCTGTTCCATGTTTGCATACTAAGCACAGAGTAACTGGCAGTGCTTTGCTGAGGAGATGGGACTAAAGTTGAAGTCATATCAAATAGGTTATTAACAGCTAATCTCACTGCACATTTTGTTTTACAGCCAAATAAAAACCAGTGTGTCAATTCAATACTATGCTTTGATATATATATACTTTTCTACTCTGCGCAACTCCTGCAGTGGCATAGCACCATATCTAAAGGTGACTAGCCCTTGCAACTGGAAACAAGCATTGGCATAGCCAATAGGTCTCGCCTTTGGGACCTTATAAGTGTTTAGCTGTGCAACATTTGATGTTGTTGACGAAAGGATATTGTGCTGCAGAAGTAAATACTTATAAGGTCATAAAGGGGAGATATATTGGATATGGTAATGATTGGTTTTTTTTAAGGACAAGAAGTGATTTTGGGCTGCGGCTGCCACTTAGTGTACCGTATTATACGTAGACGTTGTAGCTATATTTGAGAGAGGTAGCGAGAGGTAGGGAGGTGTATAGAGGTAGAGAGAGAGCTAGACAGATGTAGAGATGTAGAGAGAGGTGGACAGAGGTAGAGAGAGGTAGAGAGGTGGACAGAGGTAGAGAGAGGTAGAGAGGTGGACAGAGGTAGAGAGGTAGAGAGGTAGAGAGAGGTAGAGAGAGAGAGAGGTAGAGAGGGAGAGAGAGGTAGAGAGAGGGGTAGAGAGAGAGAGAGAGAGGTAGAGAAAGATGTAGAGAGTTAGAGGTAGAGAGTGGTAGAGAGGTAGAGAGGTAGAGAGAGGTAGAGAGAGAGGTAGAGGTAGGAGAGAGGTAGAGAGAGAGGTAGAGGTAGAGAGAGAGAGAGAGAGGTAGAGAGAGGTAGAGAGAGAGAGGTAGAGAGTTAGAGGTAGAAGGAGATGGTAGAGAGGTAGAGAGAGAGGTAGAGAGGTAGAGGTAGAGAGGTAGAGAGAGAGGTAGAGAGAGAGGTAGAGAGAGAGGTAGAGATGGAGAGAGAGAGAGAGATGGAGAGAGGTAGAGATGGAGAGTTAGAGAGAGAGAGAGGTAGAGAGAGAGGGGGGGAGAGAGAGAGAGGTAGAGGGAGAGGTAGAGGGAGAGGTAGAGGGAGAGGTAGAGAGAGAGGTAGAGGGAGTTAGAGAGAGACAGGTAGAGAGGTAGAAGGAGATGGTAGAGTGGTAGAGAGGTAGAGGGAGAGGTGGAGAGAGGTAGAGAGAGAGGTAGAGAGAGACAGGTAGAGAGAGACAGGTAGAGAGAGACAGGTAGAGAGAGACAGGTAGAGAGAGACAGGTAGAGAGTTAGAGGGGTAGAGGGAGATGGTAGAGTGGCAGTGAGGTAGAGAGAGAGGTAGAGAGAGAGGTAGAGAGAGAGAGGGGGTAGAGAGAGGGGTAGAGAGGGAGAGAGGGAGAGAGGGAGAGGGAGAGAGAGAGAGAGAGAGAGAGAGAGGGAGAGGGAGAGAGAGAGGGAGAGAGAGAGAGGTAGAGAGAGAGAGAGAGAGAGAGGGAGAGAGAGAGAGAGAGAGAGAGAGAGAGAGAGAGGGAGAGAGAGTAGAGAGAGAGGTAGAGAGGTAGAGGGAGAGGTAGAGAGAGGTAGAGGGAGAGGTAGAGAGAGGTAGAGAGAGACAGGTAGAGAGTTAGAGAGTTAGAAGGAGATGGTAGAGTGGTAGTGAGGTAGAGAGAGAGGTAGAGAGAGAGAGGTAGAGAGAGAGTTAGAGAGGTGGAGAGAGGGAGAGGTAGAGAGATAGAGGGGTAGAGGGAGAGGTAGAGTGGCAGTGAGGTAGAGAGAGAGAGGTAGAGAGAGGTGGAGAGGTAGAGAGAGAGGTAGAGGGAGACAGGTAGAGAGTTAGAAAGAGATGGTAGAATGGTAGTGAGGTAGAGAGAGGTAGAGAGAGAGGGGTAGAGAGGTAGAGAGAGTTAGAGAGGTGGAGAGAGGGAGAGGTAGAGAGAGAGGTAGAGAGTTAGAGGGGTAGAGGGAGAGGTAGAGAGAGAGGTAGAGAGAGAGGTAGAGAGAGAGGGAGAGAGAGAGGTAGAGAGAGAGGGAGAGAGAGAGGGAGAGAGGTAGAGAGAGAGGTAGAGAGAGAGGTAGAGAGAGAGAGGTAGAGAGAGAGAGGGAGAGGTAGAGAGGGAGAGGTAGAGAGGGAGGTAGAGAGAGGTAGAGAGAGAGGTAGAGAGAGAGGTAGAGAGAGAGGTAGAGAGAGACACGTAGAGAGAGACAGGTAGAGAGGTAGAGAGAGAGGTAGAGAGAGGTAGAGAGAGAGGTAGAGGGAGAGAGAGAGGGAGAGGGAGAGAGAGAGGTAGAAGGAGATGGTAGAGAGATAGGTAGAGAGTTAGAGAGGTAGAAGGAGATGGTAGAGAGATAGGTAGAGAGGTAGAGAGAGGTAGAGAGAGAGGTAGAGAGAGGTGGAGAGAGGTAGAGGGAGAGGTAGAGGGAGAGGGAGAGGTAGAGGGAGAGGTAGAGAGTTAGAGAGGTAGAGAGATAGGTAGAGAGTTAGATAGGTAGAGAGTTAGAGAGGTAGAAGGAGATGGTAGAGAGGTAGAGAGGTAGAGAGAGAGAGGTGGAGAGAGGTAGAGAGAGAGAGGTGGAGAGAGGTGGAGAGAGAGGTAGAGGGAGAGGTGGAGAGAGAGGGAGAGAGAGATAGGTAGAGAGTGAGAGAGGTAGAAGGAGATGGTAGAGAGGTAGAAGGAGATGGTAGAGAGGTAGAGAGAGAGGTAGAGGTAGAGAGAGAGGTAGAGAGATAGAGAGATAGAGATGGAGAGAGGTAGAGATGGAGAGGTAGAAAGAGAGGTAGAGGGAGAGAGGTAGAGGGAGAGAGGTAGAGGGAGAGAGGTAGAGGGAGAGAGGTAGAGGGAGAGAGTAGAGGGAGAGAGGTAGAGGAGAGAGGTAGAGGGAGAGAGGTGGGGAGAGAGGTAGAGGAGAGAGAGAGAGAGTAGGGAGAGAGGTAGAGAGAGAGAGAGAGGTGAGAGAGGGAGAGAGAGAGGTAGAGAGAGAGGAGAGGGAGAGGTAGAAGGAGAGAGGTAGAGGGAGAGAGGTAGAGGGAGAGAGGTAGAGGGAGAGAGGTAGAGAGGAGAGGTAGAGAGAGAGGTAGAGAGGAGAGGGGTAGAGAGAGAGGTAGAGAGAGAGAGTAGAGAGAGAGAGGTAGAGAGAGACAGGTAGAGAGTTAGAGAGAGAGAGGTAGAGAGGAGATGGTAGAGTGGTAGTGGAGAGTAGAGAGAGAGGTAGAGAGAGAGTTGGAGAGAGGTGGAGAGAGGTAGAGAGTTAGAGGGGTAGAGGGAGAGGTAGAGAGAGAGAGGTAGAGAGAGAGGTAGAGAGAGAGAGGTAGAGAGAGAGAGGGGGTAGAGAGGGAGAGAGAGAGAGGGAGAGAGGGAGAGAGGGAGAGAGAGGAGAGAGAGAGAGGTAGAGAGGTAGAGAGGTAGAGAGGTAGAGGAGGTAGAGAGGTAGAGAGGTAGAGAGAGAGGTGAGAGAGAGGTAGAGAGAGAGGTGAGAGAGAGGGAGAGAGAGAGGGAGAGAGGTAGAGAGAGAGGGAGAGAGGGAGAGAGAGGGAGAGAGAGGTAGAGAGAGGTAGAGGGAGAGGTAGAGAGAGAGAGGTAGAGACAGAGGTAGAGAGAGACAGGTAGAGAGGTAGAAGGAGATGGTAGAGTGGTAGTGAGGTAGAGAGAGAGAGGTAGAGAGGTGGAGAGAGGGAGAGATAGAGGGGTAGAGGGAGAGGTGGAGAGTGGCAGTGAGGTAGAGAGAGAGGTAGAGAGAGAGAGGTGGAGAGGTAGAGAGAGAGGTAGAGAGAGAGAGAGAGAGAGGTAGAGAGGTAGAGAGAGAGAGGTAGAGAGAGAGGTAGAGAGAGAGGTAGAGAGAGGTGGAGAGAGAGTTGGAGAGGTGGAGAGAGGGAGAGGTAGAGGGAGAGGTAGAGAGGTTAGAGAGGGTGAGAGGGAGAGGTAGAGAGAGATAGGTAGAGAGTAGAGGTAGAGGGAGATGGTAGAGAGGTAGAGAGAGGTAGAGAGGGAGAGGTAGAGAGAGGTAGAGAGAGAGTAGGAGAGAGGTAGAGAGAGAGAGAGGTAGGAGAGAGGAGAGGGGTGAGAGAGAGAGAGAGGTAGAGAGAGAGGGAGAGGTAGAGAGAGGAGAGGTGAGAGGAGAGAGGTAGAGAGAGAGAGGTAGAGAGGAGAGAGGTGAGAGAGAGAGAGAGGTAGAGAGAGAGGTGAGAGAGAGAGAGGTAGAGAGAGGTGAGAGAGAGGTAGAGAGAGACAGGTAGAGAGAGAGAGGTAGAGAGGGTGAGAGAGAGAGGTAGAGAGAGGTAGAGAGAGGTAGAGGAGAGAGGTAGAGAGGAGAGAGGTAGAGAGAGAGGTAGAGAGAGAGGTAGAGAGAGAGAGGTAGAGAGAGAGAGAGAGAGAGAGGTAGAGAGAGAGGTAGAAGGAGATGGTAGAGGAGATAGGTAGAGGAGTTAGAGAGGTAGAAGGAGATGGTGAGAGAGATAGGTAGAGAGGTAGAGAGAGGTAGAGAGAGAGGTAGAGAGAGAGGTAGAGAGAGGTGGAGAGAGGTAGAGGGAGAGGTAGAGGTAGAGAGGTAGAGAGATAGGTAGAGAGTTAGATAGGTAGAGAGTTAGAGAGGTAGAAGGAGATGGTAGAGAGTTAGAAGGAGATGGTAGAGAGGTAGAGAGAGGTAGAGAGAGAGGTAGAGAGAGAGAGGTGGAGAGGTGGAGAGAGGTAGAGAGAGAGGTGGAGAGAGGTAGAGAGAGAGGTAGAGGGAGAGGTGGAGAGAGAGAGGGAGAGAGAGATGGGTAGAGAGTGAGAGAGAGTGAGAAGGAGATGGTAGAGAGGTAGAAGGAGATGGTAGAGAGGTAGAGAGGAGGTAGAGAGGTAGAGAGAGTGGAGAGAGAGTAGAGAGAGAGAGAGGTGGAGAGAGAGGTGGAGAGAGAGTGGAGAGAGAGAGAGTAGAGAGAGAGAGAGAGAGAGAGGTAGAGAGAGGTAGAGAGAGAGAGAGGTGAGAGAGGTAGAGAGAGAGAGAGGTAGAGAGAGGTAGAGAGAGAGGGGTAGAGAGAGGTAGAGAGAGAGAGGAAGAGAGGTGGAGAGAGGTAGGAGAGAGGGTGAGAGGTAGAGAGAGGTAGAGAGAGAGAGGTAGAGAGAGAGAGAGAGAGGTAGAGAGAGAGAGGTAGAGAGAGAGGTAGAGAGAGGGAGAGAGAGAGGGAGGGAGAGAGAGAGGGGGAGAGAGGTGGGGAGAGGTAGAGAGAGAGAGGTAGAGAGAGAGAGGTGAGAGAGAGGTGAGAGAGAGGTAGAGAGGTGAGAGAGAGAGGTAGAGAGAGGTGGAGAGAGGTAGAGAGAGAGAGAGAGTAGAGAGAGGTAGAGAGAGAGAGAGAGAGGTAGAGAGAGAGAGGTGAGAGAGAGAGAGAGAGGTAGAGAGAGAGAGGTAGAGAGGTGAGAGAGAGAGGTGGGGAGAGGTGAGAGAGAGGTAGAGAGATGGGGGGTAGGGTAGAGGCAGAGGTAGAGTGGCAGGTGAGATAGAGGGGTAGGGGTAGGAGGCAGAGGTAGAGTGGCAGTGAGGTAGAGAGAGAGGTAGAGAGAGGTAGAGAGAGAGGTAGAGAGAGGGTAGAGAGAGAGGTAGAGAGAGGTAGAGAGTAGAGAGAGAGAGGTAGAGAGAGAGGTAGAGAGAGAGGGAGGTAGAGAGATAGGTAGAGAGTTAGAGGAGGTAGAAGGAGATGGTGGAGAGAGGTAGAGAGGTAGAGGTGAGAGAGAGAGGTGAGAGAGAGGAGGTAGAGAGAGAGGTGGAGCGAGAGAGGTAGCGAGAGGTAGAGAGAGAGGTAGAGAGAGAGGTAGAGAGAGAGGTAGAGAGAGAGGTAGAGGAGAGGTAGAGAGAGAGGTGGAGAGAGGTGGAGAGGGGGGAGAGAGGGAGAGGTGGAGAGAGAGGGAGAGAGGTAGACGGAGAGGTAGAGCGAGGTAGAGAGGAGAGGGAGAGAGGTAGAGAGAGAGGTAGAGGGAGAGAGAGAGAGGTAGAGAGAGAGAGTAGAGAGTTAGAGAGGTAGAAGGAGATGGTAGAGTGGTAGTGAGGTAGAGAGAGAGGCAGAGAGGCAGAGAGAGAGAGGTAGAGGGTGGTGGGCACGGAACTCGTTTTGGGCGACCAGTGCTTGTTTTCCATAATCAGATTTCCGACCCAATGCAGGCGAGAGAGAGAGAGAGAAAGTTAGACAAGAAGGGCTGAGCGAGAAGGGAGGTGGGAATGCCAGCAGCAGAGGCAGGCGAGAGAGAGAGAAGTTAGACAAGAAGGGCTGAGCGAGAAGGGAGGTGGGAATGCCAGCAGCAGAGGCAGGCGAGAGAGAGAGAAAGTTAGACAAGAAGGGCTGAGCGAGAAGGGAGGTGGGAATGCCAGCAGCAGAGGCAGGCGAGAGAGAGAGAAAGTTAGACAAGAAGGGCTGGGCGAGAGGGAGGGGGAATGCCAGCAGCAAAGGAGCTTGATCAAAGCTCACGAAAGGGAGGGGAGAAGGGAGGAGGGAGTGCGAGCAGCAGCTGTGCACGTGCAAGCAGGCTGGCAAATGGTGTGCGATGTCCGCGCACCATGACGAGAGAGGAAAGCCATATGGCGGCTCTGCTCGTCATTGTGCGCGTACTCGCACGCTCTAGGCAAGCCCAAAACAAAGTGGTCGCATTTCTAAATGCCCACTTACAAAATGTCTCGCCCAGACCAGCGCAAGCGCTGGCTTCAGGGCGAGACCTAAAAAGTAGCATATTCACCTACTGATTACAATGTTTAATACACTATAAGCCTTTGAAATGGCTTTAACTCTACATCTAGATACGTACGTGACAAAACAATACTATGCTCTTTGCTCTACTGACACTTTAATTTTCTTTGGGCACTCGGGTTATGTAGTCAAATTGCATCCGATTTCAAAAGTTAGCTTGGAATGAATTGTATTGAAGTAGTCACCCGATGAACATAGAAATAAATTACAATCTTAGTCAAGAACCTTAAAAAGGTTCTTAACATAACTTGTCACGGTGGACTCAAGGCAAATGGCCCACCACCACATACGTTAAACTACCGTCCATGGCATTTGTGCATGGCTTTGCATGGTAGGGTCATCAAGCTTGACAAGATTTCAAGACCTCAATGAAAGCTTCCATCATTGACTGGACTGTACCCTGAATGAAGAAGATTGACCTATAGATAGTTTTGGGATGGAATCTCCATACGGAGCATATGTTGTAGTTATGTTGTAGGTAGGTTGTACAAATCTTTAATTACGTTCAAGTATTTGACAAAATCGGGAAATTGAGGCCTACATGTAGAAGGTCGTGTGATTTTCCACATTTTGCGAGGGATAGTTAAAAGATTTGTCCCTTCTCCACATCCTACATTTCCTGCTCTAGTATGTCCATGAGCAGGTCTTCTTGGGGCAGAAAATGGTAGATGGGCAGGCTGCGCCCGCTCACAAACATCAGATGTTGGTAAGGGTAGCTGGTGGCACACGCCCCACAAATATTTTGCATTTCTACCTGAAGTTTAAAAAAAAATATGCAAAGATTTGCATGCCTTCAGGCTATGCCCATCTCACATTGTAAAGAACTGTGGACTTCGGTATCTTCATGAGTTGCACTGACTCCACCTAGTGTCTATGCTCGAAAAAGGATAAAGTTACGTTTACAATAGCACCATTACTCGTAGTCCACGGGCTCTTTCGCATTATCTTGTGGGCAACCTGGCACCTAGTCCCAGAACTGAAAACTGCTACTACAGCTGTTAAAAGCAGAGCTTTGCAGGCCAGTACTGTACATGAATGTGTGTCACACATGGCATACTGCTTCCCCATAAGCCACAGCAAATTTCATTCTTGAAAAAAGAATTAAAAGAGCCTGTATTTTAAAGCCAAAGGTTGGGGATTGGAGGACTGGTGTTATTGGGAAGAGCCCAAGGACTAAAAAAAAAAAAAAGTCACCATCAAGGTAACTTAAGACTACTTTTGCATGGTTTCTCTTGGCCAATTGCAACAAATGAGAAAGGGAGGAGGAGAAAGGTAACATCTGAAAAATTTGAGATTTAGCTTGAGCACAACATGCATGTTAAATTTAGCATAGATCCAAAAGGGGAGTCCATAGATTAGTTTTGGCAGAATGGATATTTGGTAGGCCACATAGCCGAACAGCAATATCTGATGGATACCTGCCTAAAGAAGGCCTCTAACAGAGCCTTGGCAGTGATGGAGTGAGCCTGGACACTGTATGAAGATTTGGCTCCATGCAAGATGCAACAATGGGCGAAGCGAACAAGTTACTTAACTTCGGTAATGCATCATCTAGTAGAGACAATATCTAGCTGTAGATTCCTTACCTTTGAATTTCTCAGGCGCCAGGCTGGATCCGGAAACTTTTGCGTGAGCAGTACACCTGCGCGCCGTCAGGTGGCTCCGTTCGGCTCTGTGTGACCGCGTTGTCAGTGTCGGTTATCACCTATAAAGGCGCCAACCAGGCGCGCAGACATCGGTCCTTTTATTTCCACGCCAGTTAAGTGCTGATCCGGAAAAGAGCGACCCCTCTTTTTTTATAGGGTTTTTTCAGCATTTTGTCGAGGAAACATTTTTCTTGTGTTTCGAGGATGTCATCTATATGTACAGGGTTTAAACAGTGTGGTGCCTGTCACCGCACCATGTCGGTAACCGACCCCCACCTGATCTGTCTGTGGTGTCTCGATTGAGAATGACTTGGGCCAGGTCGTTCTTGATCTTCTTCAGAACTCTGGGCAGAAGTGGTATGGGCGGAAAGGCATACAGGAGGCCTGAGCTCCACTCGCTACAAAATGGGGCACCGCCTTGGAAGCCCTGGGGCGCAAAACTGCTGACATTTCTCTTCGGAGGCAAACAGATCTAACCTAGGCTCTCCCAACTGCAGAAAGAGACCTTGTGCCATCTCCGACTGGATCTGCAAGGCATCCATGGCGAAGTTCGTCCGCCCTGGCGTTCAGAGAACCTACCAGATGTTGAATCACCAGGGATATGCCCTGCTGTTCCAGCCATGTCCAGACAAGCGGGGCCTCTTGACAGTGTCCACGACCCCACTCTGCCCTTCTTGTTGCAGTACCACATGGCGGTGGTGTTGTCCGTGAACACCTGCACTAACTTCCCCTTGACCGAGAGAAGAAATATTTTAATTGCTAGTCGGATCACCCGAAGCTCCAACAAAATGATGTGGAGCCCCGACTCCGCCGGAGACCAGTGTCCCCTGATCATCACTACTCCCACATGGCCGCCCCATCCCAGAAGTGATGCATCTGTCACTCCTGGGAGATCTGGTTGGGGAAGGGAGAGGGATCTGCCTCTGACCCAATTGCGGTTCGTCAGCCACCACTGCAGGTCCTTTACAGTTACCTCTGAGAACTGGACTACATGGGAGAGATTCCCCATATGCTGCACCCTCTGGAACTTCAGGTCTCACTGCAGAGCCCGCATATGCCATCTGGCGTGATTTATCAACAGAATGCAGGAGGCCATGAATTCCAGCAACCTCGGTCATTCACACCAAAATCCAGGATAGAGGCTGAAACATCGGTATCATAGCCTGAATATCCTGGATTCACTGCTAAGAAGGATAAGCCTGATAGTGCACTGTGTCCAGAACCGATGAAAGTGAGCATTCGAAACGGAGTCAGGTGTGACTTTGGCACATTTATAGAGAATCCCAGAGAATGCATGAGGTCTGCCATAGTCGGGAGGTGGGAGACGACAGCCTAGGGTGAAGGCGACTTCAACAGCCAGTTGTCAAGATAGGGGGAAGACTCACACCCCTAACATGCGCAGATGAGCTGCAACCACCGCCATCACCTTGGTGAACACCCGAGGGGCACTGGTAAGGCCGAAGGGGAGCACAGTGAATTGAAAGTGCTCGTGGTCTACCTTGAACTGCAGGTAACACCTGTGGGCAGGCAGGATGGGGGATGTGAAAATACGCTTCCTGCAAGCCCAATGCTACCATCCAGTCTCCTTGGTCTAGGACAGGCAAGACCTGAGCCAATGTGAGCATCTTGAATTTCTCCTTTTTGCAAAAGATATTGACGGTTCTGAGGTCTAGAATAGGTCTAAGACCTTTGTTCTTTTTGGATATCAGAAAGTAGCGAGAAAACAAATACTGCCTACTTCTGAAATCAGAGCCTTCTCTATAGCTCCCTTGGCCAGGAGAGCTGCAACTCCCTCTTGGTGTAATGTTAGATGATCCTCAGCCAGCTGTTCTTGAGTTGGCGATAATGGGGGAGGAAAAGAACGAAAAGCAAGAGAACAGCCATCCCGAATGATCTGCAAGACCCATTTGTACGATTCTATGGACCTCCAGCAGAGGAGATGGGGTTAAATTCTCCTTCCAACTGGAGTAGAATGGTCTTGCAGACTCAAACTAGGAATGCTTGGGGGCTGCAGCTGCTGAGGGCTGGGTAGTAGATGACTTCTAGCTACCATTCCGAGTTCGGAATGAACAGCGTCCACGTCGTCCTACAACTTGGGGAGTCTGCGAGGGAAAGTGGATGGGATACAGCAGAAGCGGCTGAAAACCCCTTCCTGTGCCACGAAAGCGGCGAAAGCTAGACTGGCTACGAGGTGTGACCAAGCGGTCCAAGGATCTGGTCGCAGCACGAGAATCCTTGAAGCGCTCCAAGGTCGAGTCCTCTTTGTCACCAAAAAGAAGAGTCCTGTCAAAGGGCATGTCCATGAGATTAGCCTGGACATTACCTGAGAAGCCAGATGTTCTGAGCCAGGCGTGGCACCGCAAGGCCACAGTCGACACGAACCGCTATGCCCAGCGAGTCAGTTGCGTCTAAACCACACCAAATGGTGAACTTTGCTGTATCTCTCCCATCCTTCACTGCCTGAGAGAGTATGGCCTGTGCCTCCTCCGGAACTTGTCGCAGCCCTTGCACAACCGTCTCCCATAGGGAATGCGCCATGGGATGTAGAAGCCTGAAAAACCATGATCTTGGTGGCTGGGGGGAGGCTTGGACCACGTGCCTAGAAGGACATTTATTAGTGCTTCATTAAACAGCAATGGGGGTTCAGACGTGGAAGCCCCAGGCTGAATCACCTCCGTCAAGAGATTAGCCCTGACCTGCACAGAGGGCAGCTCCAGTCCAAGGTCCTCTGCAACCATCCTTACCACCGTGACATAAGAAGCCCTCTCCTCTGTAGCCACAGTCGGTGGAGAGAGCATACCAGTATCTGGAGATGTGTCCAGTCCTCTGGCTTCTCAAAGATCCTCATACCAGTCCAACTGTTCCACAGGAACATCTAGTTTTTGTTCTAAAGGGTCCATAGACCCCTCCCAATCCTCACTCATGCCCGAAACGTCCTCAAAAGGAACAGGCAACGAAGTAGAACCGCTGGGGTCTGACGCGGGGGAGGGGGGTCGCGCTGGCACTACCAGCATCAACCCAGATCCATGAGACCCCACTGGCTCCATGGCCAAAGTCGACATCGCAGAACCTGATGGCACCTCCTCCAACCCCGTGTGGCCCAATGACTCCTCAAATACGTGGCACAGGACCTCGTAAAACTCCTTTGAGCAGGGGTCGCTTCGGCTCCCTGAATGGGGAGGGGGGATTGAGGGCGACGCAATACCAGACTCCTGCTCCAAAGAACCATGCCTAGAGCGGCAGTGCTCCTTACCGGTCTCGTCGACAGACTAGGTGAAGACTGAGTCAGCTTTCTGCCTCTTCCTAGAGTGTCCCGAGGATCTCGAGTGTGAGGAAGAGGACTTCTTGAAGCTCGTGGAGCGGTCCCGCAACTACCTCTGCTTTGAACAGGATCTCCAATGATTCGACTGCCAGGCCGCAAGGAGCTTCAAAGTCCGCTCCCGTAAGGCCTTTGGAGCTATGGCCTGGCAATCTGAGAACGACTTTGTGTCTTGGTCACGATCGAGACACCAGACAGATGAGGTGGGGGTCGGTTACAGACATGGCGCTGCGACAGGCACCACACTGTTTAAACCCTGTATGTATAAATGACATCCTCTACACAAAAAAAAAAAGTTTCCTTGACAAAAAGCCAAAGAAACCCTATTTATAAAAAATAAAAAAAAAACATGGGGTTGCTGTTCTCCGGATCAGCACTTAACTGGTGCGGAAATAAAAGGACCGATGTCTGCGCGCCTGGGTGGCGCCTTTATAGGTGATAACTGACCCTAACACCGCCGTCACACATACCCGAACGGAGCCACCAGACTGCACGCAGGGGTACTGCTCACGCAAAAGTTTACGGATCCAGCCGGACGCCTGGAAAATTCAAAGGTAAGGAATAAGCAGCTAGAAGTCTCTATCAGATATAAAGTAAACGATTTGGTCATAGTAGCCTTAGCAGTTGCATAATTACCTCTAAAATTCTCTATTTCAGTAGAACGTAGGTCCATATTCTGTTAAAATTAAAAGCAATGTATATGCATGGCATCTAAATTGTGTAACGTTTGCTTAGCTGAAGAGGCGTGGAGACAAAAAATCATTAACTCGGATAGTAACACTGCACAAAGGTGGGCATGAGCCCTCACATCTACCTGCTATCAAGGGCAATATAAAATGTCCAAAGGGAGAAAGCGTTTGTAGCTCAGTTATAAATCCCCAAAAAGAAGTCTTCCACAAAAGAAACTTTAAATCATGAGCCGAACAACTCAAAAACAGTTATGAATCAACTTAGCCAGGACCTGGGTAAGCCTCCAGGATATCACACACCACATATGCATAAATCCCATTCAATGACCTTTGATGGCCTCAATGGTTGTGGAAAAAGAATGCCCATGCAGGTCTTAATGGTAAGATGTATTGCAGTTCTCCACCTACACCCTGCCTCAGCTGAGTGACTTCGGAAACACATCATATCTGCGCAGTAGGTACATTGGTTGATAGCTTTCACTTGTTCCAAGTGGCAGTAATTATGCCATTAGCTCTTGTATTTAGTCAAGTTGGAGGACGTCTTGGCAGCCTCCAGGACCTCCATGTTCTCGGAGTGAAGACCTAGGAGTACAAAGGTTAGCTCCACAAGAAACAAGCACTTGAGTTGTGCAGTAACAACACTCTTCTCTCTTCATGGGGGAGGAGAATGTGGTACCTTGGATGGAGATGGAACAGGCCAGAGGCTCAGACATGGCGAGGTCAGACCATGGGCACTCCCTAATTATCAGGTGTCTCATCAGAGGAGCGATAGCAAACACATACAAGAAAGCCCTTGTCGAACATTGGGTGTCCCCTACAGCTCCAGCCTCCCGCCCATCCAATAAATTAGCTGGTTGCGTTAAGTGATCAAGTGAGTGTACCAGGTATTTATAGTTGGAGAAAGAAGGCCATGAAAATAAAGTATAGCTCCTCCTGGAGAACTTCCCATTTGCGTGGACAATAGACACATCTGTTCAAGATGCCCACCCTGGTGTAGTCGAATCCTGCAATGAGCCATACCTCCAGGGCAGTGCTTTGTTGTACTGCCAGCTTCAATGAATCATTGCCAGCCGGAAGCAATTAGGGTAGTTGGTACCTCTGGTTTTCTCATGTAGCCGAAGGCTGTGGTATTGACAGTGTGAATCATTATCACTCTGGATCGGACTTTCGGATGGAAGACCATAAATGTCAGAAAAATATCTTTCAGCTCCAATAAATGTTGAGGGACAAATCTGTCTTGCCCCACAAGGTACTGATGAATCATAATCAGCATTATGTTCACCCACCCATGGAGTTGGTGGTGACTACAAATTGCCAATGGCCAGGCAGAAGTGCAACTACACCAAGGGATTAGGGGCATGTGCCCACCAATGAAAAAGTTGAACTAAGGATGGCTGGTTTGGCATTGACTTGGACCGATTGTACCACAGTGGTCTGCCTGTTGGAGCTGCAGGAAATGCATGTAGAGGTTTGGCGCTAGATACAGCCTTTATTAAGGCCAACTATATTTCCACAGGCTTTGGTATGTTAAATACCATGTCTTTCATTTATCTCGAAATAAATTGTAATTACGTAAGAACGGTCTATCCAAGACCATAACTATTCAGTGTTCCTTTTTAATAAAATTAATTTTTTTAAAAATCACATTTGATCTATGGAGGAAGAGTATCCTTTACTGCCAGAAAACCACCACCAAGTGATTTGGAGGCTTTTCAAATCTGGTATGCTCACAGAGGGAAAAAGCTTGCATGTGTGCATCTTTCTTTGCAGTGAACGAGCCTAGCAGAGCACTGTGCAGGGCCAGAGCAATGAATATAGTCAGAGGTGTTTCATGCATAGTCCACGGGTGTGATCACAGAGTGAAGGACCTTGTGTGTGTGTATTCTTTACAGAGCACTAACCCGGCAGAGCATTTGCAGGGCCAGAAGCAATTAATATATTCAGAGGTGTTTCATGCATAGTCCAAGGATGTAATCACAAAGGGAAGGAGCATACGTGTGTGCATATTCTTTACAGAGCACAAACCTAGCAGGGCATTTGTAGGACCAGAGGCAATGAAGATAGGGGTGTTTCAAGGGCAGAGGCTCCTGAGTTAGGAGAGGGGAATGGAAGTAGAGGAAATTCTACAGCCTTGAGCTGTAGTGTTCTTATATGTGTGTCGAAGAAGCCAGAAAAGCTGCCAGCGCAAACACAGGGTCTTGTCTGACTTCAGGCAAAAAAACAGGAGCTCTTCTGAGATCTGCAAAATCCACACTGTCTTCACATTCAACAACTTTCTCGGTTTGCAGATCATGTGCCTGTTTAAAGTGATTCTCTGAATCTGTTCAGATTACAACGTGACTTTTATGCCGACGTTTTACTTCGTGTTGCAAGTTCTTTTTCTTGCCAAACTTTCCACATGGTTTCTTGCCCCATAAGCCATGCTGGCGGCTGAAGAACTGATCTCGTCTTAACGTTTCTTTCCAGGTTGCATGAGCATTGAGGTATTTTTGAGCATCCTTCATGGGCACGACGACTGTTGCAAAGTCATCCTTGTGCCCTGGGGACCCCCATTTTTTGCTGACTGGTATTGGTGGTAACTGACTGACTGTCCCTGGGCGCTGCCTAAACAGGCCCAGGGCCAGTGCTATGCTGAAAACACACTTAGAATACAGTGAATAAACTTACATACACTAGGGTATACTATGGGTCAGGGTACCTCTATGATTGGCATGACCGCCCCTATACGGCCCTAGTACATAATAGGACACGGGATTAAAACTACCTTTAAGTCCCTAGTATATAATAGGGTATGGCAGTTTAGAGGCCAGCAGCCCTTTCTGCACTTTGCATGTGTGCACTGCTGAGGCCTGAGGTCAGTTTAAAAGCATCCCTTTGTTGCAGGACTGCTTTTAAAAAGTAAATTGTGCCCAAACTCCACTTCGGTGTTTGGGGTACTTAAAAATTAATAAACTACAACATTTTGGCATATTAGGCGCCATCAGGGTCTCCCTTAGGTGTCCCAGGGGTGGGGGAGGGGGGCAGGTACTTATAAGAAGGACCCTTATAAAATAAGGGTTATATGCCCTGGGGCTAGTGAAATTACATAGTACATTTCCCTCATTGTAGTAAAGTGCTTCCCAAAATCAACTTTTGTGCTAGTGTACTGTGGAGTGCAGAACTACAATATTCTTACCTATTCAGAACCCCTAAATTCTTCCCTAGGTGTTCCAGGGGTGAGGGGTCCAGTAGATATAGGCAGGATCTTTATAAAAGATGTTTTATAAGCCCTGGTGTTGGAGATATTGCCCAGTTCATTTCCCCATTGCAGATCCCCAGCCACATAGGTTAACATGGCAAGAAGTTATTAATTAATAACTACTGCCAGGAGTTACAGAAAAAATATAATACGTAGGTTTGACCGGGAGCTCGTCGCAAGGCAAGAATGCAAACCCTCATCGAATCCGGACTGGTGGAGAGCTTCAAGGGACCCCCGGAGAAAAAGCTCCAGAAAAGTTTTTAAGTCAGATGGTAAAAAGTTTGACCGAGGCCTACTGCGAGGGGTAGCCGCACAGGGCTTCATCGCGGTTGGCCTGAAACTTTGACTTTGTCTCAGTCTAACGCGACAAGATGTTTCAATAGGAGCTATAGGTTTCTATGTACTATATAGTGCTAAATCTTTCAAAATTCATATCTCCGGTTCCCTACATTGGATTTTTATTCCGTTTTGGTGTCATTTTAAAGATTAAAATATTTCCTATTTATATAAATTGGTGTTGGATTTTTATTGTGTGTTGTCTTAATAATTTACTGAATTGTTGTTTTAAAATGCTTTATATACCCGTCTCTGAAGTTAAGCCTGCCTGCACGCAGCCAAACTACCAAGGGTTGAGCATGGGAATAATTTTCTGAGCCCTACACTGTGTTAGTGGCCTTATTGCCAGTGATAGATATATATTTACAACTAATAATAATGCACTTTCCAACAATGACCTACTGATAACTCTTTGTATTTTGTTTTCTTTCTTACAATTCCGAAATTAAAGCTTTTTAAAATTCAATGGCTTTAAAAATGTTCATATGGTTTGAGCTCCGAGACAATATTCATCAAGGACCCCTAGAGGTGGCAAGCTCTTCTGTGCGCCATAATGCCAGAGCAGGGTAGGACACTGCTCACACACCGCATGCCTGTCCATTCAAGCCTGCCTTGGTGTCTGCTCTTCTGTGCGCCATAATGCCAGAGCAGGGTAGGACACTGCTCACACACCGCATGCCTGTCCATTCAAGCCTGCCTTGGTGTCTGCCCTTCTGATCACTATAATGCCAGAGCAGGGTAGGACACTGCTCACACACCGCATGCCTGTCCATTCAAGCCTGCCTTGGTGTCTGCCCTTCTGATCACTATAATGCCAGAGCAGGGTAGGACACTGCTCACACACCGCATGCCTGTCCATTCAAGCCTGCCTTGGTGTCTGCCCTTCTGATCACTATAATGCCAGAGCAGGGTAGGACACTGCTCACACACCGCATGCCTGTCCATTCAAGCCTGCCTTGGTGTCTGCCCTTCTGATCACTATAATGCCAGAGCAGGGTAGGACACTGCTCACACACCGCATGCCTGTCCATTCAAGCCTGCCTTGGTGTCTGCCCTTCTGATCACTATAATGCCAGAGCTGGGTAGGACACTGCTCACACACCGCATGCCTGTCCATTCAAGCCTGCCTTGGTGTCTGCCCTTCTGATCACTACAATGCCAGAGCAGGGTAGGACACTGCTCACACACCGCATGCCTGTCCATTCAAGCCTGCCCTTGGTGTCTGCCCTTCTGATCACTATAATGCCAGAGCTGGGTAGGACACTGCTCACACACCGCATGCCTGTCCATTCAAGCCTGCCTTGGTGTCTGCCCTTCTGATCACTACAATGCCAGAGCTGGGTAGGACACTGCTCACACACCGCATGCCTGTCCATTCAAGCCTGCCTTGGTGTCTGCCCTTCTGATCACTACAATGCCAGAGCTGGGTAGGACACTGCTCACACACCGCATGCCTGTCCATTCAAGCCTGCCTTGGTGTCTGCCCTTCTGATCACTATAATGCCAGAGCAGGGTAGGACACTGCTCACACACCGCATGCCTGTCCATTCAAGCCTGCCTTGGTTTCTGCCCTTCTGATCACTATAATGCCAGAGCTGGGTAGGACACTGCTCACACACCGCATGCCTGTCCATTCAAGCCTGCCTTGGTGTCTGCCCTTCTGATCACTATAATGCCAGAGCAGGGTAGGACACTGCTCACACACCGCATGCCTGTCCATTCCAGCCTGCCTTGGTGTCTGCTCTTCTGATCACTATAATGCCAGAGCAGGGTAGGACACTGCTCACACACCGCATGCCTGTCCATTCCAGCCTGCCTTGGTGTCTGCCCTTCTGATCACTATAATGCCAGAGCAGGGTAGGACACTGCTCACACACCGCATGCCTGTCCATTCAAGCCTGCCTTGGTGTCTGCCCTTCTGATCACTATAATGCCAGAGCAGGGTAGGACACTGCTCACACACCGCATGCCTGTCCATTCAAGCCTGCCTTGGTGTCTGCCCTTCTGATCACTATAATGCCAGAGCAGGGTAGGACACTGCTCACACACCGCATGCCTGTCCATTCAAGCCTGCCTTGGTGTCTGCCCTTCTGATCACTATAATGCCAGAGCAGGGTAGGACACTGCTCACACACCGCATGCCTGTCCATTCAAGCCTGCCTTGGTGTCTGCCCTTCTGATCACTATAATGCCAGAGCAGGGTAGGACACTGCTCACACACCGCATGCCTGTCCATTCAAGCCTGCCTTGGTGTCTGCCCTTCTGATCACTATAATGCCAGAGCAGGGTAGGACACTGCTCACACACCGCATGCCTGTCCATTCAAGCCTGCCTTGGTGTCTGCCCTTCTGATCACTATAATGCCAGAGCAGGGTAGGACACTGCTCACACACCGCATGCCTGTCCATTCAAACCTGCCTTGGTGTCTGCCCTTCTGATCACTATAATGTCTCAGCAGAGGAAGAGCATGCAAACACATCAATCACATGCTTGTCTATCCATGCACGCCTTCTTTGGTGTCATAAACCCCGAAGTCCCCTCTCCAACAAGGCAGAAAAAGACACATCTGAATTTACAGACTACAGTCCAATGTTGGCCGAAGCGAGGCTGACTGTGTGGTAGGTACCAGTCAGCATCACACGTGAGGTTTTCGGGCATGCCCGCTGTAAAATCTCGACATACTGGTGTTTTTGTTTCCTTTTCCCAAAAACTTCGAACCATAACGCAATCCACCACTAGATGGCAGCATAAAGCCAAGCTAGTATACTGACAGGCCCATGTTACGTTACACACATCAGCCAGCACAGATTCTAACCATGGTAGTCGCGGAAGGAACAACAGCATTGGTTCCAGACCACGTCCTACGTCTTAACGATTAAGAAATACTTGCTTTTGCCAAAGAAATGAAAATGTTTGCCCGCCCACCCACACTAAAATGGACATTTGTGCAGTTCGTTCACACATGAAGCTGAAGAGACTCTAGACTATAGGACATATTATCCAACCTGTGAAGCACAAAAATAACTTCGGAAGCATGCCAAAGCCAAAAACCTCCGCCATTGTATGAAGCACATCCTTCCCTGCAGTGGCCCTCACCGTCGTGACCACCAGAGCAGGCGCCAGGAGTAAGGGAAGAAGCAACGGCTTCTGGGTGTAGTTAGGAGTCAAGCGCTCAAGCCAAAGAACTTTGGGAACAGAAGGATTTATCAAGCCAAGCCTCGAGGCTTAGTGGGGTGCACATCACTGTCCGAGCTGCAGACAGGCACAAGGCATCAACTGAAGCTCCAGAGAGACCGAGAACCAAGCACGTAACACCAGGACCTTGGCTACTGAAGCTCCGCACGGATGTGAACGCCAGGTCCTGGGCACCGGGGAACTGTCCGGGCCACTGCCAGAGTCTGCAGGTGCCACGTGAAAGGGGCAAGAACAGTGCAAACTACAGCCCGATGGGGTCCGACACAGGCCCGGTTCTAGCGGGTGGGCCAGGCCCACCCAAACATGACCTTTGGCCCTCCCAGTCGGCAGAAGAGGCCATGAGGACGGCCGAACATTGTGATGCTTAAAATCAATCTGGGGTAGCATTGTCACCTTTCCAAAAGAAAATACTGGCTATTTGTTGTAGTTTTAAGTGTGCACAGGCATGGACAGGATACCAAATAGAACTATAAATAAAATTGCATGTATTCTTTTCTCTCTGTTTTTACTATATTTAATAGTCCGGAATCTTTCCTGCTCTAGAATCCATTTAAAAGTGTTTTCCATTTATACTTGCTGTTTTAATTAGGTACAGATAAGGGCTAAAAATTCTTACTTTAGGTGGTTTTGCTAACTTTTGTACTGGCCGGGACATTAAAATACTGGTGGTGCCAGTAAAAAAAAATTGGCCAGGTGGCAACCCTAGTCAGGTGTAATTAAGGAACCTCTAGAACACATTTTAAAGTGCATTGTTTTTTATAAATACTGTTCTAAATATGCACTGTAAAGGGGAAAAATGCTGACTTTGGGTGGTTTTCTCTATTTTTACACTGCCTGAGACATTAAAATATTAATGTCGGGAGAAAACGGCAATGTGGCAACTGTACCTCATGTCGGAGGCAAGCTGCAGCTAGGCGGTGTGTATGTGGGAGTGGGGACAGGGTGTTACCTGCCAATGATGCAGCAGGTGCAGTGGCACCAGAGCCCAGAGCTGTGAGCGTCATTTTGCACCTCAATTATCTAACATAACATGTGTATTTGTAAAATTCACGTTTATCCAAGGGTATCTTGGCACCGAATAGCCAACCTCAGACTGAGACAGCTCGTCACAGCACCGACTCATTCCGCCGGCCACACGCTCGACCCCGTCTTCTCCTCAAGCTCCCACGTCTCCTTCAGCCACACCAAGGAACTCCTCTGGACCGACCACCGCTGCATCCACTTCACCTTCCAGAAACCCACCGCACCCAACAGATCCCACGCCGCTGCTGGAGCAAAGTCACCGAAGACCAACTACGGGCAAACCTCGCTCTCAGCCCTCCCTCCGACCCATCCAACACCGACGACGCTGCCTGCAACCTCAGACGATGGATAGACGACTGTGCCAACACCCTCGCCCCGCTGAAAAAACTCACCTACAGCAACACCACCAAAAGAGCCAGCTGGTTCACCCCGGAACTCCTAGCTTCCAAGCGTACCTGCCGGAAACTTGAGAAGAAATGGCACAGTGATAAGACACCGGACAGCCACGCAGCCCATAAAGACGCCATCCGTAACCACCACCACCTCATCAGGTCCGCCAAGAGAATCTCCTTCAAAGACCGCCTCGACAACAACGCACACAACAGCAAGGAGCTCTTCAACATCGTGAAGGAACTCTCCAACCCCAGCTCCAACACCAACGACATCCCGCCGTCGCAAGCCCTGTGCGATTCCCTCGCCACCTTCTTCCACCGCAAGATCGCCGACATCCACGACAGCTTCAACACCCAGACAGGCCCCACTAAGATAGATACACCAGACCCGCCGCACACCATCGACCATGACCCCTTGCCAGCGTGGGCCAGCGTGAACATCGATGACACCATCAAGACCATGGGCACAATACACTCCGGCTCCCAGTCAGACCCTTTCCCGCACCACATCTTCAACAAAGCCAGCAGCTCCATCGCACCCCACCTGTGCAACGTTATCAATCTCTCCTTCGAGACCGCGACCTTCCCAGAGAGCTGGAAACACGCAGAGATCAACGCCCTACTCAAAAAAAACCAAGGCGGACCCAAGAGACCTCAAGAACTTCCGGCCCATCTCCCTGCTTCCGTTCCCAGCCAAGGTCATCGAGAAGATCGTCAAACAGCTAACCCGATACCTCGAAGAAAACAGCATCCTGGACCCATCCCAATCGGGGTTCCGCAGCAACCACAGCACTGAGACTGCCCTCATCGCCGCCACCGACATCAGGACCCTGCTGGACAACGGTGAGACCGCAGCCCTCATCCTGCTGGACCTCTCCGCCGCCTTCGACACTGTCTGCCACCGCACTCTACGCGCACGCCTCCACGACGCAGGGATCCGAGACAAGGCCCTGGAATGGACCACCTCCTTCCTCGACGGCAGAACCCAGAGAGTCCGCCTCCCACCTTTCCGATCCGAAGCCTCCGAGATCATCTGCGACGTACCACAGGGATCTTCCCTCAGCCCAACACTGTTCAACATCTACATGGCCCCGCTCGCACGCATCGCCAGACAGCACGACCTCAACATTATCTCCTACGCCGACGACACTCAACTGATCCTCTCCTCACCAAGGACCCCCTCGCCGCCAAATCCAATCTCCATGAAGGAATGAAGGCGGTCGCCGATTGGATGAAGATCAGCCGACTAAAGCTGAACACGGACAAGACAGAGGTCCTCATCCTCGGCTCCAACCCCTCAGCATGGGACGACTCCTGGTGGCCAACGACGCTGGGAGCAGACCCGACAACCACCGACCACGCACGCAACCTGGGAGTCATCCTCGACTCAACGCTCTCCATGGCCAAGCAAGTCAACGCAGTCTCCTCCTCTTGCTTCAACACCCTCCGCATGCTTCGCAAGATCTACAGGTGGATCCCGACAGACACAAGAAGGACAGTCACCCAGGCCCTCGTCAGTAGCAGACTTGACTATGGGAACGCCCTCTACGCGGGAGCCCCGGCCAAGCTCATCAAGCGACTGCAACGCATACAAAACGCCTCCGCACGCCTGATCCTCGACATACCACGCCACAGCCACATCACCCCCCACCTGAGGAACCTGCACTGGCTCCCCGTCGACAGGAGGATCTCCTTCAAACTCCTCATCCACGCACACAAGGCACTCCACAAGACTGGCCCAGCCTACCTCAACAGACGACTCTTCTTCTACGTCCCCAACCGCCAGCTCTGCTCCGCCGACCTCTCCCTCGCCACCGTCCCTCGCATTCGAAGAACAATCACCGGCGGCAGATCCTTCTCACACCTCGCCGCCAAGACCTGGAACACCCTTCCACTAAGCCTACGACAGACCCAAGACCTGCTGACCTTCAGGAGGCTACTCAAGACCTGGCTGTTAGACCAGTAGCAGCAACCCCCCCCCCCTTTCTCTCCCCAGCGCCTTGAGACCCTCGCGGGTAGGTAGTGCGCTCTACAAATTCTGTGATTGATTGATTGTTTATTGTTACCCAACTCAATGGTACTCATTTTATTGACTTCAGAAGGATGAAAGGCTGAGTGGACCCACCAGGATTTGAACCTGAGACCATGACGTCGAACACAGGCCCCTACAGTGGAAGAAATAGTCCACCAGACCCGGCTGTTTCTGTGTGTGGATTCTGAAGGTGTTAAAGTATTTTAGTCTGTGTATGATGCGCACAGTGATATACTGTAGGATGTGGTATACATTATATTATTCCCATAGTGCCAGTGCATGCATCATTGCATAAGCAGCCACAAGGGAATCATAAATGTCAACCATTATCTAAGAATAAATGTGGTGGAATTATCCTCTTCAGATGAACACAATTTTTCTAAACTAAGAAAAACGATTCATGATTTCCTTTCATATGACGTCAGCACCCTAATACAAGTGGTATCTAAAACAGACATTTTTCAACGTTCTGTTATGGTATTAGTCATGTTTTTTAATGGCTTTTTGTTAAGAAGATGGACACTGGTAAGTTTCTGAGACTTTTATTACTTTCCAAGTAGAGCCACCAATTCCAGCTGCTGGTCTGTCAGTTCTCCTGGTAGCAACTGTCTCACATGAGACGCTGCCATGGAGATGGAACAGCCAGGCTCATGCAGCACTTTGAATAATTACAACACATCCCCCTTTACTGGAAAAACAAAAGAAGGAGAGGAGGAAGTTGAAGAAGGAGAGAAAGGAGAGAAGGCAGGAGAAAGAGAGAAAAGCACAGGTCAAAACATGACACCATGTTAGTTCGAATACATCACAATTGAGATCAATACATTCTATAGTCTTCATAGCGCTTTGGAGGACATGAGACCTTGGAGAAGGACCTCGTGAATAGAAACGCGGAGAGGGACTACACTTTGGCAAACTTGGACCAGGCAAAACATCTGGGCATGAAGGAAACAAGGATTTGTCGCCTCTGAATTTCACCAGGCGAGACATGCTCCACTTACCACCATTATGAACAGTAACCACATTTTTATAAACAGAAGTAATGACAAAAGGACCCATAAATTCAGCGACACCCTTTCTAGGCCACCGTGGTCTCTTAATAAGTACCCACTCACCAACCTTCCATGACGTGGCTTTAGTTGATTTCTTAAAATTAAACCTCTCCTTGTACTTCTCTTGGTAGGACTTGATTCTAGCACCCACCTCCTCCTTATCCAAAACAGGACCTTCAATGAGAGGTAACCAGCCAGGATTGAGTTTGGATAATGCAACCCTCCCTCTCAATATTTGAAAAGGAGACTTTTGCAGAATAGTATTGAGGGCAGTACGATGTGCCCACCAAGTATCTCTTAGGACACTCTTGAGAGGAACCTTCATTTCAATTGCCCTCTGCACACATGCCTTCACTACCCTGTTCATGCGTTCCGCAAGTCCATTGGCTTGGGGTGCATAGAGTGCAGTCTTCTGATGGATGATGCCATAGTCACTCAAAAAGTCTTGCATCTCCTGTGAGATGAACTGCACCCCATTGTCCGTGATGAGGAACCTGGGAATGCCCTCACTTGCAAATTCATCCCTGAGAAAGTCAATAACCACCCTGGTACTGACAGAATTCACACATTTGGTGGACACCCACTTGGATGAGTAATCCACTAAAAGAATTACAAATCTTTCTGAGGGACCTAATAGCTCAAAGGGACCCATAAGGTCCAAACCAAGCTTGACCCAAGGCTCATGTGGGACCTCAACAGGTGACAAGGGAGCGGTATTGGTGACCTGAGATTTATCATTGGCGGCGCACTGACAGCATTCCTTAACCACTTTCTCAACTTGACTATCCATCTTGGGCCACCAATACCTCTCACGGAGACGTGACTTAGTGAGATTTCTACCCAAGTACCCCTCATGAGCAAGGTTAACAAGCTTTGGTTTTAAGGCATCAGGGGGTATCACTCTCTCACCACGCATGAGTTGGCCTTGACAAAGGGTAAGTTAATTTCTGATGGACCAGAAAGGTAACAGGTCAGAGTCAAGATTTTTGCAGTCAGGCCACCCTTTGATAACAAATCCTGTTACAATAGGAAGCAACACATCCTCCAATAAAGCCTGTTCCAACTCCAGTTCTTGGATAGCAGGCTCCCTGACCCAACAAACACTAGCAGAGTCACAGTCTGGAGCATCTCAGTCTGGAGCATCTCCGCAACCCTCAATGGGCAGTCTTAATAAGCAATCTGCTGCTTTGTTGGCAGAACCAGGAAGATAGTGTACTTGAAAATTGTATTCTTCCAACCCCTCGCTCCAACGTGTAAGCCTGGGTGTAAGTCTCTCACTCTCCACACACGAGAACACCTGAATTAAAGTGCGATGATCTGATCTTGAGAAGGGAATGCCCCACAAGTAAAACTTAATTTTTTTTATTGCCCACACTATGGCCAAAGCCTCCCTTTCGATGCACGAATACTGTTTAGATTTCTTTAACGCTCTAGAGGCAAATGCAACAACCTTCTCCTCGCCTCCATCAATCTGGGAAAGCACCGCCCCAAGGCCACACAAGCTAGCATCAGTTGTCAGGAAGGTTTTCTTCTTGGTGTCAAAGTGGCCAAGAGTGGGCATCTTACCTATTGCCTGTTTGATAGAGTTAAAGGCCGCAACACACTCTGGTGACCAGGCAAAGTGCGTTCCTTTCCTCAGAAGGGCTCTGATGGGTTCTACAGTGGAGGCGAAGCCCTGAACAAACTTTGAATAAAACTCGGCGAGTCCAAGGAAGGACCTCACCTGCTCTTTATCAGTTGGGGCATCAACAATGCTCCTTGCCAGATCCAGTTTTGGTCGGATGCCCTCTCCAGAGATGACATGTCCCAAATATGTAACGGAAGACACACCAATCTTACACTTTAGCCTGTTCACAGTTAAACCTTTGTCAGTTAGTCTTTGCAGAGTGGCTCTCAAAACACTGTCATGCTCCGAGTCATCCTTTCCGTAAACTAAAATGTCATCCTGAAAGAACATGACGTTAGAAATGTCTCCCAGGATCATCTTCATGATGCGCTGAAAACAGGCAGCTGCCGAAGCTAGTCCGAACGGCATTCTGATGAAACGGAAAGCCCCCAGTGGCGTCACAAAAGAGGTTAGGTGTTTGGACTCTGGATGGAGGGGTACTTGGTGATAAGCCGAGGACAAGTCTAACACACTGAAAACCTTCGCACCGCCAAGCATGTTGATTGACTCAGATATTAGGAAGGGGTTGGCGGTCTACCCATATCCACTTGTTTAGACTCCTCAAATCGACACACATTCTGATATTCTTCCCTCCATCCTTGGGGGCCAAAACCACTGGGGCCAACCATTCAGACGATTAGATTTCCTCAATTATACTTAGGGTTACTAGTCTCTTAAGTTCATTCCTCAGAGGTTCTAGCATCATGTTGGGGACCTTCCTAACCTTGTGTACCACGGGTGTCGCATTCTGCTTAAGCACTATGCAGTGCTCGAAGTCTTTAAGCAGACCAAGGTTGTCAGAGAAAACTTGAGGAAACTCCTCAAAAAACTTATTTGAGGTAACAGAGTGATCAACCAACATGACCTGCTCCGATGGATAATGAGCATTCGGATTGAGGATTATCCCCAAGACTCTCTGATGTCTCCACCCAAGGAGGTTGTCACCTCGTTTGGCAACATACATTTTTCCAATGGTCTCCCTTCCCTTGAAGTGAATCTTCATGATGGCAAAACCACAAATAACTTGTCTCCAATTACCACCTCGCATTCTGGCATACTGATGAGATCTGCATCTACCATGCCATCACCTCTCACGCTCAGCATAATGGTTCTTGAGGTGTCACTAATAGCCTCGACGTACTCCACTGTGCGTACTCTGCCACCAGACTTGCATACTCTTGCATAGTGACCTTTGATCCCACACTTGTGGCAGATTGTATTCCTCGCGTAGCAGTTAGGGTAGTTAGAGGAGTGGTTAGTACTACCACACCTGTAACATTTCATCCTAGAAAAGTCCGTGGAAGGCTTGACCTTGGTTCCACGCACTTTAGAGACGCTGTGAACTGAGTCTTGAGGTCTCTCTCTTTGGGTCAGCTCATGAATACTACTGGGAGTTGGAGTGTCGTCAGCAATTGCCTTATGAGCTTTCATCGCTTTGACCCAGCTAGAGGTGTTTTCCATCCCCTCTACGATGGCTATAGCTTCCTTGAGGGAAGGATTTCTGGACAAAAGTTTCTCTTGCACCCTAGGACTGTTGGTGCACCTAACCAGTTGATCACGTATCAACGAGTCAGCAAGGTCACCAAACTCACAGGTGCATGCTAGTGTCTTTAGTGAAGCTATGTAGTTCCCAACCTTCTCATTGGTTTCTTGGATTCTCATGAAAAACTTGTGCCTCTCTAAAACAACATTGATGCGTGGCCCAAAATACATCTAACATTTTTATGGACATTTCGAACACATTAGATGGTTCACCATCACCTTCACCAACAGGAATTACGTCAATACTCTCATATATGTTGCGCCCTTCTATTCCGAGATTATGAAGGAGAATTGCTTGCTTCCTATGATCCGAGAACTTTTCACCTCCAATAGCTACCAAATATGAATCAAATAGCAGTTTCCACCTCTTCCATGGCAATAGTGGTTCACCCTTTTCACAAAGAAATGGAGGAGGCTGCATGTCACGTGATGACGCGGCTCAACGCTACTGAGGCTGTGCACGTCAACGAGTGCGTGAGAGCAGCGTCACGAGCAGTGTCGCGAGTAGCGTCGCGAGCAGCAAGAGCCGTTTGGAAAAGGGCAAAAGTGTGAAAAATTGCCCAATTTCGGCTCCAAGCTCACACGAAGTCGGGAAAAGCAGGCGCAGACGTCGGAAGTCTTCAGGAGAACGGGAAGGGCGCTTCTTCACTGGTCACTAGATTCCAATCGTCCTGGAGAAGGCAAATCCGTGGGTTTATAAGAAAAGGGGAGAGTTGGTGGCAAGCTTGTCCCCCGCAAGCGTCACTTGTCGCCAGTGTTAAGAAGATGGACACTGGTAAGTTTCTGAGACTTTTATTACTTTCCAAGTAGAGCCACCAATTCCAGCTGCTGGTCTGTCAGTTCTCCAGGTAGCAACTGTCTCACATGAGACGCTGCCATGGAGATGGAACAGCCAGGCTCATGCAGCACTTTGAATAATTACAACACTTTTATTATAACTTCAGCAATGTCAATTATTGTGATGTCATGAGGGTTAAGGTCATGTGGCATCACTTCGTAGGAAGATTGAGGGTCAAAGGTCATACGATGTCACTTCTTGTGATGTCATTAAGGTCAAGGATGTGTGATGTAATTTCCGCTACCCCTGGCATTTTGGTGAATCGACGTCCATGTGTAACTCTAGGGCTTGTATTCTACCTTCAGAATTGTTATAAATTGGGCCTGCATTGGCCCACCCAAACGCACCCTTGGCCCACCCAGAAAGAAATTCCTGGAACCGGGCGTGGTCCGACACAAAACCACACAACCAAAGAGGAATCAGGATGAATGAGAGCTGCAGCTAGACACCAGTATCTGAAACACAAGCAAGCTGCAATAGCGCGGAGAGGAGAGGGAGAGACAGCAGCTCATGGATGGAATCTGGATCATCTGCACAAATAAAGGAAGGGAACAAGGAAGCAGCGATGGGTGGAAGTGTAATCGAATAAAGAAAAGCTACTGGCTAGAAGAACCGCTCAGGTGTGAGGCTTGGGCAGCGCAGGCAGTGTACAAGAGGGGCTGCTGCAGTCCCTTTGGTGGCCAGCACAGGTTGAACTGCTTCCTCTTTCAGCACTGTTGTCCGGATGCCAGAGGACAGTGGCTATGTACAGATTCAGACGTGAAGCGTAGGATGACTGGACCTTCAGGCTTACTTATGAGGCAAGCAGCAGTACTGGATCCAACCAATTCTTACCTTGACGTAGATCATCGGGAGTGTCTGTTTGGCTCGACTGTAATGTCTGGCAACTCTGTATACCGTTTCGGGCACGTAATCTAGCACCAAGTTGAGATACACCTCATCTTTCTGAAAAAGAAAAAAAATAGGAGACGTTTACATGCACGTATCCTTAGTGAAATAAGTAGTGGAAACTTTAAACAAGAGGGGACGAGCGAACAACCAATAACACTGTTGGATGGAAGAGGGTGAAAGATGAAAAATGCACAAGTTGTCATAGTACAGGGGTTGCCGGTCTGTGGGCCCTGCTTCTCATCTCCACTGCCTCTGGGTGCGAAGGAGGGGATCCTGCCCGGAGCCCCATTAGATACTGAACACTGTAGTGCCGATTCTAGAGGACAGCCCAGGGATCGATAGGACTGCTAAATGTCCCCCTTGAACCCTTCTGCATAAATCTTTCTCCTTTACCACACAGGATGATCAAACAAAAACATCAGTTCTTGTTTCAAATACATATATAAAAGAAAATAAACCTGCTGGTCATGACTTCATGACTAGGCTGTAAAAATAAATGGAATCAAGTGCACATTGGTACTTGTATCGTGTGCACCATGTCATACAACAGCAGTTGCTTTCAAGAACAATTCAATTTAACAAGGGCTAGAGCAGCGCTTCCCAAACTTTTTAGGACCAAGACCTAATTTTAACAAGCATTGGCATAGCCAATAGGTCTCGCCTTTGGGACCTTATAAGTGTTTAGCCATGCAACAGTTGATGTTGTTGCACCAAGGATATTGTGTTGGATAACTAAACACTTATAAGGTCCCAAAGGCAAGACCTATTGGCTATGCCAATGCTTGTTTCCTTCAGAGGCCGAAACCACCACTCATGTCAAAATTCCAATACTGGGATTTCAGCAGTGCTTATTATGGTGATATCTATAATTATGTTTCAAGTACTTTTTATTAAGTCCCGGAAGAAATATAGTTTGCATAAGAACTTGGACAAGAAAGGACATTGTAATAGATCCCAGGCCTGATATTGTGCTAAGGGATTTTACATTAGCTGGTAACTTGGCCAGTTGCAGGGACGCCAAGAGAACATTCTTTATCTCAAAACGATGAGCTACACAAATGGATTAAGGCTGAGGAATAAATGATTGATCTCTTGCTACACATGAGGTATTCTTTGCCGCTTTTTAAACATTTTTATTGAGATTCCGGATTTAGCGAACAGCGCAATTGTGCAGTACACAAACTTTTCAGCAGCACACTAAAGTGATCACAGCTTTGGTAAACTTTCAAATTGATTTTTTCAATTTTTAAAATATCTATCATCAGGCGCAGGCTATTAAATGAACAGTAGATACCGTGGCTGCCTGTGCCATATTTGTACATCATCACATGATTGTTTACTGTGGAGATCACCTGGGGCATAGCAAATACTTAGCCTAATTCATCATCAACATCTGACATTATTTGCTTCACAGTGACGTGTACTTTCTATGCCAGATATGGATTCCGACAAAACCTCTTTTAACACGTTTGCCCATCTCACAGCTTTGCGTGTGTATACCTGGTGCAAAATGCCCCTGCTCACCTGGGCTCCTGCAAAGTGGTTGGGACTAGATAGCAGCATGCAAGGTTAAGAGAACTGGAGTAACACTCAGTTTTAAGTTTGCAATCCTGCTTCTCAAAAGGCCACGATTTGCTGGGAAACGTGCTGCCTGTAAAATACCTCGCAGAACTTAATCTATTTTAAAGAAATAAGCTTCAAATTCCACCTTCTCTGAAATATCTATGTACCCATAACTTCAAACCAAAAAGTGAAATAATTAATTTAGTTAACAGAGCTGCAAGACCGTTTTTCATTGATTCATTCGACAACAAGTCAGTCACGTTACAGCTAAAACAAAATATGAATTTCTGTTTTTGCAAAAGTATTTTCTGTTTAGACTAAACATTTCTGCACGGTGTGTATGTGTGGTTCAAAATAGAACCAGGCTGCCTGAGCCCTAGAAGTGTACCCTTGCCGCAGAGGGGGCATGACAAAAGTTTTCTGCATTGCTTAGATTTTGAATAAAGTGACACGAGGGGAGAGTAGATGAAACTGTGGCAACATGTGTTAATAAATGAGAATATTTGGCATTTCTTGTAAACGGTGATTTATGTTCACAGTCGTTGGATCCTAGCAAAAGAATTTAAAATGAAAATACACAGAAATCTGGTAAGAAAAATGTTAACCTAAAGAGAGGAAATCAGAAATATTTGAGAAACATGGAAAACTGCTAGAAAAAGTCAGGAATGAGGGGAGAAGGAGGGAATGGAGGCATGAAGCCGATGAATGAGGGAGTGAGCAGTACGTTACACGAGGCTGTGGGTGAGGAGAAAGGAGTGAACTAGGAGGCAAGTGATGAGGAGAAAGGAGCGATACACGAGGCAGGTGGTGGGGAGAAAGGAAGGGGAAAGGACACATGAATGAGGGAGAGACTAAATCCGAACTGAGGGAATCCGCGCTCAAGGGGAGCTTTGGGGACTCGGATAGTTAACGCTCTCTTCTTCGTAGTAATTTTATTTTCATGTATTTAAATGAAAGGTGTGGAAAGCTGTCGTGTTTGGAGACCGAAGGGCTGGGATTACGTGGAGAATGAGCGAGCAGAGTGAGGGAGGCGGTGAGCATGAGGGGGCAGAGAGACAGAGAGAAGTGAAGAGACGTAAGTGGGCAAGTAGCATCTCCCCCTGCCTAAAAACATATGAACGTCTGCTTGCGTGATGCAAATGGTGCTCATGCACAGCGCTCCGATGCCGAGTTGGCGCTGTATAAACCTGCAAGCGCGGGAAGCCGGAGGGCGCCTCACAGACTCGTGCGAAGAGGGGAGGCGCGGAGCTATGCCGGCTGCCGCCAGAGCACGTCAGGGAGGAATGCGGCCCGGGAGACATGGGAACGAGGCGGCGAGCGACGGAAATCATGTGGGGAGACATGGGAACGAGGCGGCGAGCGACGGAAATCATGTGGGGAGCGGGGCCGCGAGCGGTGAGCCGCAGAAGGTGAGCGAAGCCGGAAACTACGGGGCGCATCGGGGGACAGGGAGCGGGGGCGAGCGAGCGCGGCAGCCTGCAGAGCTGACCAAACGCTCGTGCGTCGTGGCTGGCCTTTGGATGGGTACGCGCGGCAGACATGTGTTTCCAATTATCGCGCCCGTGTCTGGGCACGATAATTGGAAACACATGTTTGCCGCGCGTACCCATCCCAAAAAGGCCAGCCACGACGCACGAGCGTTTTTGGGACTGCTTTTCAAACTCGCTTACTAAAAGTCTTCGCCTCTAAGCAGCGTTTGCGCGCTACTCGAGGCTCGACCTAAAAATGACAAACTTTTGCAACACATTTGGCTTTAACAGACATGAGGCACTGTTGCGTTAATGTAATAGTAGACATGCTTTCAAAATATAGTTATTTACCAAAATTACACACTCAATTTTTTTGCGTTCTTCTCACAGCAATTGTTTGTAAATGTCACAATCCTGACCATGGCCTTCAATATGTCTTTATCAGACTGTGGCCAAGATATTGATCTGCCCATAAAAGTGGCAGATGGTGAACTGCACTGGAGCTGGAACACTTTGGGGTGGTGGCCTGTGGAAACTTAACTAAAATCACAAGACTTCTGAAAACGCTTGTTGATACCAGTGATTTTAGATTTTGATTTTTAAAAACCCTTCTGCCTCAGAGTATGGGATAAGGCCTAATTTAAGTTTTTGTGTTAAAATGAGGTTCAGTGGTGCATTTTGGAGCACTGCCCAGGGGTATTGGAGATCTTGATACAAGCACCAGATTACATAACATAAGGTCAGGTTCATGTAATCTGAAGTAAAAAAACAAAACCTCTATACCAAATATCATTAACAAAAACCACCAAATCATCTATTTAAACAATTCATAGGTACCAAAACAACACAGCACGTTTCCATCAACATAATTTGGTCAATTCAGAAGATGTGAACAAATAATGATTTTATTATTATTAATCAACAGATCAGATATACAGTAAATGGAGAAAAGTTGTCTTTTTTCATGATACAAACACTTATTCAAAGAAATAAGCACCCAGCACCCAATCAGAAAGGGAGAAATCACTTGAAACCGCTCAAATAGTCCATGGAGAAAAACAAGGTCCCAGTGGCAAGGACCTGGTCTTCCAATGAAAACAGGAGATAGTCACAATATCACTTTTGTGATGCCAAGTTACTATTGACAATAAAAATAACACACATTTCGGTGGGTAACATCAAATCATCCATCCACCTTCACTACGACTGAGCTGATGAACTCCTATAATAGTCGTTCATAAAATTGCCATTATCAGGAACTACGGACTCAACCTCTTCTACGCCAGCGATACACAACTGGTCCTTTCCCTCACCAACGAACCAACAACTGCCAGAAACAGCTTTCACAGAGGAATGAATGTCGTTGCCACCTGGATGAAGAGCAGCTGCCTCAAACTGAATTCGGAGAAGACCAAAGTCCTCATCCTAGGACCCACGCCCTCAGCTTGAACGACTGATGGAGGCCCTCCACACTGGGTACCCCGCCCAAAGACCACACAAGACACCTATGCATCATACTGGACTCCTCGCTCACAATGAATCATCAGATCAACGCAGTCGCCTCATCATGCTTCCACACGCTCCGCCTGCTTTGAAAGACATTCAGATGGATCCCCACTGAATCCAGAAAAATAGTCACCCACACATTTATCAGCAGCAGACTCTACTACGGCAACGCACTCTATGCCGGTGTTACCCAGAAACTCCTTATTAAACTTCAGAACGTTCAAAACACCGCAGCCAGAATGGTCCGTGACATCCCTTGCCGCAGCCACATCTCCGAACACCTCCGAGAATGCCGCTGGCTCCCAGTCAACAAAAGGATCACTTTAAGCTCCTCACGCACGCCTACAAAGCCCTCCACAATGCAGGACCAGCATACCTGAACCACCGCCTCTCATTCAGCTTCACCACCAGACACCTCCGCTCTGCCCAGCTGGCCCTGCCCACAAGACGAGAACCAGAGGAAGATCCTGGAACACCCTGCCGTCCCACCTCAGACAAACCCTGTCACTGACCCAATTCAGGAAGGACCTGAAGACCTGGCTCTTCGACTGAACACCATAGCGCAGACCAATCAGCAGTCCTCCTGTCTCCCCTCCCCCCCTTCACCCCAAGCACCTTGAGACCCTCACAGGTGAGTAGCACGCTTTGCAAACCCTGATTGATTATCTGGGGTCTAAAAAAAAAAAAAACACAGAAATCAGAGGGATATACAATACAATTAATGGGAAATCGAAAAATAGACAACATGCCACATAGAAACAACACTGTTAAGTAATACTCTTTTCCATAAAGATTTAGTTTTTGACTTGTGGTAGAGGGGTACAGTATTCCCGTATTAGTATTTCCCCTAACCCTATTTTGTTTTATATTTATTTTAAGGCTAGGAGATTAAGTGATCTGTCCAGAGCCAACACCATGATCTGAACCTGGTTCCACAGATCCAAGGTTGGACACTCTGGCTTTTAGGCCGCATCCATATTTCTCAATTTATGTGTGAAAGTCATACACAAGTGGGATGATTGTGTAGGATTATGAATAGTGCGCGCAGTCTCCCTTGAAATGGGCTTGTGAAGTAAAAAAAAAAAAAAAAGGTTTTCCTGAAGTTTTGCTTCAGAATACTTGCATTGCAAGGGTTTGTTTTAAAACTGGACTTAGGGACAGAGTTTAGCACCTTTGCACCAGTGGTGCTGGAACAGTTTAAGAGCGGTGGTGGAGATTTCAATGTCACAACACTGAAGTACCAGGGATTGTGAAAACTAGAAGCTTAATACAAAGTGCATCAAATGCATTCAACTGGAGAGTGATAAGGATGTAGCATGGAGCTGGTGGTGCATTTTGGAGCACACCATCACAAATATATTACTAAAGCATCATGCGGCAGAGGACTGTCATTTACAGACAGCACATTTTATATTGAAATGGCCACTACATTCGCACAGACATACAGTTTTACTGCTAAAACTATATAGCACACAAATGATAATGTGTGGAAATTGGGTTCTGGTGTATATTTATCATTTGCATATCAAGTAAAAGTGTCTTGATATGTTTTGATCTTAATGTTTCCATCACACTTCAGAATTACAAAACATTGCACTCCATGCTTGCTTTCCTAACTTCTAAAATATTCTGAAATATGGGTACAGTTCATTTACAGGAATTTTAATTTTGTTGTCTTCTTTTCACACTATGTACACCAAGGTTGCCATAGTTCACTTTACTAATTTTGCAACAAAAAAAGAGAAGAAAAGTAAACACGAATCCCCATGTTAAAAGAATAAGCAACAATGCGTCAGAAGGCATAGACTTACATTTGACCTCTGTCTTTGGAGCACAGCAAATGTGATAAGAATAATACAAAATGTAAAGGCATCTTTATTTATTGCTCTTTCAAGACCCACAGTTATAAAACACTGGATTAGAGGATTACTTCACCTTCTAAATGGATAACTGGCTCAAGTACTGGATTTTGTTTTCAATCAAAACTCAAAAATGGCATTTAATAACTCCATTCCAGAAAACTGACACTTGTCCACCATACAGCTAAGACTCTGGTTTTCTAATCACATATATAAACAAGCATTTGCAATGCAATAGGTCTCGCATTTGTGCAAGTTAAAGCTATTGGCGTGGTAAATGACGTTTGTTTTACTCGCAAGTCTGTAAACAAAAAAACCTAAGGGACAGCATATGTAGCACGACGAAGCAAGGAGCAGCAACCTAAAATGGGTGTTAACATGAATGAACATGGGGCAGAGCTACAGAAAGGTTGCATAAGAGGGAGCAAGGTGGCAACTCTGAAACTTGGGTAACATGAAAGAGCGAGTATATTAAATACAGCTCTACGAAGGAAAACGCACTTATTAAGTCTAAAACTAAACACTGACACAAGAGCGATACAGGCTTATGGACACGTTAAAAATAGTAATAAAATGTTTTAATTAGATTGAAATATACTTGCAGTAGAGGAAGTGGGGCTTGAGATCCCAGTAATAAGCGGGAGTTTTGGCTTCACGTTATAGAACAAAAGCAAGGCGCGTAGGTGATATTATTAAAGTGAAAGTGGTGCATGGCACGCTGGTGAAAATTAACAAAATAGTGTTGGAAAAGTTGATTTTGGCGAGCCCCGCACAAGAAAACAAAAGCGCTGCCGTCATTTAAAAGTTCAAGCACGGTGTGCATAAAAGCAAGGCGCGTGGCCACTATTGTGAAAGGGTGGCATGTTCTGTAAAATGTGTGAAAAGTTGTTTTTGGCGAGCCACGCAGAAGAAAACAAAAGCGCCGCCGCTATTTTAACCTTCAAGCGTGGTGTGCACAAAAGCAAGGCGTGGCCACTATTGTGCTATTACGAAAATGAAAGCGCGGCATGGCGTGCTGGCAAAAATGACAAAAATAATGTTAGTAAATTTGATTTGGGCGAGATGTGCATAAACAAACTACAGCGCGGCTGCCATGGTAAAGAAGAAGCCCTGTGTGCCGAGCGGCAAAAAGAAAATAAAAAAGGGGGAAGTCACAATGCAGTGAGACATCAGGCTGGGATGAAAAGCAGGAGAGCATGTTGTGCCTCCTACAGCAACTACAAACCAAGCCTAAATTAACTAAATAGTGCTCAGTAACAGTTAATGAAATGTACAGAGTAAGGACACATGTTAGAGGGGCTGTCCTTATGGGAGGTTAGAAGTGAAGAGAAGGAGTTACTAAAGAGGGACAATGAGGGACTAGTAAAAAAATAAACCAATGAAAAACAATTCCATAAGACACTGAAAGGAGCCAATAAAATGCATGGGCGGAACATGGGCGGAGCTTAATGCCCATATCCCGAATACAGCATGTTGCGATGAGACAGCGCAAGCACTTCCTAGGCGAGACCTAAAAAGGGGGACCATCAGGAAAGCGTAGTCACTGGAAAAACACAGGCTGCAAAAGGAAGCTGTGATGGGTGCATGCTCCACAGCATGGACAGAAGCCTGGAGAAGACTGCAGGAGGAGGTGAGCAGCCAGCAGGAAGCCAGAGGCGTGACCAGCAAGAAGCAAAGAAACTAACGTGAAATAGACGCCAAACAATGGTAATTATTGTAAGTAATAGGTGGGCTTTAAGCCAGTTTAATTTTTATTTTTTTTAAATAGCTTTTGCAGACATACGCGCAGTAGGTGAAACCTAAAAAGCACATTTTATGTGGGTGCTTTCAGGGAAAGCTGCAGCCACTCACTGACACAGGCTGAAGTGGGCCCATGTATTGCCTCATGTTTTATGCTGCAGTGTGCAGAAACAAAATGTAAATGACAGATGAACAGAAAAATAAATGAAGACGGCTGACACAAAGCCCATCAATGTATGAATAGATCTATTATTTAATTTTTTATAACATGAGGAAAGCAAAAATGCAACAGTCTGAAGTGCCTAAACTGTTAAAGACCAAAATGTGACTGCTATGCTGGAATTAATCTTCGGCTCGGTCTTCACTCCGTTTTTTCTTGCTGCATCTTTACAAACAGTGACCAAAGAAATCAGCCTCAAAACTACCAGAAGAAAGCAACCAGCCCAAATCTCAGTGATATCCCTCCTAAAAATAAACACAAGCATCTCAGACTCACGAGCAGCACGGTCAGGCCCTAATTGAGATGCAGTGTAACTCAGTACATCAAAGCAAGCTCGGAGCCCACAAGTGCGCATACGTGTACCACATGCAACGACTCACTAAGAAAGAGGAATGATACCTAGTTATTCTGGCTGTCTTTGGGATACCAAGTTTTATGTTTACAGGTAGGCGCTGCCTAATGGCACACACAAACTAACAAATCAATGGAGTATGCCAATTGTTTAGAGAGGATTCAAGCATTTCCAGACATCACTGTGTTTGAAGATGGCCATTCAAAAAATGAACTCTGTTAACATTTTATCCTATTGTTTTTTTCTTTAAAATACCCTAAAACAGGACATCTATAAGGACGACTAAATATTGTTTTTGTGAAACAGGTAGTGAGCTTTTTTGCAGTTAAATTTTGATATTTAGTTTCCTATTAAAAATGACTATATGCGTTTGAAACATTCTACCTTTCGAAATAAGCAAATGAATAAATAGGTTGTCAAACGTTCCCCAAGAAATGTAGCCCAAACTTAGCCTCAAGCCTCACATCTTTGAGCAGTTTATGAGGGGCCCATGAGTATCTGTAGGAACTGTCCACTGTAACTAATATTGTGTTTAAATCCATTATAAAAATAAGCATTGGCAAAGCCAACAGGTGTGGTGGTGGCTGCCAGCCGTTTGGTAGGGTTTTTGCAAAACTTAATTGTTGGGGGAGCTTCTGTGCTGTAGCTTGAAAGGGGTCGCTGATACATGCAGCCAAAATGGCTTAATAAGTTCAATTATAAGACATTGTGTCAATTAAAAATACTTGTTGTGATTCACAAAACTATTTCGCATATGTACTTTTGCTAATGCTCATTTTAACCCTTTCCATGCGTCGGGCAGCCGGGAGCCGTCCGACGCCACAGTGCCTGTGTGTGTCGGACGGCTCCCGGCCGTCCGCACACATGGCACTTGAAATCTCTATGGTGCGGGCGCCAGAGGGATTTCTTAGAGTCCAAAACAGCCTCGGGCGGCTGTTTGGATTGTTTCAATGAAATGAGGATCAGCCCGCACAACACGCCGACGTCATTTCACTGAAACCAAAATTGAAATGAGCCTACTGGCTCATTTCAGTTTCACTGCCTACGTGCTCAGGGGGGCTATCTCAGCCGTCCAAGAACGTAGGCAGACAGGAGAGGTATCGTAGGAAAGGGGAGAATCTCCCCTTTCCAATGGTACCCCTCCCTCGTGGATCCCTGCTTGGGGATAGCCGCAGGAGGGCGATCCCCAAGCAGGGATCCACCCACTGGACACCTTGGGCAAGGGCCTTTACTCCCCCCAATTTTTGGGAGGCATATTCAGTCTTTCTGCCCCCCTGGGGAGCAAATGGGGGCAATAGCCCCCAATTTCCCCCTGGGGAAGCAGAAAGCACACTAGGCACCAGGGATTTATTTTTAGAGCAAACTTAGGGCTGGGGGCTGCCCAAAATAGGCATGTCAATGCCTACACCCCTAAAAAACTCCAGTCTTTCTCCCCCCCCAGGAGGCAGATGGAGGCAATAGCCCCTGACCTGCCCCCGAGAGAGCCCACTAGGCACCAGGGTTTTTTTTAGGTCGAGCCTGGGCAGCGCATGTGCTGCTCTGCGAGCTATGCTGTATTGGAGTATGTACTTGAAGCCCCGGCCACTCTCCGTCCATATTTGTCATTGGCTTGTGCCATTGTCCTTCGTAAATGCTGGCTTCTGATTCCTTATTTGTCCATCCCTAGTACTGCCTTCTCTTCATTTGTAACCTCCCATGAGGACTGGCCCTTTTACTTCGGTTGTTACACGGTACGTCCTCTTTAGTCTGAAGGCACTATTTTCTTTAATGAGTTTCTCTTACTGCAGGAGGGCCTCTCGTGCGCAGTTGTGACCACCAGCTTGTTTATTTAACTCGTAGCAAACGGGGTGCTCTTAAGGGGCCATAGGAGACAGAAGGGGGCAACTCAGCGATGCCTTAAAGCATTTGGAATGCAATAGGTCTCGCATTTGGGAGAGTTTAAGCTATTGGCACTGAAAATGACAACGCCTTTTATTTATGTTTTAAAAACCAAAACAGAAATAAAAGGCATTGTTATTGACAATGACAATAGCTCAAACTTGCATAAATGCGAGAGCTATTGCATTGCAGATGCTTGTTATACGTAGGGATGGGGGCTGCCCAAAATGGGCATGCAAATGCCCCCACCCCCAATAGCCCCTGGTCTGGGGGGCAGGGGGGCTTCAGTAATCCCACTAGGCACCTGGGATAATTTATTGTTTTTTATACGTAGTGTTGGGGGCTGCCCTAAATGGATATGCCAATGCCCCGACCCCCAAAACAATTTAACAGTCTTTCTGCCCCCACTGGGAGGCAGATGAAGGCAGATCGGGGCAGAAGGGGGGGGGGGTCAGAAAGCTCTCTAGGACCAAGGATATGTTTACTGGCATGTCAGGAAAAAGCCCCATAGGCAAGGGTCGCTCTCCTTTTTTAGGCACATTTTTGGGCTGTTTCAGTGATATTTTTAGTCTCAAAACCACTAGAAAACAGGGAGAGTTTGTGTGTGTGTGAACTGGAGTTTAGCTGATGGTCTGCATGTACTGACCTTTGGCTGGCATTTTGCTGGCGGGGTGTGTGGACCTGCACTTGGCTAATGGTGTGTGTGGACTCGCGCTTGATGACGGTGTGTGTAAATTTGCGCTTGCCTGATGGTGTGCGTGGAGTGGCGCTTAGCTGGCGGTGTGCATGGCTACAGGGCCAGACTGGCCGTAGAGGGCACCGGGCGTTTCCCCGGTGGGCCGGAGGGGTAGGGGCCGGTTTTGCAGCAGTGCTGCAATATCAGCCCCCAGTAACAAAGTGGGAGCAGTGCTTTTTTACTAGCCTACCACACAGCGTTCCCCTTCGTCTCCCGATAAAAATGATAGCTCACTTGTGTGGGTTTTCCAATGCAGAATCGTCTAAAAACGTATTTTTTAAAAAATATAGCGCCTGGAGTTCGCTGTGCTATCCCCTCAATCCCTATGTTTTTGGCCCTTCCCAGTCGCAGGCCCTTCCTTGGCCCACCCACACAAGTGACGTATCATTTTACTCGGGAGACTGAGGGAACACTGAGTGGTACTACATTTGTGTCGGCACAGTGATCCCAGACAGAAATGTAAGGAAAATGTAAATTTTTCAGCTAAATTTGAGGTTTGCAGGGGATTCTGAATAGGAAAACGTTGGGGGATCGACACAAGCCACACATCCCTGGACTCCCAGAGTGTCTAGTTTGCAGAAACGTGTGTGTTTGGTAGGTTTCCCTAGATAGCCGTTGAGCCCGGGGCCAAAAACCCAGGTGACCCCCCTTGCAAAACCAGGTCGTTTTGTGATTGGTAATTTTGATGTCTCCACAGTACGTTTTGGGCCCTTCCTTGTCACAGGCACTTGGCCCACCCACACAAGTGAGGTACCATTTTTATCAGGAGACCTGGGGGAACGCTGGGTGGTGGGAAATTTGTGTCAGCCAGGTGATCCCAAAACTTTCCTCACACAAACGTGAGAAAATGTGATTTGATTCAGCTAATTTGAGGTTTGCAGGGGATTCTGGGTAGGAAAACTTTGGGTGATGCACTCAAGCCATACCTCCCTGGACTCCCCCGGGTGTCTAGTTTTCAGAAATGTCTTTGTTAGGTAGGTTTCCCTAGATGGCTGCTGAGCCCGGGGCCAAAACCGAGGTGACCCCCCCTCCCTTGCAAAACCAGGTGGTTTTGTGATTGGTAATTTTGATGTCTCCACAGTACGTTTTGGGCCCTTCCCTGCCGCGGGCACTTGGCCTACCCACACAAGTTAGGTACCATTTTTATAGGGAGACTTCGGGGCATGCGGGGTAGGTGGAAGTTTGTGAATCCACACAGATTCAAGGACTTTCCATCACAGAAATGTTAGAAAAATGTGTTTTTATTGACAAAGTTTGAGGTTTGCAAGGGATTTTGGGTAACAGAATCTGGTGAGAGCCACACAAATCACCCCATCCTGGATTCCCCTGGGTGTCTAGTTTTCAAAAATGTATAGGTCTGCTAGGTTTCCCTAGGTGCCGGCTGAGCTAGTGTTCAAAATCCACAGCTAGGTACAATGCGTAAAAAGGGTCAGTTTTCACTGGAAAAATTTGATGTGTCCACGTTGTGTTTTGGGCCGTTTTCCGTTGCGTGCACTAGGCCTACCCACACAAGTGAGGTAGCATTTTTATCAGGAGACTTAGGGGAACAAAGAATAGTAGAACAAGTGTTACTACCAATTGACTTGCTTTGCATTTCTGCCTTCCAAATGTAAAACAATTTGTAAAAAAAAAAAGAAAAAATCATTTTGAAAAATGACCTTTAATTCACATGCTTGTATGGGTACCCAGAATTTTGGAGATGTGCAAATAACCACTGCTTCTAAACTCTTTATTTTGTTCCCATTTCGGAAATATATAGGTTTCCTTGGTACCTATTTTTCACTCATTTTACCAAATGAATTGCTATATACCCGGTAGACAATGAGAACCATTGCAAGACGCAGCTCAGTTATTGGCTCTGGGTTCCTCTGGTTCTTGGTGAACATACAAGTCCAGGGGAATCCACAAACCCGGGGTACCTCTAGAATGCTCAGGGTGTTGGAAAAAAAGCACGCAAATTTGACGTGGATACCTTATGTGGACAAAAAGTTACAGGGGCCTAAGCGCGAACTACCCCAAAGAGCAAAAAAAAAAAAAAAGGCTTAGCACACGGGTGGGAAAAGGCCTAGCAGCAAAAGGGTTAAAATGTACGCACATACTAGTAAATCTGTATTCACATTTTCCAAAAAAAAACAAGTGGGTATAACCATTCCTTTGCACAACTCAATATAAGCATCATACCATAAACTACCTAAGCAAACTTTAAAGGTGAGCAATTTTATGTTAAAAATCGTAAGGCCGTGGTGACATCATTGGACAGCTGACGATCCACTATAACAAAACAAGTGCGCACTTTGTTTAGGTTTATAAAATACTTTATTCAAGGTTGTGACTAGATAATGTAAACACTCGATCATTGTTTTTTAGGTCGAGCCTGGGTAGTGCATTTGCTGCTCTGCGAGGCATGCTGTATTAGAGTATGGACTTGAAGCTACGCCCACTCTCCGCCCATATTTGTCATTGGCCTGTCATTGTACTTTGTAAATGCGGGCTTCTGATTCATTAATAGGCTTGCTAGTCCCTCCTTAGTACCGGCTTGTTCGGTCGAGCCTAGTGGCAGCGCGCATGCGCTGCTCTCTGTGTGGGGCATGCTGTATTGGAGTATTTTTTTATTTTACACAGTTTTATATAGCGCAAACTTGACCCGAAGGTATCAGAGCGCTTTACAAGAGCACCAGTTGCGTTACATGAGGACACGTTCATTTTTGTTAAGCACGGGGAGATTAAGTGATTTGCCCAGAATCATAGGATGTTGCGCATCCTTGCCGACACTCGAACCCTGTTTCCCAGATTGGAAGTCGACCGCCCTAGCCGTTAGGCTACATCCTCTCCCACTGCACTGGAAGCCTCGCTCACTCTCCACCCGTATTGGTCATTGGCTTCTGTCATTGTCCTTCGTAAATGCTGTCTTCTGATTCGTAAATACACTTGCTAGTCCCTCCTTGGTTCAGCCTTGTCTGCATTTGCTACCTTCCGTAACGACTGGACCTTTTACTTGGCTTGTTACACAGTCTGCATTATAAGTCGGTGAGAACTATTTTATTTGACAGTGATGGGGACAATGGCGGCTGCTTTTTGTATTTGCAGCGCGCCCACACAGAACGACGGGCGCCTTTCTTATGCAGCGCTAAGCCGCTATAACTTGCATGCTGAGCGCGGCGCTCACTTCAGGGACATCGCACTCTGCAATACAATAGGTATTGCTTTTGCAAAAGTTTGAACTATTGGTATTGTAAATGACAATGCCTTTTACTATTATAAAAGGCATTGCCATTTACAATGCCAATAGCTCAAAATCTCGCAATTGTGAGACCTATTGCATTGTAAATGCTTGTCTTCATTTGTGATCTTGCATGAGGACCGGCCCTTTTACTTCTGTTGTTACACGGTATGATGTTATTTAGTCTGAAAGCACTATTTTCTTTAATGAATTTCTCGTACTGCAGGCACAACATGCTTTCCTGCAACATTCAGCGTGCCATGAGCGC